>OV656778.1:14245052-15657570 GCA_927399505.1 Luperina testacea
GGTAACAATACGCCATCCTTCCCTGTTTCCTTGCCGTTGGCTATTTTACTCCTTATCCTAAAAAATAAAACATTGCTATAATAATAACGACAGAAACGGGAAATATATGTAACGAATAGCGTATTTGTCGTAGGCTTTTAAAACAAACTATCTTTTAATGATACGTTATTTATTCCAGTAAATCTTTCTTTTATTAGAACCGGTATTTATATTCCTTATGAAAACGAACCGAAACCTAATAAGGTTTTGTTTAACGTTTTCATAATGAAACCTAATAAGGTTTCATTTAAAGTTTTCATACCGAATAAGTTCTCTTCTCACCAGTGGCGGACTAAGCCCGTCAGAGGCCCGGGGCGGCAAAGCTGAATGAGCCCCCCCCCCCCAGCTTTAAAAAAAATGTAGTTTTACAAGCTTTTTATTCAGTTCATATTTGTATGTATAAATAAGTGTTTATGTTTATTTCGTTAATTTCGTCGGCAACGCCACTTTTCTTCTCTTCAGAATTCGAAAAGTAATTGGATAAAGATCCAGCAAGCGATTTTGCCTCATCAGTCTTCGTTTTTTTAACTTCCTTTTCTGAGAACCAGATGGTTGAATCCTTTTCAATAAAAATAATGAGATAAATAAGAAACTTTACACACTAATAAACTATTAAATATCAAAGTAATGAAATTCACTATTAAATATCAAAGTAATGAAATTCAATATTTGTTAAATGAGGCCTATGTTTATTTTTCCACTTAAATAGAATGTAGTGAATGTATGTAGGCATACAAGAGTGAATTATTTGCACTTCATTCATTCAGGGATGCCTGGGGAAGTACCCGTTACAAAGACGGGAATTCTCCCAGCATATTGGACGCGTTCAGCAAAGTTAAAAGAATATTAGTACCACGTAAAAAGTCTAGATGGCTGTAGTGTTTTGATCTTGATGAAATTATGTAGGTACTAAGCACATTTTTAAAGTCTTGTTTAGGATTTTATCAGGGGAACGCGGAGGCATTTGGGGGCCCCCCAAGACCGGAGGCCCTGGGCGGGCCGCCCCTTCCGCCCCCCTGTTAGTCCGCCACTGCTTCTCACTCCTTAAGTTAAAAGGGGCTTACATGACCTAAAGCGCGGTCACTGTCGGGATTGCATAGAAAAGAAAGAGAAGCGCGATAACACAACGCTGGTAATTTTTTGCAAAATATGAAGCAATTATTTAATTACAAAAAACATATTGTTTGGACTAAAAAATTAAAACACCTAGTATTTTAGTAGTAAGTTAGTTAGTCATTTAATTTAGTATCTAGTGTAAATAGTTTGTAATAAAATAAGTTAATTGTATATTTTAACAATATAAATAGTGAATAATATAAAACTTTTATTTACATATTTATTTAAGTGTATAAGCATATACACGTCACGTTGCAGTGTAAAACTGATTTACATCCGTCACCTCACATTTGTCTGGCATTTTTCCTGAACTTTTAATTTAATTAAAATAAAATGAACAGTTTATTTATCAAATTAAAGTTGAAAACAAAGGAAGACCTATGTGAAGCCAAAAAGACTCCTGTCTTAGCATAATAATTTGAAAATAATGCTGCGATATTTGAAAAACAAAAAACCCCAGCGATAGTATTCTGATAGGGCCCGCTCGGGTCGTGCTCTCTTTGCAAAAACAGCACTATGAGCGTTAACCTTTGCAAGGTCAACGCTACCGCTGTCGAAGTGATCGAATTCTGGCCGAAGCATCATCGATACGAAGAAGGAGAAGTTTTGCATTTAACTTACGTGTTTGATATATCTAGCAGCTGGTTCGCTAGATCAGCGGTGATGGTGACGTTGACTGCGTTGTAGCAACGAGGGCCAACCACGTTGTTCTGTGAAGTTTAACATATACAGAATTACGAGGATAATTAAAAGGATTTTAAGATGTATAAACGGCCTACCCAAATGCCCTTACTTTGGTATTTTTTATCGAGTCGTTGAGCTCCTCAAGTTCTGGGTTGTCATTGATAAATGCTGGACTGGACTGGTCCACTCAAATCTGTGTGGTACTTTCCTCAAAGACCATTTCAGACTTCAATCTACGTGTTCTTCACAAGATCTGACCAAGATTATGTTTGGACTTTAAAACCTCTGAGTTTGTTTCGACCTTTCTTCTCAGAGTAGTCAGATAGGAAACGCCGACCTCATCTAGCTTTTTTTTTATCATAATATGACGTGTAAAAGTGATTCAGATATCCTATTTGCAGAATAAACAATTTAATTTAATTTCAAGGAATCCTGTTTATTTAATAAAATTTTCGCAGCCGCCATCTTATGTTTTCATTTTGACTAAAGAAGAAAGTCGGCTGGAGGGGGCATAACATAGTGTAGCGGGTTATGGGACATCTCGTGTGGCGGTATCTACAACGCCACATGCGAGCAACGCGTCATACTGACGTCACGTAAAATCCTGCATCTCGCAAGCAGAGTTTACCACGCCACTAGCATTATATAAAAGGACCGGACAACACCCGTCTGGTCGGAGGATCCTCCCTTTTCTATGGAGGATGGGTGAACTTTACACCCTATTTCTCATACCTCTGTAGTCCATTCATCGTCTGTTTGGTCTTTCCGTGCTCTTATAGACAGCTGCATTCATTCTCAAAACTTTCCTCATGACAACCAGTTTCCACACAAAGTCACACTAAACACTGAGATATTAATATAATTATTTTATTTCTACATATAGAGACAACGCCCGCCAGACACGACACCCGTCTGGTTGGAGGGTTCTCCCTTTTCTATGAAGGATGAGTGAGATTTACACCCTGTTCCTCATACCTCTTAAATAGTATGAACGCGTTTTGATTACTACCAGCTAATTTCTACCTTTCAATTTAACAAAGAGTAGAGCAGAGTACGAGTGACAACCCTAACGCTCCAATGAAGCGTAGGTAATTATTTCAACAATTAAAACTCAAATTTCCATATTGCCCATATTTATACTGTATTAATACAGTGCAACCTCGATATAACAAATCGGAGGGGAACAAGAAAATATTCGTTATATTATCAAGTAATTGGTTGAACTGAGATTTGTTATGTTGAGGTTAGGTTGGTCTAAAATTCGTTTTAAAGAGGTAAAAAATGATAACACATTTTTATCAAATTATTGTATGTATTTTCTATTTAAAAACAATGAGGTACATATAGGTAACAAAATGTTTTCTTACATTGTGTGTGTCGCGTGTCGTGTCGCGCCTGTTTGTAGGAGCCTTTACGAACAAAAGCGTGTCGAAACATGTCGCGACATTAATCACATAATAAGAGATTAAGAGTCATAAATTGGTGGGAACTTTATATAAAGGTTTTGGGTTGACAAAATTCGTTAATTAGAGGTATTTATACTATTTCTTGATAGTTGAAAATTCGTTATAAAGAGGTTGTTCGCAAAAAATGTTCGCAATGTAGAGGTATATTTTATATTATTGACTCTTATGGACAATTCAAGGGGATTACGAAGAATTTGTTAAATCGAGGAAGTCGTTATATTGAGGTACGTTATATTAAGGTTGCACTGTAGTACCTACCATGAGCCAACACGCTTTTGTAATTGTTTAATTCACTATTTTTATACTTACTTCCTTAACAAAGGTATTGATAATAATACTGGATTGTTTAATTTTTATAACAACAATATTGGTTTAACAACACTTGATGTTTTGTCCATTTACACACTTATGACTGGATTTTGTTGAAGATAACTGAAGGATGTATCAGTAAGGTGCCCAGGCATTATACTAACATTACCTACACGGGCGCCCTGCTTCCTACCTAAGAAAGCTACTGCGTACATTAGCGTGCGATTTCATTAAGGCGAAGACGAGCGGAGCGGAGATGAGACGTGCAGAAATGTACCATAGTTGCTGGTAACTTTTTGCGTTACAGTTATTGAACATGAATAGGAAACATTAGCATGTTGCCAGCAACATTGTAACTAGGAAACGCAATCTCTATCAGTAAAAAAATGAGATCGCGAGCCTTTTTCGAGATTCAATCTCGCAGGAAGACAACCTCGTTCGCGATCTCGATTCACACTTTCAAGGGCACTTTACGGCTATAGCCGTTATAACAATAAATCTTCTATTGTGTCTCGTTTACCGCGCTGGAACCTACGTTCGAGATCTTAAGAGAGATTTATTTTCAATATAACAATTAGTGGATTTAAGGCTCTTTCAAACAAGCGCGACACGCGATAAAATCGCGCGTGACACAAAGGCACCGCAAGTCGCGCAACGAGCGGTGCCTTTGTGTCGCGCGCGATACGCGTCGCGCGTCGCGCGTCGCGCCTGTTTGCAGGAGCCTTTATAGTGTGCGAGATGAGTGTGTGCTGATTCGTTGCGTTATGTACGTATACGTAGTGCAGATGGTACAACTTAAATAAACGTTGATTTTTTTTTGTTTCGAGTTTACATTGATGTTTATTTTTTAATCCCAAATTGTAACACGATTACTGTAAGTAGGTACAGTATTCAGTTTAAGAATTTTTTATTAACAAAAACGCATTATCTTTTAAAGTGGCATAATCTAGATGAGATCTCGCCAACTTTCCGGGCGAGATCGGAAATGTTTTTTGAATTCGTGACTTTCTTCAAATGAAATAGCGAACTCGCAACTTAACATCTCGAAGAGAGAAGGCCTGTGACCCGGCAGTGGGAATAGATTCCCTCTGACACAATATTATAGGCTATCCATAAAATAGGCCAGCATTCGATTCTAAATTGCAATCCAATCCACCCTAACTACAGACTCCTGATGGTTCTAATTGCGGCTAGGCTGTTACGCATCGATCGCACTGGCTGCAATCGGCAACTTAATGCGTTTCTCATTAAAATGACTGCTGGCTTGAAATTGAGATCTCAATTTTCACGCTACTACATACCATGTAGCGTGATTGTATGTTAACTAGAGGATTCGTTTCGAAGCATAATTTGTTTGGGATGGCATGATATTTAGATGTTTAACGTCGGTTGCACCGACAACTTAAGGCCTGTATTAATGCCGATAACCTTGAGCATTTGGGCGGAGCTAACGACCCCTTCTCCGCGCCACTCCGCTACCCGCATGTAACAGAAAATGTGCGGTTGTGTGCGCCGCCACCACGGTTTGCCTCGCCTAGTCTCGTCACAGAGTATCGAAATCACAGAAGGTCAAGTCATCGTGAAAGTTAAATAATTATGTGTACCACATATACAGGATGTCCCAGAACTCAACGTCAAGCCGAAACGGGGTGACAGGATTGATCATAACCATCACGAGAAAAATATAAAAAAAATCTATCCCATGCAGTTTGAAAATTATGGGCATTTTAAGAAAAACCTAGAAATTTGATCAAACTGTACCATTTTTCGGTTATTGTGGTTATTCTTTTTTATTTTTGTTCAATTAAACTTTGGAAACGTAATCCTAAATAACATTTCTAGAATCCCAATAAAAAATAATGACACGATTGCCTCAAGTTTCCGAGAATTGAGACTATTCGTTAAACTACGAATTTAAAATTTTCAAGATTCGTCGACTTTGATTGGCCCTCCTTTAAAAAAAAATGTACTAGAGTGCCTTGGCAAGTGGTATTAAAAGTTGGCGCGTTTAATCAGAATTCTAAAATGGTACAATACTTGTTAGTTCCATACAATAAAAAAGAGTAAAAAAATTAAAACCTCAAGTAACCCGATTTTTGCTATCTCAGTTAAAATGTTTTTGTTTTGCACAAGCTCTAGGTAGGTTCTTAATTTTAAGGCAAAATGATGAGAGAGATGGATAGTGGGTATGTTTGCCATGAGTGAGCGAGACAGATAGTGACGCCACTTTTATTAAAGTGAAAAAAGTGAAAAAAAGTTAGTAAAATAATGAAAAATCTTGATCTAGTTTAATTTAGGTTTGTTGGAATAAAAGTCAGATAGAGAAATAACATTTTTATTACAATAAATGTTCAAATTGTTTACCATCAGCCTCAATACAAGCCCTACATCTTCTTAAAAAAGATCTACTTATTAGTCGGGCATATCTTCAAGAGTTGATCTCCTCAGCTGCTTGAGAAATGCGTTCACGCAGGTCGGCTACGTTCTCAATGGGCTTATTTATTGTAATAAAAAACGTTATTTCTCTATCTGACTTTTATTCCAACAAACCTAAATTAAACTAGATCAAGATTTTTCATTATTTTACTAACTTTTTTTCACTTTTTTCACTTTAATAAAAGTGGCGTCACTATCTGTCTCGCTCACTCATGGCAAACATACCCACTATCCATCTCTCTCATCATTTTGCCTTAAAATTAAGAACCTACCTAGAGCTTGTGCGAATCAAAAACATTTTAACTGAGATAGCAAAAATCGGGTTTCTTGAGGTTTTAATTTTTTTACTCTTTTTTATTGTATAGAACTAACAAGTATTGTACCATTTTAGAATTCTGATTAAATGCACCAACTTTTAATGCCACTTGCCAAGGCACTCTAGTACATTTTTTTTAAAGGAGGGCCTATCAAAGTCGACGAATCTTGAAAATTTTAAATTCGTAGTTTAACGAATAGTCTCAATTCTCGGAAACTTGAGGCAATTGTGTCATTATTTTTTATTGGGATTCTAAAAATGTTATTTAGGATTACGTTTCCAAAGTTCAAATAAACAAAAATAAAAAAGAATAACCACAATAACCGAAAAATGTTACAGTTTGATCAAAATTCTAGGTTTTTCTTAAAATGCCCATAATTTTCAAACTGCATGGGATAGATTTTTTTTCAGATTTTTCTCGTGATGGTTATGATCAATCCTGTCACCCCGTTTTGGCTTGACGTTGAGTTCTGGGACACCCTGTATTTACAATGGTCCAGTTTTGGTTTTATTTAGGTATTATCTATTGATATGGATGTACTTTTCGGGCTATGGTTACGAATAAAATTGTTAAAAGCTTTCGAGGCCGTGAGTAGAAGCTATACCCTTAATATAAATCAGCCTGGCTTGCCATGTGGTAAACAACTTAATGTATCTTTTTAACTAAAATTAATGGCTAAATGTGCTGCTAAGCGCAAAACTCAAGAATGGCTGGACCAATTCGGTTTTTTGAAGTGAAAACTTCTTTAGCGGCGCTGTGTACTTTTTTTGGAATGGGTAAAAACTTCTAAATTCGCGTCAGGTCACGTGACCCTGATCGAAAATTCGTAAGACGTAAAACGTCAGACGTAAAACGTAAGACGCGCGTTGTTGAGGACAGCGCCATCTATGCACATCGGGAAGAACTACGAGGGCCTCGCGTACTAACGTCAGACGTAAAACTTAAGACGCGCGTTGTTGAGGACAGCGCCATCTATGCACATCGGGAAGAACTACGAGGGCCTCGCGTACTAACTACGTAGTTCATCCAACAACGACGAGATGGCGCTGAACCACGGATATATAACTGTGTGCTTATTTGTAAATCTGAATAAATTCCTTTCACGAGAAGAATAAACCAGTCACTTTGGTCATCATACCTGATTTGCAAAAAACCCTATAAAATAAGGAACACACCTTAACACGCGTGTTTTGTTTATAAGACGATTCACAAAATACACTCGTAATTGTTCAAGTTTTCACTTCTGTCGGCACTACCGGAGTGCCAGTGTTTTTTTTTAAATATTCGTTGAAGTCTTAGGAAGGTTTCTATGAAGAGAAGAAGGGTAGGTAGGCATGTACGTAGATAGGTAGGTAGGTATGTAGGGTAGGTAGGTTGGTAGGGTAGGTAGGTTGGTAGGGTAGGTAGGTAGTTAGGGTAAGGCAGATAGGAAGGTAGGGTAGATAGGTAGGCAGGTAAAGTAGGTAGGTAGGTAGGTATAGGTAGTATAATTATCACTAGTGTATGTCATATTATTTGTTATATTTTTTATAAACAAATATATTATAACTAAAATTCAGCTGAATAATCTTCAAGTTCTTCGACAGACCTTACAAGATGCTTGTGAGTCACCATGTCATCCAATAGAGACCGTAGTTTTTGAATGCCCAAATCATCTTGTTCCTAAAATGAATGCAGTTATACATATATTTACAAGTAAAACAAAAATATAGGTTCATAATTTGTAAAAAAAAAATACATTCACATCCAAATCAACAGAATCACCTTCAACTTCTCTGGTAGAACTAATTGATTCACTACGTATAGGTAATGATTTTTTTATTTGATTTAATTAGTTGAATAATATTATTGACCCACTTTAGCCCACATGGATAGTAATGATAAGTGATAATTATAATAAAAAACATGACTACCAATTTGATTTTCTAATTTTATGTAGTCTGTGCCACCCGCGGTCTGCGATAGGCTGATTTAATTGATTGATTGATGTCACCCGCGACGATAGAAGTCGAGTAAAAAGTATTCGACTTTCGATCTGCCATAGAGAGATTTGATCCTTATGATTGACCCTATCGATTGATGCCATAAAAGTACAGGGTATTATTTTTTCGGATTTTAGGCGGTTCGATTCCCGAGAGCGGCAAGCGAATTTTCGAACATCTTTGATTGCAGATTTGTTTTTTTTTAATGAAGGGATTTTCCTTTGAGTAAAATTTGCTATCTCCAGTGTTTAGAGTACTTGCCCTCTAGGTGAGGTTAAAAAAATCCAGCCTGTATATACATATATATTATTGAACTACTACTTTTTACTATTGTATGACATTATTATTTTTAATTCCTTATTTTGTTGACTGATCTGTATTTACGATAATTTTATTTTCAATGACATTGTACAGACGCCAGCACATCAAGTTACTACAATCTGTCAGATTTCTTTAATAGATTTTCAACTTTATCACTAAAGCATAAGGTTCAAAGTTGATTGCGAAAATTTGACAGTTTCGGATAGGTTGATGTGCTTGGCGTCCGTACTTTATTGAATAGTGAAATTAACAATTAACATTCTTGTTTTATATTTGCACACCTTATATGGTTATTAACAGTGTACCATTTGACCTTTTTTTAACATCCACTGAACCTGTTTTATGCAAATAAATGATTTGATTTGATTTTTTTATTTGAAAATAATTACGCCGGTAATCAATAAATTGACAAATTATTAGCAAGTACGTAACCTATAATCATAATTAATACCTACTTTAGGAGCATTTTCAGTTTTGTGTCACAATATGTCACAAATAATCGCAACGCATCAGAATAATAGACTTTACTTAGGCACCGAATAGTAAAATTTATAATATTGGCTGAATCATTTCGTGGACGTGGACCTTCTGTGATCATTCACTACTAGTACTTACGACTTTCGTTTGAATGAGGTAGGTATTTTATAAACAGTACCTATGTACACAGAGTAATGGACAGCGCATAAGTTTCATAAAACCCCGCTTGGGTAGGTACACTTTTTGTTTTTGCAGTAATATTTTACGATTTTATTTCGTAGTGCGGAGTTCTCGCAACGCGACATACGTCCACCTAGCAACACGATGCGCCCCGCACTAAATTTATGGACGAGTGCGGGGGTGATGTAGACGCAGTCCTTTATCAGAGGCCTTTTTAATTTATTATCATAAAAATAATACATATTTTAAAAAAGTAACAAAACCAAATTATTCTCCTTTGTATTGCGAAGATGTAGATATATTTTTTTACACTCTTTTGATAAAAAATGAAGGAGTAAAACGGTTTCATCTCAATGATTTGGAGGTGATTTGGTGATTTTTTTTTAAATTATGTGATACCGGTAGAAAAATTATGGCTAAACCAAATTACGTATTATATCATGAAGATTACTAAGGATTTTTTTCAGATGTAATTTCTCTGTAAATGCCGACAAAAAATGGCTTCATCTGCATGCTTTTTTCAAGCTTTTTTCGAGAGAGCGGCCTTAAGAAAAAGCGGCTGGGTAGCCTGCGAAATTAAAAATTTCTTACGTTTTCCCTGTTACGTTACCTAAAATTTCTTACGTTTGTCCTTACAATTGTTGTTTTTTACAAAAGTAGTTATTTTTCCACTCTGCAAATGGCATTTTTGTTTGATTGTTTTCACGTTTTGTTGTCATATTATTTATGCAGTGTCGCGGGCGCATCACGGATTGGTTTGTATTGTCAATGTCAATTAATAATGTGTGTTGTCGTTAGTGCCTTTTTTGTCCATCAAGCAATGGACAAAATTGTCAACATTTTCTAAGCTTGAGTACGAGGCTTTTGACTACGTTGTGCGTGTATATTTTGTCTTTTTTTAATTTTTATTTGCAACGTGCGTTTTTGTTTGTTCAGAATAATCAATTTTTCATTCTTTCTTTTTTTTGCATTTTATAGGTCAGTGGGTTGTATGTTGAACAAAGTATGATTCGCGACCGCAAGAAGTATGTACTTACAGAATTATAACCATTGAAACCATCAATACAACCCTTTAAGTTCATAAAATCCTATTGAATGAGTATTTCATGGTTTTCAAAAAAATGAGGATGTTCTCAATTCGGTTGTTTTTTTTTTAATGTTTGTTACCTCGGAACTCCGTTATTTACAAGCCGATTTGCAAAATTATATTTTTAATGGATAAGGTATGCCTCAGGGGAGGTCCCATAATTACATTTTATTAACTTTGCTTGGGTATTTTGAGTTAGCGAATTTTTTCCACTTACTTTATATTGATGATGTTTTAATAACTCCCTGTTAATGATTATTTACATAGGAAGTAGTGTTAGGTATATGAATTTGTGTGGGGTAGGTACAACTAAAAAGTGAAAAATAACTTTAATATCGGAAGTCGGTGTCAAGAAACGAAAATGCGGAATCAACGACACGGACTTCCGAAATTAAAGTTATTTTTCACTTAGTAGTGTTTTATTTTGGAAATCTTTTTTTTTTGTAAACAGTTTTTATTTTAAATATCTATTTAGTACGAATTAATAAGGAATCTACTTTCAGTTGATTTATAACTCTTGTGAGTTACATTAGTTGAAGGATTTGACCCATTGTTAGAGGCACTTAGAACAATGGAACCGTTGACGTAACAAATGGGTACTGCTTTAGGTTCCACATTTGCTGATAGCGATTTAACGTCCTAATTTGCATGGGCTGGAAATTGACAGAAATCAGTGTTATTTATATGACTAGCAGCGCGGTTTCACATGCATAAGTTTCAATCCCGGTAGAATATCGGAATAAAAAGTATCCTATGTTTTTAATCCTGGTTAAACTATCTCGGTGCCGAATTCCATCCAAATCTGTTCAGTAGTTTTTGCGTGAAAGAGTAACAAACATTCATCCTCACAAACTTTCGCGTTTATATTAGTACTAGCAGCGTCCCGCGGTTTCACCCGCATAAGTGAGATGCCAAGCATAAATAAAAAACAACTGCGAGTCAGACTCGCACACGAAGGGTTCCGGGGCCACAAGGCAAAAACGCCGAAAAAAACAATTTTGTTGTATGGGAAATATTTAAATATTTATTTTATCCTGTTTTTAGTATTTGTTGTTATAGCGGCAACAGAAATACATCATCTTTCAAAATTTCAACTGTTTAGCTATCACGGTTCATGAGATATAGCCTGGTAACAGACAGCCAGACAGACGGACAGTGGAGTCTTGGAACAACGGGAACGGGACCCCCGTTTTTACCCTTTGGGTACGGAAAGTGAAACGATACTAGGATGGTATTTTTACTCACCGGATCATAGAACATGCACATAACGTGTGAGCCCTCTCTGCAATACTTCATGTTGGGGCAGTAGTCTGACAGGTACAGACCCTTCTGGTACTCGTTGTCGATGACCAGGGAACATCTTGAGGTCTTTACTGTGATCAGGAGCAGTGGTATTAGCTGTAATGAGATAAAGTATTTATTAATAATAAAATGACTATAATTTCGGAAGTCGGTGTCATTGGGTTTGCCAGCGACTTTCGAAATTAAAGTTGTTTTTCACTTTGTAGTGTCTTGTTTGGAAGTCGGTTGTTATTTATTAACATCGTAACAGAGCTTTTTTTTTTCAGGATGGGAAACCCAGAGCGGGAAAGGTCACTCTCCCGCTCTGGGTGGAGCGGAAGGGATTGTCAGAGTGACTCATACTGACTAAAACCCATCCGTGTTCCTTCCTTAGCCCTTTATGTTCTGGGCCAGCGGTTACCCTTTCGGACAATCCCGCTGACCCGGCATCGTAACAGGGCTTTTTTTTTTTCTTGTGCGGCGACAAGTCGCATGTGGCGGGTGGGTGACTAAAGTCGACCGTGAAAATGCTTAGTCGCACGCAGGTGATCGCCCGCCGCATAAACGTCGACATTTTGATGCAAAATGAACTCACGTCACCTGCGATTTTTATCGACCTGTGAAAATGTGGCGACTCGGCTTGTAAGACGATTTGGTAAGCGACCAGACGCACGGCGAAAATCGCCCTAGTGTTAATCCCCCACATGCCCATTCCAAAACAAAAGACTATCTACTCCTTTTCAACTATTCTGTCACTAGCGCCATTTTCAAACTTCCTTAAACCGGTCAAAACCTATAAACAGTTTCGTACAACTTCGAGTCCTACCCGCGTCTACTACAAACTATTTCATTCGATTCCTGAAGTTCGCAACACTTTCGCACTCATCACGGAAACTTTAACACACCATAGATAGTGCCATCCTCGAAGACGCGCCCCACTCTTCTTACTAATCGCTAGTGGTTATCGCTAGTTAATTCCGCTAGTGTTTTAGTTTGTTAAAAAGTTATTAATGTGTATCGACAAAACTAAAACACTAGCGGAATGTTGCACGCTTTGGAATGGCAACTATCTTCATATATTCTGCCTGATAGACTTCTTGACAATTCAAAAGTGCCTGTAAATGGTTTAATTGAAATAAATGCTTTGAGTTTGAGTTTGACTTGTACTGTAAGCAATCAGGAAGAAGAGTGGGGCGCATCTACGTGGATGGAGGAGCTGTCAATACACTAATGAAAGATTCCACTAGCTTCTGCCCGCGACTTCGTCCGCGGGAAATTTCTTGTTCCCTGACGCATCCCGTCGCATCGCATCACCTGCCCGCGCTGTTACTTCGTTTACACTTAGCTTTCTTTCCGACATTTTTTGTTTTTGCTCGGCTCCTAAGAGCCCTAGCGTAATCATCATCATTTTAGCCGAGAGACGTCCACTGCTGAACATAGGCCTTCCCCAAACCCTAGCGTAATGTTAAATAGCAATTAGCTTTGCTCAATAATTGGGTTGTCAAATGCAAAAGATTTTTTCAAATCTGACATGTAGTTCCAGAGATAGGAGCGTTCAAACAAAGAAACTTTTCAGCTTTACACAGACAGACAGACAGACAGACAGATTGACGGACAGATTGTAGTAGCTTGATGTGCTGGCGTCTGTACATTCACATTTAGCCAGTTATGTTTAGGTCCCATGTAATAGGGACCGAGCCTATTGCAAAAAACACAAAAAAAAAACAAAAACAAAACAAAAAAAAACTAAAACACACAAGTCACACAAATTTAGATTCCGGTCTGCTATTTTATTTTTATTGAGAAATTCCAAATGGAAAAAGCAACCTGAGAATCGAATCCAAGACTCAGTGGTTATAGTGCTTACCGTTATACCAACGAGGCAGTTGTTTGTGTGTTTTAAATGTCGTAGCATCATGCTGAGATAGGAGCCTTTTGGCCTCGTATAGGACTTTCTGTTTCATTTTCCTTTTGTTACTTTTTTTTTTATTTAACTTGGTTTTTTATTTTGCTTTATTTAGTTTAGTTTGTGATGTATGAGTCGCAATAAATACTTTTTCTTTCTTTCTTTCTTGTTGTTACTCCAAGCATAATTTGTATGTAAGTACTTACAATACAATTTACTACCCATGAAAACTTACCTTAGCAATCATTCTGAAGTTTGTGGCGTCACAACGAACATTATTTACAGCTCAGTGGTCGATGTCTTTGTCTATACATTGTATTGTTCCTAGTCCTTTTCAACTTAAATACACATTGGAGCTGTAGACGACGATTTATTCGAGGCTAGCACACCATTTGAAGCAAAAGTTGCCTTTCACGAATTTTTTCGATCACTTTCCATAGTTGAACCCTATTTCACATTAATTTTTTTAATGAAAATTTTGATTTTGTTTGTGTGCAACGCCGATGTTTCGTTTTTCCAGTTATTTCTTTTGAATTTTATTATATTTTACTTTCTTGAACACATTTTTATTTTCCGTGAATCAGGTTTACACTTTGCACTTGGTTTCATAAATTATAAAGTACTCTTTCACCGATTTTCAAAAACATTGTTTTTCTTGAAGCTTACTCAGATTTTAATGGATAAAGTTTATAAACATGTACTTCAAAAAAGTAAAAGGTAAAAAAATCTTTTGATAAACAATGTGTCTAATAACACAGGTCGACAAAGTTTGACAAACGCTCTGCCCCAGAAACCAGATGATACTTTCCCGAAGGATTTTGACGCGCTGAATTCGAATCTGGCCTCAAAATTGCTCTATCACGTCAGGATTTTGAGATATCCTAACCTAAAAGTGCAAAAAATACCGTTTTTGCTCATTTTTGAGGTTATGTAGCACGGCCGATCCTATTTTCTTTCAAAAATTATTAATAGCATCTCAAAGCACTAGTCTTCCTCTTTAAAATGACGTTGAGTTTACTCTAATATCTTTTTGTTTCGCTGAGATATCGCATTTTGAAATTTTCGTACGTGTATTGTTCTACGTTTGAGAATTCATACACATACATTTTCTATTGGAAAATTTCAAAATGCAATTTCTCAGCGAAAAAAAAAAGATATTTGAGTAAACTCAACGTCATTTTAAAGAGAAAAACTAGTCCTTTGAGATGCTATTAATAATTTTAGAAAGAAAATAGGATCGGCCGTGCTACATAACCTCAAAAATGAGCAAAAACGGTATTTTTTGCACTTTTAGGTTAGGATATCTCGAAACCCTGACGTGATAGAGCAATTTTGAGGCCAGATTTGAATTCAGCGCGTCAAAATCCTTCGGAAAAGTATAGTCTGGTTTCTTGGGAAAAAAATTGTTGACCTGTGTAATTAATCACAATTTCGAGAAAAGTTTTTCACAATTTTCTTTTAAATCGGCCATTGAATTTTTTGACTATTAAAAAAAAAACAAAAGTTTGTGTAACAATTTTTTAAACACAGTTCCGTTACTGAATACCGAAACTATAAACAAATTAAAATGTAGGTTTCTGTGCAATACATTATCTTTAGTCTAACAAAACATAATAAAAGTAGCAAATGAGCGCAGAAATTCTACTAAGGTCATATCCGCCATTTTCAAACACCAACTTTCTTTTTTACAACATGGCGGATTTAACAATGATGTTTACACTTCCTACAGTAGTTATCGACTAGGATAGTTTATAAAAGTTTCTCGTTAGTAGTCCAGTATTCATTAGAAAGTTCAGATGTCTTTATAATGTACTTGCAATTAATTGTTTCTTCGGTTTTAATCAATTTTATATATGCTGGTGATGTACATGTGAGTTGCTATTATTTATCCGTTTTTTGTTATCTTTATGTTGGTTATTTTAAGGAATTTATTGTAATTGGAGTGTTATGAAAACCGGCCAAGTGCGAGAAGGATTCGCACACGAATGGTTCCGTAACACAAGGCAAAAACGCCTAGGAAAACGGTAGACAGGTACAGATGTTTTATGTCATGAAGTCCGTTTGGCTATGAATGTTGTCAAGCGTGCACATGCACATTGTGATCAACAGAGACTCAACAATGGGTGAAGTAAAACGGTACACATTCGCGGAAATAGCCTCATGCGACGGCAGCAAGGGGCAGCCGCTGTGGGAGCGCGCTTGTCGGGATACGTCACTACTACAATCAAAGCCGAACGGACTTCGTGAAATCTAAATATCTGTAAGCGGAAGCAAGAATAAGTAAGCATTTGGAGAGAATTAAGAAAAAGCTGAAGGAGGAGGTTCTAGAGATCTTCAAAGAAGTTTATACACAGAATTTTTTTTGTTGTTATTACGGCAATAAACTAAACATACACACTTTGTGAAAATTTTAACTGTCTAACTATTACGGTTCCTGTGATACAACCCGCTGACAGACGGACGGACGGACGGACAGCGGAGGCTTAATAATAAGATCCAGTTGGTACCCTTTGGGTGAACCCTAAAAATATTCCTCTTTATTCATTATCGTTGCTAAAAGTTAAGTAGTGATTAGCGATTGTTTAACCATACATTTGCATTTACAACGGCAATAGAAATACACACTCTGTGAAAATTTCAACTGCCTGCCTATTACGGTTCTTGAGATACAGCCCGCTGACAAACAGAGGAATGTTCGTACGGACGGGTGGACGGACGGACGGACGGACGGACGGACGGACGGACGGACGGACGGACGGACGGACGGACGGACGGACGGACGGACGGACGGACGGACGGACGGACGGACGGACAGCGATGACTTAGTAATAGGGTCACATTGGATATATTCGTCACCCCTAGAGTACGGAACCCTAAAGAACCACATAAACAAATTGTAGCCTAGCAATTGCATTGAAATAATAGTCAAAACCTATACTGTAGGTTTTAATTAGCAAAACGTAACATATTGATGAAAATGACAATGACAATCGAATTATGACAAATTAGAAGTATCTATGGTCACAGAAGAATAAATGTGGTAAAAAGGTTCACCACATTCACCCCGGCCAGATGTAATCAAGTAAAAACTTCGGCGGGTTCCGTGCTCTGGCCGACCTCCGGAGTGGCTCCGAAACTGGGAGCTCGATCCCGTCCGAGCTCATTTGTTCCGGTTCCAATGCCCCTTGCAAATCCTCTGATGATGGCGGTGACGAGGGAGTAGCTGGCAGCGAGACCGGTGTTGAGTATGTTGTCGGTGAAGAAGGCGAAGTTGTTGGTGGTGAGCAAGATGGTGATGGTGACTGCGATCTTTGGGGTTCGGCGTCCACAAATTCGTTAATTGTGGGGATATCTTCTCGGTTGCCTCCCAAAGGTGCTAGATGGCGGTTGGATACAGTAGTCTCTCGACCATCCATCGTTCGAACGTACGAATAAGTGGGGTTAGTGTCCAGTACCTCTTAGTTGCTGCAAGAAAATTTTGCAGATTATAGTCGTGCTCTTCTGGTGTTTTGCCGCAAATTGTGATATCATCAAGATATGCGAATGTGCCTTTCAATTTTTCCGTTCGAATAAGCCAATCTATAGTTCTCTGGAAGCTGGAAACTCCATTGGTTACTCCAAAAGGTATACGTCGGAACTGGTATAGATTTCCAGCTGCTTCAAACGCTGTGTATAGTCTCTCCTCTGGCAAAATAGGGACTTGGTGATACGCACTTTTTAAATCTATGGCGCTAAATACAGAGTATTTTGCCACTTTTGATATCAGTTCCTCAATACTGGGAAGTGGATAGGCGTCCAGTTCTGTGAAGCGATTTATAGTTCTGGAGTAGTCGATTACAAGACGTTTCCGGTGGTTCGCATTCTTAGTGATCAGTACCTGTGCTCGCCATGGGGACCGGCTCTCTTCAATGACACCTTCTTTTAAAAGATTCTTCACTTCCTCTTCAATAAAACGTCGGTCGTCATCACTGTATCTTCGAGACTTAATAGCAATCGGTTTGCATTCGGGAGATAGGTTGGCGAATAAAGGCACAGCAGGGACAGATGCTTCGGCCACGTTGCATACGACGAGAGGCTCTTTCGGACCACCAAATGTGAATTCTAGTGAGGAATGCTTCTCTAATACGTCGTGTCCTATAATCATATCTGAACATAAATTGTCGATCACAAGCAGTTGAACGTTCTCATATGTGTGTTTACCCAAGGTAAGTGTCAGGCAAGTTTCTCCTTTGACTGATGATGTATGATTAAGAGAGGCCATAGATATTGTCTGCTGGCTTGGTTTTATTTTCAGAGAAACCAGTTTAGAAAATTCGAAATTAATAAAACTTTTAGAACTGCCTGTATCTAATAGTGCTTCAGCTCTAATGCCTTTGATATATGCAGGGACAATGGCTTTGTGTAAGGACGACGGTGATGCAGCAATGATGCAGGCGGTGACATTTTCCTGGTCAGACGTGGCAGCACTAGTTAGGTTTTTACTGCGACAGACTTTTGCGAGATGCCCTTTCTTGTTACAAAGTTGACAAGTCACATTGAAGGCGGGGCATGTTTTGCGCGGATGCACCCGTCCTCCACAGAAAAAACATTTGCGATTTGAGCCATTCTGGAAGGCCGGCGTGGCTGCAGAGGTTTTCGAGGAGTCTCTCTCTTATTTTTGTCGAGGAGATGCCAGCTATGAAAGCGTCGCGAATGTTGTCATCCCGGTTGGTCTTACTATCGACAGCCGTGAAGTTACAATCTTTGGACAGTTGCTTCAAGGCTTGGATGTATGTGTCAATAGTCTCGTGGCTACTTTGTCTCCGGGTGGCGAGAGCGTGACGTGCATACAGGATGTTATTTGGTTTAACATAAAGTTTGTTTAAGAGATTCAATGCCTGTTCGAATGTTTCACTCTCGCTTATGTGGGTATACACGTTCGGAGACACGTGATTAATTAGTATGGTAAGCTTGACCTTATCAGTAGTAGTTTCCGGGTCCTGCACCGCAAGAAAGTTAACGAAAGTTTTCTTCCAGTGTGCCCATTCCGCGGCCGCCGTGCTTAGAGACGGGTCCCCATCGAACCGCTCCGGTCGTAGATATTTGTCCATGGGATCTTAGTCGTTTCGTATGCTAATTAAATTGAAATAATAGTCAAAACCTATACTGTAGGTTTTAATTAGCAAAACGTAACATATTGATGAAAATGACAATGACAATCGAATTATGACAAATTAGAAGTATCTATGGTCACAGAAGAATAAATGTGGTAAAAAGGTTCACCACATGCATTTATTAAATTTTTATACAAAAAATAAACTTATAAAAATAAATTTATCTTCATAAATCTTAGCACCCTTATCAATAAATGTGGAGTAAAGTTTCATCCAGTATTACCTTCAGATTAATCATACAGTTTTCAAGGTTTCACATAACTTTTCTCCGCGTTTTCTAATAAAGTACGAGTATTTTCAAAAGGACGCTAATCTGCTTAGCCTTTTCCCAACTGAGTTGGGGTTGGCTTCCAGTCTAACCAGATGCAGCTGAATACCAGTATTTTACATAGAGCGACTGCCTATCTGACCTCCAGAACCCAGTTGCTAGGTAACACGATATCCTTTGATAAGACTGGTTGTCCGACTATCGGGCTTCTGACGACCCGTAACAACTGTCAAAGATCCAAGAATGACAGCCGGGATCAAACGGCTTAGCTTGCTTTCATGTGATGATCACCCATTTATGGACCGATCGCGGCGCAAGCGTAGCTTAATCTTGCCAGGTCAGCGGGATTGTCCGAAAGGGTTACCGCTGGCCCGGAACATAAAGGGCTAAGGAAAGAACACGTATGAGACATAAGTCTTACTATAGCCTAATGCCATAAAGCACCTTTCTGAAAACTTAAATATATAAGTAAGAAAAACGATCCTTTTAAAGAATCTGTCACACAAGACTCCAAAAACTTTCAAAGAAGTAATGTGAAAGACATTGACTAATGATACCGCAAAATGTCTGTGGTAATCATTCCCGTGATGAATAGTGACGCTAGACGCCAGCACACCAAGCTACTACAATTTCTTTAATAGATTTTCTACTTTTTAGCTAAATATTTATTCCGGCCTGATCCCCTGTGTAATAATGAAGTGTTCAAAGTTTTTTTTTGTGATAGTTTACAGGAACATATTCTTCTCAAATATTCATCTACTAGCTGTGCCCGCGAATTCGCATTTTCGAATGGATAATGCGGCACTGCGTATCGTACACCAATCAATGTTATCGTAGGATCCTCTAAACGCCGTTCACAAGACCAAAACCCGAATTTTTTCAGTTTAAATCATATAGATGACCGCTATCCTTCCGCCAGCTGCTTGCTGTCGGGGGCAAGGCAAATCAGGTTATCGAAACGTTTTCGATACGATAGCCTGTCGGATGGTTGTGAATATCTATGCTAGCGAAATGTGGGCGAAGTAAAGGTATACCCACATTGACGCGATGTTATGTTGGGTTATTCCTTAAATGCCCACGGAATATCGGAATATTCTAAGCCCATTATAGATTCTCAATGGGCTTAGAATATTCCGAGACTACAGAGTAGGTAACAAAATATACTTCGAGGTTAGAGAACATTCTCCTAATATAACATTATCGTCAGACAAATGTATGTTGTATAAGCAAGTGTACTATGCCATGTGTACCTAAGCACACAAGTTCAACACAATAATGTTATCACATTGTGTAATGGTTAAACATGAAAATTATATGTACCTACATTTGATACAAACGTAATGTGTAACATGTAAACTAGTGATTTATGAAGTGCTTTTGTTTGTGGTAGTTAATGTAGTGCAAAGCTCGTTATTCTAAAGTCTAATTAATGGTCTATTGCGTACAATCATCAAAAGTGGTGTGATAATGTTTTCGAATTAAATTTAATTTGATAAAGGTTCTTACAAACAGGCGTGACACGCGATATAATCGCGCGCGACACAAAGACACCGCTCGTTGCCTGACTTGCGGTGCCTTTGTGGCGCGTGTCGTGTCGCGCCTGTTTGAAGGAGCCTTAATTTAACTGTTTGTTTTTTGTTAACTTACTTATTTTGTCTCACTACTGGGCAAAAGTCTTCCCCATAATTCTTTCTTTAGCCAATCGGTCAAGAACGAGTCCAAATCGTCACGCCAGCGTTTTAGGCCTAGCTCGGTGACGACGCCCGTCTTCAGGCACCCACTGTATGACGATCTTGGTCCATCGGTTTTTATGTATTCTTTACGTATGGTACGACCCATCCAGTCCAATTTCAGCTTCACAGAATTATCGCCAACATCAGCGTTGCCTGTCTAATACTTTTTTTTTTTAGAAATCATTCATAGCCTTCTTACTGAACTTCAACTATATCTACGACCCTGGTTCTGCTTATCTCCTTTGATGACTATACATTCTATCATGGCAGGGCTCGAAATACTGAAATTGTTCTTTCAATGTACAGACGCCAGCATATCAAGCTACTACAATCTGTCAAATTTCTTCAGATAGATAGATAGATAAAACGTTTATTCAGTGCAACAAAAGACACAATACAGGTATTACAAACATAAAAAAATGTGAAAAAAAGAATAACAAAGACACATAAAGCTACCCGAAAATGTCAAATTTACCCAATCAACTTTAGCGATGAAGTTGAAAATCTATTAAAGAAATTTGACAGATTGTAGTAGCTTGATGTGCTGGCGTCTGTAATCTACCTTAAAGGCTCCTTCAAACAGGCGCGACACGCGATAAAATCGGGCGCGACACAAAGGCACCGCAAGTCGCGCAACAAGCGGTGCCTTTGTGTCGCGCGCGATTCGCGTCGCGCGTCGCGCCTGTTTGCAGGAGCCTTAAGGAGATAAAACACTGTTTTTACAGATGTTCAAAAAGTTATAGCTTGTATTTGATTACAAGTAATTATTTAGTAGAAGAAGATCTTATGATAAATAAACCTTCAAATTGCTGACAGAGATACGGAGCAACAAATTAATTTCTGCAAAACATTAACGGAATCTTCTCATTTATTTCAGTATTTATCAAACAATGGAAAAGAAAACAAGGCACTCATGGGCTCCAGTGGAAGAACAAATACGGTAAAACATTAATTCTCTTAAGACAATTTGCAAAGGGGACGACACTGTTTAGTTTGGCCACAGTTGCGCCGCAAAATAATCGCTTTGTATGTTTTAGTTCATGGCTGTTATTAACTTTATCTTTCGCACTCTTTTTCTCTTAGGAGAGGATCAAATCAACCGGTTACCACCTTTGGAATCAACACAACTGGAAACCCCGTAAAGGAGTAATTAATAATATTATTTAATAGTTTGTTCTAACACCTGAAGGCGAAAACGTTCAAAATCTATAACGCAACCTTATCTCAGTGACAATAAATGTCACTTGTCTTGTGAATAAAATTTATTTAAGGCTAGGTGGCCCCGAATTTAAGTTTTTTAAAACAATCTGAGACAAAGAATATAGGGTTTTAAATAAAAAAAAAATATATCTGTATTAGTTAAGGATCTTGTCTAGACAAAATCGCATTCAGTTGCAAGACCTGATGAACTTCACACGATAGCAAAAAATCGCAAAGTTACCCCTTTTTAAAACGTTTTTTCAATATTATGACTATATTACTGACTTTTTACATTTAATTTTTGTACTATATTAAAGAAACTAATTAGTTATAGACAAATTCGCAGAGTTTGACTTGATAAAATGATTTTCTTAATTACTAAGTTTAAATATGAATTAAAAGCGCCCGCGGCGGCTCCTACGGGGCCGTTCAGTCGCGTGCTGGCGCTTATGGACGACGGACCTGTGTCAGTTTTTTCCGCGACAACTTCGCGAAACTTATCATCTGTTTTTGAGAGTTTGTTTGTTAGTTATAATGGGCAATAAACAACGCAGGCGAAAAAAGTCGTGTAAAGCAATAAAAGAAACAAATAGAAAGAATGCACTCCAAAGATATGTGAAGAAGTAAGTACCTACCTAAATGTTTTATTTGTATTGTAATGTGGTGAGCCACAGTATAAAAATATCAGTACTACTAGAGAACGCTAAGATTTTTGAAATACATAAAAAAATCAATGGCTAGTTTGGCTATAGAGAAGTTCTCCAATGCATAATTTTATTCAGTATTTATTTGCAAGAGGAACAGTTTGTAGAATTCACTCGAGATTTTTGTTATTGCATGTTTATTATTAACTATGCCACTCCAAATGGAATAATAAAAGAAACTTGGCTTGAAATGTTTACGTGGGTTTTTAATGTTTTAGAGCAATGCAGTTGCAGGCCAAGCGCAGTGCGCATGTATCAACTAATGATTCGGCGAATATCGAGTAAGTTTTTTTATATTATTTATTTTAAAGACATTCTCTATTTTTTACTACATATTTGAATTAAATAGTATCTCACTTGTTATTGTAACACCATAAAAATTAATAATATACATATACTTGAATTAAGTAGGTACGTATGTATGTGGGGGTCACATACATACCTACTTTATTATTAAAATTAAAGTACCTATTTATTAATTATTATTACTGTTTGCGTATCTTTGTTTCTGTATAACTGTCTGTATGTCAGTGTGCGTGTGTATTTGTCTTTGGCATTGTAGCTCCTAAACGGAAAACGGATGAATCGATTTCAATGCAGTTGTCTCTATTAAACAGACTGATTTAATAATAAGAAAGTTTTTTAAAATTTTACTTGTTAATTACCAACAAGTCAAAAACAACTTTTGTGTTACAGATCAATAGAGCATGCGGAAGGGCATAAAGTGTCTCCATTGATGACTTTAGAGCATGGTTTACTTGAATAATCTTAGGATTGAGGAGTAAGTAACTGTATTGTACTTATTAATAATCAATTATATTGTTTTAACCGATTCAATTAAAATCACACTAAAACATGCTACGGCATGCCATAGGCATAAGTAAATAGCCCATAAAATGCGTAAGTTTATATATCCGATAATTATCGCATTTACTAACAACTATGAATATTGAAACAAAAAAATATATTTTATTGTTACAGAACGACTATTCATGCTGCCAATGCCCATGTCACACATGCTGAAATGCCTTTAGATGAACATAATAATGTATCACCTAATAATAATATCAATGAGTAAGTTGCTACTTTTTGTTTTACATAATAATTATGTGGAATTCAATAGGTTATATTAAAATAATCTGTTTTTAGAACAATGGAGGAAATTGAAAACTACACTCTAAGCGTTGAAAACGAAATCGAACACGACTATCAACCCATCAGTGGACGACGAATTGTTGACATGAATTACCTGATGACACAGCTCCAAGAAAAAACGCATCATATCGATTTATTTGACAGCAGAGTTGGATATTTTACAGATATAAAAGTGTTTACTTTTAATTTAATAAAAAAAATCGGTTGTCTGTAAAGTCGGTTTGCTGACGATAGTTGAACGTGACAACGTCATAAGAAAATACTGATGGAATAATTGCATTACATCTGTTAATATTCGCTTGCACTTCAAGCCGCCATGGAACGCTACAGAGCGAGGCCGCGAGGTAACGCTACATGAGTCATGTTTTTTCGTGAGTGCAACCAGCTTCATCGATTTATTAGACGTTGTCACGTCAAAATAAAAATACTTTATTTTTATTTTATTGAGACTCACACAGTCACGCTTCACATTATGTGTTACACGAGACGAACATTTACACCTCTACCCTTCCCTTCTCTCTCCTTTACATTTATACCTCTAAGCTTTTTTGAATTACAATATGCATTGATATTGTAATTCAAGAATTGTAACACAATTCTCCTAAAGTAAGTGTGCCTACTGCTTGATTTTTTATACTGTAGCACGAATATTTGATTTTAGTCAGTCAGATTTTAAATCCTTTTTATAAAAAAAAGTATACAAATTATTTTTAATAATTAGTATCAAGTTTATACAATACGTATCTAATCTATCTATAACCTTAAAAATAACTACTACTAGAAAAATAAAACAAAATAAACTTATACTAATCAATTCAAGTTGATCTACTGCATTGCTCTACTCTGTGACGCAACTTAGTACCTACTCGAGTTCGTGAACTCGTGAGCCGTGCGCTTGGCGCGCGCGTCCCCGCTCATCGTAACTTATTACGTATCGCTACTCCTTGCGGGGGCTGAGGTATGCGTTAAATACCTACAGCGCTCGGAATACCTGGCCTTAAATTGATTGTATGTTTGACAGATTGAGACAGATTAGATTGTGAACGCTCTTAAAAATACGGGAATCGCCCCTTTGTTCTTAATTTCCTTTTTTCTTTTGTTTCTATGGGATGGTTTTCACTTGTTTCGGAACATTCATACTATTCTGTAAAAACATCAAAGTGAAACCGTACGTAAAGTGAGCTTGAAGTGAGCTGTCAATAGTGTCAATCCCTAAAGTTCGTTTTTAGGGTTCCGCACCCAAAGGGTAAAAACTGGACCCTAAGACTCCACTGTCCGTCTGTTCGTCTGTCAACAGGCTGTATCTCATGAACCGTGATAGCTAGACAATTGAAATTTTCACTGCTGATGTATTTCTGTTTCCGCTATAACAACAAATACTAAAAACAGAATAAAATAAATATTTAAGGGGGCTCCCATACAACAAACGTGTTTTTTTCGGCGTTTTTGCCTTGTGGTACCGAACCCTTTGTGTTTGCGTTTTTTTTTGTACAGATTTTGACATTACACCTGTCAGATTAGTCTCTGGGATTAAAAAACGAACTTCAGGCATCAGATGAATTGACAGCTCACTTCAACCTGGGAATTCTACGAAAATAATAGACTGGCTGGTTTCACTGGCTGTGTGCAGTGGTTGGTTGTTGTGTGGTTTTGTATAGACAGACGCAGGTAACGGTTTCAGCTGCAGACAGAAAAAAGAAAGCATTGCTTGTAGGGTTTGGTTGTTATATCGCACCTACTACGGTGCAAAAACGTCACTTATGCAAATGATGTCATTTTTCAGGAGAAGCGTTTGAAAATTCGATTGAAAATTCGACATCCTAATAAAATTTATCTTCTTCTTTATATTCTTCTTCTTCTTTTTGAATAAAGAATAACGACACAACTGCCCTCTCGCGGACAGTATACGCACTACACAAATGACAACTTCTCACCAGGTAAAGGGGTACTGTAGAATCAAAACATCGGTTGAACAAAACCGTTCGAATGGAACACACCGGCAATTATAACCGCGGGCCTGTATTGCTAAAGGTAGAGAGAGACACAGATAGCTTTTACAGTACGTTAACTACTTTTTCTCATACTCAGATCAATTTTGACAAAATTGCAAAGTGACGTTTTTGCACCGTGTAGGTGCGATATTTGTTTGGGTGTGTTTTATTGTTTTGTGTTCTTATCTACATCATAAGTTTTCAATTGGCGGACTTGATGATATTTATTGCTACTAGAGAGGTGTTAATGGAAATTCTTCGTAATTAGTTGCATGCAGAAGCCAGGTTAATATAATTGCATCCTGTTTTTCAACGTTAGCAAAGATATTTTTACACATTATTAAAAAAAATACATAATTGACATCCTTTCTTAGCATTAGCAACTTGATCGTAAAATGGCAGATAGTATTCTTTCTTTGACAAATTGTGGCTGGTCTGTTCCTGATACTTCCGTAATAATGGTTTATTTAGTCGAGTTTCAGAGAAAACTGGATTTATGTAAATTAACTACGTAAATGGAGGCCCTTGCCCTTGCTATGACAGCGTTTTGTTTTGGACGTAACTCGTCAAGTTCCTAACTGCCTATTTCAAAGTTAGGTTTTGAGTTTTGAAACCTAATTGTGTTCTCAGACGGCGGAAATTTTGTAGATAATACTTGTAAGTTTTAAGGTTAAGACTGAGTATTTATTTTTAACATTTTCATTACAGACTCTCTACAATTTCACATACATCGATAAAGCAGAAAACCTAATCAGGTTACCAGCGATGAACAAATACTATGCAGAGAAGAAAAGCAAGAAAAAATCAATAAAAAAGTCACCAAGAAGAACAATACAGAAGATCATAAAGAAGAATAACAAGACAAAGATAAAGAAGTTGTATGTGGTCAAGATGACTTCGAGCTACCCAACAGTGGCACCGAAGTTTGACTTCGATAACGATCAAGATGACTACTCCGCTCGAAAGGCGGAGATGACAACGCGGTCGAATCAACAGAAGAAAATGAAGAAATATAGCGTCAAACAGGTGAAGCTGCCTCGGTATCCGATGCCGTATCGACAAATGCAGACAAGAAAGAATAACTACAAGAGACCAAAAAGAGAAACTCGAGACATCTTTATATTCAAAGACTTTGATTCGATGCAGTTTGTGAAAGGAAAGACAGATGACGATGATTATAATGTGGTGAATGCTCATTATAAGAACTATTGGTAGTTAGGAACGGGACTGTCTTTTGTTGATATTTTATAAACCCTATCAATGTGCGCTTGTAAAATTTCTAACGTGACGATATTATCGTGGGCGTTCACGTTCAGAAAATGTAGATATGGAAATACGTGCACGTTATAACTTTGTCGTTGACGGAAATTTAAAACAGCCTTCAGACAGGGTGTAAAAAGACCAACTACGCATTCTGTACTTCAAACTAAGTAACATTGCACAAAAATAATTGCTGGGAAGTGGCTTTTATTTTTGGTGTGTAAAGCTGTTTGCTGTAGTGCGCAATGTAACGCACGCAAAACCTTATGGGTGCATGTAACGCTACAGGGGTCGTGGGATTTTAAAGTTATGTAACATTAAAAAAAATCGGTTGTCTGTAAAGTCGGTTTACGGACGACAGTTTAACGTGTCAACGTCATAACAAAACATTAATGAAATTGCCGAACGCGGAGGCCGATTCGGCAGCGTTCGACATCATCTGTCTCTCATCGCTCGTTCCGCGCTCTCGCTTGCACTTCAAGCCGCCATGGCGTACAACGATACAGCAGAGCAAGGCCGCGAGGTAACGCTACATGAGTCATGTTTTTTTCGTGTGTGCAGCCAGCTTCATCGATTTATTAGACGTTGTCACGTCAAAAATTTTGTTTTCGTAAAAAAAGCATCAGAACAAGTTGGAATTTTGATCTTCAATATCTCCTTAACCAGAAGGATCCCAGGTATGGTCCAATACAAAATATGATCACAATGACGGGGAGGACAAGTGACTCTCGGCTTCGTTAATTGTGATTTTACGCCTGTTATAATATTTCCTTAGATTTTATTTCCCTATGTTATCAAGATGCCGTGGAAGTCCACGTTGATATCGTCACGTTAGAAACTATAAAAACGTCTAATAGATACGGTCTGGGAAATTACTTTACCCAGTTGCCAGTAATTGTGAGATGAATCGCTTTTAGAATGTTTAGAAATGTTAAATCTTATTAGAAGAGTAAATATTTGTGATTACTTAAATAAAATATTTTATAAACAATTTTACGATTGTATCCCGTACGCAAAATGCGCACATTGACGCGGAGTTGCGGACTCCAGCCCGTATTACCTATGTGTGTGTTGTGTCTGTGTTATGTGTTTGTTTTTATTTTAATAGAATATCTCAATAATAGATAACCATTTTCTTTATATTTGAACTAGCTTCTGCCCGCGACTTCGTCCGCGTCAAATTAGCCTCATAGGGGTGGTATTTCAAAAAACCCTAGTGGATACTCATCACAAAAGACACACCCTTCAATTTTTTATAATCGGTTTGCTTTTGACTCTAATCTAGGTCAGAGGTGACAGAGACAAAGTCTACGATGGAGTGAGCTTACTCAGAAGAAGCCTGTTCACTCATGTTCATTTCATGGATCTAGGACCAGTTAGGCTGTGCGTTGATATATCAGTCAGTCATGAGCATGACTTTGATTTTTGTATATATATAGATATATCTTTTTTAACTGTGACTGCCTCTTTGATCTAGTATTTGCAAGCGCTATTGTTAAGCATGAGGTCCTGGGTTCGATTCCCGAGTCAAGCTGTTACGCTGCCCGAACTGCCGGAGGTTCGCTCCATATTTCATGATAAATGATAAATGATTTTATTTTGTAAGTAGGTTTGTACAAACACTTTTACACGTCAATAATATTTCTTAAACTAGATGAGGTCGGCGTTTCCTATCTGACTACTCTGAGAAGAAAGGCCGAAACAAACCCAGAGGTCATAGTCTCTTTTAAAGTCCAGACATAATCTTGATCAGGTTATATGAAGACCATGTAGGTCGATGTCTGAGATGGTCTTTTGAGGAAAGAACCACACAGATTGAGAGGACCTGTCCAGTCAGTGCACGCATTTGTCAGAAATCGTGCAGCTCAACTCAAGACTTAAGGAGCTCAACGGGACTTAAACATAAATGGCGACATGATTGTGGTTATATAATAGGGTAAAACCACTGCCTAACCCTGGTCACTACTGGCGTGATGTTGTGTATGCTCTTTTTTAACCCATTTATAAGATTTTGTGTCTTTTTCATAGTATTTTAATCGCCGTATGTACAGTGCGTGCCACGTAAGAAGAGACTTGACACACCACGTGGTCTGACATGCGCAGAACACGATTTTAGGTATCTTTAGCGGTATGAGATCTGAGTGCGGGACGGGACCGGACGTCATAGGGGCGGCGGAAAGAGCGGGGGAGGCGGGGTCAAGTCTCTTCTTACGTGGCACGCATTGTAACTATAAATGAGGGGCTTGAGGCTTACTAATAACAGCCGCACGGTCGATAAAGTTAAGCTACGCTCGCCGCGGTTGGTCCGTGGATGGACCATCTTCACATACCAAGACGCCTCCGTGCCGTGAAGCCGTTGGTCGTAGCTGTCATTTGTGAATCTTTGACAGTCGTTACGGGTCGTCAGTAGGCCGAAAGTCTGACAACCAGTCTTATCAAGGGATTATCGTATTACCTAGTAACTGGGTTGTGGAGGTCAGATAGGCAGTCGCTCCATGTAAAATACTGGTATTCAGCTGCATCCGGTTAGACTGGCAGCCGACCCCAGGGAAAAATGCTAGGCAAATGATATATGTAACTATGAATACATTCATCCTTTTTGTTACGATTTTGTGAGTCTACATTCCAGTCTACAGTATAAAACCAAGAGAAACTCTATTTTTTATATATGTGTACCACCTTCTTAAAACTCGGAAACAAAGCGTGTTTTCCTGATTTTCTGTTCTAAGGGTCTAAATTCAAGTATTTGATGAGTATGATATCCTAATTAAAAGCAAATTAGTTCTGTATATACACACACACACCCTCATACATACACCCTCACACACACACACACATTACTTACTTGCTTGCTTGGTTCATATACACTTGGCTAGGCTTTAGCTCGCCACTTCGTCCGCAAGAAAATTCGACCCCGACCCACCGCGTAGCATCGCATCACATCGCCCACACGCGATATTACTTCGTTGTCGTAAAGCTTTCTTTCTTTTTTCTTTATGCTCGGCTCCTAAAAGAAGTAGCGTGAGGTTAAAAAGCCTTTAACTTTCCCCAAGAATTGAGCTATTCAATTCAAGCATTTTTCAAATTCGACTGGTAGTTCCAGATGAATGAATGAATGAATGAATGAGTCATGTTCGTGAACGGGCGCCGTCAGTTGGGGCTGGTCATCTCTTAGCTGCCTTGGCTTATTTTTAATTATTTTAATTTTGAATTGTTGTTTTGTTACTATTTGCTGTATGATTATTAAGCCTTTTTAAATCGTTTAATCTATTTAATGTTTTTACAGAACCGACTAGAATAACTCCAACTTCTGCTACTTGTATTGATAATGTCTTTTGCGATTGTGATTATTTAGATAAAACCATCGTTAATTGTCTGCCGTCTGATCATAGTGGACAAACGGTATCATTTAAGTTTAAAACACCTTTGCAAAAAGTGCAAATACAATTTAGACCAATAACGACTGGTAAACTAAATAGATTCAATAGCACCCTAAATAATAAGTTGAATGATCTGGGCTATCATATGGATGATGCAAATAAATTGTACGAGGATTTCTTTTCAATAGTGCACACTCAATTCAATATAACTTTTGAAAAGAAAACAAAAAACATTTGCCCTAATTTTTTATTTAGTGACTGGGCAACTAGAGGTATTAGGAAAAGTAGGGAAAGACTGTTCGAGCTGTATGGCCTTAAGCCTTACATCAATACTGAAACTTTCAGCAAGTATGTTGCTACATATTCCAAAATTTTTAGAAATACTTGTAAAATAGCCAAATCCTACAGGGATTTGGCTATTTTACAAGTATTTCTAAAAATTTTACATTAGCAATAAAATCAAATCAGCAGAAAATAAAATAAAAACTGTTTGGAAAATTATAAATAACGAAACTAGTAGGAATAAAAAACGAAACACTGATTACTCATTGGAGACTTCACGTGGTGCCATAAGCTCTAACTTAGAAATAGCTCAGGAATTTGTAAATTTCTTCACTAATATTCCATCAAAAACGACGGAAGCCTTAGATTCCTCATCAGACGTATCAATTGATTTATTAAGAGTGAACTTTCCAGCCTGCCCGGTTGAATTTCAATTTAAACATATTAACCCCATAGTAGTAATAAAAGCTTTTAAGCAAATTAAAATCAAATTGACCGAAGATCTTTGGGGAATGTCCATTAAAGTCTGTACCTCTATAATTGAGACTATTTCACCTTACTTAGCCTTAGTATTTAATTCGTGTGTTGATCAAGGAGTCTTTCCCGATTTAATGAAATACAGTAAGGTAATACCACTTTACAAATCCGGGGACAGTAAGGACACCAATAATTATAGACCCGTATCCGTTTTGCCGGTTTTCAGCAAGGTGTTTGAAAAGATAATGCTTAATCAAATGCTCAATCATTTTAACACGAATAAAATCTTACACGATCAACAGTATGGTTTCACCAAAGGACGTTGTACGACCGACGCTGGTGTAACTTTATTAAAACACATTTTTAACGCGTGGGAAGAGGCCCAAGACGCCATAGGAATCTTTTGTGACCTCTCCAAGGCATTTGATTGCGTCGATCACGAAACCTTGCTTTTGAAACTTGAGCATTACGGACTTGGAAAACTTGCGCTCAGTTTAGTTAGTTCTTATTTAAATGATAGACAACAGCAAGTTCAAATAAATGGTGTCAATTCGAATGGTTTAACAGTAAAAATGGGTGTGCCACAAGGCTCGATATTGGGTCCTTTCCTCTTTTTAGTGTATGTTAATGATCTACTCCATTTATTAAAAAATCAACCACAAATGGTGTTATTTGCTGATGACACTTCCTTAATTTTTAAGGTAAATAGACGTGCTACAAATTTTGACGACGTAAATAACGCCCTACTGCAGGTCCAAAATTGGTTCACTGCTAATAATTTAGTATTAAATGGGAAAAAAACTAAGTGCATAAGATTTTCTTTACCAAATGTCAAGAGTAGTGATTGTGAGATAATATTGAATCAAGAGAAACTAGAATTCGTCGATGAAACTGTTTTCCTAGGGATCACGCTCGACTCAAGGCTACAATGGGGTCCTCATTTAACATCTCTTGCAGGACGGCTAAGTTCAGCAGCTTATGCTGTCAGAAAAATCCGTCAATTTACTGATGTAGATACCGCGAGACTAGTCTACTTTAGTTACTTTCATAGTATCATGTCTTACGGTATTTTACTTTGGGGACGGGCTGCAGACATCGATTCTATTTTTATTCTGCAGAAAAGAGCTATCAGAGCCATTTATATTCTCCGCAGGCGCGATTCTCTAAGGGAACTGTTTAAGGAAATTAACATCATGACGGTGCCTTGTCAATATATCTACGAAAATATCATGTATGTAAGAAAAAACTTACATCTTTTTGGTAAAAGAGGTGAAAGACATAATTATAGTACTAGAAATAGGGACCTATTAGTTCAACCAGGTTTCAGACTGGCTAAAGTAGACTCATCTTTTATGGGGTACTGTTTAAAATGTTATAATAAAATACCTCCCCACATTCTTGAAATGAATGAGACGAAATTCAAGTCTTGTATAAAACGCACACTATGCAGTCAGGCATATTATAAGTTAGGGGATTACATCGCTGATAAAAATGCCTGGCTCAAGGCTGGTCCTGCTCCACAACCACAACTAATTGATTAACACTTGAAGATTCTGTTGGAGCTGCTGAAGATTGTAAGACTATCTTTGCATTGTATAAACTCAATTTCCTTTGTATTGTATAATTGCATAGCACAGATGTGAGTTCTATGTATATACTATACACTATGTACCATTTACCGGGTAATGTGTCTTTCATTGACTTGAATGTGCCCTGGCGGCTGATAGTATGTCATGCTCACACAAATGTCTCGCTGACGGTGGCGTGTGTGTTGGATCATTTAGCTCCCTTCAAAATGGTTGAGCTGAATGGTGCCGATCTATGCGTCATGTTCGTGAACGGGCGCCGTCAGTTGGGGCTGGTCATATCACTTAGCTGCCTCGGCATATTTTTAATTATTTTAATATTGAATTGTTGTTTTCTTGCCATTTGTTGTACTCTGGACACTTTTAACGCGTACATCTTTTGTACATCGTTCTCACATATAATTATAAATTCACATTATTGATGTAACTAATATATTTGTACAACTATAATTTAAAAGAGTGTCCATGGAGTTTCTTGCCCGTTCTTCTCCATAGGTACCTACGCTTTGGAATGGGCAACTAGCTTCATATTTTCTGACTGACCGACTTTTTGACAATTCAAAAGTGCCTGTAAATGGTTTAATTGAAATAAATGTTTTGAGTTTGAGTTTGAGTTTGAGTTTGTACTCTGGACGCTTTTAACGCGTACGTCTTTTTTACATCGTTCTCACATATAATTATAAATTCACATTAATGATGTAACTAATATTTTTGTAAAAATATAATTTACTTAAAAGAGTGTCCATGGAGTTTCTTGCCCGTTCTTCTCCATAGGTACCTACGCTTTGGAATGGACAACTAGCTTCATATTTTCTGACTGACCGACTTTTTGACAATTCAAAAGTGCCTATAAATGGTTTAATGAGGGTTTTCGTGAAAATTTACGACACCAGTTGGCACCACTGTGACAAGAGGTCTCCCAATACAAAATATATGATGACGTTCATCATTCGATTCATTCATTCGTTTATCATTCCGTCATGACTAAAGAAAATATAGGCTCTTTGACAGATGCCTGGACCTGACGTGCCAGTGCTGCCACCTAGCGAACGTCATTTCAGAAAACCCTCATTGAAATAAATGGTTTGAGTTTGAGATATTAGTGCGTTCAAACAAACAAGCTCTCTATCGAAGAGTTTGTTTGCACTTGAAAGGCACTTGAGCGAACCCACTTTCACTAAATGAAATTCCCGCGAATGGACGGATTCGGAAATGTACCAACCGGTCGATTCTGTAAAAATCTCACCGTGAAAACTTAGGTGAAGTGTGTTTGCTTTTTCTAGGAATTGACACTATTGACAGCTCACTCCACGCTCACTTCGCACTGCAGATCCACTTCTGTGCTTTTCGTAAAATCCGAGCGTCACAACTTCTAGGTAAGTATTTCATGAATTTCATACAAAGACACGTTTTAATTTAATTTAGCAATCTCAACGGAACGAGGAAATATTCTGCAAATTATTAATTATGTATTATTATTAAAATTAATTGGAAATAATATTTGTGATAGATATTCTGGGAAGATAATGAGTATTTGTGCCCTTTTAATTAATCTGTAAATTACTGCTTTTATGTAAATGAAGCTGTAATTAAAGTAGGTGATTAATTATTTTAGTACTTCTAAAGGCATCATCATCTATTTAGTTTTTTCTCATCTATGTTGGGGTCGGCTTCCAGTCTAACTGGATGCGGCTGAATACCAGTATTTTACATGGAGCGACTGCCTATCTGACTGGCAATACGGATTCCCCTTGGTAAGTCTGTCAGATTTTCGGGCTTCTGACAACCCGTAACGACTATCAAAGATCCACGAATGACAGCCGGGGCCAACTGCTTAACGTGCTTTCCGAGGCACGGATGGTCTCGGTTCGTAAAGATGGTTTAAATAACTTTATTATCAAACTAGCTTCTGCCTGTGGCTTCGCCCGCATGGATGTCGGAAATTATAGGTACCACGAGAACGTGATACCGGGACAAAAAGTAAAGGTTTTGTCCTTCCCCAGGATGCCATCTATATCCTTGCCAAATTTATCGAAATCCGTTCAGTTGTTTAGGCGTGAAAAGGTATCATACAGACAGTTACTTTCGGATTTGTAATATTAGTATGGATCATGTATAGCATTCGGTGAAGACTTCGGACTTACGGTGAAGAAAACCAAATGCTATCAAGAGAAACATGACATGTGGCCACTTAAATTGAAATAAAAAATGTATCATATAAAAAAAACACTTTATTCACATATAAACAAAAAATAATTTACACCGCTTACTGACTATAAATTATACAGTTCAAATATTAAATTAATAATATTATAACTACAATGTCAAATTTGACACACACAAAGATAGATACTATCTTTTTATTAAACTTTTACGAACCACGACATACCTGTGTGGGGACTAAAAATCAGTAATTAGCTATGTTTATAAAAATATATTACCTATATTCATAAATCTTACTGTAATAAATATATTTAAAATAGAAACAAAATCTTAGAAATAAACGGATCAAAGCTTATCTATATAGGTGATAAAGTTTAAATTGACATTAATTCTATGAGTTCAAAGCGCTAGAATCAAAAATTCAAATACAAAACCATCAACACGTAATAGGTCAAATTGTTGGATTACGGACCTCTCTGTGACCCAGCAGTGGGAATTTTATGGGCTGATTATATACGGTATATCTTCGATCAAGAACCCTTTTGTTTTGTTGTAGTTATAAGCAAAACTTAATCAACAACGAATCTGTTGAAAGACCGATTTCGGTCCATATTTCAGAAGACAACCTCAACAGCACTTCTATTTAGACAGCCTTTTAGTTCAAACCGAATTGATTCCAAAAGCGCGATCATCAATTTGGCCTGACGTACAATCATTCAAAACGAAACAAACGCTTTGATTTTATATTAAATAAGAATGGTACAAACTGAGCAAAATATAACACAACAAATTGAAAATGTGAGAAGTGATTTAGCACTTATTTTAAAGCAATGGCACGATCTAAAAAGAACAAAGATGGTTGATGATAAGAAACAGAAAGATAATAATATATAAAAGATAATAGTGATTGAGCAGTAACTGAGTTGCGGAGAAACAGAAAGATAATATAAAATATAATAGATAATAGTGATTGATCAGTAACTGAGTTGTGGAGATCCAGATAGTCGCTCTATATGGAATACTGGTATTCAGCTCCATGCGGTTAGACTGGAAGCCAAACCGACCCCAATGAATTTGGGAAAAGGCAAGGGTTGATGATGATGATCATAATTATGTAACTGTTTGGATTAAGCTAAAGGATTAATGAATTTATGAAGCATGCACTAAAATTAGGGTACATGATTGAGGTTCATAAATCTTCTGATAAAGAACAATCTCAAATCGCAATTGTAGCTTTGCGTAGATCGTTTCGTCAGTAGGCAATAAATCGTATGAGATTAATGTACATTCTAAGCCTTACAAATTACAAACTGCAGTTCTGTGGACAATTTATAGCTTGTTGGAAATCCAAACTGCATAAGTTACTGTACTACACAGCCACAGACAGAGTAGTAAAATATCACTGGATTCAGTTTCTATATATAGCGCAGACATAAAATTACTTTGTTCGTCAATGAAATAGAAATCACAAAACCTTAGCGAAAAACTCATGAAAAGCTCAGAAAACTTAATTAAATTTAATAGCCTGCTAGGAGGTTTTTACAGACATATAAACGTGGCGGTGAGCCGGTATCAGGTAGGTTTTAAAATATGACTTTTATATATTAAAAGTACTCTTAGCTAAGAATGATTTTTGTTGAATCAATGTTTCATAATTATACTTTCTTGAGTTAAAAAAAAATGTAATACATGATTTTATAGGCTGCCACGTATAGTGTTCTTTTTGCTACAGTTTTTAATAATACCAATCTCAAAAATCGTAGTTCAAGCCATCGACAATTAAGCCTCTCAACATTAAATTTAAAAGTATTGACTAAATTATAACCTAATATTGTTCTTACACTAACTGGGTTGTGGAGGTCAGATAGGCAGCAGCTCCATATAAAATAACTAATCAGCTGCATCCAGTTAGATAGGAATCTGACTCCAACATATTTGGGAAAACAAGTTGATAATCGTGCTAACATTCAGTCTTAAGCCTGCTCAGCCTTAATATCCTCTGCTCCCTGCTTGCTCCTGTACTCCCAACCTTGGTAGGCCAGGTCTTGAGGACTATCATGGACATCATGCTCCCTGAAGGAAATTCCGCCGCCGGATCCATACTTGTGGGCTCCCTGAAATTATAATGTGAAAATTAGATGGATATCATGACCATAAACACAATGGTTGTACAAGAGAGAAAAATGGATGAAAAAAGAATATCCTGACAATCAAGGGGGAGGCTTAGGTCCAGCAGTGGTCAGTAGAATCTTTTGGCTAAATGATTATGACAAAAAACTAACTTAAGGATAAAAAAAAATGATATTAATTTAATGAGAGTACTATAGAACCCTAAGGAATAACATAAACTCATAAATGTATACTGATTAATAAGAACGAAGACAATTAATGACGGGTACAGCCCGATTCAAACTTTATGGCGGCTCGGAACAGGAGGCGAGTCGCTGCGTAGTAACAAGTTCACTTGTCAGCGGGGGTGAGGGGTGAGGTACTGCGCAGCCAGTAGCGCACTTCAGAGCCCCCATAAAGTTTGAATCGTGATAATGATAAATGATTTTATTTTTGTAAGTAGGTTTGCACAAACACTTTTACACGTCAATCATATATTTTTTAAATTAGATGAGATCGGCGTTTCCTATCTGACTACTCTGAGAAGAAAGGCCGAAACAAACTTAGAGGATGACCTCTAAGTTTAAAAGAGACTATGAAGTCTCCCATAAAGTCCAGACATAATCTTGGTCAGGTAAAAGGTGGTGTTGTATGATCATAGAAATATTCTTTCTCATATCTATGGGTATGATCATAAGAAGGAGTTACTATACAAAAATATAATACACTTTTATCAAACTCTTCCAGTGACATTCTCCGAGTAATTTATATATAAAGTGAATAATCGATTTAGCCTGATTTATGATACCAAACATGATAATAATATTGCTGAACTTTTAATAAGCTGTCATGTGTTTCAGTTAGCTATTGTAACGGCAGTTTTATATGAAAAGTTGGGAGTCTTTGAAGATTAAAGAACATCGTTTTATCCATGCGAATAAATTATTCGGAGAAATGAATCCAGGATTAAATTGGAACCAATTTATTAATTCTACCCGCCTTTTTCATTTCTATAACGACAAAGTGAAAAAGCTACATGATTATAGCTCTATGATTTACATAGATCTACTTGAATTCATAATCTCAGATAATTTATATGATGTTGAGATATATAAAGATTTATCATTATGATTATATTTCATTGCCATTTACTGCATTAGGTATCTACTATAGCGTTATGTATTCTAATTAATTTTTGAGAGACCATTTATTTTATAATAAATAAAATATTGGTAGCAATTTAATTGGATCTTTGTCATGAATGACATTGGGTTTTTATTCCAAAACTTGATAACGATTTATTTATTTATTTGCTGTTCAGTACATTTTGCCCACGTAGGTACACTTTTCTATGAAACAGTAGATTTTATTTATAACCGACGAAAATTTTTATGCCAATCTAAGGGGGTCTAAGAATCACGGTCGTGCTGAATTCATGGTACAGATATTCTATTTCACGAAGTCCGTTCGGCTTTGATTGTAGTAGTGACGTATCCCGACAAGCGCGCTTGTGTGTAAAAGTGGGTAACGTTAACAAAGAAATCTGATATATGTATATTCAAGTCGAGATTTAATAATCGAAATAAAATTTTGGTTTTAAAAAGTTTTAGTGCATGTGCACGCATGACAACATTCATAGCCAAATGGACTTGGTGACATAGAACATCTGTAACTGTTTGCGATTCGATGTCCCTGCTAACACGTATAATATATACAAAAGTAACACATAAGACTTACGGGATAACTCTCGGAGTAGTGTTGCGGAGCATAATGTGACTGCGGTGGCGACTCCCTGTAGGGTCCAAGACCGATGCCAGCGGGGCTGTATTGAGGGCCGGAGAAGTGGCTGGACGAGAAAGGCGAGGAGTTGGGCTTGCAGAACTTGAAGTAACCGATAACACCTGGAATGTGGAAATGAATGATGATAAGAAGATATTTTGACAACTTATACTCAGAAGCTCTCTTCTACTCTCTCTTCTTATAGTCAGAAGTATATGAATCATCCCTAAAGGGACAACTATGATGGATTATGATCCTCAGATTTAAATATGCTGTTAAATAATAACGAAGGTCAACTGAGAGTGTGCCAGAATATTCTTGATCAAAAGATTATTATGCTATTTAACTGTACTTAATTAGGTATATATCTAAAGTAAAATGAATCTCATATGAGCATCAATATCCATTTCATTATATTTTATATCAAGATAATTCCATTTATGTGGGTTATTTAATATAGAATACTTTCTATTATGAACACTATATATACCAGTAATTAATTGGTAGGATGAGTTCTATGGTAGAAACCATACTTGATAAATTCTTGGTTTTGTGTTTCTCAGCAGCATTGGAGTCCAAACCCAAATAGTAAACTATAAAGACACTTAAAGGTTGAACATACCAGGAATGATAAGAGCCATAAATCCGAGGAACTTCTTGAAGCTGGCGAGTCCGAGGATGAGAGGAAGGAAGAGGAGCAGCTTCAGCTTGAACAACTTCAGGATCAACAGCATGGGGATGATCAGCTTCTTGAGTTTGTGTTTGCCTATAAACAGAGATAGAAGATTTTTTAATCGGATGTAAATTACTGGATGAATTTATCTATTAACTAGCTTGTGTCTGCGACTTCGTCCGTGTAAAATGTCTTGTTCCCCCGACCCACCTCGTCGCATTGCGTCGCCTGCCCGCGCCATTACTTCTTTTTCGCTTAGCGTTCTTTTGGACTTTTTTTCTGTATGCTTAGTTCCCAAAAGCCTTAGCGTGATCTACAAGCCTTCCTCAAGAATTGGGCTATCAAATGCAAAAATATTTTTTCAAATCCGGCCGGTAGTTTCAGAGTTTAGCACGTTCAAACAAACAAACTTTTCGGCTTTATAGATAATATAATTATAGGTAAAACTAAGATGAACTTTTGATGACACTTGCAGTCTTTGAAAGGCCCTTTGAACCTTGGCAGAGTTCAAAATTGTCGTTTAACTTTACCTACTTTTCCTCATACAGGGAAACTACAACATTGAACAACACATTTATCCCTGTTGAGACGATTATCTTACCCATTGCTACGTTTTTATCAGGCTCATTATCAGCTTACAGCAGTCCACTGCTAGACATAGGTCCCTCCAATTGCGCGCCCCTCAATTCGGTTCTCGGCAAATTTCATTCAGATGCTACCAGCCACCCTGTGAAAATTGTTGCTCCTCCTAGCTTGAAGGCTACCTACCTTACGTTTGCCGATTCGCGATTCGATTTGTCAGGATCATAATAATTTAAATCTAATGAAAGTAATCTTATAAAGGTACCGTTTTTCGTAACGGAACCCTAAACTCACGGAAAGGTGCCTTCTTATCCTCGATGATGTCCACTTCATCAGCGATTTGTTCAATGAAACGAGGAGCGATTACACCACGGGAAGTCACCTCTTCGTCCAATTGCATCTCCAGGGCAGTAGACCTCAAAAACCTGAAGAATAAATTGGAGCGTTTAATTTAGGATGAGACTATTCAAATTTAATGTCGAATCATATATATTTCAAGTAAACCGTTAAAAAGCACTGCATATTGTTTACCAATATTTGCAAATAATCAATTTTGAATTTGCACTTTTGAACGTCATGATGGCAACAAGAAGCAATTCTATTCTCTTGTTGTTGAAAAAGTTGATGTCATAAGTGCCTTTTAAAGGTCTAGGTACTTGAAATAAACTATTTAACTTATTACATCATTGTTACTAAAGTGTGCGTTAGCAAACTTTTTGACTTGGGGCGGATTTCTCAATCGGCGATAATTTTTATTCGTGGAATAAATATGACTGTTGACAGATTTTCTATGGAAGGACTGTCAAAAATTCAAAATTGATCCTCGGATAACATTATCTGCCGTTTGAAAAATTTGCCCTTAATAAATAAAATGTGATAATAGCACATAATATTAAAAGCCTCACACTGATGTCATCATCAACACTTCCTCAAAGCTTTCGAGTGGCGAGTCAAACGGCTTCAACGGGTATCCTGACCACTTGCAATCCTCATACCCTTATGTCTTTTGGTTTGTTGGATATCCCATCGATGATAGATGAAATGATAAAATGTGCTGTTAAATGTACCGGAATGCTTACAGTACAATCATGTTACTGGAAATCCCTGTTTTATTAATACTATCCTACTAATATTATAGATGTGAAGATGTTTGGATGTTTGTTACTGAATCACGCGTAAACCGTTAAACAGATTTGTATAAAAATTGGCACATAGATAGACCATTTCCTGGATTAACACATAGGATACTTTTTATCCCGATATTCCCACGGGACCGAAACTTACGCGGGTGAAACCGCGGGGCACTGCTTGTTTGTAAATAATTGTAGCGTACCATACATTACTTTTAATTGTTTGATGAAAGTAATTGAAAATCACAGCGTAGCAAAGCAAGCAACTGATTTTGAAATTCGAATTTTATTGTTGTTCAGCCAATTACCCAGACAAAAATGTGTTTCAAATAAAAGCCTACAAGCTTTTAGTATTCAAAACATGACCACGAATTATTTTCGGATTATTTTAATTTTGTGAAACGTATTTTTTATTATTTAAATTAAATTTGTAGCTTGTAACATGCAAATGAAGGTACCGTATGGTACTTATATAATTTTATTTTGGCAATGAGACGAACTGTGTTTACAAAGCTTACTCGGTTAGCACGTAGCTTATTCGGAATATATTAGTCCTCCAGACTGTATTTAGGTCATGGTGGCTAATCTCAATGGAGACTAGACTTCGGCGTGGGAGATAATTATAGTGCACAAATGTGTGCGCAGACAAATGTGCCCTCTCTCTTCCCTCACTCTCATAGTCCAATGGGATGGCAATTCAGCACGACCGGAGAGAGATCAATATACCTCTATATGTGGAACAGGGTGTAAAGTTAATTTATCCTCCATAGAAAACACCATCATCATCATCCGCCGACCAGACGAGTGATGTGTCTGGCGGGCAACTGACCGGTGATTCATGTTGGGTATATATGCCAGTTGCGCGGTAAACTCTGCTTGCGAGATGCAGGATTTTACGTGACGTCAGAATGACGTGTTGTTCGCATGTGGCGTTGTAGATACCGCTACACCTCACTAGCAATCCGCTCCTATTTCGAAAGTGTAATGGCGATATGTTAAAACATAGAGATTTCTGTGCTATATCTCAGTTAAACAATACACATACCCCTCCGGAATAAATGCTCTAAATTATGAAGTGTAGAAGATCTAAGCGGTCACACAGACAGACACGAGAAGTGACTTTGTTTTCTACTTTGTATTGTATCGGTATACATTCTGCATTACATACGATATCTCTAAATATAGCGATTCTAAATAGGTTTCGGTTCGTTAGTGGTTATTGGTGTTGTACTTAGTCTGTTTTAGAGGATTAAGTGTTTGGAGTTATAATAGACATACAGTTTTCGTTGTACTAAAAATAGTATGTCTGAACTGTAGGAGGATTTCAAGAGTAGCCGACTAATCACGATTTTAGTATCATAAGCAGCTTATGACAGCTTAAATTCTCTTGCTATCGATCAACTCCGCCAGTCGCAGTCCACTGCTGGACATAGGCTATGTCACAACACCCTGTCCTACGTCTTCCGCAGTCAGTCTGTCCCAGTCACCTCCTTTAGGTCGTCCGTCCATCTAGCTGGGGGGCGTCCCACACTACGCTTGCCGATACGCGGTCTCTACTCCAGGACTCGTCTGCTCCACCGGCCATCGGACCTTCGACAAACATGGCCAGCCCACTGCCACTTCAGTTTGCTTACATTGCAAGTTACGTCGGTAATTCCGATTCCGATCCGGTAACTCTAATTTTAAGCATACATTTTTCGAACGGTTTGGAGTTGAAACCCTCGGGCCGCGGGATCCGAGTGCTAGGTCTGTTCAATGAAATCTTCAAACGGCTGGGTGACATTTCCCGAGCCCAAGATTTGGCTTTTACCTTGGCCAGATGCTAAGCATTGCCGTTCAATGTAGCAATACCGGGGTTTTGGGTACATTACCAGTCGACAGCGAAGTGGACGAATATTTATATATATTTATGTTATCTTCTTGTTATATCTATCTACAGATAATTTTATTTTACGCAATTAATTACAAAGTCGGTTCTGGCTGCTTAAACAAACCATTACCGACTTCATATAATATTTACCTTTCAATCTTCCTCATTCCGTATTTAACGAGTGCTTCCCAGTCCGAATCTTCGCTGCGTGGCTGTGATTCCAGCTGAGGTGGCTCTCGAGACAGTGCACGGGCTTGGGAGTCCACTTTCACTAGTACTGCATTTTCTGATAGTCTGGAAATTGAAACATTTGAAGAATTAGAGCGGCAATTTTCGCAATTTTAAGGGCGTTCACAGTCTGATCTCAGTCTGAATCTGTCAAAAATACCTCTAAAATCCCTACACTTTTGACAAGTTTTTGTCACTGACCGTCACTGAGATGAGGTTGCGACTAGATTTTGAATGGTTTTAATTACGGGAATTTTCCTTCAGATGACTTAAGAATGGGTGTTTTTAAATACTCATTACTAATTTAAATTCGACTTATTACATGAATTTTTATTTTTATGTCTTCAGTTTAATTGAATTTTCGATTAATTTAAGAGGAAAGGGTAGCCCGTCAGGTTCAAATTATTATCTTATGTTTTTTTTTTTAATTTACAGGCCAGTGACAGCGTGTATGTTGAACAAAATGTGATTCATGACCGTAACAAGTATGTATCTACAGAATTGTAATAATTAAAATCATTAATACAAACGTTTAAATTCATCTAACCCTATTGAATTACTCTTTCATGAAATATCAATCAGTAGGATCATATTTTGCGGGCTACCCATAATTTAAATAAGATGGAACTGAAGATAAAGCTCTTAAATCGCTTTTGGAGAATATTGCAAAAGGAAGGTATTGATAAGGGTTTTCAAGTGGCCACAAGAGCCTGAGATTGCGTATTTGAAATTAGATTTTGGTTTGATTAGTGTACCAATCCCTTCGAAATTCGTCTTTACACTCTAATAAATCAAATGGAAAGCATTATATTATCTTAATTTAACCATTTACATACATACAGAATAAAAAACAAATGCGCAAACTGTAATCATGAATTCAGCATTTGATTTTCAGATGATTTATTGTTGCCAACCGACGAAAAAATTTTACTCTAAAGGAGGGTACAAAAGTTTCGTAGGTTATAAAAAAAAATCTGCAGTTTCATACACAAGTGCAAAATACCTACGCAGTCTAAAATGTATGGAACAACAATTTTTTTAAATAACAAATGTTGGTTGTAGTTTGGGCAAAGCTTTTTTTTTCCTGTACACTCTTGAATTGTCAAGCCAACCAACCAGTCTTACCAAGGGGTATCGTATTACCCAGTTACTGGGTTGTGGAGGTCAAATAGGCAGTCGCTCCTTGTAAAATACTGGTATTCAGCTGCATCCGGTTAGACTGGAAGCCGACCCCAAAATAGTTGGAAAAAGGCTAGGCAGATGATGATGACTCTTGAATTGTCAAGAAGTCAGTCAGTTACTGTTAAGTTGATGTTAGTAGTCCGCTTAGCAGCTTAAAAGCTATGGGAAAGAACAGACAAAAACTAGAAAAAGAAAAAAAAACTTACTGGTAAGCCTGCTTATCAAAAAAGTCGTCAAAGGACCGCAGAGCTTGGGCTTTGAAGCAGTCAGCCAGGTCTCCGTTGAGGCACTGCTGGGTAGACTGCTGTATGTAAGGGTCCTGGTCTTCTCCAAAGCCGAGCCAGTCCAGAAGACCACGACCTTGAGCTTGAGGCTGAAAAATTAGGATAACGAAATTACGGAGATGTTAATAATGAAACTATGACAGGCACCCAACAAAATCCTGGACTAGAGGACGATAATTTACTTATTATGTCGTATTAGGTGACACCATAGACGCGTTGTTGTTACAGATGTGTTTAATATAACAAGCAAGGTGATACTACTATTATTCTTATTAGCCTGTGATATCTCACTGCAGACCAAAGGCCTCCATACTATCTTTCCACTTCTCTCTGTTCAAAGCTGCTGAGGACCAGTTCATGTTGAAGGAGTCCAGCACATCCCGCCATCTCCGTCTGGGTCTACCACGATGTCGTTTGCCATTAAGAGGGACCCATTCGGCTGCCCCATTTCAAAACCTAGTAAGGACTTAAAATGAAAGTTTACAGGAGAGCGCATAAACGTGATATCAGTCAGCCTATGGAAAGTATTTTTTGAATTGGTTAAAGTGACTCACTAGGTTTTAAAATGGTCACTAGGGAGTGAAAGGTGCACTTACTAGGTATCAATGCTTAAATATATCTCCTTTTATGTAAGTTTAAAACGCTGGTGTTTTTGTATTTGGTAGAGACCTTCTAGGTTAGCAAGGTTATGCAATAAAACGATTTTTGTAAAAAGTGTCCCTTACTAGGTTTTGAAATGGGACAGCCGCATTGGGTCGTAAGGTGATACTAAAATCATTTAATTATACATCTTTCTACACAGGACATAATAAATAGGAGCTTTTGCTCAGCTATATACGCATGTATAAAACTGTTACAATTTTTTCTAAATCATATTCCTGGGTGCATCCCAGAATTATTATTTAGAAAATATTTCAGTAAAAACCGCTTTTGTTTTCATTTGATCTATTTTACACATTCAGTCAAAAAGAATATTGAGCTTACCGATCTTCCATGATCTCCTCCTCCCCCTCCGAAGTTCAAATTCCTTCCTTCACCTGCCTGGTTTAGTGGTTGGTCAGGTAACCTGATGCCTCCTTCGCCTCTCGACTGCAGTGTCAGCACGGCTGCTATCAGCAGCATCATCCATCGAGCTTGACTCAACATCTCGAACTATGATCTGGTAAATGTAATAAAATGGTTTGGTTACAGAAGCTCGCTACTGATATGCAAGCTCGCTACCGATATATTCAAGCTCGCTATCGATATATGCAAGCTCGCTATCGATATATGCAAGCTCGCTACCGATATATGCAAGGTTGATATTATACTAAAGATTGTGACCATTATCATTTACTTGGATGAGGATAAGGGACCTGACTGTGCCTACTGCAATACGTACAGTCAATATTTTTTGATCTAAGAGATCAGTACGAGTGTAATCTTTGATTTAACCTAATTTATGTATTTGTAACCCTAAATTATACAGGGTGGCATCCCGGGACATCGAGTCATAACCTGTTACCATGAATACATGATTCTGAAAATAAAAATCGTCAGTTATTAAATAAAAATCTGCTATTTCCAACAAAAGTGCAATACCTAACGCCACGGTATAATTGTCTATACAGTATTCTATCTTCATACAAACGGTCGGAACGCGAGTCATACCTACGCGCCTCGAGTTCGGTTTACATTCGGTTAACAAACAGTCTCGAATGCTTTGCGGTGATGAACGGGCACCGGACGGTGTCATGGTTTTGTAAGCAGTATTTCAATAAATATTTCATTGAAATAAGAACAAGTATGTACTTATTTAATATGGCAAAGAGCAATATTATAGACCATATTATGCTGTTTTTGGTTGGTTGAATTCGTCAATAGGTTTTTTTTATTAAATCTAGGTACTACTTAATCAAAAAACACAAAATGTATTTTTATTGAACTCGCCCTATTTAATTTATAACGAATTTCATTTTTTAATAAAAAAATATTTACCTATACAATCACAAAACTAGAAAGAAAATCAAGTAGGTTGATGGAATTAAAATTGGCGGGCACCCTATCGCGTGTTTACGTACCGCACGGATGTAGGTAATTATTTCTAGAACAGGGCCGAGTCACAATGCTGTATAGATAATTATACCGTGCCTACGCGGTCAAAATGTTTGGAACAGAATTATTTTGTTTTTAATTACCCGACGAAAAATTTCAACGGTCCAGAATCATGTGCTGAATACATGGTAACCGGGTCGGCGTTGATGTCCCTGCCACACTGTATGGTGTACAGACGCCAGCATATCAAGCTACCCGAAACTGTCAAATTTTCCCAATCAACTTTGAACCTTATACTTTAGCGATAAAGTTGAAAATCTATTAAAGAAATTTGACATTTTACCAGGTATTTTTCGGAATAAAACTCTGGGTACAGATTCGGGGTAGTTATACAAATCTAGGTATCAAGAGAGTGTTTCGTGTTCACTTAAGTATGTACTTATGACAAAGGTTGTTTCTTAGGGTTCCGTACCCAAAGGATAAAAACGGAACCCTATTACTAAGACTCCATTTTTCGTCTGTCTGTCTGTCACCAGGCTGTATCTCATGTAACATGATAGCTAGACAGTAGAAATTTTCACAAATGATGTATTTCTCTTGCCGCTATAACAAGAAATAATAAAAATAAAATAAAGTTAAAATTTAAAGGGGTATAAAATAAACGATTTTTTCGGCGTTTTATGCCTTGTGGTACGGAACCCTTCGTGTGCGAATCTGATTCGCACTTAGCAGGTTTTTTTGTTTTGATTTCGTAGAGCTTTCGGGAATTAACTCGGGTTTTTTTATTGTATTGGGGTATATAGAGGAGTTCTCCAATCTACTGAAGTTTGATTTAGGCCTGTGTTATTCCACTTATTTCCTAAGGGCTTAGCGGATTTACGTGTTCCGTTTGATCTCAAGAGGCGTACATTTCCACATGAACGGTTGCCCTGATGAAAATGTTCGACTTCATTAATATTGTATACTTAGGCTGGTTTTATGTTGGCAGGTATCCACTAGCTAAAATTATGATGATATTCATAATACATTTTTTAATCTGGTTGCTAAAGTACCTACTGTAGAGGCAAAGTACAGTACCGGCGATAAATATTGCACATCGACCTTTGGAAAGAGACATTCGGTTACGTAGAGCGTTATCTCTGTTGCACGAAATACAAACAGTCCGGTATCTATTAGGAGCTGTTAAAACAATTTATTATGATTTGCTTCTTTTGATAATTATTTTTATTCTTTGTATAAAATACAAAAAAGGTAAAGGTCGATGTGCAATATTTATCGCCGGGTACTGTACAATATTTTTACAGATTTTTCCTCGCCTAAATACCTATCCTGCGTTAGCGATTTGGTTTCCAAAGATGTAAACAACTAGGTATGACGTGTTTTTGAAAAAATCTTTAAAACTCATCAATAAAGTTCAGTTTGCGCTATAATTTCAAACGTTTTTTTTTTTAATGGTATTGGTGATTCTGAATTCAACTTAATTAACACTAACATAAAATTGATATAGAAAATTAACACTAACATAAAATTGATATGATACAGTATAGGTTGGTTACGTCCGCGTCATAGAAATATAAACTATAGCCGTGTTAGCGGACACTTAAATTTATAGGGTGTTTGGATACTGGATGCAAAGCCTTAAGAGGTGATAGTTGACACCATTTAGAGCATTTTGAGCCATACATGTCTTAGACGAAGTATGTTTTTTTTTCCAGTTAAAGTTAGTAGGTATGATATTTTTGACTAAAAGTTTGCTGTTAAAAATTAAAAAATACTTCGTCTAAGATATGTATGGCTCAAAATGATGTAAATGGTGACAACTATCACTACTCCCTTAAAGCTTTGCACTCAACTTCCAAATGCCCTGTAGTATTGAAAATAATATCTTAATATGGCTATAATTAATATACATATATATAAATTATTAGCTACACCTGTAATGGGCTATATTGTACAAGTTTATGCCAGTTTCCTACTTTTACAGAGTTGTCGTACTTCGCAGTATACTTTCTACTCATTAGTTAAGAATAGCACGACAGAGCACTTACGAGTTTAGAACTTGTTCGTCTACGCGGTCTAACTAGTGTGAACTTCATCTGGAGTTATTAGTTCGATGTAGAGACTTGTAACTTGAAAGATTTAAACGGATGAGATGTTCTGTTCAGAAGAAGACAGGGTATGATGAAATATTTGTTATGGTGTGAACAAAAGCAGACAATGCTTTTGGAATGGGTTTTTGTACAGACTCCAGCATATCAAGTTTCTACAATCTGTCAAATTTCTTTAATAGATTTTCAACTTTATCGCTGAAGCATAAGGTTCAAAGTCGATTGGGAAAGTTTGACAGTTTCGGGTAGCTTGATGTGCTGGCGTCTGTACATGCACTGGTGGTTGAAATTATATCATTTCTTAAAATTAAGTGAGGTTGTGGTCGGAAAGTCTTAGGCTTGTTTCACATGGACCACAACCACACCACACCCTCAACAAGTCGGTGGGCGCTAATTTGTATGAAAATTAATAGTTAAATTCACACGAACCACATTTTGTCGCAAGAAGCACCTCACTTTGTCATTGCGATGTGGTGTGGTTGTGGTATGCGTGAATGGGCCCTTAGAATTGTTGCTTTCTAAGACAGAACTGGTTGGTTAAGGCTCCCGCAATCAGGCGCGACGCGACTGTAGTAGTAACAATTTCTATGAAAACTCCATAGAAATTTTTCTTCCAGAATCGCGTCACACCGTAATCGAGTCGCGCCTGTTTTTACTTTACCGGCTGGAATAGTTAATTAAGTCCATACTGATATTATAAATTCGAAAGTTACTCTGTCTGTCTGTCTGTATGTTACCTTTTCACGCCTAAACCACTGAACGGATTTCGGTAAAATTTAGCAGAGGATAGATTGCATCCTGTGGAAGAACATAGGGTAGTTTTTATCCCGATATTCCCAAGGGATCACACTTATGCGGTTCAAACCGCGTGGCGCTGCGAGTGACTTATAAAGCTGAGAAAACCCATACACAGCTTAGATGGAACAAACATTATACATAGTTATGACTATCAAGCGATTCCTCCTTTAAAGCGGTCAAAAACCCGATTGAATCTAATAAAGCATTCATGTCAATAAAACCGTGATCCAGTTATGAGGACGTAAGTACGTGACATAGCGGCTGTACTGAATTTGAAGAAAGTGGCTTATTTTGATGAATCAATTCGAAAAATTGTTCTCACATTTTCTTTTTTGTATGTTATAGCAAAGTATAGATTGTTTTGGGACACTCAATTTTGCTGGCAAGACGTACAGACGCCAGCACATCAAGCTACCCGAAACTGTAAAATTTTCCCAATCAACTATGAACCTTATGCTTTAGCGATAAAATTGAAAATCTATTACAGAAATTTGACCGATTGTAGTAGCTTAATGTGCTGGCGTCTGTACATGGATGAAGAACGGTATCCAAGTATTGTAAAATTCTATGGGATTTTTATAACTGACTAGCTTCAGCCGGCGGCTTTGTCAACGTGCATGTCGGAAATTATTCCACGGGAGCGTACTACTGGGACAAAAAATAACCTAGAATGCCATCTATCTACTTGCCAAATTTAACCTAAATCCATTTTGTGGTTTAGGCATAAAAAGGTAACAAACAGACAGTTACTTTCGCATTTTAATATTAGTATGGATTATACAAAACGCGATGATATGAAAAATAAAGAAGTTCTTAGAAAAATGGTTGAAAATGATCTTGAAAAAAGTATGATAATTATGATGAATGATATGATGCAAAAGTTATGGGAAAAGAGAAAATATCTAAATAAGCAGGGCTATTAGTAAATAATCAGTGACAGCAAGCAAATTGTAAAGTTAGTAAGGCACAATGATCGATGCAGATTTTAAGAAAGTTACAATATTTTGATCAAGTCATCCAAGAAATTAGTTTCGCATTCATTTGAGTTGATGAATTGCAATTGGTAATAGTGCAAGCGATTTTTACTAGCATGAATTATGTATTCCTGTTAGAGTATGAAGATTCTATTCAATTGGAAGATCATTCTGGAATAGACAATTTTAAAGGCATCTATTGAGCAAACTCAATACATCAAGGGTACCTATTAAATAAAAACATATTTTGAGAGCATAGTAATGCCTATACATTAGGTAGGTACTAGAAAAGGGACCTTATTCTTATATGCAGGAGAATTATCACAGACAAGATAATTTATTTAGGTTTTTCACACTGCAATAACCAAAACCAACAATGACGAAGAACACAAAAACACAGTGCTTACTTTTCAACACACAAAACGATTTTCACATAGCGAAATTCAACACGGTAAAGACACAGTTTGTAACTGGAACAAGTTCAGTTCAAAACACATGGTAAGAGCGAGCGAGATACACGAAGTGCGACGGTACACTGCGCCCGCGCTGGCGGGAAATAACGGTCGCCACATTTAAGTTAAAAAAAAAGTTACGAGGTAATGATGGTATATTTCTTTGGAAAATTAGGCTGTAATTTTATGGTGTAGTTAATTTGAAAGCAAACAATAAATAGTTACTGTCAAACAAGATGACATCAAAATGTCTTTTGTTGACAGATGTCTTGATGACGTATTCATAACGCGTGTCTAATGACAATGTATTAGCATGTCAGGTGGTTCTAATTTTGTAGGAATTCTAAACAGTGGGCGTAGAACAGAGTAACGTATTAATTAAGAGGCTTACATGAAATATAAAGGGTTTATGCACTGAAGTAGACAAGATATTCTCACTGAAGGAAAATTATATATAATTTGTTACTGAGACCGTGTAGTTTCCCTCTCACAGAGAGGAGGCTTGTGTTCCAGCAGTGGTAACAGTATAATAATAGACTGATAATTTGAGACCGTGTAGCTTAAAATTTTAGACCGACTCTATAATGAAAAGGAAAGTTGGAAAAAACATTTAAGTGGTAAAAGTAGCTAACTCCGTTATTTTGTACGGTCTACTACATAACATTAATTGACTGTTTTCTTCTTTATTTCTACTCTGTTTATTTTGATTGAATAGTTATAATACAAGACACGCAATGTTTCTTTAAGTTTGTATTATAAAACAACATCGCAACATAGTCTTTAAAGTACACACATTGGGGCTTTGACCAAGTACAAATGTCCATACTCAATACGATTATAAAAGTTGACACATACAAATCACATTAAACGATGATCAATAGCGTAAAAGTAAGTAGGTATAGCCTAGAATAAGTACTTAAAAACTCCACATAAGGGCTTAAAATTACCATGACTGTCACTAAAACTTCAACTCAACAGGATGTCAACTTCGAGCATGCTGAATGCTATTCAAGAAGATGAAGGAAATGTGATGAGCATCAGAACTATCATCATCATAATCAGCTTATAATGTTCCCACTAGTGGGACACAAACCTCTCTGTGAGAGGGAGTGGGCCATAATCCACCTCGCAGGGCTAATGCGTGTTGGTAGATGTTACATGTTTTCGAAGTTTTGGTTCTAGGATATGCCAGTATCCTCACGATGTTTTCCTTCACCGTTAAGTAGTGGTTATGAAATAATTTAAAGTGAAGGGTTCGAACCCACGAGCTACAACTCGTAAGTCGCGGCTGTTACCACTGGGTCAGCCTGTTCAACTAATAACGTACAAATAAGGCACATCAAAACATTACCAAAAATCATAAGAAAAGTAGGACAACCGCGCCATTTAGGATTCGCCACCGCCTAATGTTTCTTTTAACATTTACATCTCAATTCCGTCCACGTTGACCCCAATTCGGGTCTCTACGTGTAAGAAAAGGAACTTAATCATTTGGACTCGATGCGGAACTAAAAACGTATAGTGCGTAGGTACTCCGCTGCGATTATGTGACCCGCATGTTAAAGTTGCAGGCGCAGAGATATTGGTAGCACTAGTAGAGGAGTAGATATGGTATATATATTACTAACTTACCTACGACTGAAGATTTCCCATCATAATCATCAACATCTGCTTAGCCTTTTTACAACTAAGCTAGGGTCAGCTTCCAGTCTAACCGGATTCAGATTAATACTGGTATTTTACATGGAGCGACTGCCTATTTGATCTCCACAACCCAGTTACGATAACCCCTCACATGTGGATTTAGATGATAACGTTGAACTTTTGAGAAAATAATTGTGAAATGATAATATTTGGAGGTTAAAGTCGAAAATAGCTTTAGTCAAAGCAATACAAAAAAAAGGCGATACTTTTGTTGAAAAACTAATCTTGAAGATAATGAAAATCGTGAAAGGAAACTCTATAAAAAGTTACTGGCGAGATTAAAGTCGAAAAAGACTTTAATAAAGACAAAACAATAGAAGACGTCACTACTGGAGACAAAACTAATTTTGAAGATAATAAAAACCGTGAAAAAGTATTTATATAAACAGTAACTGTTGTTAATACCGAGAATAATTCACTGAAATCAAGTAGAAAACACTCAAACAATAGAAAATCGAGCTTCTTATAAAAATAGCAGAAATAAATTTTATTTACAATTACTATTTAATTGTCAAAGTCAAAACATTTAAAAGGTCAAAGGAAAATTCTTGGAATATATTGATAAGATTAGATTACTTGGGATCTTTTTTTGTATGTACAGTAAAGATCTTTTATGTGCAAAGTAAAAGCATAAAATTCATGAAATAAAAACAGAATGGTGTGGAATCAAAGAACAGATGAACATATTTTAACATCAAGTCTGTATTGTGTCTCCAAAGGGTTGAGGGACAGTAAAAACTCTCTATGGAAAACTGTGCAAAACGTTGCCCAGCTCAACCAAAGGATCGAACCCAGGACTCCATATTTAGCAGTAGTGCTTGCAAACGCTAGACCAACGAGCCAGATGAAAGAGAAACATAATTTTAATTACATCGTCTACACCTAGATTTTTCACATCTCTAAAACTGGTATATGGTATATGCCCCAAAAACTATCTACCAACAATCATAATTAGCCAGTAATATTCCCTCTGCTAGGAAAAAGACCTCTTCTCTGAGAGAGGGAGTGGGCCGTAATCTACCACGCGGGCCCAATGTGGGTTGGTAGATATCGAATGTCTTAAATTTTTTGGTTCTAGAACATGCCGGTTTTCTCACTATGTTTTCCTTCACCGTTTCGAGAGCAGTGGTAATGAAATAATTTTCACAAAGTAAAGCGCCTGACTGGGTTCGAACCTACAACCCGTAAGTAGCGGCGGTCACTACTGGGCCACCACTGCTCTAAAATACAATGGTTACTGACTTATTGTTATTTATCATTGTATTCAAATTACCAATTTCTAGACACAAATAAACATACAAATTCAAGAAGCTTATGAGACGGTTATGTCACATAACCGTGTTGCATTATACATCCATGTTCTTGACCCACAATACGAGTGACGCAGGATAACTTTCTACTGTTCGTCAAGTGGGCCAGTGTCCAGCTGTCATACTGTCACCATAGTATGACTCATATTTTGGGGTTAGCAGAAATCGAAGTAGGTTGATTGATATTAAAATCGCCGGCTCATAATATAACGATGGTATCAAAATTGAAAACTAGGCAAGTCGTTTACGAACACATCTGAAATGTATCAAAATCTTAAATCATAAGAAAAACTATCTGTAGCTTAAACTCATATTTTTTCCGTGCGGGAATCAAAACTACGATCTGTGGCGCAAAGTGGATGAGCGATTTGCTTATGCGATATCCGTTTTAGTTTTCTATGTCAGATGGAGTTTCTTGCCCGTTCTTCTCCAGATCAAATGTTTTGGAATGGGCAACTAGCTTCAATTTTCTGACTAACTGACCGACTCTTTGACAATTCAGAACTGCCTGTAAATGATTCAATTGAAATAAATACTTTGACTTCGATTAAAGTTAACCCAAACATTTAAACGTAATTGGAGTGACTTATGAATATGATGCATGTTACATTATGAAAGCATTTTAACAGTCATAAGAAAATAATATTTGACAAAGATAAAGATATTCATGATATTAATAAATAAACGTAAACTGACAAACATAACCTTACCCATTAAGATACTAATGAGAATCCAATTATAATAAAAAAAACCTTTCAATTACCGCTTCGAACCAAAAGATTATTTGTTTTTGTATAAAACATAACTTTATAATAAGTTAATTGTGGCAACTCCGGGCCATATTTTTATGTATTTATGCTCTGTAAAAGGAACCATTGTAAGCGTCTAACGTGCTCTTAGTACAAAAATATAAATAAAGACGATGATTAAAAGTGATTTCATTAAATACAACTTCCATTGTCTTCTACATGGTGCGGAAACCAGGGACCTTTACATGGTTGTAAAAAAGTAAGAATACTGAGATAGCAATCTCTTCTCGATAATAATGGTTACATGAACTACTTTCACTATCCTTACAGAGATAGTTCAGTGACTTGTGATGCTAAAAGTAGCATTGTATTATTATTGCGATGATAATATTGTACATACCCAATACATAAAACACACGCCTTCTCGTGGCGGAAACTACAGAACTCCACCTACTGCTATCCTTTTTTTTCAGGATGGGATATCATCAAATACCTCTCCCGCTCTGGGTGGAGCGGAAGGGAGTATCAGACTCTTATTGATTAAAACCCACCCGTGTTCCTTCCTTAGCCCTTTATGTTCCGAGCCAGCGGTAACCCTTTCGGACAATCCCGCTGACACCTCCTACTATCCTTACATACTTCTTTTGCTTCGTTTACGTTCATATAGGTACATCTTGTATTATGTCAACATTTTGAAATTTTACGTCTACCTTAATTATAATTATTATAATAAATTATATTCATTTAGAATTGTATTTGTATCAACTATGTATTTTTTTTTTGTAAATGGGTCAGTTCACGGATGATTTTTATCGAGTTTATGTCAGATCAATTAGTTTATGTCACACAGATCACACTTATTTTTATTAAGCTTTTTTTTTAAATTTTATGCACACTGTAAACTGCTAAATTAATGAATTTGATTTGTGAATTAATGATGATAGTAATTAATCACTAAAATAAGATAACGAAAATTAAAATCGACAACTTACCTGAAAACTAATTAACACAGAACTTGGTGATCCTAATATCTAGATTGCGTTCAATGCACTGAGCGATGCAGACGAGAGTGGCTTGGATAACGCCAAACAACCTTATATAATAACAAAACATAAGAATTGCATAAACCTCGGAGAGGTTTTGTTCAGACTGTACCACTTTTAGTTGCCTACGACGACGTTGCCGCCTCGTTTGTAAAGAATCAACAGACAAATCGCAAAAATTCTTTGCCTTTCTCCTGCTCAGGCACAGACTTTTCGCATTTGCATAATCAAACTATACTGTTCCCACTGCTGGGACACAGGCCTCCTCTCTGTGAGAGGGAGTGGGCCATAATCCACCACGCGGGCCTAGTGTGGGTTGGTGGATATTACATGTCTTCATGTCATGTTCTAGAACATGCCGGTTTTCTCACGATGTTATCCTTCACCGTTTTATCTTACCTTCAGAGCAGTGGTGATGAAATAAATTACAAAAGTAATGTGCCTGTCTGGCCTGAGTTCGAACTCCCGACCTACAACACGTAAGTCTGGGCCGTTACCACTAGCTACCACTGCTGTTTTGGTCTCTAGTTCAGGAGAGAATGCAGACTTGTATATGGCGGACTACTACCGACTAAAGAGGTGAAAAATTTGGTCAAAATTCTGTGTTTAATCTACATGTGCCTTATCAAATAATCATCCACAGTTCCACAGTACATCCTTAATCTGCATGGTCCTCATTATAATCTGATCAAGATAATGTCTGGACTTTAAAAGAGACCTCTGAATTTGTTTCGGTGTTTTGAAACACTCTGATTTTTCTAGTTTAAATAAAACAATTTTTTGACATGTTTGATAAAAGGAATTTAATCCTATCTGCTCCTCTTTATAAGATCCATAAATGAATGTATTTGTTTAAATTTAAATGGGTAATTTACATTTAATGTAGTACCTATAATGCAGCATGCAAAGTAGAAAAGGGGTGTCTGTTGCCAACGGTTCGTCCTGTTCTGTCAAGGACGAGCTGGTGCAAACTGGTACACACGGCACCACATAAAGCTACACATTTCCTGTTTTAGCTGTCCTCACACTGTATAGGTTTTTCGTACAATCAGAAGTCAGCTTATACTGGTGTATCAGCCCGTCTTAATGAAGTTAATTTTCCTCACAGAATATTCTGCGGTAGAAATTTCAATCAATCAACGGAGCCTATCGCAGTCCACTGCTGGACAAAGGCCTCCCCCAGACTGCGCCACAGCACCCTGTCCTCCGCCTTCCGCATCCAGTCTACCCCAGCCACCTTCTTTAGGTCGTCCGTCCATCTAGCTGGGGGCGTCCCACACTACGCTAGAATTTTACTTGGTCATATTCCAACAGAAAGTTTTAGAATGTTTTCTAAAACGCGCACTCTTATTGTAAATTTATATTGAGTCAGCTGCTAGAAACCAAATTTTTCCCGTCTGAACACAACTTTATTTTTCGCTCTATTATATTCACTTACACAATACATTTTTAACTTTATCTTAAAAGACATAAAGTCTATTTTCCAAAAACTTTCACAGGTTTTAGCAAACTTAAGTTGAACATCGAACAAAATTTAAAGTCAAACGATGTTGAGCCATAATTGAGTGTTTTAAGGTTGATTTTTGATAAGTTATGCTCGTAACGAACTGGCAAACCGGAGTTTGAATGAAGTTAGCGTAACTTGGGGTATCCCAGCGAATATTGTCATGGGTTGACAAGTATGGAGTGCGCTCTTTGTCAAGACGTTAATGTTTTGTGTCATGCTGAGGAATACTGTTGGAAAACAGTTAATTTGTTAAATATCGGTTAATGGTCGACAAGAAACTTTAAACAAAACAATTATTATTTATTATTCATCCATCTTATCTGTGGGGAACTTTTAACTTCCCGATCGATAATTTACGAAATTAAACGTCACTCAAGTTTGTCCACTATTGAATCCGTCGCTTTTCACTCGCTGTAAACTGCAAGCTTCAATAATGAGCCAGTAATTAAATAAACCCGAGTAATGTTTTATTTTGGCAGTCAAAATGTTTCGGATCATAACTACAATAAACTAGTAATTACCAATACTAACTCATTACGATACTTTTAAATGCTAGCCAATCTGATTTAATTTTTTGTTCTTATAAAATCATCGAAATAAATCAAACCACCATATTGTTTTCTTAAGAAGCCGTCTCCACACTACCTTCAGCGCACACTCCAGTTGTTGTATCCTGGTGCGCTTACAACATCCAGTTCATGGATAGCATCAGGAATTCCCTTCAGTATTGCTTGATCGTTTTGTAATGTAATGAGAATTATTTTGTCAGTCTCGACCTTGGTACCCAGTGTTATGGTTGTGTGTCAATTTATGTTGATATGGGTTTACCTTCTGAGATTTTGGTAGCTTACGCTTAGGCGACGTAACATAACTTTAGGCCTGTATTTGCCAAAGGGCTGGGCAGAGGTGCACCGTGGTACCATCGAGGAAACTTACATCTATAAACAGCGTAACAGCTTAATAGCGGTTTTGCTCTACATCCGATCCGAATCCGAGAAATGCCGGTTCGAAGTGACCATAATCTTATTTGTATGAGGGATTGCGCACTAGATCCGAACTCTATCCGTCCGAATTTAGAACATTCCCAATTCGGATTGAAGTCGGATCTTTAGTTCGGATTCGGATCGGATGTAGTGCAGAACCGCTCTAAGGGCTATTCTTGCTTGCAGCGTTCGACTATTATAATAACGCTTGCTAACAGGATGTGGTCATCATGTGCACGGGATTGTGGATGTCACATGACTTCAAATTTTTGGTTTTAAGACATGCCGGTGACTGCTTCGTTGGTTTGGTGGTCGTAAGCGCCACTGCTGAGCAAGAGTTCCGGGGTTCGATTCCCAGATCATTCAAAGTTTAATTGAGACTTTGTCAGTAGCATCCCAGTCTGGATTCGATTGCTGGCAATAGGCTAGTCCCTATTGCATGGAATTTTCGCATAACTGGTGAAATGTGGATATTCTCTAGGTACAGACGCCAGCATATCAAGCTACCCGAAACTATCAAATTTTCCCAATCAACTTTGAACTTTATGCTCTAGAGATAAAGTTGAAAATCTATTAAAGAAATTTGACAGATTGTATAATCTTCCGCTCCGGATGGAGCGGAAGGGAATATCAGGCTCTTACTGACTAAAACCCACCCGTGTTCCTTCCTTAGCCCTTTATGTTCCGGGCCAGCGGTAACCCTTTCGGACAATCCCGCTGACTTTCGGACAATCCCGCTGACATGACAATAGCCTCACCCTGTTACATGGGAATTAAACATACCTGGCAAAATATGGGTATACTATACCTAGGTACAGACACGAGCATTAATATGTCAACACTTGGCAACTTTCATTTGCGATTTTTTCGTGAAATGACGAATGCAACGTTGAAATGTGACACTTAACATAAACCTATGGGTTGGAAAATACTATGTTCGGTAAAACTTAAAATTTCATTAAAAAATAAAGGAAAGAATTGCCTTTGAATAAAGCCAAGTGTACATACTTATGCTCGTGACTGTACACCTCTGCAGAACCCTTTGGGGATTAGGTACAGGCGTGATGTTATGTTATATTGTTATGTAGTGATTACAGCCGCACGGTCGATCGATCAGGTTAAGCTTCGTTTGCCGCGGTTGGTCTGTGGATGGGTGACCAACATTTACATACCGAGACCCCTCCGTGCCTCGGAAAGCACGTTAAGACGTTGGTCCTGGCTATCATTCGTGGATCTTTGCCAGTATACGGGTAGTCAGAAGCCCGAAAGTCTGACAACCAGCCTTAAAAAGGGGTATCGTAATTACCCAGTAACCGAGTTGTGGAGGTCAGGTCAATCGCTCCATGTAAAATACTGGTATTCAGCTACATCTGGTTAGATTGGAAGCCGACCCTAACATAGCTGGGAAAATGCTAGGCAGATGATGAGGTGTGATGGTGTTATGTAAATGTAGGTAATTTTTATTTTAATGTATCTTATGAACATGATTTCGTATAAAATCAAATACTTCGGGAAATATTCAAACTGGGTGGGTGTAAAGCTCGGGAAATCTGCAACCTGTTGCACGTGTGGAAAGCTTTATACGGCTCCATCTCGTTCAAATACTACCACTGCTATTAGTCTGATGCTCGGATTTGGTGTATTTCTCAAGTAAGTATTCTTAACCGGAGTTCATCGATTCAATGGTATTGGTAATGGTTCGATATCTTGACGCAATGCTTAAATTGCGAAAATTGTTAGCTGTTGGTAATTTTTCTGAAGACTAGGAACTAAGATATTACCCTAATTCGGGCCCTATCAATAGTATTCTATTGATAGGGCCCGAATTAGGGTAATATCTATATAGGGTATACCAGCGCTGCGGTATTTACAAGTATTTTGTTAAATATCGCAGCATTTTGCTGAGGAGCCTTTTTGGCTTCACACAGATTTTTTTGTCAATTAAAAAAAAGTATTGTTATTTTGTCAGTTTAAAATGTTTTTTTTATACCTACTTTTTATATTTCCAGCGCGTATCCCAAATACAATATTATTCTTTTTAATTGCCTACATCTTTTTATAGTTGTGAGGAATAAATATATAATATTTTTAATTTGAATTTGTGAGCGCAACTATAATATGGTTGCGCTTCGAGGAATAATTTAGTTGCACTTAGTTGGTTGCGCTTAAAAATAGTTGCGCTTTGAGGAATACCCCGTAACATTATTTTTGCTTTAAAAAAGAAGAAATATAGGCAACAATAATAATATTGTCAACAATAATAATATTGTTGCCTACGGTTCTATCTTTACAGGCACAGATAATACAATACTCTACGTTACAGGCAAAGCTTCGCTCCGTTACCCTTTCTAAGCAATACCAGCTCCAATCTTCATTCCAATTGCCTCCACATGAACTGGCACCGCAAAGGAACTGGCAGCATACCTATTCTAGTCGACTAGATATCTTCTGAAATGCATGCCGACCATAACAGAGCATTTATCGCTCAAAAGGAATGTGTTCGAGCTATTCAGGGCATTCCACCGGACGTATCTTGTCGACCAATATTAAAAAAAAAAACTCGGTCTGCTACCATTACTCTCACTATATCTTTAGAAAACATGTATGTTTGTACGGAAACACAAAGATGTATTCAGAACAGCAGCAGATGTAAGCTCTAGGAATCGGCGTGAAAAATTTAGACTTGTTTTAGATGAAATTCCTCGATTAACAAAATATATAGTAAAAGCTGTTTAGCTATGGCCGTACGGTAAACTTAAATTACTAAATAGCAGACTGTTTGAAATTCACTTATTTAAATGGCTAAGAGCTGATTTTTCCATCGCCAGATGACTGTTATTCGAGGAATAAAACTGAATTTTGACAGTTTTTGTATGAATCAACTGTCAAAATTTCAAAATTATTCCTCTCAGCCCTAAATGGTAATAATTTTTATAGCATTGCAAAATGATTAACACAACTTATGTTCAAAGTATTCCTTCTTTGAACATAAGTTGTGTTAATCATTTTGCATGCTTTAATCATAAGCAAAACATGTATGATCTTATGCTTAGAGAAGACAAAGCGTTGTGTAACTATACAGACGCTATACAACGTTTATTAGTAAGGGGGTTGTTTTTATCTGCAAGGGCATTATTATAAAAAGCGTTCAAGTGCGAGTCGAGGTCGACGCAAGAAGCGCTGAATAAACACGTATCTCGTTTAGTTCAAAATTAAAGGGGGTCTCCCTTTGATTTTTAACTTTATTTTTATTATTTATTGTTTTAGCGGCAATAAAAATACATACCATGTGAAAATTTCAACTGTCTAACTGTTACGGTTTATCAGTGACAGCCCGTTGACGGTCGGACGAACTGACGGATGGACGGACAGCGGAGGCTTAGTAAACAGGGTCCCGTTAGCACCCTTTGTTTACAGAACCCTAATCAACGTCGTCTTGAAGCACACAGACCGCGGTCGATTGACGACATCGTGGCATATTTTGAGACGTATGATAATAGATGATATATTTTGAGACGTATGATAATAGATGACATATTTTGTGGCGACGACAGTCGACGTCGATCGACCGCGGTCTGGAATATCTAAATTTATTTATGTTGTAGTCTTAACTCTAAATAGTCTCCTTTAACTAGGTCCTATAACGAATTATAGCCAATGTTGTTGTTGATAGATCAATAAGTAGTTTTGAACAAAAAAATACATCCCATCACTAAAATTTAATTTTATGTAAAAAAATAATAATATTGATAAACTGTTTCACCGAACCGCACTTATCAATTTTTTGTTTAGTGGAAATGGTCAGATGTTGTTCGGTCAAGTGCCGTTGAAACCAGTGCTTTGAGTGGAATACCTCGTTATTTTTACTAGTTCAGCACAGAAAATATAAAATAATAATATTTTTTTTTACCATACTCGTATTTCAACCTCACAACCAGATGATGAGAAAAGCAATAACCGTGAACATTCAGCATCAGCAAAGATCACTTTGCCATATTTGCAAAGTGTATGACGACCTTTCCATAAAGAACGAATAAACTTGAACATCCGTCGTCGACTCGTCGTGTAACATTGGAACGCAGTGTTCCACTTTCAGTTATGTAATGTAACTTTTAGGAAGCGGTGCAGAGTTACTGAGACCTCGTTTGATGCAGTTTAATGCTGCGTACTTTCCATTTCTGATGGCGCCAAACCTTTACATCATTAGATTAAAATAGAATACTCTTTAATAAGAACACCATAATTATAAATTGCATACATATATAAATTTTACAAAGGGTGACACAATAGGCGGTCTTATCGCTAACAGCGATCTTTTAAAGACAACCTTTGGATGGATTAAAAAGGAGAAGGAGAGACCAATACTGTAGATAGTCTGTGGCGTACCATTTACATAATACAATAAATATATACATAAAATATATTATACCTGTTCTTTAAACAGAAACTGCCTCTTCTTGCACTAATAAGATCCACGATACTTAGCTAAGTAATTCTTTACACTGAAAGAAATAAGCAGAAAAAAAAAATAAAAAAACATCGATCTGAACTGCTTTAAACAGTTCCATATGAGCTTAACGTTGAAAACAGTATTTTTTACTGATCCGAAAACAGTTTAAGCTTCAGGCAAAATGTTACCGTCATGACAGTAAACTCTAACGTTTTAAGTAGCTAAAAGGTCACAAAATTAACTGTTTTATTCATTTGGTGATATCGTTCAAGCAATTGAAATTTACCTACATTACAGTAATAGTGGTTTTCTTTTTTTTTGTCTTTTTCAGTAAATAGGTAGTAGATAATGTTCAATCATTAAAAGTTACTTTTTTGTCTTTTAATGTTTTACAAACATTTCTTCTTACTGTATAAAGTCATTAAGTCTTAATGAAATCGCTTTATTGTGGTGTCGTAAAAAAATAATTGTTTTTTAGTGCATTTTAATAATTTCTACATCTTTATCAATAGTTTCCATTTAATAATTATTTACATCTGCAATAGTAAATCTACAAACAAATTATGTAATCTTGTTTAACCCAATGCAACTTCAACCACCCACATAACTTCCACTAGGTAAGTAATATAACAAGTGTCGAGGTGAATGTCCTGGCCTCCGACGTAACTTCGTCTGTGGACTGGGGAATAAGGAAATGTATAAACTAATGCAAAATACTTCCTCTCATACTGTACGAGTATTTATAACACTCAATTCTATACGTAGTAAATTATTTCCTATCTTACTTTCTTTACAATCAACCACAACGATTGATTTTCTTAAAGCGAAAGCGCCAGGGTAGCCCGCGAAATTCATTTTTTTTTAAGTTTTTTCCATTTTGCTGGTCAGTATTAAGTTTTACCAATGTAAAACTTAATACTGACCAGCAAATTGGAAAAAACTTAAAAAAAAATGAATTTAGAAAAAAATTCTGTAAATACATATTTGTTACAGCTGCGAATCATATTATACCTATTAATATTGATTAATATAATATGATTCGCAGCTGTAACAAATTAGTTGTATTATGTTTTCAACACAATACCTACCTAGCATATATCCTGTAGAATATCATATATTTTTCTGATTTTGTTTACTGTAGTCGATCATATACTTTTATTGTTTCTAAAACTTGCGGTTTTTTTTTGCGTTTAGGTCCTGTAAGCACCTTAATTAGCTTCTCGGTACTTTTCCTGTAGCAAATGGCATTATAAATCTACTTAACCACCGATGTCAACAACATTTATCGAAGCTATTATAATGTCCGGAGCAATCACTTTAATCCGGCACTACTAACCGAAAAACATACATTAGTATTACAAAATATTACACGCTGATGATTAATACGGCTTCTTAACCACACTAAGGAAATTCCAACTTTGTATCTTTCAACACAAAGTCCAAAATCACTTGTGGATGTTGCTGATGATTAATACGTCACGTTTCTATTCTTATCAAAGAAATTTCGAATTTATTTAGCAACAAATAGAGTTGAAAGTTGTATGGCAAGGACAGTAGCGAGACAGGTCAACTTTCTCCCAAGAAAGTAGTAGGGATAGTCTTACACCGGATCCGTCTTGGATAGCGTGACTCATTACACTAGATATTTGTCAACAATTGTTTTTGCGAAAAATGTTGAGAGTGAGTCATTGATAGTTTTGTTACTTTCATGCGGATGGTCGAATGGTGTTAGGTAATACGAGCTGGTATCTGCAACTCTACGTGAATGCGCAACCCAGTAACTAGGTTAAACGATAACCCTTAGCAAGACTGGTTGTCAGACTTTCGGGCTTCTGACTACCCGTAACGACTGTCAAAGATCTACAAACTGACAACCAGGACCAACTGCTTAAGGTGTATAGATGGCTCACTGACCTTGTGCATGTGGGCGGAGCTAAACGCCCTACTCCCGAATACGTAAAAATGTGTGCGGTGGCGCGCGACACTAAAACTACAATCAAAGAATATGAAGAGGCGCAGACATGCCGCACGTAGGTCGCCATTTTTGCCTACGATTCCAGAAGGGAATGGCGGATGCAAGGCTGATATTATTTTGTACTAGCTGTTAATCGTCCGTGTGGAATTTAACAAAAAAGTTATTGTTGAGTTCGCAGAGTTTACGATAACTTTATAAGGCGCTGTACTTAGTCAAAATAGGCTTCGCAAAACAATATTTTAGCCAAATGTATACATTTTAGAACAGCAAAAAAAATATGTTAATCTTGATATTATTTATGAGTGGACCATTGTGTTCAAAACACGTTTTCGGTAAATTTTCTCGATAGAAAAAAATCATAAAATAACCATTAAAATTGAAATCGTTGCAATTGTAACTGTGTTATTTATAAACAAATCTTGATAAAATTAATAACAGTGATGTAATGTACCTATAAAGGGAACTGTTGTTTTTATTTATCGATTGAAATAAGATATTTGTAAGGATTTGATAAATAACTCGAACGAGTCGAACGAAACGTTGCGCCATCGCGGCGTCTTTTTAGCTTTTCTTCATTTCTACGCGGAGCGACAGTGAGTCAGTGACCCATACATAGAGTATAAGTAACTAAAAAATGCAGTGACTAGACATGGGTCGTACTTGCAAAATCGCGTACCAGGGCTTACAAGTACGACTTCTTTAAGAAACCACGTCCTAAAACTAGATCTCGGGATACTTTCAAGTATTTTCTATCTGCATAGGAAATTGAACCTTAACTGTATACAAATAAGGACCAAAATCGCTTTTACAAATAAATACGTACTTATAGAGTATAGACGATTAAAGTTTCTACTACTATTCCAACCAAGAGCCCTGTTGGAAGAAAAAAAAACTTGCATAGGAAATTGAACTCTGAATTCTTACTTATGGAGCACAATCGCGTTTAGGCATGGGTCGTACTTGCAAAATTGAGTACCAGAGCTACAAAGTACGTCCACCTTAAAAAAACATAGCTCGAGATACTTTCAAGTATTTTCTATCTGCATCGAAAATTGATCCATGACTTCATACAAATAAGAAATACAATCGCGTATTCAAAAGCCCTGTTAAGTAAAAATACTTGCATAGGAAATTGACCCGTTACCTTCTATGAATAAGGAGCATAATCGCGTTTACAATTAATATTTTCACAAACCATTAAAGTAAAAATACTGTCAGACGAAATTGTTCCGTAGACTCTAATTGATAAGGAGCCTGATCGCATTTGCGAAAAATGACGCGGTTGGGTACAGTACAGACGCCAGCACATCAACCGATCACAATCTGTCAGATTTTCCCAATCAACTTTGAACCTTATGCTTTAGCAATAAAGTTGAAAATCTATTAAAGAAATCTGACAGATTGTGGTAGGTTGATGTGCTGGCGTCCCGTCCGTACCTATATAGTTGAGCGAGTAGCCGTATAAAATACTTTGAAGTCTTGTAATTATTTCGGGTCGGTACCTAGTGTACGTACTTTGGTATCTGTTTGTTGATGAAAGCTGTTTATTATATTTTATTTTATGATTAGTTTTTTCTAAGTTATGTTGTTGGTGTAAATGTTTGTACTGTTTCGGTTCTACTCATAAGTTGTATAAATAAACAATCAGTGTATAAATAAACGGAAGGCAATAAAGAGATCTTATTCGACGAAACAAATTGTAAAGTTAGTAGGTACCTACTTTTTTGTACACACCATATTTTGTTTGTATAGATTATCTATAGACGCGTAATTTCGACATACATTATAACAGCTCGATTGGTCTAGTGGTCTCGTGCATCACTAAAGTTCTTTGCATCAATCACCAACGCCCGACTTCAAATTCAAACTTTTCCATAATTCTTTTTGTTGATTTTCTTATTTGATATAAATGTTTTTTTAATTATTATTATACTTTTTCCGATTTTCTTGTTTGAAAATTTTCAGTAATTATTACTTTTGTTGATTTTCTTATTTTTGTAACAATTATAATGCAATTTTATTGTTTTTTCTTTATAGTAAAAAGAAATGGTTGTCGTTTTTATTTTATTTTTATTATATTACTCTAGATTCTGAAGAAAAATAACTATAGGAATAAAAATGATTGTTTTTATTAAAATAACAATTACTTATTGAATTATTTTAAAAATAAGAAAATAAAAATATGCACATTATAATTAAAAAATAACAAAACAAAAGATAAGCACATTATAATTAAAAAATAACAAAACAAAAGATATGCCGTCCACTGAGATTCGAACCTGGTGATTACGCAGTGAGAATCCGGACAGTAGAGTGCGGAGCCAATCGTGCATCTTATTCGAGTCGCGAAATTACGCTTCTAAATATATCTATAATGGAAGTCGCTCTTCGACGGAATTCGCGTGGTGCACCCCGCCGTAGGCGAGGACTATTCGTATCCCACTTCATCTGCTTCACCCCCTCATATATTTCATTTAGTACTTCATTTAGTTCTTTTTGATCGTTTTTGCATTTTTAGTTTAATTATTATTTATTTTTAGTTTTTCGTATTAGCCTTTTTATATACAATATTTGGTGAACGATTTCCTTGGGCTAAAACAAAAACACTAGGTATATTATTTTTTCAATCAATTTCATTGGAGATTAAGGAATCTTCACGGATCCACTTATAAAAAAAAAAAACGGTACTCCGTTTCTTTATTATGATTTATTTACATTTGGTTAAGTACCTAAATAAACGCAGTATACTACCTCCCTATTTGAATCGGATATTATTCAATATTTCATTTCATAGGTTTTAATTTTTTTTCGTGGGAACCTATTTTCTTTTTTTTTTTAAATAAAAGTAGCCTAAGTTACTCCTTAGTCACCTATCTGCTAGTGAAAGTCCCAGTCACAGAAATAAATCCGCACAAGAATATGAGAAGGTAGTAATCATAAACTCAGTAATGCAAATACTCGTAGATTGACAACACTAAGAACGCTCATTTTTTATAAATTAAGGTGTTTGAAAACATTTTTTTTTTAATTGTGGGTAAGTAGTTATTTTCTAAATAGTCAAAATAAAATGGCCTGAAATGGTTGTTTTAATATTACAAACAGACACTCCAATTTTATTTATTTCTATAGATAGATATCTAGATACTTATTAGTCCACTCAACGAATAACCAAAAAGAGGTGTAGAGTGCGTGAGCTGGGCCCTGAGCGATTTCTTCAGAAAGTTGCTCAGAGTGCTTAGGGAGTAAACATACTAAAAGTCCCCGCGTCTAGGAGGTGAGCCGGAGTGGGGGGTATAAAAATTCCCACTTTTGAGTTTTTCGCTAATATCTATAAAACGGTGCGTCGTCGTAGAGAAAACGTATTTTTCTTGACTTGCTTTGCTTTGGCATTTTTATTTATTTACAAATTATCTTATATTTACAAAATAAACAATATAAAAAAAACAGTATTTAGAAATGGCACCACTAATAAAGCGTCCACGCGGACAATAGAAATGGGCCCTCTGCAGCGAGCTAATCTATAAACGCATACTGATACAATTCGTTCATAAATATTTGCACTAACACAGCCAAACGCGCGTAGTCGATCGATAGCCGGGCGGAGCAGCGAGCGACACAGCCACCCCGTCTCAGTGCTAACGCACGACTGCCGCCCGCGCCCGCGCAGAGCACCTCTGAACCTATATCTCAAAATGGGGCATTGTCTTTGCAACTGTTGATTGATTTAAAAACGCTATTTCAAATATGTAGTACCTCTAACCATCAATTTTTCAGTGTAAAAATATTTCCAAACATCAAAGCCGTTTAGAAGTTATAAGCAAATGTTAGCGAAAATAGCGTTTTGGTAAATATTTTTTTAAGGCAAAAGTATTAGCCTTATGAAAAAACCCTGTTTCAAAAATGTTGTACATGAATCTATAGCAAACATATATTTTTTACAGACCTTCTAACCAAACCGTTAATAAGTTATAAGCTTCATAAAGTGACCGTGTTACGGTACTAAACGAGAGTAAGGCCCTTAACGTGCTTCCTAAGCTCGGAAGGGCCTCAGTGTGTAATAGATGGCCATCCATCCACTGACGGATATCGGCAAGCGTTGCTTAAAATTGAAAATCCACCCGGGAGCCGCGCGAAGACTCCCGGCCACCGTAGGCGCGAGCCTGCGGGCGGAGAGTAATGGGTAGCTCACCGTCCGATCAGGACCAGGCCCGTGCCGGACGGCGCGTACGTGTTCCACGCGCGCCTCAAAGAGATGTCAGCATCAACCGAAGGGGCCCGTCAGGGCCGAAGCCTGCCGGGTCAGCGGGATTGTCCGAAAGGGTTACCGCTGGCCCGGAACATAAAGGGCGAAGGAAGGAACACGGGTGGGTTTTAGTCAGTAGAGTCTGACACTCCCTTCCGCTCCACCCAGAGCGGGAGGAGTCATTTGATGATTTCCCATCCTGAAAAAAAAAATCCCGTGCAGCTGTTATTATTTAGCCAAGAGTCCCCGTAGAAGGTTTGATGCGTGTTCATTTAATTACCCCTTTTGAGCAGAAGAAAATGTCACCATTATCTTTGACGGTTATCAAATACCCGTCTAATATATTTCATTATGCGATGCTTTTCATAAACCAGTATGTAAAGGCTTTGGAAACTGAGACACGCTCGGAAGATACGAGATAAACCTTTCTAAGCTTTGATTAACATTCTGCTCATGAACCATATTAATTAGGATTACAATTTTATTGTAAGCTTACTGGGATATAGATTATATTTTATCGACACTCTTTGTTCACTCTTTGTTTGCTGAAGATCTTGTAGTTAAGTTATGCACAGGTCGATCGATCAGGTTAAGCTACGCTTGCCGCGGTTGGTCTGTGGATGGGTGACCATCTGTACATACCGAGACCCCTCCGTGCCTCGGAAAGCACGTTAAGGCGTTGGTCCTGGTTATCATTCGTGTATCTTTGACAGTCGATACGGGTAGTCAGAAGCCCGAAAGTCTCGAAACCAGTCTTACCAAGGGATATCGTATTACCCAGTAACTGGGTTGTGGAGGTCAGATAGGCAGTCGCTCCATGTAAAATACTGGTATTCAGCTGCATTCGGTAAGACTGGAAGCCGACCCCAACATAGTTGGGAAAAGGCTAGGCAGATGATGACAGACAAAAAATAATATTCACCTAACTACACAATCCCTATTACAATATTTTTAATATAATAACAGAACATAATAAATCTATTTAATTCTGTTTCCTTGACGGATCGCTTCGACAAATTAATCTTACTATGTTAATTCCATTGTGATCCCTCCATATTGAATTATACCGAGCGAGTGTAGACGCTCTATTTATTAAGTTAGATATGTGTGATATTGTACGGACGTAGTATTTAATAAAGATATTATGTTTAGGAATGTTTGTTTTGATGAAATGTGGTTGCTCGAAGGGCCACGTTTATTTTGTAGACCACTACGGTGGGTCAAAATTAAGGATAACATTTTGAATTTAGAATAGGTACTAAAGGCTTACTATAATAGTAAAACGAAGGAGATTGGTTTACTAAACAGAAAAAAACAGTGGCACTACGGGAGTGCTGACATAAGTGAACACAAACATAATACTTTGCCATCACTCACTGACATATTGGATATACATTAAAACCAAAAATTACACCAAAAAATAAAAAAGTTTATTATTTTTTGCTTTTCAGTTTTTTCGGCGGTTAATATTTTTGGTAAACAGTTTTTATTTTATATTTTTTTATGGCTTTAATTAACTTATTACTACATGCTTATAATTTTTGGTTACTTTTAAAATAGCTATGTACCTTACTTTAGCTATTAACTGTTATTATAATCCTACTTTAATTATTATATAATTTTAGTTGTATAATATAAATCACCCCACTTTTCCTACTCTTTTTTTTGTCAGTATAAGAAATCATCAAATGACCTCTCCCGCTCAGGGTGGAGCGGAAGGGAGTGTCAGACTCTTACTGACTAAAACCTACCCGTGTTCCTTCCTTAGCCCTTTATGTTCCGGGCCAGCGGTAACCCTTTCGGACAATCCCGCTGACTACCCTTAGGGTAAGAATCTTCCAAATTTATATGGGACCAACTTCGAGGTATACGCTATCCAATAAAAAAATAATGATCAAAATCGGACTACTCTGTAAAAGTTATATCAGTGAGTGAACAATCAATCAATGTTTTCCTACCCTTAGGGTTGGAACTTTTTTTCCAAATTTATATGGGACCAACTTCGGGGTATACTCTTTCCAATATTTTTATACCGGTAAAAAGTTTTGATTACTTTTTAATGCTTTTATATCCTCATATTGGCTGGCGTATGTTCAGATAAGCCCCATCTTTACCCTTGGGTATCGTAAAAAGCTCGGGATGATATTTGGTCGAATTAAGTAATGAATTTTTTTTTTTTTTTTTTTCTATGGCCTCTTACATAATATAAAATGGAACAACTCCTCTGGTTCAAAAATTTCAGCACAGTTTCAATGGAAAACGGTTTAAATTGTACCTTAATTACATAATAGGAATTGATTATAATCACAGCATTTCATCATACAGAAAAATTTAACTAATATTGTACCATATAGTACATACATACTAATTCCATGGTAATAAATGACAAAAAAAAACAAAAGCATTTAGATTATGAAATAAGAAACAGGCTGTTCCAAAATAGAGCTCGTTATTTTCCAAAATAAAAACATCGAGTAAATACTTAACGGACAAACAAATAAAAGTAGGTATTTTGATCAACAATTTTTATTTCAATCTACATTTTACTTGATTATGACTATAACAATAAATAATAAACACAACACCATGGTTTTAGTCCCTCTCATTGACTTCGTTAATAAAAATACACCAACATCTGAATTACAAAAAAATCATTTTCTTTTTTACTTTTCAATATGCAAGAAGCTTGCACACAGCCATAAAACTTACCCGAGTGTATAGCTGTATAAGGATCGTTTGGCGCGTGGGCGAAATTGGAACTAATACCGCCATCTTGTTTTTATATACATTTCACAAAACAAATTCACAAATGTTTGCCAACAGAGCTTCTTTAACAATGTCATTCGAATGCCAAAACATCAACATAGGTAACAGCTTGACTTCAACATTCTTGCATTTTGAAATAGTGGCTTTATATGCAAGTAGGTGCTAATAATTATTTTTATTAATAAAGTCAGTCGCCATTATTCAATCACACAGTGATAGGTTACACATTTAAGTCATTCTGTAATATGTGCATCATCGCTTGCCGAGCGGCCATTTTAGAATATCTAGCGTCGTCATTGGCTAGATTTGAAATGTTCGATGTGTATGCGCATATTAGAGTACCTAGATTTTTGTTAGTAATAATTTAATTCCAAAAAAATAGAAATAGTATATATTGTATTAAACTTGATTTACAAAAATATATTTCGTTGTATATAGAAAAGTTAATAATTGAGATTACAAATTATTATTTTATATTTTTGCTGCAAACTATTAGTATGAAAAGTAGTAGAATTAATTAAAATTAAAATTCGAATTAATTTACTTGGCATAAATTATTTACCGAATCTTTTTCTCACTTAACTAAAAACATTCTGAACGGACTACGGTGGTATAACAGCTCAACTATTTATAAAAATAAAACTTATTTCAAAGCGCAATAAATTAAAAACATAAACAAAAATTAGAAATAAAAATTCACGGGTAAGGTAATAAGGACAAATAAATAAATATTAAATTTACTTTAAACAATCATTCAATAAATTACATGCACACTTCAAAAACATAATTAATTATAATTACTTATAAATAACATTCACACTTCAAATAAATAAATAATTACTTAATAAGAGTAATAGAAGTCATATTTCTTTCTCAAATGCTACTCAAATAAGTATAGTCGACATTCATATCATATACAGTACCCGGCGATAAATATTGCACATGGACCCTTTACCTTTTTTGTATTTTATACACAGAATAAAAATAATTATCAAAAGAAGCAAATCATAATTGTTTTAACAGCTCCTAATAGATACCGGACTGTTTACAGTATTTCGTGCGACAGAGATAACGCTCTACGAAGCCGAAATTAGCCGATTGTCTCTTTCCAAAGGTCGATGTGCAATATTTATCGCCGGGTACTGTACCAAGATTTCAAGAAATTATTCTTGAAATCGACAGCGTCTCTGTCAGAAAACCCGACCGACGCCCGTTGCAAACTGTGGCAGGATACTCTTCCCCCTTCTACTCACTACCTACCACCAAAGGAGCATCTCCCTGCAGGGTGTAACCTTCCGTGGCCCACTTGGAAGTCTCTGAACCGTCTCCGGACACAAGCGGGTAGATGTAAGTCCAACCTGGTAAAGTGGGGCTACCGTGACGGAACGGCAGAAGGGTGTGATTGTGGACTGCGCTGCCACCGACAACGCCGTGGAAGTGACAAAGTTTTGGGAAAACAAGATCTAAAATACAGTCGTGCCAGCAACATGAAGAAGAAGATTATATTGCAAAATTTTGACTATTCTACGAGTCGCTTAGAAGCGTACAAATTTTGGCATTGACTTCACAAAGAACATATGTCATTTGTTATATGTCATTTTAAAGTCAAAGGAATTCTTGGAAAAGGAATTTTGGAAGGAAAAGCCACCTGTGTAGGAGCTACTACAGTTAAGGGGGAGCTCCAGGGTAGCGCGCAAGATTCAAATTTTCTTACGTTTTTTGCAATTTGCAGGTCTGTGTCAAGTTGTATGTTGAACAAAATATGATTCGCGACCCTATCATGTATGTATTTACAGAATTATGATCATTATAATCATCAATACAACCCTCTAACTTCTTTATAACGCTATTGAATGACTATTTCATGAAATATCAATCAATAAAAAAATTTTTTTCGCGGACTAACCTGGCGCTTTCCCCTTAATTAAAGTTATTCTTCGTCGAGAATACACTTTGGAAACAAAGATACTCAATACAAAGTTTTGAAGTTACAATCACAAGAGTAATGGAGTGTACAATCGAAATTTCCAAATGCTTTCATGTCAGTGTGCCATCAAACGCTCCAAATTATTTGCTTCATTAAAACAAGTCAACAACAAAACATGTCATTTGTGGAGTTCCAAGAGGGTAGACGAACACGCACAAAAAAATATAATCCTTTGATAATATTAATATTATATACACTTTATAGTTCACTATTATGGACCTTATAATGTACTACAGAAGACACTTTGAAGACATTTTGATTAAAACCTGTCAGTGTAATTTACAGGTAATAAACAACTTATTTTTTTATAGCCATAGGCACATACACTGTCAGTCAGAAGAATTATGTCAGTAACACCTTTTTGAAGTCTAAAAGTACTGAAGGACGGAATGAAAGTATGAAGTGCAACCATAGTCCTTTCACAATATTTTACCTCTGATTTTGCATCACTGTCAAAATTATAGTGATCTTTATTGTCTTTGCAATAAGGTCGCTGGCTTGCTGCATTTAGAGGTAAAATAACTGTGTCAGGACTGTAGCTTGCAGTCCACCGATGACCTTGAGCTTTCAGATCAATCCAGTATGGTGGATGGCAGCACTATATTCGCCGATAGACCATCGGTTATCTTTTAAATTGCTGATTATCAACTGTTCGACCAGACGTCTATTTTCGAAATCAGTCTCTCAATGTCACCTGCATTATTAAATATTTCTGCAGCTACCTAGTGCAGTTTTCTAGCAGTAACCAGTTTATTGATGTCATGGTATGCTGCGACCATGGTATGGGTCTTCGGTGCGTTGGTAGTACATGTTGGGTAGGAGTACATGCAGTCAGAAGCTTCTTGCCCTCGCCTTGCTGCTTTCATATATCTGAAGAACCTCAGGATTTCAGGGTTGTCGGATACTGGCCTTCGGAGTTCGTTCAGTTCTCTGTGGAGAATAGAAAATAATTAATTATTGGAGTGATAAAGTATCTTCTTGATTTATTTTAGATCTTTTATCTAAAAGCTTGGGTCGAGTCTAAAACCTTCATAAGAATGAAGGTGAGAAATATAGGTGAGATAGTGATCAAGCGCGAGCCTATCAATTATAAAAAAAAAACAGTCAAGTTTTCAATCTCATAGTGGATTCTCTCTATAATGGATCATACAATGTAGAGAGTTTCTACAATGGATATACCTACTCTCTGTTTATTGGATTAAATCAAAAATTAATTTAATCCTAACACACTACTACACTATTATTTCATCATCATCATCATTTCAGCCGAAAGACGTCCACTGCTGGACATAGGCCTCCCCCAAGCACCTCCACTTCGACCGGTTCTGTGCTTCTCGCATCCCACGGGTTCCTGCGGCCTTCACTATTATTTACATTGCATTTATTACACACTATACTCACTAGAATATAATACGAAACTATCTATTACAAGCAAAACTTGGTCTGCATAATCCTTTAATTAGATTTCGTGGTGGTGAGAGCACGTTAGTTTAGGTGTAAACTTTGTTCAGCTCGAACAATTTCTAAGAGGCAAATCTCCTTAGAAAATCAGTCTGTATTCAGAAGTCGATGTGCTTCTACATTCAAATAAATTATCGGTTAAAAAAACAAGATGCATTTTTTTTTCAGGATGGGAAATCATCAAATGATCCCTCCCGCTCTGGGTGGAGCGGAAGGGAGTGTCAGACTCTTACTGACTAAAACCCACCCGTGTTCCTTCCTTAGCCCTTTATGTTCCGGGCCAGCGGTAACCTTTTCGGACAATCCCGCTGACCCGGCAGGCTTCGGCCCTGACGGGCCCCTTCGGATAATGCTGACATCTCTTTGATCCGCGCGTGGAACACGTACGCGCCACAAGATGGATTTTGGTTGGCATTTTGCGTTAATGAATTTTGCCATCAGGATGTCTCAGTAGCAGTGCGGGAGTCCCCGCGGATTTGTGCGTCGTTGATGGAAATTGGCTCGTCTCCTGTTACATGGGGCTTGGTGACAATGAGAGTGAGGGAAGAGACTGCACCTGTGTCTGTGCACACACTATAGTATCTCCCGCGCCGAAAGCTAATTTCTGCTGAGATTGATCGCCATGGGCAAAATTCGGTCTGGAGTATGCCATCGCTGAATCATGCTCGGGTCGGCTTGGCACAATTTGAGCTAAGCTAAGCAGTTTTCACATTTATATATATCTAGCTGCATATATTCGCCCGGCTGTGCCGAATCATGCCGAGCCGAACATGACGGGACTGTCCATTGCGATTATAAGAGACCCTTATTAAATAACGAATAAAAAAACTTCAATGGCATACCTGCTCAACTGGGCGGACACCAGGTTACTGTAGGGCGCGAACTTGGCAGGGCTGGCGTACATGAGGCAGATCAGCTGCTCTCTGCACGCCTCGAAGTTCTCGTCCAATGACTTCTCTGCAGGGGCAAGACCTGGAACCGGGTGGGTTAAAGATTGAGTATTTCAGATGTACATCAAGCTACTACAATCTGTCAAAATTATTTAATAGATTTTCTAAAGCGTAAGGTTCAAAGTTGATTAGGAAAATTCGGCGTCAAGCAGCGCGTTATTGCGCGAAATAAAATCGCCGCGGGGAATATCGTCGTGGTCGTATGTCGTGTCGTCTGTGCGAATCTAGGCCAAAGGAGCATGAAATTAAAAAATATAAGACACATTTAGGCTCACTTGCACTATAAATCACTTATTAAATTACATTTAGCGTTAAACGTATTTAAAACTAGCAGCACCCCGCGGTTTCACCCGCATAAGTGTCGATCCCCTGGGAATATCGGGATAAAAACTATCCTATGTCCTTTCTCGGGACGAAAAACGAAAATACAGTAACAACGACACCAACTTCCGAAATTAAAGTTATTTTTCACTTTGTAGTGTTTTTTTTGGAAGTCGGTTGCTTTTTTATTTTTTTATAAACAAGTTAAACTTACCAAGTCGAGCAAATATACCGTCCAGTCGAGATAACAACGGAGAGTAGAACGGATCGTAGTTACTCAGGATCATTGAGGAAGCTGGGATCTTTTGGAACACCTGTTAATATATTATTGAAAATATTGTTAGTTTGTATATTAGAGATGCCTCTTTGGGTTCATTATTATCTGCTTAAAACAGCCTAATCCTGGAAATCATCATCCTCCATTTCATCATTATTGGCAGCCTTGTTATAACCACTGCTGAGTTCGCCTCTCCTCTTTTGTGTTTTGTTACTGCCTGACATAGGCGAGTGTTAAGGGGACTACATGACCTAAAGCACGGTCATTGTCAGACTACAAATAAAAGAAAGAGAACCGCGATGACACAACGCTGGTAATTTATTGCAAAATATGCAGCAATTATCTATTGACAAAAAGTTGTTGTTTGGACTAAAAAATTTAAACTAGTGTTTTAGTATGTTGCTTGTAAAATAATCTGACCAAAACATCTGAATGATTGTATGTAGGTAAATTAGTATGGTTTTTATAGTGAAAAGAAAGTTTTTAGTGGGATCTTCATGATTTTTTTCTATCGTATTAAATGAGTTGTATTATGTTTTCAACAAACTATATAACTAGCATATATCTTGAAGAATATCATATATTTTTCTGATGTTGTTTACTGTAGTCAATCATTTACTTTTATGCATTATAAAACTTGCGTTTTGGTCCTGCAGACCCCTTAACTGTAACAGACCAACAACCAGTGCGAGTGAGGTGCTTCTGATTAGACCATGCCCTACTTGCTGGAGTTTCCTAAGTGCCTGTTCACCTGCACCTTGGATGACCTAAATGCCACTGATACCGCAATTAACGTGGCCAATTACTGGGCTCAAGCTGTATTAAAAAGTGCCGACAGAAGTGAAAACACAAACATACCTAATACTTTGCCATCACTCACTGACACATCGGATATACATTAAGTCTGAGTACTTTCGAATTTAATGTATATCGGCGGAAGCGGGTATTTTTTGAATAGTCTTCTAATCTAAACAGAACACGCGCGGTGTCGCTTACGGTAACAGAGGCGCGAGTTCAATGGGTTTCTCCCATCTCAAAAAACGCTCAACGCGCCTAAAGAAGTTCTCACTTCAAAAATAACGAGGAAGAGTGCCATTGACACGAAAAGAAGAAAAAGAATTGTAATAGAAAACATACCTTGTAGTTATTGGCTGTTGTCATCTGATTCTTGTAATAGCTATTCTTTGAAGGCAAAAACCCTGTTTTCTGACCATCGCCAAACCTGAAAGACAAAAAAAATACCAGAGTTACTGAAAGATATCTCGAGCCATATTCTTTTGACCATTGTCATCATCATCTGCCTAGACTTTCCCAACTATGTTGGGGTCGGCTTTCAGTCTAACCGAATGGGCTGAATACAATTAGTATTTTACATGGAGCGACTGCCTATCTGGCCTTCACGACCCAGTTACTGGGAATATGATACCCCTTGGTAAGACTGGATGTCACATTTTCAGACTTCTGACGACCCGTAACGACTGTCAAAGATCCACGAATGACAGCCGGGACCAACGGGTTAACGTGCGTGCGTCGTGTATTCTTTTGACCACTCTGTTAAACAATAATTGGAATCACAGTACCCGGCGATAAATATTGCACATCGACCTTTTTACACAAAACCATTTTATACAAAGAATAAAAATAATTATCAAAAGAAGCAAATCATAAAATAATTGTTTTAACAGCTTGTAATAGATACCGGACTGTTTGTATTTCGTGCGACAGAGATAACGCTCTACGAAGCCGAAATTAGCCGATTGTCTCTTTCCAAAGGTCGATGTGCAATATTATCGCCGGGTACTGTAAATATTGTAACATAATATCACCTGTATTCCCTGAGGGAAAAGGTGCATCAATAGTACGTCCAAATTTCACCGCTTATCTATAAGTCCCATATAACAGGGGGCGAGCCTACTGCCGTCAACCGGGCATAACAAACCCATACTCCGGGCTACTACTGAGAAATTCCAGATGGAAAAACCCTAATATAACCGCCACACAAAATTTGACTGCCACATTTGTCTAGTGTTTATACAAATTTGGCAGACAAATTTTGTTTAAAATATAAAAAATTTCGCGCGCAGTAGCGCTTGCAATTTTTAATATTTTATACAAAATTTGACTGCCACATTTGTATAGTGTTTATACAAATGTTGCAGTCAAATTTTGAATAAAATATTAAAAATTTATTAGAAGACATTAAGTTTTTATGTACGAGTAATCTTACAATTCAATCGTCAGACACGTTTTGCCATCCGTCCCTAAACAAATTAAATTTTAGCGTCGATATTAATATTTATTCATCACATTTTGCAATGATAAACATTATTAAGCATAATCAGCTTAAAATGTTCCCACTGCTGGGACACAGGCCTCCTCTCTTCACCACGTGGGCCCAGTGCGGATGGGATGTCACATGTCTTCGAATTTTGGTTCTAAGACATGCCGGTTTCCTCATAATGTTTTCCTTTACCGTTTTGAGAGCAGTGGTAAAGAAATGATTTGCGCACTAGCAGCGCCCCCGGTTTCACCCGCATATGTGTCAATCCCGTTCGAAAGACACGTGGCGCCATCTATTATAATAATAACGTTATTGTTGTTTTACTCGGAAACAGCACTTTTTTCGGGATGAAAGGTACCCTGTCACCGTTTCTGTACACCTGACAACGTATATGCAAAATTTCAGGATGATCGGTTCAGTGGTTTAGGCGTGAAAAGGTAACAAATAAACTTACTTTCACATTTATAATTTTATAGGTAAACATCGTGAAGAACACGTTGTTTTCCTTCACTGTTTCGAGAGCAAATACTAATAAATATGTATACCAAATTGGCTGGGAATCTTAAAAATCAGTTTCTGCGAAAATTTCGACATGTTATGGCAGAATGCAAATTGGGAAGCTTGATTGAATTACGCCCAAAACCTCCTCAATGAAGTTATGTGACCAACGGTAAACCACAAATTTAATATTTAGAATATGTTTTTTTTTAAAATGATGTCTTATTTCTATGGTACAGACTTTGTTATAGGATTTCCTTTGTCAACACAAATGGCGTCGTAATATCCTTTGTGATCAAATTCCGTTATTGAGTCTGTCCCTTATTGAGCTTGTCCCCCTTATTGAGTGTTGAATTTTCTTATTACTTCACGACAATAGATTTATTAAACGTCGCAAGTATACAAGATGAAATTGAATGGGTGCGTCAAATTAAAATATCTAATTCAACGTGTTATAAAGTAAATTTAGGGCATGTCATTATGGAAAGGGATGAATATACGTGCGCATAGGCAAGCGATTTGGCCACGTCATCGGTCGCCATTTTTTTTGTAGGAGCGGTCAAAATTGGGTCAAGACTAAGCAACGCTTGCCGAGGTAGGTCCACGGATGGGTGACCTTAAATGGCATACCGAGACCCCTCGTAGCCTCGGAAAGCACGTTAAGCCTTTTTTGGTTTTGGCTGTCATTTCTATATTTGACAGTTCGTTAAGGATAGCCCGAAAGTTTGACAGTTAGTCTTACCAAGGGGTATCGTGTTACCCAGTAACTGGGTTGTGGAGTTCAGATAGGCAGTCGATATTCAGCGCAGTTCGCTAGGCAGATAAACTAGTTATTAAGCCAAATGATACTCGTAGATCTGACAATATTAAAGGTACGATTCCACCAAAATAGTGTGCAGCACATTTGTTCACAAACATTTTGTGCAGAACTCCAACAGTGCACGTACTGAGCTACAGATCCGATAGTCTCTGTTTCCACCGGCAAAGCTGGGCGTAACTTTTGTAAGCGCACAGTGTAGCACACTTGTGCACGAACATGATGTACACTGAGCAGAGTTTTCTGCCTTCAATTGAACGGCGAGTGCATTCCAAATATAAATTCAAATATCTATAGAGACTACATAACTTAAAAAATACAAGTAATGGTTCCTTACCGTGACATATCAACATTCCCCAGCTCATTGACATCATTGGCATCCGCCCCATACCCCATTCCATCTTGTGGGTAGGCAAATGTTCCAGTTTGACTTGTTTCGTAGCCCATGAAGTCCTTGTTATCAGAATTGTATCCCACCTGGTCATCCGCGTTCACAGGGGGATAGCTGGCTTGGGAGGATGCCGCTGAGATTGTGGATAGACCTGGAACATTTAAAAACATAGCATGACAACTTGATACCACTCTCTGAGTAGAAAGAAAAACATGCATGCACTAAACTCCCTTCGTTTAACGTAATTTTAAAAGTATTGCATAAATTGTTAATGTTCCAAAAACGGGTGAAAACGCTGACTCCTGTAACACATGTACCACCTCGCTCATAGAAGTGGCCGTTTTGCGAATTAGTCATTTATAGAATTAGGCATTTTGAGAATTAGTCATTTATAGAATTAGCCATTTTAAGAATTAGTCCATTAGCGACTCAGTTGCCATTTTGAGAAGTGGGCATTATGCGCGTAAATCGAGGCTAATTTCCGTAATTAAAATCCTTCAAAATCTAGTCGTAATCTCATCTCAGCGACAACAATGTCAAAAACTTGTCTACAATGTGGAGGAAATAAAAGAATTTTTGACAGATTGATTGAACGTTCTTAAAATTACACGATTTGCCCCTCAGGAGTCAGGTTTTCAATTGAATATGTTAAACTCTTTTTTTGTAAATAAAACATTTTTTTATTATTACTTTATTTAATCATCATCATCATTTCAGCCGAAAGACGTCTACTGCTGGACATAGGCCTCCCCCAAGCACCTCCACTTCAACCGGTTCTGTGCTTCTCGCATCCAACGCGTTCCTGCGGCCTTCACAAGGTCGTCGGACCACCTTGTGGGAGGCCTTCCAACGCTACGTGTTCCGTTACGCGGTTGCCACTCCAAAAACCTTTCGGCCCCATCGGCCATCTGTTCTGCGAGCAATGTGCCCTGCCCACTGCCACTTAAGTTTGGCAATTCTTCGGGCAATGTCGGTTACCTTGGTTCTCCTGCGGATCTCCTCATTCCTTCTATTTTTTATTCATTTTATTTAATACCAAAATATTATATTCGATAGAGATAAACAGTGTACCCTCTCATTATTGAATTCCGTCCATACTAAAGCGGCCCATAAAAGATTTCGCATAGCGCCAATATAACCCGTTTTACGATTTATGTAATATTATTCAGGAGTAATATGGGAAAAGAATGCAAATAGCTTTAGGCGTGAGAGTCTGGAGCTAAATAAGGTCAAGAAAAGAAATATTTAGTTTTTATATAGTGGCGACTCGGTTATCACATTCATTGAGACCAAATAATATTCTATATTACGTGTTTTATACATACACAATTAAGATAAGTAACTAATAAAAAAATAATCGGTCAAGAGCGAGTAGGACTCGCGCACCGAGCGTTCCGTACCATCATGTTTTTAATTTTTCATCGGCGAGGCCTATATTCGTCAGAGAATTTTAACACTGTGCACTGCGATGTAGAATATTCCAGTTTTATGTCAGAGCCATCTCTTGACCGATAGTGGAACTAATGTAAATTTTGTTGATGATTTCTGTAAAAATGTGCTTTTAGAGACTTCCTTTTATTTTTCCTGTAATCTCTACCTAAAACTCTATCACATTTTTTTTTTATAATTTCAGGTTTTTTTATTTGCAAACTTCGGAGGTAAGGGCGAATTAGTTTTTTTTACATTTTTCATCAATAGTCGAAAACGATGCGGCCTAAAAAAAGAAAAAATCTTTGAGAATTTGTAAACTGCGCTCTTTCATATGATGCCTCACATGCCCTAGTAGCCCCCCTTTGAATTTTTCAAACCCCCTTTCAGTCCCTGTTGCAAAAAATGAACATATATTTTTATTTCTTTCTTATTTGCAAAATATTTGAGCAAACGTCATCTAAAACTATTCCATATTTCAAGTTGATAGCATTAGGAGTTCTTGAGATATCCAGCTGTGACAGACAGACAAACAGAGTCTTACCATAAGAGTTCCGCTTTACCATTTTGGTACGGAACCCTAATTAACATTCTAGCCATTAAAATCAAAATAGCTTTTCTTTCGTTGTTATTAGTTTGTGTTGAATTGTTGATACCATCGCCCCGGGTCGTGTCTAGTACTTATTATAAGGGGTTGATTTATTTCATGCCATTTTTACGTTATTTATTTTGTTTGAAAAATTTCGTTTTCTATTTTTTTTTAAATATTGTAATTATTAGTTTAACAGACTGCTCAACTACAACTTGTAATAGGTAACCGCCATACTATAAAGGGCGAATTTCACCAAACTTTTATATCATAGAATAAGTCTTATGGAATTTTTACGCGATAAAATAACGCGCGACACAAAGGCACCGCAAGTCGCGCAACGAGCGGTGCCTTTGTGTCGCGCGCGATTATATCGCGTGTCGCGCCTGTAGGAGCCTTTATTCGTACATACAAACCTGTAGACTACTGATTTACTGAATACTTAATGTGAGAGACAAATGATTTGCTGAGACAAAAGTTATTCATGGGTTAACCTAACCTAACAACAAAAATCCAATATTCATAAGTACTAAAATTTCGTGCCTATTATAAAGTAACAGCTGATACAGCCTCGTTAACTCATACAAACATAAACAGGATTTTACTACGTCTTCTGCGTGTTATGCCTGTTAAACTGAGTTTATAACTCCTAGAGCTTAACAGCTTGTTCAAAGTTAGGTACCGGGCTCTCATGCTTCATAGCCGACAGTGAGAAACGAATGACGGAACGTGTTCAAGCAACAATGAACGATAAACCTTTAATAGAATAGAATAGAATAGAATAGAATAGAATACTCCAAAAAAGAAATAGTAGAATAGAATACTACTTTAATTTTAGGATTTATGTTGCTGTAGCAACATAAATCCTAAAATTGGTTGGATGGTTGGTTTGATTGGTTGGTTGGTTGGTTGGTTGGATTGGTTGGTTGGTTGATTGGTTGGTTGTCGGTTGGTTGGTTGGTTGGTTTATTTTGCTTTTACTGTAGGAAAAGCAAAATAAACCAAAGTAGCAAAGAATACGGGTCAAATTAAATTAGCTAGCGGAACTCCACAGATGTGACGTGTGTCGATATCTAAACATGATAAAAAGAAAATAAATTCATGTGTTGATTTTCGTGAAGTCATCGACTGCAGTTAGTGCAGTCACTTGAACTTATGAAATATCAGTAAAAACACATTTTCTCTTTGTTTAAACTTTACATACGTGATTGGTATCAATATCTAAACAAAAGCAAACAGATTTTTTCAACTCATACTTCAAGTAACAACTGCCAGCGGTCGTTGACCCCCAAAAAACACATCAAATCATTTTTATTTTATCGTGTTATCGATACCCAATCACGTCTGCACAGTTTAGCTAGATAATTTAATTTGACTCTGTATATGGATGAGATCCATTTGAAGAAAGGCTGTACCCCATTTGCGTTACACTTTCAATCACAATTCGAAGAATTTTTAAGAAATTTCCTAATCCATTGGTGCATGTTTGACAAATTATGTCCAAAACGTCAATAATGCAATATATTGTTGAACTATGAAATTTAATAGCATTGTCTTTGTAAAGGTGGTTTCACACCGGAAAGGCAAGGAGTGGATGGGCATGAATTTTAAATTTGTATGGCGAAATTTCAATTCTCGTCTCGCGCATCTAGTGTATGAAAAGTCTAGGTGAGTGAGGATGTGCAAGGCGAGAATTGAAATATTTATTGGTATAACATTGGTCCTTGGCAGCTCTGGACAGAGAGAGGTGGAAAGAAAGTAGGGAGGCTTTTTCCCAGCAGTGGGAAATTAATGGCTAATAATAACACATAACATTGAACTATATAGCTGCATGAATAGAGTATTTATTACTTTGCAAAACGGATACATAAATCTCGCACGCTCGGCGCGGTACAGCGCGAGACCACGACATACATCTTTCCTTGTAAAAGGGTCTGCGAAATTCTCGCCCATCCCATCCACTCCTCGTCTCGCTGGTGTGAAACCACCTTAGTGTGTTACGCAATTACGAGTACCATGCTGATTAAAATCCAGATTTAAACCTCGTTGAAAATGGAAGAGATAAATTAGATGATGCTGATGCAAAGAGATAATTTAGAAGTACGAGTAAATGTGTGTAGAAGATGTTTTAAAGTGAGAATACAAAATATATTAGAAAGTAAATCCACATGGATAAAACATTTTCATGAGCGATACTTACTAAAAATCCCCAGGAAAGCAAAGTTTCATAACAACGTGTAGAAAATTTAAGCCAAACTGCTAAGACACGGGTGTCTTTCGAAGATAAAAGTTATAATTACCTACCTTTACAAAAGTTCCTTTCTGTGTTGATGACGTCCATTGTTCGCAACAATAGTTATTATATTTAGACTGACATAATTCAGAAATTCAGCAGACAATAAAATTCCTAAGGTGGAATTGATATCGCACAGGTGGCGCAATTTTGTCTACGAAAATCCGGGTCGCATATTATAATTACATTCCTAATACATAGGTGCGGCCCTTGGGATATTCAGATGACAATGGACAATACTACAGAAATGGGTCGTTTTAACAAGATTGCTTTTCGTTTGGCAGGTTTTGTTCAACCCTACAATAGTATGTTCCAGTTACGTTTTGTAACTGTTCACTTTTCAATGTTGTGTCTTTATTATATTGTCAAAAAACGTTATTTTTGTATTGAATTGTGACTTATTTTCAGTCATTGATTTTGATTAATTTTCCTAGGCTCTACAGCACTTAATAACTTCATATAACATAATTTCAGAATCAGCCTATCAAAACTTGGAGAATTCAAATAGTTTTAAGCGTAACTTAACTCTGATGTTCTCAGTTCTTCGTATAACAAGTTCTTACTTAAGCTGGATGGCTTCATATTATCTTATGTTACGACATTATTAGAAGTTACATCATTAGTTTTGTAGACAGCTTACCTTTGCTGAGCATCTTCCCGAAGCTTCCCAGTATGCTTGGCAGGAACATGGCGAATAGTATCGTTTTTATTAATACTTGTCCTCCTATTAGAATTGGTACGAAGAATTTGTTGAGGCCAAACGCTGGAAAGTAAAGATTTGGATTACATATTTTTATGGTCATCAATGATTTTATTTGAAGTATGTGCACAGTGCACATTTTGCATCAAACCAGTTTGTGTGAAAAAATCAAAAATGTTCTTAACTGAATTTTTAGACCTTTGTATCCTGCTTATGCGAATGAAGTTTTCTTAAAATCGGTTCATTCATTTCGAAAAACAAGGGTTTGAAAGTTTGTATAAAATGCCGTACGTCGTAAACGCTCTTAAAGGCTCTTACAAACTGGCGCGACACGCGATATAATCGCGCGCGACACAAAGGCACTGCTTGTTGCGCGACTTGCGATGCCTTTGTGTCGTTTGTCGTGTCGCGCAAATTTGAAGGAGCCTCAAAGGAGAATTAAAATTTTTCATATAAATATAAATCATTTGCGCTAGTATTATTCAGTAGACAGAAACTCCGCATATCTGATGCATATCATATCGCATATGCATATCGATATCTAATGAGAAAAAAAAACAGCATGTGTGCAAGTCACACGTGGTAGAAGTGAAACCTTCAAAAACACTGTAAGTATAATGCTTCCTATCTGATTTTCTCCCACGTTAAAGCTTATGAATTTACATGTCTCTTTTTACTGTTGCTTTTTTGTTTCATAAACTTTCAAATCACAACGATGCTAAAGAACATACATACATCCATCCATCTATCCATCCATCCATCCATCCACATCCACATCCACACATCCATTAAATGTGATGTCATTTGTACTAATAAAAAACAAAAACACTGTATAATGCTTCCTGTCTCATTTTCTCCCACGTTAAATCTTATATGTCTCTTTTTACTGTTGCTTTTTCGTTTAATAAAATTTCAAAACACAACGATGCTAAAGAAGTTTTCACTTCAACAACGAACTACCTACACTGCCAGCAGCTGTTGACCCCGTAGTTAGATGTAGTAAATTAAAAATCAGAATTTGTTTGATAGATATCATACGACGTCTGCGGAGTTTTGCTAGCTTTCAATTCAATTTGACCCTGTACACCTGACAATAATAGATATATTAAATCATAAAAAAGTATAAACATTTATACTCACATTTTGCGGCCATCGGAAAATTTATCGATAGTATATGGGTGTTGACGAAATTCTTTATCTTCTGATATATTCTATATTCATACGTATATTTACTAAAGAGTGCTCTTCCCTCTTCATCGCTTCTCTTTTCAATCTTTGTATCATTCTCAGCACTCGCAGGCTTTACTTCAACTCCTTCAAAAATCTTAAATCTATCTTTATTTAGTGCTTTATCTAGCATATCTTCGACAGCCTTCTCTAAGTAAACAACTGTTTTATTTAAATTCAAGTGTTCATCAGTAAAAGTGTTTAGTTGTTCAACAATATCATCTACGACATCTACATATTTGTCTATATTATAAGATTCTTTGTTACTACTACTATAACAGTTATGGCAGTGAATAGAATCTACATTATTATCTAATTTTACATCTGTTTTGGTTATATCCTTATGACTGGTGTCTCCTTGGCAGGGTGCCGCAAGAACTAGTATGTACAGAGTTAGGAGGTTGGTCAACCTCCATTTTGTTCTGCTATTTCTTAAGCCTTCTATAGAGTCCATGTTTGCGTGTTTTCTCAAACTTCATCACTTACGTCCACGTTTTAGTTTTTCTTGTGTTCATTTATCGGGATATCTGGAACAAAAATATAATATTCGTTACTATCTAAATTAATATTTATAAGAGGTAGATTGTTTCAATATTTGTAAGAGGTAATCTCTCAATCATAGATCTCGAAGTGTTGATCAGATTAAATATTTTTTCTTTACCTGCACTCTGCTGCTCTTTTATATTATTGTTTTCGTAAATATGGTAGCTTTAGGTTCATTGGAGTCAATTTCTAGTATTAAAACATAACGTAACATAATCTGCCTATAATGTTCCCACTGCTAGGGCACAGGCCTCCTCTCTGCGAGAGGGAGTGGGCCGTAATCCACCTCGCTGGCCCAGTACGGGTTGGTAGATGTCACATGTCTTCAAATTCTTGGTTCTAGGATAAGCCGGTTTTTTCACGTTGTTTTCCTTCACCGTTTTGAGAGCAGTGGTGATGAAATAATTCACACAATGTCGAATGCGCCTGCCAGGGTTCGAACTCAAGACCTACAACTCGTAAGTCACGACCGCATCCACTGGGCCACCACTGCTCTCAGTGTGTACTCAGCTTAACTAAAATAAATCTTCACGCTTGCTCCCAAAGGGAAGAGTGAAGAGATCTGAGAAGGAACTTTTTTATTCAACTTTGAATAATGTGTGAGTTGATGTAGCACTGGCCTTGTTTTGAATTGCCTTTTTGGACATTATGCTTTTAAATTCTTCCTTACTCAGTAATTTGTTCGCTTTAAAATAAAATTTTGTGTTTTTTTCAGTAGTGGTGAGACAATAGTCCTTCTCTCAGAGCTTTACTTTAGCTCAGTCGTTAATTTAAATAGAGGTACGTTATACACCGATTGATTAGTTATTCTACTAAAATACAGCCTACGGTCAAATTAAATTAGCAAGTGTAACTCCACAAACGTGATGAGTCATCATCACCATCATCATTTAAGCCGAAAGACGGACGTCCACTGCTGGACATAGGCCTCCCCTAAGCACCTCCACTTCGACCGGTTCCTGCGGCCTTCACAAGGTCGTCGGACCACCTTGTGGAAGGCCTTCCAACGTTACGTCTTCCGGTACGCGGTCGCCACTCCAGAACCTTTCGGCCTCATCGGCCATCTATTCTACGAGCAATGTGCCCTGCCCACTGGGTATTGCTATCTAAACATAATAAAACAAAAGAACTGTGTGGCACTCCGGGAGTGCCGACAGAAGTGAAAACTTGATCAATTACGTGTGTATTTTGTGAATTGTCTTATAAACAAAACACGCGCGGTACCGGCTACGGCCATCCGTCTAACGAATTTTTGATCAGGTCACGTGTCCTGACGCGACTTTAACATTTTTTACCCATTACAAAAAAAGTGTACAGCGCCGCTAAAGAAGTTTTCACTTCAAAAATAAATTAATTTGATGATTTTTTTATGGGGTCCGCAGTTAGTGTATTTACTTGAAGAATCAGTTTTTATGTGTAAACTTTACAGACGTGGTTGGTATCGCTATTTAAACACGATAAAACATATTTTCTCAACTTTTACTTCAAGTAAACAATACTACCAGCGGTTGTTGACCTCTAAAAAAGTAATCATGTCGATTAATTCATTTTAGGGGGAAAAAATGTTTGATTCATAGAAATGTTGCTTGGTGTAACAAAATAAAGCGATGCGTTGATTGGATGAAAAATCTTTGTTTTTTTATATGGCTACCGAATTAATAGGTAATTATTTAAATATCTTTTGTTGTATATAATTAGGTACTTTAACACAAAGAAATTTAAAAAAACAGGAGAAGTGGCAAGGGGGCGTGGGCTTCGGCTTCTTTCATATATCTATGCTTTTTACTTTAGCTTCTGCCCGCGACTTCGCCCGCTTGCAATTTCTTGTTCCCCCGTCTCAACTCGTCGCATCGTATCGCCTGCCCGCGCTATTACTTCGTTATTTTCTTACTTATTTTCTTTTTTCTTGGCTCCTAAGAGTCCTAGCGTGATGTTAATAGCCTTCCTCGAGAATTAGGCTGTCAAATGCAAAAAAATATTTCAAATCCGACTTGTAGTTTCAGAGATAAGCGCATTCAAACAAACAAACTCTTCAGCTTTATTATTAGTTTCAGTATTCCCTTCTGTGTCCCGTACGGTTCCCTGCTGTGTCCCGTGCGCAATCTCCGCTGTGTCCCGTGCGCACTCCCCGCTGTGTCCCGAGCGCATTCCCCGCTGTGTCCCGTGCGCATTCCCCTCTGTGTTCCGTGCGCATTCCCCGCTATGTCCCGTGCGCATTCCCCGCTGTGTCCCGTGCGCATTTCCCGCTGTGTCGCATGAGCAGCGCAATCAATGCCCTTATTTTTGACCTACCTGATTGTGACGTGTTTACCGACAGATTCAACCAAATTATGTACGTGTGCTCGAGATTTTGTAAAAGACATTGTATATGAATAATTGTATGTCCCAATAATTTGGAACCTAACGAAATGTATTTTTTTTTCTTTTTTAATATTAACGCTGCGTTGTAATTAATAATAATAAATAAATAAATAAAACTAGTTTATAGGTTATCAAGATTCATTATAACTTAAAGAACTGAAAAAAAATCCAATATCGCTTGTTAGACAAAGTTACATTTTTACAGCCATTGAACTCAACTATAATGTTGTTATCTTACAAACTTGTAACTTTTCAAGACCAACAGAAAGTCACTGAAGTAGAAAATAAAGTAAGAAAGGCAAAAAATACTTAGTAAAAAGCGCAAACTTTTGATCCATTATTAAGAAGTTAATAGCAGTGTAGTTTTTTTGTAGTTAGAGTGAAAATAAGTTTTTATTCTAGTAAGGGTTATTGAATGACATCAATAAGTATACTAAGGTTTTCGATACTTTATATGAATTGAAAAAAGTTGGGCTGACATTGATGTATTATTATTAATTCACTATAGAAAAAGGGAAATATAGAAAAATACAGTGGCACTCCGGGAGTGCCAACAGAAGTGAAAACAAAACACAAACAGAATACTTTGCCATCAATCACTGACATATCGGGTATACATTAAAACCGAGTACATCTCGAGGACAGCCGAACACGTCCGAAGCGGGTATTTTTAATCGTCTTACAAACAAAACACGCGCGGTGTCGCTTATGGTAACAGTGGCGCGAGTTCAATGGTTTTTTCCCATATGAAAAAATGCCGAACGCGCCGAAAAAAGTTTTCACATCAAAAATAAAAGCAAGGGCTTTCTAAACATAATGGGCTAAGGAAGGAACACGGGTGGGTTTTAGTCAGTAAGAGTCTGACAATTCCTCTCTCCTCCACCCAGAGCGGGTGGGGTCATTTGATGATTTCCAATCTTGAAAAGAAAAAGGCCTTTCTAATTTAATAACCTAAAACATGAACTGTTTCCCATCAGTCGGAACTGGCTGATACATGTTTCACAGGCCTCCTCTCTGGGAGAGGGAGAGCAGGCCACGTGATTACATAAAGAGACAGGTAGGTAATAGGTAAAACGGGCTGTTGTCCGCAACTCCACGTCAATGCGCGTATTTTGCGTACGGGTGGGAAAATCGATCATTCGATCCACCCCAGCTCCTCAAGGAAGGCCAGCAACGCCTTGATGTTATTGACCGTCTCATGTAGGGTACCTGGGTTACCGAAGTACTTTGCCCTGTACGTGGCGACCACCGGGCAGTTTAGAAGCAAATGTGCCGCTGTCTCGTCGTCCTCCATGCAGGCCCTGCACAGCGGACTGTCTGTTATTCCTATGACAAAGAGGTGTTTATTGAATGACCCGTGGCCAGTTAAAGCTGCAGTAACTATACGCAGCTTTTGTTTAGTTAGACGGAGAACTTTTTTCGTGAGGCGGCCATCCAATGTGGGAAGTGCTTCCCTAGCCTGCCTGCAATCGCCTTGGTCCGTCCATAGTGTGTTGTGTTGATCTCTAGTGCGTTTCCTTATCAGTGTACGTATATACCCGAAGGGGAGTGGCGCAATGGGCTCAGGTCCCACTGGTGCCATACTCGACCCTCTTCTGACAAGCTCGTCGGCTGCATCATTACCTAACGAACCGCTGTGTCCTTTGATCCATTGAATGGTTATATTATTGAGGTTACCCACTTGGTTTGTACCTACCTGTCTCTTTAATTAGTATGAAAATATCAAAGTTCCTATTTACTGACTTTTTAAAAAAACTAACTTCTGAATTAACAACTGACTATAGATGTTGACTGATTATAATGTTAAATTTAAGTTACCAAAACAAAAAATATTGTACACCCTATAGGTATGTTACAGCGATCTTTTATAATATAATAAGAACAAATATTTCACCTGTGACAAACAATAAATGAATTTGAATTTGAATTTGAATTTGGTTGAGGCGCTGGTGACACTCGTATATTAGCCCAGAGTCAACTGCTTAACTGTTCAGCGCTTGCAGAACAGCCATGCTGTCTGAGAGTATTCGGATTGAGAAAAGAGACAGGTAAAACATGTAACCGTTTCCTTCCGAAGATCAACCTGCAGAGACCTGTACCGGGAGTAGGGATTGAAAACCAGCTTCTTTATATGAGCACCCTACAGGCACAATGCGGGTTGGTAGATGTCACATGTCTTCGAATGTTTGGTAATCGGACATTTTTTTTTATATTGTAATTCACAAAACTGATGTACAATCACAAAAACATTAAAGCAGTTACAACACAATATTTCTGATTGACATCTACTAGATGCGAATCCAGCATGCATAATTTAAGTAAAACAATTAGTATTTAAAAAACAAAAACTAAACAAAAATTAAGCAAAACTTACAAAATGTGAACTTTTCCATAGATAAGGAGAACGTTTTGGGAAAGAACAATATAATAAAGACAAAAATAAATAAAAAAATAATTACACAATTAAGACTCTAAGTTTAGTTCTAACTGAGGCTACAGAACCAGCAAAGACATCTATTTCACCACGAATGGAGTTGGCAAGAGAAAGCATGGGGCAAATTGGTGAAAAATGACCGATATTAGTCCGACTATGAGGCAAGACATGCCGGTTTCCTCGCGATGTTTTGAGTGCAGTGGTGATGAAATAATTTACACAAAGTATAGCGCCTGTCTGGGTTTGAACTTACGACCTTCAACTTGTTACCTTTCTTTTAACCTTTTCTATTTCAAGTCATGTATTAAAACCTATCCAGATAAAACTGTTAGAGTGAACAATTTCTTCGATGAAAATGACAGACGTCTTTACAATACAAAAAGAAATAATATCCCAAAACATAGAATCTTTTTTACGCGAATTTTTCGAACCACTGAACATCTTATTCGGAATTCTCGCGGCGCACAGACGAGTATTTGACTTAAAAAGTCGATCAAAATTATTTTGTGATAATTATAGATTGGATATAAAATAAAAAGTAGTTTAAGGTGATAATTTTGTATTTAAAACAAACAAACACGTACAATTTTACATAAAAGTAGAGAATGGTTGACTTGTAATGAATTCCTTGTTGCATTAATTCCCCTATGTACCAACTACTGTACATGACTTTTAATAAAAAAAAAATTACATAAAAATCTTCTAATCAGAATCACCTTCACTAGATCCATCGTCCTCCTCATTGTCAAACTCTGAAGACGAGACGTACGATGTCTCTGGAAGCAAGAGTTCTAATGCTTCAACGGAATATGGCTTACTTTTTTTTCGTTGCCTTTGCCTGGTACTGCTCAAAAAAGGATCCGAAGTTAGCAGAAGTCTGTTAAGCACATCTTTGTTACAGTCTTCGCGCGAAAACTTTCTAGAAAAATTCTGCCTATACATGCGGAAGTGTTTGTTTCTGGCCTCAGCCGCCTCTTCCGACAACTGGCCAATAGGCAGAATAGCGTGATCAATTACTGTGGCCCCATGTCTTAAAATTTTGTGCATTGTAGGCGACATGGGGTGCCACTCATACAAATCTACATATAGCTTTGCAGTTTGTTCAGCAAAGTTTTCAAATTTCTGCGTATCAATTTTGAGCCCACTTGACAAAGTCTCCAATATGACACTGCATTTTTTTATTAAATTGATGTCAATCCAAGTAATGCGTGATGAAGTTTCGGGATTTGAGAAAAACCTCCTTGCAGTGTTCCCATCATTGGTGTTCCCAAACCCTGCCTTCGGAATATCCACTAGCAGCCCCATTTCCTCTTTAAAAGCCTCTTGAATTTTCTTCTTGCTTTCTGCCACTATAGTTTTATGTTCTTGAGTTCTTGCCTGCCATTTTTTTATAGGTATTTTATATGACAAATGAAGAAGTGATTCAAAAAATCGAATTCTGGCATGTAGTGTCGACAGCCCAAATTTAAGACTATCAGGATTCTCTATGTTTTTTTTAATAAGTTTGTTGAAGTCTTTTGATGTTTGCCCACATATATAGCACCTCATAGTAGATAGCGTGTTTGTTGCAGCATTGCAAACCTTTGCATCGATCATGGTAAAGGCTAATGTGTGCTTTATTTTTAATATAGTACCATTTGTCCTCGGTATTTCACTTTTTTTCAATTTTTTGATTTGATTCTCTATGTAGGAGATTTCTTCATTTGTGATGTCTTTTGTTTCGTGAACAAAACGGATTCGTATGGGTCGGCAATATCTTGCAGAAGAAGGTACTGGGTTTTGCCAAATTATCTTCTTTAGGTCACCAAAATTGCAAATCAGTCGTAAGGGCACAAATGAACTCTGAAATATAGAAGAATCACTGTCTGTACTGTTACCAAATTTTTGTTTAAACTGTTGTTGTTGGGAACCATCACAACCCCATTTTGATAATAGCTCTAAAGAGCTTATTTCTTCTTCATTTATACTTTCGAGTACTTCATCTAAGTACATACATAACCGTGCAGATGTATGATCCAGAAGATCCTGCAAGTTTATTTCAGCACATGTTTCTGTAACTCTCATCGACTCTTCACGCGGATAACAGTCTTTCTTGGCTTTTTTAACAAGTGAATAACACGGATAAACATTTTTGTTTGCAGCATGAATAACTTCGTATTGATTTCTAGTCAAATCAGCTTCCACGAAAATAGCTAAAGCTTGTGATGGTGTATGTTTTTTGACTACCACATTTTGTGTTGAATTATAACGTGTTCTGTACTTTTTGGCTCTTGTTGGCGTTAAAGTCATATCTTTCATAACTTTAGCCGCGTCACCATGTCCTGCAGCACGTTGACTCATTTGGGCTGCATAGGTTAACTCTTCAAAGGGTATTTGTTCCCTCAAATCCTTTGTTTTGCGCCTTTTTGCTTGATCGCTCAATTCCTTGAATTCTTTACTTGGTCGACCGGCCTTTTTTGTTGTCCACGCAGGCAGTGTAATAAAAGTATTTAGCCATTGTTCATTTTTTGTTAAGAAGCGTTCTTCCTTGTTACTGGCGGCTGCCCATTTTTGTTTAAACTGATACTTAAACGATTTTAAGGCATTTCTCAACGAACCTTGTTTATTTTCAGGGCATCTCGTGATTATTTTAAGACGATTTTCTAAAAACTCAAACTTTTGGACAATTTTTCTGTCTGAACATTCTTTTATGACTTCATAGAGTGATTTTCTACTCATCTCCATCCACGTCATTGGAGATTCTGCAATAGAAAAATAAAAATAAAACACTGTTATATTAAAGCTGATTTCGACTAATTTCGTAAAAAATAATAATAAAAAAATGGCGTGTATATGCGGGACATTTTCCTTTAAAATCCTTATCAAGAATAATGAAGCTATATGTTACATCCAAAATCATAAGTTAACTGGGTTTAACTCATAAACAAAAACACCTTTAATTACAGAGTTTACTAAAAAAAAGTTGCATTTTTTATGGAGTACATTCAAGGTGCAAAATGTCACTTAAATAAAGTGTAGTACCAAAATAAACATGCTTTTATAAAGTAACGACATACCTTCTTCCAAAATATCCATAATGGTTATAACACAATTTCACCAAACAGATTAAAATGCAATTTAAAGATCACGTTTTAACTGCAGTGCCGAGAACAAAGACATACGATTCACGCAACGACTGGGTTCCGACTGCTGCTACGGTTGGTGGAGGGGCCGTGCATGGCCAAATTGGCCGTTAAGTGACGTAATAGCTATTGGGCTCTCACGATAAAGCAATAGAACAAATTTCGACTTTTCGACTTTTGATCGGATTTTAAGTTGAAATACTCGTCTGTGCGGCGTTCCGATATTTACCGAATATGTCACATTCAACAGAGCGTCTACAAAACAAAGAGGAATCAGCATAAATCGTGGTGATACTAATATTGCTAAGGAAAGGAATCTTTTGGCTTTACTGTGGGCATACACAGGGGTGAAGATTGTTGGCAGGTAATTCTACTACCCTATGTCTAAACTAATATTATGAAGAGAAAAGATTTGATTTTTTCTATGTTTGTTTGTTACTCTTTCACGATGAAACGGCTGAACGGATTTTCATGAAATTTGGCACTGGGTAGACCGTGACCTAGGACAAAGGATACTTTTTATCTTGATATTCCCACGGGATCGATATATAAGCTTAGTACCTACTATACTTACTTACAATATTGAAATGTACGCAAAAACTGCTGAACGTAAATACGTTCAGCAGTTTTTGCGTGATTGAGAAACATTGCAAACATACAGTACCCGGCGATAAATATTGCACATCGACCTTTGGAAAGAGACAATTGGCTAATTTCGGCTTCGTAGAGTGTTATCTCTGTCGCACAAAATACAAACAGTCCGGTATCTATTAGGAGCTGTTAAAACAATTATGATTTGCTTCTTTTGATAATTATTTTTATTCTTTGTATAAAATACAAAAACAGATAAAGGTCGATGTGCAATATTTATCGCCGGGTACTGTACAAACTTTTATTTGGTTGTTTGGCACAAAGATACCTCATTTTATGGATTAACCTAGGATATTTTATACCGGTACTAGGTACCCGTTTGATAACTTCTGACATGCACCCTTGCACGTAGAGAATCAAAAAAATCGTCCGTATCGTTGTAAAAATTAAATTAGTTATTTTTGTGGGGTCATCGACCGCAATTAGTGTAGTACTTGAAATATTAGTTATAAAATCTGTTTTTATTTTGTGTAAACTTCACAGGTGTGATGGGTAAACGCGATAAAACAAAACAAAACAGATTTTCTCAACACAAACTTTAAGTAACAAAACAACCAGCGGTCGTTGACCCCAACAAAACTTTTTGTTTTATTTTATTGTGTTTAGATCAATGACGTATTATATATAGACACGTTATCAACCAACATCTCGGCGCTTAAAAACGGCGAAAATACTAGATAACTACTTATACGCGTAAAGAAAGGGAAAGAATATATATCACCGTACGGCGGGATGTCTGTTGCTAGAGGGAGATAAATAAACATCTTCAGTTACGTCACAGGATAAGTAATAGTCAAATTACATGCTCATTGGTCGAGCGCATGAGTGACGTAGCTATCAGAGTCACTTCATGCGCCGGCCGCCATTAGACGCAGCGTCGTACAAAATAAAATTAAATAATCTAGTTTTGTAAACTTACGCGTGAAATGACACATTTTTGTCTTTAACTTTTGGGGTATAATTTTTACATCCTCTGAAAACACACGACGGCATATTTTCTTTATGTTTTGCACAGGTTTTCACATACGATATAAATTAAAAACAAACATACGTCGCGTCGCGTCGCGCGACAGGTTGGTGCGTGAATGAGCGCAAATGTGGCAATTGGCTTCATTTCATGTTGCCATTTTAGAGTGCGGACAACGTATCTATAGTTTTATACATCATTGGTTTAGATATCAATACCCATTACGTCTGCACAGTTTCGCTAGCTAATTTAATTTGACCCTGTATAACGAAGGTAAGCACTAAGAAAGGATATTCGCAAACTAATCCCCTGAAGGAATAAAGTTAGTTTGGAAGTTCGTAATTTTTTTCCGATATTAGGCGCTCGGTTTGTATCTATATACCCGTAAATATAAATGTAAAAGTCTCGGCTCTTCGAGCTAAGGGACGGTCCCAAAAGAATCGTTTTGAAAAAGAAATGGGCCATTAACAAGTGCGCATACCAAATAATGATCCCTATAAAAAAAAACTTTATTTCTGCGTTACATGTTACTTCAAAATTTTTAGGAAAATAAAACAAGGCTTAGTAGAGTGTGCATTCTGAAAGTTGGTAACGTTACAAAACAGCTGTCAAATATTTGGGATATTCCTCGAAACGCACCAATTTTGAAACGCAACAAAAGTATTCCTTGAAAAAAAAATTGACAATTAATAAATATAAAAATGTTACAATTTTATTCCTCGAAATGCATCAACGATGAAACATAGAGAAGAGCATGAAGGATTCGTAATAAATGATATCGATAGACGTTTCATTTGGTGCGTTTCAAAGTTGGTGCGTTTCGAGGAATACCCCAAATATGGAAAATTTTTACTTTGGTCTAGTATCATGTAAAAGGAATACACGATACAATGAATTTTTGTCGATACAAAAAAAATTGCAAAGTTATATCTATTTTTTTCGACATCACGGCGTAACGCTTAAGAGATATTCAATGGAATTTACTTTAAAACAGAAAATTATCATAGCAGAATTTACTCAAAGTATTTTTAATTGATTTATTTTGTTAATAAAGGAGTAATGTCGTTTTAGCAGATACGTCGTTTAATTCCGAGTGCACGCACGTTATAACCATATCTCTTCTTTTGCGTTTCAAAAGTAATTGCATCACTTTCGCTCGCTTAGTAGATCAGTCGCTACGATTTATTTTCGAGGTAGCACCTTCAGATACTGACACCTCTTCTAATGATATTGCAAAGAGTATTTGAATAGAATTCTCAGAGCAACTTACAACTTTCCAGGCCCACACTACTCGTCCGTATATTTTCTCCCAAATGTATTTTATTTTCTTTCAAATCTCATAACTTTATTGTTAGGATATTTCCAGGAATGTCATGTCATATGATATGGCTCAACTAATGACGTGTTCTATGAATTCGATATGATTTGAACGAGCCGAAAAGCTTCTAGGGGATTTAACGAAGAGTTCGGCAAATATTTGGCTTATATTCATTTGTGAAGTTACATGCGTGAATAGATTCAAGATTTGTTTGAGGATTCCGAAGAGGAAATTGATTTTAGCAAGAATTTGGAGAAAAATATAGAAATGTATGAAACGGAAATTTGAATTTATTGTTGTAAGTAGGTAGTAATTTATTGTTTCACAATACTTATGAGTCACCAGTAATTAATATTGTAACATCATCTGCTTAGCCTTTTCCCGACTATGTTGGGATCAGCTTCCAGACTAACCGGATGCAGCTGATTAATCGTATTTTACCCTTTATGTTCCGGGTCAGCGGTAACCCTTTCGGACAATCCCGCTGACCCGGCAGGCTTCGGCCCTGACGGGCCCCTTCATATGATGCTGACATCTCTTTGAGGCGTGCGTGGTACACGTACGCGCCGTTCGGCACGGGCCTGGGTCCTGATTGGACGGTGAGTTATTACAAAATTTACAGAACTACAAAGCAAACTAACTTTGTAGGCTTGGTTTGTAACTCCTGGCTAGGAGTTCGTTAAGAAAGGATTTCTCGGAATTACACAAGTTACAATAATTTGTGGTAGTAAGGTAAACTAATATTAAATTTAGCTGTAACTTTTAACGTTAACAACAACTACGAAATCATAATATTATTATTGCCAGCGGTAACTTGAAGCTAAAACTATCAATTTATCAATTGACCGTGGTTACATCGCGTGCTAATTTGATACGACTGTTAAAATTACTACCTTTCATAGAGGCATGATATTTTTGTGGGTTTTGGGTATATGTCGTGTATCCAATAGTATGCTGACAATCGTTATATGATTTTTTGTTTGATTGTTTATTTGATTGATGATTTTACGACGAAAAACCAATCAAATAATTGGTTTTTCGTCTTGCGAAAGATTGAGTGACAGTAGTAATTATGAGGACAACAAGATATTCATTTGTCTAAATTATTGGAATTGGCAGAATGTCAGAAACTATAAAAAAAATACAGAAGTTACCAAGGGAACTTGTGATCACCAGGAAAGGATCAAACAGGTAACCAGTCAAACCGCATAGTAAGTACTAATAAACTTGTAAAATTTTGACTGGCTGATAGACTTTGAGGCTTTGAACATATGCGCGTTGTATGTGTAAATTTTATGATAATTTTTCTTTCTCTCTTCTACTTTATTTCTAAAATATGATTGAAATGACCTCAGATGGTCAAGTTACGTACACATCCGTACCATATGATACTACTTCTACAAAGAGACTTCGATTACCAAAGTTATAAATACTTCTACCACTTTATTTAAGCAATTCCTTATTATGAGCCTCTCTCTCTTTATGTTCTCTTTATTTATAAGCCTTCTCGTACTAAAAGTTCGGTTAAGAATTTTTATGGTTTATTTGGAGAGTTTGCCGTATTGTTTTATAGAAATCAGCCGGTCGATTCTGTAAAAATCTCACCATGAAAACTTAGGTGAAGTGAGTTTGTATTTGCTAGGAATTGACACTATTGACAGCTCACTCCACGCTCACTTCACCTAAGTTTTCACGGTGAGATGGTTACAGAATCGACCGGCAGATTCGTTTTTGGAATTTTGTAATTTCGTTGTTCAAGATTGATATTCGCTTATTGCTCAAAGCTCTTCACCGCATAATCTAATAATTTGTTTTTATTGGGAAAATAAAATCATGCTAATCAAATAATGAAAAAACAGCGTTTCATAGTATGACGGAAGGGTTACGAAAACACAGATTTTAATAAGGTTGACTAATATGCGTTTATAAAATATTGTTGCCTGCATATAAGTCACATGTGATTCTGGATCAAGTGAAACGTACGTCTTCGCTAGGAGCAAGATTTCGAATGTGCTGGTCAACGTGAGTGAATAGCACATGGCGGTCTCACGCGTAGATGTAGTCCTAATTCAGTTCGGATATGCTGAACGCGCGCGTCACTAGTACAGACAGCTAATTTATGTTGTTTAGTAACCTAGGACTAGGACGTCCCTAATATTATTACATCTGTGGTTTGACTTGACATTTTGTTATTTTTATGATGAAAGTAACGATACAACGTTACAATAGGAAAGTGTCACCTACGCGGTTAAAATGTATGGAATAACATTTTTTTTATTAAGGGGCTTACATGACCTAAAGCGCGGTCACTGTCGGACTGCATAGAAAAGAAAGAGAAGCTTCGATGACACAACACTGGTAATTTATTGCAAAATATGAAGCAATTATTTAATTACAAAAAATTTATTGTTTGGACGAAAAAATTAAAACACTAGTATTTTGATATGTTGCTTGTAGAATAAACTGACAACAAATCAGAATGATTGTATGTATAATAGTCGTAATCGTCAGACATGAGTAAAACTATCGATGAAGAGCAATAGTATCGATAGTATTGAGTTGTGACACTAATGATACTATCGATACATCACTAGAAGTGTGTTTTACAACAATTACTAGCGATACTATCGATAGTATTAGAACTATTGATATTTTTACCCCATCGATATTTAACGAAAATTTAATAGTATTGCATCCGGATATAAGTCATTTGCCTAGAATAGAATATCAATGGGGTAAGAATATCGATAGTTATAACACTAACGATAGTATCGCTAATAATTGTTGTAAAACACAGCGATAGTACCAAGAGTATCACAACTCAATACTATCGATACCATTGCTCTTCATCAATAGTATTACTCATGTCTGACGATTGATACTATCTATAGTATTGTAAAATTCTTATACTATCGATAGCCCTATCGATATTGTTATTTTCAAGGTCACGATGGTATTGAAATTGGAAATACTATCGCGAGTCAATCGATAGTTGAGCAACACTAGTACTGAATCCATGAAAGGTTGCGCGTCCCTGCTACCCTGTATTATATTGACAATGATGATATAGACGAATATATAGGAGTAAAATATCAATTCAGTGGTCATGTTCTCGCATTATCGTCAATTTTTAGATCCTCATTCGATTTTAACGGCCCGATCATATGTGATGATGTGTCCTTTATGAAATCCTTCTTTTATTGCGCATAACTTTTAGTTGGTTTGTTACGTGATTATTGCAAGATAGCACTAAATTAGGTTGTCAAATTTTTATTACTCACTCCAGTTCAGTTATATTTTCGAAAGAGAAGGACCAGAGAATTTATCATTACGTTTATAATGAATATGGTTCCATGTACAGACGCCAGGACATCAAGCTACCCGAAACCGTCAAATTTCCCCAATCAACTTTGAACCTTATTCTTTGGTGATAAAGTTGAAAATCTATTATAGAAATTTGACAGATTGTAGTAGCTTGATGTGCTGGCGTCTGTACTTACATTTTTTATATTATCAACTATCTAGATATTGTAAAGTAAACTGCAGCGAAAGTTTTAATCATTAATCTTCATTACTTCAAAAAAGTTTTGCTGCAGGGTAACATCTTAGGTCCAGAACTTCAACGAAAGCTATCAAATTAACGAGAAAACTACAAACGGTTCTCGTTTAATGTTTCGAACTGCTTAAGAAGAAGGTGCATCTAAAAGACCAATGTACTCGTAAATAACTTAACTGTTTGCTGCGGGTTAGATAAACTTACAGCTGAAGGGTCTTAAAATTGCTAAATGTTTTTCTTCGTGATTTTATTAAGCAGCTTATGAAAAGATAATAACATCACACACTGAATACACTGAACCGGGGTTTGTGGCTAAGAAATAACAGCCGCATGGTTCGATCGATAGGTTAAGTTACGCTTGACGCGGTTGGTCCTTGGATGGGTGATCATATTTACCTACCTGCCTCGTGGATCTTTGACAGTCGTTTCGGGTCGTCAGAAACCCGAAATTCTGACAACCAGTTTTACGGGGGTATCGTATTACTAAATAACAGGGTTGTAGAGGTCAGATGGGCAGTCCCTTCATGTGTACTGGTATTCGTAGAGTGGAAGTCGACCCCAACATAGTTGGGAAAAGGCTGGGCAGATAATGATGAGGTAAGGGTAATAACAATATTGTAGTGCTTAACTAAAAAAGTTTTATAATTACGGTTACATTTACTTAGGACTTTTTTTTTTTTCATTTTTCAATAGTCAGATAACTTTTATCTGAAGAACAAAAATTACAGTTTGATATATTTTCTATACAAAAGCTGTCAAACGTCAATAATTATTCCTCAGATAAAAGTTATTTGACTATTGAAAAATCAGCCCTTAATTAAATAGAGTTTCACGGTTATGGCATGTCGCATTTAACAACCCTAATGTGGATAATTCTATGAAACTACGATTGCTTTTTGGTTAAAACGGCTACAGTTAAAATAATGGTGTTTATACATCCTATAGACAAAGATAAAAGATATAAAATTGAAGTGCCTGTTTGTAATTGCTCCAACAATCAACAACATAACAGCTTTTTACTAAATGCATAATTATGAAAGTATAAACGGTTTTAAAAAAACATTTATTTTTTATTTTTGTCTGTCTGTTTGTTCCGGCTTATCTCCGAAACGGCTAGACCAATTTTGACAGGCTTTTCACTGACAGACCGCTGGTATTATAAGGAGCTACTTAGGCTTGCTTTTATTTTAGAAAAATGTTCAAATAATTGAATCTAGGATGGAGATGTTAGAGAAGCTGTAACACCAAACTGTTTTCCTCGACTTTTTTTTTTGACGAAAACTGGTTATAAAATGAAACATGGATTTCAGTATTCAAATAATCAAATCAAAGTAGGTACTCAATTCGTAATTACATTTTGTGATCCATTTATTTACATTTTTGTCGTAAATCTGTATGGACAAGAACGGGCAAGAAACTCCATGGACATTCTTTTAAATCAAGATATTACAAAATCCTGGGTACATTATTCTTGTTGCTTCCATATGTGAGAACAATGTAAAAAAAAGACACAAATGAAGAAACAATTCAAAATATAAGATTAAAAATAAGCCTTGGCAGTTAAGAGATGACCAGTCTCAACCGACGGCGCCCGTTCACGAACATGAGCCTTGGATCAGCACCATCCAGCTCAACCATTTTGTAGGGAACCGAATGATCCAACACAACATTATACTTTCATCAGATTTTGACATTAAGTTGAAGCATCAAGGGATTTTGTACCGTAAGCTTTGTAACCGTGCCTAAACTTAACATGCCTTCAATTCTTTGCCTGATATCTATACAGACCCTGGGTAGATGAACTAAGGACAGAATACAACAACTCTCGCGTTCTTCGTATGTTCATTTGTCATTTGAGGGGCAATTCTCCGTATGTTCATGTGTCATTTAAGGGGCAATTCTTTGTATGTTCATGTGTCATTTGAGGGTCAATTCTCCGTATGTTCATGTGTCATTTGAGGATCAATTCTCCGTATGTTCATGTGTCATTTAAGGGGCAATTCTCCGTATGTTCATATGTCATTTGAGGGTCAATTCTCCGTATGTTCATGTGTCATTTGAAGGGCAATTCTCCGTAGGTTCATGTGTTATTTAAGGGGCAATTCTCCGTATTCATGTGTCATTTAAGGGGTAATTCTCCGTATGTTCATGTGTAATTTGAGGGTCAATTCTCCGTATGTTCATGTGTCATTTGAGGGTCAATTCTCCGTATGTTCATGTGTCATTTGAAGGGCAATTCTCTGTATGTTCAATTGTTCATGTGTCATTTGAGGGGCAATTCTCCGTATGTTCATGTGTCATTTGAAGGGCAATTCTCCGTATGTTCATGTGTCATTTGAGGGTCAATTCTCCGTATGTTCATGTGTCATTTGAGGGTCAATTCTCCGTATGTTCATGTGTCATTTGAGGGACAATTCTCCGTATGTTCATGTGTCATTTGAGGGGCAATTCTCCGTATGTTCATGTGTCATTTGAAGGGCAATTCTCTGTATGTTCAATTGTTCATGTGTCATTTGATGGGCAATTCTCCGTATGTTCATGTGACATTTAAGGGGCAATTCTCGTAATTTTAAGAATATTCACAGTCTGATCTAAGTCTCAATGTGTCAAAACATTCCTCTAATTTTCATACATTTTTGACAAGTTTTTGTCATTGATTGTCGCTGATGTGAGATGTCGCGATTTTGAACGTTTCTAATTACCTGACCTTTCTAAAGAACATCGTTAATAACGTCATTATATGTCTCTCTATGGGCGTTGCCTCCTGACGCTTTCACTCACATCTGCTTTGTCGATACCTTTTGTTAGTTGCCTTTGGATTGATTTGTATTGTCAATGTCAATTAATAATGTGTGTTGTTTTTGGTGCCTGGCCCTGACATCAAGCAGTTTACAAAATTGTTAACATTTTCGAAGCTTGAGTGAGGCTTTTGACTACGTTGTGTGTGTATTTTGTCTTTTTTAAATTTTTATTTGCATTGTGCTTTTTTGTTTGTGCAGAATAAAGAATTTTTCTTTCTTTCTTTCTTTCATTAAACCCCTTAACATGACCACACCATCTAAGCATGTTCTTTTTTAATCTTGTGAGTAAGTAGTAATAACATAGTTAAAACCATAGATATCCGATATTTCTATGCAACAAACTAGCACATAATCTCCATTTACATAGTATTATGAACTGCAAACAACATAGAAGCCACTGCACAGCTATAAACTTGCATCGTAATAAACACTTAAAGTAAATAAACGGTGTATGTTCATGGTTATCTAACTAAAACGCTAGAGCTGGGAATGTGAGGAGCTTCTACATCCATACTAATATTATAAATTCGAAAGTAACTCTGTCTGTCTGTATGTTACCTTTTCACGCCTAAACCACTGAATGTTCATCCAGAAAAAAAATACTGCAGTTCCCGAGGAAAAGAACAATAACTTTCGAGGGACAGAATTGCTTTAGGACGCTAGATGACGCTACGTGTCTTTCAAATCATGATTGAAATATGACCCGACTTTCTGAGCAGTATTCTAACAAAAAGTACTAGGCTTGCATGAATTCACGAAAGTTTTTCAATCATTAGTTGCTTTTAATAGCATTTGGATGAAATTTGGCACACAAATAGTTTATTATGACCTGGATTAACACATAGGATACTTTTTATCCCGGTAATACGATTCTGTGGGTTAAATGCCGACCTCCAAGCGGGCGAAGCTGTGAGCAAATGCTAGTATACTATAAAACTAGCTGGTACAGTCAGAGAAACTCATTGTTAATCAAATTGCTACCCAAAGTCAATTTTTCCGGGTTATGTATAGCTATTTCATACAACTGACAAAGAATGAGAGTTATGATATTATGGAAGTTGGTACTTAATCAATTTGATAAACAAGTAATTGCCCATTTTTATATCCGCGCAATCACTGTCCATTCCAAGGTTGCCTGGAAGAGATCGCAGAAAGCGATAAGGCCGCCCATTGTATGTTTTGTATTCATAATCGTATTTTTTTGTTATGTATTTTCTGGTGTACAATAAAGTATATATAGTAAATAAATAAATATAATTGCCCAGAATTTACCTTTATGTTAACGGCCAATGAAAAACCTGCATCCAAGTTTTATATCAGTAATGAGTGCAATATTTCACATTATAAGGCTTTCCTCACAGTGAGGGGTATAAACCGGTACATTATTAACCCGCTCTATCTATACCTACACATCAGGTATGAGCATGTAATCTACATATCATTTTTAATAAACTTGATATATGAGATTTCACCGTAGATGCTAGGCTATTCCTGTGACGATAAAATTGTGTGGAAAAACCGGTAGGTAATATGTTTGCAAAAGTCACGATCTTCCATACAGACCTTCATTCCCAACTTAACCCCTTTAGGGGTTGAATGTTCAAAAATCTTTCCTCAGTGCTTGGCCAGACGGCATACGCGGGCGCGGCCGCGCGGGGACGATATTTCGGGTGATTAAAAAGAAACATTATTATTATCTCAATTACCTACTGTAGCACTTATGACAGGTGTTTTGGGTGAACACTAGGATAATATAACACTTCCTATCCCTAAGAAAATTGTGTCGGTCCCAAACACCCTGTGAATGAAGATATCGATGATGATAATATGCGATTTCTATTGGTATTATTATAAATGCGGTATATATTATTGTAATAACCCTTGATAAGACTGGTTGTCAGGATTTCAGACTTCGGACTACCCGTAACGACCGGTACCAACGGCTTAACGTGCTTTCTAAGGGGCGGAAGGGTATTGATATGTAATGGCTCATCACCCATCCACGGACCAACCTCTGGAAAGCTTAGCTTAACCTTCGCCCACTCGTGCGGCTCTTATTATTTAGCCAATAAAATCGAAACCAACCCGATCGATTTTTAATACCGATAGCGTAGGAAGACCTCCCACAAGGTGGTCCGACGACCTTGTGAAGGCCGCAGGAACCCGTTGGATGCGAGAAGCACAGAACCGGTCGAAGTGGAGGTGCTTGGGGGAGGCCTATGTCCAGCAGTGGACGTCTTTCGGCTGAAATGATAACCGGCAATACCGTCTGGGTACAAATCCCGAAAGTTCAAAACCCTAAAACTTCTAGAAGTTACAAGTAATCAAATAGTTATTTTGCATCTATTAATTAAGTTTGTTTGAGAGTTAATATTATTGTAACATTGTCTGTTAAATATTAGTCCTTTGTAATTAACAGTTTAATTTGTTTTGTAACTTGATACGCAGGGAAAGCCTTTAGATTATTTGAGAAGTTTTGAAGTTGGGAGAAAACATTGAAAGTTGGAGCTAGGTGGTTATTTAGTTTTGTATGTCTTGTCTTTACAAGTCGATCTTATTACGCCTTATCGTTTGTTTTCTTAGCTTTTTAACAACTTAGCTTCTTTAAATCACTGACAGTTCAAAAATTTTGTAATTAGCCTATAATGTTCCCACTTCTGGGACACAGGCGTCCTCTCTGTGAGAGGGAGTGGGCCGTAATCCACCATTCGGGCCCAGTGCGGGTTGGTGGATGTCACATGTCTTCGAATTTTTCGTTCTAGTAATGTTAGTGTCCAAATATAAATTTAAAAAATAAATCGTAAAAAAAAAAATAATATTCATGGAGTTCTTTTTCCAAATTTAAAATTTTTAGAAGAGCTGAAGAAAAAATGTGGTTTGAAAAACAATGCGTAGGTTTGATTAATTATTAACAACGATCGTCTTAACCATTATTATAGTATTATATCAGATGAATAGTTACACACCGATTTCTCTCTTTCAGTCGTCAGTAATTTGAATTTCGAAAGAAGAAGACAAAGCGTTCTGTAACTATACAGACGCTGTTCAACGTTTATTTAATTAATAAGAAGCCTTATTAAATAAATAAACCAACTAAATAGGTAAATACACATCATTAACCCAGAGTCGTTGACATAATATTGCTCTCGCATATATTTAAATTATAGGAAAGCACGGCGCTGTCAATTTAGCGCACTAGTACATCATACAATAAATAGAAAATAAGACACTAAAACAAATCAAAACAATTAACGCAAAGCAATCACGAATTATATAATAGTCAAAAATGTATTGAATTAAATAAGCTACCGAAATGCTTATAAGAAAAGACATTTCAAATCGTAAGGACGCTTTTCGAAAATGAAAAGGATCCTAGTAAAGGGGTTATCCACTTCTACTAAAGAAGGAAAATAAATCCTCGTCTCGTCACTTTAGTAGATATTTTTTAACAATAGGACGCTGACGGAAAGTCACCGCGCTTATAGAAACGGAGATATTTCTATATAAACTAATGTTTGCCGAAAAGATTGCCGAAGAGTTTGTTTGTTTGTTTTTTTTTGTTGGTTGAACGCGCTAAACTTAGGAACGGTTCGAATTAAAAAAATATTTTTGTGTTGGATACCTAGTTCATTTATCGAGGAAGGCTTTAGACTATATAACATCACGCTAAGAGCAATGAGAGCGGAGCATAAATTAAAATAAATATCTAAGGTGAATCATAGTTTTAAAATAACTCCGCAAGGCGGCCGGTCATGAACCCTATAAGTAATAATCTTAAAAAGGTAAATACTCTTAAAGTAATGGAATATGTTTTAGTAGGTGTATTCCTCAAATTAAAGCGGGTGAAACCACGGGGCACAGCTAGTAAGATATATAGATATGTGGACCATATATCTCATATCACGACCCTTCTAAGTTGCCTGCGCATTAGTCCTAAGCCCACGTATACACGGACGTAAAAATATATAGCGGCGGGATTTTGTCGCGCACAGGATTATGAACTCTCGGTGGTGAGCCGACCGTTGAGAAACCAGTGTGCGAAATTAATCGCCGAGGGAAAAACGCGCACGTGCGCACCTGGGCTAAATCTCTCAGGTAAGTTTTGTCGACAGCTTTTATCCAACTTACATTATCTACTTAAAGACAAAAGAGGTCAAAGAAAAAGGTTTAATTAGTGGTTGTGACTATTTGAATAGAAGATCTAATTACTTTGCCTTTAACGAAGGTGAAACCCAAAAGTCTAGGAGTATTTAAGAGCTGTCCAGATTTTGTAATTTGTAATAGTTCTTATTACTAGAGGCATAAGTTCTTTTTCACTTTAATTATAATTTTCATATACAGGGTAGCACATCGACGCGCAAACTGAAACCACGAATTCAGCGCATGACTGTAGACCTACACGTAGAAATTTTTAATGGATTATCAAAAAAAAAAATCAGCTCGTCACTGGAAAGGAGAAAATGCTAAAGCGCCATTTGGGCCAAAATGAGTTAAACAGGGTTATTGGTAAAACATTAACACCTTCTTAAGAGGTCATTGTACTCATCATTATAAACAGCTTTATGGGACCAAACCTGAAAACGCGATAAAACAATCAGCTGTTCCCTACATTTATGTTCATATAACTCGTCAAAATATAGAAAACAGCTAATTTTTTTTCGCAATTTCATATTTGGTCCCGTAGTAAAAGTTGTTCATAATGATGAATACAATGACCTCTTAAGGGGTTGTTAATTTTTTACCAATAACCCTGTATAATATATCGTTGGACTCAACGATAGCCACAATCCACAGAGATACAAGCCACAGAGACAATCTTAACACCTAAACAGATCGACGCAGAAGAAAAAATCTAATCCAACGATATATTATACAGTATGTTAACTAACAGAGGGCGTTCCCGTTAACCCGCAATAATATAGCATCCATACATGCTAAAAAAAATATTACCATTCGAAAATAAAATGTTTTTATTTTTTTTATATTAAAATATTCACTAAAAATCGTAAATTGATACGTTAAAGAAACACTCTGTACACGCGTACTTGAAGGACAGCAATGTCGGAATTTATTTAATTAAATAAATTAGAATAAATTAAATAAATAGAGTATCAAATTACGATTTTTAGTGAATATTTTAATATAAAAAAAAAATAAAAACATTTTATTTTCGAATGGTAATATTTTTTTTAGCATATATGGATGCTATACTATTGCGGGTTAACGGGAACGCCCTCTGTTAGTTAACATACTGTATATATAACTCATTTTGGCTCAAATGGCGCTTTAGCATTTTCTCCTTTCCAGTGAAGAGTTGTTTCATAGAAAAGTACAATACCTACTTGGTCAAACGCAGCGCCAATTAAAAAAAAAAACGAATAACCCATTATGTAGCTAATTTAATTGGACCCTGTAATATAATACTAGCTGCGCCCGCGGTTTCACCGGCGTAAATGTCGATCCCGTGGGAATATCGGGATAAAAAGTAGCCTATATGTTAATCCAGGGCGTCAGCAACCTCCATACAAAATTTTATCAAAATTGGTCCAGCCGTTTGAGCGTGAAGAAGTAACAAACATGCACACACACTCACAAACGTTCGCCATTATAATATTACTAGCTGTGCCCCGCGGTTTCACCCGCGTAAATGCCGTGGGAATATCGGGACAAAAAGTAGCCTATATGTTAATCCAGAGTGTCAGCTACCTCTTAAGAAAATTTTATCAATATTGGTCCAGCCGTTTGAGCGTGAAGAAGTAACAAACATATAAACACACACACACACACTCACAAACTTTCGCCTTTATAGTATTAGTGTAATTTACATTTGCAAGCCTAATTTTTATACTGCTTGTTAAAGGCTAATTCGACTAAAACTACTTACTTTGAACCTTGTGATCTTTTACGAATTCGTTTGAACCTACTACTTACCAAGAACATACCCATATAATTTTATTATATATGTAATTAGAAGTTGTTGTGGACTCTTAGTAATTTATTACGTATTTCAGTTGTAAGGCAGCAAGGTTATTTAAAAAATATTTAATTGTGCTTAGGGTTTTTTTTTTCAGGATGGGATATCGTCAAATGAAGGGGTCATTTGACGATTTCCCATCCCGCTCTGTGGACCGGAAGGGAGTGTCAGACTTTTACTGACTAAAACCCACCCGTGTTCCTTTCTTAGCCCTTTATGTTCCGGGCCAGCGGTAACCCTTTCGGACAATCCCGCTGACCCGGCAATTAATCTTAGGTTGGTATTGTGCGTTTTGAATCCAATGTTTGACCTCTCAAACCTAATAATGCAGAATGGTGGTTATGTAAATAATTTAGGTAATGACACCGCTACAGGTCAAGATAATAATTATTTTTACTGAACAGTCGATGGGATACTAATATCCAATTCTTAATTTTTAACTGACTTCTAAAAAGGAGGCGGTTCTCAATTCGGATGTTTATATTTATATTTTTTTTTTGAATGCTCGGGCACAACTCCATTGTAAATAGACGGATTTGCAAAATTTTCTTTTGACCGAAAGAGTTTTATGCCGACATGGTCTCATTTAAATTTCGTAAAGATCTGATGATGAGTTTCGGAGACAGACGACGAAACTTTTCAATAAATGCCAGCAAATCAACCGCGATTGCTGTTATAGCATATTATGAATGCATTGTTTACGCAATCACACAACATAACATCACGCCTGTACCCTTTAAAGGGTTAGGCAGATGTGTTCAAAAGCTTTCTGTCACTGATATTCACATAGCAAGTAGTGATATATGAATTTTTTAGGGTAAGTAGGTACCTACAACTAAAAAATGAAAAATTAAATCTTTTTTACAAAAAAAAAAAAACAACGGCTTCCAAAAAAACACTACAAAGCGAAAAATAACTTTAATTTAGAAAGTCGGTGTCAAAAAACGAAAATACAGAACCAACGACGTAACTAAATTTAATTTCAGAAGTTGGTCTTCTGAAATTAAAGTTATTTTCACTTGATAGTGTTTTTTTGGAAGTCGGTTGTTTTTTAAGCTTAATAAATAAATCTTAACGTACCTACCAGCTTTAATTAGCAATTTCCACGATATTACATTTATTTTCACCAAAAATCTTCAAATCCAACTTACCTGCAACAAAAAACAATAGTATTATTAGCATGTTCAATATTTAATTATACTGATAGAGAAAATATGGCAGGCATTTTTGGGCACGCTTGTTCCATTATAGCCCTCACCCATCTCTTTCCATTACGCGTGATCGAGGTCAAGAGCTGGGCCCATAAGCAATAAAAAAAAATATAGTATAGTGATGTTATTCAAACTCAAATTATTATCCCTATACTCTTCAGCAGCTATTTTAATACGGGTACTAAAGCCCCCAGGAGGAAACCATATTTGAACTATCTTATTAATTTTATTAACAGCCTCAATAAATAGAAGACAAAATATTGATTTACAACATTATGAGAGATCAAAATTCATCACAATAGATAGGTACAGATGCCAGCACAAGCTACACGTCAGCACATCAAGCTACCCGAGACTGTCAAATTTTTCCAATCATTTTTGAACCTTATGCTTTAGCGATAACGTTGAAAATCTATTAAAGAAATTTGACAGATTGTAGTAGCTTGATGTGCTGGCGTCTGTACATTGCTGAAATCACAATCAAATAAGGTAACAAAACAAGTACTTAAGTGTGAAATTCATACAAATATTGCTTTCAAATATCGAAACACAAAATTAAAACCGAACCTACAATTTGACAAGCATTAATTACAGAACTGCCGGTCGATTCTGTAAAAATCTCACGGTGAAAACTTAGGTGAAGTGAGTTTGTTTTTGCTAGGAATTGACACTATTGACAGCTCACTCCACACTCACTTCACCTAAGATTTCACGGTGAGATTTTTACAGAATAGCACTGCAGATTCTACATGTGATAAATAACGAAGTCGCGCCGGGCGGCTAGTTTTGGTAGGTATATAATTCATAACGTGTGTTTAAAAAAAAAATCAAGATGAAGATCTGTTCAATAAATGGGAAAAGTAATGGTTTTCATACTGTTTGTTTACAAAGCATGGTATGTGAAGGAAAACATATTTTATGTGGTTAAATTCGAATTGGATTCAGTGGGGTCTCCCAAGGTTCCATTTTCGGTCCAATATATTTACTGCATGGGCTTTGTTAGTTCGAATTGTTTCACTATTTGCAAAGTTAGATTGAGTTTGAATTTGTCCTGTAATGTATTTCCTTTGATTGTAATTAGACTGGCACTACCTAATGTGATAAAAATTGGAAACAAAGTTTCTTTCAGTGATGTAAGTTTTCATTAAAGTATCTATAATCAAAAAGTTTTTCGATTCCATACGAGTTCTTAAATAAGGCGTTTCATAATTAACCCAACAACGTCGGTTGAGACTGGTCATCTCTTAACTGCCAAAGCTTATTTTTAATTTTAGATTGAATTGTTTCTTCATTTGTGTCTTTTTTTTACATTGTTCTCACATATAGAAGCAACAAAACGCTTGTAGAAATAATACTTATTTTGTAAAACTGTATTTTTAACGTGTTCTACAATCCTTTGTCTTGAGTAAATAAATAAATAAAAAACAAGAATAATGTACCCAGGATTTTGTAATATCTTGATTTAAAAGAGTGTCCATAGAGTTTCTTGCCCGTTCTTCTCCATAGAGATCTACGTTTTGGAATAGCCAACTAGCTTCAACTTTCTGACTAACTGACAGACTATTTAATTTTGACAATTCAAAAGTGCCTGTACATGGTTTAATTGAAATAAATGCTTTGAGTTTGAGTTTGTATACATGTATTGGTAAACTCACGTTTGTTTCCATGGGTGTACCTATGCAGAAACTAAAACAAAAATGGCACAAAAACAAAATCACCACCTGCTACATCTCTACATATACCTTTGGCTTCGGTTATGATATATATTTTCTAATACTCAGGCGTAAATTCACTTCAATTAATTATTTCTCGAAGCTCTATTCAGCAAAATCAAATTATCCCGTTCAATAAGATTTCGGTGTATTATGTAGGTACAATGTATACACGTAGTAGGTAAATACGACTCAACAAGCAATCGAGAAGGTCTTGAGTACAGTTCATACGATATTGTATTTGCAGTAACATTAAATGTTTCTAGAATCACAACTAGACATAAATAATAATAATATTAGGTAGTAAGTTTGTGGTCGTGGAAATAATAGAAAGGTCTTACATAAAATAATTACTTACAGCTTGAAAAAAGAACTTAGAGAGGATGTGGGAACTGTAAAAAGGATATAATTATATTCATACACGTGAAGTTACAGTGTAAATTCTTCTACACTGTGCCGTCACAGACTATAGTCTAAACAAAAGTGTAAACAAACATTATTTATGCAGGTTAAAGTTTTACGTAATCACTCACTTAAGAGAATTAGTACCACATTCGTCCGTTTTTAGTAGGTTTCAACTGTATGCCTCACCACTTGTTCTAACAATTATTATTATTAAATTATAATTTAAAAAAAATACATTATAAAACGATGCTACATTATCAAATGAAAAAAACCCATAAGGTGATTTTAAACACAATTTCGGGTTTGATTATTCAAATAATCATGTGTAAGCACTCAGTTTGTAACTTTGTAAGTGGCACTGCAAATTGGCATCCACAGGTACGTTTTCTGTTTTCTATATATATTCTAGCCACATACACAGAATCACATCAGAGAACTTCACAGCAAATTAAGCTAGTCTGAAATTAGTTTCGTAGCGTGAAAACTAAATTAACACTTTGAAATCCCAGCACAGCTAATTTCCATTTTAGAAACTGCGATGTTTCGCAAACACCGCGTTTAAGGAAGCTTACCATAGGTTATATAACATTCGTTAATTTATAAGCAGATTTTCAATCGATAATTGTATTTAACGTGAAACCGCTTGAAGTCACGTACAGATTCACCGATTAAGACAGAGGTCGCATAGAAGGCTGAGCGGGAGTGGGTTGATATACTGACAGACTTTTTTTTGTGGCTTCTAGCGATGTATGTACAGACGCCAGCACATCAAGCTACCCGAAATTGTCAAATTTTCCCAATTAACTTTGAACCTTATGCGATAAAGTTGAAAATTTGACAGATTGTGGTAGCTTGATGTGCTGGCGTCAGACAAATCACCTTATATAAAAACTCATCATCTGTCTAGCCTTAAATAATTAATAAACTTAAAACTATGGTCATTTCCACGTTATTTTGGACTACTCCAATTTTCTTTTCTATTTAATTTTGCCACTGGTTCTTATCTAGTTCAACCTAGGTGAAATATGAATGAATCGCTTTCGAAATGATCGAATTAAACTTTACAGAACGACCAACAGACCGTCTGAAAAAAAATCTGTAGAGTGATTCGTAAATAACTCCCACAAAACAAGTAAACTCTGCTTGCGCGATGCAAGATTTAAAAAATTTCAGCTGTGCTGGGTACGTGTGTGCTTCTTCCCTCTGTGTTGCCTTCTCCGGTCAATCTCCCATTAACGCCTCTAAGTCAGCCAGTGTTTCCTCGATGACGACGCCCGTCTTCTCATCCTACATACATGGCTACATTCTACATGTGTTTTATTTAAGTTGGTACTTAAACTGACTGACATATCTGTTGTCATGGTATGGGCTTGTGATACGGAGGAATGAGAGAAATGACGTGAGGAAAGTTTTGAGTGTGTATGTCGATAGCTATAAGAGTAGGGGAAGACCAAAGAAACGATGGATGGACTGTGTGAATGATGGTATGGTTAGAAAAGGGGTGACTACCGAGATGACGACTAATAGAGAAGTATGGAAGAAAAATATATGTTAAGCCGACGGAAATATATGTTAAGCCGACGGAAATATATGTTAAGCCGACGGAAATATATGTTAAGCCGACGGAAATATATGTTAAGCCGACGGAAATATATGTTAAGCCGACGGAAATATATGTTAAGCCGACGGAAATATATGTTAAGCCGACGGAAATATATTTTACGCCGCGCGCCGACGGAAATATATGTTAAGCCGACGGAAATATATGTTACGCCGACGGAAACATATTGGGATAAGGACAGGAGAGTGATAACTTAAACTGACTGACGATTAGTAGATTATAAAAAATGCCGCACTATCCGCTTTCTGTATGACTTGTACTTTATAATACATCGGTGAGCAGTTGAAGAATCCAGCCAATTTACTGAAGTGACTGAGAATTTGCGTGGGAAGAAATTGCAGTGCATATTCATATGTATTGAAGATATTCTTGGTTGAACTACGTATTTAACCTTTGGCAGAATATTACAGTGGTTTTAAATTCAGGAACTCGTTGTGTTGTTTAAAAGGGAATCTTTAACGTAAGTAGTAAGTGTTTACTAGAATTTTTAGCCCAATCACAATTACGGCTCGAATAAAAAAAAAACCTCCTTCAGATAAACAGTACAGTATCATAAGGAGCGACTGCCTATCTGACCTCCACAACCCAGGTACTGGTATAATACGATACCCCTTGGTAAGACTGGTTGTCAAAGTTTCGGGCTTCTGTCAACTTGTAACGATTGCGGAAATACGTTAAGCCCTACTCGACTAATGAAGGAAGTTACCTAGGTACCTGTAAAATGTCTACAATAGACACGACAGAAGAAAATTCTCTAACATTTGCATACAATAAACTAGACAACACACCTTATAAACACACACTAAAGCCCTTTAAATATGATGAAGTGAGGAAACTTATCAAGACAAAAATAGACACATACAAGTAAAGAGCATATCTGTTTGAAAATGTAATTTAACGCTTATTCTCTGCATGATAAATGGGGATTCTTAATCGAGCGTCCATCATTCTTGAGCATGCTTGAACAGAGGCATTCGTTTCGACTTTTTTTTGATGATTATGTTGGAGCTAAAATTCACTGTGTTTTATTTATTTACTAGACCTGTAAAAAGAGGTGATTTTGACGTTATAGAAGAATTTGAAGATGCAACTCATGTTGAACAAAACAGAGAGACTAGATAATTGTAATTTACTGTAAGTAATATTTGTATTTTGTTATTAAGTCTGGCATTAGCCAATAAAAAGAGAACAACTTCAAATTAATTGGCCTAGCCCTGTCTATGTATTTTGGGGTCGGCTTCCAGTCTAACCGGATGCAGCTGAATACCAGCCTACCATGGAGCGACTATCTGAATTCCACAACCTAGATACTGGGTAACAATGTTTGATAAAGGTAAATCACTTTTCTTCTGAATAACACACACACACTCACTCACTCACTCACTCACTCACACACACACTCACACTCACTTCACTTTTCTTCTTTTCTTCTGATTTTGTTATAACATGGGATTAAATGGAAATAGCAAATAGGACCCATCGTTAATACCCAAAAAATGAGATCTAAAACTGGGATCCTACGAAAATAAATTACAACTTCATGAATCAAAAAAGAGTTTTAAGATAAAAGAGGAAAGTAAGACTTAGTATAAAAGAGAAAAGAGAAAATCGAATAACGGTAAGACAAGAAGAGGGAAAAATATTTGATGACAATAATAACGCTCTATGTGAAATATTGGTACCGAATGTATCTGAGCATCTGTTTAGATTAAATTCTGACCTTAACATAGTTTATAACAGAGCTAAGCCAACGATAAATAACAATGACGATACTTATAAAAAATTCAATTTCCCTAAGGCCTAAAACACAGATTCCATTCATCTATACTCAGTTGACCCAGATTATCCAACACACGCGAACGTGAGCGGAGACACACACGAGCGGAGACACACACAAAACGAGTATTAAAAGAAAGTTCCGGCATAAAACTTGTTTACAGCACGTATATTTATTTCTGTCGGCAAAGATCGATTAATATGGAAATGACAAAACTTTGGATTTTGTATGATATTCAGATTTCATTTACTTTTTTATTTATTTGGAAGAACCCATAATTACATTATACAGCGTGTCGCTTTAATGGCGCCATTTGGGACGACTTGCAGAATAAAAATATAATTTATTTTGATTTTCTACAAGTCATCCTAAATGGGCTGTAGGCATGTAGGACGAGTTGATGAATTACTCAATTTAACACACTTATACGGTTTCGGGGTTTCGTTTTATGAACATACTAGCTGCGCACCGCGGTTTTAACCGCGTAAATGTCGATCCCGTGGGAATATCGGGATAAAAAGTAGCCTATTAATCTAGGGTGTCAGGTACTTCCATACAAATTTTTATCAAAATTAGTGCAGCCGTTTGAGCGTGAAGAAGTAACAAATATATAAACACACACACGCACACACAGACACACACTCACAAACTTTCGCCTTTATAATATTAGTGTGATTATTTTAATTTCATTAAACGTTATGATTAATTTTCAATTTTCTTAAACAGCGTCTTGGAGCAACCTGTATTTGAGAGGAAATGCGATCGGAGCGACTTGAAAAGGCTGAAATTAAAGTTATAATTCGAGGTTTGGCTCTTGCCTATTTATTCTTCCAATTTTGGACCAATTTAAAAGATATAATCATAAACTGAAGAAGAAGGATATATACTGTGTCCCTATGTTTTTGTTTTTTCTTATTTATCTTTATTTATTATTTATTTTACCATTTATGTACACACATATAAGCAGACACGAAAAAAAAACAGTGGCACTCCGGGAGTACAGACAGAAGTGAAAACTGGAACAGTTACGTGTGTATTTTGTGAATCGTCTTATAAACAAAACACGCGCGGTACCGGCTACGGCCATCTGTCTTACGAATTTTCGATCAGGTCACGTGTCCTGACGCGAGTTTTACATTTTTCACCCATTACAAAAAAAGTGTACAACGCCGCTAAAGAAGTTTTCACTTCAAAAAACAGAACAGAAAAATAGGTACAAAGGTGATGCTTATTTCATAAATATTTTCATTAATAGTTTTCAAATTTGTACACTAGGCCTCTCTCTTTGACAATAGTGTTAGGAACGCATTCTGTCGACCGTCGAACTGTAGATACCATTAGTCCATTCACAATAGTTCTGCAATCATCAAGCAGCATCAACAACACTTCACGTATATATTTCCAAGTATACCAAGCACAGCATATAACCATTAGTTTACAAACTGGAATAAGTATCCTTACGGAAGACCATCGCAAAGTCACAACATTTCCTTAATTTTGTGACTTTTCACTGAGAATGCAACTGACGGATGAAAGTGTCGACGAAACTGCGATGTGCATGGAATCTCTGCATTCATGCAAGACATACTATGAAGAAATAACGCTTCATATAGATGCGGTATTAACGTACTGAATGCATTATAACCCCTTTAGAGCGTTTACGACGTACGGCATTTCTGAATACAAACTTTAAAAAGCTAAACAAATATCAAATTAAATTAATGTTTAACTTAAATTAACATCAATTCGAAACATAAATTTGAATAGACTTTAGGTTGTTTTATTATTCTATGTTGTTCAGCATTCAAATGACAAACATCTGACAATATGGAATTGCACAAACTTAAATCTACCCGCATACGAGAGTAAAATAATTTAATTTTCCTACCACTGCGAAAGCCACGGTATTGTTCAGAAGTTTTAATCTTTTGAGAGTCAAATTAAAATGTGAAGTTAGTTGTGTACCGCTTTGAAGACCCGGCTGTTCCCTGAGTTTTGTTTATGTAATGAATTTGAGAATTCTGAATAGTCTTTTGTGGAAACGTGGGTGTATTGTTTGTGTATGATATTTTTGCACTGTAGTTATATGATATTTGGTTTGTTTTTGGCGTAGATTCAAGATGCGAAGAACATGATGATTAACTAAGAATTATAGCACTGTTGTAGGAAAGTTACGCTGCTGGAGGAGAGCTCCAGCTCTCAGCAAGAGTCTCAGTAAGAGGGGGGGGGGTGGGAAGAGTTTATTGTACCACTTCTTAATAATTTGTTTATTTATTTATCCATTTATTTCAGGCATCAAGGCCCATATAAACACATAAAATACAACATTAATATAACTTAAAATACTATAAATACATACAACATTATGCTTTCCCCAGAACAGAACTCGGAACTCTTCTCTTTTTCTTTTCTTCTTCTCTTCTCTCTTTCTTCTGTTTCTTTCTTCTTGGTTTTTTCTTCTCCTCTTTCTCTTAATAATAATAGTACCAACCTATTATTGTCTCACTTAACGGCAAATGCCTTTTCATTGTTAAAAAAAGGTTCTATTTTTTTAACCTTTTATCACCTCTGTTTGTTTTAATAACTCCTTGATGAGATCTTTGAAGCGCAGCAAATGAGTTTCAGAATGAAATAATTAAGTGAATGCAAAGTTCACATTAAATATTGTTCTGCCTGTCGTGTTGAGAGCTCTGGCGCAGTGAAAACAGCGGCGATTTACGAGTTGTGGGTCGTAGGTTCGAACCCTAAAATTTTACTTTGTGTAAAATAATTTCATCACCACTGCTCTCGAAACGGTGAAGGAAAACATCGTGAGGAAACCGACATGTCCTAAAAACAAAAATTCGAAGACATGTGTCATCTACCAACCACTACTGGGCCCGCTTGGTGGATTACCCTCTAAGTCTCACAGACAGGAGGTCTGTGTCCCAGCAGTGGGAAAATTATAGGCTAATTATGTTTATGCCGACGCGTTTCACTTCTTAAGTATGTGACAGTCAATGTCAAGATTATATAAATATTCATTCAAGTTTAAAATTTTATTATAACGTCACAAAAAGCCAGACGGTAATAATGTTTTGTAAACAAATGAATGCTACGTTTTGTGGCCGGGGAAAGTTTTACGCTTTGCAAACATTTTTGGCCAGTGTTTCCTTAATAAGATGAGTTAAATGTCGGTTTAAATAAGTATAATTACGTTCTTGTGGGGCCAATATGGCCAGAGATCGCACAAAAAAGAGATGTATGGAAGGAAAAAATGGAGGCCTTTGTCAAGCCTTTTTTTTTGTTAGTCTTTTTTTATTTGGATACAAAATAGGCTAACAAATAGAAAAAAAAACTTGATGATGGCTGTTTAGTATCAACACTAAAGACTCTTGGAAGTACACTAAACCTGGTACAGCTCGATTCAAACTTTATGGCGGTTTTGCAACTTGAAAATCAGTCTAGAAAAAAGCGGCCAAGTGCGAGTCGCACATGAAGGGTTCCGTACCACCGTACAATATTTGACACTATAGTAAAAGTGCAAAGCGCTGCACACCCCCACCCTATTGGTGGGGGTGTGCAAGAAGATGGTGATGTGTATCCACATCACCATCTTCTTGACGCCATCCCATTAAAGGGGTTATTACTGACATGATGACTGAGTCATAGAGAAGTATATTATTTATTTATTTTTTTTTTATTAAAAACGTTGCCCCACACTAGGAATTTCTCCTGTATTGTGGGTGCGTTTACAAACATTTAAAACTCACATACACAAACAGCCAGACCCGGAACAACTACTTGTAGGTCATACAAATATTTGTTCCGTGCGGGAATCGAACCCGCGACACGCAGCGCAGCAGTCAATCGCTTAACCACTGCGCCAACCGTGCCGTCAAAACTAATTTGTCTAGTAATACAAAAAAGTATATAAGCAGAAAGCATGTTGCGCTGGCCCTAAATGAATTGGAATAAGAGCCAGATGATGTTGATGATGATAGAAAAGACTAAGAAAATAGCTGATAGACAATTAATATTTGTTAAAGAATTAATGCTTCACTTACTCTAAATAGGTACAGTGATAGAACTTTTATTAATCCGACCAACCCCAAAATATGAAAAGACTAGCAGCGCCCCGCGGTTTAACCGGCATAAATCTCGATTTTATGGGAATATTGAGATGAAAAGTACCCTATGTGTTAATCCAGGATGTCAGCTACCTCCATACCAAATTTTATCAAAATTGGTCTAGCCGTTTGTGCGTGATGAAGTAACAAATATGCACACACACTCACAAACTTTCGCCTTTATAATATTACTGTGATAGTGTGATTATCTAAGAGTCCTAATTTGTACAACTAGCTCGTCGCAACTACTTTTTCCTCACCATTCCTATTATAAAGAACAATAGAACATGATTTGAATAGATAGTATGTCTATCTCTTTCAATTTTTATAGTAGGGTTATTTAAATAGGTAAGTAGTATATTTTTTCCAAAAAAATCTTAGATTTTTGTAATAGTGAAAGTAATCAATTGTAGAGAAAAGCTGTGATTTGATTTGTGATATAGAATAAAATGATCTGAAATAAACATACTAGGTAATTAATAACCTAAGTGATTATACTTTTTTCTTTGACTGTACCACTTCAATTTCGTCTGATAAAACGGGACTATAAAGTATATTACTTTTCGGATGGAAACAAGAACGGGGGAAATAAATAATGGCCCAAATTTTTTAGATGACAAAGTTGGACTATTTGATAAAGTCTGGCAGATAGCAGATATATAATACTTACACAGGGTCGTAATGGTATATCTGATAAGAATATTGAGGTCAGAAAGTACTTAGCGATAAAAGACTGGAAATCGTAAAGAAAGTAATGACGCAAATCAGCAGACAAAGTTTAAATTAATATTCTTTGTGTGACCTTGACGTCACTTTTTAATACTTTCTCGCTAAAATCTTCTCGGATATATACGACCACATTACGAACCACTTATTTCATTTATATTATTTAATAATAATAATATAACATTCAAGGATGCTTCGCCAAGCGACGGACCGCTACTTTCGCTCGGTCATGTTTGAAGAGCGGTGCAAGATATGAAAGGTAGCGATTTATTTATTTATATATACCTACTTTATTTTGTACACCACAAAAATACATAACCTGAAACGTATCTGTTTCAGGTTATGTAATCAAACACTAAAAATATACAATGCCTTATCGCTTTCTGCAATCTCTTCCAGGCAACCTTGGAATGGATAGTGATTTTCCTGGACATAAAATAGGGCTGTCGTTGATGCAAATATGATTGTATACAATACACTAAAATAGATACACATATATTATACATATCCAAAATTATAGATACATAAATACATACATACTAAATTATATAAGCAGCAATTGTGAGCGATAAAGTTTCCAGGCTGTTATGATGCCTTAAAATTCGTACAATTTGTTTCGGGAAGGCATAACGAAATGACACTATGATAAATCTTTTGACCGCCACAAGTCAAAAAATCAAAAACGTGCCCTTGGCGTCGAAACTCTGTCATGTAGTCGAACCGTGGCGTGCTGGGCACATTTTGGTTTGTCATCTATACATGACTGTGGTGGTCAAAAGGTTAGTTGGGATTTCTGTGTTGTTTTATTGTGTCTTGTTGTAAAACGGGTTGAATTAATTTCCGAAGAGATAAGTAACTTTTTCTTCAATGAAAGGTCGTCCCGTCTTGGGTTCATGATTAATTATCTGTATATTAATAATAAAGCTGAAGAGTTTGTTTGTTTGATCGCGCTAATCTCTGGAACTACTGGTGTGATTTGTAAAATAATCTTTTGTATTTGATAGCCCAATTTTTGAGAAAAGCTATAGGCTATTTAAAATCACGCTCTGGAACAAATGGTTTGATTTGCAAAAAATATTTTGCGTTTGATAGCCCAATTTGTGAGAAAGGCTATTTAAAATCACGCTAGTACTCTTAGGAATTGAGCAAAGAACGCTGACGATGAGCGAAAACGAAGTAATTGCGCGGAGAGGCGATGCGATGCGACGGGGTAGGTCGGTAGACCAAGAGATTTCACGCGGAGGATGTCACGGGCAGAAGCTATTATGGGTTATTGCTTACCATTATCTGGGATTGCAACGATGTATTTATTTTCTTCCAAGAATCTTCAAATTCAACTTACCTGTAAATAAAGAAAAAATTACCATTAGCATGTTTAATGTAAATGACGAACTAAGAAAATACATGGTATAACGGGCTATTTTTAAAAAAAGTACGCTCTATGGGATTAGAGTCATACCGAAACAAGAAATTATGAATTCTGGCCCTTTAAGGGAAAATTTCACCAAATTTTTATACCTAGAATATTATGTAAGTCTTATCCTACGAATAAATATTGAATTTTTGACAAATTTTCCATATTAGAACCATCAGGCAATTTTATTCCACGGATAAAAGATATCTGACTTTGGTAATATCAGCCCTTAATACTAGACCTAAAAATTAATATGTTATATTTTTTCAAAATTGTTGTCATACTTATTTGAACCATTCCTTTGCCACTGTTAATTTGTAACGGTAATTAAAACGTCGCGTTGCCGCGTTGGAAGGAAATTACTCGAACAAGTTGGATTTTATAACTCTGATCTTAATTATATTTATCTATAGAAAGACATGTTTCTGTTGGAATGTTTCTTAGATTAGCGAAAAGTACTGTTGTTATGCAAATAAATTTTGTTCCGATTGGACTGAAGTTCTGAAGAGATTTTGTAGTTGTATTTTCTTGGTTTAAACATGGACAAAATAAATAAATACTTAGGCATGTTTTCACAACTTTTTTTTTCTCAGTCATTTTCTCGCAATCGAAGTGGAAAGTAGAGTGTATAAATCGGGAATAAATGAGCCATTTTACCCCGAGACGTTTATACGTCTTAGGGTAAAATGGTTTCTTTTATGCACTCGTTTTACAATCTACTATAATTTCAGAAGTCAGTGTCTTTGTTTTTGTATTTTAGTTTTTTGCCACCAACTTTCGAGATTAGAGTTTATTTCACTTTTTAGTTGCGAACCTCCTCTTTTGTTTTAAGTCGGTTTAAAACTAAATCTACCAAAAACAGAGTAAAAATCAGTGAAAAATTGCAAACAAACAACACTTATACTTATTTCTGCTCAAATAAAGCTAACAAAACAACCAGGTCCCTTCAAACTCAAAGCATTTATTTCAATTAAACCTTGTGCAGGCACTTTTGTATTGTCAAAATTAAATAGTCTGTCAGTTAGTCAGAAAGTTGAAGCTAGTTGCCCATTCCAAAACGTAGATCTCTATGGAGAAGAACGGGCAAGAAACTTCATTCATTAACCTTGCAGAGAGATCGATTAAAAGTTCCCACCAACACTGTTGTAGCCCAAAGTCCTCTAACTCCGCAACTCGTCGAAACACACTTAAGAGGAAATGCGGGTGGTTGTTTCTCCATTGAAACGCTCTCGCCTGTTTTCTTTCTGGTCAATGACTCGCAATGATTTTTTACAGAATAATAAATATTAACTACTTGTATGTCCCTATGTTTTCCTTTTTGATGATAGGTACATTATTTTTATAAGCAATTGAATATGCATGGGCATTTTCAAGGGATAGGGGAGAGCGGGGGAAGGGGAGGGGAGGATTGTCTTTATACAATAGGCCTTTGTAGGCCTAGTGTATACATTTGACAACTATTATTGAAAAAGGAAAACATAGGGACACGGTATACAGGGTTATTGGTAAAACGTTAACAACCTCTTAGGAAGTCATAGTACTCATCATTATAAACAACTTTTACTATGAGACCAAATCAGAAAACGCGAAAAAAGAATCAGCTGTTCCCTAAATTTTGACGAGTTATACGAACATAAATGTAGGGAACAGCAGACTTTTTTTTCACGATAACTAACGAAGTGAAACTGTTTGTTTTGCAATCTGTACAATGCATGGCTTTCATTGGTTTAGTAAGGTGTGAAGATTTTCTAGGGGATTTCTGTTTGCTGATTTACATTCTATTTAGTGTTAGGCACTTTGAAGTTATGATTTTTACTACTTTGTTGAGTTGTCTAGCAACTTTTCTGCTTTAAATAATAAGCCTGTAATGTTCTTACTGCTGGGAGACAAGCCTTCTGTCTTCGAGACAGAGTGGGATGTAATCTACAGTCAGTCGTCAGTGCGGGTTGGTAGATGTCACGTCTTCGATTTTTGGGTTCTAGGAGACGACGGTTTCCTCACGATGTTTTCCTTCACCGTGTTGAGAGCAGTGGTGATGAAATAATTTACACAAAGTAAAGTGCCTGTCAGGGTTCGAACCTGCGACCTACAACTCGTATTCGAGGCCATTGCCACTGAGCCACCACTGCTTTTACTCTCTTTTTCTTTAAGTTAGTTTAGTTTCTTTTGGGGATTTTCTTTAATCACATCAAAGAATGACAGATTTTTTTTTCAAATCTTCATTTATTATTTTCTTATTATTTACAATGCTATCTTTACAAAAAAAAAACAGTACCTAATCTACGTGTATCATTTGATAAAAAAATTCCCACAATACTTTTTCAAGAACTAAATAATATCATTAATCGCTATAATTCCATAACTTGGACGCCAGTGAAATGGCCCGTGAGCAGGCGTCGCTAATGAATGCAAATGATTCGGTCGGCGCGTGCGCCGGTCACTGCTTTCTACGTTATCGTATCTAAATATCCGTGTATGTTACTCTTGATTTGATCTTCGTGTTTCTAGCAACTTCTTTGCCTTGTCCCGGCTGGCAAGACACTATTTGGCCCAGATAAATACAATCTTGGACATATTATGCAATCTCCTTGCCCACAATGTATAGTCTCCTTTTGTTGCTGTTTGTCATGAGTTTGAGTTTGACATCTTAGCCCAATCTCGAGGCTTGCCTTGTTCAAGTCTGCAAGCTTTTTATCCAATTCAGCCGCTGATGAGAATAAAAGTATAATGTCATCAGCGCAGCGGAAGTTTGATAACCTCATTTCACCGTTGACTAATTCCTTTTCTGCCCGGTTTTGTGCCAACTTTTTGAAAGTTTAGAGGACAACGGGTCTCCTTGCTTGCCTCCACCAAGATCACGGACGATTTTTCCTAATCTTCTGTTTATCACTCTATGCTGTGATCATACAGAACTTAATCTTTTTAGTTCTATTAAAGTCTTCTTCATTATTTACTATTGAATGTACAGACGCCAGCACATCAAGATACTACACCTACTGTTTTCACACTGTGTTTCTATTATTTATTTTGTGATGTTTAGATTCTATTTATTTTGTGATGTTGTCAGTCCATGTCGTGGGTGTGTTGAACATTGTGCAGTTCTGCCATTTCTGCAAGCTAATGAAATTGAATGTCTCAAACTCAAACTCAAAACTCAAAGCATTTATTTCAATTAAACCATTTACAGGCACTTTTGAATTGTCAAGAAGTCGGTCAGTCAGAAAAATATGAAGCTCGTTGCCCATTCCAAAGCGTAGGTACCTATGGAGAAGAACGGGCAAGAAACTCCATGGACACTCTTTTTAAATGATATTTTACAAAAATATTAGTTACATCATTACTTTTGATTTTAAAATTATATAATGTGAGAACGATGTAAAAAAATTAAGAAAAACATAAGTGTTAAAAGCGTCCAGAGTACAACAAATAGTACTTAACAAACTACAATCCAAAAATAAATTAATTAAAAATAAGCCGAGGCAGCTAAGTGATGACCAGCCCCAACTGACGGCGCCCGTTCACGAACATGACGCATAAATTAGCACCATTCAGCTCAACCATTTTGAAGGGAGCTAAATGATCTAACACACACGCCACCGTCAGCGAGACATTAGAGTGAGCATGACATACTATCAGCTGCCAGGGCACATTCGAGTCAATGAAAGACATATTATTACCCGGTAAATGGTAGCTATAGGGTACATAGAACTCACATCTGTGCTATGCAGTTATACAATACAAAGGAAATTGATTTTATACAATGCAAAGATAGTCTTACAATCTTCAGCAGCTCCAACAGTATTTTCATGTGTTAATCAATTAGTTGTGGTTGTGGAGCAGGACCAGCATTGAGCCAGGCATTTTTGTCAGCGATATAATCCCCTAACTTATAATATGCCTGACTGCATAGTGTGCGTTGTATACAAGAATTGAATTTTGTCTCATTCAGTTGAAGAATGTGGGGAGGTATTTTATTATAACATTTTAAACAGTACCCCATAAAAGATGAATCTACTTTAGCCAGTCTGAAACCTGGTTGAACTAATAGGTCCCTATTTCTAGTACTATAATTATGTCTTTCACCTCTTTTACTAAAAAGATGTAAATTTTTCCTTACATACATGATGTTTTCATAGATATATTGACAAGGCACCGTCATGATGTTAATTTCCTTAAACAGTTCCCATAGAGAATCGCGCCTGCGGAGATTATATATGGCTCTGATAGCTCTTTTCTGCAGAATAAAAATAGAATCATGTCTGCAGCCCGTCCCCAAAGTAAAATACCGTAAGACATGATGCTATGAAAGTAACTAAAATAGACTAGTCTCGCGGTATCTACATCAGTAAATTGACGGATTTTTCTGACAGCATAAGCTGCTGAACTTAGCCGTCCTGCAAGAGATGTTAAATGAGGACCCCATTGTAGCTTTGAGTCGAGCGTGATCCCTAGGAAAACAGTTTTATCGACGAATTCTAGTTTCTCTTGATTCAATATTATCTCACAATCATTACCCTTGACATTTGGTAAAGAAAATCTTATGCACTTAGTTTTTTTTCCATTTAATACTAAATTATTAGCAGTGAACCAATTTTGGACCAGCAGTAGGGCGTTATTTACGTCGTCAAAATTTGTAGCATACGTAGGTTTGAGATTAATCATTTGAGGCATCGTAATTTTCAAGCTAATCTTCATTGCTTTTTATCTTGTAGTAAATTCCATCTTCTAAATAAAAATCTCATTCACTGAAATACAACCCACAGCTCCACTGGGTTCTGTAAGTATGAAATTTTGCACAGGAGTTCCTTAAAGGATGAAGATGAGCAATTGAGCACTGAGAAAGATTTTTTTTAATTTCCACCCCTAGGGGATCAAAGTTTGTATTCGTGTTCGTCATTTTTTCCGATGGAGAACCCCACGGCTAGTTAAAATATGAAACGCACCCAAAAAGCCCTTCATCGAATGACGCATCGAATGACGGCTTTACTAGATTAGTTATTATTGCATACGTATTCTTACACTTATGTTTCTATGTTTATCTTGCGATAGTGGTGTCTATTCGTGGGAAGCCACAGCTGGCTACATGAATAATATACTACATTATTATAATATCCAGTGCCCAGATGTTGCCAAAATGTGGAAGAAGGATAGGCTCTCTTATTTTTAAGGCTGCAGTGGTTACGCCATCGTTGCCTGGGCTCTTAGAATAGAATAATAGAATATTTATTTGCGTAAAACATGGTATACAAGGTTGTTAAATACAAATTGAGGCACAAGCATGTTTAGCTAGCATAAAACATAGCATGCAAAATTTTAAAGACAAGCAACAACAACAATCGTTTTTTTTTAAAAAAACATCAATATTTTTTATCTATAAATTCTTGTAAACTATAAAAACTACACTTGAGTAACCACTTATGAAACTTACTTATACTTCATGCTCCGCAGTGCCTTATAAACTTCCCAGCCTGTGAAAGGTGGAATGTTATCGGAGCGCGAATATACAGTTGCGTTAGGTTGTACAGTCGGTTTCGCGATTCTCATAAAATTCTCTATAAATATTCAAAATTTTGTCTCTGTCATTCTGTTTTACACTTGCACAATCCTTTAAACACGCAATTGTGGGTCGTCCTTTGCTTGATATTCCTTGTTGCTGAAGCTGATTTTAGTGAGGTGTTTTGTTCTAAAGCAATCCTTATGAGGTGTGTGTTACGGTTTCTTAAGTCTTTACGAATACTGCGTTTAACTAGTCGGTTTACTACCTGGTGTGAACATAGCAAACTGTTGTCTCTCTTCAATGAACTGCTTCGTTTGGTAACTAAGTTTACTCTCTTTGTATTTGTTATTTTTTATTTCATTACTGACCATTTTAATGCTGTTTTTTTATATAATTGTATTGCGTTTGAACGTCATCTTCATCTGTTATATCTAATAACCTAAAATTCTTTTTAAAATCTAAATAGAATAGCTCTTGGTTTGCTATGAGAGTGGCTTTATTTAATATTCTAATTGAGTTTTTAATAGAAATAAAAAAAGAATAATAGAAACTAAAATTATGATGAGAAATAAACATCGTTTATTTCACATTTCTATTAAAAAATACACACAAAAAAATACTAAAAGGTCTTAAATTTGTAATGAGATCGCTTAATTTTTCATTTATTTCATCATTTCTAATAAGGTCCCTTAATTTTTTCAGGTTTTATGCTATGTAATCAGGTGTATTTGTTATAATCTGCTTCATCAGGTTTAAGCTTGTGTCTTAGGTCTCTTTATTTTTATAATAAAATGTAGGTCGTATAGCACAACTATATTTTATTTAAATTTTTTTAAGGAGATAAAGAGCAATATTACTTTTCGAACGAAGAAGTAAAAGACAATTTGTATAAAATTACGATCTTACACCTAAAATCTTCAACCAAAATTGGTTTATACAACTTGCCAATTATTGTGGAGACCGCAATATGTTCCTTATGCCCCTAATCTTAAAATAAGTTGTGTTTACGTAACGAAAAGTATGAGGTAGCATTCGACAATTTTTTGCGAATTTCGTCACGTGGCCGTGGATTACACAGATAGATAGAGAATAAAAAACTGAGTGAGAATAGTATAAAATGTCAAAATGCCGTCCTTTGAGCCCAGAGGTATCGCTATACCACAACTTTAATCTTCTACAACAATACCTTAACTTAAATTAGCATATATTTAGCAAAGTTTTGAGCTAAAATCCTCACTAAGTTTCACTTATGTTGGTCTAAGTGAAATGTTAATAGTCGGCAATATTTGCATAGAGAGTTTCTGTTGATTTAACACAGTAGTCTTGGTTCACCCACCTTACTGCTATGCATTCCTTGTACTTCTGGAAGGTTTAAAGTGATTGTTTTTAGTTGTTAATTAAGAGAGTGATAGAAACTATGTGCGTATGTGTGGTGAATCTCAAAATTTACCGACATAAATATTTTTTTACTAAAGAGCTCTCGACTTTTTTAGTTATTTTTTGACATGATTCATATGTTTTACTGCTTAGTCATGAGACTTTCACTTGGAATCTTAGATGTTTGTCGTTTCGGGTCTTTTGAGGTCACGGCCAGTATTAAAAGGTTATTTTCTTTGTTTACTGTCAATGAAATGGAAAGGAAAACAAACTGCCCTAGTCAAATGTTTGGTGGACGTGTGTGTCAGCGCTTTTATGGTTATTGATCTTTATTTACTATTTTAACCACGGTTTTAACTTACGATTTTGGTTCTAGTTTGAGCGACTAGTTTTCATTTCGAATGAAAAGAATAAGTGAAATTGCAATGATACGAGTAAATTTTATTATACACCCAGTTCGCATAATCCATTTTAGTTTAAATCGAGACATGCATTCCTGGTACCTTTACGAATGATTGTTTTTATTTTTTATTAAAGAGAATGGTGAAAAGGATATTAGTTTTTTTATTATACGGCAATCAAACAGTCGGCTTACGTATCTAATGGTAATTAGTAGAAACTGGTCATCTCTTTGCTGCCATGGCTTATTTTAATTTAATTTAATATTAGAATTTTTTTTTTATCTTTTCGTTACATACGCTTTTAACCTTCTGCATCGTCCTCACATGCATAATTTTTAACATGAATGATGTTACCAAGACTTTGTAACCATATTATTTTAATTTGAAAGAGTTTCCATGTCGTTTCTTGCCCGTTCTTCTTCATAGGTACTACGAAGAACGACCTACTACGCTTTGGAATGGGCATATAACTTCATCTTTCTGACTGACCAACTTGACAATGGGGGTTTTCGTGAAAATTTACGACACCAGTTGGCACCACTTTGACATGAGGTCTTCCAATATAAAATATATGATGACGTTCATCATTCGATTCATTCATTCGTTCATCATTCAGTCATGACTAAAGAAAATATAGGCTCTTTGACAGATGCCTGGACCTGACGTGTTAGTGCTGCCACCTAGCGAACGTCATTTCAAAAACCCTCATTCAAAAGTGCTTGTAATTGGTTTATTTGAAATAGGTAAATGCTTTGAGTTTGAGTTTGAATCACACAAATGTAATAGCAGTAACATTACAAAAACTTACATCACATCATAATAGAGGAGTTTCATTAGAAAGTACGTAGAAATATCCCACGGCCACAATGTGTCTTTCTTTAGAGGGAACGTAATCATGAAACAATGATGTTCTTTTAATGTATTATTGATTCCGTATTATCATCGGATTGGGGTCGGCTTTCAGTCTACCCAGATTTTACCCAGCCGCCCAGGTCAATCGATCAGGTTAAGCTACGCTTGCCGCGGTTGCTCTGTGGATAGGTGACGATCTTTACATACCGTGACCCCTTCGTGCCTCGGAAAGCATGTTAAGCCGTTGGTCCCGACTGTCATTCGTGGATCTTTGACAGTCGTTACGGGTAGTCAGAAGCCCGAAAGTCTGACAACCAGTCTTACCAAGGGGTATCGTATTACCCAGTAACGGGGTAGTGGAGGTCAGATAAGCAGTCACTCCATGTAAAATACTGGTATTCAGCTGCATCCGGTTAGACTGGAAGCCGACCCCAACATAGTTGGGAAAAGGCTAGGCAGATGATGATTTTTAATTTTTAGGAAATATTTCTGAATAAGTCTTTTCTTTGAACATTAGACAATACACTCAATTTAATTATTTTTTCTGGTTTGTAAGATGTACCAATAACGCCTAACTGTGCGATAAAAAACAGCGTTTTACGGTGTCCTACGTGGACAGCGCCTAAAAAAATAAATCATATCGTACCTACCAGCTTAAATTAGCAATTTCTACGATATTATGTTTTTTTTTCTCCAAATATCTTCAAATCCAACTTACCTGCAACAAAAAACAACCATATTATTAGAATGTTCAATATTTACGCACACTGAAAGATCAAACAATACTTAATTATTCGAACGCAAATTGTTATCTCTATACTCAACAGCAGCGCTTTAAATCTTATTTTACCTAAGTTTTCACGGTAAGATTATTACAGAATCCGACAGGTCATTAAAAAATTGGTCCTTTGATCCTCAACATTAATTAAACGAGAGCTTTTCGAACTTCTTAATCAATAAGCCAATAATACACATAAAGTAGAAAACTTTTGGGGTTATCAAAGAAGTATTTACGGAGCAAAGTCACGCGTAACTTAGTCCGTTGGACGACAGGTCAGGAATTAGTTAAGTGTAATCTTGGCCTTATAATAAGCTCTCGTTGAGGTATTTAACTGTTGCCATTAGGAGGTTGACCTAGATAAGGTTGTGTGGTAAATAAATATTTGATGATGACGGATGTGTAACGGTGGAGCAGACGAGTACTGGAGTGGAGACCGCGCATCGGCGAGGAGCGTAGTGTAAGACGCCTTCCCGCTAGAAGGACCGACGACCTCAAAAAGGTGGCTGGGATAGACTGGATGCGGGAAGCAGAAGACAAGGTGTTGTGGCGCAGCATGGGAAAGGCCGAGTTGATTGATGCCTGTTTTTGGCTAAAAAACTAGATTGTATTTACTACACTCCTCAATTCGCCAATTATTTTCAATTCCCATGTTCTCGGGGTCGTGGATTCTACTAAGATATTTCTGACAGTAAACAAGCATTTAAGTAACATTTACGAGGATCCTTTAAAGTACGTCCGGTATTTCCTAGATAGTCAGCGTATCGGCGAGCGTAGTGTGGGACGCCCCCCAGCTAGGCCTATGTTCAGCAGTGGACTGCGATAGACTGAGTTGATTGTTGATTGATAGCTAAATTGTGTCACCTGATCACCTCAATCAGTCAATCAACCCTGCCTAGCCTTTTCCCAACTATGTTCTGGGTCGGCTTCCAGTCTAATCGGATGCGACTGAATACCAGTATTTTACATGGAGCGACTCCACAACTTAGTAACTGGGTAACATGATACCCCTTGGTAAGACTGGTTGTCAGACTTTTGAGCTTCTGATTACCCGTATCGACTGTCAAAGATCTACGAATGATAGCTGGAACCGACGGCTTAACGTGCTTTCCGAGGCATGGAGAGGTCTTTTGGACTAGTCCAATTTGCTTTTGTATTTCATTCCGCCACGGGTGCTAATCTTTATGCCGACCGCTTAGCTGATGACATGATTAAAAATGCTGGCAGGGATATAATCTTGCAGTCAAACGTCGCGCGCAGACTTACCTTGCGCGCAGACTTACCTTGCGCGCACTCTATTAGGGATCGTAGTAGGTGGTGTTTCTGCCTACCCACATGATAAGGCTGCGATTTACTAGCTTTAAAACTGCCTCATAATAGTGTATTTCAGTATAACGCCTATTCAGAAACTCGCGGACTGAACACAGTTGTTATACCGTATTCACGTGCAAGTACTGTAGAAACATTCCCAAATCGGTATTAATCAGTGATTGGTTGGCATTTTGGACGTAATTATGCGTCTGATAACGTTTGATAGCACATAGCTGAATTACAAAGCATTCTCTGTATGCATGCCTATTCAGTTATGCTGAATAACATAACAATTAGATTGCTTTCAACTAATTACTAGGCAGAGGTGATCGATCAACTAAACTTATCTCAGAGGCCTCTCACAGGCTATTTCACTTTCTTAAGGTCGTCTGTCTATCTATCTGGGGGGCGTCCGACGGTCCGTATACTTGCTAATACGCGGTCTCCACTCTAGGATTTTGCTCCACCGGCCAACGATCCTCCGGCAAACATGGGCAGCTGACTGCCACTTCAGTTTGCTTACCATGCAAGCTATGTCGGTAAGTCCGGTTCTTTTCCGGATAATTTCATACATGATTTTATCCTTCAAGGAAACTCCTATGTAAAGATGGTCACCCATCCACGGACCAACCGCGGCAAGCGTAGCTTAACCTGATCGATCGAGCTCTGCGGCTGTTATTATTTTGCCACGGGCCCTCGAACGGACCAACGAAGCAGAAATCTAATAAAAAACCCCACTCACATCTTTAATAAAAAAACACTCATATCATCACTCATCCGGGTATCGACCAACTCAGCAGTCGCACTGCACCCAAGTAAATTCCAATTTATCTTCCATTAGAAACCCTTCATATTTACTTATTACATAACAAACATATCTTGCGTATAACTTGGCGTTGTCATACAGTGTGGCGCCAAGACAATTAACATTATATCACATGTTGGCAGCCCCGTTACACGTACTATAGTCAATGATAAAGCACAAAATAGGGTCAGAAGGTCGGATCAATACAACGATTGAAAACAAGCGCATGTACACATAGACGCGTACCTACGGCAATCTCAAACCATCCAATTTGTCTAGCCTTTTCTCAACTATGTTAGGGTCCGCTTCCAGTATAACTGAATGAAGCTGAATACCAGTATTTTACATGGAGCGACTGCCTATCTGACCTCACAATCCGGATAATGGGTAACGGGATTCCCCTTGATAAGACTGGTTGTCAGGATTTTTAGCTTCTGACTACTCTGTAACAACTGTTAAAGACAGCTGGGACCAACGGCTTAACATGCTTTCCAAAGCACGGAGGGATTTCGATATTTATATTCGAACGCAATGTGAATTGTTACTGAATAAAAATTGATTTTAATTGAATTTGTAAAGGGTGGTCAGCTATACACAGACCAAACGTGGCAAGCGTAGCTGAACCTTCGATATTCCGTGCAGCCGTTAACATTTGGCCATGCGCCCCTCTCAGTGATGCCAAACCATCTCAAACAGATGACAGCCGCTAGTGCACTTACGAGTATACTCTCTTTAAGCAAAGCATAGCATGTCTATGCCTGTGTGCGTGTTCGCACGTTGCATGGAGCCGACCTTCTGCACCTAAATATTCTGTGTTAACACACCCAAAGATTAAGGGAAGGCATTTGAGCCAAAACATTAACGTCAGCTTGTACGAGTATCTTGTAGAACGTGGGGAAGGGAGTCTTCTTATAACGTGGCCAGATTTTGCGCATGTTTTTGCTAGGGCAAAAGTCACTGCTGCAGACACTGAGACGAATTAGGCCTAATTGAAAGATAGCAATTACTTTTCCTACGTCTAAAAAGAGCCATTAATATTTTTTATTTATCCTTATAAATCGTTTACTACTGAGACGCAATCAAGAGGTTTATATAAAATAGAAAATAATCTTTTGCTACGATACCTCTGGGTGCAAACGCGCTTCCATAAGTTATTATTTAGTTAGGTGTGGTTGCCCTCTTATCCTCGGTTATTGTAGGCAATATACAGTTACTTATCACATGTTGCCAGCCTCGGAACGGGTCGAGAGGGTGACATTGAGAATCATAGCCACAGAGTAATGATCTTCATAATTGAAAGAAAACCACAGAAATAGATAGACCTAGATAACGCAAGTATAACGATCTGTATGAAAACCAAGCGTGCTATTTTTTGAATACCTACTATGACGTCACAAGCACTATTTGGTGATGGGAAAATCAAATCGATTCGGAGACGCCGCCGGGTGTGGCACCCGTCTCGCCCCACCTCGGGGGCCTAGCGCCAGCGCTTACGCTCACCCGGCCAGCAGCCGGTCGATTCTGTAAAAATCTCACCGTGAAAACTTAGGTGAAGTGAGTTTGTTTTTGCTAGGAATTGACACTATTGACAGCTCACTCCACGCTCACTTCACTTACTTCACGGTGAGGTTTTTACAGAATAGCACCGCAGGACTGAGCGCGAAAGTGGCGGCTTACGATTTTTGTGCGTAAGCTGGTGCGATTTTTGGTACGCGAAGTAGTTGCTCTTGCGATATCTAGGTGTCTATAATTATCTGTGAAGAAAAGTGTAGAATCGTGTACCTAAGACAGGGTGAAACAATACCATCACATAGCCGTTAATAACGCATTCAGTAAACCAAGACAAGTACCATTGAACAAAAATCACACTCGGTGATCGGGGTCTAGAGAGCAATAAAAAAAAAATATTGCTGGGAATTTTTTGCATTTTTGGTGTGAAAAATTGCCGTTTACGGCAGCGCACAATGTAACTCATGTAAAACATGAGTTGTGTGGGTATGTAAATTTATGTTATAACATTTATAACTTGTTTTCGTGAAAAATTGTTGTAACTTTGACCGTAAGTATCTCCGTAACCAGAAGGTTCCCAGGCATGGTCCAGTAAAAAAAAATTATAACAATGATGGAAAAACAAGTGCCTTCGGCTTCGTTAGCCTTTTATAATAATGTAAGGCGGATCACACTACAACGCACCACGCGACGGGGCGCAGACAACGCGCCCCGGCGCGTGATTTTTTACCTACAAATTCAATAAAAACGCGTTGTTGCGCGGGGTATTTGGCTCTGTTTCTCGCGCCACGTCGCGTGGTCTAGGTATTCGTGATCTGCCTAAGAGAATAAAAATAACTATACGTTGTCAAAAGGGAATAATCATGAAATAAAATCGGGTTTCAAGTTTACTATTTACAAAAAAAAAAACTAAATACGCAATATCAACAAAAATAAACAATTGCACAAGAAATTACCATCATTATTAATCACGCTTCGGTATGCAATTATAATGTTTGTTATGACAATAAACCAAACCAAACTGCCAAACATCTAGACACCTATGCAACTATGGAACAACTATACGTTTAAGGAAAAATAACTTTAAATCCTACACAATACAGTTCCTTTTACGCTACAACTTCAATATTTTTTATAACTTTTTCAATAGTACTAGTCACCAACCAACCAACTAAATCACCATTAAAATACAGTTGATATTTGTTTTGAAACACAAGTTTGAATAGACTTTAGATAGCCTGTTACTTCCACAAGCCACGTTATATGCCTTTAACTAACATCACCACGACCAAATCTTAAAAGCAATTTGTGATGCAAACGTTGTTAATATGTCTCTTAACACAATAGTGCCCATTCGTGTGCCCATCTCAGTTTATTTGGCCACAGTGTAAGTGCTTACAGTGGTACAACAGGAGCGTTTTTGCAGAGAAAACGTGCGGAGGGTAGGGGTAAGTGGGCGGAGCCTAATGTCACAAACGGACGTACTGTAGTTTGGGACAAAGTGGGTATAATGGACTGTTCAACAAGCTATTTTGTATATAGGAATATTCATCTTTCTATCACACTGTCATTATTCATGTTAATGTGTGCGTAATAAAATTTTAAGCTTATGGCATATTTTAGAAGTTAAAGTCAAATAATTGACAAATAGAATTGATTCTAGCCGTCCCTTCCAAAAGGAAAATTCGCATGGAGAGAAACTTCGCCGTAACTCTTTTAAAATGTTTTTATTTTACAGATTATTGAGACTGATATAAAATAATTTACTGATCAGCACACTCACAAATCACAATATTATTTAAAATTTAGTTGCAATTAAGCTGGATGTACCAATTCCAAATAGCATGTTCTGACGTGACTGTATGTACGTAATGAAAAATTACTTTTTTTTACATAAATCTTAGGTGCTGTCAAATGTATAGGCGATGAACCACTGACTGTAAGTAGTTACACTGTGGCTTGGCACACTAGATTCGCGTTACGACCATGCAGGGAGGCATTTGAATAAGGGAACGGGTCGGCTATATGTGCTAGGTAATCCTTTACCTAGCACATATAGCCGACCCGTTCCCTATATGCCTATATATATTATTATTAGCCGTTCCCTATATATAAGCTTATATAAGTTAGTGTTTAATATTTTTGTAAGTTGTTTTTGTTGATTAATTTGTCTAGTGATACGAAAACGGACGATTTATTCCTTAAATAAGTGAATCTCTCAATCTAACTTCGGGGTAAACGGGCGTGATCATATTTTATGTTTTAACATAAGAATAATAATGTTGATATCAACAAATTGAAAACACCAGTTTGAAAAGCGCGATGATTACAGCGAAGTCTGTCAGACTTGTCTGTCTGTCTGATTTAGGCCAGGTTAGCATAGGCGTTATTTTTGCAGTGCTTAGCGTCAAGAGTTGTCAACGAGAGGTTCATCCCAGTGCGTCAAAAAAATCTAATAGTGTTTTTTCGACGCTCTGGGATGCACTCTGCTGTATTCTCAACGCTCGGCTTACCACCGTGAGCTGAAAATCTAGGGCGCGATAATATCGTGTTGCGATATTTTTACGCCCATAGGAACGGGAGCTTATAGACATAGGGAAGCTGATATCCAAGATTTTGATTTACGTATCTATCTAAAAACTTTGGCTCCTCATACAATTTTACAAAATCCTTTTAATCTACGATGCCCAAGAGAAAAGATGTGAAATTGCGTCTCACGTATAAAGTTTCAAAAGAAAATTCATAAAATTCCTGTTCGCAGAGCCAAAATTGTTTAACGTTTTATTTAAATATTAAAGCAGTGTTACAGTTTCTGTTACAGCAACAAGTTTTAAGTAAATACGTTCTTATTTTACATCATATTTACTATTCATTGTATGAGGGTGCTTCGGATAGCCACCATTTTGTTTTTAGCTAGGATATAAATAGAGAATGGTAAAAAATAAAGGTAACAGCGCAGCATATTTAAGGCAATTTTGTTACGAAGTTACTGGAATCACCAAAGAGTTCGGATAAAGGTCATAGCACACGTATCAAATCGGAAAGGGATCGGCACCGTATCATCTCGAGCCGTTCAGTATTCTTTGTATGAAACTCCCTACTGCAACGCAACGCACACTAATCGGAATCGTGACGTTATCGCCTCGCCTCGGGACAAGCTCACGAACCGCGGTGCGGTGCGTTAAGAGTGACACCGGCTGATTACCGTGGCGGCTGTATTTTTATATCACAGATGATGCTGACATCATTCGTGGTACGACAGCGGCAGCGTACCACGTCCACGACGAACTGCTATGTTCCGACAAAAAAAAACAACCTTTTTTGTCTTTTTTAAATTAATAACGATAAAGAAATGTGACAAAATAATATAAAATAACATCGTAAATAATATAATACAATAAAATAAATAGTACTGAGAGTATACAACCTACGACATCGTCAAAATTAAATTCTCAAATAAATATTTAACTTTCATAAAAGGAACGGACAACATTCCCAAGCCGTAAAATAAATATTTCAATTAAGGGGCTTACAAGACCTAAACGCAAGTTTTCGAAACAATAAAAGTATATGATAGACTACAGTAAAAAAAATCAGAAAAATATATGATATTCTTCAGGATATATGCTAGATAGATAGTGTGGTGAAAACATAATACAACTAATTTGATACGATAGAAAAAAATCATGAAGATACCTCTAAAAATTTTCTTTTTACAATAAAATCCATACTAAAATACATACAATCATTCTGATTTTTTGTCAGATTATTCTACAAGCAACATACTAAAATACTAGTGTTTTAATTTTTTTGTCCAAACAATAGATTCTTTGTAAATCGCATATTCATATTTTCGAACAAAATACGTGCGCATGTGTGCGTAAACGCTGTGTAGCGACACTGCCGGCCGAGGCCTGATGCTATACGGATTGTCGCTCTTTTCGCCGCAATATTTCCGCCAAGATTATTATGTTTTTGTAAAGTTTTATTTGTAAATTCATTGTTTATTATTATTTGCATAATCTTCTTTGCGTAAATATTTTTATTTCGTGTAAATATAAAATACTTTGAAGTTAAAATAGCGTAACCTTGTTATCAATTATCATTTATTGTAAATATGAAGTGAAAAATTCCGTTCGGACTACAAAACCTTCATATAAAACGCTGAACATATTATATATATATATACGAAATTAAAAAATAAGATCATTTTATTATTATTGAATATTTATTTTTTTAACAATAAAACTATGAATTTAGAAACGTCTAAGATAGTGCAGTCATGACGCATATACGCATAAGCTCAACTTTTTCGACTGCATTCGCAACTGTTACGTTAGCGTATGAGGCCGATGTGTAGATTTGTATTCAACAGTCCCCGGGTTCGATTCCCAGGGCACGGTAATAATATATACAGTAGGTCGTCTTCATACAAACGGACGAAACGCGGGCTATACCTACGCGCTTCGATCACCGTGTGCGCTCAGGCGGCTCGGAGTCGCGACTGTGCAACAGTGACGAACGGACGGTGTGTTGTTTTTTATAACAATAACCGCGCGATTTTTTCACTAAAAATAAGTTCAAGTACATATTTAATATGACGAGTAGGCGATATTGTGCTGTTTTTGGTTGCATGAATTCGTCAATAACGCATCCAGAGATAGCTTTTTTTACATTACCTGGAACCTCTGAAAGGTAAGACTATTTTACTTACTAGTGGGTAGGTACATAATGTGTGTCTTTTTAAAGGATAAGTATTTCCTATTACCTCCGGAAAAAAAGATGTCTGGATTAATAAATAAAGTGATTAAAGTAAAGGAAAGTGATAGACACGAGTGAAATAGGTAGTTATAGGCGGTTCATGAATCATTATACGGTAGGTACGCTTGTGTTAAAACCTCGGGGCATGTGTGTTTTGTTAGTTTGTATAATTCCAAGTAAAGACGTCGTTTTTATTATTAATAATAGTTGTTTATTGTAATGTGTGTATGAATAATACTAGAAAAAAATTGGTTGTCTGTAAAGTCGATTTACGGACGATAGTTTAACGTGACAACATCATAACAAAACATTAATGATATGATTGCATACTTTTATGAATAAAATTTAATTATTTTTATTGAATTATTAATATTTTGTATGAATGAAGGAGAAGGAAGAAAGAAGGAGGAAAGAAAGGAGGAAAGAGTGAAATGAAATCTACAATTTAATTGATTAATTTGCTTTTATTTGCACTCATTAATTTAAATATGTTTATTACTTCAATGAACAGATTATTTTAATTATAATTTTTATATTATACATGTTTGCTATTTAACTTCTTCCAAACTGTGTTATTCTGTTAAGGATAGGACGATGATAGGAAAGATTAAAAAAACATTAATATACAAATTTTTAATTTTATTTGTAGTTCTTGAACGTTTGATTTAACTATAATAATAATAATTTAACATAATTTGTTTAAAAATACACATGAACAAGTTTTCATAGAAATAAACTGTAATCAGATTAATGTTAAATAAATGGTTAATTCGAAATGACGAATTATTTTATTATTTATGTACACACAGTAAAATACAATAACAAAACTAAATGGAAACACAAAGTAGGCAAATGTAATTAAAATGCTGGAGGCGGGCAGCCCTATCGCATGTTTACGTACCGCGCGGCTGTAGGCATTTAATTCAAGGTTACGGCCGAGATACAATACTGTATGTCTTTATACTGTGCCCAGGGGTTCTCTAACCGAAGTTTTCTTTTTAAATGTATTTTGAATTTATATATATTATGTATTTATTATTTTTTTATAAATAATAATTAAAACGTCTACAATGTAATTATCTTTCACAGGCGAAAGACAGTCGTAAATATCAACACAGAAGTTATTTCTAAAGCGAAACTACAATTAAAAAAAACTAAAAGCACCTAATGTTTTTCGCGACTTATTGATATTGGGCATAACGAAATAACAAATTCATCTAAAAATTGCGATGAAAATTATCACAAGCAAGATTTTGGTTTTTATTATTACCTATTGATTTCGTTTATTATAATAAATAGATTCATAATATTATGTATGAATGTTAGGTACCTATCTTTGAGGCTGTTTACACATTATGCCGCAGCTGCAGCGGCACCGCCACTGCCGCGGCGCCGCCGCTGCATCAGTCACCCTTGGATTTGTATGAACACACGGCGCCGCGGCGGCGGCGACGAGTTTTGATAAAACCGTAGCAATACTCGCCGCCGAATCATGCTGCCGCCGCCGCGGCGCCGCCGCGCCGTGTGCAAGGGTTCATGCAAATCCAAGGGCAACCAATACGGCGGCACCGTGGCGGCGGCGGCGGCGCCGCTGTATTATATAATTTTTTTTTTATAATGTACTACAGTCGCGCGGTACGTAAACACGCGATAACCCCTCCCGCCTACAGTATTTTAATTTCATCAACCTACTTGAGTTTCTTTCTAGTTTTGTGACTGTACCTATAGGTAAATATTTTTTTTTAACCGACTTCTAAAAATGAGGAGGTTGTCAATTCGGATGTTTCTATTTTTTTTTTATGTATGTTCGGACATAACTCCGTCATAAAAATATGTAGGTAGATGGACTTGCAAAATTCTTTTTTTGTTCAAAAGAGGTTTATTCCGAAATGGTCCCATTTAAATTTCGTAAAGATCTGATGATGAGTTTCGGAGACAGACAACGGAACTCTTCAATAAATGCCAGTTTACGCAATCACACAACATAACATCACGCCTATACCCTTTAAAGGGGTAGGCAGATGTGTTCAATAGCTTCCTGTCACTGATATTAACATAGCAATTAGTGTTATATGAATTTAGGCGGGGTAGGTAGGTACAACTAAAAAGTGAAAAATAAAAACTTAAAAAAAAAAAAACAACCGACTTCCAAAAAAAACACTACAAAGTGAAAAATAACTTTTATTTCGGAAGTCGGTGTCAAAAAACGAAAATGCAGATCCAACGACACCGACTTCCAAAATTAAAGTTAATTACTTTGTATTGTTTTTTTTTTTGAAGTCCGTAGTTTTTTTTTTTTTTTAAAAAGACTTTTTATTTATAAAATAGAAACACGTTGTGAATGGAATAGAAAGAGTTCAATAAAAATACATGGTCTTTTTGATCAATAGATTTAATAAAAAAAACATATTGACGAATTCAAACAACCAAAAACAGCAGCCCCGGATCTACGATTTTTTCGAACCGGGGCAAAACCTTGATAGAGGCGCCCCCCCCCTTCAGTGTTTGAGAGAAACTGTTAATACTGCCAATGAGTAGCATTTTTGTGACCATTTGATAAACTAATAATCCTTTAATAAACATATTTAAAAAGGCGTGGCCACTGAGGAAGGCGAATTTTTCATGTAGACTCTTTGCACTCTCTACTCTTATCTGAATTTCTGTTAAAATTTTGTCAAACACTAGATACTTTTAAATCTTTGGAAAATAGCCTAATCGTATGGAAATAGAAAAGTTTGTTTTTCAAACATACATATTATATTAAGATTCGATTACTTGATAAAAACCTATGAGATTGTAGGAAAAGAGGCTTCATTTGTTCGATATTTCGAATTCTTGTCTCAAGGATTTGGCGCCCCCATGAAACTGCCGCCCGGGGCAAGTGCCCCGGTTTGCCCCCCCTTAGATCCGGGGCTGAAAAACAGCACAATATAGTCTCTTTGCCATATTAAGTAAGTACTTGTACTTATTTCAATTAATATTTGTCACAAATTGCACGCTTACTGCTTACGAAACCGTCACACCGTCCGGCGTCCACTCGTCACTGCGGAGTGCGGAGCATTCGAGACTGTTTGTTAACCGAGTGTAAACCGAAATCGAGGCGCGTAGGTATGATTCGCGTTCCGACCGTTTTTATGAAGATAGAATACTGTATAGATAAAAATACCGTGGCGGGCGGTGCGCGGCGGCGCTGCCGCAGACACGGCATAATGTGTAAAAGGCCTTACTTACTTGACAAAGGAGAATGGGTAGACCGTACCCAGACACAAAGTTAATTGCAGCATTATGAACTATGTTGATCTTTATTGCCCTCATGGAGTAGTTTGCTTAATTAATCCTAAGACAGCATGTCTGAATTCACTTGGAGAAAAAAGTTATGTGAGGAAATTGAATTGATTTATTAAAAGTAAATATTTAACCTATCCTTTCAAAACGTATTGACCTGCTAATGATGGACACTTTTTGAAATTAATGAGCCTCTAAAAACTTTTTGCGCTTCTAATGATGCACTTTTTTAAATTATTGAGCCTCCTTTTAACTTAATTTAAAATAATTAAAAACGTAATTTAAAATCTTCTATTTTTTTCATTTTATTATTGCTGAATGGGCGGCCCGCTTTTGACCTCGATCACGCCTGATGGAAAGCGATAGATGATAAGTGATGATATGTGATGGTATTTTTTTTATAGATTGGAAACAGTGGTACCACAGGAAGATCACGATTGTGAAGTTATTGATAAAAGTACATATTCATCTAAACGTGTACTAGAAGAAATCTTTAGTATACAGGTAATATTCATAATATCAGCCGCACGTTGCAGCCGTTGCAGGGCAACATCACCTTGCCACAAACACGTTGAATTTTAAAAAAGAATTGGTTTTAAAATTGAATAATGGATTAATGGGATTTTAGGTGGATAGTGCTCCTGTAAGTCAATATGATATCCAGACTGAAAACCAAGAAACAGAAGGGTTAAATTACAATATAGAAGTAAGTTTTTCCTCAAACATATCGTTACTTACGATTAAATCTGGAGGAAAATGATATTCCAAATGCTTTTATGTTAAGTTCTCTGTGGCAGAGAATCTGTATTATGATTCAAGGTATTGCCGGCCATGCTCGAAGTTTACTTCATGACGTAGACAGCAACGTGGTGGAACGAAGCATCATTACGAAATACGTAGGAGGGAAGAGAGTTAACTTTTCCTTGAAAAATTCATATCAGACGCGATGCATTGCTTCAGCAGTGTCGTTCAATGAAGAAAATGCAATGTCAAAGCTATAGTATAAGAAAATGGCCAATAAAAGCCCAATAGGTAAACAGAAGACGTGGAAAGAAAGAAAACATAAACAAAAAATCCTCAGTAAAAGGTACACAAAAAAGAGAGACGGCTAATTTTCAGTAAAAAAACAAAGTGATAAGGACTATGGCCAGTCATGTGAAAAGCCTTGTGCTTGGTAATAAATACCAAGCATGTTTTTTGTTGTTGACTAGTTCACCTGTTTTTGTTTTTTGCCAGAAGTTTACCTTTTTCTTTTCAATTGCTGCTGCAAGGCCCATTTTATTGGCTGTCAAAGGACACTTCACTTCAACCACAGTATCTTCTCCAGTTAATCTATCAGGCGATGCACCCAAGAAACATAGTTCTTGGTCTATAAATAAACCACAGGTTCTAATGATTATGACTGTGTTCTTGTACAGCCAATTGTGCGAGGCCGGTTTTTTCATTTTGTTGGCCATGGCTTATGGATTCGACGTGATCAATTTTTTTTCGGTAAAGTATATATTTTACTAAATTAGCACAAGGTGTTATAAGTATATATATATAATATAAGGTGTTTATAACCCTACCGAAATTGGATGCAGTCAATAAAGATCTTCTCATCTCAAGCCATTCTCCATTAGCACTTTGTAAAATAGTTTTTCTTTCAATCATTGCTCGCTCTTCATCAATATTTTTTTAATTTTTTCATGAAATCATCTTTCATTTTATCTAGTACTTCTAGGCATATCAGGCTTTCAATATGACTGGCCATAGTCCTTATCACTTTGATTTTTACTGAAAATTAGTCGGCTCTTTTTTTGCTTGAGTCACAGTCAGATATCCAAATATAGTGGGTAGGCAAATATTATTTAAAACCTTCCATTATAATTTTCTTTCACTCTCCATTCCTGTAGACGGACCGGAATAGTTTTTTAAACGAAAATGAAGATAAAAACGAAAATAAAGAGAAAAGCGATGGCAAAAATGAAGATAACGACAAAGAAGAACGTAAAAATTATGAAGAAAATTATTCACAACAAATGTTTGGCATTTGTTGTTACGTCTACACGTTTCTTAGATTTTAGTAAATTTTAGGAACAAAAATAATTTTATAACATGATCATGATGCATGGTGTAATACAGTATGTTAACTAACAGAGGGCGTTCCCGTTAACCCGCAATAGTATAGCATCCATACATGCTAAAAAAAATATTACCATTCGAAAATAAAATGTTTTTATTTTTTTTTATATTAAAATATTCACTAAAAATCGTAAATTGATACGTTAAAGAAACACTCTGTACACGCGTACTTGAAGGACAGCAATGTCGGAATTTATTTATGAATGACGGGCGCGGGTGCGGGCGGGGCGGGGCGGCCGTCTCACTCGGCTTCGTGAACTCTCGGAAACGCTCGGCCAGCATCGTGCGCATTGCGTTTGGGCATTACTACTACGAATACTATTCCGCGCTACTATTTTGATTTTAAACAGGAGGTTTCGAATTTATTGACAATTAATTATTTTTTTTAATTCGGATTATTTTATGCTTATTTTTCTATGCTGATATTTTTATTTTAATCTATTAATGATATAGATTAACGAGTTTAAGGGAACGCCCTCTGTTATTTAACATACTGTATAAACGTGTAATCGTAAACCTGAAAAAAAGCATTTAAAACTAAATGTGGTAGGTATAATGTTAACCAGAAAAATAGCTTAAAAGTAGGTACATGTGGTATAATGTAAATGTAAAAAAAAACTCGTAAGTGACTACCACTTCCATATTTTTTAAATAAAAATGTTTTAAATTTGATTGAATCAGTTTTATTTCAAAATCATCCACATCCTTAATTTTTTCAAGTCACACTAAAAAGTAAAACAAATTAAATAATTTTTTATAAAAAAAAACAGCCGACTTCCAAAAAAAAAACACTACATAGCTACAACCAACGATACCGACTTCCGAAATTAAAGTTATTTTTCACTTTGTAGTGGTTTTTTTTGGAAGTCGGTTGTTTTTTTTTTTGTAAAAACAGTTTTTATTTTTCAATTTTCAGTTGTCCCTACCTACCCCACACAAATTCATATAACACTACTTGCTATGTGAATATCAGCGACAGGAAGCTATTAAACACATCTGCCTACCACTTTTAAGGGTACAGGCGTGATGTTATGTTGTGTGATTGCGTGAATAATGCATACAAATGCGATAGCAGCGATCGCGGTTGATTTGCTGGCATTTATTGAAGAGTTCCGTTGTCTGTCTCCGAAACTCATCATCAGATCTTTATGAAATTTAAATGTGACCCTTTCGAAACAAACCTCTTTCGAACAAAAAAAGAATTTTGCAAATCCGTCTATTTATGATGGAGGTCGTCTAACGGACCCGAATATAAATAAAAAAAAAATAATAAACAAACCCGAATTGAGAACCTCCTCCTTTTTAGAAATCGGTTAATAATTTTGTTGTCATAACTACTTGTTTCCGCGTCATCTATTGGAATACTCGGGCGTAATCGTAAATCGTATGCTGTATGTCATAATTGTGATGGGCGTCGTCGTTAGATGGCGTACGCGTCGATTGTGTATATGTGTGCATGCGTTTCTCAAGGACACTTTGCTCTACTAGTCCTCCCCAACTCCAAACATACGGAGAGTCCAATTGAAACAATTAGTCGATGTAAACCCTTTTATATTCCGATTTGTTGAAATAATGTTTGTATTATCAATAAAAGTATCCAAAGCTTATTTAAATAGGCGCATCTGCTTTATTATTACATTCGTCCATCATCATCTGCCAAGCCTTTTCCCAACTATGTTGGGGTCGGCTTCCAGTCTAACCGGATACAGCTGAATACCAGTATTTTACATCGAGCGATTGCCTATCTGACCTCCACAACCCAGTTACTGGGTAATACGATACCCCTTGGTAAGACTGGTTGTCAAACTTTCGGGTTTCTGACTACCCGTAACGACTGCCAAAGATCCACGAATGATAGCCGGGACCAACGGCTTAACGTGCTTTTCGAGGCACGGAGGGGTCTCGGTATGTAAAGATGGTCACCCATCCACCGACTAACCGCGATAAGCGTAGCTTAACCTAATCGATCGACCTGTGCGGCTGTTATTAATTAGCCATGGATTATTACTTTCGTCCAGAACACAAATTATTTCAGTAACACACGATGTATCAAAATGTTAAAAACAAGTTGTTTATCATCATCATCTACCTAACCTTTTTAACTATGTTGGGGTCAGTTTTCAGTCTGATCAGTTGCAGCTGAATATTAGTATTTTACATGAGGCTACTGCCTGATTGCCTATTTGGCCTCCACAGCCCAGTTACTGGGTAATTCCCTTGGCAAAATTGATTATTAGATTTTAGAGCTTTTGTGTGCCCGTAACGGTATAGCGTTGGTATTTTTCTTTCAAAAATAATACTCATTTAAAACTAAAAACATTATTTTTTGCTTTGCAGATTCCTAAGAAAATATGAATCTCTAAAAAAAAATCCTTTTCACTTTTCATGGCTACCCCAGGGAATAATGTGATGTGAACCGTTTGCACTTAGGATTTAGCGGTCAATACCCTTCGTAGGTAGGTTCTTTTTACCGGTCGGTGTTAAAGAAAAAACAAAGAAACATCAGCTGTAAAAATAAGAGGAAAAAACAAAGAAACATCAGCTGTAAAAATAAGAGAGTAGGTAGGTTGCTAAGTAACATCGGCTGTTTATTATTACTGCAAGAGTTTTTTTATGTGGTTTTTTATAAGGTGGTTGAGAGCGTGTAATGAAATTTAAATGATGTAGCTTTACGAGTTTTAAGAAGCCAATTTTAAGCTCACTTCTGTCTAATTTTTGCACGATGAGATTTTTACCGATTACATCGGCCTAGACAAAGTGACATTTTAACATAGCATTAACAATGATAGAAAAGTAAAATGCTATGTATTGAATTGTCATAAGCTATCGAAAGATTTTTTGTCAATGTGGTTAATCATGTTGAAAGCTCTTGCAGAAATACGAAACAATTTGGAAGCGATTGCCTCTTATCTAAGTTAATTATTTGTTCGGAACAGTAAGCAAGGATTCCTCTAAAAAAAAACTCTATCTGCCCCAAGTCAGACGACCAATTGGCAACTCACGACCCGATTGGTCTCTCGATATCACGGCAGGCCCAGGCGTAGTTGGCAGGATGAGTTGGACTCATTCGATAAGGACTGGACCTTAGTAGCCCTAGAGAGGGAAATGAAAGGAGAGTAGAGAGGCCTTTGCAGTGGTACCGACGCCAGTACATCAAGCTACCCGAAACTGTCAAATTTTCCTAATCAACATTGAACCTTAAGCTATAGCGATAAAGTTGAAAATCTATTAAAGAAATTTGACAGATTATAGTAGCGTGATGTGCTGGCGTCTGTACATTACAGACTTGTAATAATAATCTGACGGAGAAACTCGTATAAAACGTATATACCTAATCGTGTTTTTGCGTTCAGCAGTTTGCCCAAAAAAAGATAAATAACTAGCCAGCCGTCTCAGCCATTTTGTATCGCTCCAAATATCATTCAAGCGCCATTGAGCACAATCTTAAGACCCAATATTCTGAATAAATATCCTTAGAGCAAATGGACTGCAAGCCATTAGTTTACTTAGTATAACTACATATTGAATAACTAATAACCCAAGGCAATAGGTACCCTTGAAACGGACCAGCACCTCAACTGCCCAACACTTTTTGAATCATAATCAGAAGGATTTTGAAGGAAATTTATAATCGATTGCTTTATAGGTTTTAGTAATTTGTCTGCTTAACAATGTTAATAACGCAACGAATGTTGTTGAACCGTTAAAATAAAAGGCATTGTCGTTGTATGTTAGGCAAGTAGCCTGCGGGTGATGTACAGACGCCAGCACATCAAGCTACTACAAACTCATAAATTTCTTTAATAGATTTTCAACCAGGGATGTTAGGGAGCTCCGTAACCGTAACCGAAACTATCGGATATCCGATATAAAAAATTATCCGTAACCGTAACCGAATCCGAAATAAAAGTTTCGGATAATATCGGATAGGGGCGGAGCCTAATTAAGACACAAGATAAAGATAGCTATCATTGTTATGTTAAACTTAAATCATAGTAAATAAATATGTGCAATGTGCATTCTAAATTTAAATCTATTTTTAATATTTTCTTTGAATACGAAATTACTAAATAAGTATAAGTAATAATTTTATTATTACATTTTCATTTTAGGTAGATTAGATAACACTCAACATTTATTTATAATCATTTTTAATTTAAATAGATGTAATAACTCACAGACTGATTGTAATTCCTACCAAATAGTTACATATAAATAAAACTACATATTTTATTAACTATTTGTATTGTACTTTTGAAATTCCTAAAAAAATTAATAACCGTAACCGAAATTATCCGAAACTAACGGATAATCCGAAATAATTTCATATCCGTATCCGTATCCGTATCCGGTATAATAATCATTCCTATATCCGTAATTAATCCGTATCCGAAATTTCATATCCATAACATCCCTATTTTCAACTTTATCGCTAAACCATAACGTTCAAAGTTCATTGGGAAAATTTTACAGTTTCGGGTAGCTTGATGTGCTGGCGTCTGTACCCTGAACACATGATTAGATTGGACTCAAAGGGCACTGCAAGATTTCTGGAAGAGTTATAGTGGTAGTATTTTCCCAGATGAGCTCATTCAATAGCCACTAACACTGCCCCGCGGCGACCACGTACCGGAAGACGTAGCGTTGGAAGGCCTCCCACAAGGTGGTCAGACGACCTTGTGAAGGCTGCAGAAACCCGTTGGATGCGAGAAGCACAGAACCGGTCGAAGTGGAAGTGCTTGAGGGAGGCTTAAGTCCAGCAGTGGACGTTTTTTGGCTGAAATTATGATGATGATGACTGACATTGCCTATGTCAATATCAATCTGTATAGCCTTTTCCCAACTATATTTTGGTCAGGTTTCAATCTAACCTGACGCAGCTGGATACCAGTATTTTACATGGAGCGACTGCTTATCTGATCTCCACAATCCAGTTATTTGGTAATACAATACCCCTTTTTTTCATGATGGGAAATCATTAAATGACCCCTCCCGCTCTGGATGGGAGCGGAAGGGAGTGTCAGACTCTTACTGAATAAAACCCACCCGTGTTCCTTCCTTAGCCCTTTGCGTTCCGGGCCAGCGGTAACCCTTTGGGATAATCCTGCTGACCAGACAATCCCGCTGACCATTACGATACTCCTTAGCAGTAGTGTTTGACAGACATTTGGGGTTCTGACTATCCGTAACGACTGTAAAACGCAAGGGTCTCGATATGTAATGAATGGTCACTCGTCCACGAACCGACGACGGTGGAAAGTCGACCCATGTGGTGGTTATTTTTTTAACCACGAGCCCCTCTCTCTCGCACTATACGTACCTACTATACCAGAATTTTCATGAAACTTCCATTCGCATACATTATTGCTAATCCGGAATCCCATTTAACATTATCTTAATTACAACAAACTAGTAGGGATCTAACTTGATTCTAGATCTCATAAATTATTCAAAAGAGACTCTTTGGCTCTTTCTTTCTGTTTCTGGGATCTAAATAACATAATATGTTATTTATTGTATGTCTGTTGTATGTCTGATATTATCATTGTATGTCTTATAAACGTTTGGCCTTCAGCCGTGACCTGGATTATAAAAGCAAGGGAGACAATTTATTTTGCATAGATTACCCAAGAGAATGTGGAATGTGATCCTACTGTGTATAATCCTTATTTTTTTATAGAAATAGGTAGTTTTATAACACAATGAAATGGTATTTGATAACGAACAACCTACGGTGTGAACGTAATTTTTTTTAAAGATATTTTGTGGCCTGAAAATTGAAATGTACCTGATTGGTAATTTAATGTCTGTGTTCCCTTCTCATCCATCGCTTTCCATCCAGCGTGATCGAGGCCGAATGGACCTCCTCTTAAGAGCAATACATTCGCAATTAGAAAAATTAAACTGTATTACATACAGAAAATATAGATTACACTATATGAAATATAAAAGAATATTGGAAGATAAAGTAAACACAGAAACGAAAGCAGATACTTACACCTAAATTCAGACAAAATGAATCTATACTAATATATTTTTAAAAAAATTATCAAAAATTCCCTTAATATTGTGCAGTCTGTTGGGGCAGTACAAAATTTCCACCAGGCTTTTTGGTAACCATGGAAAACTGTACGACCCAAAACTCAGTTCCTATTTAAATAATAACATGACAAGCAATTTCGCGGGAACACTTTCCATGGACCCGTGTTCATCTGATATGATTTGCCTCAAACCATTTACGTCCGTTCTCCTTTTAAGCTCAGGCCCTATTAGCATGATTTTCACCTTTGTCTGCCAGTATAGATTGTATCGTAGTTACCGTGTATCGTAGTTTATTCGCGCAGTTAAACCTTTTGAGGTGGAGTTACTACAGTTTTTTTTAATAGTTTTGTAGATTTTAGAGAGGCCCGTGGCGTAAATAATAATTACGGCACAGGTCAATCGATCAGATTAAGCTACGCTTGTCGCGGTTGGTCTGTGGATGGGTGACCATATTTACATATCGACACCCATCCGTGCCTCGGAAAGCACGTTAAGCAGTTGGTCCTGGCTATCATTCGTGGATCTTTGACAGTCGTTACATGTTAAAATACTGGTATTCAGCTGCATCCGGTTTGACCGGAAGCCGACCCTAATATAGTTGGGAAAAGGCTACGCAGATAGAATAAAATAGAATAGAATACTCTTGCACTTACTCTTTCTCTTCTCTCTTTTGAGATGATGGTTTTGTAGATTTTAATCATTTAGTATTATGGAATTTTGATTTGCATCGTGCTTGGAATGTTTGTTATTAAATGGACAAAATATCGCTGATGCTGTAACCTGCAGTGCGATTCTGTAACCATCTCACCGTGAAAACTTAGGTGAAGTGAGCGTGGAGTGAGCTGTCAATAGTGTCAATCTCTAGCAAAAACAAACTCACTTCGCCTAATTTTCACGGTGAGATTTTTACAGAATCGACCGGCAGGTGTAGGCATTTGGAAAAATGTTTAGGTAACAATAGTATCACGTAGGTACTGATATTAATTTCAAACTTTAGCTTTTCATGTCACGTTGTCTATGCCCTCGGTACAACATTTTGTAATCTCTAGTAAATTCACAAGTTTACAAATTATATTCCCTCATGAGTCGTATGAGCAAACATCTTAAAGAGCTGTAGGCTTAGTGACGTCTTACATAGCAATTAGGTTAGGAGCTTCCAAGTATCTAGCACGTACACGCGACGTAAACGTAACATCATTTCGAACAAATTTTAAATAGAAAAATACAACTAAACCTTGGCGTTTTGGTTAGTATACCCATAGATATGAATAATGTCAAATTCAAGGTCACTCAGCGCACTATGGAGCGGGCTACGCTCGGAATTTCTTTGATGGATAAAATCAGAAATGGAGTTATCCGGAAAAGAACCGGAGTAACCGGCATAGCTTGCAGAGTAAGCAAACTGAAGTGGCAGTCGACTGGCCATGTTTGTTGAAGGACCGATGGCCGGTGGAGCAGACGTGTCCTAGAGTGGAGACATCGCATCGGCAAGCGTAGTGTGGGACGCCCCCAAGCTAGATGGACTGTCGACCTTAAGAAGGTGGAAGGGACAGACTGGATGCGGAAGGCGGATGACAGGATGTTATGGCCTTGCCTGGTTGAGGCCTATGCCCAGCAGTGGACTGCGACAGGTTTAGTTCATGAAAAGTGTTCACATTAAGAAAACCGCATTCATTTTAAACAAACCATAATAAAACATCACGCGTGTAATCCTCATTCTCGAAGGGACAGACTAGAGGTTTATTGTACACCCTCATTTTGCTTCCAAATGAATAAAACCAATAACACTTTTCTTGCCTAGGAATGAAACCCAGGACCTTATGCTTAGCATTAGCATTAACGACCACTAGACCAGCAAGGCAGAAAAAGAGGAAAATGAGTGTGGAGAGGAGAATAAATATGAATGAAGTCTTAAAACAGAGTAAAAAGTATTTTCAATTTCAAAATCAGAAGAATTTACGTTACATTTGCTCCGTGCTTTCGTGCTCAGTTATTCTACACACGTCAGGAATTGTAGGCAGCACTTAGAGCAACAATACATAGGTAGTGTGCGAAATTGTTAATACATTTCAGTTGGAAAAGTACTTAAATAAATATGTATTGAATGCATTTAAGGCCAGTCAAAATAACTGGCGAAATATGGGTACCGTTCTTGAAAAACAGGCGTGATGTTATAGCAAGTTGTGAATTCATGTACACACGCCAGCACATCAAGCTACTACAATCTGTTAAATTTCTTTAATAGATTTTCAACTTTATTGCTTTTATAAGGTTGAAAGATGATTGGGAAAATTTTACAGTTTCGGGTAGCTTGATGTGCTGGCGTCTGCAGCTAAATCCTAAGTACAAAGAGTGGCTAAACTTGAGTGGCAGTTTAGGCTGAGCACATGCAAGCAGATCGGATGGCCCATGAGGACGATACTATCTGGAAAAGTGAACGCTTACAGAAAAACGTATCATAACTTGGCCTCGTCGTGAGGTCTTGGGATTTATGTGGATGTAGGAGTCATTGGAGATGGTCCAGTGGTAACGACCGCGATTTACGAGATATAGGCCATAGGTCTGAGCCCAGACAGGTGTTTTACTTCATGTAAATTATTTCATCACCACTGCTCTTAAAACGGTAAATGAAAACATTGTGAAGAAACTGTATGTCCTAGAAGCAAAAATTCGAAGACATGTGACATCAACCAACCCGCACTGGACCCGCGTGGTGGATTTCGGCCCACTCCCACTGACTGAGAGGAGGCCTGTGTCCCAGCAGTGGGAACATTATAGACTGATTATGAGAAGTCACAGGACCTGTCGTTGTGGATAGCCACAACACACACATCACACTTGGGGCAGGCCTGTTAATGTGTTGTGTGTTGTGTGTGTGTGTGTTGTGTGTGTGTATATGTTGTGTGTGTGTGTTTTGTTGTGTTATGTGTTGTGTTATGTGTTGTGTTGTATTGTGTGTGAGGCCTGTTATGTTGTTATGTGGCCTGTTGTTGTTATACTCTGAATTTTGGTTTCTTGACCATTGGACAAACACCTGATTAGTGATTTTGTACAAATGTAAACATTAAAATTCACCTTCACGTTTGTACTAAACAAGGAAAATAAACAGAATAAACTTATCGTAGCCAGATGTCGCTCATTTTTATTATTTTTGACATGATTATTACGGATGGTGCTAAAATTCAGCCAAATTTTATGCTAATTTTTAGGGACACTAATTGGAACATGATTTATTTCAGAGTAACAATGTAAAAGAATTTGAAGTTTTCAACCGTTGTTACCTACTGTCAAGGGTGTTTTCTTTCGCAGGATTATATTGATTGCCAAGGGGTACCGTGTTACCCAGTAACTGGGTTGTGGATCGACTGCCTATCTGACAGTCGATCCATGTAAAATACTGGTATTCAGCTGCATCTAGTTAGCCAGAACAGATGATGATGATTTGAAAGCTGTCCCTAAAATGTTGTTGAGTAGAATGACTCACAGAATAAAATCCGAGATTAAAACTCAAAGAAAAATCGGTTGTCTGTAAAGTTGGTTTACTGACGATAGTTGAACGTGACAACGTCTAAGAAAATACTGATGGAATAGTTGCATTGCATTTGTTAATATTCGCTTGCACTTCAAGCTGCCATGGAACGCTACAGAGCGAGGCCGCGAGGTAACGCTACCATGAGTCATGTTTTTTCGTGAGTGCAACCAGCTTCATCGATTTATTAGACGTTGTCACGTCAAAATATACTACAGGTTGGCATAGGGCAACGAACGATGGGATCGTTGCGTAAAAAAAATTCGTCGGTTATTAAAAATAAAAAAAAAAAAGTATACAAGACTCCTACAAACAGGCGCGACACGGGATATACATATGTAGTTGCGCGCAACATAAAGGCACCGCTCGTTGCGCGACTTGCGGTGCCTTTGTGTCGCGCACGATTTTATCGCGTGTCGCACCTGTTTGAAGGAGCCTTTATGAGGTATTGCTGATTTCTATGAAATAGCTGATTTTTGATAACCGACAAAAATTGTATGCTAGGCGGTCTAGATTAGAATCATTTGCTGATTTCATCGTTACAGTTTGCGCGTCGATGTCCCATCACCCTGTATACATAGGTGTATTACTCTCTTGCAAAATCAACTCATTCAACCTTTCAATAAGGCGGGAAAAAGTAAATATTTTACTGAACCAAATCCCGTTACCGGCAGCCCTCACCGTGAGGTAAGAAGGTAACATAACGATGTAAGTCAGAGCTAAAGGCAACGAGCTACCAAATGCGGTCGTAATACAGAGTATGAATAAGCTATAGATTCCACACTGGCATTCCTGTAAGGTATCAAAAAGTACATAATTGTACAAGGATCTTTAGGCGCGTGGCATAAAACGGAACTAACGCTGCGATCTGGTTTTTTAGAATAACAAAACAATTTTATTGGATACATTTTCACCAACCCGGCCCCCTACCAGCGTCATACGAGTTTGACATTTGGATCCTTGTAGCAGTGTAAGTAAAAGGACGGATAAATATTAATTCATTGGTGGAAACGAAAATGGAAAATAGACGAAAGGTAATGGCGCGGCATTGATGCATTAAAAAATGACAATTATGTTGCAATGCCACAAAGGTGCCCAATTCATTAGCAATGCAGTAATATGCTTTATGCAAAGTTTGCAATCATGTTAAACTTATGTAAAATACCTAAGTGAATCATGAGTTGATTAGTTATTATTTTATATATATCTTCTATTATTTTATATATCTTCTTTCAAAAGCTGCATCCATCGGAAAAATCCGCTATTTCTTATCCTAAACGCTGTTAACGCTCTATGTACACTTAATACTCTCGTACAATGCCCTGGAGGTATTTGTTCAACCCTTCTCAGTTACAATGCAATCTTGGAAGCCATTACGTTGGCAACTAGTTGAAACTAACTTGGGGTAAAGCGAAACTATTGGGTGTTGGTGTTATGGCTCTAAATAGTTCCCAATTGTATACTTAGCGTGAACTTTAATTTTGATGCAATTTGTCATGCCGTCACATGTGAATTAATCGATGTTTAGTATAAACCCCTTCATGTATAAACGTTGCTTAAAGTTAAGTAATGATTATTAGTGACTGTTTAACCATAGATTTTTGACGTATAAACGTCTCTTAATTTTAAGCAACACTTATAATTAAGCCCCTTATTTATTTCACCAAACTTATCATACCTAAAATAAGTAGGTCTACTAAGAATTTTTATTTTTTTTTATTTTTGTCAGTTTTTCCATACCCACTAAAACTGTCAGACGTCAATTATATTCCACGGATAAAAGATTTCTGACTGGTAAAAACAGCCCTTAGATTATGCTTGACTAAAACAATTATGGTGTAGTTATGGGGCATGAAAATAAATTTATTTTGGGACTAAGTACCTACTTGGTTTTATTGATTCTTAATTTGTTATTGTGTCTTACGTGCTTTCTCCTTATAATTTTTTTGGTCTCCTAAGGAAACGGCGAACGGTCACTCACGGCTGTCCAAATACAGAACGTTTTTCACAACTTAAATACTGGTGAAAATGACAGAGTTTCGTGACGACTGTTATAACAGTAAAGTACAGACGCCAGCACATCAAGCTACTACAATCTGTCAAAGGACATGTCCAGAAATGGTTTTTTATTATTTAATAATTCCAACCAGAGTAAGTTAAATATATTTGGATAGACATCCCTAAAACTAGTCGTTCTAGTTATATCATACATTTTTAAAGACCTCCAATTTTGAGAAAAATCGTTTTTTGTTTTCGTGAGAATTTACATCTAAAACGAACAAACCTTCTAATTATCTAGAATAATAAAATGAACACACCTAAAAAAAAGTAAACTTGTCAAAATTGACACAGGAGAACTGTCATTACTGGGCGTCAACGTCAATCAATTTTTGATGTAGGAGCATGACGTCGGACGAATGACGCATGGAGCCGGTAGGGATGGCGATTTGACCTCAATTAATCGTTTTATCGGGCGAAAACAATCGATTTTTTAAATCAATTTTTAGCATAGAAAATCAACATTTGTGTTTTCTATTGAGACTATAAGATATATTATTTATTTTCTAAACTTTTTAATGTAAAATCATTAAGAAAATAAATGTTTTGTTTTATACCGAATACTCTTTATATGGTACTTAATTTGTTATTAACGAATTCCCTGAACTAAAAAAATCCCTGATTTTACTGATGAGAAATCGTTTATTAAGGTATCTTTCTTGATTTTCATAAAATGGACTAAACATATTTACATCTAATCTTCTAAGGATCTTTTTCGGCAAGAATCGATAACACTTTGAGCTGGTGACGCCAGCTATGTATGCTAAATGTATGCTCAGCTAACTCGATTATTCGAGTTGCACTCAGATTGAGATGCCGCGATCGAGTTGAATTAGATTGCCACGGTAAATGAAGAAGCGAGTACGTGATTGACGTCTCTGGTTTGGCATGACATGTATTTGAACCTTATTTTATATTTAAATTCTACTGAAATTGTATTTTAAATAATTAAAATAGTCTCAATATACGTTTCCTTGCGAATCTATAAAAAAAAATCGTCGCTAAACAGAGGTGAAAAAACAATAATTCGTTCAATTTCATCCATTTACCAGAGTTCCGTAACTCGAGTTCAACTTGAGTCACATGAATTTCAATCCGAGTAACCTTATCCTGAGTTGACATCTCTAACGCCAGTGACAGCTGAAAAATCATGTCAAATATGACATTGTCACAGAGTGACGGAGTATTTATTAGGGTTGCCAACTACAAATAACATCAATTATTATTTTATGATTTTTCGCTTAAATGGAGGGGTTTAAAAATATTATTTCAGTAGTTCTGAGTTCCATATTTTTGTCGTATTTATTTGAACCGAGTTTGATGCTGGTTAGATTTTTCTTGGAATAAAAAACCAACGTCCATACAAAAAGCGGACATCTCCTTTCTCAACTTTATCGCTAAAGCATAAGGTTCAAAGTTGATTGGGAAAATTTGACAGTTTCGGGTAGCTTGATGTGCTGGCGTGTGTACAACAAATGGTTTTTAGCAGCGTTTGTACTGACATATTTATTTTTAGAATAAAGGCTCCCGCAGACATACGAGTACGTGACGCGACGGACAGGGTGACTTCGGTAAACAATTTTAATGAACTTTTCAAAGAAATGGCTCCACCAGAGTCGCGAGCCTTAAATCATGGTTGCTTTAAAATCTTACATGCACAGCCACCACAAACTGTATTCACATACCAATCAATCACAGCGATTCCAATTTCGTCTAACCTTTTAACTGCAATTTCACTTTCGAACTCATTACCACCTGGCCAAATATGTCAGGGTCATACGCAATTGAGAACACAATCACTTGTCTAAATGCCTATACGCAATGACTTGCAGTCTCGGTGACCGCAGACTTTTTGTTACTTCTGGTTCTCGACTTCAGATGAGAATAAATCGGCGGTTTAATGAGAATTGGCTATCAATCGTACTTAGCTTTTTATGGAATGAATTAGAAAGTTTATTTGATTATTTATGTACATCAAGCTACCCGAAACTGTCAAATTTTTCCAATCAACTTAGAACCTTATAATTTAGCGATAAAGTTGAAAATCTATTAAAGAAATTTGACAGATTGTACTAGCTTGATGTGCTGGCGTCTGTACACACGGTTAAATACATACACGACATAAATATAATTTAAGCACAAATACACTGCTTATTTCTTAAGAAATTTCTTCCAGCAGACTTGCGAAAATAGAAGTGAAAAAGAAATGTAGACAATAGTGTGTGAGAACCAAAAGAGAAAAATATGAGTAAAGTCAGTAAGTTAAAGTCTGCAAGCCTATTCTCACCAATCGGTCCAGACACTGCAGATCCAGACGGCGAGCTACTACTGAGAAATTCTTGTTGAAAAAACCCATTAACTCTTTTCCCGAACACTTTTCTTTCACGGCTTTTCAAGTTCATATTGAGATGCTAATTATATCTTCTAATAATATATAAAAATCTCGTGTCAAAGTGTTTGTTATCGAACTCTTACGAAACGGCTTGACCGATTTTTATTAAATTTTGTGTGTATAATTGGTAGGTTTGAGAATAGGTGGTAGGCAATTTTTTTTTTTTTGCAAAACACCTTTTGCGGGGCTGACCCCGCTATTATCCAATCTTGTTCAAAAATTGGGCTATCAAACGCAAAATTTTTTTTTCAAAGTACCTGATATTGGCGCGTTCAAACAAAAAGAAAAAACAAACGCTTTAAGGGTCTTACAAACAGGCGCGACCCGCGATATAATCGCGCGCGACACAAAGGCACCGCTCGTTGCGCGTTGTGTCGCGTGTCGTGTTGCGCCTGTTTGTAGAAGCCTTTATTATTAGTTAGATGTTACGAATGAATTTGCAATTCCTAGGCCCATCACTACAGTCTATATAACTAAAGCAAGCAATCAAATGATTCGTGACGATGAGTCAGCCATTTGATTAATGTACGCCTTAGACTTCAAACCAATAGGTACAGTCAGCAGCAAAAGTCGATTAACACTTAAGTTTTTTTAATCTCAGTTATTGAGCAAATTATTAACACTTCAGTTTTTTAATGTCACTTATTGAGAAAAATACTTGTTCAAAATTGAATTGTACTTTTGCTGCAATTTTGAATAAATATTTTGCTCAATAACGGAGATTAAAAGAACTGAAGTGTTAATCTACTTTTGATGCTGACCGTACTTTCATTTATTTCCTTCAAAGTGCCGATGAATCTGTTTGTCATTCCATGACTATTTCGAGAGTAAAATCTTGAGGTTTAAAACCACTGATTACATCTTTATTCATTGTTCGTTGTGTGTGTGTTTGTTGTTGTTGTGGTTGTTTGTTGTTGTTGTTTGTTGTTGTTGTTGTTGTTTGTTGTTGTTTCATTGTTTATTAGCTGCTGGTCCTGCGCCTGATCTCTCTCCACTCATGTGGGATTGAGAAGAGTGGGTTGGGAAGAGTGAGTGCACCTTAATAATAAGCTGGATTAGGTACAACTAAAAAGTGAAAAATAAAAACTTTTTTACCAAAAATAAACAACTGACTTCCAAAAAACACTACAAAGAGAAAATAAACTTTAATTTCGAAAGTCGGTGTCAAAAAACGTAATACAGAACCAACGACACCGACTTCCGAAATTAATGTTATTTTTCACTTTGTAGTGTTGTTTTTGGAAGTCGGTTGTTTTTCTTTTTCTAAAAAAGTTTTTTTCTAATAATTTAGTCTATTTTCAAACCCCACACTTAACCATACTTTGTTTTCCTATCAATATCAATTTAGTACAACATTACCAACGATCCAACAATTCTTCCTTCCGTTAATAACATACCTAATTAGTTCAGGTAAGTCGCGGAATACCAGTCTGTTAGATGTAAACATCCGATCACGAAACGACGAGTGAAAGTGAATACCGGGTGATCGTATGAAAGTCGAGCGGTATCGATTAGTAGTGAGTTGTCTTTTAATGTTAATTTGTGTGGTTCTGAAGATTTGAATGCGATTTTATTATTTTTGTAGATCTTTTATTAAACATCTAGCTGACACCGGCGACTTTCGTACCGCCTAAGAAACCGTAAATACAAAATTTATGAGAAAATTAATTATCTTAATTTTTTTTTTTCGTGAATTTTTACCATGTTCTAATAGTTCAGTTGCTATTCGGGGCGGAGACAAATCGAACAAATCAAAGATCTAAAGCGATTCTTGAGTTATAAATGTTGTAACTAAGTCGATATTGCTTTATACATTAGCTGACCCGGCGAACTTGATACCGCCTCAGAATCAACGAGAAATGATAATGTATAATGTGTGTTGTCTTTGGTGCCTGGCCCTGACATCAAGCAATGGACAAAATTGTCAACATTTTCTAAGCTTGAATACGAGGCTTTTGACTACGTTGTGTGTATTTTATGTCTATTTTTAATATTTTTTTATTTTCATTTGCAATGTGCCTTTTTGTTTGTGCAGAATAAACCGCAGACGTGTTGGGTATCGTTATCTAAAGAGCAAATAAAAAAAATAATAATTTGATGTTTTTTTTAGGGTCATCAGCCGCAGGTAGTGTAGTCAGTCACTTGAAATATCAGTTTTCTTGTATAAACCTTACAGACGTCATCTAAACACGATAAAACAAAAAAGAACAGATTTTCTCAACAGACTCATACTTTAAGTAACAACATCACCAGCGGTCGCTGACCCCAATTTTTTTTGTAATATTTTAGATATCCGTAATTAAATTAGCTAGCGAAACTCCGCAGACATAATAATAATTGTAATGACATAACAATAATAATAATTGTAATTACTAATGTAAGTATCCAGTGCAGTGAGGAGATGAGGAGTACTTTGGAGGGTGCGATCAGAGAATATCGGTTCATGACACCCGAACTCAGACCACGCTTACCTCGTTTGCCCATGCATAACAGAAATAGGGCGCTGGTGGCTGTTCTGGATTCGCAGTTGTCAAGCTATTTTGATAACTGCGAAAACCTCACCGATGCTCATTCAATCCTGTATTGCGCGGCTGTAACGGCATGTCGTGTAGCTCATGTCAAATTTCCGGATGACAGAGCTACACGACCGAAACCAGCCGTACCGGCATGGCAGTATAGGATTGAACGACGCATTGCTGGGGCCAGAGCGTTCATCGGCAAACTAATCTGCTTCCGGGAGGGCAACAATCGCCCTCGAGTGATGCGCTTTGTGAGGCGGGCGTTTGCGGGGACTGATATCAGTCCTCAAGACTACATGTCCCGTGTCACAGAGCGCATCGACTTCTGGAAGCAGAAAGTGTATGCATGGGCAAACCGTATTCGTAGGTATAAGCGTCGGGTGGAACGGTACACTCTAAATCGTACCTTCCAAAGCGATGAAAGGTGGGTCTACAGAGCATGGGAGCGACCGGACCAAGGTGTGACTGACGTGTGCCTGCCGGATGATAACGCCATGTGTTCATTTTGGCGTAACATCTGGTCGGTACCTGTCAGTCATACCGAGGGTGAGTGGACTCGGGACGTCGAGCGAGCATGCGATCCAATAACAGAAATGGGGGCCATAACGATCAGCCCCCAAGATGTAGGTTGTGCAGTTCGTCCGTTGCCAAATTGGAAATCACCAGGGCCGGACGGACTGCACAACTTCTGGATTAAATGGTTCACAAGATCGCATGCTTGCTTGGCAGCCCTATTCCAGTCAGCCTTAGAGTCAGGGTCGCTACCAGAGTTCCTGACTACTGGAATAACTCACCTGCTCCATAAATCGGGTAGTACTGCGGAACCCAAAAATTATAGACCGATTACGTGTCTTCCTACGGTCTATAAAGTTCTTACCTCCATTTTGAGAGCTAAAATAAATAAACATATTAACGAAAATTCTGTTATGTCTGCTTCTCAAAATGGATGTAGGAACGGGTCCCGTGGTACTAAGGAGCTACTCCTCATTGATATGGCCATTAGCCAGCAGGTTCGGCGTTCCCGAAAGGATCTGTCGACATGTTGGATAGACTATAAGAAGGCCTATGACTCGGTGCCACATACATGGCTCATGAGGGTGCTAGAGTTGTATAAAATTGATACAAGCCTGCGCACCTTCCTGATGTCGTGTATGGGGCAATGGAGGACAGTCCTTCGCTATCCAGGATGTCGGCAAATCCAGAGGAATAGTGAGCCGATAAGCATAGAGCGGGGTATATTTCAGGGCGACAGTTTGAGTCCACTTTGGTTCTGCTTAGCCTTGAATCCTCTTAGCACGCTGCTGGAGGATTCAGGTCTAGGCTATCGGTTGAAGAGAGGTGGTCAGGTTATATCTCACCTCCTTTACATGGATGACCTGAAACTCTTTGCCCCCAACGATTTGCAACTGTTGGAGCTATTGAAGGTCACTGAAACTTTCAGTAGCGCCATCAGAATGGAATTCGGTGTGGACAAATGTGCGGTCATGCATGTAAAGCGAGGGGGGATTGTGGAGTCTGTGGGAACCCAGCTCACAGATTCCATAAATCTTAGATCCCTCTCAGCAACCGAAAGCTATAAGTATTTGGGTATGTCGGAAGCACTGGTCATCAACGTTGCCGACATGAAACAATCGCTGAAGGAGCGTTTCTTTGGCCGCCTGAGAAAAGTACTTAACAGTCTTTTATCAGGCGGAAATAAAGTGCGTGCCTTCAACGGTTGGGTCATGCCGGTTTTGATGTACTCTTTTGGCATACTCAAATGGACTCAAACAGAGCTTGACGCCCTGGATAGGCAGGTCCGTACATTGTTGACGGCATATCGAATGCATCACCCACGTTCTTCGGTTATGAGACTGTATATCCCACGGAAGTGTGGAGGTCGAGGCTTCTTAAATGCTAAGACTCTTCACAATCGTGAGATATGCAGTCTCAGGGAATATTTCCTAGAAGCCGACGTGGGGATGCATCGAGATGTTGTAACAGTGGACAAGGGCCTTACCGCGCTCTCCTTGGCTAAAGAGAACTGGCGCAAACCTGTAGTGCTTGACACTAACGACCGCATGGAGGTATGGCAGAGTAAGGAGCTTCACGGACGCTTTTTCCGGGCCCTACATGGGCCCGATGTAGACTTCCTAGCGTCCGTAGCCTGGCTACGTTCCGGTGAACTCTTCGGAGAAACCGAAGGGTTTGTCTGTGCAATTATGGACGAAGTTGTGATGACGAATAACTACCGGAGATTTATTGTGAAGGATGGTACGGTTGACATATGTCGGGCATGCCACCGTCCGGGTGAATCAATCCGTCACATTATTTCCGGGTGTTCTCGTCTTGCTAACGGAGAATATTTGCATAGACACAACCTTGTAGCCAGGATTATCCATCAGCAACTTGCTCTGCAGTACAACCTTGTGGAATCGGAGGTGCCGTACTACAGGTATGCGCCCGACCCAGTTCTCGAAAATGGCCATATCACACTGTACTGGGATCAATCCATCATCACTGACAGGACTATTATTGCTAATAAGCCTGATATAGTGGTGGTGGATCGATCAGAGCGGCGCGCAATGATTGTTGACATAACCGTCCCGCATGATGAGAACCTCGTGAAAGCCGAGAAAGATAAGCAAATCAAGTATCTTGACTTGGCTCGCGAGGTTGTCGATATGTGGGATGTGGACTCAGCGATCATTGTGCCGATAGTCGTGACAGCCAATGGCTTAATAGCCAAGAGCCTCGACCAACACCTAAGGAGGCTCTCGTTGGGCAGCTGGATCAAGGGCTTGATTCAGAGAGCGGTACTTCTGGACACGGCCCGCATTGTTAGGAGGTTCCTCTCTCTGGAGCCCTGACCGCCGGTAGCTTGGACCCTGTTCCCGATACCGGTGGGCTACAATTTTTTATATTTTTAAATGTTTTTTTTTTTTTTTTTTTTTTTTAATGTTTTTTATAAGAAAATATTTAAAAATGTAACAAGTTTGTTAAAAAATAAATAAAGAATAATATAATTGTAATGGCATAACAATAATAATAATTGTAATGACTAATGACATAACAATAATAATAATTGTAATGACATAACAATAATAATAATTGTAATGACATAACAATAATAATAATTGTAATGACATAACAATAATAATAATTGTAATTGTATAATGGGTCTGCGGAGTTTCGCTAGCTAATTTTAATTTGACCATGTATATGTCGCAGCCAACTGGTTTAATTAGCCGTTTAGTTAACCGCCTAGCCTTTTAACTAAACGGCGGCCGTTCAACTAACGGCCTGAATGATATTCAATTATAGTTTTGGTTGTGGAACTGTAACCAATCACGCGCGAGCCGAATTGGTCGCAGTAACTAAACCGTGGCATCCCGACTAAATGGGTTAGGTCATGTCCCAGAAGGAGGCGGCGGAGCGCGCGCGGGAGGAAGACCATCTCGCGGCGCCGCTCCGAAGGCGGAGGAGGGGTCGAAGACGACGTCAGTATGACAGTCACCTCAGACTCCTCCCAGGTGGAAGCCAGCAGGCGACGGGTGCGGGGGCACCCTCGCCTGTATTGCACAGGCTTCCACCAGTGCCAGACGGGAATGGCCAGGTGTTCCCGGCCATTCCCGTAGCCCCCCAGCCGGGGGGACATGCGGGGCCCGCCAGTTAGGCGGGCATGCGCCGGAGGGGTTGTGGACGCAAAGGCTGAGCCGGATTCCCATGACCCCTCCATCAAGGCGACGAGGGAACACCGCTGAGTTTTAGTGGGTATACTGCCATCCTGGCAGGGAGTCCCACATACTCCGTGTCGTCCCCCGACGAGCGGAGATGCGTAATGTCATTTCTCAGCGACAAAAAAAAAAAAAAAAAAAGGTTAGAACTGTGATCAACAGCGTGCGAGCCGAGAGAGCGAAGCGAGGCGAGCACTACTTCCAAAGGCCAGGCGATTAACTAAACGGCTAATTTAACCAGTTTGGCTGCGACATATGCACTTCTGTCTACCCCGTGAGGAATACAGGCGTGAAGCTATGTTATGTCCTATATATCTAAAAGAATAGTTTTTTTTTTGTGTTACAATCCATTGCCGGTCTAACACGCATTAACGCGCGTGAATTGGACACGTATCTTAAAAGATCAGAAACAATGCGATTAGATACTACGTCTATTCCCGACATAAAATAGTAACTTTTCTTTTCACAACGTTACCGTAACATGCGACAGATCGGAATTTCCCTCATTGCTGGTAATTTCTGCGCAGATTTAGCGTGAAAGATTACAGATCTAGATCTTGACGCTTTTAATGATCTTGTTATCACGCGATTTGTTTCTGAGTCAGTTTGAGGGTTTCAAGACCGAATATTTTTTTTCTAGTATTTTTGTAATAGACAAGTATGTAGGTACATTTTTAATGGTAGACGCCCTATTGTTAAAACCATATATTTAGGATCTCAACTATCATGAAAGTAACTATTCTTTAGTAGTACCCACCGTACGGCAGATTTTATTCTAAAGACTTAAGCCGATCGTCCACTGCTGGCTAAATTAGATTAGTTTAGTTCGCATAGTTGAGCCAGTTTTTCATACATGATGCCAGCTGAGCTAACTAAAATAGCCCAACTAAGTCAAATTAGCTTAATTGTGTAGGCTGATCCGAACTAAGCTAAGCTCCTCTCCCCCCTTACGTTACCCCTTTGGCGTCATTCGCTAGTGTTGGTTTGTAGTGTGTGATCGTGCTCAGGCAGTGAAACACGAATTTGCAGCAAGGGGGTATTTATTGAATACGTCAAGCAATATCCTATATTGCATAATCCGGAGGCAAAAGACTCTTCTTTACCTATGACGAATGTAATCCTCCCTGAACTCTCGTCTTGTTCTTCCATCACGTTCGATTAACTCGTCAACTCCAGCACAAACTGATTCTCATTAACTTAGTTTAAGCTTATTTTTCGGTGGACGGACAACTTTATTCCCAATTTAGTTTAGCTTAGTTTACTGAGCTTAGTTCGTAATTAGTTTAGCTGGCGGTGGACGATCGGCTTAAAACTTAGGAGGAACATCAAATTTTTGTTTATACAAGTAATTATGGAGTTGAGACTATACGAAATTACCTTTTGGAAGAGACAACTAGGTAGATTTGAAATCTTCTTTTTTACATTTTGACATTTAAGCTTGCCCTTTGATGGTAAAATTGAAATAAACAATTTGACTTTGACTTTCACGACTGGTAACCTACATGATTGGTGGCTCATAACATAAACATAGACATCAGAAAACCGGTTGGTATTCACTAACACGCGCTACAAAGCCGATCCAAAAATAGTTATAAAAGCCGTAGGTGATCGAATTTCGCTCCCGGTTCGTATTTTTCAATGTACTACATATTTCCATTTCCACCGGTTTCAATCGAGATGTCAAAATGCCGAAGTTTCGAACATCCCGTGTGACACGTGCTACGTATCATAAACGTTCCCTTGACAGTATAGGGTGACAGCGACACGATACGCAGTTAGGTATTTGTTTTTCTAATTTTTCAGAACATTTTTCTCTTGTTTTGCAATAGTTCGAACTATTGCGTTGTCAAATACAGGATATGGATAGTTTCGCAGAGTTTGTTTATTTTATTCTGTTGCGTGGCCTCTGAAATTGACATTTATAGTGCTTTTTTTTTTCTTTTCGGAGAACTGTTGCAGGATTTTAAATGCAACATTTCTGTTTTGGATTTTTTGCTGAAAATAATTGAGTCTATTGTTTTAAAATAGGACTTAAATACATTGACAAATCCATTGACTATCTTTAACTAGTGACCTCTTCTTTTATTTTTTTATTGCAAAATGGGCTTGCTCTTGACTTCGGTCTCGCCTGGTGGAAAACGATGGATGAGGTCTATGATGGAACGAGAGTGCACAGAAGGTGCCTATTCACTCTTGCTTTGAAGACTGACGAATTATACGTGGAAGGGAACACAGATTATACATTAGGTATACTAGCTGACGCCGCAAACTTTGTTTTGCAAAAAAAATAGCCTACGACCTATTCTCAGACCTACCAAATATACACAAAACATTTCATAAAAATCGGTCAAGCCGTTTCGGAGGAGTTCGACAACAAACACTTTGACACGAGATTTTTATAATTGTATAAGACTGGCTGAACCAGCAAAAGTTGTTTTGCAAAAAAAAAATAGCCCACGACCTATTATCAGACCTACCAAATATACACAAAACATTTCATAAGAATCGATCAAGCCGCTTCGCAGGAGTTCGATACCAAACACTGACACGAGGTTTTTATATATTAGAAGATTATATTCTTTAAACCATTTCTTTTTTTATATTCCTTATTATTCGTATTTAATACAACAAAAGTGGGTAACAAAAATATAACAACCTCCACGAGTATCTAACCACTCAGTACATTCAGTGCTACCAACCTCACTAGCAAACTTTTCATCACAATACAAGCAACTCTCCTAACTCGCAACACCACAAAAGTATTTACAACTACATCAAACACACATAACAATAATAGGAAAACTATTTTCCGCCATCCAGCGACTGTTCATAATTGCTCACGTATACAGAAGTCGGTATTATTTTCCGCAACATTAAACTACCATTGCTTTGCCATCAGCTTTCGCCATGCTTTGAGATAAGCGTTCATGGTGTAATGGCGGAATGCTAAGATGCGGTGATAAGTAGGTGGTTAGAAAGATGTCGTGTGAGAGATATGAATAACTATTTGCGTAAAATAATGTATGATTCTTATTTATGAGGGACTAGCTTCCGCCCGCGGCTTTGCCCGCGAGGTATTTCGATAAAAACTATCCTATGTCCTTCCCCGGGATGCAATCCATCTCTCGGCCAAATTTTATCGAAATTCGTTCAGTGGTTTAGGCGTGAAAAGGTAACATACTGACAGACAGACAGCGTTACTTTTGAATTTATAATATTAGTATGGATTGTGAAAAAGCCGGAATAATTCCTTGCTTTCTAGAGTGAAGTAGAATGGATATGAATAATATTTAGCCATTTTTTCGGCTTTCTAATCATTCTTTGACGTTAAAGCCAGCAAATGGGGGTGAGACCCTGGTGAACCGTCACACAGGGTGTCCTAGTATGGACGCCAGTCTCTCTCAAATAATCATATTATTTTGTGCATTGTTGTCAAAACACTATATTCTTGTCTCTATGTTTATAAATTTGTGAACCTTTGTGAACAGAGAAAAATAAAGATATATTATTAATGGATCAAAGAATAGGCAATACTAATTATACTTTGTTTCCAATTTTGACTCTCAAGTGTAGTTCTAGTAATTTGATGAGCTTATCATCAGAAATTTTATTGTGTTTGTATAAAACCCTGCTATTTTGTTACGGTACTTTTAGCTAAACAAAAATCAAGGAACTTGGTACTGAAATTCCATAGCTACCAAAACTAAAATCATACTAAAATCCAATGATTTAATCTTTAATACTATGTCAAGCGCACATCATGTACCAGGCTGACATAACCACGGAAGGTAATAACGCAATTGACGAACCTAATAAGAACGTAACTAAATTCTGGCCATTTCACCAGCCATTACACCCGCCCGTGGCAGTGGCGGCGGTCAGTAAATGACCCTTGACGAACCCACAATTTGATGCTACGGAACAAGTCGGATTAATTGTGGCTAATAAATTCTGGATAGAAAATAACAAGTATTTGAAACTTGGAAAATAAAAATATTAACGTTAAAACACGAACTACAGAACAGCAAATTTTTAATACTACATTGCGATTACTAATCCATAATTCAAACGTGATTTTGGTTATAGCTAATCATCAGACAATCAGTCCCATGTTCAGTGAATGATAAACGATATAACAGCAGCTGCTTTTGACATAATATTATTAAAAACCATAGCCAGTGATGATAATGATCATGACAATGAACATGAACCAATTGTTAACTTATGAACCAATATTAGTCCAATAGATTAATCTACTTCTGATTGACTGATCAGCTTCTCGAATCGTTTGGCATTATATAAGAATAGGCTCTTGCTGAGGGTAAAAGAAGTCAGTCAGCAAGATGGTGGCTGCGCTGACTGTCTAGGAAATACCGGGCGTTCTTTAAAGAATCCTCGTAAATGTTACTTAAATGCTTGTTTACTAGTAAACAAGCATTTAAGTAACATTTACGAGGATTCTATTGGACATTTACGAGGATTCTATATATGGATTCTACTAAGATATTTCTGACAGCTGTCAGAAATATCTTAGTAGAATCCACGACCCCGAGAACTGGATGGGAATTGAAAGTTATTGGCGAATTAAGGAGTGTAGTAAATACAACCTAGGTTTTTAGCCAAAGACAGGCATCAAACAACTTGGCCTTTCCCATGCTGTGCCACAACCTCTTCTGCTTCCCGCATCCAGTCTATCCCAGCCACCTTTTTGAGGTCATCGGTCCTTCTAGCGGGAAGGCGTCTTACACTATGCTTGCCGATACGCGGTCTGCACTCCAGGACTCGTCTGCTCCACCAGCTATCGGTCCTTCGACAAACATGGCCAGCCCACTGCCACTTCAGCTAGCTTACGTTGCAAGCAACGTTGGTAACTCCGGTTAACAGCCATGCTGACATGTTTTGTTAAAATGCCTATCCATACCCATGAATTGCGTATCTAGAAACAAACTTTCTAATAAGCAAACGACAAGTCTTATTGCACAAACTAGGCCCTGGCAGTAGGCGGGTCTTCACGGCGCCATTCGGTACAGTCATGGTTGACAAAACTATGTCACACATACTTTTGGTCGACCGTGACTTCTTGGTGTATACTCAAGTAATGACCAGTTGTATGTCATTAGCCTCTTGTCTAACAACTGTTATCTGCTCGTATATTTGCTCTAGGCGTCGTGGGTCTGTTATCAGCTGTCTGATTATAAACACGGGTAATTTGGCATGTCATTACTTATGCTATTTTGATCGTTTGTGTTTTCATGTGTGTCTAAATCAACTTCAAGACTTGATGTTGTTTCTCTTTGTGTTCGTATATAGTGTTTTTTTACTGGCATAGGACCTGACAGAAGTTAAAAGTTGATGATGAATTTATTTTAACATTTACTGCATTCATAATTGTTTCTCCACTCTTTGTCAAATAAATGCAAGTGACTTCTAAAACTGCAGACATCTCAATACTTATATAACTTTTGTCTTTAGTTTATCTTATTTTCAATACCAAAGCTAAACAATTAAACTCCGCTCCTTTAAAGGATCATAACTAAATCGAAAATCTTTTTCAATTTCCGATCCTTACTTTAAAAGTTCGTTTGTTTGACTAAAGGGAAATGAGTTTGTCAAAGTTCTGTGTTCTCTTTGTCTCAAAATCCTCTTTCTAGTAGTTGTATAGTCAGAAGTATTGATAGTAAGGCTTGGGCTATAGATCATGGAACGAGCGATTCGTCAGACTTTAAATTTAGCAGTTGTATATTATATATTTGATCGAACAATCTGTTTCTTAGTAACGTAGATGTGATTGTTGTCGTTCTCTATAACCGCAATGTCTGCTAATTCAAGAAGAGTCTGAAAGGAATTTCTCTTCAAAATAATAATAAGAAATTGGATATTATGGATGGTGTCTGAACAAATGTACATAGGTAAATTTTTTTATAGATCTTTCACTTGCTTGTGCTCTGCACAAATGTTTAACATTTTGATAGTTACGTGATACTATGGACGGCGGCGCCACCGAGGCCGGCCCAGGATGAGGTGGCGACACGCATATCGCAAGAGTTTGATCGAGATGGCTCTAGAAAGGGATGCCTGGAAGGATTTGGGGGAGGCTTTTGCTGAACAGTGGGACAGAAAAGGCAAAATAAAAAAATATGACACTAGACTTATCATAATTATAGTTGTAATATTAAAAAAAATTAGAACATTTTGGCTTTAAATTGGTATTCTGTGTCCGACCGGGTCCATAATAATCTCATTATATTTAAATTTATCCAAGTACAAAATATTGTGGAATGCAATAAATAATTCACTGTTTGTGTACAAAACATTTACAATCACGATAAAATTTAATAAAATGCGCCTGCAAGGCATGGATATATACTCGCAAACTATGAATTTATAGGAAGCATTTTCGACAGCACCGATTTAAACCTGTTTCATTGACAATATTCTATGATTTGAAGACTACGTTCGTGCAGGTACCTCCACTTTTACAAAGTTTAAGCCAACCGGCTTAAAGATCCGTTTTAAGGCTCCTACAAACAGGCGCGATACGCGATATATAATTGCGCGCGAAACAAAGGCACCGCTCGTTGCGCGACTTGTGGTGCTTTTTTATCGTGTGTCGCGCCTTTTTGAAGGAGCCTTTAAGCTACCTTGTATAATATTCACAAAGCAAGGTCTTACAAACCGATAGCACTCCCAATAGAAAATCCAATGTAATACTAGGAAATATTAGGAATCCTGATTTGTTGAATACAAATGAAAATGTTTCCGAATTTAATGGTGCAGCAGAATTAATATATGTTTCAAAAGCAAGTTCGTGACTGATCAATCTCGTTATTTTGTATGAAAACGGTGGATTACTAGCATGTCGTTAATTAATAGTTCATAATTTTAAAGACTACATAATTAGGAGTTATTCCGGACTGATCCCCTAAACCCCCCCTCCTCGACCCCTGCTTGTTCGTCTTCTGTTTTAATCTCTGTCTTATCCACTATAAACTTTCTCATTCCGGTTCAATCCGCTTTTTCTTTTGTTCTTCTTCCTGAAGGATTGTCAGCAACAAAAATAAGTACAGGGTTTTGGGTATGTTAGGAAATGGTGAGTACAATTCTGATTATTGCTATCGATCGCTCGTTGGTATTCGGTTTGTTGCATTATGAGATAAGATCCACGAATGACAGCCGGGACCAACGCCGGCTGTCATTCGTGGATCTTTGACAGTCGTAACAGGTCGTCAGAAGCCCAAAAGTCTGACAACCAGTCTTACCAAGAGGTATCCTATTACCCTGTAACTGGGTTGTGAAGGTCAGATAGGCAGTCGCTCCGTGTAAAATGCTGGTATTAGTAGTACTAGTACATTAATCGTTTCTTTGGTCTTCCCCTACTCAAAAAGCCATCCAAGGTCATACTCAGAACTTTCCTCACTACACTTTCATCATTCACTTGTTTTATTATCAAATCAAATAATAAAATGAATAAAACATAACATTCATCCAATTCAAAATACAGCTCACGTTACAATTTCACACAACTCAGTTTTACAGCTAACAATAATATTTTATAGCAGCTGTCAAAATGCTTGAATTTTTACATCAAAATATAAAAGCGCTGGAGGTTAATCGCTGTTGTAGTTTTGTATTTTATTGTTTTGGTAACCGGGATGGATCGTGTTATGTTATACTTAATAGTTTTATACACCACATAGTTTGAAACACTGGCTACACCAAAGAGAATTTATCACTAGAGAGAGTATAGGCCGATTTCTTTGAAGCACACGACTCACTACCGCGGGCCGGGGGACGAGGAAGAACGCGCGGCTGCAATTGGTCAGTTCTTGTTGTGTTAAATTAATTAATTTAAAAAATTAATAATAACAGGATATATGTTTTTTTTTTGTAATTAATTGATTTTGATTAAATATTATTTCTATGATTTTAATTGAGTATTTTTCATAATGTTAAAATCAATTTTATCGATAACGACTATTTTCCCCCACGCGGGCCCAGTGCGAGTTGGTAGATGTCACATGTCTTCGAATGTTTGGTTCTAGGATATGCCGGTTTTCTCACGATATTTTCCTTCATCGTATTGAGAACATCATCACCTGCCTAGCCTTTTCCTAAGTTGGGGTCGGCTTCCAATTTAACCGGATACAGAGGAATACCAGTATTTTACATGGAGCGAATGCCTATCTGACCTCCACAACCCAGTTACTGGGTAATGCGATACCCCTTGACTGGTTGTCAGACTTTCGGGCTTCTGACAACCCGTAACGACTGTCAAAGATCCATGAATGACAGCCGGGACCAACGGCTGTGGCATTTTTTTTTCTTTTTTCTATTTAAATATGTAAGCATTATCTTTAATGTTTTGTATATAATATGTTCTATGTTCCTTATGTCATTAACTACAGGATGGAACCGTCATATAACTTATCTTGACGATCGACTTCCGTGATAAAGGGCTCCAAAATCCTAACATTGTATAGTTATGTAAGTATATTGTTGACAATAAAGGGTAAAGAGTAAGATAGGGTAATAGAGGGTAATCCTATACGTATATCCTCATGGTATTATTATCGATATGTTCTATTGATCCTAAATTTTTATGTTAACGTCGAAACTGTGGGTAGAAATGACGACAAGTTTGCAAGGGAATTCATACTTAGAATAATTTTGAGATGTACAGTCAACAAAAGAGATAAGTATGCAGGATCGTTGGATATAGTTGAAGTTTAGTAAGAAACCGATGGATTTTGTCGAATCACTGAACGAAAATGAATAATAACAGTTGGGTAATGATGATAATGACAAACTCAAACCATTTATTTCAATTAAACCATTTACAGGCACTTTTGAATTGTCAAGAAGTCGGTCAGTCAGAAAATATGAAGCTAGTTGCCCATTCCAAAGCGTAGGTACCTATGGAGAAGAACGGGCAAGAAACTCCATGGACACTCTTTTTAAATGATATTTTACAAAAATATTAGTTACATCATTACTTTCGATTTTAAAATTATATAATGTGAGAACGATGTAAAAAATTAAGAACGTACGTGTTAAAAGCGTCCAGAGTACAAAAAATAAGTAGTACTTAATAAACTACAATCCAAAAATAAATTAATCAAAAATAAGCCGAGGCAGCTAAGTGATGACCAGCCCCAACTGACGGCGCCCGTTCACGAACATGACGCATAAATCAGCACCATTTAGCTCAACCATTTTGAAGGGAGCTAAATGATCCAACACATACGCCACCGTCAGCGAGACATTTGAGTGAGCATGACATACTATCAGCTAGTCAGACAGTAAATGTTATTCAACATTACAATGATTGAAAATCCATTCATAATAATTAATGAACGAATAATTGTATATCATATCCAATCAAGACAGAAAGTGTAAAACAAAACACAAACGAAATCCAACGCAGACAAAAACAGTTGAAACACACAGTTACTCGAACGCGAAAGTGCAATGTAGGTACTTCAAAATAAATTTAAAAAAAACTCTTCGTGATAATCGTCAGTCGTTAGTCATTAAGTCGCGTATAGACAACACAAAGCATGCACTGCGGATGGTTTGGCACATGAGCCTCAGCAAGTATGAACAAAATGCTCAACTCAGCGTATCGTATTTCACTGCTAAATATAGGCGTCTCTGCCAAGCTGCGCCTATATACCTCGTCCTCCATCTTCTGCCCGCATCCAGTCTGTTCCAGCCACCTTTTAAGGGTTGTCGGTTCATCTAGATAGGCGACATCCCACACTACGCTTGCCAACACGTTTTCTCCACTCCAGGATTCGTTTGCTCCACCGGCCATCGGTCCTTCGACAAACATGGCCAACCCACTGCCACCTCAGCTTGCTTACTCTGCAAGTTAGGTCGGTGATTCCAGTTCTTTCTGGATAATTTTATTTCAAATTTCGGGGTGCTTACTGCGAACATTGTCGATGCGGTGAATTTGACGATGTCTCGGCGCATGCCTCACACTGTCTGAACGCACCATTCGATACATATGACGTGAAATTGAGACTTTCACTGCGGTAGCTTAAATAGACGAGGCGAGGAGTCGAGTTCGATGTCTTTATGATGATAGATCTATGTAATAATTACTGTGGTTCTCGCAATCTTGATTATGATTACCTTCTTCGGCCATCTGCATATCGATTCTGTAAAAATCTCACCGTGAATACTTGCGTGGAGTGAGCTGTCAGTGTCATCCTACTGAAGCTAGGGATTGACCAAGCAAACATTTACAATCATAAAAGAGATTTTAATAATATTGTTTAATGCTAATCCTATTGATATTTTTATATAATTCAAAGCTAGTATTTTAGTGGTCAAAACATTAATATTTTGTGGGGTTTTACTTACAATAAACTAGCAAAATAGAAGCGCAGTCAGAATCTCAACCTTGTTTTTTTTTTCTTTTTTCCCTAGACTAGTAAGTCCTTATATAGCCAGACAGCGCCAGCGCCTAACGCGCTTGCGCGGCGTGAAATATGGCTCATTCCGAATTAAGTCATCATCGCTCACATGAATAATTTGCTTTCCGATTTAGATAAATCACCACTATGGCAGCTGAGAGTCAGTAATATACCTATTCACTTGAATAGTTACTCATGGTTGGATTATAGTATTTATTTGTGTATACACCACGAATTTCTTCTTCTTTGGTAAGGTGGCGACTCACAGTGTTATTATTGCCCCGAAAAACGGACATCCCCTTTTTATTAACTTATTCGATAGAACAGGTTATTTTTAAAGTAAGAGTAAAATACCCGTGTGGCAATTTTGTCCCAATATGGAGATATAATTTTTTTTTTCTTTTTTCTATGGTTTCCATAAAAACCATAGAAATCGCAATTACTTTAGATCCAATGCGTTTTTGTTATGTCTTTGATCGCAATTTATTGATGCTTTATATTAAGTAAATTACTAAGCAAACGCTCAAATTTTATCGTTAACATGTTGTGAGTAACATTGAATTTTATATATTTTCGATTTTATTTTTTTATGGGCTTATTTCATGTTATTTGGATTCAACATCGAGACAAGATGTTGCTTTGGCACTAAGAAGCACCGATTCAAAATATCATATCCAAATCTTATGGTGTTTAGAACTTACAGGATTTTGAAATTTAGGCGCTAGGGTTGGCAGAAGTCGTATTTTTTAAGATGTTTTTTTTTTATTGCATTTTTATGTTTAGTAATATTTAAAAACGTAAAATGTGTTTAAAATAAACAAAGGACATAATAACGTGGCCACGGTTATCTGAAAGAAGTTACACTATCATTGAAAAAAAAAAAAATTGAGAAAGATGCCATTACCACCTGCCGTTCTCCAGTTATTAAAACCGTACGAAATACCAAAGGAAGATGTTTCGGCCCAAGATAGCGACAGCTTAAGTGACGAAGAAGACGTTATGCAAAATCTTATAGAAGGGTGGAATGACGATAGCACTGAAGTTTTACCTACAGAAAATGATAATTAAAGAAGGTACTTAAGCAACTGAACTCTGTAAATATTTAGTATTTTACTTTAAAAATTACAAGTTTTTCGACCAAGTGTTTCAGGCTGTGAGATAATACGTAAAAAATGAACTTTGTCCCACCAAAAACATATATATAAAATAAGGGCTGAGTTCGGTACAAAGTACCTACACGAGAAACCTAAATGAGTACCAAGTTCTAAGGAGGTAAAAGTGAGTTTATTAAGTTCCTTGCTACTGATTATGCAATTTGGCAAGTATTCAAAGTATTTGTTTGTTGAGAGTTTTGCTTTAACGAAGGTAGGTTTAATAGTTTTAGGTGGTCTAAAGTAGCTCGAAATGGTTCGTGTAAGGTGTACTTCACCCTGTTTATCTCTGAACTTGGCTTGACATGCAATAAAGCATGAACAAATTATAGTATAAGTAATTAACTTTTCAATACACTTCCTCGAAAACTGGTCCATAACGCACTACGATTAGGTATAACATGCAATGTATTTCACACGTGTGCGTTTTTTTCCATTTTCCCGCACGTGTGCGGGAATGAAAATTGCCACAGATAACTATACCTATACTTAGTTCAAATTGGTTCAATGCTTAATCTCAGGTGATTGTTTTTTTTTTCTAATTTCGGCAAAGCGCTACGCGTCTTTCGGCATAAATATTTTGTGCAAATTCAAATTGTGTTTATAAATAGAATATCATAGATAAACATGATTATTAGAAACTATTAGTTACTTTAGTTGTGTTTAACAAATTAATATTTATTTGTGTACTGAATTCAAAAACATAAAATTAATCTATTTTTTATATTAGGCTGTTTAACGGCTTGATACCTTTGCCTCTCCTTCAACCTGGCGAATGCAAAGCTCGAAAAAAAAAAGAAAATTAAAATCATAGTTTCTTAATTCATGACAAAAATATTTTTCGTTATTTTATTTTATTTCTTCAAAAGTGTATTGAAAAACGTCGTTTGATACACGTGGACATTTGTTATTGCAGTTCTCGGCTCAAAAACATTCATTATAATTCCGCCTCGAATACAATAACAAACTTTCTCCACTTGTATCAAAATGTACTATTATTTGTATTTTTGTCCGATGTAAAAATAATAAAAAGATTTAAGAATATTATTTGTAAAATTTTGTGGAAGTGGGCGTAAATATGTATATGTGTATTATTCTATGATATAAATAAAATTCAACATAAAATTAAAATCTATAAACAAAAATAATGTTTTTTGTGAAGTGATGACCCTAAAATCAAAATTATCAGAATAAAATTTAGAAGTGAATAACTCTTAAACACCGCGAGATTTGGATGCGGTTTTTTTTTAAGTGATTGGTTGGGGTCTAAACATGATTTACAATAAATATTGAATCCAACTAAGCAAAGATACAACCATGATAAATCAAAATCTAAAAACACAAAAAAACCATATTCCTTTACATCTATACTAGTTAGTACCCTTTTGTATTTTTTTTCACATATCTTTAATATAGTATTATTACACATAATAAAGAAAGGGGTAAAATAATGCGTATTTTTTTTGTAATTAATTAATTTAGAAAAAGTAAAATAAAAAAACAAAATTTTTTTACTCGTGTTTGGTGTAAAATTGGCACACGGGTATTTTACTCTTACTTTCTAAATAATCTGTTCTATCGGATTAGTTAATAAAAAGGGGATGTCCGTTTTTCGAGGCAATAATAACACTGTGCGACTGTAGCCAGAAGCACAATTTCGAAAATGCCACGTTAGTTTAAAGATCTGTGATAATTATTAATTTAGGCCCTAAATGAAAAACCGACCATGCCCTAAATTTTAGGGCATGGTCGGTAGTCGGCGTTATCGCAAGATGGCACATGCCATGACTTCATATATGTCGATTCACGGGACATCGTTATCGCGTTCACGTTAATTCAGAAAAGGGCCCTAATTCACTATAACCACTTAATGATTCGTTACTTCGAAACCACGTCAATTCCTTAATAACCAAATCACTACATCTGCTATTAACGTATTCTCTATGACACAATGACCGAAACCGGTTTGAACTGTCAAAATACCACGCTTGACAAACGTACGGCGTGGTAAGATTATGCGGGGAATAATAGATAAATACCATACAGCAGAATTGGGGTCAAGGTGTAAGCACGCTGTAGTCGATTACAGTGCAATTCGGAATGTACCATATATCACTCCACTCGAATCTCGTAACCATGGCAACACCACCTCGGCGTCAACAACACCTCCACCAGCCGCGTTTTGATTGACGAATACCGGAATACCTCGTCTTTTTCTACTTTAGAGTTACACATTTTGAAAATCGCTCAACGAAAACTTTGCTTAATCTGCCCCTTGGCAGACTCTAAGGCAGGGTCGCCATGGTGTATTATATTAATTATTAATATTATTACCATAATTTCCTAATGTTCTTATACATGACGCCTTACAAGTTAAATATGTAAAAACAAATCTCTAATGTGATGAGTGACTAACGCGCAAGCGCGGCGTGATCTTATCACTTCACTTTCACTCCACCCGATTCACGACATTAAATGTCGTGAATCGGGTGAAGGGAAGGTGAAGTGATCACGCAATCTGCAATGTGATAATGACAGTGATTAACGCGCAAGCGCGGCGTGATCTTATCACTTCACCTTCACTTCACCCGATTTACGACATTTAGTGTCGTGAATCGGGTGAAGTGATCACGCCACACAAACTACGTGGGATTACATTCTATGGTCCGTCAACTAGGCATCCGTTAGCACTCGATGACTTGACACACTCGGTTATCTCTTCTAATTCAATAGTTTTGGATTAATAACAACGCTGAACATCGTCGCAGTCTTTACTAGACTCGATCTACAATTGCTCATAATAACCAAACAATGTCGATGCGTATTTTCATCAGTCTAGCTGTCATAAACGTGAATGTTTTAATTTTATTTACTGTTCGTGCGTGACGCGCTCGCGCCTCAGTTTTTATAAGGACTTAATAGACTAGAGAAAAAAGAAAAAAAAACAGGATTGAGATTCTGACTGCGCTTCTGTTTTGCTATTTTATTGTAAGTAAAACTCCACAAAATATTAATGTTTTGACCACTAAAATACTAGCTTTGAATTATATAAAAATATCAATAGGATTAGGCTAAAAAAATATTATTAAAATCTCTTTTATGATTGTAAATGTATGCTTGGTCAATCCCTAGTATCTGGTAAGATGACACTGACAGTTCACTCCACGCTCACTTCACCTAAGTTTTCACGGTGAGATGGTTACAGAATCGCACTGCTGGGGTTGTAATATTACTTTTAGTTATCATGTAATTGTCTATTATTTAGACCAAGAGTTAGTTTTAAGAATATACCTACTATTTTTGAACATTGGATTTTTTTTTATATTAAGAACTTTTTGTTGAAATCGTTACCTGAATGCTCGGTTCCTAGAAACAAAAAACCAATCGTCCTGCTTACCAATGGTAGCATGAGTGAAAGACAAGGGAATCAAACCATACAGTTAAAGAGACAAACATCAAAACTGTCAGCACTATCAACTCTCCACCAAAAAACAGAGAATTAAAAGAAATAACTTCAAAGGGTTGGGAGACGTTCAATCTGAAGTCAAAGTCAGAGAGAGAGACAAAGACGTCTTGATAGAAGCCGAGCTATTATTGAACTGATGGGAGATTGACTGGAATAGCACGTGCTTGGATAGGAATTAGTGCCATTAGACATGATTGATAGAAGAACACAAGGTCAAATAAAATTAGCGAAACTTCACATACGTTATGATATCGATATCTGAATACGATAAAATAAAAATATTTTTTGTTTGGGATCAATGACCGCTGATAGTGTAGTTACTTGAAGTATAAGTTGAGAAAATAAGTTTATTTTTGTTTTATCTTGTTACCTACCACGTCTGTTAAGCTTACACAAAAATAACTGATGTTTAAACTGATATTTCTTATTTTAAGTCACTCCACTACCAGCAGCTGTCCTTAATCCCAAAAATTAAATCCATCAAATTTATTTATTCTTTGTTTTATTATGTTTAGTAATCGATACGGGTGGTCAGAAGCCAGCAAGTCTGACAACCAATCTTACCAAGGGGTATCGTATTGCCCAGTTACTGGGTTGTGGAGGTCAGATAGGCAGTCGCTCCATGTAAAATACTGGATTCAGCTGCATTCGGTTAGGCTGGAAGCCGACACCAACATGGTTGGGAAAAACTAGGCAGATGATGATGAGATATCGATACCTATCACGTCTGCAAAGTTTTCCTAGGTATTTTAATTTGACCCTGCATATAATGACCTCGTTAGTTATGTTCTTCAGAAATGTCAAATGCGTAGTACTCGCAACCTGCCTGCGTGTATGAACGTAAATGACGAAAACTGAGTATAAGAGTCGTAGGTGGCATTCTGTAGTTTCTGGCCCATGGGAAAAAGGCGTGAGATTATGTTTGTATTTTGATAGAAGAAATGCCATTCTAAGAAATGATTATGAAGCAGAATGTTCATAATTTTTAGTAAATTTAATTTTGAATAAGCATAACGAGATTGTGCCAAATCTCAAGGTTTCATTAGATCTGCATGGAAATGCCAGAGGTGTGGAGAGAATCGTCTCCGTAAATGAAGTTGATAAATGGAAAATACAAATAGTAAACGATAAAACTTAAAGAAAAAAATCTTGTCATATAAAAGTCTGTGACTTTTATATGACAAGATTTTTTTCTTTAAGTTGTCGTTGTTCACAACTCATGTCAATCCGAGCGTATATCAAGACGTCTAGAGAGAAGTCGAGTGGAAACGTACGTGCTCAGGACAAAGAAAGTTCTAAAGGATTTAGTGATATTAAACTTATTTGGTAGTAGATATTAAAGAAAATGATGAAGGTACGAAGAAGATAAGATCTGCAGAAGTCCAAAACTAAAACGTGGTAGAATTTAAAATCGAAAACCCTTCAGTCAGCCTTCAAAGTAAGAGTGAATAGGCATCTTCTGGGCTTGCTCGTTCCATCGTAGACTTCATCCATCACTTCCTCCATTTTTCCGCCAGCCGTGATCGAGGTCAAGAGCACACCTAATAAAAATAATGTAAAACAACCAAAACAAATGTGTGTAACCTTACGTACTTTTGTTTTGGTCGTTTAATTTTTTTTACTGACTTAAAAAAGGAGGTTATCAATTCAACACGTATGTACTCGTATGTAATATAAATTTTTTTTATAAAAACCAGTCAAGTGCGAGTCGGACTCGCGGACCGAGGGTTCCGTACTTTGTAGGTATGTAAATAGTTTATCAGGGGATTTTTTTTTAGTACCTACAAATTTACGGTTTTCGGATTTTTTCCTTTACTTGTGCTACATGTTCTTGTTTTTTGCCAAATTTCATGATTGCAGGTCAACGGGAGGTACCCCAAACATTTTGATTCCCTTAAGAGTGTCGAAATATAGATTTTTTGTGGTATAAACAAAAAAATACGGCCATTTTTTTTACATTTAGTTAGAAGTTTTATTTTTTCGCAGTTCCATGGGACCGCAGACCTGAGTATATGGTTTTAATTTCAACTCGATACCTCCACGCGTTCTCGAGATCAAAGTCAAAGTCAAAGTCAAAGCATTTATTTCAAGTAGGCACATAAAAGGCACTTTTGAACGTCAGAAATTACAAATAAAATAGAATTGATTCTAGTCGCCCATTCCAAAAGGTAGTTTTCGTATGGAGAAGAACGGGCAAGAAACTCCACCGTTACTCTTTTAAAATATTTTACAAAATTTTGCATACATTAATTATATAATAATAATATGTGAACACGATGCACCTAAAATAAAATTACTATACCACAATAGGTAAAAGACTTAAAAATGAAACCATGACATTATATAAATTAATTATCTGATAGATACATGGTGCTCACATATTTACAAACATGGTAAAGGTAAACGATTTAAAAAAAAAAAAATAACAAGTAATAAGTCAGGGTGTGAGTTAAAGTAGTTACAGAATGTAAATCAATGTCAAAAAAAGTATAAATTTACAATTAAATTAGCAACCAGTTTGATTTTGTCTAGGCTCCAGATTGTCCTATGGAGCAGGACCAGCATGTTTCCAAGCGTTCTTATCTTGGATATAATCTTCTAATTTATAGTATGCTTGTTTACAAAGTGTACGTTTAATGTGAGTTTTAAATTTTCTTTCATTTAACTGCAATATATCACATGGTATTTTATTGTAACATTTAACACAGTACCCCATAAAAGATGTATGTACCTTGGCTAATCTGAAAAATGGTTGATGTATTTTATCTTTATTTCTAGTATTAAAATTATGTCTATCGCTTATTTTATTAAAAAGATGTAGATTTTTTCTTACATACATAATATTTTCATAAATGAATTGGCAAGGTACCGTCATAATATTAATCCTTTTAAAAAGTTCTCTGAGAGATTCGCGGCGACGTAGATTATAAATGGCTCTGACAGCTCTTTTTTGCAAAATAAAGATGGATTCAATGTCAGCAGCTCGACCCCATAGTAAAATGCCGTACGACATAATGCTGTGAAAGTAGCTAAAATAGACTAGACGCGCGGTTTCTACATCAGTTAATTGTCTTATCTTTCTAACAGCATAAGCGGCCGAGCTAAGCCGAGCTAAGCAAGAGATGTTATGTGAGGTCCCCATTGTAATTTGTCGTCTAGCGTGATTCCCAGAAAAACAGTTTGATCAACAAATTCCAGTTTTTCTTGGTCTTGACAGATAGACGGACGGACGGACAACAAAGTGATCCTATAAGGGTTCCGTTCTTTCTTTTTCAGGTACGGAACCCAAAAAAAAACAGCTGTACGCGGTCAAAATGTATGGAACAGCAATTTTTTTGTCGAAATCCCTGCATGAGGTAGATAAATCAATTGCAGACTGCAGACTGCTCTTAACAATATTTGCCTTGCAGATTAAATGGCACCCCCGTCTGCATTCGAACCGCAAGCCAAATCCATGTTCGAATTAGGGATGTTACGGAGCTTTGGTTCCGATTCCGAAAAGTCGGAACTTCCGATTAATTTTACACCTCCGATTCCGATTTCGGTTCCGATAATTTTGAATCGGAGTTAGACCGAAGTTTGAAACACAGCGTTACACGTGGCTAGAGCACACAAACAAGTTTTAAGAAGCGCTCGAAGTCTCAGTTTATTGTTTTGTTTGTGAATGATAGAAGAAAGTAGAAGAAAGATGTTTTAAGGCAGGGACCCTTAACACATCTTTCTTCTACTTCCGCCCCGGTTCCGGTTCCGATTCCGGTTCCGATTCCGATCAATCAAATTTAAAAACTCCGATTTCGGTTCCGGTTCCGGTAAAACTACTTCCGTAACATCTCTAGTTCGAATCATTAATGCCATCTGGCATTAATGATTCGAACATGTATTTGGCATCTGCCAATCGTACAACCTACACAGCCTATAAAACTTTATACAGTTTTTATTAGTATCAAAGCTTGTAATCTCCACGATGAACCAAAAAGATTGTTCCAACAAAGACAATCATTATGTTTAATCTATTCTTAAACGAAAACATAAAATAAAAATAAAAGAGCATCAGGAAATAATATTGTTTTAAATGGCATTACACTTTCCAGCGCCGAAGAATTGAGGTTTTAAAACTGGATCGCATGTAATGATAGAGCTTGTGGGTGATTTTTATAATTTGTTTTTTTACTGCGTAGTGTACAGTCACGAGCACTAATATGTGAACACTTGGTAACTTGCAATTGCGATTTTTTCGTGAAATAACGAATGCAACGTTGAAATATGTCACTTTACACAAACCTATGGGTTCGAAAATACTTTGTTCGTAGTAACCTAAAACTTCATTCAAAACTAAAGGAGAAAATCGTCTTTGAATAAAGACAAACACATACTTGTGCTCGTGACTGTAAATGTGGTTTGACTTTAGTTAGAGAGATATTTTTTTGTGTTTTCATGCAACTTCACGGTAAAAACTTGGAAAATGGACATAGGTAGTTTATGGAAAATAAATTCTTCAACTCGGTCCATCGCAATCCATCGCTGGACATAGATCTCTCCCATGCTGCGCCAGAATACCCTGTCCACATGTTCAGCCCTTAACTATCTTTATAACACATTTGCTCGTAAAGGGTCTCTTATTTCACCAATTTCAATATCGTAATGTATCTCATTACGTACTTGTGCGGTAATGTAATGTAAATCGCACGGTTTATCAAGATGCTCCGTCAAAACGAACGGTACTTTTTTAAATCTTAGCAAAGAGTTTTTATTTCAGAAAAGTAGTCAAGATTTTATGAATAAAACTAACTTTAGGAGATAAAACATAATAATAATAATAACTTGACAACATTAAAAATGCCAACTGGCAACGTAATGATCAATTTTACTAATTGCTCAAATTTTCATAACTGTTTTAATTAAAGATTTATTCGTTTAAGAAAGTCCAAGTTTTATTAATTCCTCGCAAATATGTTATAAAACGTCGTATGACCTTATATCATAATGTACTATTAATAACTTGGTTTTCACTAAGCAAGCTTTCTGGAACAACGTGCCCGGGAAGCTAATTAAAAATAAAAAGCGGCTAATTGCGATTTGAACTCGCACACGAAGCGCTGCGTACCACAAGGCAAAAAAACGCCCTTTAATTTTTAACTTTATTTTAATTTTTAACCGACTTCAAAAAAGGAGGAGGTTATCAATTCGTTCGGGTATAACTCCCTCATATATAGACGGATTTACAAAATTTTTGTTCGAACGAGGTTTATTCCGAAATGGTCCCATTTGAATTTCGTAAAGATCTGATGAGGAGTTTCGGAGACAGACAACGGAACTCTTCAATAAATGCCAGCAAATCAACCGCGATTGCTGCTATAGCTTAAGTATGCATTGTTTACGCAATCACACTACATAACATCACGCCAGTTCCCTTTAAAGGGGTAGGCAGATGTGTTCAATAGCTTCCTGTCACTGATATTCATATAGCAAGCAGTGATAAATGAATTTGTTTGGGGCAGGTAAGTACAACTAAAAATAAAAACTTTTTTACAAAAACAAAAAACAGACTTCCAAAAAAAATACTACAAAGTGAAAAATAACTTTAATTTCGAAAGTCGGTGTCAAAAAACCAAAATACAGAACCATCAACACCGACTTTCGAAATTAAAGTTATTTTTCACTTTGTAGTGTTTTTTTTTTTGGAAGTAGGTTGTTTTTTTTGTAAAAAAAATTTATTATTACACACTTTGTGAAAATTTCAACTGTCTACATGTGATAGTTCATGAGATACAGCGATCTGACAGGCATTTGGACGGCGGAGACTTAGCAATAAGGTCCCATTAGAAATAGAAACAGGGTCCCGTTGGCACCCTTTGGCTACGAAACCCTAATTAATCTGCATTAAACTCACTCTCTCTGTCATTTATGTTACTGGAACACATATAACTAAATCATAATCCCACCATCACAACAATAAATTTTAAATCTTAGAACACTATAAATTCTCCAATTGAGCTAGACCATTGCTGTTCCCACATCTTCTGATCTACAAACTAAACTACTAACATCCCACATCTGTCACAATTCAACCCAATCTGTTGGACCAATGTTAGTCTCGCCTAACTGAACATAACATGCTTGCTCTTTACAACTGTTATCTGAACTAGATATCTAGATTATTGTATGACTTTGGATTTTGGTAAAGACATTTTGTATCATTAGATAAGGCTAAGTCTAAACTAGTTATGGGTCTTACGTATTAATGTTATCAGTTTTGTTGATTGTACTAAGAGCACACGTGCTGCTGTCAGCAGAAGGCTTGACGAATGTGTAGTTTTGGCGCAGTAGGAAGCCAATTTTTAAGTAAACGACAATGGCACATCGCGGCAACAAATAAGATTCAACACAGCTATACGTTTCATGTTAGTGGAATCGAATGACCGCCAAAATAAAAGTAATTTAGCAGTTTTATTTAATTAAAAAATAAATGTACGATTTACCGGAATATTTTTTGAGTACTTCTTTAGTTGATTGAATTTTCTTTATTATCATTATATAAAATAATATGATAGTTTACGTTCCAAATTTTGAATTATGCGAATTTAAATATTTTTTTATGCTCTGTTTTACGATTGTTTTATCATGATACTTTATTTTTGTGAGTTTGTATACTTCATTTTATTTTGTGAAATAGTCTTAAATAGTGTGAAATAAGTCTTTTCATTAACAATACACAAGATTTTTATCTGGCTTGTAATATATACTAATACGCAGGCCACTCTGCGATAAAAAACTGAACATTTTACGATGTCCTACGTTTGGGCAACACCTTAAATAAGTAATGAAAGTAATGTATTACGTACATAAAACACGAATGAATGAATGTCTGATAATATCAATCAAAAAGCAAATTCAAAAGTTCCATTATCATTAGGTACAACAATTTTATTTAATCCTTTATAAAGAACCAGGTCAATAAGAACTAATTACCATGCAGCCTTTAAGACTAAGCAATTTTAATTTAACTAAATTTTTACGTGATAATTACTTTAAAAGTTAGAATATTGTTGATTGTACTTTACACGTGTCCGTTCCACTTTCTTAGACTTGAGACTGTAAGAAAGTGGTAATGATGTAAATAAACACATTGTTCAAGCGTTATTTTGTGTGTCATTGTCACTATTTTTTCTACAGTATGTAAACGAACGTTTTAGTTGTCGCATTATATTTGTTTGTCCTAATATCTGGATTACTTCGATGTTCATATGACGGTGAAGTCGATGTTATTACATACATATTTGTTACGGCCGCGAATCATATTTTGATCGACGAACATAAGATAATTTGAATTTCGCGGGCTACCTTAGCGCTTCCCCCTTAAGAACTAAGAGTTAAATCAGCTGCATCCGATTGAAGCCGACTCCAACATAGTTGGGAAAACGCTAGGCAGATTGATTTATGTTAAGGCTTATGGCTGAAATCAAGAGGAATAGTTAGCAAAACAATACCTTCCAATGACGTATATCAAGCACAAACACAATAAGCATTAATTACATATTCAATGAAACACCCAAAGGACGTTTACATCAATGTTACAATCAGGACATGAACAATATGTAAACAACAATATGCAACATGCTCAATCTTGACATGTTAATTTTTTTTTTAATTTAAGTGGACTACAAGACCTAAACGCAAAAAACGTAAGTTTTATAATGCCTAAAAGTATATGATCGACTACAGTAAACAAAATCAGAAAAATTAATGATATTCTTCAGGATATATGCTAGGTAGATAGTGTGTTGCAAACATAGGTAATACAACTAATTTGATACGATAGATAAAAAAAAAACATTAAGATACCTCTAAAAACTTTCCTTTTACAATAAATACCATACTAATATACGTACAATTATTCAGATTATTCTACAAGCAACATACTAAAGCGCTAGTGTTTTAATTTTTTAGTCCAAATAATAGATTTTTTGTAAATAGATAATTGCTTCATATTTTGCAATAAATTACCAGCGTTGTGACATCGCGCTTCTCTTTCTTTTCTATGCAGTCCGACAGTGACCGCGCTTTGGGATGACCCAAAGCGCAAATTATAAAATTTAGGGGCTTACATGAGTAAGCCCCTAAATTTTATAATTTAAATTCATCACCCATAATTTATTTTCGCTATTTTTATTTTTATGGTGTCTAAACCTAGTTATAACAGGCTACCAAAAGTGAACTGTGTAAAATAAACACCGCACACCAATTTACTAAGAAAAAGGGCAAAAACAAATGAATGTTGATAATAGAAAGTTACGAAGGAAGGACGAGACGGTAGTATCGTAAGAAAACCGGTGCCAAGTGGGACGCAGTACAAATACTTCGGTGGCTACACTGACAGATTCGCGAGGCGAGTGGAGAAGGGCGAAACTTGTTAAAGTTAGGTTGATGTTGCTCTTGTATTTTTGAAAGAAGATTTAGAAGTTGGTTTTTGGTTTTGTATGAGTCATTTGTTAAGTAAATATCAAGAATTCCATAATTTAAGTTTGAAGATGTTGAGGTCTGTAAGAAATTAGAGAGGTTATACATACATATGAAAACAATGATCAAACACATGCCTCATATCCATCAACCTCTGTTGAACCCACGTGGTTAGTTACGGCTTTCTTCCAGAGTCCCAGAAGTGTGAAAATCACTATAATTAAAGATACGTATTCATGTATTTTATGAACAAGCCCAAACTGAATTGGGAGCCATTATCTACCAATGGTTAAAGAGATGCGTTCAACCGTACAACTGATAATTAATTAACAGGCTGTACGGAAGCTTAAATCGGCTTAAGGGAGATCCCCACACGAATACTCATTTGTATTACCACCTCCCAAACTCCCTATAAGCTACAAAACACAAACACAATAAAGAGTAGGTACATAATAAAGAGTATTCTATTCCATTCATTATCATCCGTCGTGCTCTTGTCACCACTTGGGTGCCAGCTGTTTTAGAACCCAATGGCTTGGCACGCGACGATGGGAAGAGACCAGATGGAATGACCATAATGCCTTGGAAGGTTGGTAGGCCTTTGGTGTAAGATGCAACGTGTGTCGACACCCTTGCGCCATCCCATCTTCCAAGCACGGCGAACTGTGCTGGGGCGACTGCTGCAGGTGCGGAAAACCTCAAACGGCGCCAATACTCCAATCTCTTTGGATCTTATATGTTTGAGCCGTTTGAGGTTGAAACTCTACAGCCATGGGGCCCGAGACATCGCCAAGCGGTTGGTCGACTCTTCACGTGACCAGAGGGCTGGCCAATTTTTTGGCCAAAGAATCAGCTTTGCCATACAACGTGGCAATGCTGCCAGTCTTTTGGGCACGTTTCCTGTTGACAGCGATGCGGATGAATTTTTTGATGCCCTTTGATTAATTCCCCTCTTTTTTATTTACTTGTACATATTATCACTATTATTTTAATACTGTTAGATTTTAAAATTATTATTCCATTCATTAAAATCCATTAATTTGTATATCATTTCTACATATATTTCTCACTTTCCCACCAGTTTCAAATTCAACTCGTCGAAAAACTGTGTCAGCACTCTTGATCATAAAAAAAAAACGAATCGATTTCATTTGATATTGGAGACAGAGAAAACATGTAGTGAAATTTCTTTGAACAGTCAAGCTAACAAGGAAAGTGATATGACAAAACAAAAGTGGGCTCTTTGAGTATAGTCATGACTTAGACATTAATTCTGTTAAGAGATGTTTAATCACCAACTTTTCTCTGAGGTCAGTAGGTGGGTAAGTCACGTACAAATATTAACCTAAAGAATTTTGCCTAACCGCTAATTAAGGCTGATTATTTTTTTTCGAAAGTAATGTCAGGTTAAGGTTCAATCTCATCTTTCTGTCGTGGTTGATCTTTGAGATTTGAAGTTGTTATGTTGCTGGTTACCTTTTCATTCCAAGAGCTGTTTAAAGTTATTTACTTGGAGAAAGAAAAAATTCTGAAAGGTCTCATGTCTCATTATGATTATATGTTTCGCAGTTCAAGTTGATTGGATGAAGTCACAATAAAGTAACTTTTATTTAAAAAAATACTGGAACAAAAGAGGGTAATAGTATAAACGGGAGACCTGAAAGTAATTTGTTCTGAATCGGCTTTTAAATCGATTTCTGTCATTGTCATATCTTTTCTACAACTGAAATTAAAACCACCGCTTGATAACAAGTTAATAACATCTTTAATATATGGAAATTTAAGCCTAATCTCGGAGAAATAAACCCTACCTAAATGCACGGCAGAATTTACGTTTCTTTTACATTTAGTTGGCAACTACATATTTATAAAAAAAAAAATATATGGTTTGGTTTAACTAAATTTAATTACACACGTTATTAATATAACATGTGTAATTTAATTTAGGTAAACTTTTATGACTAATCTCATAAAATTTAATATTCTAATCGTGATGTCTGATGTCTTGCGTTTATTCTGTTATACGTTCTATATATCTTGCAGTATCCCCAACCTTATAACAATTCATATAAGAACATCTTACTTGTTTTGAATGCTTGGGCTGGCATACATTTGATCAAATTGTTTGCTGTCCATTCCTTATCGTCGCTTTTTGGCATTACTCTCGATCTCACCATTGTGTTTTGCCAAATAGCATTGTTTTACATTTTTGGGCGTTTCACATTTTGTATTGATATTGTTTTTTTATCTGAATGATTAGTATTGTACTAAAACTATATTAAAATCTGAATGGCCTGTGTCACCACTTCTACCAAAGTATATAGCATTTTTAAATTATTTATCTGTGACTCTGTCATTGTGAAATAGGCATCTCATGGTTTCTGGTAAGTTGATAAGGTTGAAAAACTATACTTAAATTTGAACTTGCGACACCAGGTCTTACCCGTATAAGTCAATATCGGGATAAAACGTATTCTATGTCCTAATCCAGGTCATGGTTTAGCAATGCACCATATCGCCTATCCCTATTAACATTGTCGTATATGCATTTTTGCCATTTTCTTTTTATTTCATTAATCACTCATTTAAAGACACTACTTTTAGTAGCTGCAACAAAAAATAAAAAATTACTAGTAATTTTTGAAATAGCCACGTTAACATTGTCGGATAATGTCCCAACCGCCAGTCAACAACGACGGATGTCAACTCGCGACAACGTTTGCGGGGCGGAAGGGGCGGCGGCGCGTGCGGTTGTGCCAGTACGGACAATGTTACACGGGTGCGCGCACGTTGTTTGATATTGTGTTGCTAAAGATAATTATTTACTATTTTATGTTCTTATAAAATTAAGGATAATGTTTACAAGGTCGGCCCGCTTAATAAAATTAGCCACTAAACAATCTGAAACACATTGTATGGATACAAACAAGAGTGTTGATTTGATTAATGCAGATGTAGATCAAGAAACAGGTAAATACTTATTTATTTTATTACTAACACAGCTTTTCTAGATACTAATTATTCAAAAATAAACTAATTAAAATACTTACTTTTACTTAATTGTTTATGAACATAATAGACTTATTCTTCATTAAAAATAAAATAAAAGTTAGTAGTTATTTTTATTAGTTCGGTTAAAATTGTAGGAAGTGACATAATCGACATTGTTAACTGTTTTTTATGGAGTAAAATATGTCGGTAGTACCACATCTAACATTGTTAATCGTTTTTTGTGAGGTAAACTATGTCGGTAGTGCCAAATCCGACTTTTTTGGTCGTTTTAATTTATATTCAATTTGTCGGATGTGTTACTATCGACTTTGTTAACGGTATGCATTTTAAAACTTTTTGTTGAATGGGGTACTTAATGCTTTGTTCACCGATTAATGATATATTTTGTATGTTGGTTGTGGCATTTTAATTTTTGTTTTTTAACTTAAAAATGCATTTTGACACTTTTATTTCATCTACACTGGTTTGGTTCTGTTGTCAAATATTTTTGCACTACGTGGGTACACAAAAATGTACTTTTTTATTTATTGCTAATCTAACCTATTTTTTTCAGATAATAGAGAATCTCCACTACAAAGTGGTTTCCAAAATGAGTTAACTAAGTTGAATGAAATTCTTGGTGACATTTTTAATGAAGATGAAACTCCAGTAACAGAAAATAATGAACCCACTGTTTCGACATCCAGTTATTTTGAAATTCCTGCTGACGGCAATGTTGCTGTTGACCATGAACATACATCAAAAACACCAATGCCGTCCCCATCTTCTCATGAAAGTTGCAATGACGCCTGCTCTTACCGAAAATTATACCGAAAATGGAAACATGTTCCAACAAAATTTAACCCTGCTGACTTAGCGTCCAGGGGTGTTGATCCACAGAATGTGCAAGCATCATCATTGTGGTGGGAGGGACCTTCGTTCTTAAAGGAAGATCAATCTAAATGGCCTACCCAGCCACAGGTTAGCCTTAATAACTTACCCGAAAGAAAAGTATTAATATCCGTTGATGAAACATCGGATACCATTAATTCATTTATTAAATTTGAAAAATATTCTAGTTATTTAAAAACAAAAAGATGTTTTGCGTATGTTCTACGTTTTATAAATAATTGTAAGAAGAATACTGTTAAAGTGTTAGGACCTTTGCAAACTGAGGAACTTGATCGCTCATCAATATTATTGTTAAAGTTCAGTCAGCTAGAGTCATTTGCAAAGGAGGTTAAAATAATAAAAGATGGTAAGGCTTTACATCACAAAAGCAAATTGTTGCCTTTAAATCCATTTTGTGATAATAATGGTTAAATTAGAGTAGGAGGTAGGATTAATAAGTCTGATTGTCAATATGATAAGAAACATCCAATTCTATTAGATGCTAAGCAACATTTAACTAGGTTAATAATGCACTATGAACATGGTAGATTATTTCACGCAGGCCCCCAGTTACTTTTGTCCTCTGTTCGTGAGAGGTTTTGGCCACTGGGTGGCAGAAACTTAGCTCGCACTATTGTTAGGAGTTGTATGTATGTACTCGATTTCGAGGTCAGCCGATACAGCCCTTAATGGGGGACTTGCCTAGTGTGAGGGTTAATCCAGGTTTCCCGTTCAGTACATGTGGGATCGACTTTGCGGGACCATTTATGATATCCTCAAAAAAGGGTCGAGGTAACCGCGTTACAAAAGCCTAACTATGCGTTTTTGTATGTCTAGCTACTAAAGCTCTACACCTTGAAGTTGTCAGTGACCTAACCACTGAAGCTTTTATATCTTGTTTACGTAGGTTTGTTTCACGTCGCGGCAAGCCTTACGCGATTTATTGCGACAATGGGAAAACTTCGTAGGGGCTAACAATGAGTTGGGGAGAGTTATAAAAGCCAGCCGAAAATCAGTCTCAGATTTCGCGTCAAATGAGGAAATCAAATTCTTATTTTGTCCAGCCTACTCACCACACTTTGGTGGAATATGGGAGGCTGGCGTTAAATCCGCTAAATATCATTTGAAACGCGTTGCTGGTAGTGCCTCACTTACATTTGAAGAGCTGGCGACGCTCTTTGCGCAAATTGAAGCGATCCTTAACTCCCGCCCCATTTCTCCTCTTTCGTCTGATCCAACTGACACAAATCCCTTGACTCCTGGGCACTTCCTTATAGGCTGCCCGTTGATGTCTGTGCCGTCGTTACCGGTTAACTGCATTAGACCCAACAGATATTAGCGAATCGAGCAGATTCGACAGCAATTCTGGGCACGTTGGCGCAAGGAGTTCATGGCAGAGCTGCAGAACAGGACCAAATGGAGGAGAGATCAACCATCATTGCAACTCGGCGACCTGGTCGTGCTACGAGAGGACAACCTGCTGCCTCTCGACTGGCGCATGGGGCGCGTGATGAAATTGCACCCGGGTAAAGATGGAATTGTTCGGGTTGCGGACGTCCACACCAACAAAGGACTTATAAAACGGGCCGTTCACAAAATGTGTCTGTTGCCCACGACTCCATAGCTGTTGAAATAGCTTCAACGCCGCGGAGTATGTGCACGCCATCGTGTGCACCAAGTATAATAGTAAACTAAAAGAACCGTGCCGTACTGCATCGGTGCTCCGTCCCGCGCCCCCCGCACCCCCTGCCGACGTCTTAGTGGTGTGCCGCGAGCGTTGTTAGATGCGGTACGGCACGGTTCTTTTAGTTTACTATTATACTTGGTGCACACGATGGCGTGCACACGTTGAATTAAAATTAAGGTCGTATAAGTGAAGCCGTTTTATTTTAAATGCTCCTTGATTTTTGTTTTGATTTTTGAAATACTTACCTACATGCGATTACAAAGATATTATTCTCTAAAAAATTGTTTTATTTATAATTTCGATTTAGATACGTCAGACAGTGGTCTAGGATTTACTATTAACAATGACGTATGTGGCACTTCCTACAAATAATCAATAACTTCGTACACGTAACATTGTCGTATGTGGTACTTCCAACAAATAGTCAATTAGTTTGTACACGTAACATTGTCGTATGTGGCAAATCCGACAAAATACAATTGATTTGGTACGGTTAAAAACGTCATTTCTGACTTTTAACATGCTTAAAAAAAACAATAATAGTACTTTACTACCATCTAAGTAAGCTCATAAACATGTATAAAAATTCTGTTGATTTTAGCTAACCTAGTTCGTATAATAAAAAAAATATCAACAATTCAAACTTTGACGCGCTCTCTTGTAAAGTTGCCGATTTTCACATCCGACAATGTTAATAGGGATAGGCGATATATCAACTAAATCTGTTTAGCCGTTTTAGTGTGAAAGAGTAACAAACAAACATACAATAAATCAATATTTTCTCTTAATATTACATAGTTCAGATGAATCGTTCCTAATTAGCTTTACACAACTAATAATTTATTTAAGCTATGTATGAATACTTGATTAAGATTATTTATGCTCTTATAATGGCGTTGACAGCCACGTTCGTATTCATATGTGTACAAATTTTCTAATTCTTGCGACATTGTGCGGATGTATAATTTATATACCGATGTCTGTATGTGACTGAAATGTATAATGCTTCCGGGGAAAGTATTTGAGGCGTGGTCGAAAAAAAAACCTGTGTTTTGGAGAAAGGTTATAATGATGAGTAATGGTGTTATCTGATTGAGTCATTACTAAGTAAAGATTCTTTTTTGTTATTTTAATAAAACTCTTAAAAATAACAAAAAACAAAAACTGTTTTTGTGCTAACCAAGTAGAAGTACGGAGAAAAGTATCAATTGGTATAAAGCACTTTGATTCTCTGAAATATGAAATAAGAAGAATTGTTCAAAACCATTAATTTAACAAGAGCGTGTCGGGCCACGCTCAGTGTAGGGTTCCGTAGTTTCCCGTCCGTCACAATAAGTGTTCCCACTTATGAGTTTAAAAGTGGATATCCATCCATCGTATCTACGATTATACTACAAACAGTCCAGAAATTATTTTGTACAACTTTTTGTCTTTTTTGTACAAAAACTGTTGTTTCCATCGAGTTCAAAATAATTTTCCTAGAAAGTCCTTATAAAGTTCTACTTTTCAGATTTTTTTCATATTTTCTCAACTTATGGTTCAAAAGTTAGAGGGGGGGGACACATTGTTTTTTACTTTTGGAGCGATTATTTCCGTAATTATTGACATTATCAAAAAATTATTTTAGTAAACCCCTATTCATTTTTAAATACCTTTCCAACAATATATCACACGTTAGGGTTGAAATTTAAAAAAAAATCACTTCCCACTTTACATATAGGGGGGCTACCCTAATAAAACATTTTTTTCCAATTTTTATTTTACCACTTTGTCGGCGTGATTGATATACATATTGGTACCAAATTTCAGCTTTCTAGTGCTAACGGTCACAGAGATTAAGCGAGGACGGACAGACGGACAGACAGACATGGCGAAACTATAAGGGTTCCTAGTTGACTACGGAACCCTAAAAATGATAAAATCATCGACATACATAACTCAAATAGTAAGTGGACGATTTCTGAATCAATAAGTTTTTTAAAATCCATACTCATAATATTAGAAATTCGAAAGTAACTCTGTCTGTATGTTAACTTTTCACGCCTAAACCACTGAATGGATTTCGATAAAATTTGGCAGAGAGATACATTGCATCCCGGGGAAGGACATAGGATAGTTTTTATCGACATACCTCGCGGGCAAAGCCGCGGACGGAAGCTAGTCAGCTATAAAAGTTAAACACCACCTGACGTAGCGTTCATTAAACTCAAGTAATGTATCTGTTATGGACCAAGTAATAAATAAAATTATTCTCACAGTACCGGGTCAGCGGGTTAATGACTAGCACGACACTGCTGAGAACTTCTATGAGTGATATAATTGTTATAAAAGTATAGAGTGACAACTGTTGATTATGCGATGCCAATCAAAAAAGTCAACCGAGTAAATCGAGTGCTTCTGCTTTGTCACTGGTTTTTGCTATTGACAGTAAAGGCTCGTACACACAGGCGCGACGCGACACAAAGGCACCGCAAGTCGCGCGACGAGCGGTGCCTTTGACCCGCGCGATTCGCGTCGCACGTCGCGCCTGTTTGCAGGAGCCGTAAAGTAGGTATTGACTTTATTATCACACTAATATTATAAAGGCGACAGTTTAGCACAAAGCCACAAGCGCACACAACAAACAATAAAAATTGTAAAAAAAACTAAAAAAACTAAACTGAAAAAAAAAGAGTGTGCATCGTCTTCACATATTATTATATTATGTATACAAAACCTTGTAAAACATTTTAAAAGAGTAACGGTGGAGTTTCTTGCCCATTCTTCTCCATACGAACACTTATACCTTTTGGAAGGGGCGACTAGAATCAATTAAAATTTACTGTAAGTTTTGACGTTCAAAAGTGCCTATTTGAAATAAATGATTTGACTTTGACTTTGATAAAATTGTATATGGAGGTAGCTGATACCCTGGATTAACCTATAAGCTACTTTTTATCCCGATATTCCCATGGAATCGACACTTCTGCGGGTTAAAGCGCGGGGCGCAGCTATTTATCAATATTTTTAAAATTGTATTGTTCTTTTGTTTTTGTATTTATTTGTATAGTTCGTTAGTTAGTTATTTAATATATTATCTAGTGTAAATAGTTGTATTGAACTAAGTTGTTTTTCGTGTCTTTCCCTTACTTCTCTTAAACTACAGAATACATCTTGATACACATTTCACCGTATCTCAAAGAAAAGAAAGATCTATGGTATTAATCGGGAAAAATTCTATATATTTTTTATTTCGGGAAGTTTGTTTATATACTCATGAAAAACAACTAATACATTCATATTTAAACTTAGACATGGCTCAGAAACCTCGATGCTGTGTCAACATGTCCCTACTTCATTAGATTGCACCCATACAGAGCAGGGTCAGGTCACTAGATTTTACATAAAACCCTTTTCATCTGTCTGCGCAATATAATTTTTGTCGTTCATAATAGCCCTATAACATTTTGGTTTGATAGCAGGAGAATGGTGTTGATAACAAAGACTATCCCAAAATCACAAATTCTAACACAAACTCAAATAGTTCAATGGACACACACAAACTCTCTATCTATAGCGTTATCTATCAATCTCGTTCATAAGTACAGATGCCAGCAAATCAAGCTACTACAGTCTGTCAAATTTCTTTAATACATTTTCAACTTTATCGCTAAAGCATAAGGTTCAAAGTTGATTAGGAAAATTTTACAGTTTCGTGTAGCTTGATGTACTGCCGTCAGTAGAGTAGAGTCGTAGTTTTCGTAGATTGATGGCACTGCAGTCACGAGTAACGAATATATCGGGGTATCGGATGATCGGTGGGCCCTCGTATCTGTGGCATAGTATTACGGAATCGATATGGATGACTTTTTGTTAGTGTTGCCTAGCTCCTAAACTATGGAACGGATTTTTTAATGGTAATGTTGGTGGACGGACGTGATTTTATAAGGGAAAATGATACGTAGATTTTGTTTTAATTGAGGCGATGACTGATAGAGTCATGGAAGAAGAAAACAAGACTTACCTACGTATCTAAACTAATAGGTATTATAAAGAGAAAAGATTTGATTTTTTGTATGTTTATTTGTTACGCTTTCACGCTGAAACGGCTGAACTTATTTGGATAAAATTTGCCACATGGTAAACCATGACTAGGATCAGGATATAGCGTACTTTTTGTCCCGATATTACCACGGGATCGAGACATATAATTATACTGTTGTAATCTAATTATACTTAATTTCTTAATTATTAATTTTATATAATTATACTTTTTATTATCTTATACTTATATTACTTCGAGTGTAGAACCGCGAGGCGCAGCTAGTTGGATATAAAACAATCACGACAAATTCTAAAAGTATTTTACTTTTAGATTTATTGTTTAAATTAACTGTTTCTTTTAAGAAATGCCAATAATTTATATTTTAAAAACACTTTGATGTATGTTGATTAGCTTTTTGCTGAGAGTTATGTAACTTTAAAGTGAAATGTTTTGAAATGAATCACACAATCAACTGTAAACATTTATTAATAGAAATTCAATTTAAATATGGCTGATTAGAAAACAATAAATGCAATCGGTGAATAGATAAGAAAACTTTAAACAGAATATTGAATCAGAAATTAATTTGTAGAAATCTTATACCTAAGTCATAAATCTATAAATTAATATTAAGATTTAAAAAATACATACAGTCAAGGTGTTTCATTGCCAGCAAGTTAACTCATCATCTGCCGAGCCTTTTCCCAACTATATTGAGGTCGGCTTCCAGTCTAACCGGATGCAGCTGAATACCAGTATTTTACATGGATCGACTGCCTATCTGACCGCCACAACCCAGTTACTGGGTAATACGATACGGCGTGGCACGTTATATAGGCCCATTACAATAGATAATCAATTGTGTCTCATTAGCGGTGATTAAGCGATTAAAATAAAATCTTTTTTTTTTATTTAGACCTTTTAAATTGGCGGAATAAAGTTCAAAATTCAAAAGTTAAATCTCATTTTTAATAAGCCACTCTATACATCCATTTAGTCTTATTTATCACAAACTGATTCCACAGTTTGAATGTCAAATGATCAAAATTTAATGTTGGTATTTGTATTTCTTTTTTTTTTTGTTTACCTATTTTCTATCCTACCGCTGGAAAAAGGCCTCTCCTTTTGCGTTCCAAACCTCATGTCTTGTGCGAACTCTGGCCAGGTTGGACTTGCAAACCTTATCAGATCGTCACACCATTATTGGCAAGTCTACTTCGACGGCGACGTCAAAAAAAAAAATTACGTTGCATAAAATTCAAAAAAACTAAATAAAATTGTTAGCGTTCTGCTTTCTAAATTTTTTGCATTACCTTCCAAAAACAATTTAAATTTTATTTTACATAAAAACTTATAATGTACATTAATGCGTAACACTTATCATCAAGCTGCGACAGAATGAGTTTGGACAGTAAAAACTGAAATACTTTTTGTTTCGTATATAATATAATAAAGTAGGATAAGTAAGTTTTATTATAGTATTAATACTAATATACAATTTTTTTCACGAAGCGAAATCAAAGACTGCTTTCTAAAACTGAATAAAAGGTACCTAATTATAATTTTAATTTCATTATGTGTGTCAACCATGCTATCGTAGCCTGAATTTTGAGAGACGAACACTTTAAAAAAACATACATAGATTGTGGATAGTGGATAAGATGGTAGACAAAAAAACAGTGACTGCTCTAACATATTTTGTTCTTAACCTTGCCTTTTCTCGTTTAAAAAAAATCTCATCATTTTCGTTCTAAGCTTTGCTTTTACTCGTCCTTTTTTGGACTGGAAAAGTCAAGTGCGTCAAGCTGTCACCATCATCATCATTATAATTTTAGCCAAAAGATGTCCACTGCTTGACATAAGCTCCCCAAGCACCGCCACTTCGACCGGTTCTGTACTTCACGCATTCAGCGGATTCCTGCGGCCTTCTCAAGGACATCGGTTCACCTTGTGGAGGCCTTCCAACCTTAAGGCTCCAAAGTAGGTGCTTTGGTTATCCAAACCAACAGATTAACCACTTTATTTACAACCGTTTGCTAGTTAAGTAATGATTAGCGACCGTTTAACCATATATTTTTGATGTTTAAACGTGTCTTGACTTTCGGCTGTCCCATTTCAAAACCTAGTAAGGGACACTTTTTACAAAAATCGTTTTATTGCATAATCTGGCTAACCTAGAAGGTCTATAGAGGTGTGAGGAACAGGGTGTAAAGTTCACTCAACCTCCATAGAAAAGGGAGGATCCTCCGACCAGACGGGTGTTGTGTCTGGCGGGCAACTGCCCGTTGATTCATGTCGGGCCGTTGTATCTATGCTAGTTGCGCGGTAAACTCTGCTTGCGCGATGCAGGATTTGCGTGACGTCAGTATGACGCGTTGTTTGCATGTGGCGTTGTAGATACCGCTACATCACTCCCCCCCGGAGACCGGAGGTCGATAGTGGGCTGAGTCTTGTATCTTGCGATGCTTGCCAGGCCAGCTGAGGTTCCAGTGAGTCGGAACCGGTTGCCGCATAGTTCACGGTGAGTCGGAACTGTCTGCTAAGATGTCCCCAGTGAGTCGGGGTGGCGCTGCGTTATGCTCCAGTGCGTCGGATGTGGTACAGCGCCGGGTTGAGGCTGACTGCTGCGTCGACCAGGAGAGAATTGAGCTCTTCTTGTTGACCGGCCGAAAGTGCAGTGTGCTGTGCCAAGGTTGCTGATGAGGCTGAGGGTGATGACCAGGTATGCGCGATCGCTGCATGCTGGTGGTCAGGGTACCCGTTGAAGCCGTGGGAGCTGGCTGGCTGGGTGACTCGCCGCTAACGCTTGCGGGAGTGATGATGATGACGTCACGCTGAAGTGTTTGCACGAAGGCTGCGCTGACGTTCATGTTCGGGGTCACCAGTATAGAGGTGTGAGGAACAGGGTGTAAAGTTCACTCAACCTCCATAGAAAAGGGAGGATCCTCCGACCAGACGGGTGTTGTGTCTGGCGGGCAACTGCCCGTTGATTCATGTCGGGCCGTTGTATCTATGCTAGTTGCGCGGTAAACTCTGCTTGCGCGATGCAGGATTTGCGTGACGTCAGTATGACGCGTTGTTTGCATGTGGCGTTGTAGATACCGCTACAGGTCTCTACCAAATACAAAAACACCAGCGTTTTAAACTTACATAAAAGGAGATATATTTAAACATCGATACCTAGTAAGTGCACCTTTCACTCCCTAGTGACCATTTAAAACCTAGTAAGTTACTTTAACCAATTCAAAAAAATACATTCCATAGGCTGACCAATATTACGTTTATGCGCTCTCCTGTAAAATTTCATTTTAAGTCCTTACTAGGTTTTGAAATGGGGCAGCCGCTTAAATCAACGTTTATAAAAAAAACCCTAGAATAACAGCATTTGGTCCACATTCTGTTGTAATGTAGGATAAAATCAAATTTTCTACCCTAAAACAAGACTTCCTTTTACACCATTTAAGTACAAATTAGATAAAAAAGTACCTAAATTTCTATTTGCCCATTGGAAATGCCCATTTGGAAAGTAATGAACGGATAATTGGGAAATGAAGACAACTCGCACAGAATTGAAATCGACTGATTAGTCTTAATTATCCAAGCTTCTATTAAAACAAACGGTTTTGAGGGTACTGCTTGATTCAGTAGGTTTACCTAAGTAGTAGGCAGTAAAACAGCAAGTTTTTTAAAGGTTACTACCTCATTTAACACATTGCTCGCAGAACGGATGGCCGATGGGGCCGAAAGGTTCTGGAGCGGCGACTGCGTACCAGAAGAAATAGCGTTAGAAGGCCTACGTGGACCGATGAAAAATAAAATCTGGAGAGACGTGAAGGCCGCAGGAATCCGCTGCGAGAAGCACAGAATCGAAGTGGTGGTGCTTGGGGAGGCCTATGTCCAGCAGTGGACGTCTTTTGGATGAAATGATGAAGATGATAATCTCCTTTATCGTAATATAGATCATTAGCAGAAACTTTCATAATATAGATCTACAGTTGAATAAAATGTTTGAAAGAAGAATGTCAAATCAATATAATAAAAAAACCAATTGTATATGGAACTGTAGTCACTAAAGATCCATAACTTCGTCGAAGAAACCGATCATCTTCAAGTATCTTGCAATAGATTGTTTTTTACTTCGTAATTTTTGCTAACTGATAGAGAAGTATGGATGAAAAATAAAATATGTTGCACAAAACCCAAATAAAGTCAGAATGATAAAGATGATGAGTTTGTACTGACAGCAACTAATGTCGAGATTTGTTTTAAATTTAGCCGAAAACTAGTTGAATAGCACCAAAATAAGTATTCTCGAACATAAGCTATTAGCACTCATAATTTTTTTTATTACATTTTTTTCTGTCACGGTTAGAGAATACAACGACCGTTTTCTGGCCCCGAAAATCCCGGGACTGTACTTAGCTAATCTCGGGATTTTCGGGATTGCCACAAACAATTCTAGTTTGTATTCCGTAGTCCGTTGCGCCTTGAAAATAACCTTGCCTAGATTATTTTAATACATTACGACAAAAAGCAACTCGTATAATACGTAGGTACCCACTATTTACTACACAGGTACAGTTAGAGAATACAATCCCGGGATCCTTTATCTCGTGGTCCCGGAATCCCGACCGTTTTCTGGCCCCGAAAATCCCGAGAACCTGAACGAGCGTTTTCAGCTGCTGCTTATGTTGGCAATAAACTACGAAGCAGGCTCGGAAGTCAAACATTGGATGCTTTGATATTTCTGCGATTATATTTTCGAAATTCTAAATAGTTATTATGTGCTGTTTTTTAATTTCTTGCAAAAGTACCTATAGTATTTTTTCGTTTGTGTTTTTTCTTTTCTTATTATTATTCTGATTTGTGTTGTGCAAAGACATTAAAGACATTTTTATTTTAATTACTGGTTTTTTTTTTAATTTTAGCCCAATTAGAAACCACATAGTCTAATCCCGGGATAGGCCCGGGATCCCGGGAAAAGGCTTCAAAAATCCCGTAAGCCCGGGATTGAAAAACATGCTCGGGATTGTATTCTCTAGTCACGGTGTACAACTTACTAATAAGCGTAGTATAAGCGGTTAGTTATAAAAAAAAACCTTTAAATATTGACTTGTCCCTAATCTTCGGCCTAATCACAACCGGTTACTCTGCTGACCCTTTTACATTAATGGATTGATACGCAGCTGATAGTTTCTCTTTCATTGCTATATCGCCATGAAAATTATTGAATGTAGGTGTAAACATCTGCATAAAAAGATAAGTAACATAAAACATTAGTCATTATGTCGACTTGAATAGGATACATTGCTTACTTTGGTAGCAAGTAATAAAAGTGATGTTAACAAAATGGCAATGGAAGTACACGGTAGCATACAACTCATAATAATGCACCTGATATAAATTTCATAGATGTGTAGGAATGTTGATGATGAAATTAACGTTGCGTTTTGTTTGTTATTCGTTTTCTCCTCGTGAATGAACAGCTTACTGAAGTCAGGAATAACAAGTGAAAATAATAATGAGTGAACATCAGACGAGCAACTCTCATATTTTTACGAACTTTCGCATATTGAATTCAAACGTTCTCAGTCTCAACTTGTCTAAACTACATCTAATTTACCTACATTTTAGAGAAATGCCTCACACTTTAGATAATATTAGACATGGTTTTGACATTGATGGTCGCTGAAATGAGAGCGACAAAACTTTTAACGATTTCAAAAACGGCAATTACTCTTCTAAACATTTCCTATTGTCATGTTTTTAAAGATAATAGTGAATTAGTTAACGTTGAACTGATTCCAACAAACTAAGATGTAAACAATAATATAGGAAAAATAAACCATGATGATGATTTAGAATTTTAGACCAAAAACCCAGAAACCAAAAATCCGAAGAAATTTTGCGTCATCCACCAGCCCACAGTCCCTCTCTCGGAGTTAGCCTGAGTCCCGTGGAACGTTAAAGGCTATACATTAATTGGATGATAATGAATCGAAGTACAGAGAAACATTTACTAATCATTGTTAATTCCTAACAGATTCCTAGCTTACTTTAGCTGAAGAAGACAAATTAAAAGTTAAATGACTACGTTTCGTGATTCGTAATGAAAATGAAACATGAAACAGTTTTAGCACTAGTGTGAGCGCAAAAACTACATAGAAAGTATTAACTGATCATTATACCGTGCCATTCTGAGAAGGTGACCAAAAGAAAGAGTTATTGCATGTAGATGAGTCTGCTATTTCCTTTTCACTTCTTAAGCTATAAAAGCTCGTCTTTGTGTTGTGCATAGGCGACATAAAGTCGCTTTTTATACTCTAGTGCATAAAGTATTTTTTTTCTAAGACTAATAGGTATAATCAGTCGTTATTTTATTTAATTTGCTTTAATTTATATCACTTCCGTGTTTTCTATCGTAAATTTAATAAAACCAGATAAAATGATTGATTATTTAAAATGCAAAGAAACGTTATTATGACTTGGCAGTATGAAGTACCCAGGTCGAATGACAAATGTTGAAAAAAAAAAAACCAGAAATTAGCCATTCTCTTCTTTAATTGTGCAATATTTTTAAACAGTGAAAATGCTGTTATATACTCGTACTTAATGCCTGTTTCATTTTCTCGCAATCGAAGTGAAAAGCAGAGTGTACAACTCGGGCATAAACGAGCCATTTTAAAATGTCTTCTTTTATGCACTAGTTGTACAATCTACTATTTCATAACATCGAACCTATTTTCCCTGATACGTTAGGCAGAGGTATTGGTGGTGTGGTGGGGTGATGGAGGAGGTGGTTGTGTTTAAGTCCCATGTCATAGGGAACTAGCCTATTTCCATCAACTGAGCATATATTAGACTCCAGGTTGCTGAGAAATTTCTGATGAAAAAATCCCACTAACACGGCCTGACCCGGGATTCAAACCCAGGACCTCACGCTTAGCAGTAGTGCCTAGACCAACGAGGCAGTAATTTCTCTTCATTTAAGTATCTTTTGTTTAGACTTAACATCTATAAGAGTTCTTAGAATTATTTTTAAATTCAAAAGTAATGATGTAACTAATATTTTTGTAAAATATAATTTAAAAAGAGTGTCCATGGAGTTTCTTGCCCGTTCTTCGCCATAGGTACCTACGCTTTGAATGGCTTTTAGCTTCATATTTTCTGACTGACCGACTTCTTGACAATTCAAAAGTGCCTGTAAATTGTTTAATTGCAATAAATGCTTTGAGTTTGAGTTCGATTGATATTATATTAAATATTCTAAATATTACAGTTTAGGAGTAACATTTATTATTAGAATCATAGTTCATTTTCAATAGGATCGCCTCCGCGTATGTGGCTCTTATATAACTGGTGTCATGTAGATGTATATACTCGTATACCACTGCCTATACTTTAAGGATAATATTATGTTCTTTTTCTGGATATATGCACAGCCAATTACAAGCAAGAAGCAATGCTTTCTTTATAGTAACATTTAGATCGTCGTTCACTTCCTTATCCTGTTCATCAAACTATTAAATCAATACATTGACCCCAATTTTAACATCACTGATGTCATCAAGTATATAAAATTCCTTTTCAAGTTTATTTTATATCATAGCATTGACACGCTTTATATTTGCTTTACATATCGAGTAAGGGAAAGTATCACAATACATGCGAACTTTCTTAACCAATCGGCGATAGGTTTACTTGTAGTGAATAATATCTAGTAAAAAGTGGATTTTCCCGTTGAAAGCTGGAGGAAAACTGGTGATTGTGATCTCGATGTTGATTAACTTGTCAATGCAGGCACATGTCATATTTTTTGGTGTTTGTGGACTGGCTACCTGATTATATATAACTGGTGAATAGGATGTTGTCCGTATTCATATTGGTGATAAGCTGGTTTGGCCTAGTTTTGCAGTTTTAGTTTTTGACGATTATAAAAAATAAGTTATGGTTAATAGTCGATAAAAGTGGTTTCAAAACAGTTAAATTTTAATAGGATAGTGAATTCGCTAGCTAGATTATACGGTTTCTAACGAACCGAGAGGAAAAGATGAACCAAAATGAACAACAATACATTCTAAAAAAACAAAAAAAGAGTACTCACAATAAAGAAACTCCGCAGAAACATGTCGGAACTATCACCGGAAAAAATCCAATCGTGTAAAAGTGAAATTTCGCGAACAGTTCTTTTGGCACGTGTAGGTATTTCACAAAAACCTGTTAATTTTAACACATACACAGAGTTCCACTATATCACAAACTGCACTTGGTTGGTTTTCGGTGCGTGACGACGCGAAATCCGTCCGAACCGCCACTGGCCACTGGAAATGCTGAACCACTCCCTACTCTCACGCACCTGGTCAAAATCGTAGGTCAATGTTACTGTCAACTTTCAATACACATACCTAAGTCGTTGTTTTTTTTATTATTTTTCGATATTCCGAAGCAGAAACGAGTTTTCCGTTCGGGTTTGCGATGGTGAATGGGTCTTTCTCGCGTGTTTTGTCCCTTTCTTGCGCGGACGCCGATGCGGTACCATTGTTTTTGTGAGTGAGAGCCGTTCGAGATTTATTTGAAAGTTCTTCGATGACATTTATGAGATACGCTCAATTTGAGGAGATGATTTTGGGACATGATATGTTATTTTGTGGTTTAATTATGTCATTTTTGTTTCAAGCTACTTGATATGTTGTTTTGTTCCGCTTTTAGATTTCGAAAAAGATGATGTTTATTTGACAACATTATAAAAGTGATAGCTGCATTTGGTTTAACTGTCTATGATTTTTATTTATTTCAAGATTGATTTGGGGACTGGATATACATAATTAAAAGGGTGTTAAAGGTTACTTGATTTGGTTCTAGAAATTGAGTAGCCTGACTTTATAAGAAATATTAATTAGTTTTTTTTTATTTTTCTGAGTATTACAAAACTTTACACTTGCGATTTACTGCCGCGTTTGATAATATTACTAGATACAAATACATACGTTGATGTTGCCTATAGAAAGAAGGAAAAATAGGTTTATTAGTCACAGAAACATGTGCATACAAAATATAATAGTACCTATACATAATGATACTGTAAGGGTTACCCGGAATATAAAGGGCTAAGGAAGGAATACGGGTGGGTTTTAGTCAGTAAGAGTCTGACACTCCCTTCCGCTCCACCCAGAGCGGGAGGGGTCATTTGATGATTTCCCATCCTGAAAAAAAAAAAGACAACCAATTTCTTTTCGCGATAAACGCGCACGATAACCAGTCGACAATCATTCGTAGCCCCGCTAGGTCACTGCAGGTGAACGCTCTTGACCGATTGGCGGATAACTGGTCACCGTAACGACATCTAGTAGAAAGCTGCAGAAGTGCAAGTCTAGTATGTGACCATACAGGTACGACATCGTAAATTAAAATGCAAAAAAGGGGTCAAAGAGGAAATACCTTCAGCTAATGTGTGAGTTTCTGAGGTTCTCATCGTCATCAAACGAAACTAAATGGAGGGTGATTTTTTTAAGGGAGATACTTAAGAACTACATTGCGTCTTAACCAAGGGTCGGGCCAGTTTATGCACAAATGATCATTGAAAGCTTCCTCCTAGACCAATTTTCAATAAATGCAAAAACTGAGTAGAGCCTCAGTGCATCTCAAAGATATATCTACTGACTAGGTTCCCCGACACCCTTACATTACTCTTATTTTGACATAATTTGGAGCTTTAAGGCTCCTACAAAGAGGCGCGACACGTGATATAATCGCGCGCGACACAAAGGCACCGCTCGTTGCGCGATTTGCGGTGCCTTTGTGTTGCGCGCGATTTTATCGCGTATCGCGCCTGTTTGAAGGAGCCTTTAGAACTTTCAAGCCATTAGTGTCCTTAGCATGCAGCCCAAAAGTCATTAAAATTCTAGTGATAAAGTTTATTCGTAGTGTAGTGTATATATAACATAAAGTTTATTTTTGTCGAAGTGTGCAAAATTTTTTCTGACTGATTATCAACAATTTAGGGACACAATATGCTCACGATCTAACATTGTATCGGCTCAGCATATCGCGGTTTACTGCTGAACATAGGCCTTTCCCATGCTACGCCAAACACTCTGTCCTCCGCCTTCCGAGTCTGTCCTAGCCACCTTTCGGAGGGCGTCCCATACTACGCTTGCCGATACGCAGTCTCCACTCCAGGCCTCGTCTGATCCACCGGCCATCGGTCCTTCGACAAACATGGCCAGCCCACTGCCACTTCAGCTTACTTACTACCACACAGGCAACAAACACAGACACGAAACACAGAGACAAAAGACACAACAAAACAACAGACACAAAACACTTAGACACAAGAACAGACACAATACAAACAGACAACACACACAGAGAACAAAAGTTACACAGAGCAGTAGAGCAGTTGTACAGAGTACAAAAGTTGAGAAAACATTGCGTAGCATTTTGAAAACAAATTTTTTACACAAAATAATAATACTTCTGTAGAATTCTTTCATGGTAACTATCTCTGACCAACAATAGTTCAATTCACACAATATTATACAAGTTTTGTCAACTTTCTTCACTTTCTTCCGATTGTGTAAGTCAGACGAAAATCGATTTATCTTCACGGTGGACTGCTCTGGAATGATAAGCTGACGACATAATTGAATGACTCTTCAGACAGATTTATGAGACAGTTTTTAGACGTGAAGTACCTCATAAAAGTAATTCGCAGCCAACCGGTGAAGTTTGCTGGAAGCTGGATGAAAGTGGCCGTGGATTGAGTTAAAAGGCATAAACAGCTTGTAATGTTCCCACTGCTGGGACACAGGTCTCCTCTCTTCGAGAGGTAGTGGGCCATAATCTACCTCGCGAGCCCAATGCAGTTTGGTAGATGTCATATATATTTATTGCCTTCAGCACCCTCAAAAACTATGAAGACGACACCCATGATGAAAAATAAAAAAATTACAACCACCATCTTGTATTTTCATTTTGACTTTATTACTGGCTCCAGCACCCTCGGAAACCCTGAAAATGACACCCATGATGAAAATGTAAAAAAAAAATTACATCCGCCATCTTGGATTTTTATTTTGACCTCACTATCGGCATAAGCGCCTTTGAAAACCATAAAAACAACACCCATGAAGAAAAATTAAAAAAAAAAAAGTACAGGAAAGGAAATATTACAGGAAAAATAAAACGATGTCTCTAAATAGCACACATTTTCAGAAATCATTAACAAAAGTTAATACATTAGTTCCATTATCGGTCAAGAAATGGCGCTGACCTAAAACTGCAAGATTCTACTTCTATTCACCGCACCGAGCAGTGTTAAAATTCTCTGACGAATATAGGCCTCGCCGATGAAAATTTAAAAACATGATGATACGGAACCCTCGGTGCGCGAGTCGCACTTGCTCTTACCCTTTTTTTTCCTTGTCTTCATTACTTGTTATTGAAGTGAAAACTCCGCTAGTGGCCACAATTTAATATATTAGTGAGTACACTCTAACGAGTGACGTGGGTAACAATTTTCCTTCTAACAATGTTATAGCAGTTTTGTAACTTTCTTTCTTTCACTTTCTTTTGATTTTGTACATATTTGATATAATATTTATATTCCATCTAATCAAGAGTGAACAGGCATCTTCTAGGCACGCTCGTTCCATCATAGACCTCATCCATCGCTTTCCATCAGGTGTGATCGGGGTCAAGAGCGGGAAAATTTAGCAATAAAAAAAATTACGCACAAAAAAGAAATGTAATTTAAAATGGCTAATAATAATTATCGAATCTTCGTAAAAATTGAAGATATTAAGTGGTATTTTAAAGTTCAAAAATTATAAACTAGTGATCATTTCATAGTGATCTACCTCTTAGGTTAACCAGAACTTATCAGGAGGCGATACCACATTCAGGCCATTAATTTGAACGTTTTGAAAATCATTAATTCAAAATCATGTATGGTTTTTTAGCCTGTTTTATGTTCCACTCCCAAGAGTGGGACATAAAACAGGCTAGGCTAAAGACGGCCTTTTCCCGAGAAAAGACCGTCTTTTTTTCCTTCCAAACCCCTTTATCTTGTGCGATCTCTGGCTACTTTGGCCCTGCAAACCTTATTAGATCGTCACACTACCTTCGCCGTGGTATATCTCGACGGTGATGACCTACCTCAGGCGTCCAGTAAGTGACGATCTTTGCCATCTCTCCGGGTTCATTCTTCTTAGCGTATCGATGGCAAAAAAGTTTAAATATTTTCGCGTACCATCTTGAGTAAGTGTGGAGATCAATGCTCGTGCCTTTTCTGTATGAGAACAGAAGGCGAATTCCCGTAATCACAGACGTTCAAAATGTAGTTGCAATGTCATCTCAGCGACGATCAATGTCAAAAATGTAGGGAAATTACAAGTATTTTTGACAGAGTAAGACTGAGATCAGACTGTAAACTTTTTTAGAAATTACGAGAATTACCCATCAGGTGTTACTACACCTGTACAAAAATAGGTCAGACAGTTTTATATTGTATAATACAAAATGTTATATTATAAGGTCTATGACACCGTGCCGTATAAAGAACCACAAAACCGCAAACAAAGCTAACAGTAAAGTATATTGAGCGTGACCACAAGTGTTACGAAGGGATTTAAAAGTAGGTGAGGCGACAGGTGAACTGCCGATATTGTGAGAATCGATCCTACTTGCTGGAGGGTTTCCTCTAGGGTTTTTTTTTCAGGATGGGATATCATCAAATGACCCCTCCCGCTCTGGGTGGAGCGGAAGGGAGTGTCAGACTCTTACTGACTAAAACCCACCCGTGTTCCTTCCTTAGCCCTTTATCCGGGCCAGCGGTAACCCTTTTGGACAATCCCGCTGATTCCTCTAGGGGTTAGGCAGAGGGGTACATATAGTACACCCACATTTCGCTAGTTATGTTTAAGTCCCATGTAATAGAAAGAAAGAAAATAAAGAAAGAAAAAATATTTATTGCGACTCGTACAGGAAGATCACAAACTAAACTAAACACAGCAAAATAAAAATCCAAGTTATATATAAAAAAAAAGTAACAAAGGGGAGGGGGGTAGTAATAGGGGACGTGCCTATTGTCATCCACCGCGTCATGTTCGTGAACGGGCGCCGTCAGTTGGGGCTGGTCATCACTTAGCTGCCTCGGTTTATTTTTAATTAGGAATTGTTGTTTTGTCTTCTGTCTTTTTGTTTTCTCTGGACGCTTTTAAAGCGCACGTCTTTTTTACATTATTCTCACATATAATATTATGAATTCAGCATTAATGATGTAAATAATATTTTTGTAAAAAATATAATTTAAAAGTGTCCATGGAGTTTCTTGCCCGTTCTTCTCCATAGGTACCTACGCTTTGGAATGGGCAACTAGCTTCATATTTTCTGACTGACCGACTTCTTGACAATTCAAAAGTGCCTGTAAATGGTTTAATTGAAATAAATGCTTTGTGTTTGAGTTTGAGTTAGAACCGGGCACAAATCAAGAATCCGGGCTTGTACTGAGAAATATAAGAGTAGAACATAGTATCTTGCAATTTCCACCCAATATCTTTTCAAACTCATGAGGCGCCCGTGGCAAAATAATAACAGTCGTACAGGTCGACCGATCAGGTTAAGCTACGCTTGCTGCGGTCTGTGGATGGGTGACAACCTTTACATACTGAGACCCCTCCGTGCTTTGGAAAACACGTTAAGCCGTTGGTCCCGGCTGTCATTCGTGGATCTTTGACAGTCCCCCGAAAGTATGACAACCAGTCTTACCAAGAGGTACCGTATTACCTAGTAACTGGGTTGTGGAGGTCAGATAGGCAGTCGCTCCGTGTAAAATACTGGTATTCAGCTGCATCCGGTTAGACTGGAAGCCAACCCCAACAGATAGGCAGATGATGATCTTTTCAAACTCATGATCCTCATCAGACCTAGACACCTTGACCTATAGTGTGACTTCACTCCACAGATCTCCAAACTCAAGATCTAACGTAAACATAGACAAGAATATTAGAAACCAGATTGTGAACAATTTAGCGAGCATGAAAGTAAAACTGATTAGTATCCGAGAAAGCTATTAGTATGGACAAAGGCGATGCGTGTGTGAATTTCGAACAGCCAGTGACTCGGCAGTATAACGAATACATTCAACATTTTTGTTTAAGGGAACTTCTTTTTGTTTATTAGGTTTTATCCGCAAGCGGAATAGTTAGGTACTCTATATACCTGTATTAAAATTTACATTTGTGAAGTTAAAATAAAGGACACATTGTATTATTTATGCAAAATTGAACCTTAAAATTAACATTAAAAATATTTTATCCCACATAAACCTACATGGGCACTTATGAAACGTCAGAAGCTAGGTGCGTGATTCCAATTAGTCGTTTCCTATGGATAAGAGTCGGCAAGAAACTCCACGGTTATTCTTTTAAATGATTGGCTTTCACAATGATTTTTTTCAGTGTTAATCAACGCCTATAGCAGTTCACCGCTAGAGATAGGTCTCTCTCTCATGCTGCGTTAATACACCCTGTCCTCCTGGTCTTCTGCATTCTGTCTCTCCCAGCCAACTTTTGAAGTTGTCGGTCCATGTAAGTGGCATCCGACACTACGCTTGCCGATACGCGGTCTCCACTCCAGACCCCCTGGCACTACATTTCGTTCGGTCCGACACTCTTTTCGAATATTGATTATGGTCCCGACCAAACTGAGCCAATCCGAACCTATTTCGTAGTAGGACAACAGTATTCGGTTCGGTCGTGTGTCGGATCGTTCCGATCATTCGAATGTGTCACTTCGGAGAAGACACCCGGGTCTTGTCTGCTCCACCGGCCATCAATCAGCCTGCTGCTACTTTAGATTACTTCAGCTTACTCTGCAAGCTATGTCGGTAACTCCAGTTCTTTTCCGGATAACTTCGATTCTGATTTTCTCCTTCAAAGAAACTCCGAGCCTATCCAGCTCCATAGCGCACTGAGTGACCTCAAAATTGTGGACCAGCCCGACTGTCAATGTCGACGGTACTTTGATATTAATTTAGAAGGTACACACATTGATCTTTAGGACCTGACTCGGTAGGTAATGTTTGCAATGAAAGCGGTAAAGTTATTTACAGAATTTTTCATTTAGTCCACTCTCGGCCCCTCGACCCCTAAAAAAAGATTTGTTTATTTGTTTCCTCTCAACCCTTAAACATAGTTCCCCCTCAACCCCCAGGAGGTGACACTGAATTTTCAAAGGACAGGCATACCTCGTCCCTTCTTTGCATGCAAAAGAAGCTTGGCTCTATTCATTCATTACGAAAATCAACACGAAAGAAATTAAATAAATACTGTAATCGTTTCGTAAGTTATTTGAGAAAATAATTGTTTCAGTCAATACCTTTTTACCTTTTTGCTCTTCAATTTTGTTTTTTTTTTAATTCCTACTAGCTTCTGCCCGCAGCTTTGTCCGCGTAAAATTTCGGCCCTTGACCCATCGCGTCGCATCGCATCGCTCACCCGTGCTACGAATTCGTCTTCCCTTAGCGTTCTTTTTGCCTTTTTTCTTTTTTCGGCTCCTAAAACTCGTAGCGTGATATTAAATAGCCTACATTCCTAAAGGCTCCTTCAAACAGGCGCGACACGACACGCGACACAAAGGCACCGCAAGTCGCGCAACGAGCGGTGCCTTTGTGTCGCGATTATATCGCGTGTCGCGCCTGTTTGTAGGAGGCTTTAAGAATTGAGCTATAAAATACAAATAAAATCTGTAGTTCCAAAGATTACCCCCTACCTACAAACTTACAAATAAATATCCTTACATAGTATAAATCAAAGTCACTTTTTGTGACCTTAGTTTTTTAAACAACACGATGGATTTTGATTGTTTGACGATCTTAGCCCATTATTGTCCAACATCCTGTACATGTGTCTTATTCTACTTCAGCGTCGCAGATGTATCATTAACATCAGCGATGCCTGTCTTGTAGCGTATGGTGTTCCGAATTCGAGCGGTGATGCGATCGGTCAGTTTAGTTTTTAGAATAACAACGCTCCACCGCTCTTTGGCAAACCTTTAGCTTTAACTTATTATTATAAAAACAAATTATATGAAAAGTTAACTTAATAACCGAAGACCACATTCAAAGCAACTAAATAAAAACTGCCTTTACTAAAAGAAATACCAAACAAAACGCTCCCTACACTATTTATATTGAAAAGTTCTTTAACATCAAAATTATGCGCAGGTAGATGATTTTTATGCCATCATTCGTAAACGATGCGCTTCTCTCCGACGCAGAACAGATGTCAGCTCCCACAGCATGTTGAGGGCATTGAGTGACCGGTGGGACTGCCCGATGCTTGGCCGATGGATGAGGCTGCACACACAGGTCGACTCAAAGTAGCTACTTTGAGTCGACCTGTGTCGTATCTAAGGTATACGTCATTTATGTGCTTTTATGTTCTGTTTACTACATTGTGTTGTATATTATTGTCTGTTGTTATTTGGGATGGGAGGCTCTCTCCCTCAGCCATCACCTCCTTCGCTAGCATGACTGCTTCGCAGAAGGAGGCGACTGCCCCACTCTCTCTCGCTTCATACCATTGGCTTGAAACGGCGGTGCTCCGCCTAATCAACAATTTTGACCTTTTACTCCTAAATAAGTTTATTTTCAACCATTCCTTTGTTAATCGAATTAGGAATTTCAAATTTCAGTTTTGAATTCAATTAGGACGCTGTCGACAAAAGAAAACGTACCGAATGGCTTGCGGTGAACAACAATACGAAATTCAATAGAAAATTGAGGTTTTGTGCAAAAATATCGAAGCTTTTCTTTTTAAGGGATGTTATTCAGGGAATTGTAAGGCAATATTGGTTTTAAGACCTCTAATAGAACCAATTCTTATTATGAAACAAAGAGATGAATCACAGTGGTTTATTTATCTTGGAAGCCATTGTTTTTCCTTGGTTTCTATGCTATGAGAAAGTGTGTTTTTATAATGTTCCCACTGCTGGGACTAATTCCTTCTCTCTATGAGAAGGAGTGGGCCGCGGGTAGATTGGTAGATGTCACATGTCTTCGAATTTTTGGTTCTAGGACATGCTGGTTTTCTCACGATGTTTTCCTTCACCGTTTTGAGAGCTGTGGTGATGAAATTAAATTCACAAAGTAAAGTACCTGGGTTCAAACTCACGATCTACCACTCGTAAATCTGAGTCGATACCACTGGGTCACCACTGCTCTCCTTTTCTTCCATTTTAAGATTATCAAGTAGGTATAGATTTAGGAAGATATGATACCAGGACTATTATCATCATCATCATCATAATGATACTATTAAATACAGGACTATTATAAGTTTCCTTAATTGCGAAACGAACAGAAGTAGGCTAAAAGAAAAAAGAAAGAAAATTAATGACATCGAGATGGCACAGGAAAATAGTTCGTGCAAAGAGCTACTGGACCCTCGCCCAGCAATGGGGCAGTATGAGCTAAAGAAAAACAAAAATCATAGAACGACATGGCCCCCATTATTTACAATAAATTACCGAGTAGTTGGAAAGCTATAAATACAGTACAATTTAAGAGTAGATTGCGGAAATTTTTGGTAGATAAAACGTACTACAGTGTAACTGAGTTCCTATTGGAGAAAAATATTTGTTAATTAGTGACATCTTGATTTTTGACATTTTTGATTTTTGACATTTTGATCTTTGACATTTAGATTACTGACATTTTGATTTTGGAATTGTAATAATAATGATATTTGTTTTTTTTTTGTAATAGTAATGACATGTTAATTGATGTAATGATAATGGTATGACATTTGTAATAGTAATGACAATTCCGTTTTAATTTATGTTTATATATCTAATAATTGGCTTTCGATTTTTTCCGCATGGAGGTCAGATACTCGTTTATCATCCCATGGGAACGCATTACCGGAATAAAAAAGTAACCTATGTCCTAACCCAGAGAAGGATTCTTTTACCTCGATATTTTTCCATGGATTCGAGATTTATGCGGGTAAAACCGTGCAGCGCAGCTAGTATAAAATAAGTTGAGGGTCAAAAGGGTATGGTATTAACTTATATTTCCGTCAATCGCAAATAGCTATTTCTACTTCACTGGGTAAGGGAGTCGGTGGTTTTCAAATAAACATTAATATTAAGTGACATTGGCTTGAAAGAGAAAACTGGAAACTAAAAATTATCATTGACTGGAAATCAAAAACTTGCCTTTTACCCACTTATTAACAAATAAAATAATCGTTTTTACGAAAACATCGTGAGGAAACTGGCATGTCCTAGACCAAAATTCGAAAATATGATAAATGATTTTATTGCTGCAAGTATGTGCAAACAATTTGACACGTCAATCATATTTAAAAAAAAACTAGATGAGGCAGGCGCGTATGACATGACGTCCACCAACCCGCGTTGGGCTCGTGGCCCACTCCATCTCTTAGAAAGGTGGGCTGTGTCCCAGCAGTGGGAACGTTATAATCTGATTATGTTGTATATTGTTATGTTGTGCACAAATCCAGACTCCCGCCTATCACTGAGAAAACCCAGATAGAATAAACCTTTTGTTTTTTATCTTTTTATTACGTGCACGTCTTTTTGTATCGGTCTCACATGTATAATTTCAACATGAATGATGTAACCAATATTTTGATGCCCGTAGTCTTGCCCATTCTTCTCCATAGTTACCAACTACGCTTTGGAATGGGCAACTAGCTTCGTTTTTCTGACTGATCGCCTTTTTGACAATTCAGAAGTGCCTGTAATTAGTTTAACTAAAATTTATTTATTTATTCTTGTTATTTATTTCCCAACTTACATCTATCCTTACAGGGAAACCTATTGCGATAGTGTACATTTATCAAAACTCTTAACCTAACTTATTACTAACTCCTTATTATAATTAAATTTTGTAACTTATTACAAACAATGCTTAAATGCTTTGAAGCTGAAAATGAAAATGAAATGAAATTCCAAAAAAAACAACCTTCCCAAATGATGAAACCAAACATAAAATATAAGTGCCACCTAAAAATTTTGTACTTTCTCGAGTATCCAAACGACACATATCTAGATACCAATGAAACTGGTTTGAGGAACTTTCTCCTCAAAATGAATGCAGTTTAAAGAATCCTACTTATGGTTGGCGGCAAGAACCTTGACTAAAGCCAAGGTGGGTTTTAGTCAGTAAGAGTCTGACACTCCCTTCCGCTCCACCCAGAGTGGGAGGGGTCATTTGATGATTTCCCATCCTGAAAAAAAAAAAACCAAAGGCGAAGGCCTTGACTTAACATTGTTGTACAGTGTATTAATTGGTTAAAGGGTTATTTTAAATTGACTAGCTAAACTCCGCAGAGGCGTTGGATATCGGATATCTAAACATGATAAAACAAAAAATCTATTAAGGGGAAATGCGGGTGGTCTTTTCTTCATAGAAACGCTCTCTCCAGTTTTCTTTCTAGTTAATGACCATAAAACAATGATTTTTTACAGAATCATAAATATCAACTACTTGTATGTCCCTATTTTTTCCTTTTTGAAGATACATGATTTTTATAAGCATTATAGAACCTTAAAAAAATGCCAATTTAAACCACTGTCAACAGAGGCATAGTGTACAAATTTGACAACTATTAATGAAAAAAGAAAAACATAGAGACACAGTATATACCTATCCTTCTTATTCAGTTTATGAAATATCTTTTAAATTGGTCCAATATTGGAGGAGGAAATAGGTGAGAGCCAAACGTCAAATTATGACATTTACTTAGGCTTTTTCAAAAGTCTCTCCGACCGCATTTTCTCTTAATTTGATGATTTTTTTTGTAGGGTCATTGACCGCATTTGTTGTAATATTACATTAAATAATCTGTTTTTTTTTTTGGTAATCTTCACAGGCGTCATGCGTATCAATATCTGAACATGATAAAACATAAGAAAACAGTTTTTCCCAACTCATGTTTTAACACTAACACATAGGAACGTAAGCGCAAGAAACTAATTCGTTCAGACATCGAGTTTAAGAACTTAATTTAGTTTTTTCAGCTCTTTACCCTTTTATATTTATTGAATCATACAAAACTAAAAGTTTTAACCGTTCTTACCAATAAAAAAAACAGTGGCACTCCGGGAGTGCCGACAGAAGTGAAAACAAAACACAAACAGAATACTTTGCGATCACTCACTGACATATCGGATATACATTAAAACCAAGTACATCTCGAGGACAGCTGAATACATCCGAAGCGGTGTCGGTCACGGTAACAGTGGCGCGAGTTCAATAGTTTTTTCCCATCTCAAAAAATGCCCAACGCTCCTGAAGAAGTTTTCACTTCAAAAATCTTTTACCCCAGTAATGTAGTTATAGCTACTAACCGTATCGAAACTAACACATAACTCATTAATTTATTCAACTAGCCATTGCCACAATGGGTCGGTATTCCAAGTAAAGCCCTAGGGACTGCTTTCAATAGTGACCCTCGTCGACTGTAGACCAGCGGACGGCATATTTTAACTTTGTCTCTATTGTTTTTGCAAAAGCCTTTAGTAAGTGTACTAATCTTTTGAAAGCTAGCTTTGAGTAAGCTTAGTTATAAAGCCTAGGGATTAATCTGTGTATAATAAAAACTCATGCGTGGAAAATAGGTTGAATTTATTACTTTTATAAAATTACAAAAGTGGAAAAAATGGACTTGCCGGTTGGAAACATGATTGCAGAGAGAGTGAGTGTTGCTAGACATAAAAAATGTTCAGCTTTATCACAATGTTGCAACTTAATAAATGACTTGGTAATCGATTACAAATAAACGTACTAAAATGACAAATTATTGCAGATTGAGTAATAAATAGAAATAAAATTAAGTATATGATATATAATATAATATATAATCCATCCTAAGGTTGTCTTTAAAAGATCGCTCTTAGCGATAAGACCGCCCATTGTGTCACCCTTTGTACAGTTTCTATATTTATGTCTGTAATTTATATGGTGTACATAATAAAGAGTATTCTATTCTATTCTATAATATTTATGTTGAATTTACTTTAACAATTTATTTACAGTGAAGCCTAGGCATTTTCTTTTTTTTTTGTGGATGGGAAATCATCAAATGACCTCCCTCTGGGTGGAGTGGAAGGGAGTGTCAGACTCTTACTGACTAAAACCCATTCGTGTTCCTTCCTTAGCCCTTTATGTTCCGGGCCAGCGGTAACCCTTTCGTACAATCCCGCTGTCAGCCTAGGCATTGCGTTAGGTCATGACTGTTAAATCAGAAAAATTCGTTTAGTGGAATAGGTTCCTATTCTAACGTTAGGTACTAAAAGGACGTCAGAGCAACGCCAGAGGACAGACGTGTGTAGAAAAGGGAGAGGGAAGGCCTTTGCCATTGGCCAGCCTGCAGTGGGGCAATACGGGCTAAATAAATTCATATACACTTAGGTACAGACGCCAGCACATCAAGCTACTACAATCTGTCAAATTTCTTTAATAGATTTTCAGCTTTATCGCTAAAGCATAAGGTTCAAAGTTGATTGGGAAAATTTGACAGTTTCGGGTAGCTTCATGTGCTGGCGTCTGTACATAGTTTATCTGCAGTTTTACCTAGATTCCTCACTTACACCCAAGGCTTCAGGCTTCAGATAAATCTAATATTAGCTTCAACATCGCCATCGTTCAATTACTCATTCTTTCATTCATGACCGACATAGCGACGATTTGTATCCATCAGATTCAAGTGAACGATAAAATATTTCAAAGCATCGATTCGTGTGAATTTCTCTGCTATTGATGACTTTGATAAATCGTGTTACTGACATGAAGTAAGATATTTTAAGGCTATAGCCTTAAATATCTTACTTAATAATCAATCATAATACGTATCTACTAACGTATTAAAATTGATTATTAGGTTTTGCAATTTATTGTGCTTTGCGATCTTCCCCTGGTTCGGTCACAGTTCTTCAAATTCATATGAACTTTTCAGTAATTTAAAGTAGGATTTCCCAAACTTTTACTAGACGCGCTCCCCTAGCATTCTTTTAAAATCACTAGGCTCTCGAGTTGCTTTGTCGATTTTTGCAAAAAATCTGAAGAATTAAAAAAATATGAAGAATGCAAAAACGAGTGAAGCAATCTCGAAAATGTATAAGCCCCGCTTCGAATGGGTTCGGTTTTCTTTTGAACATACATAAATAGAAAAAAATATATGCAGAAATGCTGAAGCTCATTTTACAACACACCTATAAATGAAATAAAATCATAATACAAGTAATAGTAGCAAGACCATAAAATTTTATAAATAAACAGTTTATGTATGAAGCCGGCACGAACCGCCCGCCACTTTACGCCCCCCAAGTGAAGCGCGCTCCATTGCTTGGAAACCCATGATTTAAGCAGTTGGTCCCGGCTATTATTCGTGGATCTTTGACAGCCAATACTGGTCGTCGGAAGCCCAAAAGTCTGACTAATAGCCTTATCGTATATCGTGTTAACCAGTAACTGGGTTGTGGAGGTCAGATAGGCAGTCGCTTCATGTAAAATATTGGTATTCAGCTGCATCTGTTAGACTTTAAGCCGACTCCAAGGTAGTTCGGAAAAGGCTTCGTGGATGATAAGAATTTGCTTTCTTCCTCGGCATATCATCTCTTATACAATCAAGTTCTTTCTTTTCTTTTGGGTCCATATACATATATACTCATCCAACTAGATGCGGTTCATAAGCCGGATAATTTTTCATTCTACATTATAACCCCATTAGTCTTTACTAATCAGACTGGCTGCCACAATGCAGACTTTTGACTGTCTGTAACAAAATCATCATACCTATTATTACGAACCGAAACGGATTATTTCCTTCTTTCCGAACCACGGAGGGTCATGGTATGTAAAGATGGTCACCAATCCATTACCAACCACGGCAAGCGTAGCTTAACGTGATCGACCGTGCGCCTGTAATAACTTAGCCTCGAAACCTCTCGTGAGGTTTCGAGGTACTCTCTTTTCCTGATTAAGTGCTTAAAAATGACTAGCATGTAGCGGTATCTACAACGCCACATGCGAACAACGCGTCATATGGACGTCACGCAAAATCCTGCATCTCGCAAGCAGAGTTTACCGCGCAACTAGCATAGATACAACGACCCGACATGAATCATTGGGCAGTTGCCCGCCAGACACAACACCCGTCTGGTCGGAGGATCCTCCCTTTTCTATAGAGTATGAGTGAAATTTACACCCTGTTCCTCATACCTCTATAAACATATTCCTTATGATGGTGCTTTTACGATGATTGATTGGTTGTGTCCGTTTTTCATTGCTAGCTGTACGCAATATTACTCCGTGATATTGGCGACATTTTAGCCAAAACTATGAAAATATAATAAAACATAGCCGTAGATACTTAAATTCCAATATGAAAGTAAGAGCTGCCCGAGACCCCAAATGAATTAGGTTAAAGGCAGAAAGACGATTATGAAAGAAGAAAAGACACCGACAATTTCTCTTTAAATTTCCCTCCATGTAGTGATAACTCTTTAGCAATCTACATAATACATGACGTAAATTAAAATTCCTTAACCATAACAGGATAAAAGGGAAATTATCATGTTAATATTATATTTTCACTTTCATTTCATAAGCTATACAGTTATGGGATCGTAAAACATTCGTGACCCGTTTCTTAATGTCTTCGAAATCGGTCGTTTTCACTTTCACATACTTCTGATACTACAGCATTACTGATGACAAATTTTACAACTTTCTCTTTACCTTTGGTCTTGCCATTGGTTAAACGAAATTGAATTTTATAACGTTGTGATAAAGGCTTTACATTCATTTTGTTGGCTGCTATTTTATTCTGTCACAGCCCATGCTCGACAAATTAATTGCGAAAGTTGTTACGAGAATTTATCGACTTTAAAGTGGAAGCAGTAAGATACAATTTGTTTTCAAAGTCTTATTTTGAATAGAAAATAAATATTGGTTATTATGATGTCAGGCTGTGTGGCTGATGAACTTATTTGCCTACTGTTTTAAAACCTAAAAGACAAAAAACAAAATAGGTCGGTCGGTATAACGGTCGGTTGACGTAAGTGACAGATGTCATGGTTGTCAAAATGACGGATAGGCAATAACAGTTATTCATACAGCCGGAGAAAACAATTGAGATATATTGGTTTCTATTTAACACAAATTATTGTAGAAAAAGATCATACACAAACACGATTCCATACATCCCCAAGGACATCCTTGAATTCCGGAACATGCATGGGGGGGCCCATGCAACACCTGTAAGGCACATGCCTTACAGGTGTTGCATGGGGGGGTTCCGGAATCGGTCTTTTAAGAGGAACCGTGGCCACCCCTATGTGCTGATGGTGATATCACACCGGGATGGTTTTTGTGAGGTAAAAATCCCACACTCCCCGACCTCCCCCCTGGAGGTCGGGTGCCTTTTGAAAGTTTCCCCCCGACAAAAAAAAGGTACAGCATGCAGATTACGTACATATTTTATGCCATGCTAAAACGCAAAAACTGGAAGCCTTGTGGTTAAGTAAAAACAGTCGCACGGCTCGGCTAATCAGGTTAAGGTATGCTTATCGCGGTTGGTCCGTGGATCGGTGAATCAAGACCCCTGCGTGCCTCGATAAGCATGTTAAGCCTCGCATATTAAGACAGTCGTTACGGGTCATCACGAAAGTCTGACAACCAGTGTTACCAAGGGGTATCGTGTTACCTAATAACTGGGTTGTGGAGGTCAGATAGGCAGTCGCCCGATGTGAAGTACTGGTATTCAGCTGCATCCGGTTAGACTGGAAGCCGACCCTAAGATAGTTGGAAAAAGGCTTGTCAGATTGATTTTTCTGAAACGCAACAACTATGTACACAAACCAGCCTGCCTGCGTGTGTGCCAGCACATCAAGCTACTACAATCTGTCAAATTTCTTTAATAGATTTTCAACTTTATCGCTAAAGTATGATTCAAAGTTGATTGGAAAAATTTGACAGTTTCGGGTAGCTAGATGTGCTTACGTCTGAACAATATAATCAATCTTGTAGACCGTTGACTTGTCAAATATCAATGAACTCAAAGTTTTCTTTCTAACCCACAGAAAAGCTGAAATGAGAACCTAACTTTGAGTAACGAGATCCATTAGCCCAATATTCTTATATTGGGCTAATGTCAATTTTGACAACTTATTCTTTTTAACTTAGATCAAAAGGTCTCTAAGTCTTGATCTTTTGATCTAAGTTAAAAAGAATAAGTTGTCAAAATTGACGAAGTTTTGGAGAACATACTTGAGATGTTAGGAGAATCGGACCAAATGTAGAGGAGTCAGAGGTCTGAGGTTTGATTTCAGAGCACCTGGACAAGTAGCAATGGTTTCGTATTTCTACAATGAGTTTTAACAGGCTTTTCAGCACCCAGAGCAGTGGTGACCCAGTGGTAACGGACACAGGTCGTAGGTTCGAAGCAAGACAGGCGCTTTACTTTGTGTAAATTATTTCATCACCACTGCTCTCAAAAACGGTGAAGGAAAACTTCGTGAGGAAACCGGCATGTCCTAGAATCAAAAATTCGAAGACATTTGACATCCACCAAGCCGCACTGGGCCCGCGCGGTGGATTATGGCCCACTCCCTCTCACAGAGAGGAGGCATTATGTTTTCCTTGGGCCGTAGCCCAAGGAAAACATAATGGAAAACATATTCCCACTATTACCTAATATGGGGAAGCTTTTATGTAACATCTGGTCGCGCTTGTGCTATCTGAACCAAAAAGGCAGATAATATTAAAAGCAAACAAAAATCAACAATGAATTAATGGTTGCTCGAACATAATCTGTGAAGTAATAATAAAGCTGAAGAGTCTGTTTGTTTGTTTGAACGCGCTAATCTCCTGAACTGCCGGTCGGATTTGAAAACTTCTGTTTGAATTTGATAGCCAAATTTTTGAGCAAGGCTCTAGGCTATTTAACATCACGCTAGGGCACCTAGGAGCCGAGCAAAAAGAACGAACGCTAAGTGAAAACGAAGTAATAACGCGGGCAGGCGATGCGATGCGAATGGGTGGGTTGGGAATCAAGAAATTTCACGCGGGCTAAGTTGCGGGCAGAAGCTAGTGACAATATAAATAATTAACAGATAGCTAGGTATGTCTCTACTTAACAAAGTGAAGATACTTTCTTCCTAACTTGACCGCTAGTTGTCCAAAGTTTGCAGACATGGATAATTTATCGACTAGGTATATATATACTCGAGGATAGCGCGCGAGGACGAGACCGGAGACGCTGTTAGTAAAAGTAATGCACAAGTTCAGTAATACGAGTACTCACAACAATGAAAGCATAGACGCCTGCACTGATAATCGATGCAACCTGACACGTAGCCGTGTTATGTGTCAAGAATAGAATGTATGCCTTTTTGTTCATTATATTATCTCTAGTGCTAACATTATCCGTTTTATGTTCACACACAGGCGCTTTACTTTGTGTAAATTATTTCATCACCACTGCTCTCAAAACGGTGAAGGAAAACATCGTGAGGAAACTGACATGTCCTAGAACCAACAATTCGAAGACATGTGTGACATCTACTAACCCACACTGGGCCCAACATGGTAGATTACAGCACACTATTTCTTTAAGTGAGGAAGCCTGTGTCCGGGGACACAGGCTTCCTCACTTAAAGAAATAGTGCAATTTCAGTAAACATTAATATGCCTATAATGCTCCCACGGCTGTGGGAGCATTATAGGCATATTATGTTTACTGAAATTAAGGCACGTGTTCACTCGCTTTCACAGAGAAAGAAAGAAAGAAAATACATTTATTTAGCACAGACTAAAAGACACACAATACACAAGATAGTTAGATAATAGTCGTACATCAAATAAAAATAAAAAGTGCAAAGTCCTATGTAAGAAATTAGCAGGAAAGTGTGCCTCACGGCTGCACCAAAAAGGCCCAGTTCAGCAAAAATGCCAGACAGCCGGTGCCTGACGCTGGTTTTCAACTGGACCTGATGTGTGAGGTGACGGATGTAAATCAGTTATATACTGCATCTTGATGTGTGCAATGTGTATGCATAATTAAATAAATAAATAAAAATAAATTAGTGTCACATAAAAACAGTAACGAATAGGTATGTAAGAGAGCTTGGAAGGTAGAAGAAATCTATTTTTATTTTCCTACCAGATAACTTAGAATTCCAAGTTCTAAGAAATCCTGCAATTCATACCATTTGTACACACGTGGTGTACCTATATTTCATCTTTCGTGAAACATTTTATCTCGGGAAGTGTTCAAGCGAAGTCATATAGAATATTATGGAGCTTAGTTGGAACGGAAATATTATGTAATGGAAATCAAGTCTGTTATAAACGCGAGCGGCGAGTTTTGAAAAAAAAAACACTTTTTTATAATTGTCGTGATTTCTTTGATTTTGTTTTTTAATATTATTTTAATAGCGAATTATAATATCCACTGTGGCAACACTGCCAAAGTACAAATAATTAATATTGTAACAAACTTTTAAAATCTATTTTCACTATAGCAACTAAATGTATTATTCTACTTTGGCAACACTTAGAAATAACGGTTATCGTTATGTGCATTATCGTTATTTCTGGGTGGGGCAAGTCATTTTAACCCTTTAATTCGCAGCGTCGTACACGAACGACATAGTAAAGAAAAAAATATTGCTGGTTTTCTGCTAGAATAGTTTTAGTTTTATTGACATTAATTATAAGCAAAAACAAAACTCTACCTAAAAAACATATATCTGTCAAGTTGCACAAAAGCATTCAGTGTCATTTTGGCAAGATGGTGGTGAGAACACCGGTCATGCACGGACGCAAGGTAAATAATAATTGATTTTTAGCATTATAATCTAGTTTATGGGAATTATGCATCAAAAATGTCTTTGCAAATAACGCTTTTATTTATTTATGTAAAAACCTGCTCATTTCATCCACAAAAATTCAATTTATGAGCTTTTGAAATGGTATGTTGTTGTTGAGCAACACTGCGCAATTCTCAGAAAAGTACCTAACAATCCCTATGTCGTTCAAGAACGACACTGCACTTTTATCAGTGAAGTACTGCTTGAATTTAAATTCGTGTTTACACTTTTACTAACTATGATATTATAACATTTTTGGGCTGCTTGCAATTACTAACGCTATGGGTGAAAGCATTTAGGGTTCCGTAGTGGAAAAAAATCTTTTTTATTTTTTTAAAGGGTTTTATTTTGTTATTTATTTTGCAAATAACAATTTTCTTCTGCTTTGTTTGTGGTTTTGCATGTTCTTTGTTTTTGATTGCTTCAGATTAAGCCAAAATGGCAGCGAACCCATACCATTATGGCACTTGTGCCACCCGAAAACGCACTTTCGGATGATAGCAGTTGTAGTGCTACCGAAGACGAAGTAATCATCCAAAATTACCAACATGAAGATATTAGATGATGATATTACATACTGCAGTTCCGAACCAAAATCATATCCCTCTTCTCTAAATGACTTAGATATTGATATTGAAGACTCGGCTAAGTTCAACTCCGAATTATCGGACGAAGAGACGATTCCATTGTCACCCGTCATCCATGAAATGTTGGGATACTGGTCGACCGCAAGAACAACTTCCATTCACGCTGAATCCAGTATCCTCTATATTATCACCTTTGGCAAGCTCGCCAGCAGCAACAACCCGGTCCAAGAGAAAGGCACTTATAGAACCAAGGCTTCAAACTAAAAGAGTGAAGAAGTTTGTTCGAAAACCCATGAACTTCAAATTCGAAAAAAGCAAATTTCAACACACGGCAATAGTAGATTTCCCGCAATATAACCCTCCTTTTGATGCAGATCTGAAAACTCCGATTGATTATTTCCAGCAATTTTTCTCTGACGATATAATACATCTTATAACTGAAAACACGAATCTTTATTCGGTACAAAATAATACTTCGAAAAGTGTAAACGTTACTGAAGTACACTTGTGTGTTGAAATTTGCTTTTTTCGAATTTGAAGTTCATGGCTTTTCGAACAAACTTCTTCACTCTTTTAGTTTGAAGCCTGGGTTCTATAAGTGCCTTTCTCTTGGACCGGGTTGTTGCTGCTGGCGAGCTTGCCAAAGGTGATAATATAGAGGATACTGAATTCAGCGTGAATGGAAGTTGTTCTTGCGGTCGACCAGTATCCCAACATTTCATGGATGACGGGTGACAATGGAATCGTCTCTTCGTCCGATAATTCGGAGTTGAACTTAGCCGAGTCTTCAATATCTAAGTCATTTAGAGAAGAGGGATATGATTTTGGTTCGGAACTGCAGTATGTAATATCATCATCTAATATCTTCATGTTGGTAATTTGAAGATGACCTAAAAGATTTTATCGGCATAACTCTTTTGATGGGTGTGGTCCAAATGCCTGCTTACCGTGACTATTGGAGCAATAAATTGAGGTTTTCGGAAATCGCTGATGTTATGTCGCTGCTAGAAAAGAGAAACTGCTATTACCATTATCACGTCAACGTCTAGAACTAGACGTAAGCCGTTAGACGATGGTAAGAGCAGTATTGCCCTCATTTTGTCCTGTTTTTGCTCAATGCCGATGAAAATTAGATAATAATTACAAAGTATTTGTGTAATTTTTCTAATAAACATTTTTTTTTTACAATTTGTTTTTATTTTGGTAGTTAGTCTAATTTTCTATTCAAAGCGCAATGTTGATAGTCTACAACATATATATTAGCTTTTACTTTCTACAGTGTTTCGCAATGTCGTACCTGAACAACATATGTTTTCTCGAAAAGTACATAATATAGATTTTTTTAAACATTTTTCCAGAGCCATTCTGACCATAACTAAACACCTCAAAAAGAAAAAAATACGAAATTGAGAAGAAAAATCTCTTGCGAACTAAAGGGTTAAACAGTAAAATGTAAAAGGGTAGGTACAGTAGTGCGATTAAAGAGAGTAAAAGTGTTCTCTCTTAATACACATATCATTTAGAAAGAGAGTGTCCGACCACAGTCGTCTTCACTTAAGTATTTAGAGTGTTGCCTCCACTTTGATCTATAAGCTTCTTGTTGCTACGGATAGTGTGTTACGCAATTACCCCGCTGTCCAACCAATAGCAGAATCGAATCCAACGTGCATCGAAATTTAAAATTCCACGATCTCAATTCAAAATGGCCAATGAATGAGTTTGACCTAGGTACGAGTAACTAAGGCTTATTCAAACTGTAGTAACGCAATTACCCTTTCAGAGCTTGCATAGTAACGTCAACAACCACGTTTCCTCTGCTATCAAAGATAGCACAATTTCCAGGGTGCATTTTCTCTGAAATAGCTGCTCAATCGTAGAACCTTCAGTTTGTTTGTTGTACCGAATGAGCATCTATCGTAACACGGAGCTACGAACTGATTGTAATATTAGTATGGATATGGATTGGAACGAAATTCTTTTACGGAGCTTGTGGTAAGAGTAAAATGGGAGAAATCGTCACGTAAAAAAAAGCGTTATGTTATGTCGTTTTTATGGTTTTGAGGGTGCTAAAGCCGATATTGTGGACAAAATGAAAATCTAAGATAATCGACGGCAAAAATATACAAATCTTCGTCATTTTGAAATTTTCGCAGCCACCATCTTGGATTTTTATTTTGAATTTCGTTCCTGCCGGGGGTTTTTAAACAATCAATAAATCACGCGTGTATTTCTCGAAGTGTTTGACTAGTGCACCGACTTTTGGCCAGTTATATTTAAGTCTCATAGAGGCGAGTCTGCAGGTATCACAGGCGATCAGTACATACTAACGTATTCCTCTGTTTTTCCCCATTTAATAATACTAGCCTAATAATACTAACCCTATGATTTGTTTTTGAGCATAATTTTTATATTCTAAAATATAACTATGCTGAAAAACGCCAACGACCACGTGACCGCATTTCTTATTAAGATGAACATAATATATATAACTTATTATGATGAACATTATTTTTGTAAAATGGGTGACTCCAAACTGTTCGTACCTCACAGTAAACCGCTGATTTACCGCCGGTTAAAGCCAGCCAATTCGTTGTCTGTTCGCTTTTCGCTCTCATTGTACAATGTTTGAACACCATTATTTTTATTGCAGTCTAGCGCACTGTAAACGTTTGACAAGGACATATTAAATGGAACGAATTCCACTAGAGAAATGTGTTCCCTTCTGATTTAAAAATAATGAGTATGTTTGGGAAAAATTTTGTTACTGGTCACCAGCCCCTTTGTTGTTGTTAAATAAAGAATATGCCTCTGGATCTAGTGGACACTCGCAAGACTGCTGAACATGGAGACTTGATTTTGTTTTCCAGATCGGACAACGTGACCAGGAGAATATCTTCAAACCACCTTGAAAGCAGGATTTGCCTTGGCTCTCTCGTTCACGAGGCAGGACTGGTGTAGCACTGACATTTTCCGATACGCGTGCATTCATCTGTCCGATTCCTTCATCAGTGGCATCGGCGATGCGATTTAAACCAGATGGACGTCATATTTTTAAGTTTGGAATAGCTAAGGCCAAATTAATTGCACATAACGCGAGAGCAAATGCGAAATTTGGTGACTCCTTTACAATTTAGAAGTGCCTGTAAAGTTTAATTGAAATAAACGATTAGAGGTGAATTTGAATGAAAATAAATACAGGGCCCGAATTCACTATGACTTTATCTTACTTCGACACCACGTCAATTCTTTAGTTAATCACGACATCTGCTATTAACGTAATATTGTCTATGACTCAATGGCGTGGTTTGAACTGTCACAATACATGTTGTCTGTACGGTTGACATTTCGATTCCTTGGCACGATATTGACGTGGTTTGCGCGTGGTAAGATTTCGCGGGGAATAATACAGAATTGGAGCTCTTGCATCACAGCGGGCCCTATCTTACCAGCGCTGCATAATTTTTTTTTAAATGTCGAAGCATCGTGCTGGGCTTCGTATAGGACTTTCTGTTTCATTTTGTTACTTTTTTATATAACTTGGATTTTTATTTTACTGTGTTTAGTTTAATTTGTGATATTCCTGTACGAGTCGCAATAAATACTTTTTCTTTTCTTTCATTCTTGTAGTGTTGTGGGAAGAAGAATATTTTTGCCATGTATCAAATAGCTTGTTTGACCAAGCATAACAGACAAAGACAAGCGCTTCTCTCCATACTCCACATTCGTACAAAAAACGGGTAATGACAGACGATACCGTCACGGGCGCTTACCGTACGACGGTCGTACGCGGACATTATACGGTCCACTGGACCGAGTCGACAATACTAAGAATATGCAGGTTAACAAAATAAGTCACACAAGTTTGACATGTTTATACACGGTGTAATTCCTAATCGTTACTTAACTTCAAGCAACGTCTATGAATAAAGGGGTTTGTGTATGAGATCAGTGGTGGTCCAATGATAACGGCCGCGACTTACGAGTTGAAGATCCTGGGTTTGAATCCAGACAGGCGCTATACTTTGTGTAAATTATTTCATCACCACTGCTCTCAAAACGGTGAAAAACATCGTGAAGAAACCGGCATATCTTAGAACCATAAATCGAAGAAAATTAAATGTGACATAATCTACCTACTCGCATTGGACCCGCGTGGTAAATTACGGCCCACTCCCTCTCACTGAGTCCTGGCTTGTGTCCCATTAGTGGGAACGTAATAGGTCGATTATGCTATCGTAATTGTGATGTTACACCGAATTGATCTATGTTTAATTTATCGATCCGCCTTCGGTCCTGCCCTACTAATACGCAGACGCCAGCACATCAAGCTACTACAACCTGTCAAATTTCTGTAATAGATTTTCAACTTTATCGATAAAGCATAAGGTTCAAAGTTGATTGGGAAACTTTGACAGTTTCGGGTAGCTTGATGTACTGGCGTCTGTACAGTGGCCTCCAAAATTTAGTTGACAATTTTCCACTTCAGTTTTGACCTCATTAGGATTTAAAATTTTAGTGATCCTAATGTTTGAACTGCTTTATCGTTTTTATTGACTAACCTTTGACTTATGATAGCTGACAGGCTTGATGAGAACCCCATAATGGGACATCTCATCAAAACAACACTGTCTGTCGTAGTGTATAAGTATTAACATAGATCATAAGTCACATTGTTACTAACATACTAGGATATAAGTACTAACATAGGATATAATTATTCTTACTAACATCTTTTATGTATATTTTGTTTTTGTCAGTGTGGGACCTTTTGCTGTCTGTCAAATAAATAAATTATTATTTTTATCTTTCTGACTGACCGACCCCTTGACAATTAAAAGTGCCTGTAATAAAAGTGCCTGTAAATAAATGCTTTGCAAAAGTTTCATTTTGAGTCAGGAATAGCTCACAGATGTGCATGAAATTTTAATGAAAACAATAGCCAACTAAGTTGATTATTTTTCTTCACTGAATTCCCACTGGATTTCAGTGATGACCGTTAGTATGCTAAAACAAGTGAATAACCCACTGGTTACTCACTTGTTTTAGCATATTAGCGTCTTATACATTTTTGCATCATTAGATGTCAGTTTTGATGAACAGGAGACCATGCTGATTGTTAATATCTCACTCACATCACCTAATTGTCACGGTGAGGTTTTTATAGAATAAATCGGCTGATATTGTTGTAGTACAACTTAGGCGCTCTTTAGACGATAAGTCGTCAAACAAGCGATTTTGTTTTAATTCTATGTAGAGTTGTGTGTGCGCAACTTTACGCACTATAAAAGAAATCGCTTGTTTGCAAAAAAATATGACACATTTTCACAACATCTCATGTTGTTATATCAAGAAGGAATATTAGAAACACTTACAAATAATGGAATAAATTGCTTGCATATTTACGTAGGATTTAATTTTGTTTCAGATTTTTTAAAGTCAAAGTTTTTGTTTGGTGACATGTAAAAATAGGTGCAGAGATGTTTTGGCGTTGACGGCGTACGAATATCAAATAAGTAGATAAACGAAATTATAGTTTAGTAACAGGTTTTTTGGTAAAATAAAATGGCAAGTTATCACAGCTAAATTGTATCCTAAAACAAAGTTAAAAAGATCACAATTTCAGTAGCATAAAGGAACTAAATTTACGTAACATGAAAGTCACACGTATCTATTATAAATATATAAAACAAGATTACTTACCAATTTAGTGAAGTACACTCACATATCTATCGAATCACGAAACTATCTCAAATATCGACAAACTCCAACGTTTGCACGCAAAACTCGCGACGGTTACTCGCGCGAAGTATCGAAAAACAGTGCGTTCCACTGTCGATACGGTTCGTCGATTCGATGTCGAAATTGTGGACGTCACTTATCATTACCCTGTTATACGACGTATAATAATAGGGATGGGATTCTCGTGGTGAAATTTATCGATGAAATTTTTTGTTTGAAAAGTAATTGATATTAGAGAAAAAATATCTGCATTTTCGCAACTATGTTGAGGTCGGCTTCTAGTCTTACCGGACGCAGCTGGACACCAGTATTTTACATGGAGTGACTGCCTATCTGACCAAAAAACTACCTGAGTAAAAGAAATATCCTCCTCTCCATTTTTAGATATTAGCAAATTGAAAGTCTTAGGCTCTTGGTATTCAGTTCTCGATTTCAAACAAACTTTGTTTGCATAAACATCGGCTGATTCATTTGAAGTGCCTTTTATTAGACGAATTGCAATAAAGCCACCCAGAAATACTTGAGAAGGGTCTTAAGATTTAAATGTTCTGCATAATACCTCAAGTTTAATTGACTTTTGGCTTTCGAATAAAATAATGCGATTTTATTTTTCAAGTATGTAGTATTATTTTCGAATAAACTTTTAATACATAATATAGCAGAAACAGATGTTAGAATAAAAACCTATTTGTGTTATTTTTGTAAAACAGTTTGTTTTTATTTTTCAGTCGGTAAAAATATACCTACTGATTGACTTGCTGATCGGACATCCTAATTCTTATCTTAACTAATATTATAAATACGAAAGTAAATTTAGTATGCTTTTGGTTACAGAATCGCAGTGCAGATCCCATTGGTGAAGGACTTTTCAGTTATTTATTTTTGTCTGTGCTAAAACACCAATCAATCCAATCCAATCCCAATCTCTTTGATTATACCTACGTAGTGCAGCGAAAAAAGAAAAACACGGACTGTCTTCGCCATATTATGATTCATAATGTTATCCTTTTATGATTCTGCCAAAGTGGCTTTTTCAGGCGCCCAGATCGTTTGTAACAGATGGTGGGATCTGGAAGAGGACATAGGCTACTTTTCATCCTGGATCGCAGATGAAGTCGCGGGCAACAGCTGGTAGTTCATTAAAGTTGTTTTATCGAAAGGAATAAACGAACATTTCATCGAATTACTCATTAAGAAATGGTTGTGAATATAAATTTGAGTGCTTAACAAGCACTCACTTTGTGCCGCTCTCCGATAAATATCGAAATGAAATGGTAAAGAGGAATTTATAAAATCATCATTTCCGGAAAATGAAATTATTTTAAGTGCATAAATATTCAATTTTGTGAATTTTACTTTCCACGTTTTTCGCGTTACACGAATGTTGAATAAATTATGTTTTATTTTGAAGTGGTTTTCATTAATCCGCGTTGGGCTTTTATTGAGATAGGAAAAAACCATTGAACTCGCGACAGTGTTACCGTAACCGACACCGCGCGTGTTTTGTTAATATGACGATTCAAAAAATACACACGTAATTGTTCAAGTTTTCACATCTGTCGGCACTCCCGGAGTGCCACTGTTTTGTTTTTCTTATTAAATCTATTTAAAGTGTGAGACGCTCCCCGGCAGATGGACCGACGACCACAAAAAAGATGGCTGGGATAAACTGGATGCGGGTGGTGGAGGACAGGGTATTGTGGCGTGCATGAGGAGAGGCTTGTGTCCAGCAGTGCGATTCTGTAACCATCTCACCGTGAAAACTTAGGTGAAGTGAGCGTGGAGTGAGCTGTCAATAGTGTCAATTCCTAGCAAAAACAAACTCACTTCACCTAAGATTTCACGGTGAGATTTTTACAGAATCGACCGGCTGCAGTGAACTGCGATAGACTGAGTTGATTGATATCGATGTTTCAAAGCACATCACTATAGTCAATGTTTTATTGCTAGTTAAATTAAAGTTTTCGAAAGTAATAATAAGGCCTACGTTGTCAGATGAATTCTAGTAATGATAAAATTTCACCGGAACGTCATTATTATGTACAGCCGGTCGATTCTGTAAAAATATCACTATGAAAACGTAGGTGAAGTGAGTTTGTTTTTACTAGGAATTGACACTATTGACAGATCCACGCTCACTTGACCCAAGTTTTCACGGTGAGATTTTTACAGAATAGCACCGCTGTATTCTTTTTGTTTGTCACTCAGTGGAGTTTTTCTATTAGTGATTATTCATGCATGTATTTTTTTACGTGACTGGATTTCATACTGGATTTCATAAACTAGCTGGCACGCGTCCTGCTATGCCACGCCAGGAATAAGTTTTGGGCTGCGTACCAGGAGGAATCTTCAAATGTAAATACGCACAGACATTTCTTATACAGAAGCTCTTAACAGATGAGGAGATGGACTTCTGGAGGGAGGTGGGCTGGCTGGAATACCCACTGACGGTCGCCATGACCCACGCACATTGGCCCAACCAAACCCTTTAACATAGAACCTAGACATTACTTAATATTTTTTTGTAAAAAATCCCAAGACATTTTGTCTTCATTATCAGTTTAAAAAAAATGGGAATAATAAAATTTACTTACAACACAATTTTAATTAAAATTTATTTTATTTTTAAGCATTATATTGTAAAGCACACTGTACTTAATTATGTTTCATTAGCGTGACAAACAGCTGGATAATCTGGACTCTTTTCACAGATAAATGTGAACGATTTGTCACACCATAAGTCGTTCAGGAGCCCCGAGCGATAAATGGAACCACAGTATTCACCTGGTGGTAAATTGTTTGGCTCCGTAAGAGCAAATTTGCTGAACCCTGCTTCTGATAGAGTTTGGCCTGAAAAGGAAAAAGTGGTACTGTTTTGAAGTTTTTGTGACAAAAAAGCATGGCTCCGCTTGCTTCAAAACTTATACGCAGTAGGCCCGTCGACGCTACGAATCACAAAATAGTTGATGCACATATTAATATGCATCAACTATTTTGTGATTAGCACGAAGCAGTAGCATGAAGCTACACAAAATAATAAGCTTAACAATTATTTATTCTTCATAATCAACAGACTGTGAATCAATTAATCAAAATAAATCGGTCCCTATATCAAGTAATTCAATTGTCTTCTTTCATTGATATAATTGTTATTCAATATACGTAGCCATTCCCCAACTATGTTGGGGTCGGCTTCCAGTCTAATCAGATGCAGCTGAATACCAGTATTTTACATGGAGCGACTGCCTATCTGACCTCCACAACCCAGTTATTGGGTAATACGATACCCCTTGGTACTCGTAGGAATGGTTGTCAGACTTTCGGGCTTCTGACGACCCGTAACGACTGTCAAAGATCCACGAGTGACAGCCGGGACCAACGGCTTAACGTGCTTTCCGAGGTACGGAGGAGTCACCCACCCACGGACCAACCGTAGAAAGCGTAGCCTGATCCTTCGAAGCGTGCGGCTTGTATTTCCTAGCATTGAGCTCGTCAACAAAATATATATTACCATGAATTGTCCTCCAATCCCCACGTTCGCCCCAATCGAAGAAGCCGATGAAAGCTACTTCTTTCCAACTTGGTGCCATTCCCAACATTTCACTTCTGGGAATTTTAGAGAAAATTTCACTGAGTATGTTAGCTTCGACTTCGCTGTTTATAATAGCGAGATGGCCGCCTTCAGCTGTACATGCCATGGAGGCTCGGGAGAAATTCCGTGGTGTCATGTGGAACTTGTAACATTTGTTAGTTCTCTTATCCAATTGGTATTCTGAAAAGGAAATGGTGATGATGAGAATCTACTCATAAAATAGCAGATCTTGCAAGTTTTGTTTAAGGTTTCCAAGCAGGGCTGAATTTTACGTATCTAGAACCAGGATCATGGGCTCCGATGGAATCCTATGGATTGGAGTCTAGGGTTGAAGAGGTTTTCTATTAATGTAATAATAAATGAATGAAACCTTGCTTTAGGAGTATTTTTAGAAAATAATTTAGATTATCTCCTGTGTAAAAAAAAGTGCAGAATATTATCAATGTTTAGGCGACCACAGAATTGCTATAGCACTCTATGGTTGCATGCCCTCACTTACCATAAGCATAATCAGCGTATAATATTCCCACTGCTGGGCCACTGGCCTCTTCTCCTTGAGAGAAAGTGGGCTATAATCTACCACGCTGACCCAGTGCGGGTTGGTAGACGTCACATTTCCTCGATTTATTTTAATTTGAGTATATAATTATTATTTACCTGGATCTACAGTACCGCACTCATTGACTTCTACTTGAGGGTCCTCGGCATGGTAACAGATGTAAGGCCGAGTTTCTTCACACGGACGATCTGCTAATGATCCATTACTATTCAAAGTGATACAGCTTTCTTTATTATCCTTATTATCTGGCTCATTTCCAGCCCAAATTGTCGGAATTTTCAAGAGCGGTGTACCTGTAATTTGTAAATCTGTATTAAGTCGTAATTTAGACTATATAAAATTTTGAATAAAATATTGAAAAACATGGAGGACCATTTGTCACAGCTCCGCATGTAGACCTGATGGCCTAGTCTTGGCTTTCAGGAGGCTGTTCCCGTAATTTTAAGAACTTCACAGTCTGAACTCGGTCTCAATCTCTCAAAAATACGTCTAATTTCCTTAAATTTTTGACAAGGTTTTGGACATTGATTGTCGCTGAGATGAGATTTTGAATGTTTTTAATTACTAGAATTTGTCTTCTGATCTGTTTCTCCAGAATGTAACTTTGCCTAGGCGCAAGATAAAGTGACATGGAAAAGTCAAACATGTATTGGCTAAGCTACCAAAAAGTCTATGTCAATCCTATATAGTGGTATGAGGAACTGCAGGTAAAGTTCACTCTTACTCTATAGAAAAGGGAGAATCCTCCAAAAAGACGGGTGTTGTGTCTGGCGGGCCCGTTGATTCATGTCGGGCCGTTGTAACTATGCTAATTGCGCGGTAAACTCTGCTTGCGAGATGCAGGATTTGGCGTGACGTCAGTATGACGCGTTGTTTGCATGTGGTGTTGTAGATACCGCTACATCACCCCAGTTGCCCGCCAGACACAACACCCGTCTGGTCGGAGGATCCTCCCTTTTCTATGGAGGTTGAGTGAACTTTGCGTCCTGTTCCTCATACCTCTATACTATTGAAAGTCGTTGTAGAAATACGAAACGCTTTGAAAGCGAATGTCACTTGTTTAGGCCCTCAGATTATTGATGTCTACAACTAGTAAGAGTTAACTTGAGACCCAAGCGGCCCCTCCCGACCCCCGCGCTGTTACCGCTCTCGCCATACCTAAATACCGCGCGCTTACGTCATCCGTGCGAAGGCTTAAAGTTTTTGTGTGTGAATCGAAGCTTATAATACCTAATTGTAATTATACTGATCGACAAACCTTCAACTGTATGATAATCTCCTTGAGAGAGAGTGGCATGAATCCCGGTAAAGATTTCTTGTTTCAAAGTGGAATTCTTTATTATGTGCACCATTTCAGCTTTCAATTTTGGTGTGGTTGGAGACACTAGGGCAGCACCTGATTGCAGAATAAAAATAATAATAAAAATTAAGTAAGTAGTACCTATGTTTAAAATAACATCACGTCATTAACATCCTGATAATCTGACTGAAAAATTAGCAGAATGAATTTGAATACTTTTTATGATACCTAACTATTGAACGTTTTGGATTTAGACATTTTTACAGAATATATATTTTTTTAATTGGCGACTTTCGTCGCCAAAAGTCGCCAATTGAACCAGTTCGAGAAAAAAATCGGGATTACAAACCATAGACTAGCTACTGATATAAAAGTAATTCTAAAATCGGAGTTTTACAAAATATACAAAGTTGCTTGATTGCTTGCATCGTATAAACTGGTTTAAAGAGCTTACCTTCCAGTGTGCATCGCAGCCGGGCATCGAACCAAGTCGCTGGTACAACATGGTGTTTGAACCATCCTTTGACTGCTGAACTGTAATTGTAGTCACATCTGAACGCTCCCTCTAAAAATACAAGCAAAATAATATTTAAAAAAATATGTAAAATATCAATTCACCAATCAAATTCGCAACACCATGATACGCTCCGAAACAGGCCACGCCTAAACCTATTTATCGCTAGCGTTAGCGATAAGTCTGTGAGGCTGAAAAGGAGTGGGTCACATACGATGCATCAGGACAGATGGGCCAAGATCGTCACTCAGTTAATGCCTGAAGACGTGTGTCGCGTCGTTATCGAGGCAGGCCAGCGTTTCTTACGCTGGCGTGACGATTTGGACTCGTTCTTGACCGATTGGACGGAGAATGCAAAAAAAACAGTGACACTCTAGGAGTGCCGACAGAAGTGAACATTTGGAAAAGCATAGTAATTTTATAAACATACATATTTACAGATCATTCTTCTCAAAGAAAATGTACCGCGCGTTGATGTCTTTATAATGGCCAAAATTTGAAACAGAGGTGTCGGTTACGGTAACAGTGTCGCGATTCAATGGTTTTTTCTCATCTCAAAAAATGCCCAGCGCGCCTAAAGGCTCCTACAAATAGGCGCGAACCACGATGTAATCGCGTGTCGCGCCTGTTTGAAGGAGCCTTAAAGAAGTTTTCACTTAAAAAATCGGAAAGTATAGGGGAGACCTTTGTCCACCAGTGGGACAATATAGGTTAATAAATAAATCTAATAAGGGATTCTGAGCAAAGAATAACTCAAATCAATCTTAAGGTGAATGGGTAGTTGAGACCGCGAAATTCAAATTTTCTTACGTTTTTTGCAATTTGCAGGTCAGTGTCAGATTATATCTTGATCAAAATATGATTCGCGACAATAACAGGTACATATTTAGAGAATTATAATCATTAGAATCATTAATATATCTTTCTAAGTTAGATTTCTACCACCAACCACCAATCTCTATGGAAAAGTGTTAGTGGTAGAAATCTAACTTAGAAAGATATATTAATGATTCTAATGATTATACTTCTCTAAATATGTACCTGCTATTGTCGCGAATCATATTTTGACCAAGATACAACCTGACACTGACCTGCAAATTGCAAAAAACGTAAGAAAATTTGAATTTCGCGGTCTCAACTACCCATTCACCTTAAGCTAGATTCGATTTAATCAAACACCACCAAGAAAAACTTTGTGATATAATTTCGCAATGGCTGCAAATTAAACGTTTGGTTCAGAACGGCTCCTCGAAAAAAAAAACTTTTTTTTTAATATTTATATTTTTTTTATGTTTTGTATATTTTTTTAAATAAAAAAAAACTATTACTTAAAGCGTTTTATAATTATTAATATTTAAATTATTTTAATAATATTCTTTTTAATTTATTTTAGTTTATTTGTATTGATTTTTTTATAACCTCGGCGTACCAGTTGGCTAAGTTAGTCAAAGTCAAAGTCAAATCATTTATTTCAAATAGGCACATTAAAGGCACTTTTGAACGTCAAAATTTATAGTAAAATTAAATATTATTATATTTAATTATTATATTTGAAATTAAATATTATTATAAATTAAATATTTTGAATAAAGCCAAAGTCTTTTTATATATTGAAAACATCTTACCAATAAAAGTCAGGCAGAATAATACCACGAGATATTTTAAACAAGACTTCATTTTGTAACAACTTAGATGCACAGGTATAGTTATGGCGATATTACTGTTTCAGTGAATATATATACTAAATCTAGTACTATTTTTAGCGATAGATATCATTGACCTTACCGGTGTTCAGTGGTTCTCAAGTATAGTATGACACAAAATATATGAAATTCCTTATCGCCAGGTGATAAAAGTTCATAAGTAATTATTGTCCAACCGAATTGTAGTAGTACCATGGAATACGCTCCCGGTTAATGTTGTGACGGCTCCGAAACTGAACTGCTTCAAGAACCGACAAAACAGATTAAATATCTCCAATTTTTGGAACACATGCATCAGCTAGTCAGCTGGTAGTGTATCTTACCAAATAACAATTATGATAGAAATAAAAGAATAAAAAAAAATGTATTTGAAAACCACTGACACAGGAAAATAATATACGGTAGATACTGAAGTAAAAACTATAATTTAATTACAAAAGCTTTAGTCATCACTTTGTTGTTTAGTAAAGTCAATGACATCAATTATGTCATCTGTATCTCAATAAACCACAATAGAACAAAGTTCCTTATTTTTCGAAATAGCAGAAATAGCACAACATACAAGCATAATAATTAAATGATAACCAATTAGTTACAAGAATATACAACGTGGTGCTTCAATGGCGACATTAATTTAACACACATTATACGATTTCGCTTTTTCGTTTTGTGAACATATTTTAATTTTATTAAACTTTTTTTTAATTATTTCGATACCGGAAATTTCAATTGTCGTAAAGGACATTTTGCCGAAAATGAGTTATATACATATTTGGAATCAGCGTCGCGAGCTCTATCGATTGGTATATTTGAAATATTTCTATCTTTAAAAAAAAGCCCTTTACGACCTGGGTTTTCAACAGCTCTAGCTCGATTTTTTTTACTATTTGGGATGTATCGTAAAAATAATTTTCAATAGGGAGTGTAAAGTCATGTTTTAATTATTTATGAGGTCGTAATGTCAATTTTTTGCATTGAACTTGTTATACGACATTATAAACAACATCGATACCAGAAAAATCAATTGTCGTAAAGGATATTTTGAAATTTCAATTGTCGTAAAGGACATTTTTCAGATTAGCCTACCACAATCTGTCAGATTTCTTTAATAGATTTTCAACTTTATCGCTAAAGCATAAGGTTCAAAGTTGATTGGGAAAATCTGACAGATTGTGGTAGGTTGATGTGCTGGCGTCTGTACATACATCTTTTATGGGGTACTGTGTTAAATGTTACAATAAAATACCTTGTGATATATTGCAATTAAATGAAAGAAAATTTAAAACTCACATTAAACGTACACTTTGTAAACAAGCATACTATAAATTAGAAGATTATATCCAAGATAAGAACGCTTGGAAACATGCTGGTCCTGCTCCATAGGACGATCTAAAGTCTAGACAAAATCAAACGGGTTGCTAATTTAATTGTAAATTTATTCTTTTTTTTTATTTAAATTGATTTACATTTTGTACTCACGCCCTGACTGATTGCGTAAGATGTGCACAACCGATTCCAATCAAAAGAAAAAAAAACTAAATATGTAGAAAGCAGAAGAGGCCAATCATTTGAATATGTTATAAACGAAGGTGAAGGATCTAGATCAGTTTGCCAAAAGTTTTTGATTAATACATTAGATATCTCCCAAAAGTTTATTTTATATACAGTAAAAATGCACGCATATGGCAAGCGTAGAAAAGAGAACATGTCATGCAGAGAAGTATAGTGATGAAGATAAAGCATACGCAAAAGCAAAAGCTTTCATCCGAAGCCTTCCAGCCGTTCCTTCGCATTATTGACGTAAAAAGAGTTCATGTCCATATTTACCTCAAGAATTTAAATATGCTACAAATTTATTTAGGATTTATCTCAAATATTGCCAAAATAATTCAAAATTACACCTAAGTGAAAAAGTTTTTATAGGAGTATTTAGATCTACCGTCTTTAGGAACTGTTAAAGACATTCTTCCTGAAACTGACGAGGAAGACGATATCGACGCAATTGATATCTATGATTTTACATTTAAAAAGTTTAAATATAGTTCCCAGCAGCGGGACTCGGTTATTCTAATTTTATTATTATAAAAGACCACTATGTTTTGAAAAAAATATTTAGTGTTTATGTTTAATTACTAATAATCACGCTAGGACCCTTAGGAGCCGAGCAAAAACCAAAAAAGTCAGAAAAAGGTAAATAAATTAAAAGCGTAGGCAGGCAATGCGACGGGGTGGGTCGGGGGAACAAGAAATTTCACGCGGACGAAGTCACGGGCAGAAGCTAGTTTTAAGTATGAGACTGTTTTGATCAATATTGTTTGAGTTTCATTGATAATTATTAAAAAAAACTGGTTAGTAGATTAGTTTATTAGCTGATTATTCAAAAAAATTTAGTTGTTTTTCAGCATCGCAACGATTTCTTGCGATTTAAATTAAAAAATAGCATCACATTTTGTTTAAATTTTGAGTTCCTATTAGTATAACATTTTTGTTACTTTTTTTATAAAATATTTTGATTAATAAATAAAAAATAATAAAAAAACCTTTTATTTCACCTAGTTTTACTACCTATTGTAGGTATTTCTTAACTAGATCTTTAGTTTTTTGTTCCTTTTACCCCCTTAGTCTCTGATTTAATTGACTTGTACTACCCATTAATGATCAAGATTAGTCCTTTACGACTCATCTGACTTTACTATAACCAATTTTTCGTGGCTGTAAAGTACTTAAGTTCTATTTTTGTGAGCTGTAAAGGACTCTCATTTTCGTCAATAGTTAAGTTTGGTTTATTTTGTTAATTTAAAGGGATAGAACACGAAAAAATAGTTGGGGTTTCTTTTGACACCATGAATGTTGTACTTTGTTTGAAAAAGATATTAGTTAAAAACAATTTTTTTTTTTGTTTTTTGTCTCTACTGAAAAGTCGTGTTTTGTCCTTTACGACAATTGAAATTTCCGGTATCGATTTGTTTGGAATTTTCTAAAATAGCATTTTGAAGGAACTGTACTTAGAACTGTAGCGCAGTAAATTGTATATTATATATGTAGCGGCATTATAGTTAAGTGACGTTCAAATCTCAGAATAAATTAAATATTATCTAGATATTATGTCAAACTATCTGCCCTTTGGTAAATAAATGTTGGTAAAAGTGTAACGTGTCAAACTTGGCTATTTATCACAGAACAATTCCACATTCACAGTCACTTTTGCGCTTTAAATGTCATACACAGGAAACATGGTTAGGCAGAGATGTACCTATATGGTACCCCACATTTCACCAGTTGTGTTTAAGTCCCAGTTTCAGGGCCCGGGCTTCTACTGAGAAATTCCTGTTGGAAAAACTCAATAACACTGCCCCATCTAAGAATCGAGCCTCATGCTCATCAGTAACGCTTGCGACCCCTGGACCTATGAAGCAAATGTCATACATCAGTGTTCGTCATCTGCTTAGCCTTTTCCCATGTTGGGGTCGGCTTCCAGTCTAACTGGATACAGCTGAATATCAGTATTTTACATGGAGCGACTGCCTGTCTGACCTGCACAACCCAGTTACTGGGTAATACGACACCCCTTGGTAAGACTGATTGTTAGACTTTCGGGCTTCTGATGCTCCGTAACGACAGCCAAAGATCAACGAATGAAAGCCGGGACCAACGGCATAACGTGCTTTGCGAGGCTCGGAGGGGTCTTGATATTATAATTATTATTTATCCATTTATTTCAGGCATTAAGGCCCATATAAACACATGCAATTCAATATAAAAAAAACTGGCACTCCGGTAGTGCCGACAGAAGTGAAAACTTGAACAATTACGAGTGTATTTTGTGAATCGTCTTATAAACAAAACACGCGTGTTAAGGTGTGTTCCTTATTTTATAGGGTTTTTTGCAAATCAGGTATGATGACCAAAGTGACTGGTTTATTCTTCTCGTGAAAGGAATTTATTCAGATTTACAAATAAGCACACAGGATAGACTTCAGTTCGTGGTGTTGGTCGCGGCAGTGGTAAGAGAAGCAAGCCTCTCGCATGGAGCTCGTCGTCAGTTATATATCCGTGGTTCAGCGCCATCTCGTCGTTGTTGGATGAACTACGTAGTTAGTACGCGAGGCCCTCGTAGTTCTTCCCGATGTGCATAGATGGCGCTGTCCTCAACAACGCGCGTCTTACGTTTTACGTCTTACGTTTTACGTCTTACGAATTTTCGATCAGGGTCACGTGACCTGACGCGAGTTTATAAGTTTTTACCCATTCCAAAAAAAGTACACAGCGCCGCTAAAGAAGTTTTCACTTCAAAAATATAAATATATATGTAAAAATGGTCACCCATCCACGGAACAACCGCGGCAAGCGTAGCTTAACCTGATCGATCGACCCGTGGGGCTATTATTACTATGCTACACGCCCCCCATACATCACCGTGTTATCTAAAAATAATCAATTTACGATATTAAATTATATCTAACATACATATAATTTCATTAAAATTGTAAGCAAACGAACGTGCAGTCTATTTTTAATAACTTGTTTATCGTTACTGTTGAAAACGAGTGTTTATTGAATTTCTGCTTCAGTTGTTATGTTGAATACAATTCATTTCTATTTGTCAAGGGTTCTCAAATAACGTATTATCTCACGCCTGTATACTCAAAAGGGAGAGGCCATGTTGTTTAGTTGAAAGAAAGAAAGTAAAATGCGTTGATTGGCGCATTACATCAAAAAAAATACTCCTTATGAACATTTTCATAATGTCTTAGTTAAAAAAAGATAACTGGAAATCTCTGTTTCTATGGAACATTTAAAATCGGACTAATTTGGCTGTAACACTATTTTTCGAAAATTTTCTCAAAGGCTTCTTCAAACAGGCGCGACACGCGATAACATCACGCGCGACACAAAGGCACCGCAAGTCGCGCAACGAGCGGTGCCTTTGATTAGCGCGCGATTATACCGCGTGTCACGCCTGTTTGTAGGAGCCTTTATAGTAAGTGTTTTACTTAAAATATGCACGTTAGATTCACATCTAGTTGATGTCAATCAGACACCATGTGTTGTAACTCTACTACTGAGAAACGAATGTTGAAAGAGGATTGGTTGCTTAGGGATCTGCTTACATTACCCGTGGAATTAGTAAGAATTACCTAGTCTATCGCAGTCCTGGCCACAGACCTTTCCCAGGCTGCGCCACTACACCCTGTACTCCGCCTTCATCATCCAATCTGTCTTAGCCACTTTCTTAAGGTTGTCGGTCCATCTAGCTTGGGGGCGTCTCGCACTACCCTTGCTGATACGCGGTCTTCACTCTAGGGCCTGCTCCAGCGGCCATCGGTCCTCCGACAAACATGGCCAGCCCATGACTGCTACTTCAGTTATGAAGCAAGCTATGTCGGTTACTCCGATTCTTTGCCGGATAACTTCATTCCTGATTGTTATTGTTCTGTCAACAGCGATGCGTTTACCTAAATACTTTAATTTTTACCTATTTTCTTTCTTTATTACTTTAATTACAGTTTTCTAATATTGCAGTCCAACATAACGCTTATTGTAGTTTTTGTTCATTACCATCTGCCTGCCCATGACCTATGTTACGAATCGGTGCAACATATTTTTTGCTGCCATTCACTCCGGTTTCTTTAATATCATCGCTGACAACAACCCACCCATCTCTTTTTTGGCCTTCCTCTCCTTCTCCATCCATCAATATTTCTATTTCATCACTATTTTAGTTTATGCGTTTTATCCCTCCTCGTCACATCGCAAACGATTCCATTATTATCATCTTTTCTGTAATTAGCACCATTTTCAAACTTCCTTATACTGTAATTGTTAGTATAAGTACTAATGAAATTAGTAGGCACAACAACAAGGATGTTTTGATGCCTTTGTTTGCTTTCAGGTATTACCCAACCGAAAACTCATTAGTTCATTAGTTTATTTATACAAAGCGATAAGATGAGCGTTTGCATTGTTTAAATAATGATACCTATTTAATTTTTCTTCAATAATATTATTTTCCTTGTAACCCAACGGTTTTCTGCATATGGTCATGTGTGTATTAATAGCATCATCGTCATTTATTAGCTGACCCGGCGAATCAATGTCTAGAAATGAATTATCTTATTTTTTTACGTGAATATTTCCCATGATTTATATATAATTATAGTTATTGTGCTATTCGGGGCGGAGATAAATCCAACAAATCAAAGATCATCAAAATCGGTCCAGCCGTGCTTGAGTTACAAATGGTGTAACTAACCCGACTTTGTTTTTTGTAGAGAAGAAGATAATGATATAGAATTAAATGATCACACGGGATCGTACTATCCGGATAAGAAGTATCCTATGTCATAACCTAGGTCAATTTCATCGACGTCTGTTCAGCCGTTACGACATGAACAGGTAACAGACAGACAGAGATACTTTCTCATTTATAATTATAGTTTCGATTTATCGGACTAGAGATGGCAGCTAGCCATGTCTTATCGTCTGTTTTCAGAAGCCCGAAAGTCTGACAACCAATCTTACCAAGGGGTATCGTATTACCCGCTAACTGGGTTGTGGAGGTCAGATAGGCAGTCGCTCCATGTAAAATACTGGTAATCGGCTGCATCCGGTTAGACTGGAAGCCGACCTTAACATAGTTGGGAAAATGCTAGGCAGATGACTTCTCTAATAGTCGTCATTCACACAGTCCATCCATCTTTCTTTGGTCTTCGCCTACTCTTATAGCTAAAAAATAAATAAATGAATTCTGATTCTGAAACTACATTCAGACCGGAATAACTCTTGGAAACCACTGACTTTACAGGTTTACGTCTCAACCGATGTTATAAATGAGTTTGTTGAAACGATTGTAAAAGCACATTTATTTTTATGTGCCTACACAAAATGAAGTATTTTTTTAAATTTCTAGTGTTATTGTTCAGTCTGAATTTTATTGGTAAGTTCCAAGTTAACTTGATCAAAGTCATATTTTAATTTTATGTACCAATTTTACAATTCGATTTGTGTGTAAGCACGAAAAACAGCTTACTGTTATTCCTGAAAGGTTCGCCAGAGGAGTACAGGAACATCAATATCTGGCCAGTTATGTTTAAGTCCAATGTAATAGGGAGCGAGCCTATTACCATTAACTGTGCGAAATTCCAGACTCCGATCTCTTACTAGGAAAATTCCTGATGGAAAACCCAACAACGCTTTGCTAGACTGTGGAATCGAAACCAGGACCTAACGCTCAGCCGTCACACTTGTGCTCAGTGAGGCAGTCTTTAACATTATCAATCAATCAATCAACTCAGCCTATTGCAATCCACTGCTGGACATTGGCCTCTCCTAGGCTGCGCCACAACATTGGCCTCTCCCAGGCTGCGCCACAACATTGGCCTCTCCAAGGCTGCGCCACAACATTAGCCTCTCCCAGGCTGCGCCACAACATTAATTGGCCTCTCCCAGGCTGCGCCACAACATTGGCCTCTCCCAGGCTGCGCCACAACATTGGCCTCTCCCAGGCTGCGCCACAACATTGGCCTCTCCCAGGCTGCGCCACAACATTGGCCTCTCCCAGGCTGCGCCACAACATTAATTGGCCTCTCCCAGGCTGCGCCACAACATTGGGCTCTCCCGGGTTGCGCCACAAGATTGGCCTCTCCCAGACTGCGCCACAGCACCCTGTCCTCCGCCTTCCGCATCCAGTCCGTTCCAGCCACTTTCTTACTTTAGCATTATATTCATATAAAAAATATTTTGTTTCCAAAATGTTATAGGTATTTTGTGTTGCCCTTTTTTGTTGTATTTTTTTAAAGTCTTTAAGGCTCCTACAAACAGGCGCGACACGCGACATAATCGTGCGCGACACAAAGGCACCGCTCGTTGCGCGACTTGCGGTGCCTTTGTATAGCGCGCGATTTTATCACGTTTCGCTCCTGTTTGAAGGAGCCTTTATCAGCGGAAACTTTTAAATGACCTTCAAATTCGTTTTATTTAAGAACACGCTTTAAATTAGCTGTAAGTAATTTCCCGAATAGAATAAAATGAATAAATATTTTTCTTGTATTTTAGAGGGATCGTTCAGATGTGACTATAAATATAGCGTAGTGGCTCAGGCATGGTTCAAGCATTTCGTTGTACCAGCGACTTGGTTCGATGCTCGGCTGCGATGCTCACTAGAAGGTAAGCTCCTATTTTTACCCGACTACGGAGGGTACATTATTTTAGCCGGTATGTATGTATGTTCATCTGTTCGCTCATAACCTCAAAAGTACTTATAATAATTTGACAAATGAGGTATCGTTAGGAGCGTCTTGACCGTTCCGCTGGTTATATATGTGTCGTCACAGTAAAAATGTGGCGCCCTCTAGAGGACATAAAGTATGAATTTAAAAATAAATATTTTGGGATGGTGTCTTGTTGGATATCAAATGAATGGGCTTAATTAGCACATTTTAAAAATATAGATATTTATGAAATAAGCCCAAAAATAATTGTATAAAAAATAAGTTTAAAAACTAAAATCCGACTACTGTAATTGTAAAGGATGAAACAAGAAAGTACAGACGCTAGCACATGATGTGCTGGCGTCTGTACTTGCTTGATGTGCTGCACATCAAGCTACCCGAAACTGTCAAATTTTCCCAATAGACTTTGAACCTTATACTTTAGCGATAAAGTAGAAAATCTATTAAAGAAATTTGACAGATTGTAGTAGCTTGATGTGCTGGCGTCTGTACCATCCCGTGGTCGCGTACTAACATATTTATAGCATGCGACCCCTGGAAGGTTTTTTCTTGTTTCATCCTTTTCAGTAGTCAGGTTTTAGTTTTTACTTATTTTTTATTCATCAGATAAAAAACTAGACATAGGTAACAAAGGAGAAAGAAATTGGCATGGAAACGATCTTCCAAGTATTCTATAAATAACCGGTAGGTACCACTTCTCAGCAATATTAAAATGGATGAGAATTATCACTTTTTGAAAGTCATGAGTATGCCCAGATTCGCACCAGACATAGGTAACAAAAGAAAAATAAATGGACATGGAAACGATCTTCTTATTAGTCTATAAATAACAAGTAGGTACCACTTCTCAGCAATATTAAAATGGATGAGAATTAGCACTTCTTGAAAGTCATGACTACGCCCAGATTCGCACAGGTGCGTTTTATACTGTTACGATTTTTTTCGCGCACTTGATTTTCAATGCACTGCTAAGCTCCGAGGGATGAAAATCCAGCAGTGTGTTTTTTTGACGCGTTTGGATGTGCTCTGTTGGATTCTGAATGCTCGGCCCACCATCGAGAGTTCAAAATCCAGTGCGCGATAACGTCCCGCCGCGATTTTTATGTCCGTATGAACGTAGGCTAAGGCAGTCCTAGGCGAAAACGACTGTCACGCACTACGCGCTGTGCTGTGAGGATCGGGTACTCGCCCTCGCACTCGTTTATATGAATGTCGTACTTACTTCCGATTTTTTTTGTGAATGGCATCTCCCTGTTCAACCTATGAGGTTGTCGCCTGCTTAACCGGGCTTGCCTCAATAAATTAAGGCCTCCAGCCAGTGCTTAAAAAAACTAAGCGACTACACGCTAAAGGCTCCTATAAACAAGCACGAAACGCGATAATAATCGCGCGCGACACAAAAGCACCGCTCGTTGCGCGATTTGCGGTGCCTTTGTGTCGCGCACGATTTTATCGCGTGTCGCGCCTGTTTGAAGGAACCTTAAGGGCACCCCCTGTGGGGTACGGACCTCGGCTTAGGCCGTCGCTGGGAGAGGGCAGCAAGGGACATGCTAGATCGGAATTATGACGTACTTCCGATGATACAAGTTGCTTTTGTACGTCAGATCTCGAAATTCATAGAAACGATTGTGTCATCGCGCGACAGTCGCTTTTGGTCAGGATACTGGGTTCAAAAAAATGCCTAACTTCCACCATTTCTCACGTATTTGAGCTGGAAACATGAAGTAATGCAACAAACTGCAGTCTCTTTGACAACCAGCAGGGTAATGCGTAACAAACAATCGCTTTCATTTAAATAATAAACGATGGTTTCGCTGGGCATTATTAAAAAGAAACAGTAAAATTCACAATTCAAACATAATATTATCAATCGTTTTAATCATATTTTCTTCATTAAAATACTCATTACAGCCGTCGGTACTTAAATGAAAACACTAAGTCCCGCTTGAACCACATATCACAAAATGCGTTTAGCATTAAACGTATTTGATACATCGTCATGCTTCTGCCAATCGTTTGAAAATTACAGAGACGGAATAATGTTTTTATATGTTTGTATTTTATTATGAAACTCAATCACTGACAGACAATGCACAAGTGAAACCGCTTGGTCTAGAAGCATGAATGCATTTAATAAGAGTTTCTAAGGATTTTATGTAGATATAATCAATCAACAGACTATCGCAGTCCACTGCTGGACATAGGCCTCTCAAAGGCTGCACGACAACTCCCTGTCCTCAGCCTTTCGAATCCAATCTGTTGCACCCACCTTCTAGTCGTCGGTTCACGCACACCACGCTTCCCGATACGCAGTCTCTACTTCAGAATTTTTAGCTCCACCGGCCATAGGTCCTTCGACAGACATCGCCAGCCAACTGCTTCTTAATTTTGCTTAATCTGCAAGATATGTCCGTAACTCCGGTTATTTTCGGATACTTTAATTTCATATTTAGCTTGATAACTTGTTACTTTAATTAAGGAGCCTATTACCCACTTGTACTGAGGTAATGTATACCAGAAGCAGGACGAATTATCTAAAGGTTTTCTTTGGTCAACAGGTGATATACTAGCTTCTCCAACCACACCAGAAATAGAAGCTGAAATGAAACACATTATAAAGAACTTCTTTACTTCTGAGTCTGAAATCTTCACTGGGATTCATGCCACTTTTTCTCAAGGAGATTATTATACGGTTGAAGGTTAGTCTCATTTATTTATTTGTTAAGGTACACCAACTGCTTCTGTAATAATATAATATATCTTAAGTACTAAAGACAATAAAAACCTTAGACTTACACAGTCGCCAATTATAGGTTAACTATCATTCTCACAAATAAGTGATAACACATTATATTAACAAAACTAAAGGTTGTGTAGAATTTAGAAAATATGGCAAAATTCTTCTTAAACTTAAGATTAATTAATAAAAAGGAAACAACGAGGAACAATAATGCAATTTGCCCACTTATTTAGACATAAACCATATTTGTAAGCCTCTTGGCATAACATAGCGACCTATGAACTTTAATCTAAGAACTGTATTCACTACCTATGTTACACAAATAAAAAATGATTGATTGATTGAAAAAAACAATATAAACAGAAATAAAAATGAGATAATAATGGAATAAGTCAATAAAAGTTTAGAATATGCTTTTAGTAAGTATGAAATAAGTCCAGATTTGGTATAGAAAATATTGCAAGTGGATTGAGATATCCGTGATGCGGCAAACAAGATACCAGAAGTCTAATTGTATAACACTCTTACAATAGACAGTGCCTTTTATTTTGACAATTCAACAATATTCATTGCGTTATATTTTACGTTGTCGAGCAGATGAATTTTTTGAACATAATCATACATTTTTCATAAAGAAATGGTTTACATTTCCTCAAAATCTGGGGATAATTATTGCAGATATGTCACAAAATTTGTGTGCATATTGATACAAACAAGGTACCACGTCTTGAAGAAAAATCAGATATCTAAATTTAGATTATTTTGCGTCTATGGACTATATTGAGACTAATAAAATTTTATAAATTACAGGTATACCGCTTTCGGAAATCCCAGTAACTTGGGCTGAAAATGAGCCAGATAATAAAGGCAATAATGAAAGTTGTATCACTTTTAATGGTAATGGAGATTTAGCAGATCATCCCTGTGAAGATACTCGGCCTTATATCTGTTACCGCGCCAACTCTGAAATTAAAGTCAATGAGTGCGGGACTGTTGATCCAGGTAATTCTTTGCTAGGCTTGTATTTAGAATTTATTGAAGACGGTTTTAATAAAAAATTATTTTCTAAATATTTTGTCTTAACTTTCAAGCTCATTTTATTATACAGAATAGCAGAATCTTTCTGACTGTTTACGATGGTATTCGCCTAAAAATTGTTTTGGAGTTTTAGTATATTTTTTATTCCTGAAGTTTGGTTTTATCTGAAGCCTAAGCCATGTCCATGAAGCTGCTCGAAAGTAACCAGTTACCAATTTTAATCACCAATGAGTAGCCAGAATGTCGTTGCACTAATATTTCAATGGGGTCCTTGCACGACGCATCCAATCATATACTAGTTAAAAGCACGTTAGTAAATAGCGTCTTTTACATCATTGCTTGCATGGCCTGTTGTGTTAGTATGTATACACATTAGCAACACGCGTTAATAGCAGAGGTAACTTCAGCCGTTGACACCGGTCGATGCCCGCGCTCGACGCGTCGGCGGCTGCCATCCATCCATGACAATGTGCCGCTTGTGCACTTGAGTACGGTGCTCAAATACACGAGCGACATGTTGTCAACGGCTGCGGTTGCATCTACCGTTCACGCGTGTGTATGAATGAGCACGTAACTGGTAACTTTTGATTAACTCCGCAGGCGGCAGGCCTATTACTTTATTTACTGATGAAAACGGCTAGTGAAATCCGTGAAATCTTGTTCGTGAAATATTTACGGGTAGTATTTTTAAGAAAAAAAAGCCGTACGTTTCTACCGATTACATTAGGCTTACAACTCTAGCTTTGTTTGTTTAAATGCGTATAACAGTATGCAGATTTGGTACTTTTAACATAACATTGAAATAAAAATACAAAACGATTTCAGAATACCGTTTGGATACAAGAACAAACAGTTGCTACAAGTTCCACACAGTACCGAAAACTTTCTCCCGAGCCTTCTTCACATGTTCCGCTGAAGGCGGCCATCTTGCTGTTATAAACAGTGAAATCGAAGCCAAAGTGCTAAGAGAACTCTTCGCTAAATATCCTGGCGGAAAGATGTTGGGAAATTTCTGGAAAGATGTAGCTTTTGTCGGTTTTCACGACTGGGGCGAGAAAATGGAGTGGAGGACTATTCATGGTAATCTACATTGTCTTGCACCTTTTGAATTATGGAAAAAAACGATAATTTATATACAAGATGAAATTGAAAATTTTCGCCAAATAGAAATGTAGAAGGTGCAGTAATTGTTACATACTCATTATAAATTGTCATTTCCCAAATCTAAATTCTTGAAAATAATCGTGTAATAATAATTATCGTCTTAGATAGTGCAAACGAAGTTATTGCGGCCTTCAAGCAGACACGAATTATATCGATGTTCCAGTTTTTTTTTTTCAAAGTTATTGAAACAAAGTAAGAAAATGAAAGTATACACTTTAGCGCGCGCCCGTTAAGCAATCTATTCATCGTTGATTTCACAACATGAAGCAAGTAGGCAACGCGTTGAAGTAGCGGTATTTACTTAATTTTGAACGTTCGAAAAAAGGGCGCGCGTCAACGTTGCCAAATTGCTCGCCTACACGCACGTCACGTATGTGCATCCCTTTCCTTAATGACATGCTCTAAATTTACATTATAACTCGTTGAATTAGATATTTTAATTTGGCGCACCTATTCAATTTCATTCTGTATAATTATAAAGGATTTGAGACTTTTGCCCAGCAATGGAACAGTACAGGCTAACAAAAAATATATATTATATATGTATATATATAAGTGCTTGAGGAATGTCAAAAATCCAATTGGTAGTTTTTAAACATTGTTAAGGTTGTGCCCTCAGTGCAATGTGAAGGATTTGATGAACTAAATTCATTATAATTCTTAATTGATGGTGGCTTAAAGAAAAGACGGATGTATTAGTGTGAGGGTCGTGAGGGATGATAAATTATTGAGAATGGAGTAAATGATGAAGTGACGACTGCCCGAGGCGAATGGAAGAAAGCCATTTGCATCTATATGAAGTAACCAGGTAGGACCAGAGCAGGCCAAAATAAACTAATTCTCAATTCCGGAAAGAAAGAAAATGGCTGCAGATATGAATTAATAATAATTATTATTAAATAAGATTAGTCACTAAAATTAACATAACTTGCGTTAATAAAAAATTGGTGATACTGTCATACCAATTATCTGTAAACTTTGGCGCCAGCACACAAACTTTAAAACATTATCACTATAATGATTTCTGTTTCAGGCCAGACGCTATGGGAAGCAGGGTACAGCAAATTTTCTGGAGGAGAACCAAACAATGCATCACCAGGTGAAAACTGTGGTGCCATATACCGCTCGGGTCAACTAGACGACTTGTGGTGTGACAAGCCAGCAGCATTTATCTGTGAGAAGAGTCCTAACTTTCCAGCCGTTTGTAAAGCTGTACCTGAAGAAGCAGATACGAGAAAATCCAATTCAGTGAAGCAAAGAAATAAATGTTGAAAATATACATATTAAAAGTGAAATGAAATTAATTTGTTTATTCTGTAAATAAGATATCGGAATCATTTTTACACCTCATATTGTTAAAGAAAATAGAACCTAGATGAGGTCGGCGTTTCTTATCTGATTACTCTGAGAAGAAAGGTCGAAACAAACACTCAGAGGTCACAGTCTCTAAAGTCCAGACATAATCTTGGTCAGATATAAGTAATATTAACGATTAAACAAATAAATGGATATTAATTATAATATACATATTAAAAGTAATATTAATGCTTAAATAAATAAATGCCTAATTAAAATTTGTGTTTTAAATTATTGCTACAAAAAAAAGTGGTTTTAGTTGACAATGAATAATATGAATAATAATCAGTTAATAAAAAATAAGCCCATTATTGAGTTTGAAAGTAACCCCCTGCCATTTTATCTGTGTAATTTATATAAAACATTGGTCAGGCAAGGACTTTCCATAGTACTAACCGGTTTAGTTTAGCCACCCAAATCTATAATCCAATATCTTTGTTCCCATATCCTAAAATAATTATACACACCATCAATCGGGGGTTGTGCCTGGGCGCACTTGCAGAGTGCGAACAGGGATAAACGTCGGTTGGTGCTTCATTTTATTAAAAACGTCTAACGGGCTTCTGCAAGTTGGCTTCGGCTCCTCGGACGGGCTCCAAAGGTCCGGGACCCCAGGATCCCGCCCGAGAAATGTTATGTAAAACATAATAAATAATAGGAATAATATAAAAATTAAAATATTATTATTCTTATTTCAATATTGACAGTTAAACTAAATGTCTAAATAATACATATCGATCTGCGTGTTTTTAATTGATTTTACAAACACATTATAAATACTGAACATCACGAGAACTTTTAAAGTTATTTTAAATGTATGTCTAAATTAAATGATTTAGTCTAGTTTCATTAGTAAAGGTGTGTTGTCAAAAAAATATAAGGACCAAGAAGTCACCCTTGGGGCACTCTTATCAAAATTACCATTTTATTCATCTAATTTAATGTATACATTTAAAAATCTTTTTGGTGAATAGAATGAAATAGGATTCCAATTGGTCGATTAGGCTATGAAGTTTGTACTAAATTGTTGATAGTTGTCAACATAATCAAAAGCCTCGGTGAAATTATAACGGTAATTTATTACGCGTTCCTCCATGCTTAACAAAATGTAAGGCAAGGAATTATATTGCAAATCAACCTTCATTTTTATTAAATAACTATTCGTTGCCTGCTACTATTTGTACAGTTCCATTAAGAATGGACTACCATAAAGCCTTTCTGAACAAAACATGTAAAAAAGTTTAAACTTTGATCTTTAATATCTTTTTAACCAGAAGCTTCCCAGGTATTGTCCATTCCAAAAATATTAGCACAGTGAAGAGCAAGTAACTCTCGGTTTCGATAAGCGTCGTTTTACACCCGTTAATACTAGTAGGTTTGGTAGTTTATATTGTTGACCGGTAGTTGTATAACTTTGGTGTGATAAAGTATTGTTATTGTAACTAATTAACTACCATGTTATGTTGTTGTTGTTTTGATGTGTTCGCATTCAGATGTTATCTAAACTCGACTTCATTAGTACCTATATCATTAGTGATTTATTTAAACAAAGCGATAAGTAAAGCTTTTTAATTAAGTACTAAGATATAGTTTTTCCTTCAGTAGTTGTTTTATATTATTATTATTTTCTGTGTCAGTGGTTTTCAAATTTTATATATGATTCCGTTAAATGTATCTTTTACTGCATTTTCACTTTAACATTTGGTGAAATTGATTTAAAAAAGAAGCTTATTGAAAATGTATTCGAAATTAACATTATAGCAAGTCGTACATAAAAAGAGAGGCATATGCTCGTACTCAGCAATGGGTGGAGTAGGGCTGTGGATGATGATAATGAAATAAGGCAAAGATTGGAATGCGCTATTACCAATTATAGACCATTTAAGAGGAAATGCGGTCGGAGAGACTTTTGAAAAAGCTTAAGTAAAAAGTCATAATACGAGGTTTGGCTCTCGGTTATTTCCTCCTCCAATATTAGACCAATTTAAAAGATATTTCATAAACTGAATAAGAAGGATATACTGTATGTGTACTGTATAATTTTAAATATTGGGCATCTATTGACAGCGGTTTGAATTGGCAATTATGAGCATTTTTTGAGGGTTCTAGTACTTACAAAAATAATGTATCATCAAAAAGGAAAACATAGGGACATACAAGTAGTTAATATTTATTATTCTTTAAATTTTAGCTCTATGGTCATTAACCAGAAAGAAAACAGGCGAGAGCGTTTCTATGGAGAAAAGACAACCCGCATTTCCTCTTAAGACGCCTTCTCGTTGTATTCCGATACGATGATACGATTATGTCGGTTGAAAATAACTTGGCACTATGACGAAAAATAACAATTAAAATTTACTGCGTTATTCTTTGGAAACCACTGACTCATGGGCTAATTAATCTCTTCCGTTAAAATATGGGAAAAACCTATAAATAATTGTTACAACATTCCTATCGCCCACGTACACCTTACTCTTCTCAAAATGAAGTCTTGGTTAAAATATTTTGTGTTACTATTCTGTCTGAATTTTATTGGTAAGATATTTTTAATTCAATAATAGTTTTAAGAAATTTTCTATACGCTTGCAGTACGCTACCATAAGTATATTGCTTTATGACTTGCTATCAAATCCTGCATCTTCTAGTTCTTAGTCCAATTTATTTGCAAGTCTTTTTCTTTTATACATTTCCATTAGCTTTCATATCAGAATCGTGTCTTCCTTGTTAGACATAATTTTCATGTCTCACACAATTCACTCCTTTTTTTTATTTCCATCCACATTCAGACTTACGACTTTCCACATTCCACCATATCTCATGTCCTCATAATTTCCATTCGCCAATAATGGGTTACTTCTCAGCTTTTGACCTATTGAGGTTCTACAGAAACAGGTATTTCGTTTGATTTGATATATTATTAAATTTATGCTTTCTTTTGCTTGAATTTTCAGAAGGATCGCAGTCATTCAGATGTGACTACAAATATAATTCAGCAGCCAAAGGATGGTTCAAACACATTATTGTACCAGCTACTTGGATCGATGCTCGGCTAAGATGTTCACTGGAAGGTAAAAATTATATAAAAATAATATTATTCAATACTGTCATAGGGACAAAAAAGTAATAGTACATATAAAACTGGTTTAGAAAAGTACGATTCGAAATTTTTGATAATGAATTTTGATGTCTTACGAAGGCAGACTTGCCCGTAATTTTTGACTGTCAGCGGTATGTTATATAATTTGATTTTTTCATCAGGTGCTGTTTTAGCTTCTCCGATTACACGAAAAATTAAAGCTGCAATGACAAACATCATAAATTCCACAGGAAATGAGGAGGCATATGAAATCTTTACTGGAATTCATGCCACTTTCTCTCAAGGAGATTATCATTCTGTTGAAGGTTAGTCAATCAGGATAGAACATATAATGATGAGATAAAGTACCTTATGTACATTAAAAACAATTTTTTAATCACAAAGGTTCAAAACTTTGTTACGGTTTCATGAGATTCAATTGGGCTACGTAATGCAAATGTTGAGAAGGCTCATATTGGAAATAATTTATGCTCTATAAATTAATACTAATACAGATATTTGAATTACAGGCATTCCGCTTTCCAAAATTGCTCAAACTTGGGCACCAAATGAGCCAGATAATAAGGACAATAAAGAACGTTGTCTCACTTTGAATAGTAATAGAGACTTAGCAGATCTTTCCTGTGAAGAAACTCGTCCTTATATATGTTACCGTTCCGTGGACTCTAAGAAAAGAGTCAACGAGTGCGGCACTACTGATCCAGGTAAATATACTCGTCTTTACAGTTATATTATAACTAGGGAGAGCTTACATTTCCTTTCTCAACAGTGACTTAAATATTCAAATAATTATTTTCAGAATACCGCTTGGATGCAAGAACAAACAGTTGCTACAAGTTTCACACAGTAGCAAGGAATTTCTCCCGAGCCTTCCTCGCATGTGCAGCTGAAGGCGGCCATCTTGCTATTATAAACAGTGAAATCGAAGCCACAGTACTAAGAGAACTCTTTGCCAAATATCCTGGAGGTCGTATGGTGGGCAACTTCTGGAAAGATATAGCTTTTATCGGATTCCATGATTGGGGTGAACGTTGGGACTTTAGGACGATTCATGGTAATTATTCAGTATGGCATAACTTGACATCATATTATGATTATTACTTATTGCTACAACGGCTAAATAATTTTAATCATGAACATATTTGAAATAGTAAAACTGCGTATAATAATGTGTACTAATAACAGTTTTATTTCGAAATTTTAACGTTTGTTAGCAGATTATTATACAGGTAATAGTCATTCAGACCGCATTAAGCCCATTGTGGTCAATCTCAAGACTAGCTTACGGCGCTGGAGATTTTTTACTGCGCATAACAAACGACTTTACGTACTTTGCGTCGCACAGGGGATATCACACTGCCAACTTCCGAACTCTAGGCTACTACTAAGAAATTTCTTATTGAAAAACCAAGTAACACTTTTCTTGACATGGAAATCGAAGCGCTTAGCAGTCACGCTTGCGCCCACGATACGGGGCAGTCATCGGGGTGTAAGTAGATTGTAATAATCCATAGTCACGCTGTAACAATAATGTTCTCTTTCCAGGTGAAACGCTCGCGGAAGCAGGGTACAGCAAATTTTCGGGAGGGGAGCCAAACAATGCATCACCAGGCGAATCCTGTGGTGCTATATACCGCTCGGCTCTATTAGATGATTTGTGGTGTGACCGGCCAGCACCATTCATCTGTGAGAAGAACCCAGATTATCCTGATATTTGCCGTGCAAATACTGATGATGAACAGTGAGAAATGGACAGTTAAATGAAGAATGTTTGTTCGATAGTCAAAATAATCCAAAAAGAAATCAACTTAAAATTATGAAATAACTTTAATTTCGGAAGTCGGTTGCAAAATACTAAAATACAGATCCCAGGACAGAATAGTTTTGTTCACAATATGATCATCTATAAAAATCGGGCGACAAAAAGTATCTCCTGATAAGTCTACTCGACTGCTACCATGCTTCACATTTAATTTGATCTGTGTGATTTTTTTTTCTAAATACAAGCTCTTTTAGGGTTGAGTGTACTTTTAGGTAGACGGCTGTAAAGCGACTGATCCGAGAAAAATGGTCTTCAAGAAAATAATAGGGCCATAAACGGACCTTACGTGAATTTTTGGTTCTAGGACATGTCGGTTTCCTTACAAGGTTTTCCTTCACCGTTTTGAGCGCAGTACTGATGAAATAATTTACACAAACTAAAGTGCCTGACTAGGTTCGAACCCACGACCCACAACTCGGAAGTCGCGGCCGTTACCACTGGGCCACTAGTGCTGTTCTGATATTTTGTAAACTAGAATAAGATTGTAATGTATTCCTAGTTGATTTCCTCATATAAATAAATTAACATCATCAGTGGCGAAGGGTGAATTTATGACAGAGGTAAGCTGGAGTAAAAAAAAAATGTATGTAGGCGTTTTGCAATGTTTTAATTTTATGGTGTATAAATAGATATGATTAATTTTTTTTTTTTCTGAATTTTCGAAAGGAAGCCGGTGAAATCAAGTTGTATGGTACCTTCGCCACTGAACATCATGCTTTGAGGTTGTTTTCATTTAATAAATAAAAAAAATTACTCATTGTTGAATATAAAAAGTGTGATTGTCTTTGTCTTTTTTCTCTATGTCATTCTTTTTTGCTCTGTTTTTAAATAAAAAAAAGTCATGCTAATACTATGTGCTAATACACCAGTTTATTTTAAAATATATTTCTTTTAATCCTCGAAACCTAAGCCAGCATCTCTCAACCAGTAACATTGGTCCTTCGAGCATAAAACTGAGGACTCGAGGACTGAGGAATATTCTTTTTCGCAAAATGTTGACACGATCAAAAGCTCGCAGAAAAATGTCGTCACCTTCAGGCTCACAAAAGGAAGATCAGCAAAACCTTCCATCGAGCAAGTCATCGAAAGCGGTCAGTTCCAAAATGTCCGTTATTTCATTAGAGGCGCGCAAAAAACAACTCGAATTTGATGCGGCCGAGGAGAAATCACGATTGCTGATCGCCGCAGAGGAAGCGAAAATGCAAGCTCAGCTGCAGGAGGTAAAAATGCAATTCCAAATAGACCTCGTGAACAAAAAACTGAGTGTAAGCCTAGCAGAATTGGAAGAACAACAAGAACAACGTTCCCGAGCGGGTTCCAGTGTTTCACACGCATCCGCAGCAGTAAGAACGGAAGATTGGGTGGCGCACCAGAATGTAACCCTTCGTCGTACGACCGCGACACAAAATGCGCGCTACTCAGACCCTACTGCACAAGATGAACGCTACCTAGCTCCTACCGCGGCACAAGATGACCATTGCCCGGCACCCGCTGCTCAAAACATGTGTTGTTCAAGCCCTGCCCTACATGACCGACCCTCGTCAGCACCAGTTGCTCAAGATAACGCAATACTCAAGCTAGCTGACGCGATACACGATCTTGCTCTAGGTTGTACCCATAGCTGTAAGCAGATGACCGCCACAGACAGACTAATGAGTCGCATTGCGACACCTAAGGAGCTGCCTTTTTTCAAGGGAGACCCGATGGAGTGGGTTAACTTCAGGAATTCCTACGATGAGTCGACCAAGATTTGCCAATTTTCGAATGCAGAAAACGTTTGTCGCCTACGAAAATGTCTAACAGGCGAAGCTAGAGAATGCGTTTCTGCGCTCCTGATGGGAGATGTGTCGGCTGAAAATATCATGAAAACTTTGGAATTACGATTTGGTCGACCTGAAATTATCATAACAAAAATCGTAAGTCAATTGAAAAAACTTCCGTCACTGTCACTGTCATATCATAATGACATAGTTTCTTTTTCTATAAAAATTAAAAACTGCGTAGTTGCTACGAAGGCTATAAAACAAGATGATTATCTAAGGAGTCCCGAGCTGACTACTGCCATTTTATCGAAATTACCATGCAGTTTGATTACCCGATGGGCCGACTATGCCCACGAAAATCGAGAAAAAAGTTCGAATATGACTCGACTTGAACAGTTATCGGAATTTTTGGAAGTTGAAGCGCAAAAGATTTCAAATGTCGGCGTATCGTTACTACAGGCGTCTATAAAGAAATTTGATGGTCCTGTTATTCATTCCAACCTTCAGCGGCCTCACGCTGTACTAGCACAGACGAAAGAAGTTTCAAAGTGCCGTTTTTGTCACAAGCACTCCGATCACATAGTCATTGATTGCCCTAAGTTCAAGCGCGCCCTCCGGAAGGAACGATGGTCATTTGTGCGCAGCAACCGGCTATGTCCAAAATGTCTTGTTAGCGACCATGACAAGAACACCTGTGAAGCTCCATTATGTAGCATTGATGACTGCGGATTGCCACACCACCAGATTTTGCATTGGCCAACAGCTAAGGCAGTAGAAAAGCCTGTCAACGCTAATATTATTGAAAGTCCTGACGATTGTGTAGCGAACATATCAGCTGTGTCAAACTCCACCTTCAACACCTTCTCACGTGTTACTCAAATATGTTCGCATCCGGATCCATGGTCCAAATGGTGACGTTGTTACTGATGCTCTTCTCGATGACGGTTCCACCATCACGATGATAGATGAAAAAGTGGCCAGCCAAGTAGGATTAACCGGTCACACTGAAAGCTTACATGTGCGAGGCGCTTGGGACAACAGTGTTTTGACTTGTAAAGCTGAACTACTAGAATTTGAGATATCAAGCGAAAATACTGATCGCTATAGAATTGTCGCACGCACAGTTAAAGGGATTAATCTTCCGAGTCAATACACAGAACTTGGACGCTATGAGCACCTGTCAGGTATCAAAGAAAATATTTGTTTTGATTCCATGAAGCCATCAATGATTATCGGGCAAGATAATTACCATCTCTTAGCCCCATTAGAGATAATTGAGGGTGATCCTAATGCCACTCGAACCGTTCTTGGCTGGTCTGTACACGGCAAAATAATAAACAGACGCCGACCACATGGACTGACTGATGCTTGTACGCTGTTTTTATCACATCACGACGACAGTGAAAACGGACGCAGCCTAGATGAGCTCAATGATCTTGTAAGGCGTTCGTTTGCTCTCGATGCACTTGGCGTCAGTGTCAAGCCACGACAATGTTCAGAGGACGTTAAAGCTTTAGAGATTCTTGACAAGACTTCTAAACAAGTTGGCGACCATTGGGAGGTCGGACTGCCCTGGAAGGATGAGACCGTTAAAATGAAAGACTCATATCCCACAGCGTTTAGTCGTCTTCAAGGCGTAGAGAAAAAGATGCGCATGAACATAGAATTTCAAGCTAGATACAGAGAGAGGGTACAGCATCTGTTTGAAAATAATTATGCACACCCCTGTTCAGAACCCGATGTGACATCTGATCGACTGTGGTATTTACCTCATTTTGGAGTTGATAATCCAAACAAGAAGAAATTGCGTCTTGTATTTGACGCCGCTGCAAAGTCACAATGTTATTCTCTGAATGATTACCTACTTCAAGGCCCAGATTTGCTCATTTCGCTGTTTGGTGTGCTATTAAGATTCAGAGAGCACCAAGTCGCGATCACTGGCGACATCAAAGATATGTTTTTGAGGGTCCAAATTAGAAAAGAGGATCAAGATGCTTTGCGTTTTCTCTGGAAGGACGACATCAATAGTACAAAGCCACCTACGAAGTTCGCTATGAACTCCCTTATCTTTGGCGCATGCTGCTCTCCTTTTGTGGCACAATATGTGAAAAATAAAAACGCCACGCTGTATGAAAAGAAGATGCCCCGTGCTGTCAGAAGCATTGTGCAAAATCATTATGTAGATGATCTGATGGATAGCATTGAGACTGAGAGTGCAGCTGTACAGCTTGTTAATGATGTCAGGAATATTCACAAAATGGGAGGCTTTGAAATCAGGAACTGGACCAGTAACAGTAAGGAAGTACTCAAAAGCTTACCAGAGAGTGATCTCGGCCCCAGCGCCGTTAAGTTTAATATTGAGGGAACAAGCGAGGGCGAGAGAACGCTAGGATTGTACTGGTTTCCAGTTGACGATGTGCTTGGTTTTGATGTTTCCATGAAGCGGATTAGTGAAGAAATCCTCAAATGTTTACAAAGACCCACTAAACGAGAAATGTTACGAGTAGTCATGTCCGTTTTCGATGTTCAAGGCTTTCTTGCTCCGTTAACGATAAAGTCTCGAATACTGTTACAAGATACATGGAGAAGCGGCATTTCATGGGATGAACATGTCAAGGACAAAGAGTTCACAAAGTGGCGCAAATGGCTAGAGTGTTTTGATAAGGTCAAGTCACTACGCATACCGCGATGGTATTTGAATGAAAAGTCATTAGCCACACAAAATGTTATTTTAGCACGTGAGCTACACACATGTTCTGCGACGCTTCACCACAAGCCTATGCCGCTGTAGCCTACTGGCGAATCGTTCACGAAGAAAGTACGACTATAGCCCTCATAGCCAGTAAGAGTAGAGTAGCCCCACTAAGACCTGTATCAGTGCCACGCCTAGAGCTTCAAGGAGCAGTATTGGCCTGCAGATTAGGGGCTACTATCGAGCAGGAGCACACAATAAAGCCCGACAGACGCTATTTTTGGACTGATTCGTCTACGGTCCTGCTATGGATCATGAGCGATGCACGAGATTATAAACCTTTCGTCGCTAATCGATTAGGTGAGACAGACGAGCTGACCAAACCTGAAGAGTGGAGATATGTTCCGACGTCTGCGAATGTAGCGGACTATGCCACCAAAGAAAATGTGGATGAACTTACCTACGCACATCCATGGTTTCACGGTCCTGAGTTCTTGAGACTTGAGACAGCTCAATGGCCTGAAAATAAATTCACGAAGGCACACGATGACGATGTTGAGCTAAAGAAAGCAACTTTGACCGTTATTACTCCGTTACAGGATCTTTCCATTCCTGATGCCAAAAGGTTTTCCTCATGGATGCGCTTACTTCGCACTACAGCCACGCTATTGGCTGCTTTAGAAAAATGGAAAGGGAGAGACGTAACAGTCAACGCTATACAAATGGATAAGGCGGAAATATTGATACTGAAGCAAGCGCAAAAGGAATCTTTTCCTGAAGAGCTGAGTTGCTTAAATGATCAAAAACCTTTACCAAAAAAGAGTAAGATTTTGTCACTCACACCGTACATGGACCATGATGGTATTTTACGTGTTCAAGGCCGGATTGACGCTGCAGAAAGTGTTACTTTAGAGTACAAGAGGCCTGCCATACTTGACGGACGCAACTATGTCTCCAAGCTTATAATAATGCACTATCATGTTCGAGCTACGCATGCTAATAATGAGACAGTTATAAATGAACTAAGACAAAGATTTTGGATCGTTCACCTACGACCTTCAGTGCGAAATGTAGCATCGAAATGCCTTGTCTGTCGTATAAGGAAAGCGACACCTGTAGCACCGAGACAAGGAAACTTACCTGCTGGTAGAGTCGCGCACCACTGTAGACCATTTTCTCACTGCGGTCTTGACCTTTTTGGACCAATAGAAGTTACAGTTGGAAGAAGACGTGAGAAAAGGTACGGCGTAATTTTTACATGTATGACAGTAAGGGCCATACATCTAGAAGTTGTGCATTCACTATCCACTGATAGTTTATTAATGGCTCTACGACGGATGGCATCGCGACGAGGTTGGCCTAGCGACTTATATTCCGATAACGGAACTAATTTACGTGGAGCCGACGCAGAGCTTCAGAAGCTACAGAATGAGGCCGCCAACGAAAGAGTAAGGTGGCACTTTAATCCACCTCTAAGCCCACATATGGGAGGTGCTTGGGAGAGGTTGATACGAAGCGTGAAGTCAACTCTGAAAGTCATCCTGAAAGAAAGAGCACCACGAGACGAAACGCTTTTGACATTACTTTGCGAAGTTGAAGCAATAGTTAACAGCCGTCCTCTGACACACGTGTCCGTCAGCTCCACAGACGATATAGCCCTGACACCATTCCATTTTTTATTGGGAACTTCATCCAACCTTCCCATTGATGCAACTGAGAAAACAGACTTATGTTCACGAAAACAGTGGCGTGTGGCTCAAAGGCTCGCTGACATGTTTTGGTCGAGATGGCTCAAAGAAGTTTTACCGTCTCTACTGCCACGAACTATGAGGTCGACTAGTGACGAAGATCAACTTAAGGTTGGAGATGTAGTCTTAGTGATCGACCCGACTTCTGAGAGGAGCTACTGGCCTCGCGGTGTTATAGAAGCCGTGTACCCTGGCGCCGATGGCCGGGTGCGGGTCGTCGATGTGCGGACCTCGCGCTGCTCTGCGTCTGGTGCGCCTGCCCTCACACCCGAGGGGGGAAGAGTGTTGAATATAAAAAGTGTGATTGTCTTTGTCTTTTTTCTCTATGTCATTCTTTTTTGCTCTGTTTTTAAATAAAAAAAAGTCATGCTAATACTATGTGCTAATACACCAGTTTATTTTAAAATATATTTCTTTTAATCCTCGAAACCTAAGCCAGCATCTCTCAACCAGTAACACTCATTTTATTTGAGAATAATATAGTCAATTTGTTGTTTAAGTGTTTCCCGTATCCCTCGTATACATTTATTTATAAACAACAATATCAATAATGTTATTTGTTTTATATTAATGTGATTTATTTAATATAAATACATTTACTATTTCGTATGTCAGTGGTTCTCAAATACTCAAGTAGGTACAACAACATCAATAAACCAACTACAACATTTCGCGTCTGCCTGAAGAACTTAAAGAGTTGTTTCTTCAAGTCCTACAAGCAGAGGTAAATTGTTTCAAATTAGAAACGTCAACGTGCGTCAAGGTTTCATATTCAGCCCAAGACAAAATGATAAATATCTTATTAATCTATATGTAGGTTTACACAAAGATGTCACTAGAAATCACAAAATGACGTACATAATAGGACAAGAGATGGGTTATGACTATTATACCTACCTATTTTATGTGCATATTTGAAATAAATGCTTTGACTTTGACTTTGACTTTGAAGTAAAATAAATAAACAGTTAGTTACTAATAACAATAACAAAACCATGGTCAGCAAGACGAACAGTCACCACAAGCAGTACCAATACACGAGCATAACACAAAGATCAGCCATTTTAAAAAGCACAAAACCAATAAGGGATCTTTGTTTCCTATCCACTCTAAGAAGAAACTCCGAAACAAACTCAGAGTCTCCTTAAATCCAGACATAATTTAAATCAGATCATGTAAGGTCATAAATAAGTGGATAAAATTATATGTTTAGGAAAGAACCACAGAGATTTGAGTGGACCTTCTCTAGTCAGTGCACGCATTTGTCAGTAATGGTGTAGCTCTACTCAAAACTAAAGGAGCTTCACCACTCTCCAAATAATAACAAAGGACTACTGCAGAATACCACTGTGCATCCGACGTAACGCTGTAAAAAGCTTCCTTAATGTTCTGAAGCAGTTCTTTTCACACTTCTCACTTTACGCTGATGTTGGTCTTATTTCGGATAGATCAAGACCTTCAACTCTTGGGTTTAGATACCTTAATCAAAGCCTTAGGATTAGAAGGAAAAGGCCGATGCCTGCCAGGGCCGCGGTTTGTTCGAAAGAGATACCGTGGCCCCTGGCACAGGCAAATGAAGGAACACGGTTGGGTTTTAGTCAGTTAAAGTCTGACATACCTTCCCGCTCCACCCAGAGCGGGAGAAGTTACTTGATAAATTCCCACCCAAAAAATAAAGGATTAGAAGGAAGAAGACGGAAAACCTTTTTTGGTAATAACATCTAGATTTCTGTGTGAACCACACCTTTACAAAGTTTTCATAAATCTTATACTTGGGCTCAATACATAGGAGATATGATGGAAAGATTGACAATGATAACTATTAATATCCACTATAAAAGCGACAGAAACTAAAACTGTTTGTTTCCTACCTTTTCACGCCTTAAGAGAAAATGCGGGTAGTCGTTTCTCCATAGAAACGCTCTCGCCAGATTTCTTTCTTGTCAATGACCATAAAGCAATGATTTTTTACAGAATAATAAATATTAACTACTTGTATGTCCCTATGTTTTCCTTTTTGATGATACATTATTTTTATAAGCACTAGAACCCTCAAAAAATTCTCAAAATTGCTGATTTAAACCGCTGTTAACAGACGCCTAGTGTACAAATTTGACAACTATTAAGAGCGTTTACGCCGTAAAGCATTTCATACAAATTTTCAAGTCCTTGTTTTTCGAAATGAATGAACCGATTTTAATGAAAGTTTATACGCATAAGCAGGATACAAAAGTCTAAAAAGTTATTTAAGAAAATTTTCTTCAGAAAAAGCTCGCATTATCACAAAATAATTGAGAATCACTGACTCAAGGAGTCATGTCAGCCAACACGGTAATTAGAATTACCTATAAATATTAGTTGTAATAATTGCATCGCCATAATTTGTATTTCAGTCCTTACAAAATGAACAGTTGTTTGAAATATTTTGTGTTACTATTCTACGTGAATTTTATAGGTAAACTGTTTTAATTTTTGCTTTAGAGGTTGAACCATATCGTTTAATTTAAACTATTATTTGATCATAATGCCGTTTATTATATTTTACTTTGTTCAATTATTTTGTTTGTGTTGTAGAGGGATCATTCAGATGTGACTACAAATACAGTTCGAAAGCGAAAGCATGGTTCAAACACTTTGTTGTACCAGCGACTTGGTTCGATGCCCGACTGCGATGCTCACTGGAAGGTAAGTTACTTGTTTTATAATATCTGATTCCAGGAGATACTAACAGTGGAACAAAAAGGTTCATCATAAACGTGATCGCTGATCGTGGTCTTGGGTACATTTTGTTAAGTTCGAGAAAAATGTTTTTGAGTTTGTCTATCAGAAATTATTCAGTAGCAATCTCATCTCCAATTACATTAGACTTTCTACCCCTTCGAGAATTATAGGCGTGATATTATTTTTGTTGTCATCAGGTGCAGTTTTAGCTTCCCCAACCACACCAGAAATACAGACTGAAATGAGAAACATCATAAATAACTCCAACCCGGAAAGTATTTACTTTACCGGGATTCACGCCACTTTCTCTCAAGGAGATTACTATGCGATTGAAGGTTAGTCAATTATTAAAGATTATTATATTATAACATGACTGAGATGGACGGCGCCGTCGAGACCGGCCCGGAAATAAACGGCGAGACGATCTGAACTCGTACCGTAAGGGCTGGTTTGACGTGGCGTAACGTGATTTGGGGGATACCTTTGACTAGGGCTGCCATCTCCTAAATTACGAACCCCGGATAAAAACCTCAAAATCCCCGGACGTTTGAGTGAAATAAAGACTTTCCGGGGCCTACCTCGAAAAAAAAATACAATAAAATAATAACATATATTTTTTTGTTATTTATAGAAAATCAACTTAAACCTCAAAAATACAAATTAAAGGCTTAATTTACTAATCAATTATACACTCTTCTCTCTGTGTGAGAGGTGTTCTGAATAATTAGGAACGCTCTTCTTTTTGGCATCAATGAAAGTAAAAAGTTGTAAATCTAAAGCAAATTATGAATTGTTACGAACGCACAGGTTACACGGGGTATACATATATGCCACGCGGCGAATTTTTAACAATGATTTATGCTTTAAGTTATTGCAAATCATTCAAAGTCGGATTTCCCTATAGAAAGTGTCACTTTTTGAAACGAAACCCGAAACCCAAACGGATGGCAGCCTTGCCTTTGACCAGCAGTGGAACAGTATAAAATAACAAAAAAAAAAACTAAGAATAAAAAAATAAGAGTTAATTATAGAAAATGTAATCATCTTTCTACCCTTCTTTGATGTAATAAGGGGTTGCGTCGGCGCAATTCGCTTCCTTTTGTTTTATATCAATCCTCACACAATCCATCTATCTTTTCTTTGGCTTTCCTCTCCCTCTCCATCTATAAATGTTTATATTCATCACTCTTTAAAAAAAACGATAAATGATTGTCGTTTATTTGACACAGACAAGATAGAGGTGCTTGTTGCACCTAGTACAGACGCCAGCACATCAAGCTTCCCGAAACTGTCAAATTTTCCCAATCAACTTTGAACCTTATACTTTAGCAATAAAGTTGAAAGTCTATTAAAGAAATTTAACAGATTGTAGTAGGTTGATGTGCTGGCTGATGTATGCACATTTAAAGAAATTCCAAATTGAAATGAATAAATCTCCGACCATGTAATGAGTTCGCTCCTTCTCTGTAAAAACAGAAGGACATAAGATATTAAATCAAGATCAACAGGTGACGCGTCTTTTGGTTTCCTCGAAACATAATGTGGATTGCAAATAATTACTTCAGCAGCGAAGTAATTCGTACTATAATTTGTAGCATAATAATGCCAAAGCAATTACAGGTACGCCACTCTCGAAAATACCAGTAACTTGGGCTAAAAATGAACCAGATAACAAGGACAATAAAGAAAGTTGTATCACTTTGAATGGTATTGGGGAATTAGCAGATCATCGCTGTGATGTGACTCGTCCTTACATCTGTTACCGCTCCGAGAGCTTTCAAGGATTCAGTGAGTGCGGCACTGTCGATCCAGGTGAGTATACTCGGAGGGATGGGCTGACAGTATTTTAAATTTGTTGAAGTGACTGTCTCTTTTATGGCGTATGTACCTTTGCCATCTGCAATGTCGCAAGCAAAATACTAATACATAAAATTTTGTTTTCAGATTACCACTTGGATAAAAGAACTGCCAAATGTTACAAGTTTCATTCGGTTCCACGAAATTTCTCCCGAGCCTTCCTCGCATGTTCAGCTGAAGACGGCCATCTTGCTATTATAAACAGTGAAACCGAAGCCACAGTGCTGAAGGAACTTTTCGCCAAATATCCAGATTTGAAGTTGGAAGGAAATTCCGTACATAAAGGTGTAGCTTTTATCGGTTTTCACGATTGGGGTGAAACATTCGATTGGAGGACTATTCATGGTAATTTATAATTATTCTCTTGTTTACATCATCATTATTCTCCTGCCATTGACCCCTAGCCCTTAATATTCGGAGTCGGCGCAACATGTGTTTTTCTTCCATATATTCTCTACTAGCGGCCCGCCCCAGCGTTGCACCGGAGCAATTTTTGTTTTTCGAATTTTCAAAAATTTCTTCCATACAAACCTTGTACTGACAATACCGAACACAACAAAAAAAGAATTATCCAATTTAGTGTAGTCGTTCGGAAGTTATGCTATGCGCATACATACATTTCGGCGATTCATTTTTATTTAAATAGATTAGTCGTCATCTTGGTAGTCGCCCCTTTTCTAATTTTATCATCATTCACACAGTCCATCCATCGTTTCTTTGGTCTTCCCCTACTCTTATAGCCATCGACATTCATAGGTACTCAAAATTTTCCTCGCAAATTTTTCCTAATTCTTCAGGACCACATGCCCATACCATATAACCGATTCTCTTCTTTACACCATGATAAAAAAATTTATAGTTTACAATGCAAGTTACATGTGACCTTAAGTGGGAAAAACACGATATCCCAATTTTAAGGAGAGAGAGCAGAATCTTCTACAGTTTGTACAGACGCCAGCACATCAAGCTACTACAATCTGTCAAATTTCTTTAATAGACTTTCAACTTTATTGCTAAAGCATAAGTTTCAATGTTGATTGGGAAATTTTGACAGTTTCGGGTAGCTTGATGTGCTGGCGTCTGTACATCCATACTAATATTAAATGTCATGCATACGACAGTAGTATGTCTAGAACTGCCCCGGGCAATAATATTGTTCGTCGGTGTCTTGTCAATAATGTGATTTTAATGTGGAACATCGACTGAAAATTCGAAGTAATACTTTTGCCACATAAAACTTATTCGAAAATCAAATTGCTTTTTAGTATCACACAGGTGTGAAAAGTAGAGTATTATCTTCGGAGATGAAATTGTCTTGGGCGAGCTTCAATCACTCGCTTCACTCATGATTCTAGTCTTAGTCGCTCGCTTCGCTCAGGAGTTAACTCTGAATTCAAGATCGCTGCGCTCCGGACTTATCTCTAGTTTCATCATTACGCTCCAGATTCAATAAAGCGCCCGTGACATAAGACACTACTTTAAACCATTGCTGAATAATAAACCACATATTTCCATTTCAGGCCAAACGTTAACAGAAGCGGGATACAGCAAATTTGCTCCAGGGCAGCCAGACAATGCAGCACCAGGGGAATCCTGTGGTACGATATTCCGTTCGGGGCTCTTAAACGATTTGTGGTGTGACAAACTAGCTGCATTTATCTGTGAGAAGAGTCCAGGTTATCCTGACGCATGTCGTGTTTTACATGAAAATGCACAATACAATTAATCAATAATAATTCGTTCGTAAAATGTATGATAATAGCAATAAATGTCTATTAAGTGCTTTAATCTATTCTTATTTTATTGAACCTTGATATTTTTATAAATATTAAGTCATATCGGCCGTCATCCAGTGGAACTTAACGAAATCAATAATATTGATGTTACACTGTCTTATATTTAAATTGACTAGACAACATACAGTTATTACAATTTTCGAAGAGAGCTGTTTAAATAGAACCATCCTTTGTCATTCAAACGAAAAATCTTGAACGTGTGCATTCTTCCCATTCTGACCTTTGGATCCCATACTTAATTTTTGACAAGCATTGAAAAGTCAAGGTTTTGTCATTGTGCAATGTAGCGCAGTATTCTAGACGTCAAATAAACAGGCCAAAACAAAGATGACTGTTGTTGCTCGAAAAGCCGCTAAGCTGAAGTTAGACAACGTATGCTATGCAGCTCATTAGCCGCGTACTGACTGAGCGAGCAGCCTCGTGAGGCAGCCGCGTGAGGCAAATCCTCGGTCGGTCAAGACGAGCCTCGCCCGAGGCAAACCCACGCACTGCCTCGCCCGAGCGTGCCGCGGCCCGAGCCAAACATTGTCGATTTTTGTCCATGCTCTAAAGCGCCTCAATAACTTTGCCGCGCGCACTCAAGACGGTTGTGTTTTGCCTCGCTTCTTCAAAGAACACCATGAATAAAGAACAGTATCTCAAATTAATACAATTATATGGCGAATATAGACTACTTTGGGATGCGCTATGTCCTGATTATATCAACAGGGGACTAAGAGAAGATGCGTGGAGAAACATAAACCGGGAAATGAACATTCCAATAACTGACTTAAAAAAAAGGAGACGCTCGACTAATGGCTCAGCCTCGCTCCGGCTCGGCTTTGCCGCGCGCGGCAGCCTCATGCATATTTAAATACAGACCGAGGCTGCCTCGCACGACAAACGTTGCGAAGCAAACGACCGAGGCAGCCTGACGAGGCTGCTCGCTCATTCAGTAAGCGGCTATTGATGAGCTGATGGCGAAAATAGCCACTATGTGGAGCCCCAACACAGACAGAAAGCGTCACGGCAGCCCTCAGCTGGATAAAACAAACAACCAGTATTCCATATTGGCCTGGGATCGAAAGAGCTGAAAGTCATGCAGAGAGGCCGTTGCAAGGCAGTGGTATAATGCAGGCGAACAGTATGCGTGGCCACGGCAGTTTTGTTATTTCTTAGTTTTCTATTACTTGAAGTTATAGAAAGAATATAACAATAATTTGATCAACATTCTGTCGAACTAAACACTCGCGCTTGTTGTCAAAAATGAAGAAAGAAAAGGCCGAACGATTATGTATTAATATAATTATCAGTAGTCTTAAGATAACGATTTTATTAACCTTATTAGTCTTTACGTGAGAAGTGAATAAACTGAGTCAATGCGGTCTTAATTTTCCAAAATTTAGAAATGCTTTTTCCTTTTTAAGATGAATGATTCATCATCATCTGCGTAGCCTTTTCCCAACTATGTTGCGGTAGCCTTCCAGTCTAACCGGATGCAGCTGAATATCAGTATTTTACGTGGAGCGACTGCCTAACTGACCTCCACAACCCAGTTACTGGGTAATATATACCCCTTGGTAAGACTGAGAATGTAAGATGAATTAATTAATATTCCTGATTAAGTTTAACTGATAGCATAAATGTTATATTTAAATACATTTTGACAAAGTTGGTGTAGTTTAAAATCTGCAGCTAATCCTTCAGTAAGTACAGACGCCAGCACATCAAGCTACCCGAAACTGTAAAATTTTCCCAGTCAACTTTGAACCTTACGCTTTAGGGATAAAGTTGAAAATCTATTACAGAGTTTTGACAGATTGTAGTAATTTGATGTGCTGGCGTCTGTACCTAGTTTGAAAGTAAAATGAAAAAATAAATGTTCGAAAAAATCCTGAGAATAAAACATTTTTTCTAAGTTTCCTCTATTAGCTTATCTTCCGTTCTACACATGCCTAGGGTTTTTCATAACGATGGTTGATTTATTTAAACACATTATAGAAGAATGCTTTTGTATTATAAATATAGATTATACTTCAGTATCTAACATTATTTTCCTGTGCCAGTGGTTTTCAAATACATCGATTTTTTAATACATGATTATTTTTATTGTATTATTTATTTTGCTCTATATTCTACGGATCGAATTAGGACATCCAAGCGAAATGATCATCGTATTTTTAGTTGGATTTTATTTTCCTATTTTCTAACTGTTTTCGAACATTTTGTCACCTATGAATATTTTTATATATCAGATGTTTCAGCATCAAAAAATTCGTCCACATCGCCGTCAATAGCAAAAGTACCCAAAAGGCTGACAGCATTGCCACGTTGTATGGCAATGCTGATTCTATGGCCGAAAAATAGACCAGCACTCTAGTCATGCGAAGAGTCGTCCAACTGCTTGGCGATGTCTCGAAAAACTAAGTGGGCACTCGGAACCCATGACCCTAGTGTTTTGATTCCAAGCGGCTCGAACATATAAGTTCCAAAGAACTTGTTGTCAATCTATAAATAAGGTCTGGTTTTAAATACATTGCGTCGTACCGTCTTTGGGAACCATTGAGACAGGATTTACCCGCCGATAAAAAAAAAAACTGATATCAGGTAGGTATATATAGGTACTCGTTAAAACAATTGTATCAGCATACATAGTATCGAGTCACCACAAAATGAAGTCTGGATTAAAATATCTTGTGATACTCTTCTTCCTGACTTTTATTGGTAAGATGTTTTCAATTTATAAAGTGACTTTACTTGTTTTGTTAACTGTTAGGTACGAGAATACAGAGGTGGTAGGGTTATCGACGCACAACGTGATAGGATTTGAAACAACTTGACGGGTATTTATTTTTAAATAGCCGGTCCGTACATTTTACACTTTTATTAAAAATAATACAATTAGTCACTCCTATGAGGAAAAACATGAAAATTAAGAAAGACAAAGCTTTTGCTGGGTTATAAACTAAAATTAAATTATATGAAAATAAAAAATTATAAAAATTAAGAAAATTATAGACCTACAATTCAAATATTATTTTAAATAAACGGTGATTTAATAGCCTTATAAAAGTTGGAACTTTTCACAATACTTTTCTATGAATCAGCAATATTTTTTTGATACCCGACGTAAAATTTCTATATTAGGGGTTAATAATGTGACAAATTTATGGTTTAAAAAAATATCAGTCTTAAATTTTTTTTGCTGAGTTCTGTAACGGATCAAGGTGTTATGCAACCATTATGAAATGATATCAAAATTTGATGCTTGCTTAAATCGATTGCTTAAACCTAATCTAGAATCAGGATTGATTTGGTTTCGGTTTGGTTTCTTCAATCAGGCTTCATGCGTTATTTGACAATAAATTTTTAAATATAATATTTCTTTTATTTTTAGAGGGAGCGTTCAGATGTGATTACAAGTACAGTTTTATGACCAAAGGATGGTTCAAACACCATGTTATACCGGCGACTTGGTTCGATGCCCGGCTGCGATGCACACTAGAAGGTAAGCTCTTTTATTCAAAAATAAATGTGCCGTGGAAGGTGGAGCAACTGAATCAGAGAAACTGTTTATACATTATTTTTTTGACATATTCAATTATTTGGTCTACAGTCCTATTATTTTCTGAAAATAAAATAAGAATTTGGTCTAACTTACTACAATAGTTAACGCTTATCATTAAAAAATTGGTATTTACCTACCTTTGTAAATATTTTTCAGAAAATATGTTTAATTTCGAAAGAAAATAAATTTATTTGACCCAGGAAACTTTTCGACTAACTTTTAATTTCAACAAGCAATTTCCTTAAAAAAAAAATTAACAGTGACTTTTTCTTATCAGTAGAAAAATCTTCAAGTTTGTGAAAAAAACCCGTCACGTTCACTGGGATATCATGACGTGATGTCATTTGCTTTTATTCTATCTACAGGTGCTGTACTAGCTTCCCCAACCACACTAGAAATAAAATCTGACATGATACATATAATGAAGGTTTCCACTTCAAAACAAGACATCTTTACCGGGATTCACGCCACTCTCTCTCAAGGAGATTATAATACAATTGATGGTTAGTATATCAATTTATTAAATGTAATAATTTATCATCTAGCTTTGTCCCAACTATGTTGGAGTCAGCTTCCAGTCTAACCGGATGCTGTCGAATACCAGTATTTTACATGGAATGACTGCCTGTCTGAACTCCACAACTTAGTTACTGGGTAATACCATACACAACTCTTGGTAAGAGTGGTTGTAAGACTTTCGAGCTTCTGAAGACCCGTAACGACATCCTGGGCCAACGGCTAAATGTGCTTTCCAAGGCACACTCAGGCACAGGAGGTTTTATTATGTAAAGTACTCATCCCCGGCCAACTGCGGCAAGCGTAGCTTAACCTGATCGATCGACTCGTACACCTGTTATTACTTAGCCACAAGGCCCTTTCAAATGTAACAATAATAAGCCCCTTAATTAACGGAACCTCGACTCCGTATCCGTAAATACGTAGTTAACTGCATCAGTTTCCTTAATCCTTGTTGTGACATCGTCTATTTTAGATTGTTTCGTCGGTCAGTCAGTATAACTACCCCCTTATTAATAAACGTATTATATCAGATGAATAGTTAGTTACACACCGATTTCTCTCTTTCAGTCGTCAGTAATTTGACTTTCGAAAAAAGAAGACAAAACGTTGTGTAACTATAAAGACGCTATACAACCTTTATTAGTAAGGGGGATAGTGTTTATATTTAATACTATTTAGACTGGATTTATGTTTCCTTAAACCAACATTCTGTGATCAAGTTGCAAGAGATTCATCATTCGAATGATGAGAAATTTACTCATTCTACAGGAACTATTGGTAAACTTATAATGTTATAATGTCAATGTGAGAAACAACAGCTATAACAAAAGGATAACAATTGTATATGAGACATATAGATAACAACATTATAATAAACACTAATGAAAATTAATAAATTACAGGTACACCGCTTTCAAAAATTCCTGTAACTTGGACTGAAAATGAGCCAGATAATAAGGACAATAAAGAAAGTTGTATCACTTTTAATGGTAATGGAGAATTAGCAGATCATCCATGTGAAAAGACTCGTCCTTACATCTGTTACCGTCCTGAGGACCCTAACGTGCTAGTTAATGAATGTGGAACTGTAGATCCAGGTAAATGTACATACATAGAACGGTTGAATTTGTAGAAGTAGGTTTAATCACAAACGTTTTACTAAAGTTTTTGTCATTATTATAATCCTCTTTATGCTTTCAGAATACCGCTTGGATACAAGAACTAAAAAATGCTACAAGTTCCACCTAGAGCCACGGAATTTCTCCCGAGCCTCATTCGCATGTGCAGCTGAAGGCGGCCATCTTGCTGTTATAAACAGTGACACCGAAGCCACAGTACTCAAAGAACTCTTCGCTACAATTCCTAAAAGGAATATGTTGGGAATGATAGAAAGTTGGAAAGACGCAGCTCTTATCGGGTATTACGATTGGGGTGAACACGGGGAGTGGAGAACAGTTCATGGTAATTCAAAATCTCTTGCACCTATTAACTATAAAAAAAAAATGATGATATTCCTCATCTTTTTTCGTAGTTGAAAATTTAAAATTCACTTTTTCCACCATCATCTATAGCTAGAAAGGAGTTACTTAGTGACAACTGTCACTAGCACAGACATATAAAGAGTAGGTCATAATACCTTTCACACATTCCATAACAGTGATACCGATGCTGTTATTTACAAACTAAACTAAATTTAAGTTCAGTGCATCTTTTTCTTTCTATTTCATTATGAAAAGGACAGAAGATAAATTTTAGTTTAGTCCTGTCAAATTAATCAGTGCTTTTTTCCTTTTCAGGGCAAACGCTGGCGGAAGCAGGGTACGACAAGTGGAATACAGGGGAACCAACAGCAACAGAAGGTGAATTCTGCGGTTCATTATGGCGCAACGGTTATCTAAACGATGTGTGGTGTGACAAAAACTTCTCATTTATCTGTGAGAAAAGTCCACATTATCCTGCCGTTTGTCGCGTTGATGAACCATCTTTATTGAGCAAAGCACAATGTGGTTAAGATCATAGAGTACTACATAGGTACTTAGCACTTTGCCAGCCACTTCATCCGCCCTAATTTATATCCTGTGTCTATAAATCCTTAGTCCTTGTCTACATCATAAAGGGAACCTTTACGTTAAACAGTTTTGTAGGTTAAACGGTTGGTCTGGTGAGTCAGTGAGCGAGTTATTTAGGACTGTTTATTTTGTATTGTCATGCTTGAAAAAATAAAATTAATTTCTAAATACAATTGTGTTTTATTTCATTACTTTTTGGGGTTATAAAGGAGGAGAGAACAATATGTGAAAGCAAATATTAAGACATAGTACATTACGATACTTGTGACTTAAGTATTCTATTATAGCATGGCGTGAAATTAGCGCGCGAGCTTGTATATTTAGTATTTTTATCTATGGCGCGAGCGTAGCGAGGGTGCTAAATGCCGTGCTGCAATATTTCACCGGGTCAATACTGTGGTGTGGTGTCGTTCGCTGGGGGCTGGTCTGGGGTGTTTTCTTGCCCTATGTGTCGATCATTTTTCAGTCAACATTATTCGACATAAAATAGTTACTATTGTATAGCATTGTGATGGTTATTGTATCATTTGAAACGATTAAACAAAGAGTTCCGAATCTTTCCGCAATTTTTTTATTTGGTTCTAATCGAATCGAAATTGAAAAAATCGTTTGTCTCTTTTTAGTGCCGGCACTATTCTAATGTTGTTTCTTTCCCATTTCAAGAAATCATATGAAAGTCGTGAGACTTTGGCTGGATAAACGCCAGCACATCAAGCTACCCGAAACTGTCAAATTTTCCCAATCAACTTTGAACCTTATGCTTTAGCGATAAAGTTAAAAATCTATTAAATAAATTTGACAGATTGTAGTAGCTTGATGTGCTGGCGTCTGTACGTAATTTTTTTTAAACTATATATTTGGTGTTCTCTTAATTTTTAGGGCTGATAACGAAAAGGTGGCACCCATATTTTCTTCAATACAACTTCAACATAGGTTTGGTTAGCAGTGCAAATAGAATGCTTCCTCTGGGGTACCACAGGGCTCCTAGGACCTTTGCTTTTTTAAACATTTTCATGTAAATTAAGGGAGTATTTCAGGATATTATAAACTGTTTTAGATCATATTTTGTAAGCATATTTATAGTCAGCCTATTATGTTTCCACTTCTGAAACTCAGGCCTCCCTTCTGTGAGAGGAAGTGACCCATAAATCCACCATGCAAGGACAAGTACGGTTTCCTCACGATGTTTTCTTTCACTGTTTTGAGAGCAGTGGTGATGAAATAATTTACACAAAGTAAAGTCCCTGCTTGGGTTTGAACCCACGACCTCATGACTCGTCGCGGCTGTTACCACTGGGCCATTGGTTAGTTTTCAAAAAGCTTTGTAGGTTAAAGGGTTGGGCTGGTGAGTTATTTAGGATTTTTTTAACATTTATTTTTCGTTGTCATGCTTGAAAAAATAAAATGAATAAAAAAAAATACAATTCTGTTTAAAACGACTCCTTTTATTTTTGGGGCTGAAACCGAAAAAAACAACATTATGAGAACGTTAAGAAAAAAAACATGTATGTATGTATATACATGGCCTACCGGCATACTTCGTAAGGAAATAACAAATCAGCATGTCGATTCTGTAAAAATCTCACCGTGAATACTTGCGTGGAGTGAGCTGTCAGTGTCATCCTACTGATGCTAGGGATTGACCAAGCAAACATTTACAATCATAATCGATTTTAATAATATTTTTTAATGCTAATCCTATTGATATTTTTATATAATTCAAAGCTAGTATTTTAGTGGTCAAAACATTAATGTTTTGTGGGGTTTTACTTACAATAAAATTGCAAAACAGAAGCGCAGTCAGAATCTCAACCTTGTTTTTTTTTTTCTTTTTCCCTTTTTTTTTTTTTTTTTATAAATGGCATCTCGTAGTTGACCTTGAGAGGTCGTGACTACTTAACCGGACAATCCTGCGGCTGCCTTGAGAGAACTCAAAGCCTCCAGCCAGGGGCTTAAAACTAACTAAATAAACTAAGCGACTACACGCTAAGGGCACCCCCTGTGGGGTACGAGCCTCGGCTTAGGGCGTCGCTGGGGGAGGGCAGCAAGTCGGGACAGGCTGGATCAAATTTTGATTATTTAACGAACGATGGGGCCGGCATTTCCTAATTGACTACTCTGAGAAGAAATGCCGAAACAAACTCAGAGGTCAGAGTCGGGAATTTAAATCTACAGGCTCAGCTGCGGCGCGGGCTGGCACTACATCGAGCAAGGGTCGGTGGGGGGCATTTACATGGGGACGTCGCGAGGGACCTCGTCGGCGAGGCTGGTATTTCTTGTGTTTGTTTTTCCTAAGTGTACTGGTTGCCCTACTGCTCTCTTGGAGGAGGGTTATGGGGTCATCTGGGTCGGTGAGAACTTCTTTTTCCCTAGACTAGTAAGTCCTTATATAGTCAGACAGCGCCAGCGCCTAACGCGCTTGCGCGGCGTGAAATATGGCTCATTCCGAATTAAGTCATCATCGCACACAGCGCTCACATAAATAATTTGCGTAAACGTATTATTCTCTATGACACAATGACCGAAACCGGTTTGAACTGTCAAAATACCACGCTTGACAACCGTACGGCGTGGTAAGATTATGCGGGGAATAATAGATAAATACCATACAGCAGAATAATTGGGGTCAAGGTGTAAGCACGCTGTAATCGATTACAGTGCAATTCGGAATGTACCATATATCACTCCACTCGAATCTCGTAACCATGGCAACATCACCTCGGCGTCAACAACACCTCCACCAGCCGCGTTTTGATTGACGAATACCTCGTCTTTTTCTACTTTAGAGTTACACATTTTGAAAATCGCTCAACGAAAACTTTGCTTAATCTGCCCCTTGGCAGACTCTAAGGCAGGGTCGCCATGGTGTATTATATTAATTATTAATATTATTACCATAATTTCCTAATGTTCTTATACTTGACGCCTTACAAGTTAAATATGTAAAAACAAATCTCTAATGTGATGAGTGACTAACGCGCAAGCGCGGCGTGATCTTATCACTTCACCTTCACTCCACCCGATTCACGACATTAAATGTCGTGAATCGGGTGAAGGGAAGGTGAAGTGATCACGCAATCTGCAATGTGATAATGACAGTGATTAACGCGCAAGCGCGGCGTGATCTTATCACTTCACCTTCACTTCACCCGATTTACGACATTTAGTGTCGTGAATCGGGTGAAGTGATCACGCCACACAAACTACGTGGGATTACATTCTATGGTCCGTCAACTAGGCATCCGTTAGCACTCGATGACTTGACACACTCGGTTATCTCTTCTAATTCAATAGTTTTGGGTTAATAACAACGCTGAACATCGTCGCAGTCTTTACTAGACTCGATCTACAATTGCTCATAATAACCAAACAATGTCGATGCGTATTTTCATCAGTCTAGCTGTCATAAACGTGAATGTTTTAATTTTATTTACTGTTCGTGCGTGACGCGCTCGCGCCTCAGTCTATATAAGGACTTAATAGACTAGAGAAAAAAGAAAAAAAAACAGGATTGAGATTCTGACTGCGCTTCTGTTTTGCAATTTTATTGTAAGTAAAACCCTACAAAATATTAATGTTTTGACCACTAAAATACTAGCTTTGAATTATATAAAAATATCAATAGGATTAGGCTAAAAAACTATTATTAAAATCTCTTTTATGATTGTAAATGTATGCTTGGTCAATCCCTAGTATCTGGTAAGATGACACTGACAGTTCACTCCACGCTCACTTCACCTAAGTTTTCACGGTGAGATGGTTACAGAATCGCACTGCAGTATTGAATATCATGGCAGTTTATTTTGTCTTTGAAATCTTTAGCAATCGGTGGAGTGCTGTCGCTATTAATTTTATAAATGAAAAAAAAAAACATAAAATTTAGATATTCGCTTTTGTTCTCCGAGAAATCCAGGCGTGTTGCTAAGTTATTTTATTAAAAAATACTTGCATTTATGAAAGCTGAATAAAAAATCAAGCAATATAATTAAAGAATCCGTGCAACGATATAGGTATACTTACTTAACAGAAGAAAACCGAGTTCACACTCGGTTTTCATTGTGCCGATTGTCGTATCAGCCAATGACCTTGGCTGAAAGCCTCGATCAATGTCTCTCGAGGCTCTCGTTAGGCGGTTAGATACGGCTTGCATCGTGAAGAGGTTCCTGTCCCTGGAGCACTTACCACCGGTAGCTTGGACCCTGCTACAGATACCGGTGGAATGCTATTTTTTTTATATTTTAAACGTTTCATCTGAGAATATTTTAAAATGTATTTAATAAGTGATAATATAAATAAACGAGGTAAATAATAGTTAATTCCACAACTATGTAGTAGCAAACAAGAAGAATCAGTAAAAATGTATTTAAAAAATAACGAAACAACTCAAATAACACGAATTATCTAAACATCAAAACCTGCCAAGAACAAGAATTTCTTCAATGATGTGGTTTACCAAATGTAATACTAAGCAAAAATCCGTCTTCGATTAATTCAATCGAAATGAAACCCCATGTAAGAAAATAATAACTATTTTATTTCAATTTGTAAAGGGGATTGAAGATTTTTATAAGATGTTTGAAATAATTAGTCTGAATGTTTAAAGTAAGCAAACATCTATGCAACAAGATATACGCAAGTTGAAAAATACTATGTATGCCACGTGATCAACTTTTAACGTTAATATCTCGCATACGTGACGCTTTATAGGGTTTGGTTCTAGTATGTTTTCTGTTTGTATTAACATCAGCTATCGATTTATAAAGGTTTAATGGGTGGCCGCCATTTTGAAAAAAAATAAAATGGCGCGACTGTAGTCATGCCACAGACCTTCAAAGCTCTTTTACTATTCAAAATTAAAGTAGACATTTGTACTATGATAGCATCTAAAACAAACGAATGAAGATGCTATCATACGTCATCAGAACTTGAGCATACAGCAGGGTATTGAGGGGCTTTTTCACAAATAAAGACGTGTGATTCATCACAATCGGCATCGTTGAGTTCAGCATTACGATATACGGAGCCACAGTATTCTCCGCCTGATGGACTTCTGTTAGGTTCTCCATGGGCGAATGTTGCGTAACCAGCTTCTAATAGAGTTTGACCTGTAAACAAAGTTTGGAGACGATCTTTAGAAAAAGTTCACATCTGATTGTTGAAATCAATGATATTTTGAATGCCCTCCATATATTTAGGGACGGGCCGACGCGGGTTTGCAGTCCAAAAGATATCATGTCTGTCTAACTTTTATTCGTCATTAAATTTTAAAAAGATTCTGAGGACATTGAATTACGTAGAGAGTATTCTATTATATTCTATTCTACGTAAACTTATTATAAAACACGCTTAAAACTTGCAGATCGTGTAAGTTTTATGGTTTTAACAACGTAATTTGTCAAAGGAACATGTTAGGACTAATCCCTCTCCTATTATCGCTCACTAAAGTAGACATCAAAAAATGTGTAAGTTGCAATGACAATTCTAATACAAATATTACACAAACCATGAATAGTCCTCCAATCGCCATGTTCTCCCCAATCACTAAAGCCAACAAAAGCCACGTCCTTTGAAAAGTTTCCGATCATACTGCTTGCCGGATACTTGGAGAACAGTTCCTTTATGACGACAGCTTCTGTGTCATTGTTTATGATGGCAAGATGGCCGCCTTCCGCGGAACATGCGAAGAATGCGCGCGAAAACGTCCGTGGTACCGTGTGGAACTTGTAGCAGCTGTTTGTACGATTATCATAATTGTATTCTGAAATGAAAGAGGTGATAAATTAGACCATTTTTTTTTTCATTTTGTCAATAACATTTCAGAAGACCGGTGACTAGGATGCCCGTTATAAAGCGTAAACTCTTATGGAGAAGAACAAACGAACAACTCTATGGTTATAATTTTTTTTACACTAATAGGTCGCAAGTGCTCTAAAGACTTCAAGCTGCTACTAAAGATTTCATCATGAAAAAAAGCGAAAAACTCATTGCCTGACTTAAGGAAATGGGTATCAATCACCACTAGACTAACAAAGCAGCTGGCATACTGTTCCCATTGCTGGGACAAAGGCCTCCTCTCGGTAAGAGGGAGTGGGCCATTGGCTCATGGCCGACCATGCGGGCCCAGTATGGGTTGGTAGACATCACACATCTTCAAATTTTTGGTTCTAGGACATGCCGATTTCTTCACGATGTTTTCCTTCACCATTTTGAGAGATGTAGTAGTAGATTATGCCATCATAATATACACAAAGTAAAACGCCTGTCAGGCTTCGAACCTATGACCTACACCTTGTAAGTCACCTGCCAAGTCTGCTCTCAAGCCAGCTGAATTTTTCTCTAACTGATAAAGGTTTACCTGGTTCTATAGTCCCACAATCACCTATTTCTTCTGTTGAGTTTTCCGACTTGAAACAGTAGTAAGGCAGCGTCCTGTTACAGCTGACATCAGATAAAAGTCCCTTATTATTTATAATGAGACAATTCTCGTCATTATTGATGTTGTTCGGCTCATAGGGTTCCCATTTATGAGGTATTTCGGATAAAGGGACACCTGTTGGACAAATCATACCTATTCTGTTTTTACTGTAAGTACAAGTGTTGTGAATAATCTATCAAGATGTAAAACCGTTAAAAGGAATGGATGGAGGTCGCATCTTAAAAAACCGGCCAAGTGCGTTTTATCCCAAGAACAAACTGAACATTGTAGTTGAAAAACATGTTCTCCCATAAATTCCAACTGAAAATGTAAGTTTGTACGCATAATATTGAGAGATTTACCATGTTGTTTTAAGACCACAGACTTCTTCTAGGTTTTCCTGTAATCTATAGGTATAGAAATATTTTCATTATTTTTTTTTAAATTTTTAGGCTCAGTAGTTTCAGAGATAACGGGGGGAGTGGTAAATTTTTGTCTATTTTGTTAAATAACTTTAATACAATTTACTTTAAAATTATGGAAAAATATATTTAAGATCCTCACGGTAAGCCATTTTATTTAACATGTCACATGGTACAGAACACGAAACTTTTTTAAAATTTTCTATTTGTCTCACTGAACACGAAACTTTTTTTTAAATTTTCTCTTTGTTAAATTATTAGAAGGCTAGATACTTACCATCTACCGAGTAGTAGTCGCCTTTGGAGAAAGTAGCATGAATCCCAGTGAAAATTACCTTATTGATAACTTCATTCCCATCATCGTTCAGCAGTTTTACTAAGACTGACGTCAATCCTGGTGTGGTAGGAGACGCTAATATGCCACCTGTTGTAAAGTACTGTTTTAATGATAAATTATTTGTTTTATGTAAGTAGGTTTGTACAGACGCCAGCACATCAAGCTACCTCAAACTGTCAAATTTTCCCAATCAACTTTGAACCTTATTCTTCAGCGATAAAGTTGAAAATCTATTAAAGAAATTTGACAGATTGTAGTAGGTTGATGTGCTGGCGTCTGTACAAACACTTTTACACGTCAATCATATTTTTTAAACTAGATGAGGTCGGCGTTTTCTATCTGACTATTCTGAGAAGAAAGGCCGAAACAAACTCAGAGGTCACAGTCTCTTTTGAAGTCCAGACAAAATCTTGGCCAGATCATGTGTAGACCATGTGGATTGGTGTCTGAAATTGTCTTTTGAGGAAAGAACCACACAGATTGTGCGGCCCTGTCCAGTTAGTGCACGCGTTTGTCAAAAATCGCGCAGCTCAACTCAAGACTTGAGGAGTTCAACGATTCGACGAACAATACCAAAAACAGGACATTTATGTAAGCCGCATAAACTATTCAACTGCCAGACCATGATTAAAACGGAAACAATGACCCACATAGTCCTCACGTTCACAATAATTAAAATAATATAATACTTTAAACAGTAAATGTACAGACGTCAGCACATCAAGCTACCCGAAACTGTCAAATTTTCATCAACTTTGGACCTTATCTTTAGCGATAAAGTTGAAAATCTATTAAAGAAATTTGACAGATTGTAGTAACTTGATGTGCTGGCGTCTGCATATGACATTGTTTAAGTAAATAGATAACAAAAAAAGTGTAAAATAGCAAAATAAAGACAACATTCACTGTGTAAACCTAGGAATAAGTGAATCAGTCTTGTTGTCTTTTTAAATTCACGAATTACTGGTAGTTTACATTATGCAGAGAACAATATGACAATAAATGAAAAAAACTGGCAATATTTATGCATATTTAGAACTATCAAATAAATCCTAGCATCGAAATTAAAACTGTATTTTTTTTTTTCAAATAAACTATACCACTAATAGCCATAGTGATGGGCCAGCTATGGATTTTGCCAATCTTTGTCTAGCTATTACTATTGGATATCATTTCAGCCGAAAGACGTCCACTGCTGGACATAGGCCTCCCCCAAGCACCTCCACTTCGACCGGTGCTGTACTTCTCGCATCTAACGGGTTCCTGCGGGCTTTACAAGGTCCTCGGACCACCTTGTGGGAGGCCTTCCAACGCTACGTCTTCCGGTACGCGGTCGCCACTCCAGAACCTTTCGGCCCCATCGGCCATCTGTTCTGCGAGCAATGTGCCACTTAAGTTTGGCAATTCTTCGGGCTATGTCGGTTACCTTGGTTCTCCTGCGGATCTCCTCATTCCTGATTCGATCACGCATTGAAACTCCAAGAATAGCCCTCTCCATTGCTCTTTGGGTGCCTATTGGATATATTTTACTGAAATAAACTTTAATATGGCATAGTGGGAACGTCATGAGATGTACGCAGTTCAATTTACTGTCGTATAATTGTCGTCTCCATTTTGTATTACTGAGGTGAAAGACTCGAATCAGGGGATCTATCTTCAACAGTAGAATATCAAAGATTGCTATGACGATAATATATCACAGCAGAGTATTTAAGAAACTATGACTATAGTGCACTTGCTCACACCATTACTCGTCTTATTATAAAACGAGTTAGTTTATCAGAAGACTTTAGTCCAAGCTTTTCCCCACGAACCAGTTTTGTATTTCAAACTATATGTCAACTCAGGTTAGTTTTTTAATCAGTTTTGTATAAGGTATCTCGAGCACAGTCAGTTTGGTATTTTAAAATCTGGCTTGATGATTTAAAACATGTCTAAAAAGAACATTGTAATAAGACCGTAAGTCTGTAGGACTTGGTTTTCAGTTATGTCGAGGTATAACGACCAGGGTGGATAGATCTGAAGTAATTAATACCTTCCAGAGCACATCTCAAGCGAGCATCAAACCAGGTAGCAGGTATCTCTTGGTACTTCAACCAGCCTTCAGCGATAGCACTGTATTTGTAGTCACATCTGAACTTTTCACTGCCTGAAAGTAAAATTATACTTATAATTTGATTTTCCTTATGGGACAAGTCGTGCCCCTGATGGTGTTTCCCATCGACTAAAATTATGACATTTCATACAAATTTCGAACCTTGAAAGGCATCTATTTTCAAAATTCCTTCCTTAGTGCTCATCTTCGTTAAAAAGGAACTCTTGCGCAGAAGTTCATGCTTCTAGACCAGATTGAGACTATCAGTGAGTGAATACATCTATGGCGTCAGGTAAAAATCTGTTTTACACTTTGAACATTATTTCATTAATGCTAAAATTCGCAATAGTTTTGATCAAACTGTTACATGCATTTATAGTAAAGTAAAATTGAGTAGGTGATATATAAAAAAAAGGAAAATTACAAATGATTGAAGTTATTATGTGTTTATCAAATACCACACTAATACACACATACATAGCCTCACGCCTTTTCTCATGGGGGTAACTAGAAACTACAGAGCAAATATATTTTTATTCCACAACCCTGTTAATGGGTACTGGCCCTTGGTAAATAAAACTTTTGTTTCATTTGACTTTATTGTTGTTGTATTCATTTGTTTTTAAGGTAAGCACATCTAACTAACATTATAAAGATAACAGATTTGATTGTTTGTGTGTTTTTTTTTGTACGCTGTAATGCTAAAACGGTTGAATGGATTTTAATCAAATTTGGCACATGCGTTGACCATGACCTGAACTTTACTTTTCATCCCGATATTCCCATAACATCGAGTATGCAGGTGAAACCGCGAGGCGCAGTTAGTTATTAAATAATCAGGCAACTTTTGTTTTTGTTCAAATATTTTAACTGAAGATATCTTACCTGCACAAGTAAATATTATAATCAACACTAAATACTTGAAGAAATTTGATGTAGTCAACCATAGCTCCATTTCAAAGAAAATCCAATGCGTATGTTTCTACGAAATAAGTAACTTGTTCTAGATAATCAATTACTCAATAAAGTGAGCCAAGTGCGTACCAAACGTCAAATAGTTTAGGATTCATTGGCTTCGGTATATTTCACTGGATCTGGTATTAAGGCAATATAGCCCTTGGGGCATTTTTCATGTTGGGGGAAAATATGTGTCACATCCACGCAAAACGACCATCGCTCAGCATAATGTTAAGACACTATGCGAGATTGAACCCCCACTGTACACTTCCCCCCCGGTGGGTTCCCGTATTGCCGAGGCGGGGGCGTTCAGTAGCCGTGGCTTGGTCACCTACGGTGAAGAGAAGAGGAACCCGAGAAGGGGCCGCTCGTCAGGGCTTTTGTCGATATGCCGATGACGTAGCGGCAAACAAGTAGGTTGCGGTGCCGCTTGGGCGACATCGCAACTGAGGCGGGCCGCGATGTCGCGAGGGAGAGGAGGTGCCGGTATTGCGGTGTGCCGCTCTCCCTACCTTCCGCGGCCTTGACGGGGTCGCCACCGTCTGGTGGCGGACGCGGTGGGGCCGCAGGGGAGGTGGTGTGTTGGTATGACGTGGCCACTTTCCCTATCCTCTGCGGCTGAAAATTGGCAGGCGGCGGGGCCATTGGCCTGACCCGTCGCAGGGGAACCAAGGGTGCCCAGACACGGGGTCGTCTGGCGCCCATGTGCTGGAAAACCGGCATGTCCAAGGTCTAAAAAAATCTAAGACATGTGACATCCTCCAACCCACACTGGGGCCCGCGGGGTGGATTATGGCCCGCTCCCTCTCACGGAAAGAGGAGGCATGTGTCCCACCAGTGGGAATATTATAGGCTGATTATGTATGTCATACTGTGAGTAAACGGCGACACGAAGAAAAGTATGGAACCCTTTTTGCTAAAGATGGTCGAAGGTACCAGTTATAATATTACCTACATGTATTAACGCAATATTACTATAATCAAATAATGTAATCGTTACAATATTTCACGCCAATTCGTCATTGTTCCAATCTACGGCCTGAAGTCACTGGAGTGGATCAAAAGCAGTGCCAGTGTGACAGCCGAGGTCTTTGTCAACAAATAAAAAAACAAAAAAAAAATAAACATTTACAAACGAAACACGCAAAAGAAATTAAAATAATACTTTTTTTAATCTAACAAAACAACAATAACCAACGAAAAAAAGAAAGAACAGGAAAAACCATGCAAAGGCCTCATCTATATAAATAGAAATCAACGTTTGTATGTTTGTCCTCTATGCGTTCCGAAACCATTGCTCAGATGGTGATGAAAATTTGGTAGAGTGTTCGGGGGACACCTGTGAGGTTCCCTAATTATTAAAACATGGAAAAAAAATCTGAGGCGGCGCGGATCTGACCCGACGAACTTCATAAAGTTCGTCGGGTCAGCTAGTACCTAATTACATAAAAGAACATAAAGAAATTCACAAATAACTTGTTTCTGAAAGATTAATGTGCACGCGAATAGCCATTTGAACATTATAAAGGTATAAACTTATTTAAGTATTTAACATTTTAATAGTAGCGGTGTCCTTGGCTAAACAAGAATTAATGTTTAAGATTATGGAGCCGTCTGGTTCGTGATGACTAGGCATTTGAGGTGTTAGACGTTCTAGAAACTTTTGAAAAGGGCTTTACGATGGAGTTTCCTGAAATAAAAATACACTCACGTTTCGCCAGCAATTTTTAAAAACTTTTTAGGTTTTTGTACCCTAGGGTGCAAACGGGACTCTATTACTAAGGCTCCGCTGTCCGTCTGTCCATTATTCTGTCACAGGGTTGTATCTTTTGAACACAGACATTAAGAGGTAGAAATTTTCACAGAGTGTGCATTACTATGGCCGCTATGTCGGAAATACATCATTCGTTTGACTGATCGGGACACCAGCGCCGTCTAGAGGCGCTGGACAGAGTCTAGCCTAGAGTCCGTGGGGGGTCAAGGGGAGCGAGCATTGAGGTGGAGCGGGTCGCACTTGAGAATTGGACATCGTACGGACAACATGTGCTCAAAAACTGTCTCGCGTTCCGTATCGTTGAGTTGTGTACCTACAATGTGTGATTAAACTGTTCGTAAAATTATAATCTGATATGAACTGTAAACGGTTTTCTATTGCGCAATAACCAACACTACCCATAGTACGCCCACAGTAATTAAAATATGGCTGATAATAACGAGACACACATACCATCTCCATCAAATATTTAAAAAAATAAATTATTATGTAGTGTTAAATATTGCACGGTTGTACGGAACCCGTCGCACCTCGCACTTGGCCCCTTTTTAATTTAAAACCTGCACTACACTACTCGTGAAGTTGCTTCGACGAAGTGCTGGTCGAAATTGATCGAAGTCCGAAGTAGGTGACCATATAATATGTATATGGATGTATGATGATGGTTATATGGACATCAGTGTATATGTTACCGGCCAAACCCGATTTTAGGATGAAATAGTTTCGCCTAGGTATCAATCTCATACATACCTGTTATTTGCATGGTTACTGAAATGCCAATTTTAATTGTTTATTCATTTGAATTGTAAATGACAGTGCTGTTTGTGTGCTTATTCTAAATAAATAAATATCAATTGGGAACCACTGACCTCATTGTCCACCAATAATTATATTCGCAGACTTATTGGAAATACCTATAAATGATAGTAGAAATAATTGAATTGCCAAACATTACATTTCAGTCTTTACGAAATGAAGTTTTGTTTTAAACATTTTTTGTTACTATTCTGCCTGAATTTTGTTGGTGAGCTGATTTTTGCTTGGGAGATTGAATCGAACCATCTGATTTTAACAAATTTTTGATCAGAATACCGTATTTTACTTTGTTTGTATTTTAGAGGGATCATTCAGGTGTGACTACCAATACAGTCCAAAAGCGAAAGCATGGTTCAAACACTTTGTTGTACCAGCGACTTGGTTCGATGCCCGACTGCGATGCACACTGGAAGGTAAGTTTCTTATTTTATAATATCTTATGCCAGGAGATACAAAAAGTGGAAAAAAACAAGATTGGACGCGTGATCGTAAGCAAGGTCGAGAGATTGCTGATTGTTAGGGTCTTGGATACATTCCTAGGTTGAATACACTTTGGCCAAATTATGAATATTTATAGATTGGTCTATCAAAAATTATTCAACAGCAGTCCCACCTCCAATTACATTTGACTTTAACAAGTGCTAAGTGTACACACACCTGCTTGCTACTTCGATAATTTAAACTCAAATATTAATTTGAGTTTAAATATTAAATAATTATGAAAATAATTATGGAAATAATTATGATGCTCTCTCCTTATTATCTCTTTGATTTAATCTTTATGATATTTCTATAACTAATATTTGACTTATTAAACATTTTATTGTTTGCATATTTGAAAGGCAGAATAATATCAACTTTAAAAAACTATGTAAGATCTCTGTACCAATATTCTGACGAATACATGTACTATTTCCTAGACCTTTGCTTGGCTTGGCGTGATGTTTTCTTTATCGTCATCAGGTGCTGTTCTAGCTTCCCCAACCACACCAGAAATACAAGCTGAAATGAGAAACATCATAAACAACTCCAATCCGGAATATATAATTTTTACCGGGATTCATGCCACAGTCTCTCCAGGAGATTATTATACGATTGAAGGTTAGTCAATTGAATGACCTTAAACATTAAAGAGTATAAATATTACTAAGAATGAAACAATCCAAGTTGATATAAAAAATTATACAAAATAATGACAAATCTTCCTGCCTCTGTTTCATGTTACTTGGGGTCGGCACAACACATTTTCTTCTTCCATTGTCCCCTGTCAAGTGTCACATGAATGACAGCCGGGACCAACCCGGCTGTCATTCGTAGATGTTTGACAGTCGTTACGGGTCATCAGAAGCCCGAAAGTCTGACAACCAGTCTTACCAAGGCGTATCGTACTACCCAGTAACTGGGTTGTGGAGGTCACATAGGCAGCTGCTCCCCGTAAAATACTGGTACTGCAACCAGTTAGACTGGAAGCCGACCCCAACATAGTTGGGAAAAGGCTAGGCAGATGACGCCTCTTTAAGCATATTCTTCACATACTTGGGTATTCATCACTCTTTCAAAAGAACAATTCGACTGTCGTTTATTTGACACAGACAAGATAAAGGAGCTTCTTGAACCTAGCAGAATTCCAAATTGAAATTAATAAACCTCTGACCATGCAACGAGTTCTCTCCTTTCCTGTAAACACAGAAGAATATAAGAGATTAAACCAAAAACATGAGGTTTTCTGGTCCCAGCATTTTTGTTCTCCACAAAATAATTATGTTTATTTCAAATAATTAATTTAGCAGCGAAATAATTCGTATTATAATTTTTTTGAAATTGAAAAGTTAAATATATTTAACATTATAATTATGTCCAGTATACTCATGTATAAGTAGACTCATACAGATCAATAAATTACAGGTACACCGCTCTCGAAAATTCCAGTATCTTGGGCTAAAAATGAGCCAGATAATAAGGACAATAAAGAAAGGTGTATCACTTTTAATGGTATTGGAGAATTAGCAGACCATCGCTGTGATGTGACTCGCCCTTACATCTGTTACCGCTCCGAGAGCTTCCAAGTAGAAGCCAGTGCATGCGGCACTGTCGATCCAGGTGAATATACTCGGAGGGATGGGCTGACAGTCTTTTCCATCCAACTGATTTAAAATAAACTGATATAAAAGTCTCTTTTATTAATACATTAATAATTATGAACTCGAAAGACATTGAGCTGAATGGTGTTGATCTATGCGTCATGTCGTCATGTTCGTGAACGGGCGCCGTCAGTTGGGGCTGGTCATCACTTAGCAGCTTCAGCTTATTTTTAATTATTTTATTTTTGGATTGTTGTTTTCTTACTATTTGCTGTACTCTCGACGCTTTTAACGCGTACGTATTTTTTACATATTTCTCACATATAATTATAAATTTAACGTTAATGATGTAACTAATATTTTTGTAAAAATGTCATTTAAAAGAGTGTCCATGGAGTTTCTTGCCCGTTCTTCTCCATAGGTACCTACGCTTTGGACTAGCTTCATATTTCCTGACTGGCCGACTTCTTGATAATTCAAAAGTGCCTATACATGGTTTAATTGAAATACATGCTTTGAGTTTGAGTTTGAATAAGTAACTAAGACTTTCTTTTTGTTACTTCGTCACTCCTTAGTAGCTGAATGGATTGGGATGAAATTACACCTTGTACGTCTTTGCCTTCTGCAGTGACGCAATTAAAATAATAATATATTACATTTTCTTTACAGAATACAACTTGGATAAAAGAACTGGCAAATGCTACAAGTTTCATACAATTCCACGAAATTTCTCCCGAGCCTTCCTCGCATGTTCAGCTGAAGGCGGCCATCTTGCTATTGTAAACAGTGAATTTGAAGCCACAGTGCTAAGTGAACTCTACGCCAAATATCCAGATTCGAAGGTGTTGGGAACTTTCCGGAAAGATATAGCTTTAATCGGTTTTCACGATTGGGGCGAAGATAGGGATTGGAGGACAGTTCATGGTAATTTTTTATTCTCTTCCATAGATCATGAAAAAAAAATTGTTTATAATGCAATTTTTCAGTGAAAAGAATTCTAATGGTGGCTTCGATAAAACATCCTTGGCTCCTTGTTTACTAACCGAGTACATAATATGAACTATTAGTAGGTAGGGATAGTATACTTTAAACTATTAGCAGAGGAATCTCAGTGCGTAGAAATGGATGACAGTTAACAACTGTTAGATTTGATTAATTAACTAAATCATTATCATTTAAATGGAGGGAGGGCCTGTAGCTATAGTTAAGGGGTGATATGAATAGATTAAATGGTAAGAGGTTGGGCAAATGGAAGGTTGTCAAGGGCGAATGTCAGAATTGCGTCAGCAAGCCGTAAGTAACATGTGACTTGTAGGTGGAACACGATCTCCCAAATTTGAAGAGAACCGGGCAATAATAATGTACTAAATTTCATTATAACCCGCTTGTCAATGATGTGATTTGAATTTGGAACCTCAACTAAAAATATTAATAATGAAAACTATTACCCCAAAAACTTATTTGAATCTAGAAAAGCTTTTTAATATAATTATCGAATGTGTGTAAAAGTGACTTTGTTCTCGGCAGTAAAAATGTCTTCCTCTTGGGAGTGCTTGAATCCCTCGATGCATTCTGAAAGCGCAATAGCGCTGGTGACATAAGACGCTGCTTTATCCCCTTGACGAATAATCAACTGCATATTATGTTTTCAGGTCAAACATTAACGGAAGCAGGATACAGCAAATTTATTCCAGGGGAGCCAAACAATATAGCACCAGGTCAATCTTGTGGTTCGATAGCCCGTTCGGGGCTCTTGGCCGACATTTGGTGTGACAGACCATTCCTATTTATCTGTGAGAAGAGTCCAGGTTATCCTGTCGAGTGTCGTGCTTTACCATAAAATTCACAAGATAATAAATTAATAACATAAAAAAATTATAATTCTAGTAATAAATGTTTACAAAGTAGGTATTTTATTTAAATTATTTGTTACGCTGTACCTAAACCCTTTCATAGGTACGCGCAGGTACTCTTTGCAGTGAACTCTTGCCAAACTAACTCTGGCGAGCGCTCACCTGTCCGCCATATAGTTGACTCGAGCGTATACGCGCGCGCGCGTACATACCTTCAATAATATTGAAATATTCAATGAGTCTAGTAAAAAAGTCTCACCCGCTCCTCTTTCTTAAAATAGAACCTATTTGTACCGTTTCTGAAAATCTTCAAAGATACAAAGGTCATATTTTCATCATCACACCATTTCAGCTGAAAGACGTCCACTGCTGGACATAGGCCTCCCCCAAGCACCTCCACTTCGACCGGTTCTGTGCTTCTCGTATCCAACGGGTTCCTGCGGCCTTCACAAGGTCGTCGGACCACCTTGTGGGAGGCCTACCAACACTACGTCTTCCGGTACGCGGTCGCCACTTCAGAACCTTCCGGCTCCATCGGCCATCTGTTCTGCGAGCAATGTGCCCTGCCCACTATATCTGTGGTAACAACCATGACGTCGTCAGTAATATTGATGCTACACTGATATTATTTATATCAACTACAACTTTTGCTAATTTTAACTTACGAAGAGAGCAGCCTGCTGTTGAATGGAAAACGTTCTTTGTCATTCAAACGAAAACTCTTGGACATGTGCATTCCTCCCATATTGACCTATTGTTCCCGATTTGATCTTTGACAAACATTTAAAAGTCCAAAATCAAGTTTTTATCAACGGGTGATGGAGAGCAGTATTCTAGGCATCAAACAGACCATATTCACAATACTACATAGCCTTCCAAAGCAAAGGTTACTAATATTGCTCATAAAGCCGGCAAGCTGAAATAAGGCTATGTATTATGAGCTGTGGGAGAAAAGCCTCTACGTGGAGACCTGATACAGCTGGAAGGCGTCGCGGAAGCCGTTATAAGTATAAGATTGCGGGACGAGCTGGAGAAAATAAACTGAGAAGCAGAAAATAAACCATAATTATAATCTAATCACCTTGATATTGTTTTTGTAAGCGGTTACTCTTGCAAGTTTCAAGGTGATTCTACTGTGCGACATTCTAAGTTAAAGGATTCGTCAAGGTCGTTGCGATGCAGAAACTTAACCACCAGCGGCCGGGAGTGTTTTTCTGCGGGGGCACTAGAGGTCGCTGTAGCGTGGCAAAACTTTAGTCATGTATTCTAGATTAGCTTCTTTGAGGTCAATGACAATTTTATTAGCTTTACTTGTAACTAACAATGTAACAAAATCTTTGAAGTGAATTTTAACCTACTTCTAATTGTCGTATCGAAATTAAACTTTGTAAATCTATGTAGTTCGGAAGACAAAACTATAATTTGATATCTTGGAGCTGATCTGATCATGAAGCCAAGAGGTGGATAGTGGAACTCTTCAGTGGTTACTAGTAAACCCTTCGAGTTTGGGCTTTTATGATTTGTTTCGATGATTGCAATAGATTGCACTTGATGTCGAGGGTCTGATGATGGGGCCAGGAGGTGTATAGTGGAACTCTTTAGTGGGTACTAGTAAACTCCTAGAATTTGGAGTCATATGATTCGTTTTGACGAGTTCAATAGATTGCACTTGGTGTCGAGGATCTGATGAAGGTTCTCGTATTCGAATGATTCCTCCTCGTATTTTGACTTGGTTTTTTAAGTTAGCTTGTGCTTATAGAGACTTTAGGTAGGGAATTTGTCGTACTCTTTCCTCAGGCGTTTGAATTTTTGCTTCTGCGCATGCCAAGCTAGCCTCAGATACTTCAAGGCGTTAGTTACACTGTGTAAGTGTTCTGTAAGCATTTCGAGGTGTTGTTTGAGATCACTTACGTCTCAGCGTAGTAGTTTTATTTCAGACGTAAGTATGGATAATCTACCGGAGTCTGATGCAGCAGTTGGGGTGTTGAGAACTAAGCTGTTGCTGCTATCGTCAGAGTTGGTTGGGTCAGAGTTGCTCGAGTTGAGCTTTTTATTCTGACATGCCGTGCATAACCAAGTTGCCTTCGTGGCCTCCGATAATTTACGAAATTGGTTACCTTAACGCATAATGGATGGTAATAATTGTCGCATTCAAAACATTTGATGTATTATAGTCTGCGCGGAACTAGTTGGCCGTGCCTTGGGTGGGGACGGGGGTGAGGGCGGCGGGGTAGCCTATTGTTCGCAACGCACTTACTGAGTCATAACAAAGCGCTCCCGCCCCTCCGTTCCACCGCTCACATACCTAAGGCGCGGCCAACTAGTTCCGCGCGGACTATAGTTGATTCTTATTGGCTTAACACACGTAGCACAATTGTTTACAGTTTATTTCTCTCATAAAGGTACATTGTTACAGCAGTGTGTATTTACAATTTTGCTTTAGGTATGTTAGGACCTTTGTGTTTACCACCTCATGTAAAACATGTGTAAAAAATTACACATAATATTAATTAACGCTGTCGTTTTAGTTGTTATTGGATATGATTGTGTTTGTTGTTTTCGTGATGGTTCGGAGTTTCGGAGTCATCTGGCAAGCTCGGGAAAAACGTGACCTTGATTTCGACAGTTGGCGCTTCTCATCCTTTGGAGTAGCGCGTGTGCGACAAGGACGTATTATTTTGATTTCGCGTCCCGTCTCTTTTTGCGAGGGGGAGAAGAGCTTATGTCGGCGCACATGTGGTATCGGATTAATATTCATTCGCTTGTCTATTTGTTTACACTGCACTCCATAATAGTTTTTAATCACTGATAATTATGGGTTATAATCCCTTGTTGTTTTTAATATTTTTTGCGAGAGAATTGATCACGTCTCCCGTCTCGTTTGAATCGACACCCAACAATTGGAAAAGCCTATAAATAGTAGTTGCAATAATTGAATCGCCATAATTTTCATTTCAGTCTTTACGAAATGAAGTCTTGTTTTAAATATTTTTTGTTACTATTCTGCTTGAATTTTGTTGGTGAGCTGATTTTAGCTTGGGAGATTGAATCGAACCGTCTGATTTTAACAATTTTTTGATCAGAATACCATATTTTACTTTGTTAAATATTTTGTTTCTATTTTAGCGGGATCATTCAGATGTGACTACAAATACAGTTCGAAAGCGAAAGCATGGTTCAAACACTTTGTTGTACCAGCGACTTGGTTCGATGCCCGACTGCGATGCTCACTGGAAGGTAAGTTACTTTTATTATAACATCTTATGCCAGGACAAATGAATAGTGAAACAAAATTGTTTCACTTTTCATTGGATTGTTGGTCGAGTGATCATAAATAAGCGTTTGAGGTGGCTCGCAAAGGCGGGCCAAGAGTAGGAAGGAAAATCCGGGGTGTTTTAGTCCATAAGAGTCTGACAGACCCCTCCAGGGCGGAAGACATCCATGAGGATTTTCCACCTGAACAAAAGAAAAGTGATCGTAAGCTTGATTGCCGATCGTGGGTCTTGGGTACCTACATTGTTATGTTCGAGCAAAGTGTTTTTAGATTGGTCTATCAGGTTTAAATTTGACTTAAACAAGTGCGTGTTTACAACTGCCTGCCCCTTCGAGAATTTAAACTTAAATATTGGGAAATAATTATGACATTCTCATCTTCTTAGCTCCTTGACTTAGGGCTGATTTTTCAAAAATCTGATAACTTTATTCGAGGAATAATTTTGAAATTTTGACAGTTATTTTACACTAAATCTGTCAAACGTCAATTTTATTCCTTGATTAAAAGTTATCTGGCGGTGGAAAAATCAGCCCTTAGTTTAATCTTTTTTGACATTTCTGTAACTAATATTTACTTTAAATAAATAATTAATCAATGTCTATTATATTAAAATATATATTTATAATATCTAGTCTATCCCTGAAAATGTATTTGCACGTCGGAAACGGCAGAATATTATGAACTTTATAAACTATGTAACATCTCTGTACCAGTACTCTAACGAATACATGGACTATTAATATTTTAAGCGTGATGTTTTTTGTTTTGTCATCAGGTGCTGTTCTAGCTTCCCCAACCACACCAGAAATACAAGCTGAAATGAGTAACATCATAAACAACTCCAATCCAGAATATATTTACTTTACCGGGATTCATGCAACTGTCTCTCAAGGAGATTATTATACGATTGAAGGTCAGCAACATAACATAATAATAATATGTCTAGTAATCATAAACAAGTATACTCATACAGATTTACAAATTACAGGTATACCACTCTCGAAAATTCCAGTATCTTGGGCTAAAAATGAGCCAGATAATAAGGATAATAAAGAAAGATGTATCACTTTTAATGGTGTTGGAGAATTAGCAGATCATCGCTGTGATGTGACTCGCCCTTACATCTGTTACCACTCCGAGAGCTTTCAAGTAGGACTCAATGAGTGCGGCACTGTCGATCCAGGTGAATATACCCGGAGGGATGAGCTGACAGTCCTTTCTATCCAGCTAATATTAATAACCGGTGCAGAATATTATAAAAAATAGTCTCTTACATTCTTACTATAATATTATAAATGCAGAAGTAACTAAGACATTCTGTTTGTTACCTCTTCACTTCTTAGCAGCTAAACGGATTGGGGTAAAATTTGGCATTTTGTACGCCTTCTGCAATGAGGCGAAAAATAATAATAATAATACATTTTCTTCACAGAATACAACTTGGATAAAAGAACTGGCAAATGCTACAAGTTTCATACAATTCCACGAAATTACTACCGAGCCTTCCTCGCATGTGCAGCTGAAGGCGGCCATCTTGCTATTATAAACAGTGACACCGAAGCCAGAGTGCTAAGTGAACTCTACGCCAAATATCCAGATTCGAAGATGGTGGGAACTTTCCGGAAAGATGTAGCTTTTATCGGTTTTCACGATTGGAGCGAATGGGGGGACTGGAAGACTATTCATAGTAATCTTTATTCTCTTCATCTTTACATTATAATAATAATAAAACGTTTATTTCAGATACAATCCCATAAAGCATAAATATATTTTCGTACCACTTGCTCAAAAAAGTGACATTCTATGCCACAAAAAGCGAACATAACAATAGTCATTTTTAATCTGTTAAAAACAGGGAAAGAAAATTGTACTGAATTTCATTCATCCTCTAGGGGGAGAATGTGATTTAAATTTGGAATACTTACCGAAATTTATACTGAACTACATCTGTGTTTACACCATTGAGTTTGTATATAAAGCTTTGTACATCTTTTTGAAAAAGGAATACGCATTTATTATGCAGTTATGATTATTAAATAAAATTACGAAAACCGACGAGGCCGTATGAGCTTGATGCCTTTGCTTTTCCGACAAAAAAATATTAGTCTAGGAATTTGACGCGTTTTTGTTTTCTTCAAATAAATAAACGTTAAGTTTATTTTAATTTATTTTTATAAATAAGTTAATGTTCTAAAATGCTTATCTCATATTATTATTGTATTAATTTTTTCGCAAATGGTACGAAAAGTAGAGTATTTTCCTCGGTGATAAAGCTGTCTTAGTCTTGGGTGAACTTAAATCCCTCGCTACACTCAGGACTCGACTTAAATCCCTCGCTTCGCTCGTGATTTAAGTTTTTAACACCCTCGCTACGCTCGGGAGTAAACCTCGAGTCCTTCGTTACGCTCGCGATTTAAATCGTCACCCGCGACAGAAGACACTGCTTTATCCCCTTGGTTAATAATCTACTAATTGTTTGTAATGCAATTTTTCAGTGAAACATCCTTGGTCCCATAGTTTACCAACGGAGTAAATAATGTTTTAAACTATTAGTAGGTTAATTAAATGTGGAGCATTCCCGTGCTCCAACATTTAACTAACTAAATCATTATCATTTAAATGGAGGGATTTGTTAGAGTTGGAGTGTAGAGGGTGATATGAATAGATTATAATTATATGTGTGGTGATATTAATAGGGTTAGGAAACGATAATCAAGGATATAATACATTTCCTGCCGGGTTAGCGGGATTGTCCGAAAGGGTTACCGCTGGCCCGGAACATAAAGGGCGAAGGAAGGAACACGGGTGGGTTTTAGTCAGTAAGAGTCTGACACTCCCTTCCGCTCCACCCAGAGCGGGAGGAGTCATTTGATGACTTCCCATCCTGAAAAAAAAAAGGATATAATACATTTTCTTAGCTCTCAATGTCAGAGAAACATTTTGCGCCAATAAGCCTGTGAACTTAGGTAGGCAGATTAGGATATTGTTATAGTAATTTTGAAGAGAGAGGGCAGAGTGTTGTAGTATTAGAACACCCATAGTTATTATTAATAAAGTCATTATGTAGCCGTTGGGTCAAGCCGGGTAATAATATTGTACTAAATTTCAATATAAACCGCTGGTCATAGCCGGAGAGCCGGCTGTATAAAAGTCCTATGGATCAGATACATGAATCATTTTTGGGGTATGAACAATAAAACCATAGATCTAGAGGTCGACACCCCTGAAGTTGCTTGATTTTGCCCGCATGCAAAATTATGACGTCACTTCCGGTTTTTATTTTAGGTGTAATTGTAATTTATGAAATACATCAAGAAAATTTATGTCAAACGAAAGTTTTTGATGAGTAGAATAGAAATAACAAGGGTCGACAAGCTCTATTTATTCGCTACCCTGAGTCGACCTCCGTTAAAAAATATTTTTTAAAAATTTTTCTTAAGCCATCGAATACATGGATTTGCTTAAAAAGATATACAGATAATTAAATAATGAAACATACATAGAGATGAAATGTATAAGCATAGCTCTTTAATTCTTTAAACTAAGTCGACAGTCAGATCCGGGCAAATAAAAGGGGTCGACCAATTTTTTGTAGTAATGTTAGAGTTACAGAATTAATAAAAAAAAATGATCAATGTATTTGGAATAGATATGCAGATAATTAAATAATTAAACATACATAGAGATGAAATGTATAAGCATAGGCTCTTTAATTCTTCAAACTAAGTCGACAGTCAGATCCGGGCAAATAAAAGGTGTCGACCAATTTTTTTCAGTCATTTAAGAGGTTCTAGTTTCAGAAAATCGTAAGCAAATCCATGTATTCGATGGCTTAAGAAAAATTAAAAAAAAAATATTTTTAACGGAGGTCGACTCAGGGTAGCGAATAAATAGAGCTTGTCGACCCTTGACATTTCTATTCTACTCATCAAAAACTATCGTTTGACATAAATTTTCTTGATGTATTTCATAAATTACAATTACACCTAAAATAAAAACCGGAAGTGACGTCATAATTTTGCATGCGGGCAAAATCAAGCAACTTCAGGGGTGTCGACCTCTAGACCTATGGTTTTATTGTTCATACCCCAAAAATGATTCATGTATCTGATCCATAGGACTTTTATACAGCCGGCTCTCGGACTAATCAATGATGTGATTTGAATAAGGAACCTCTACTTGCGGCCACAAAAAACTTATTCGAATAACGATTTGCTTTTTATTATATCGCATAAAATGTGAAAAGTTCGTCTTGAGAGTGCTTGAATTCGCTCTGTATTCTGGAATAAATTTACACGCTTTATCCCCTTGACAAATAATATCAGTTATACAATTCCCTTTTCAGGCCAAACATTAAAGGAAGCAGGATACAGCAAATTCTCTCCAGGGGAGCCAAACAATGGTGCCGGCTCACCAGGTGAATCCTGTGGTGCGATGTACCGTTCGGGGCTCCTTGTCGACCTGTGGTGTGACAGACTATTTCCATTTATCTGTGAGAAGAGTCCAGGTTATCTTGTCACGTGTGAAAATGCATAATTATACAATTAATTAACAATATAAAAAATATATATAATAGTGGTAATAAATGTTTACTAAGGGCTGATTTTTCCATCGCCAGATAACATTTAATCGAGGAATAAAATTAACGTTTGAAAGTTTTTGTATGAAAGAACTGTCAAAATATCAAAATTATTCCTCGAATAAAGTTATCAGATGATTGACAAATCAGCCCTTAGTATTTTAAATTATCCTTATTTTATTATTACCTTGATTTTTTTTTGTGAATAAAAAGTCATGCAAGCCGTCACCAAGTGGAACTTTCATGGACCATGAAGACGTCAGTAAAATTGATTTTACACTGATATTAATCAAATCCACTACTCAACTTACTGTTATTATAAGTTACGAAGAGAGCCTGCTGCACAGTGTTATTATTGCCCCGAAAAACGGACATCCCCTTTTTATTAACTTATTCGATAGAACAGGTTATTTTTAAAGTAAGAGTAAAATACCCGTGTGGCAATTTTGTCCCAATATGGAGATATAATTTTTTTTTTCTTTTTTCTATGGTTTCCATAAAAACCATAGAAATCGCAATTACTTTAGATCCAATGCGTTTTTGTTATGTCTTTGATCGCAATTAATTGATGCTTTATATTAAGTAAATTACTAAGCAAACGCTCAAATTTTATCGTTAACATGTTGTGAGTAACATTGAATTTTATATATTTTCGATTTTATTTTTTTATGGGCTTATTTCATGTTATTTGGATTCAACATCGAGACAAGATGTTGCTTTGGCACTAAGAAGCACCGATTCAAAATATCATATCCAAATCTTATGGTGTTTAGAACTTACAGGATTTTGAAATTTAGGCGCTAGGGTTGGCAGAAGTCGTATTTTTTAAGATATTTTTTTTTATTGAATTTTTATGTTTAGTAATACATATTTAAAAACGTAAAATGTGTTTAAAATAAACAAAGGACATAATAACGTGGCCAAGGTTATCTGAAAGAAGTTACACTATCATTGAAAAAAAAAAAAAAATTGAGAAAGATGCCATTACCACCTGCCGTTCTCCAGTTATTAAAACCGTACGAAATACCAAAGGAAGATGTTTCGGCCCAAGATAGCAACAGCTTAAGTGACGAAGAAGACGTTATGCAAAATATTATAGAAGGGTGGAATGACGATAGCACTGAAGTTTTACCTACGGAAAATGATAATTAAAGAAGGTACTTAAGCAACTGAACTCTGTAAATATTTAGTATTTTACTTTAAAAATTTCAAGTTTTTCGACCAAGTGTTTCAGGCTGTGCGATAATAAGTAAAAATGAACTTTGTCCCACCAAACACATATATATAAAATAAGGGCCGAGTTCGGTACAAAGTACCTACACGATAATAAAATAGAAACCTAAATGATAGTCCAGTCAAATTAGTCCTTAAAATAGAAGTAAGGTTACAATAATTCCCATAGAGCTTAAAATTGGTATGAATGTTCAGAATACTATTATAAATGAATTGTGAAAAGTCCCCATCAATCCCCCTTGTGCAAAAAAATTTATTGATGGTGAAAGTTTGCAAAAATAGGTTTTTCACGTTTTTAAATACTGTTAGTCCTAAGCATTCCTCGTAGTGACAACACGTGGCTATCGCTTATATTTTGTAACAAAGTTTGTGCATTTTACTGTTTAAAAAAAATGTCGCAATTCCGCTTCATTTTGGTCAACCTTTGACTGAAAGTGGAGTTGTTACTGTTGATCGCGGCATGAAAGCATTAATTGATGCAAGTATTTAAAGAGGTGATGAGTTTTCGGAGTACCTAAAAGACCAGACATAAGTAAAAATTCATGTGCAGTATCGAAAAAATTATACTTACTCGAAAAAGTAGCATTGATACCGTAAAAAGACGACGCCAAGAAGAAGAAGAAGCTGGTTCATCAAAAATAAGTCCTCCTCGTACTAGAGCACGAGTAAGCCGAGGCAGCTAAGTGATGACAAGCGCCAACTGACGGCGCCCGTTCACGAACATGACGCATAGATCAGCACCATTCAGCTCAACCATTTTGAAGGGAGCTAAATGTTCCAACACACACGCCACCGTCAGCGAGACATTTGTGTGAGCATGACATACTATCAGCCACCAGGGCACATTCAAGTCAATGAAAGACACATTACCCGTTAAATGGTACATAGAGTATAGTATTTACATAGAACTCACATCTGTGCTATGCAATTATACAATACAAAGGAAATTGAGTTTATACAATGCAAAGATAGTCTTACAATCTTCAGCAGCTCCAACAGAATTTTCAAGTGTTAATCAATTAGTTGTGGTCGTGGAGCAGGTCCGGCATTGAGCCAGGCATTTTTATCAGCGATGTAATCCCCTAACTTATAATATGCCTGACTGCATAGTGTTCGTTTTATACAAGACTTGAATTTTGTCTCATTCAGTTCAAGAATGTGGGGAGGTATTTTATTATAACATTTTAAACAGTACCCCATAAAAGATAAGTCTACTTTAGCCAGTCTGAAACCTGGTTGAACTAATAGGTCCCTATTTCTAGTAGGTAATTATGTCTTTAACCTCTTTTACTAAAAAGATGTAAGTTTTTTCTTACATACATGATGTTTTCGTAGATAAAAGTACATTAACGTGCATATTACGAATAAAATATTTTTTTCAATTCTTTCAACCGCTATATCACGGAAATGGCAATAATTATGAAAAAAAAGTGTGGATACATTTTTTGTAGAGAATCGGATGATCTACAATTTTTGTCTGAACTATTTTTGCTGTAAAACTCATCGTTTAGCTGAAAAACGCGAAAAACCTATTTTTGCAAACTTTCACCATCAATAAAAATTTTTGCACAAGGGGGATTGATGGGGACTTTTCACAATTCATTTATAATAGTATTCTGAACATTCATACCAATTTTTAGCTCTATGGGAATTATTGTAACCTTCAAAGTCTTATTTGACAGGACTATGAGTACCAAGTTCTAAGGAGGTAAAAGAGAGTTTATTAAGTTCCTTGCTACTGATTATGCAATTTGGCAAGTATTCAAAGTATTTGTTTGTTGAGAGTTTTGCTTTAACGAAGGTAGGTTTAATAGTTTTAGGTGGTCTAAAGTAGCTCGAAATGGTTCGTGTAAGGTGTACCACCCTGTTTATCTCTGAACTTGGCTTGACATGCAATAAAGCATGAACAAATTATAGTATAAGTAATTAACTTTTCAATACACTTCCTCGAAAACTGGTCCATAACGCACTACGATTAGGTATATATAACATGCAATGTATTTCACACGTGTGCGTTTTTTTCCATTTTCCCGCACGTGTACGGGAATGAAAATTGCCACAGATAACTATACCTATACTTAGTTCAAATTGGTTCAATGCTTAATCTCAGGTGATTGTTTTTTTTTTCTAATTTCGGCAAAGCACTACGCGTCTTTCCGGCATAAATATTTTGTGAAAATTCAAATTGTGTTTATAAATAGAATATCATAGATAAACATGATTATTAGAAACTATTAGTTACTTTAGTTGTGTTTAACAAATTAATATTTATTTGTGTAGGTACTGAATTCAAAAACATAAAATTAATCTATTTTTTATATTAGGCTGTTTAACGGCTTCATACCTTTGCCTCTTCTTCAACCTGGCGAATGCAAAGCTCGAAAAAAAAAAAGAAAATTAAAATCATAGTTTCTTAATTCATGACAAAAATATTTTTCGTTATTTTATTTTATTTCTTCAAAAGTGTATTGAAAAACGTCGTTTGATACACGTGGACATTTGTTATTGCAGTTCTCGGCTCAAAAACATTCATTATAATTTCGCCTCGATAACAAACTTTCTCCACTTGTATCAAAATGTACTATTATTAATTGTATTTTTGTCCGATGTAAAAATAATAAAAAGATTTAAGAATATTATTTGTAAAATTTTGTGGGAGTGGGCGTAAATATGTATATGTGTATTATTCTATGATATAAATAAAATTCAACGTAAAATTAAAACCTATAAACAAAAATAATGTTTTTTGTGAAGTGATGACCCTAAAATCAAAATTATCAGAATAAACTTTAGAAGTGAATAACTCTTAAACACAGCGAGATTTGGATGCGGTTTTTTTTTATGTGATTGGTTGGGGTGTGAACATGATTTACAATAAATATTGAATCCAACTAAGCAAAGATACAACCATGATAAATCAAAATCTAAAAACATAAAAAAACCATATTCCTTTACATCTGTACTAGTTAGTACCCTTTTGTATTTTTTTTCACATATCTTTAATATAGTATTATTACACATAATAAAGAAAGGGGTAAAATAATGCGTATTTTTTTTGTAATTAATTAATTTAGAAAAAGTAAAAAAAAAATACAAAATTTTTTTACTCGTGTTTGGTGTAAAATTGGCACACGGGTATTTTACTCTTACTTTCTAAATAATCTGTTCTATCGGATTAGTTAATAAAAAGGGGATGTCCGTTTTTCGGGGCAATAATAACACTGTGTGCTGCAACGTGCGATGGAGCGCTGCCCTCCATCACACGTTGATAATCCTAAAGTTTGGACTTTTGAATGTTTTTCAAAGATCAAGTCTAAGAGCAATAAAGAAAGAAAGAAAGAAAATAGGAATAGGAATGAGAATGTACATGCCCAAAATTTTTCGCAACAAAGCAAGGTGTCCATTGAACCTCAGTATTGTATGCGTCAAACATACTTTTTTTTTTTTACTAGCCTATGCTGTCCCACTGCTGGGCAAAGGCCTCCCCCAAATCCTTCCAGGAACTATTTCCCCGCGCCACCTCGAACCAGCCATCGCGGTACGCGTCCAGGTCATCTCGCCATCTCTTTCCGGGCCGTCCTCGGCGGCGCCGTCCATCTTCAGGCACCCATTGTGTGGAGATAGCGTCAAATAAACAGACCATATTTACAACACTATACTGCACCCAAAATAAAGGTTACTGATGTTGCTAAAAAAGCCGCTTAGATGTAGTTGGACTGCGTATGCCCAATGAGCTTTGGGAGAAAATAGCTTCTCAGGACAGATCTGAAAAAAAAAATCGATGCCTTTTTTTTTAGTTTGGGAAATCATCAAATGACACCTCCCGCTCTGGGTGGAGCGGAAGGGACTGTCAGACTCTTACAGACTAACCCTGCGTTCCGAGTTGGGAAATAATCGATGTGAGCGTGCTAAAACGCGTACCGAATTAGCGTGAGCGCGATAACGATGTCCCGTGAATCGTCATAGATGACGTCATGACATGCGCCATCTTGCGATAACGCCGACCATTCCCTTAATAATATCACCGTGAGCGCTGTCAAAAATTACAGTGTGTGTGTGTGTGTGTGGATGTCTGCATGTGTCAGTGTGTGTTTTGTTTTGTGTTGCATCATATCTTTAAATTAAACTAACGTGGTATTTTTGAAATTGTGCTTCTGGCTGATAGTCGCCACGTAACCAAAGAAGAAGAACTGAAGAAATTTGGTGTCTGTACAAAGAAATATTGTAATAGTATCGTTTTTACATTGAGTAAGCACTGTGAGCGCGTTCACGAGTGTTCCGAATTGTTGACAGCTCTCAGCTGTCATAATCGTGATATCTAAATCGGAACGCAAATTATCGCTATGAGCGCTGTGAGTAATATTGTCGTAATTCGGAATGCGGGGTAAAACCCACCCGTCTTCCTTCCTTAGCCCTTTATGTTCCGAGCCAGCGGTAACCCTTTCGGACAATCCCGCTGACCGGCAGGCTTAAGTCTAGTCCATTTGATTGGTAGGACTAAAATTGATTTGAGAATATACCATTTTCTTAGTTTTCTCTATTAGCTTCTAAAGTTCTACGCAAAGGACTACACAAAGCTAGGGTTTTCCTAGCTTTGTGTAGTCCTAGGGTAAAAATGTTTGATTTTGTTAGAAAATAGTAAGAACGCAAAAACACCCTTGTAGAATCTTTATAGCAAATGTTTGCCTGAAACATATATTAGGCGTCCATAGACGTCGTCGAAATTATGATGTGTCTTTTCTAACTATTTAAGAAATAACACATTATATGTACCTTGATATTATTATATTCTATTGTTAATCAGGGCGAGCGAAGCGAGCCCTGCTATATCTTACAACCTGAGCATTTTGTGGTACACTTTACGGAAAAACTATGACGCCTATTGATTTGTGCTTTATCATAATAATTTATATTTATATGTAGATGTGTTATCAGTAAAAAAAATAATAACTTAAATTACGAAAAAAAATAACAAAAAAACTACCTTAAAGATTATTACCACGCAGAAAAACGACGCGAGCCCTCACAAAGCTCTGCTTTTAGCTAGTATATAGTATACAAACTAAAGGATATCCATTATTTCTTCAGATAATTATTGATTTATTTAACACGGCAACACTCGCTAATGGGTAAAAAATACAAGAGAATATCTGTATACGATAATTATTACTTTTCTGACCGCTCTGGCGATACGGGACTCTAGGTACCATCAAACACACTCACTTCGAGACAGCGAAATCTCGTGCGGCGGTTGGTTACGCAGACGCATAAAGTCTGTCGGAGTTTGGGTGAAAAATACCGAGTAGCGTCGCAAACGAGAGATTTATAAAGAAGTATAAATTCTTTTTTTTTTGTTACTCCTCTATGACAAACTTCCATTTTTAATACATAAATATTAGAATTAGAATTTGATATTTTATTTATTTTAAATAAGATCAATAAAACTATTATAATATGTAACACGTACATGTTAATTAATATATATATTTTTTTCTCAGCTCTTGCTATTTCAATTCTATGGTATTTTTTACGCGGTATCCGTGTTTGTAGGTTTTGTTTTATAAATATAGCTTTTACTTCAGTAGATAAGTATCTAATGTTAATGTCCTGTGTCAGTGGTTTTCAAAGTCATCGCTGTTTGACTATGAAATTATTATTTATTTTGCCCGATATTTTATGACTCATATTATTACATCTTCGCCAAAATTTCATCATCTTTTCAGTTACAATCTTCCTATTTTCTGACTGTTATCAAAAAAATTTTCACTAGTCGCTAAGAAAATTTCAAATATAATTTTTCAAATATTGTACTTCGGTGAGTGTGCCCAAGAACTCCACGACCTCATTCCACCGGCCCCCTTCTACCATCAGACATCCAGACACACTGCAAGTTACCATCCCTGCCTAGTTGCTATTCCACCAATTCGCACTAAGCGTTTTCAAATGTCCTTTATAATGCGCACAGCAAAAGAGTGAAACTCTACCTGCGTTTGTGTTTCCGAGTGCATACAACCCGAATCTCTTCAAAGTAAGAGTGAACAGGCTTCTTCTGGGTAAGCTCACTCCATCGTAGACTTTGTCTCTGTCATCTCTGACCTAGACTAGAGTCAAGAGCAAACCCATTGCAAAAAAAATAAAAAATAACTTGTGTTATCATAATATATTTGGATACCACTGACAGGATATATTTATATCCGCCGATTATAAAATACTGAAATCACGTATACATACTCGTATATACTCGTTAAAACAGTATCACTCATCACAAAATGAAGACCTGTTTAAAATATTATCTTTTGTTACTATTCTGCGTGACTTTTATTGGTAAGGTTTTTCAATTTATGAAGAAGACTTCAATTTCACTAAATTTGTTAACCACCACTATGATATATTTTTTTATTAAAAAAAATTACATAAGTCTAAAAAAAAATACAAGTTTTTTTTAACCGTAGCCGCAAAGAACCTAGATGTTATGCAAACATTACGAGATTATAATTAAAACTTTGCTTAGGATTGTGTTTGCTTAGATCTAATCTAGCATCAGGTTTGATTTAAGTTATTCATCGATCAGTGTCACTTATTTGAATTTTACTTTTTTTATATTTTCTTGTATTTTTAGAAGGATCGTTCAGATCTGACTACAAGTACAGTGTGACGGCCAAAGTATGGCTTAAACACTTTATTATACCAGCAACTTGGTTCGATGCTCGGCTACGATGTACACTGGAAGGTAAAACTATTATATTATATAATTATATTAGAGCGACAACATTAACTAAGCGAGTTATAGTACTTGCATCCATATTAGGCCAGTTATTTTTTAATAACTAATGTAATAGCCGCCGAGTTTTATCATCATTCTCTTGCTCTTATCCCAATGTATGTATGGTCGAAACAACATGTCTGTTTCTTCAATGCTTTTCTATTAATCGTCATCTCGTAAGTCACCCCTTTGTAGCCCTAATATCTATCACGCAGTCCATCCATCATTTTTTGGGTCTTCTACTACTCTTATAGCCGGCGAGACTATTTCCATCAATAACAATGGCATAATGTGGATGTAAGCTATATGCGTTTGCCTACCTCTTTAAAATACTGTACTTTATGTATATTTCGTTATCAGGTGCTGTATTAGCATCTCCTACTACGCCAGAAATAAAAGCAGAAATGACAAACATCTTTAACTCCATTGAAATTCAGCAGCAATATGAAGTCTTCACTGGGATTCATGCCACTTTCGCAAAAGGAGCTTATCATACGGTTGAAGGTAAATCGAGCAATTTGTTTTTAAGCGAATATTGCGATTCACTATTGGATAAAGGCCTGCCCACTCCCACTTCATTCAAACTCAAACTCATAGCATTTATTTCAATCAAACTATTTACAGGCACTTTTGAATTGTCAAGGAGTCGGTCAGTCAGAAAAATATGAAGCTAGTCCATTACAAAGCGTAGTAGGTACCTATGGAGAAGAACGAGCAAGAAACTCTATTAAATTATATTGATACAAAAATATTAGTTATATTTTTATATTGAATTTATAATTATATGTGAGAACGATGTAAAAAAAGCCGAACACCTTAAAAGAGTTCATATCAGTACAGTAAATAGTAAAAAATATGCCGAGGCAGCTAAGTGATGACCAGTTCCAACTGACGGCGCCCGTCCTAGAACATGACGCTCATAATGTCAATCCTATTATTTAAAATAATACAGATTTATAAATTACAGGTATACCGCTTTCCGAAATTCATCAAACTTGGGCGCCTAATGAGCCAGATAACAAGAACAATAAAGAAAGTTGTCTCACTTTGAATAGTAATGGAGAGTTAGCAGATCTTTCTTGTGAAGAAACTCGTCTGTTTTTCTGTTACCGTTCTGAAAGCAACGAAGTAAAAGTCAATGAATGCGGCACTGTAGATCCAGGTAAATATACTGACATGCTAGTCGTAAAGACGATTTTACAGCTATAAGTACTTGAACACCTTGTTTCCACACAGGGGGGATTCAAAACATTCTGGCAACATTACTGCCGGTTCAAGAAAGATCAGTCTGGTTTACAACCAATATAAGTATATACATTACTAACTGCCGCCCGCGGCTACGCCGCGCGGTACTTATGTCGATAAAAATTATTCTATGTCCTTCCCCGGCATGCAATCAATCTCTCTGCCAAATTTTATCGAAATCTGTTCAGTGGTTTAGGCGTGAAATGGTAACATACAGACAGACAGACAGAGTTACTTTAGAATTTATAATATTAGTATGGATATATTTTACAATACTCCCTGCATCCAGTATTTTGTTCTCTTCGTCTTATAAGTGCAATGAGATTTACTCGTTACATTCATCTTCTTTTCAGAATACCGCTTGGATACAAGAACTAACAAATGTTATAAGTTTCACTCAGTTCCACGAAATTTCTCCCGAGCCTTCCTCGCGTGTGCAGCGGAAGGCGGCCATCTTGCTATAATAAACAATGACACCGAAGCTGGCGTGCTCAGTGATATCTTCTCTAAATATCCTGAAAGAAGTATATTAAGAACAAGTTGGACAGAATCGGCTTTCATCGGTATTCACGATTGGAACGAACATGGGGATTGGAGGACTATTCATGGTAATGTTTATTGTTTTTCTTTTAATTTCTATGTAACGTGTCTCGGCTGCCATTAGTTGTTCTTTCTAGTAAAAAAAGTGAGCCGTCACGGGACGCCTGGCAGATGTGAAACATTGCGCATGGCGACGCGTCGCCACACAGTACACAAGACTGTGACTGTATATATACACCATCATATAGCGTGGCGACGCGTCGCCACGGCATGCGTCGCCACGCCAGAAATTTGTTTTACGTGCGGCTATAGATGTTTCACATCAAAAAGGTGAGTAAAAGCAACTGCCACGAGTTGGTTGTATTCACCTTTGTTACGTCAAATGCTAGAATGTACAGACGCCAGCACATCAAACTACTACAATCTGTCAATTTTTTTTAATAGTTTTTCAACTTTATCGCTAAAGCATAAGGTTCAAAATTGTTTGGGAAAATTTGACAGTTTCGAGTAGCTTGATGTGCTGGCGTCTGTACATCAATCTTATTTCATACCAGGACTGGAATCGAGAAACTAAATATTTTTTTACCCGACTATGGTAAAGTCAAAGAAGGGTTGTGATTTTAACAGGCTATGTTTGTTGTATGTATGTATACCTCATATGTCCTAAACTTCTTGCCGTATTTAGTCAAACAAGGTATCATTGGAAGCGTTATGCTATTCCGAGGGTTATACATATAATATACGTCCGAATTGCATTTTTCTAAAATTAGAGTATTTTCTTCGGCGATAGAGATGTCTTCCTCTACTCTAATAATGCGAGCTTAAATCCCTCGCAGCATTCTGATCTCAATATAGCGTCCGTGACATAAGACACTGCTTTGACCCCTTGATGAAAAATCTACAACAAATTCCCTTTTCAGGTCAAACTCTAATGGAGGCAGGATACAGCAAATTTTCTCGAGGGGAGCCAAACAATGCAGCACCAGGTCAATATTGCGGTGCGATATTCCGTTCGGGGCTCTTGGACGATATGTGGTGTGACAGATTAGCCGCTTTTATCTGTGAGAAGAGTCGAGGTCAACCTGACGCTTAAAAAAAACGTTAAATTTATCTACACAATTTATAAACTTAATGCTAGACTTTGACAGCAGTGCACGAACAAGGAGCTAACTTTGTGAGAGACTGGAGTCTGAGATAGGTTTATATAAAAACCTGTAAACCTTGCCTGATTTGCTTGTCGTGCTTTACCTGAAAATGCACAGTAAAATTAATCAATAATAATTAATGACTAAAATGTATGATTGAACAAATAAATAATATCAATAATAATTGTCTATTTATTTTTATATTTTTTTATACCAGTATTTAAAAACATAATTTATATGTATTTAGTTAAATAAATAATTGTCTACTAAGGGCTGATGTTTCCAAGCCAGATAATTTTATTCGAGGAATAATTATTATTTTGAATTTTTGACAGTTCTTCCATATAAAATCTGTCAGACGTCAATTTTATTCCACGAATAAAAAATATCTGTCGATTGAATAGTTGTTAGTGTTTTAAATTATTTGACGGTTCAGCAAGTGGCGCCATCTAGTCTTGTTACCAAGTTACTGGAATTACCGAAGACGTCGGATAAGAGTGATAGTGGCTGGTAACAGTCACTCTAGCAAAGCGTCGTGTCGCATTGATGGTCGCGTAGTGACGTCCACTGTTGAGAGATTATGTCAGGGAACCTGCGGCTGTTGTTCTACATCAATGACGAAGTGCTATTTTCCATGACAATCCTGATGATATTTAAGCTGCTAAACCACTAACACGATGAACACTTCTGGTACAGAACAAATTTTAAATAGTAAAGTAACGATCACAGTTCGTCCCCGTATTTGGAAAACTAAATAACTTCGTTTTTGGCGATTTTGTCTTTTCCCTATTTTTAAATAATCCAAAACATGACGCATGTTTGAGTCTTACAGGAATTTACTTATCTTATTCCGATCCAAAAATAAAGCCATTTTTGTCGTTCAGATGGAATAATGCATATCTTCAAACTAATTCTAATTTTTTGAAGGAAAAATAAACAACTCAATAAATAAATCAATAACTGTGGTCAATGATTAGTTAAATTTTTAATAAATTAAATAAAATAAGTTGTTAATACGATTCGAATAAAATAAGTTGTTAATATGAATCGATAATACGATTACGATGGGCCATATAATTTATTAAATGCTCTTTGTAAACCAGGGAGACCGACTAGAAGAACTCAAAACTCTGAAATGCCAACTATAAACACTGAAGATCTTCCCCGGGCATATAAACAATGTCTTCTTATAACAAAACAAAAAAAGAAAGATCTTTTACAGCTTTGTAAGAAAAATATAATTCCTAAAGAGCTTCATGGCTGGTACGAAGGTTTACCATGTTTAAACGAAGACCAGGGTACTCCACCCTGCACTGATTCATCTGAAGTCGATGATTAAACTTATTTTGATCCCTGCTCTACATTCTGGTGATCTTTTGAAACCTAACAACACAAACAAAATTATTTGAGTTTTTAGGGATTTACATTGTTAAATTTACGTGATTTTAAATTACATACATACGCCGTGTTTTATTTAATGTGTATGAAGGTAGTTTTTATTTTAAGTTGCTGTACTTTAGTTTATGTCTCTTACATTTACTTTTCAGTATTGATTAAGTACAGACATTTCAATTGTTTTGAATTTTAAATGTTTTATTTTACTTAATTGTAGGATCAATAGTCTTAAGTAATTGATATAAGAAGTTTGTTGATTTTTGTACTCAATGTAGGTACCTGATGAGTCATATTATTTTTTGAGTTTTATTTTAGTTGTGTTTCCTAAATTACCAATGAAGAATTATTTTTATTTCAATTGAGTTGTTTTAAAATTTTATAATGATTGCTATACCTTTGATTTGTTGTTCATTTTTTAATAAAGTCTATTTTATGTCAAAATACAGCTTATTATTTTTAATGGCACCAATAACAGTTAATGAGTTAGTGAGCAGCTAGTGAGCAGTGGTGGCCAAGTGGTAACGGCCGCGACTTACGAGTTGTAGGTCGTAGGTTCGAACCCAGACAGGCGCTTTACTTTGTGTAAATTTTATTTCATCGCCACTGCTCACAAAAACTGTGAAGGAAAACATCGTGAGGAAACCGGCATGTCCTAGAACCAAAAATTCGAAGACATGTGACATCTACCAACCCGCACTGGGCCAGCGTGGTGGATTACGGCCCACTCCCTCTCACTGAGAGGAGGCCTGTGTCCCAGCAGTGGGAACATTATAGGCTGATGATGATGATGATGAATAACAGTTCATCATCATCATCATCATCATCATAATCAGCCTATAATGTTCCCACTGCTGGGACACAGGCCTCTCACCGAGAGGAATAACAGTTAAACAATATCAAAGTAATAAACGTTCAACTTTTACATTTAAACATATTTCAAGTTTGATAAATTCAATAACTGCATTTATTCACCTTCTTTTACTCTACCAGATGGATCTAGGTTGTAGGAAAACTAAATAAATAGCCGAAATAAATAATTAATTGCAGTTACTTTACAAAAAGTAGTTGTGGCAAAATTAAACAACTTGGTTTTATATATTTTATTTAGTTATTGTTGAAGATAGAGTCCAGTTTGTTTAAGCATAATGTTAAAGATATTCAGGTCCACAAAATATAAAATTACCGACAGTAAAATTGTCTCAATTTTTTTAACAAATGAACATTAATTGAAAAAAAAACACTAAATCGCGTTTATCTCAAAACTAGAAAATCGGAGTTATTTAGTTTTCCAACTACGGGGACGAGTTAAGTAAAGCATTGCCAACGAAACTGTCAAGACGTCTGATTTTCCTTGTGATGTTAACTTTAATCAAAAACAAAACAAAGTGTTACTTATTTACTTAATTTATAAACGCAGACAGTGACAAATTCATAGACGAAAGAAACAATTTTTGATACATCTTGATTTAGCCTGCAGATAAGCTAATAGGTGCTTTTGGAAGAAATGTGAAGCAACATTTTTAGTTACTAACAGTGGAACAAAAATGTTCATCACAAACGTGATCGCTGGTCGTGGTCTTGGATACATTTTGCTAAGTTCTAGCAAAGTGTTTTTGGGTTTGTCTTTCAGAAATTTTTCTAAAACAGTCCCACCTGCAATAACATTTGACTTTAACAAGTGCCAAGTATATACCACTGCCTGCCCCTTCGACAATTATAAGCATGATGTTTTTTTTTTGTTTTCATCAGGTGCTGTTGTAGCTTCCCCAACCACTCCAGAAATATAAGCTGAAATGAGAAACATCATAAACAAATCCAATCCGGAATATTTAATATATATATTATATATTTTTTACCGGGATTCATGCCACTGTCTCTCAAGGAGATTATTATGCGATTGAAGGCTAGTAAATAAAGATATTAGTAAGAATGAAAAAATCAGAGTTGATATAGAAAATGGTCCAAAATGATAACAAATCATAATCATCTTTCTCCCTTTGTTCCATGTTACTTGGGGTCGGCGCTACGTCGATGAAATTATAATTTTACAAACAACTTAATCACACAGTAGATACACGACACAACTAGATACGGAACGAGCGACAGTTGTTGAGCATTATGTTGTCCCTATAACGTCAAGAAAACTCTACAATGCTGCTCTCGTCGACTCACACGACCATCAGGCCAGACGCTATCGAGCGCCGCTTGTCGCTAGCGTCTGGATAGTCAAACGAATGACTGCCGTTTTTCCGACAAATATGTCAATGTACGTATGCAATTATACTAAATTAAGACTTATACAGATTTACAAATTACAGGTACACCGCTCTCGAAAATTCCAGTATCTTGGGCTAAAAATGAGCCAGATAATAAGGACAATAAAGAAAGATGTATCACTTTTAATGGTGTTGGAGAATTATCAGATCATCGCTGTGACGTGACTCGTCCTTACATCTGTTACCACTCCAAGAGTTTCCAAGTAGAAGCCAGTGCGTGGGCACTGTCGATCCAGGTGAATATACTCGGAGGGATTGGCTGACAGTCCTTTTCATTCAGCTGATACTTAATAACCTATGCAGAATATTATAAAAAACAATATTTTTATTCATACTATAATAATACAAATGTATCTTTATTTATTTATTTAACACAACACTTCTATCATTACAGGATATCCCAAAGCGATAGGGTGGTACTTTGCTTATATTTATTTTACAAATTGTAATACAAATGGTATGCAGTTATTCTTGCGAATGAAATCATTAAAATTATAGGTACAGCCTACCAAAATAGCAACAGAGCGTTAAGGCTCCTACAAACAGGCGCGAGACGCAATAAAATCGCGCGCGACACAAAGACACCGCAAGTCGCGCAACGAGCGGTGCCTTTGTGTCGCGCGCGATTCGCGTCGCGCGTCGCGCCTGTTTGCAGGAGCCTTTACAGTATCATAGCAACAGAGCGTTACAGTATCTCAAAAAGCTTTATAGGTAGTAGATGTAAAAATAGCTAAACAATGTTTCACGCCTACAAAAAAGGATTCTCCTACACCCAATAACACAGATAGGAAAGGGCCCTTGAACTTTACTGGGGTTATTCGGATGGAAAGTACCGTATCACCTGTCAACGCCTGCTGAATATAGGTTTGCCGGGAAATATTAGCATAAGTAATCTATAGTGGAGTAAGAGAGGAGCCGGTGGCTAAATAATAACAGCCGCACAGGTCTATCGATCAGGTTAAGCTAAGCTTACCGCGGTTTGTCTGTGGATGGGTGACCATCTTTACATAACGAGACCCCTCCGTGCCTCGGCAAGCACGTTAACCATAAAAAAAATAAAAATAATATAACTTTAATAATGAGAAATATTTAAGCACTATACGTAAGTAATATACCCCCGCACCTTTATAACAGACAAAGAAGCAAAAAGTTGAAGAGTTCATTGACTTGATAGCAGCAGTCATTATTGAAGACGTGCCGGATTTAGAGGCAGACGAAGATAATCTTATAACAAAATATTCTAAAGGTTGAGATATACCTTATCACAATGAAACCTTGCTTATTACACACACCTGCGTTCTAAAGGATAATAGCGTTCCCTAGCGTGGAACATGTTGCAGATTTTCACGTCTAATTAAATAACAACAGCTATTATAATTAATTAAGGTTGTAACAATGCCTTGTAAAGTCAGGGAAAGGGAATTAAACAAATGAATTTCCCTGAGTGTACTCGTACGATAAAGAATTAGTGTTAAAGTTCAGTAAAAGGACAAGAAAGGATAACTTAAAATTTTTAAATAATTTTTTTTAACCTTTAAATTATAACTTAACTAAAACTATACTGAAACTAAAAAATAGCGTCGAAAAATTCATCCGCATCGCTGTCGACTGGTAATGTACCCAAGAGACTGGCAGCATTACCACGTTGTATGGCGACGCTTAGCCTCTGGCCAAGGTAAAAGCCAGCCCTTGGGTCACGGAAAGTGTCAACCAGCCGTTTAGAAATTTAAAGGGGTTCGAACATTTTTCTATGGAAGCTGAAGGAAAGGAGGAAGAAGAAGAAATTTAATATCCACCCACCGCCGTTTTATTTTTTTTTCAAGCACGATGAAAGTAGTTTATATGTACGAACGTATAAAAATAGTAGTAAGGTAGGGAACACTTATATAAACAAAAAATGTCAAGTAATATGGTAGCCTAAAGTGTCACGTATCCGGTATATTTAGAGGTAATCATCGCCATATGAGAACTATGAAAATCATTAAAAATACAGTAATTACTTGTGTATACGCATTTAAATAATAGTACCCTGTTGATTTACTATTTATTAGAAGACAGTAAAATATTTGCACGAAAAACCTGCTCAAATTACGTAAGATACTACGTAAGATATAAATTGCATCACATAGCGAACCATAACTAACGTTAAAAAACTGGTGAAAACTAAAACAAAAAACACAATACAGATGTTATATAATAGCTTTCATAGATCTCATATGGTGATGTTTACCTCCTTTACTTTGTGTAAATTATTTACACTGCACTCAAAACGGTGAATGAACTATGAAATTCATCAAAAATACAGTAATTACGTTAATTATTATTTTTATTTTGCGTGGATGTAACGCATGTTTCCCCCAACCCTTTCTTATTTTTTTTTGTGTTTATATTCTTTATTGCGTCATGTTTACCGCATGTTCGGTTAAAAATTGTCGCCTATAGCTAACTATACATTCATGTGTTCAAGTTACGCATTCTTTAATTCCTAAAATCCTAAGCAGTGTCCAATATAGGGTTGCCCAAAAAAGACTGTTGTATCGATATATCGCATCGTAACCGTATCGAATGCGCTTGTATCGATACGCGATATTATCGTATCCCTTTGTATCGATATATCGCATCGTAACCGTATCGCTTTGGTATATCGATTGGGTAGGTTATTTCGTAGGTAAAATATTATTATAAACCTAAATATATCTTAAACATTAAAGAAAGACATACCTTTTTTAATTTTTACAATATAATATTGTAAGTTATAAAAGAAAAGTATTTATAGTATGTATGAAAGGTTAGTGTAGTACAGGGATGGCGAACCAGTGGCACGCGTGCCATTGATGGCACGCGACAAATTATTTTGCTCACGCCTTCGATCGAAAAAGTACCTACGTAATACACTGAAATTTAACAAACGAACGCGTTTGAGCCTACTTTACGGAGTGAGTAGGCGCGGTGTAAGGAGCAGCAGGCGGGAAGCGCGGAATCGATAGTATTGTTTTATAATTTTCCCTGTAATCACAAAAAAATGGCACATCTATGACCTCATCAAACATTTTTTTACAAAAAATGGCACGTTGATCCATAAAGGTTCGCCACCCCTGGTGTAGTACATAAATAACTCTAAATAATCCCGACCTCTGCTTATTACGAATAAGAATATTATGTCTAAAGGTAGGTAGGTTTAATATAAACAAAAAGAAATAAATTTTAATCAGTCATAGTTTGATACGATACGTTAATGCGATTTTTTTTTTGGAATACGATATATCGAGGCGCATCGTATGGCCAAAATATCGTATTAAATATCGATATATCGTATAGCGCTGTATCGATATTTCGATATATCGCATCGTATTGGGCATCCCTAGTCCAATAGAGCTTTGTACAGTCCACACGTTGTTTCATTAAAATTTCAAACAAGCAAACCTCGACCTTATCACCTCAACATATGGTCCATAATCGAGCCGGATACCAGTCCTCGCTGCCGACATCGCCGGCCGCCCGAGAACAAAGAGATCGCGATAAGACGACCCAAGTGTTCGAGTTGTTTAGTGCAAAGTATTTAATTATTAAAAGTTATTCATTTCATTACGTTTGCTACGATTGAAGTTATTACATACTTACGATGGCTATGGAAGTGGAAAAAGCGTTGAATATCGTGGAAAACCTTGCACATACTTTACAGAAGACCCAGATCAATCTAAAGAAGAGCCCGAAGGCTAGATTAACCCAAAAGCATTATGTTGAAACTCGCATTAAGTGTGTAGAAGATTACTGGAGTGAATATAAACAAGCTTACGGTGAAATAATGCGAACCGTAACGAAGGAGCAGCGCGACGAAATACCTTACATAGTAAATGAAGAATATTTTGAACATGAAGAGTTGTATTTGGGTTTGATAGCGGATTTGAAGGACTTGTTGGGTTCTCAACCAGCTGGTGTTAGTGAATCGTTGCCTATACCTGGTGAGACTCAACAGGCACGAGTGGTTTTGCCAAAAATACAGCTACCTACGTACAGTGGACAATATGAAGAGTGGTTATCGTTCCATGATTTATTTAATACACTTGTGCATAAGAACGAGTCATTAAGTAATATACAAAAACTGCATTATTTAAAAACAAGTCTTACTGGAGAAGCGGCATCGATATTAAAACATATACAAGTGACAGATTCGAACTACGATCAAGCATGGAACATTCTAAAAGCAAGGTATGGCAACAAACGTATAAATGTCGACGCAGTTATGAAAAGATTCTTTTCTCTGAAAAAAATGAATGTGTGTAATTCCAGTTCTATCAAGAATTTACTGGATACAACATTTGAATGTTTACATCAATTTAAAAATATGAATGTGCAGACTGATAACTGGGATCCTTTGATAATATTCGTCATAGTGCAAAAATTAGACTGTGAAACCCACAAAGATTGGGAAGAATATGTGAGCAGCAATTGTGAGGAACCTGACAGCCTCCCCTCCCTCGATATGTTTCGTAAATTCCTGGAATGCAGATTTCGTACGTTGGAACTTACAGAACCAACAAAACAAAAGGCAAGTGCAGTTCATGTTCGAGAAAAGTCATTTCACGCAGCAACTAATGTGGAGAATAGTAAAACATGTCAAATGTGTAAAGAAAACCACACACTTAGTCATTGTAAGGAGTTTGGAAAACAATCACCAACACAAAGAAGCGAGTTTATAAAAATCAACAATTTGTGCTTCAACTGCTTTGCACCCGGACACTCTGTAAGGCATTGTCGCATACCAACAAGCTGTAGAATATGCAAAAGACGTCACCATTCACTTCTCCATGAAAATAAAGAAGATAACACAATAAAACCAATCACAACGGGCAACACTGAGAACATACAAACAAAACAACCCGAAGTGACACTACATACCAACGTGGAGAAGATTGAAGAAACAGAGAAAGACATTACAATGGTGACATCGCACGTTTCTACGAAACAAAGCACATCGTTGCTGGCAACGGCAATCGTAAAAGTGAGAAGTGAAGACAATCACACAACGATATTACGAGCTTTAATCGACCAAGGCTCACAAGCAAGTTTTATCAGCGAACGAGCGGCTCAACAACTCATGGCCAAGCGATATCCTATCAAAGGTACAGTTGTAGGTGTGGGATCAACGCGAGAACATATCAAACAAGTAGTTCAGATCAATGTAGAATCAAGATGTGAAGATTTCAACTTGGAGGTTAGAACTTATGTCATGTCGAAACCACTGACTACTAAAATACCATCCCGCACAATTGACACAAGCTATTGGCCTCATCTAGAAGGATTAGTCCTGGCTGACCCTAACTACTGTCAGCCAGGGTCTATTGACTTGCTTCTGGGTGTCGACGTGTATGCACAAATTGTACAGAGCCAGTTAATCAAAGGTTCGCCAGGGTCACCATGTGCGCATAAAACAAACCTTGGCTGGATTTTGTTCGGAAAGGTAGAAGATAGAAGACAACAAACAGAGTCGGTTCTTGTTATGCATCATCAAATCATTGGTGAAGATTTATTGAAAACACTCTGGGAGATAGAACCAGATTTAAAGAGGACACACACAAAAGAAGAAAGCCAATGTGAAAGCTTCTATGAAAATACACACAGAAGAAACAGCAATGGACAATACGTTGTGAAACTCCCATTTCGCATCAATGAACCAAAAGCAGCGGATGGGAACACGAGACAAATTGCAATAAATCGCTTAATTACACAAGAAAGGAAACTTCAAAAAGAACCTGAACTGAGAGAAGAATATGACAAGGTACTAGAAGAATATTTAACAATGGGACACATGGAAGAAGTTCCGAAAGATGAAATAAACAACCGGTGTGTTTACCTACCACATCACGCCGTAGTACGAAGAGATAAAGAGACCACGAAAATCAGAGTCGTATTTGATGCGTCATGCAAAGGAAACAATGGCATATCTTTGAACGACGAGCTCATGACTGGTCCGGTTTTACAAGAAGATATGCGAAGTATAATAATGAGATGGCGCATGCATAAGGTGTGTTTCGCAAGTAACGTCATCAAAATGTATAGAATGGTACTTATGGATAAGAAGGATACAGATTACCATAGAATATTATGGCGTGGGAGCGTCAGACCCAACCTTGAGCCAAACCACCAACCACCTGAAGTCAAGGACTACAGACTGAAAACAGTTACGTTTGGAACAGCATCTGCGCCTTATCTTGCCATAAAAACGTTAATTAAAGTAGCAGAAGATGAAGGTGAACCATATCCTGAAGCTGCCAAAATCATACGTGAAGACTTTTATGTTGATGATCTGACTTCAGGCTGCGATACAACAGAAGAAGCAATACGTGTTAGTAAGCAAATCATTACCATTCTGAAACGAGGAGGGTTTGAACTTCAAAAATGGGCGTCTAATGACACCGAGTTTCTTAAATCTATAGATGCCCACAAGGTCACTACAAATGCTAACCTAGACTTGAAACTAGACGGCACCATCAAGGCTCTTGGTCTGTCTTGGAATCTCGGAAGAGACGAGTTTCATTACCAATTACAACTAGAACCTATATCATCAGATCATATAACAAAGAGAACTATTCTGTCAGATTTACAAAAATTATTTGATCCACTAGGATGGATAGCACCAGTTATTGTAACAGCAAAAATTCTAGTACAAAGATTGTGGTTAGAAGGAGTTGGATGGGACCAAGAAATAAGCAATGAACTGAAAGAACAATGGAAGTTCATTAGAAAGGATTTAGAAAATGTCAACAAATTAAGAATCAGACGTTGGTTGAACACCATTAGCACTGAAAAGGAACGAATAACGTTACATGGGTTCTGCGATGCGTCTGAAAAGGCATATGCAGCTGTGGTTTATTGCCGTGTACAAACGAGCGAAGGTGAGATAAAGATAAATCTTATCGCATCAAGAACAAGGGTAGCTCTTGTCAAGACCATTACGCTACCACGACTAGAACTGAGTGGAGCTACACTACTAGCTAAATTGTTAACCAAAGTCAGTCAAGCTATGAGAATTCCTTCAGAAAATGTGTTCGCATGGACTGACTCAACTATAGTTTTAGCGTGGCTGTGTGGAGAACCAAACCGATGGAAGCCATTTGTCGCAAACCGGGTAGTAGAGATACTAGAAAACAAAAGCAGTAGCCAATGGTTCCATGTGCAGTCGGCACATAACCCAGCCGATATAGCATCAAGAGGATCATCTTTATCAGAATTACAACAGAAAACATTGTGGTGGAATGGTCCTGCTTGGCTTGTAGAGAAAAATATCGAGTTCACAAGACCATTAAGGTCAACCACAGATTTAGAAAGAAAGAAACCCATACAGTCATATGTGAATGTAACAGAAGGAGAAGAGAAATTCATAAAATTTGAAGAATATGATACACTTAGTGAGTTATTAAGAGTAATAGTACACTGCAAAAGAGTTTTAAATATGAAAAGAAATCCTAACAAACTGGGTCAGGAGATGACAACAGAAGAACTGCAAAACGCTTTAGATTTTTGCATAAAAAGAGTACAAGAAGAAGAATTTTCAGATGAAATTAGAAGAATAAAACAAAAGGGGAATGTAAAAACCACTAGCATTCTGAAGTCACTGAACCCATTCTTCGATAGCCAAAATATCCTAAGGGTGGGCGGAAGGTTGAGAAACGCAGACGCCGATGAGAACTTAAAATATCCCGTGATACTGGGCAAGAAAAGCAGCTTTGTATCACTAGTGTTGGCTGATGCACACCTGAAAACACTGCATGGCGGAATAAAAATGATGATTACTTACCTGATGAGTAAATACTGGATTATTGGCTGCAAACGTCTGGTGAAGAAATACATTCACGGATGTCTTACCTGTGCACGACAACGAGCGGCTTGTAGACAACAAATAATGGGTGACTTACCTGAAGCTCGGGTGACTCCTTCCCGTCCCTTTTCTCGAAGTGGAGTGGATTTTGCTGGCCCTGTGTATGTTTTAAATTTCAAAGGAAGAGGGTCGAAAACTCGCAAGGCATACATTTGCATCTTTGTCTGCATGGCGGTTGTGCAAGTCTGCCCCAGGCTTTATGTTTTGAAGCCTCTTTTTATACCTTTTGTCTATTTTTTTGAATACTTATTGTTTATGTATTTTTGATTGATTATTACACTTTTGTTTTCACTACCAAGAACCAGCGACTTTTACTTCGGTAGTTAATATTGGTCCTTCTACGGAAAAATGGAAACACGTTCAGCAAGTTCTAAACGCGCAAAAGCGGCCGTGCAGTGTGCAGGAGACGGCACCCAAGTTGCGGCGAGGGAGACTGCCCCGACCGCGCCTCAGAGCGCGGTACTGCCCCCTCAAGTCGCGGCTCCGGCGCCTTCCCGCCCGGCCAGCACCGCCACCACACGCTCATCCGCCACCATTGTGGCGCGTCAGCTGGCGGCACAGGCGCAGCTCGCGCGCCACTTGGCTGATTTGCAAAAAACTGCAGAGAAAAAAGCTCTGGAGCGAGAGCGACAGGTCACTGAGCTTCAATTACAAGCTGAGCTCGCCGCCGAGCAAAAAGCTCTGGAGCGAGAGCGACAGGTCGCTGAGCTTCAATTACAAGCTGAGCTCGCCGCCATAGAGGCGGACGCCAGCCAACGCGGCAGCCACGGCATGCGTAGCTGTGCTAGTATTCAAGATTGGGTAAAAAATGTAGTGCCTAATCCCGATGAGCGAGATTTTTTAAGTGCCAACCCACATTTCAGGTACGGCGATACAGCCCAGTGTGAGGCACCGGGCATGGGAGCGTCCCACAGCAAAGACGCTGTCGCCACCACATACGCTCTCAACCAAGATCGTAATGAAGATGGAGGAGTGACTCGCTTAATCAACTCGCTCGGAATATTAATCAACAAAGTTAACAAGCAAACTCCTACGAAGACTGACTTGCCTACGTTCGACGGCAAGTCCTATTTAGATTGGCTAGCTTTAAAACGTGCGTACGAAAATACAGCTCAAAATGTTTCGGCAACCGATAATTTAGCGAGGCTTTCGCATGCGCTGCGCGGAGCGGCGCGCGATGTAGTGGCAGGCCTGCTGGCGGCGGCGCGCTCCCCCGGTGTGGTGCTCGCTGCGCTCGACGCGCGCTACGGCCGCCCCGAGCTCGTCGTGATGCATGAAGTATCTGTGATACGTGCGCTGCCTAAGGTAAGCTACGATAGCAAAGATATCCTTATTTTTGCCAGCCGAGTACAAAACTGTGTGGAAGTAATCCGCCTGTTAAATCAGCCGGACTACTTACGCTCGCCCGAGCTGTTTCAGGCACTGTGGAGTAAGCTGCCACCGCTGTTGCGACCACGGTGGTTGGATTACGCTCATTTATGCGATGGCAGCTTGTCTAAAATCGAAATGTTTGCCAACTTCCTCTCTCGTGAAGCTGACTTACAGTGCAGGTTCGGCGGCGGCATTGACTGCTTGTTGCCTACTGTAGCACGTCCTTACACAGATAACAGAGGCTTCAAGGATAGGGTGAACGTTGTAGCTGAAACTGATCATCAAAATTGTAGGATTTCAACAGGAAAAATATCAACGACAATTAATAATATAATTTGTCCGTTGTGTCAACAAAAACATGAATTGAAGTTTTGTGATAGGTTTGTCAAAATGACAGTAAATGATCGTTGGCAATTTATTAAGAAAAATAAAATATGTCATAGATGTTTAAAGAAAGGTTGGCACAAAAATAAAACTTCTTGTATTAAAATAGTGTGTTCAGTAGAAGGTTGTGACATGCGTCACCATGCTTTATTACACGGGTCGAACTTTGAGCGTGCAGTCACCGCGCATGTCGACGTGGAATACGACGCTGAGCCATCAACATCCAGCGCGGTCGCACCCCCGACGTGCAGCGCGCCGATGCAGTGTAGCGCGCCCGCAGCCTGTGACGAGACCGGCGCGCCATCGTCTGACGATTCGGATCACGATGTCTTGGCTCACGCATCCTCCTTATCAGCCGCGGAACCTGCAGTTCGGCCGTTGTTGAAAATAGTTGGCGTGACCGTTACGGGACCTTCTGGTAGCGTTGATACGTACGCTTTGCTGGACGATGGTTCCACAGGCACTTTTATAGATTCTAAGCTGGCGGCTCAAATTGGTTGCATGGGCCAAGAAAAACGCATTCATTTAGACTGTGTTGGTGGTCTAGGTATGGATGTTAAAATTCAGTACGTCGATTTCAGAATAAAAGGCCGTCATTCGAATGAAATTCATTCCGTTAAGCGAGCCAGGTCGATGAGCGGCTTGGGCGCTGCGCGACAGTCAGCGCGTCTTGAGAGCGTGCGTAAGTATCCGTACCTGGCAGACATTTCAAATGAATTTTGCTACGAAGACGTTAAGCCCATGCTGATTATAGGCATTGACAACTGGCACTTATCTCTTGCTAAAGCTACGCGCAAAGGAACCAAGACACAACCCGTAGCTATTTTAACTGCTTTAGGTTGGGTTTTGTATGGTTTCGGTTGCAGCAAAACTAAACTGGTCGACGTTATCAATCACACCACGTTTAGCGAACCTGGTATAGCGAACGATCAGTCGATTCTGGAAGGTCTTATTAGGGAGCAGTTTAAAATTGATTCAATCGGCATCTTTAAACAGGAAGCTCGTAGTGCCGATGACGAACGCGCCGTGCAAGTTCTCGAGCGCACCGCGCGCCGTCTGCCCAGTGGCCGCTTTGAAGTAGGCTTATTGTGGAAGGCTGATAAACTGGAAATTCCCGATAGTTACAAGTTAGCTATGTCTAGGTTCCTTAGTTTAGAAAAGAAAATGGTGAGAGATCACGACTATGCTGAACGCTACCGTCGGAATATCCATGACATGTTATCAAAGGGATATGCTGAACCGTGTTTAGCTCCTCCTAACTTGGGGTCTCCGTTGTGGTACCTTTCTCACTTCGGAGTAATTAATGCAAATAAACCTAACAACTTGAGTACGGTACACGACGCAGCCGCCAAGTCACACGGCGTGTCATTAAATTCAATGTCATTAACTGCTCCAGGCCTTTTGCAACCTCTACTTTTAAACGTGGCAGATGATGCAACTCGGGTCAAACGTTTTGAGTTAACTCCAGAATCTCGTTGGATCTCAGGTCCTGCCTTCTTGCTCTCCTCGAACTGGCCCACTGAACCCTTGATCGACGTCAGTGGTCTAGGCCGCGAAGAATTTAAACATCATGTTCATCTTATCACTGATACTGACCTGCCCGCACCAATCTCCGCGGATCCGCTGCGTTTCAGCTCATGGTTGAGAATGGTGCGAGCAACATCAAAAGCGCATCAATTCATTTTTTTACTGCGTATGCGTAGTCTACAAAGACGAGGCGTTGTCGCCAATTTAACTCGTCTTGAAGGAAGTTTATGTACATTTATTCCCTCTTGCACATCCTCTCCTAACGTTCCCAATAACCTCAATGTATCAGCGAGAATAACAACAAATGATTTACGCTTGGCCGAAACCCACATCTTATGGCAGTCTCAGCTCGATTCCTTTAAAGAAGATTACTTGCGAATAAAGAACCAGCAGCCGTTGCCTCGTAATAGCCGCCTGTTCAAGCTGTCGCCATTCATTGATGATGATAATCAGCTGCGAATGTCAAGCCGCATTGTTGCCGCCTCAGCCGTATCAGACGACGTTAAGCGTCCAATAATTTTGTGTGGAAAACACCCGGCAGTTCGTCTTTTGATTCATAGATATCATCAGAAGGCCGCGCATTCACACCTAGATTTGGTAATCAACGAGCTTCACCAGTGTTACTGGATTATTGGACTCAGAAACGCTGCTCGATTCGTAGCCCTTACCTGTCAGTTGTACAAATTGCGCCGTGCTAGACCGTTCCAACCACCTATGGGAAATATGCCAGAAGCTCGCTTAGCTCATCATCAAAGAGCCTTCTCATTCACCGGTCTCGATTATTTTGGGCCCGTTTATGTCACGGTTGGCAGAAGAAAGGAGAAGCGCTACGTAGCCTTATTCACATGCTTGGTCGTCCGCGCCGTACATCTATATCTGGTGCACAGCTTGTCGACTGACTCAGCGATCATGTGCCTACGCCGCTTCGTGTCACTCCAAGGAACCCCGTTGGAGATTTGGTCCGATAATGGCACTGCGTTTGTTGGGGCCAGCCGGGAACTGCGAGAGTTATACGGTGATGCGGTTGAAGAATACGCTGCCAACGAGTCTATAAACTGGCGTTTCATCCCGCCCTCGGCACCATTTATGGGTGGAGCTTGGGAGCGCCTTGTCCGAAGTGTCAAGGGAGCGCTGACAGTGTCACTCCATGAGCGGACTCCCTCTGTTGAGGTACTCAGAACTGTACTGGCTGAAGCTGAAGCCTTGGTAAATTCACGGCCCCTAACTATTATTTCACTCGATCCTAATGCTGAAGAAGCACTAACCTCGGCTCACTTTCTCCTAAATGGATCACCAGGACGTCCCGTTCCAGCCACGCTTCAGGAGTCGGACCTCTCGAGCAGAAGTCATTGGCGGAGGGCACTCAGACTAGCTGATCATTTCTGGCAGCGATGGGTTCGAGAATACCTGCCTTCGCTGTCACCTAGAAGGGGTGGAGGCAGCGCGCCGTCAATTGCGGAAGGAGATGTGGTCGTAATATGTGACTCAAATTTACCGCGTGGTTCATGGCCCAAAGGCCCCCGGCAGAGACGGAATAGTACGAGTGGCCGATGTCGCCACCGAGGCCGGCACATTCAGGAGGCCCCTCCAAAAGCTGATTAAGCTGCCCATTTCATAAAAAAGGGGAGAATGTGCAAGTCTGCCCCAGGCTTTATGTTTTGAAGCCTCTTTTTATACCTTTTGTCTATTTTTTTGAATACTTATTGTTTATGTATTTTTGATTGATTATTACACTTTTGTTTTCACTACCAAGAACCAGCGACTTTTACTTCGGTAGTTAATAGCGGTAAAGGCTATACATTTAGAGCTAGTAAGCGATCTGACGGCGGATGCATTCATCGCAGCTTTTAAGCGTTTCGTGGCCAGGAGAGGAAAATGCAATGAGATTTGGAGCGATAATGGCACGAACTTCGTGGCATCCAACAAAGAATTAGACAGAATGTGGAAGGAGGCGGGATTACAATTACCCAGTTCTATAGTTGATCAACTGGCAAATGAAGGAACACAGTGGCACTTCACACCGCCATATAGCCCAAACTTTGGAGGGCTTTGGGAAGCTGGCGTTAAATCCGTCAAACAGCATCTACGAAAAATATTGACTATGAATTTAACTTTCGAAGAATTCACCACAGTGCTCACACAGATAGAAGCCTGCCTCAATTCTCGACCTTTAACGCCGATTAATACTGATGTCGATTTGATGGATGACATACAAGTACTCACACCTGGACATTTCCTCGTCGGAGAAGCACTAATTACTGTACCTGACCGTGACCATACCACGGCCAATATGAATCAGCTATCCAGATGGCAACATGTCCAAAGACTCGTTCAAGGATTTTGGAAACGTTGGCAAACAGAATACTTGACACGCCTAAACCAAAGAACAAAGTGGCTGAAAAGAACAAAAGAGTTCGAGGTCGGCGACATTGTATTACTTAAAAACGTAAATATGCCTCCTAGCAAATGGGCATTGGCACGGATAGCGGAAAAACATCCTGGACAAGATGGAATAACTAGAGTATATACAGTACGTCACAATGGTAAACTGACACAGAGATCAATCTCAAACTTATGTGCGTTACCGATTAGTACTGAAGACTAGATTAATTAATTACCTTTGTATGTAATCCCATGTTTATATAACTTTAGTAATAACGTTTGCTTTGTTATCATTAATATAGTCGAGTCACAAATTCATGTTTTAAAATAACTGAATTTAAATCATTATTGTTAGTTTTATAGTAATTTGAGTAATGTTTTGTTCAAGCTCTGAGTTTCAAAATTCAAACTCCTAGCTTTTAGTTTTAATTATATAATTTGTTACTTACATTGTAGTTAGTTAGTGTAAGGTAGCATGATGTCACTGTTATGTTAGAAAAGGCCTTTAAGCCCTTTTGGTGGGCGGTATGTTCGGTTAAAAATTGTCGCCTATAGCTAACTATACATTCATGATTGTGTTCAAGTTACGCATTCTTTAATTCCTAAGCAGTGTCCAATAGAGCTTTGTACAGTCCACACGTTGTTTCATTAAAATTTCAAACAAGCAAACCTCGACCTTATCACCTCAACACCGCAAATAACTGTATTTTCTTTCTTTATTTCTTTCTTTCTAAAGCGCCTGTCTGGGTTTGAATGCCGAATGGACCTACAATTCATAAGTCGTGTTTGTTACCACTGGAGCACCACTGTTCTCCGAGAGAGAGAGGAAAAGGCTTAATAATTTGCAATACAAGCCACTGATTCTAGCTCCTCTAAATATAATTGCTAATCCAATATTATTGTTAAAATCTTATTAACCTATATTAGGATGGGTCATCAAGCAAATGAAAGAATTTGTTTATTCATCTAGATTAACTGTCACGCACTGGCGTGCCATCGATACGACGAAGAATTATTTTCATCGAGATAACAGGTCCATTGGCGCGTGACCAAAATCGTTGCCATCTTGTTTTTTCTAATCTTGCACAAATGTTGACCAACAGCGCCCTCCGTCAACGTCATTCGAGTGACAAATGATCCTTGTAGCAGTGGTAATCGCCGTTCGCGATTTATTTGCCAAACGTAAACAAATATGAGTATTTGGAAAAATAACTTTAATGCCCACACAATAAAGTTCGGCGCTTACGGCTCGTCGTCCCTGCGCTTGCGGCTCGTTATCCCCACGCTTACGGCTCGTCATACCCGCGCTTACGGCTCATCGTCCCCGCGCTTACGGCTCGTCATTCCCGCGCTTACGTCTCTCCGTACCCGAGCTTACGTCTCTTCGTTTACCCTTCCCTCTCACCCCTCCAGCCTGCCTGCTGCACCATCAACCAGCGGTCGGCGAGCCGTAAGCGCGGCGTCCGCGTCGCCTAGCCATAGCCGAGTCGACGTATCGGAGCTTCTGATCCGCTTTGGTTACGTGCTTACGTTAGTTTGACGCCTGTTTGACGGCGAGGCGAAAGGCGATATGGTGCTGATCCCTTTCCGATTTGATACGTATGCTATGACCTTTAAAGCCCCGCGGTTTCACGTTATTATTGAGTAGCATCGTCAACGATGGGTCTAAAACAGTGTTGCGAGGCCCAAAATATCCGGACCGGATATAGAGCATACATTTTATTTCGGTTGTAAACAAGGGACCTTTGTCGTTCCAAGTGACAGATAGACGATATCAGGAGGACTCATACGTATTTTTATAGTTTTATATGAAAAACCCTTGGATGTCCGGTATCTTAGAAATAGGCACATGAAAAGGAAATAAGGCTATTATCTGTTTATTTCATTGTACGCTGTTACTTTGTGATTATTATTTTTTTATTAGGACTTCCTGTTTCCGTTTATAAAACATGGCTTATCTCTATAACCAGCGTGAATAATAATAATCTGAATAATTTTGAAGGAATTTGCAAATCCATTGCTTCTTAAATTCTAAAAATTTGTATTTTATACACATTATTACCGGGTGTAAAATACCAGCTTTTCTTCCAAAAACTATTTAGTATATTGCAAAATGCCACGCTCCTTTGGGTAGACAAAATATTATGTTACTTTTGATACACAAGGAAATTGAATTTTCTAAGTACCTATATTTTTATTTTTCATGTTATTATTTTATTATCAGGCAACTAAGGCCCATAGATAAAATACCTACACGAAATAATCTTATACAATAGTAAACTAATACATATTAAAAAACCTTAAAACTATGACTATCACGTAACGTTGTCGGCGTCGTGTTTCGCTGCGTGGTGTCGCGTAACCGTCCTCGGAAACGTCGATATACGACACCTTTCGGCCAAAAGTCCTCTTTCAGACAGGTCTGTAGACGTTGGGTTGGAACTCGTACCATGAATGATTTAAAGTTGATGTTGTGGCGCGATTCTAACCTTTCGACCCTCAGAGTCCAGTTGGTCTTCACCTTCAAATACTGCACGACTTCCTCAGTTGTCGTGGAGTGATGCAGACGCGAAAGGTACAGCTGCGTCGTAGGCACAGCAACATGTTGGGTCCAGTCGGTGCGGTACCACACAGGTTACGAGAATAGGGTTTCTTCTTCTTCCTTTCTACTTTCGTGAAACCCTCCTCATCAACTTGGCTGGCTCTTGGCAAAGAGCAACGGGTTATTGTACATTCGTCACAAAGTAAATTCGTCACAATTTTTAAACTCCATACATTGAAAGTGTATTCGTCACATGCATAAAAAATATGTGTAAACTCGTCACAAGTCTGCATAGGTACATATTTTTTGCATAAAGTACTGGTAGAAAACAAAGTTATTGATTTTTAGTGCTCAAAATGAAAATGATTTCCAAATTTTTGTTTTCTCCTGCGCTCCTGCACATGCTATCACGCACTCGCTCGCTCGCTGTATCTATCTCTTTCTAGCCGTACCGGTCATGTTATACCGCAAGATGTTATTATTCCACAAAAATATCAGGAAAATCAGCCTATTGCAATAAATATATTGTAAGTAAAAGTGCGCCTTTTTATTTAGATGCAAATTACTAAAAAAAAAGATGATCATGATGATGTCACGCTGTCTTTGACAACGCGGGCTTAAAAACGCACAAAACCAGACAATATTACCGTATATTTTAGCTGTAAGTAGAACTGTGATTTTTATGTGAATTTCTATGATTATGAAAAATAAAGAAATAACGTTTTATTCTTTATTGTTTGATTTTTCTGCTGTCTGTACGGAAATAAACAATATGGCGGATTTTCTTTCATAAACATAGAGTTGTGACGAGTTTACACATACTTTTTTTCGTGGCGAATTTACTTTGTGACGAATGTACAATAACCCGTAAAACGGACCGCAGTCAGGGCAGGTTGAGCACCCTTTACCAGTAAAAATGTAATGTATTTACCTAAGCTTTTTAACACAGGCAGATATAATAATATGTTATGTACTTACTGTTAAACACAGCGCTTGGGTGTAGAATATATCGTTCAAAATGTATCCAACACCTTAATTTTTTTTTTTTTTTTACTACATGGAATTAATAAAAAATAAACCGGAAAATCTAAAAACAATTTTATTTTTGCTTCAGAATGTCATGCCCCGTAAATGTAAATTCAACACATAATCAGGCTATAATGTTCCCACTGCTGGGGCACTCTGGGTGAGAGGGGGGTAAGCCGTAATCCACCACGTGGGCCCAGTGCGGATTGTTAGATTTCAAGTCTTCGAATTTTGGTTCTAGGACATGTCGGTTTCCTCACGATGTTTTCCTTCACCGTTTTGAGAGCAAATTCAACAAAAACTTGTATTTCTTAAGCACAGGCTTAAGAAATACATGTTTTTGTTGAATTTGAAGGCCCACAGAGGCCTTACATGAACGCGCGAAGTAAACGATAGGTAATTCAAACGATGATTTAAGTAGAGATAACGTAAATTCGAACGATTTTATAATTGATAATACTCGTTGGTATAAAATGCTTAAGTTTAAAACTTTATCCATAGTTATTGTGCTAGTCGCAAAAATTTTAAAATGAATAAGTACCTAGTTGTATTTTCGATTTAAAAAAAAAACAGTGGCACTTCGGGAGTGCCGTGAAAGTGAAAACAAAACACAAGCACAATACTTTGCCATCAGTTACTGACATATCGGATATACATTAAAACTGAGTACAACCCGAAGATAGCCGAACACATCCGAAGCGGGTAGTTTTTGAATCGTCTTATAAACAAAACACGCGCGGTGTCGCTTACTAACAGTAGCGCGAGTTAATGGTTTTTTCTCATCTCAAAAAATGCCCAACGTGCCTCTTTAGGCATGTGCAAAAATGCCCAATATGCCTCTTTAGGCATGTTGGGCATTGGACTTAAAGAAGTTTTCACTTCAAAAATCGTCCGAATCTACGTCGTGATGGCCTAGTGAGCTCTCATGCACGAGGTTCACCGTTTAAATCCAGATCAATGTGAGTTTTTCAGGTCATATGTATACTTTTTGAGTTTATCATGAGAATCACAGATATCGGTGAAGGACAACATTGTGTGGAAACCTGCATGACTTATTACACTAATATTATAAAGGCGAAAGTTTGTGTGTGTGTGTGTTTATAAGCTTTTTACTTCTTCACGCTCAAACGGCTGGACCAATTTTATAAAATTTTGTATGGAGGTAGCTGACACCCTGGATTAACATATAGGCTACTTTTTATCCCGATATTTTTAAGGGATCGACACTTATGCGGGTGAATCTGCGGAGCGAAGCTAGTGGTTATTATAAGTCTGAAATTCGTCAACCTGCCTGAGCAAGCATGGTGACCAATTCTCGTGACTTCTCTGTATCAGAAGAGGACTTTGTGAGACAATATTGGGCTGGTATTATTAATTTATAAGTCGCACGTTCGTGCTTGGGTCTGAACTCTTAAGTCCTACCAACAACTTTACCAGTAACCGCTCGAGTGAGGTCGTAAACATGCAAAATGTCAGAAAAGATTTAAACTTTCAAGACATATTGATTCGTTAAAATTTGAAGAGAAATATTTTCGTTCTGGTAAAATGTTTTTCTTTGTAAGTTGTTTGAGTTTTCTTCTATGTTTCTATTTGCATGTTGAAAGCTATTTTTGCACGTCGTTACCAGCGTTCCTTTGCTCCATGTTACTATTGATGAAAGGTCAATCAGCGCGCTATGGAGCGAGCTATGGTCGAAATCTCTTTCAAGTATAAAATCAGAAAATAAATTATTCGGAAAAGATCCGCCGTTACCGACATAGCTCTTAAAGTCGGTAAACTGAAGCGGCAATGGGGTCGTCATGTTTGTCGAAGGACCGATGGCCGGTGGAGCAGATGATTCCTGCGGGACAATTGCATAACACATTATCAATCGGATTCGTTTTCATTTGACAGTTCGATAACATTCATTGCGTTATTTACGTGTTGAGCAAACAACTTTTTCGAACTTATGAAGCATTGGTTTAGCAATTTGCTTCAAAATGATTCACATTCCGATTAATAGTGGGTTACGCAATCAGGTTGCTGGAGTGGAGACCGCATATCGGTAAGCGTAGTGTGGGACGCCCCTCAGCTAGATGGACCGATGATCTAAAGAAGATGGCTAAGACAGACTGGATGCGGAAGGCTGAGGACAGGGTGTTGTGGCGCAGCCTGGGAGTGGCCTATGCCCAGCAGTGGACTGCGATAGGCTGAATCGAAAGACTATTGATGACATGGTTTTATGTGACCACAGAGCACGAAATCGCAAGCAACATCTAAAGACGGCAGTACTAATATAATTCACATATACATTTATATCTTCACTCCTGTATTTCTCAAAGGGCTAATTAGGCCCATGCGAGAGCAGGCAAGCCAATTGACAGCAACTGAATACCAATCCAGAGGCTGCTATTAAGAAATTTCTAATGGAAAACCCAATAACTAACACTGCCCGACCACGCTCAGCAGTCGCGTTTGTGACCACGAGACCAACGGTACTGAAGTAGCACATAATTCATTATTAAAGTGTACTAACTCATTCTACATCACAACCTAGGTACCGAAATGGTTCTAAATGTCGTATCTTTACTGCCAATGGACCTTGCCAACGTATTTTACGAGAAACATCAAAGTGGTATCTTTAGTATACAATCTTTGGTAACATTATTATGGCGAAACAACCTTGTTTTGCTTAAAGATTTTGTAAGAAAAATACGATATTTTGGGTTTATTCCAGAAATCCCCACTAGTTAAATAAACTCAGCCCAGTGGGGATTTTTGGAAAATATGTAACAATCCCCACAAAGTGTTGTTGTTTCTAATAAGCTATTTATTAGCTAGCTATAATATATCGAAGAAAAAACCAAGTTTACTGAAACTCCTACATTTTTTGCATGAAGACGTTTTGTTTTATGAAGAAATGCTAACGGAAGTCACCGTCGGAACCCACGATCACAAAGAAGCAAAGACAAAAGACCTGGGGGCCTAAAAGCCCCACTTTGGCAGAATCGTAAAAGGATAACGTTATGAATCAAAATATGGCGAAGACAGTCCGTGTTTTTCTTTTTTTCGCTGCACTACGTAGGTATAATCAAAGAGATAGGGATTGGATATGGATTGGATTGATTAGTATTTTAGCACAGACGAAAAATAATAACTGAAAAATCCTTCATCAATGGGATTTGCTTCAATTAACTTAACAGTTAACTGTACATTACGATTCATAATGTTATCCTTTTATGATTCTGCCAAAGTGGCCTTTTTACCGAGACCACTCCATGCCTAGGAAAGCCACGTTACGCAGCTGGTGCCGACTGTCATTAGTAGATCTTTGACAGTCGTTACGGGTCGTGAGAAGCCCGAAAGTCTGACAACCAGTCTTACCAGGGGTATCAAGTTATCCAGTTACTGGGTTGTGGAGGTCAGATAGGCAGTCTCTCCATGTAAAATACTGATATTTAGCTGCTTTCGGTTAGACTGGTAGCCGACTCTAAAATACTTAATTGGGCAAAGGCTGGACAGATTGATTGATAAACCTTTTTTCATAGAGCTTACTTCAAACTTGGCTTCAAGACAGGCAAAAATTATGTCCACAAGTCAATTGGATCAGTGAGTCGACCTATACAGTTAAACTAATAATAAAGCTGTAAGTTTAAGTTTTTTTTACTTAAGTTTTTGTTGAATTAATCTCTGGAACTACCTGTCGGATTCTATTTCGTGCATTTGATAACCTAATTATTGAGGAACCGGGATTGCCCGAAGGGGTTACCGCTGGCCCGGAACATAAACGCCAACCTCATCTAGTTTAAAACATTTATGATTGACGTGTAAAAGTGTTTGTGCAAACCTACTTACAGAAATAAAATCATTTATCATTAAAGAGCTAAGGAAGGAACACGGGTGGGTTTTAGTCAGTAAGAGTCTGACGCTCCCTTTCGCTCCATCCAGAGCGGGAGGGGTCATTTGACGATTTCCCATCCTCAAAAAAAAAGCGGCTATTTAACATCACGTTAAGACTCTTAGTAGCCGAGGAAAAGAAAAAAAGGCAGAAAGAACGCTTGGCGAAAACGAAGTAATTGCGCGGACAGGTGATGAGATGCGACGGACTGGGTCGGGGAATAAGAATTTTCATGCGGACGAAGTCGCGGGCAGAAGCTAGTCATTCATATTCTATTTCTCTCATTTTTGGGTTGAACATTGAATACAAGATTTGTTAAATAATTCCCTAAAATAAATAAATTCCCCCTACTATATTTGGATTGCTGGTACTAACAAACCTGCCACCATCACAATATTTTGCTCGAACAATTGGGTATGCATGAAGAAGCCTCCTCGTGTAGCGCAGTTAGTACCGCTAGTTACTCAACTGAACCGAGCGCTCGGCGCTTCCTGCAGTCACACCCAATACCTTATTTGACTGGCCAATTCTTCCCTTGCGGTGGTAGGGCTAACGCCCGCCTGGTTTGCGACCACCCTCCCACCGGAGTCCAGCGTCAAGCAACCTACTGTGTTTCGTCGATGCGTGGAAGTTCCAGTGCCTTAGGCATCATCTGGGCACGCTCGTACCATCATAGACCTCATCCATCGCTTTCCATCAGGCGTGATCGAGGTCAAAAGCGGGCCTATTCAACAATAGAAATTACAAAACTGTTTTCACTATAATTGTAAGCAATTTCATCCATATCATTATAAACAACTCAATCTGTATGACCGTTCATTTGAAGTGCTAGCCAAATAACCTTATTGGATCGGGGTTATCTGCCAATCTCATTCCACTGGGGATCACTGTATGATATTATGTGTGACATCATGCCGAGCATTAATTTGCTGTTAATTCCCACAATTTAGTGATTTTGGTCAGATTTACAGGGTTTTTTGACATTTTGGTTATGTGTTTGTATTCCCAATACTATATTGATGTAGCCTTCCGATTTTATTCTAGAAATAACATGGCTGGTCATTACATTATCTACTTCTTTGCGTGTCGATGGCAATCTAAAGTTGTGGGAGTCGACCTAGCAGTACCCCAATTGCGTAACACACGTTTGTGTTACCCTGGCAAAATGTTGTGCTTTAGAGAGGTGAGACTACCTATAGTAAATAATTAGTGTATCATGAGGAGCAATTTGTTTACTAATATCAGAATTTGTTTTAAAGTTATTACTTCCTTTTTCAAGCAGAAGGATTTAGAAGGGACAACGTCCCCTGTCAATGCAGGCGCTCAAAGATCCTGGTCGCACTATAGTTTCGAACATTTTTTTCAAATTAAGAAAAAAGCAAGAGTGAACAGGCATCTTCTGAGTATGCTCGTTCCATCATAGACCTCATCCATCACTTTCCATCAGGCGTGATCGAGGTTAAGAGAAGGCCCATTTAGAAAAAAAAAACAGACATAACTTTAACAATAATTTATTTTCACAGCATTTATGTACAAATATTAAAAATTACATACAAACATGAACCCACACACACAACGCGCTCTCACTCTGACTTCGAAATAATCCTTAATCGACAATAATCTTGCAGAAGTTTATCCTAATGCTTTGGCGTCTCCTAGTACTTGGATGGCTGGTCCAGCCTTGATGAGGCCATTTCTGACGTTGCGGCCAACTTTCTCCTGGAAAGATAAATAGAAGACAATGTTAGCAAAATTCTGGGAACTATGAAAGTGGTCTACTGTTGAGAATGGTCTTTCTAATAGTCGCTAAGTATATTTAACGGTGGGTTAATTGCATAACACACTAAGGCCTGAGTTCACCAACACTCAAACCACCTGCACCGGTTAGGTATTTAAACAGTCGTTTTACGTCAAATTTCCTAAGGAAATTTTAAATATAGAACTGATTAATATTTAATCAGTTGATTTAAATGTTGGTGGACACAAGGCTAACGGTAGGAATGCAATTCTTTTTGACAATTCAACAACATTCATTGCATTATTTATGTTGTTGAGCCGACAAATTTTTCAAACATATTAAGCAATGGATCGGAATCCTTCAAAATTATTTAGATTCAGATTTATAGTATGTTACGCTATTAGGGTGTAGTTTTGAGGTCATTACTATGACTGATGTTGTTCATTATATCCTTAATGTGGATTAGAACTTACTACTGTTTATTCACAATTTTTTTTTAAATCTAGGTACTCTATTGTACTTGTACCTGTAGCGGAGAATCGAACCCAAAACCTTATATTATTATGTTCAATAGTCACACTTACAACCACTAACTTAAAGGGGCAGTTGGCTATTTGAAGGGACAGTTAATCTGTTCTGGCACTTGGTAACAAAGAAATATAAAAAAAACTTACAAGTTTCTTGAACAACTTAAACCGGGGCTCGGGCGCCGCCGACACAGCGCATAGTGCAACCAAACAAGCGAACACGAAAAACAATATGCGTGAGAAATTCATTTTTAGAATTATTATTTAATTCAAATGATTATTTTACTTGAATTCACGAAGACTTCTTCAAGTCGAATGATGTTCCAGTTTCAAAACTCTTGTTTTATATACTACTACGCTGACCAAGATATTGTTTGCTGTCAACAGACGCAAAATTACACAAAGATAGACTTTACAGTGTTGACATAGAGATTAGTTTCGTTTTGTCCGTGTATAAATGTCAGTTTGCGTTGATAACGGTTCGTGGTATGTTGACTTCAGGGAACTCCCGATTCTGTGAGCTTAATGAAGTCCCACATACATTACTTTATTGTGTGTTAAATAAATAGATAAATCGTTAATTTGGTGCATGTAAGCACAACATACAAAATCAAAATTAAATGATAAAAAAATATATGTACAGACGGCAGCATATCAAGCTATATGTCTATCACTATCACACGCTTTATATTAAAAAAAAACGAACATACAGAGTTTGATGTTCTTCTCAAGGTTGCACCAAATAGTAGAACCATTAACAACTGCTTTATTCATAGGGGTTCGCTCATTAGGCTGCATGTTACCTGGTGATTTTTTGTATTTAAATTTCACAATTTATTTTATTTTCAATAAATAATTTATTTCAATTGTTTTTTATTTTATTTTTAATAATCTATTTCAATTTTGTTTTAGTTTATATTTAATTACATATTTTTTAGTTTATTTTAAGTAATATTAATTATTTATTTCAATGTTATGTTAGATACCTACTTAAATATTTTTGCTAATAGATCTCGTCATAGTTTTAATATATTAATGTAATACCATAGATATAATTTTCTACGTTTCTATTGTAATACTAATAAAATATGAACAAAAATTGTCTGAAATATACGAATTTAATTTTATTATATTTTTATTTCATAATGAAAATAAGAAGTTTGTGCGAAACTGTCTTACATTTAAGACAGTATTAGTCGAGCTCGTAACAGTTGAATATCACTTACGCGTCATAAAACTACAAGGTATGTACATTTGTCTATGTATCTGTTAGATAATTAATTCAACCTTAGTAAAGTTTCATTGTAGGTACCGGGAATTATTGTGAAAAGTGGTAACGCAATTGCGAGGTAGACTATACCATAGTTATTCTGTGACTATACATAGAATTGTGTAATGTAATGTCAACGAGAATGTTGGTCTTAGTAGTCGGAAAAGTGAGTGCTGAGCATGGAGGTCCTGGGTTGGATTCTTGATTTACAGGTAAGGCAAACTAGTACCTACCTAGTGACTTTTGATTTTACAAGCAGCCCGAGGATTAGATTTGTGCTTGGTCACCCTATTAAACTTTTATAAATTACTCGCTTCGATTTGCCATACACTTCTGCTCACCTTTTCGGGGAGATAGAAGTTTGATGTTACGTGTTTGTGTTTATTTTTATTAACTATACCATAGTATAATATGATCTAAAATACCTAATCATTTGCTTAGAAAATATTATGTCATCGAAACACAAAAAAAAATTATGAAAAAAGAAAAGAAAAAATAGAAACCTTAAATAATGATGATGATAATCAAACTAATGATTGTTTCGAATGTAGATAAAAAAATCCTAAATAAACATAAAATACCCGATCTTCAACGACAAAATATGGGAAGATGAAGTTCTACGAAATCTATTTATAATAAGATTTAATTGCTTTGTTGAAATAAATGGCAGAGGTGTCGCTCGATAATGGTTCTTCCCGTGTACCATTAACTGTATGATACACGTCATGTGGCCTGTCTATGAGGGGCTCATGGCTATGTAAAGTAAAGAAAACAAAGCACACAACCGGACTCCGTACTGCTACTAAAAAAATCATAATACAAAAACACAATTCATAATTATTCAAAATATTTATGTCACATGAATCATACATGGGCACTTATGAAACGTCAGAAGCAAGGTGCACGGTTCCAATTGGTAGTTTCCTGAAGCCGGCGAAAAAACACCACGGATACCTACTCTTTTAAAAATAGTTTGTTTTTACAATGGCAAACGACATCGCGACAGGCTCAGACGGAGATGGCGGGATGAGCCGACCTCTCTTAATAGAGATTGGTCCTTGGCAGCTCTGAACAGAGAGAGGTGGAAATAGAGAAGGGAGACCTATGCCCAGCAGTGGGATTGCCCAGCAGTGGGATATTAATGGCTAAAATAAAAAAAAATCATTTACATTATTTTTGAAATTACACTGTTATGGTGATATTATATTGAAAAAAATGTGGTTTTTCTATTTCGTGTAACTTGTTAAGTATGTGGAATAGGGATTTTACATTTTAGTATAAGTTTTCTGACTCTTTGGTCTAGTATTATGTAAAAGGAATACACGATTCAATGAATTTTTCTCGATACATAAAAAAAATTAAAGTTATATCAATTTTTTTTTACTATTTTCAACATCACGGCGTAACGCTTACAAATTATTCAATGGAATTTACTTTAAAACATAGAGAATTATCAGTTTACTCAAAGTAGTTTTAAATTTAATTGATTTATTTTGGTAAAAAAGGAGTAAATTCGTTTTTTTTCGAGCGCATGCACATTATAGCCATCTCTCTTCTTTGCGTTTCAGTCGCTACGATTTATTTTCGAGGTAGCGCCTTAATAGGTATGAGTACTATGAGTAGGCTTGTATTAATACAATAACATTTCACCTGACTCAAAAATCGAACCCAGGACCTCGGGTTTAGCAGTCGCACTTGCGATCACTAGACCATGGCTACAAGGCAGTCATTAATACCTTTCATAGAATAATTGAATGACTCATTAACCAATCAATGTTCTATTAACCATTTATCTTACAAACTATGTTTTTCCTCAATACCTCGCTGAACTAGAAGTTCACAAACTGAGTCATTTCAGGTCATTCCCCCGTGCTGGGTGATCATGAGAAACTATAATTAAACATCAGCTTTACTCATTTATAAAGAATTTTACTACTTTTTGTGGTATCGTAGTAAGTTGTATTGGTTGTATGAATAATGAGGGTCAGTCCCGTCCATGATTTGTATGTGTGTGTGTAACTGTATCGAATGAAGCATGTAATGTTATTGTTCTCTTAAGTTACGTATATCTAACAAGTACACTACAATATTATAAAGAAGTTTGTGAGTTTGTTTGTAGGTTCGGATAATTATAATGTTCCGATTCAGAAAACTAGTTTACTAATGGAAAGCAGAGGTAACCTAGTGGTGATGGCGGCGACTTATCAGTTGTAGGTCATAGGTTCGAACCCTACAGGCTCTTTACTTTGTGTAAATTATCACATCATCACTGCTCTCAAAACGGTGAAGGAAAACATCGTAAGGAAGCCGGCATGTCTTTGAACCAAAAATTCGAAGACATGTGACATCTACCAACCCGCTCTGGGCCCGCGTTGTGGATTATGGTCCACTCCCTATCACCGAGAAATATTATAGGCTGATTATTCAATGGGAAGTTACAGTATTCCAAGTGTCATAGAACATAATTTTATGTTAAAACATGAAATTTCACACGGACAAAAACGCTGGCAGACCACAGATGCTTCTATGATCTGTGAAATTTCTTGTTTCAGATAAGCAGGTCTGATTTGTAACATTCCAGTATTTGCAGTTTGGCATGCGTAGGTAATCATCTGTAATCTTCTGTCTATGCAAGTGCCGTTCGGGGATTGAAGACAATAACGATAAAGGCTCCTTCAAACAGGCGCGACACGACACGCGACACAAAGACACCGCAAGTCGCGCAACGAGGGGTGCCTTTGTGTCACGCGCGATTATATCGCGTGTCGCGCCTGTTTGTAGGAGCCTTAAATTGTTCCACCCAACCACACGTTACAAAATTTTGTTTCAGTGCGGTTAGTGGAAGTGCTCAGGTGCGGTTCGTCAAAGTGCGGTTCAAATTAGTGCGCCAAAAGATCCTTGTACAGTCCGTTCACCATTATTTTACCACGGATTTTGTATCGCTGTCCAAATCACAGTGATCCTTATTATCGTGGGAATAAGGTTGCTATTGGGTTGCTGTCATTGCCGAGTCTGTCAAAATCACAATGATCTTTATTTTCACCACAATAAAGTTGATAAACAGTTGCTGCTGTCAGAGTAAAATATCTGTGCACGGACTGTATGCTAGATAATGTAAAAGTAACAATAGATAGTAAATTACAACTAAAAATAGCATATTAAGTGCAAATTGAAATACAAATAAAAACACGTAACTGTGAACAAAGCGAACTCCGAGGTATTTTACCGAAACTCGCCAATGAATCATCTTTCATGAGATAAACGAAGAAGTTGTAACAATAAGGAAAACTATTTCTGTTATTTGTATTAAAATGTCTGAGTTAACAGCTGTTAATTGCTGATAAGAAATTTGTTTAATTAGTGCGGAATTTAGAGGTTAATTCCCTAGAAAAACGTATTGGTCTCATTGTCACATGAAATTATTGACTTTGAAACATCTGGATTTTTTGTTTCGATTACAAGGGCAACCTTTGTACATATTTTTGTAATAAATTACGAATTACGAATATAAGGAATGTTACCATTTGATATAAAGAAAGAAAGAAAATTGTTGTTGAAAATTTGGCAAAAAAAAACCACCACCACCACACCACCACCACACCACACCACTATCATACCACTTTTTGTAATGTATATTTTATTTCTTATTTTGATTGTTGTTTTTATTTATATCTAATCGTATGCTGCACTGGCTGACGTCATCACGTCAATCACCGGCTGTCGCTGAAAACCAGCGCTGGGGCTCTGTCTCGTATAGAGTCTTAGCATTATGCTGAGCGATGGCCGTTTTGCGTAGATGTGACGCATACTTTCTCCCAAATTGTACTTTTGTTTTTCTGTTGTTTGTGTTTTTTATTTTTAAGCGTCAGTTTGCCGCAAATAAACGTATTTTCTTTCTTTCTTTCAATATTGATTTTCTTCTATAGGTACATGTGGTGGACCACGTGGAGCGTGTGTCAGGACACGTCTAGAAGGCGTCGCAGCAGACCCCGGAGAAGATGGCGCGACGAGCTGGACAAAATAAACGACCAGTGGGCCACTTTAGCCCTGGATCGATAGAGCTGGAAGTCATGGGGAGAGGCCTTTCCCCAGCAGTGGCATAATGCAGGCTGTCAGTAACCAGTAATCAGTAACACGTGGTGGACTGCCTCGTTTATCTTGTCATCCCAGGCGTTACTACTAAACATAAGATCCTGCACCCAAATTACGTAACACACTATCAATCACGATCTGAATCACTTTGAAGGACTACTACTTTATTGCTAATCCATTGCTTCATACGTTCAAAAAATTTGTCTACTCAACAACGTAAATAACTCAATGTATGTTGTTGAACTATCACAATGAAAGCCATTGCTACCGTAAGTTATAAGGCTCCTGCAAACAGGCGCGACGCGCGACGCGAATCTCGCGCGACACAAAGGCACCGCTCGTTGCGCGACTTGCGGTGCCTTTGTGTCGCGTGTCGCGTCGCGCCTGTTTGAAGGAGCCTTTTGTGTGTTACCCAATTACCCCGCTGACCAGGATAATAGCTGGACTTTGAAAGAAGACTGTGAACCTCTGAGTTTTTTTTGTTTTTCTTTTCTGAGCAATTAGATAGGAAACACCGACCCCATTCAGCGGGATTGTCCGAAAGGGTTACCGCTGGCTCGGAACATAAAGGGCTAAGGAAGGAACACGGGTGGGTTTTAGTCAGTAAGAGTCTGACACTCCCTTCCGCTCCACCCAGAGCTGGAGGGGTCATTTGATGATTTCCCCTCCTGAAAAAAAAAAACCGACCTCATCTAGTTTACAGATATAATTTGATATAGGTAATTGGTAATACTGGTAATACTGGTAATATTGGTAATACTGGTGTCCGCAACTCCACGTCAATGCGCGTATTTTCCGTACTAACTAATTTGATATAATTTATGACGATAAATTCCTCCATCGTTTCTTTGGTAGAATCAAAGTCAAAAAAAGTCAAAGTCAAAGCATTTATTTCAAAATGGCACATATAAGGCACTTTTGAACGTCAATCGAGAACTCGTTGCTCGTGCCGTGACGGTTGTGAAGCTGTCATTAGAGTTCACTAGGTCATCAAACGCGCAATTTTAAATGACCAAGTTCTGGAACATCACATTCTGATCCGAACGCAAATAGAGATAATACATGATGTTTGTTATTAAATATGACGCTTTTGTGATAATGAATACAAGTCATGTTAGGTCATACTGACACCTCCTTTTTAGATAAAAAAACATTTTCCGTATTTGATGATGGAGAGATAGACAGATGGAAAGTCGCATCATTATGCTGAGCGATGGTCATTTTGCGCAGATGTGACGCATATTTCCACATATTTTGTTTCATTATTCCTGTACTTTTTCCTTTATTTTTAATTGCATGCCTCGTATTTGACCCAAATCATCATCATCATCATAGCAGTCCACTGCAGGACATAAGCCTCTCCTATTGCACGCCATTTAACTCGATTTTTGGCGACTTGCATCCAGCTACCAGCCATCCTGCGAAGATCGTCGCTCCGCCTAGCCTGAGGGTATCCCACCTAACCTTTACCGATTCACAGTCTCCACTCAAGAACACGTCTACCCCAACGGACATCGGTTCCACGGCTAATATGGCCGGCCCATTGCCACTTCACTTGCTTATTCTGTGAGCTATGTCGATAATTTTGGTTCTCTGCCGGATCACCTCGTTGCGGATTTGATACCTCAGAGTGACTCCAAGCTTAGCCAGATCCATAGCTTACTGAGCGACCTTGAACTCTAAGCATAGCCCGTTCCATAGCTCGCTGCGCGACCTTGGAAAAAAGGGCCCAAATACTACACACAAAATTACAGCACACATTAATACTATAGGTGCACCTCTTACTCTTAACCACGCCTTCGGAAAACAAGGCATGTTCTCATGTTATTCGGCCCAAATTACATTATTTTCATTTTCTTAATTGTTAATAAACTACAGGAAATATATGACTATAAATCACAAACTATTTTCGTGTATACGCTAATCAATAACGCGAACTCGCGAGCCGTAATTATAGGACGATAAAATACATCACCTTTTGCTGGGTATTTTACAAAATATAAAAGTCTGTGGGACATCAAAATCGGGAGTTCCCAGCTAACACACCGCGAAACATTATTATCAATGCAAACTGACATTAACACTCACAAAAACATCTGCCACAATAACAATTGATCTTTATGTCAACACTGTAAAGTCTATGTTTGTATAATTTTGTGTCTGTTGACAGCAAACAATATCTTGGTCAGCGTAGTAGTATATAAAACGAGAGTTTTGAAACTGGAACATCATTCGACTTGAAGAAGTCTTCGTGAATTCAATATAATAATAATTTGAATTAAAAATAATAATCCTAACAATGAATTTCTCACGCATATTGTTGTTCGTGTTCGCTTGTTTGGTTGCACTGTGCGCTGTGTCGGCGGCGCCTGAGCCCAGGTGGAAGGGGTTCAAGAAACTTGTAAGTTTCAACTTGTTTTTCTGGTCTCCATTAGTCTTATAATTGTTGGTACAGGTTGCTAGCGATGCTAGTAATAGGTTACTACTCCTTCGGTTTAGTGGTTACGTAGTAATGTAGTAGTGTACCTGAGGTTATGGGTTCGATTCTCAACCCACATGTTACGAGCATTGTTGCATCAGAATTGAAGCTTCTTCTAATGAACCTAATACTGTAACTCTTACCCCTTTTACTTTCACTTTGTGTCAACCAAAATTAAACTAAAATTGAATACCATCATTCATAGTAATTACCTCAAAACAATTTAATAAGTATAGCCTTTTTTCAGCAATAGACCTGTAACAGCTTCCAGACTTTAACTAATTATCTTCTATTTATTTCTTTTTCAGGAGAAAGTTGGCCGCAACATCAGAGATGGTCTCATCAAGGCTGGTCCAGCCATCCAAGTCTTAGGCGCAGCCAAAGCTTTGGGATAAACTTCTGTAAAAGTATTGTTCATAAAAGATTATTCATAAGTTAATTTAATTACCTGTACATAAATTCTGTGATAATAAATGTTTATTTAATCTTACGCCTGTGTCTTTCCTTACCTTTTTTCACAAATTCTTTCATACAATGCTGTGTGATAGAATCATAACTACATAATATTTACACACACTCTTCAGTTATATCTGCCTGCCTTTTCGCAATTATATTGGGGTCGGCTTCCAGTCTAACCGGATGCATCTGAATACCAGTATTTTACATGGAGCGACTGCCTATCTGACCTCCACAACCCAGCTACTGGGTAATACGATACCCCTTGGTAAAGACTGGTTGTCAGACTTTCGGGCTTCTGACGACCCGTAACGACTGTCAAAGATCCAAGAATGACAGCCGGAACCATCGGCTTAACGTGCTTTCCGAGGCACGGCGGGGTCTTGGTACCTATGTAAAGATGGTCACCCATCCACGGACTAATGTAGCTTAACCTGATCGATCGGCTCTTGCGGCTGTTATTACTTAGCCACAAGTCACACACTTTTCAGTTAATAAACCCAAAACAATCATCTAGGCCATTTATATGACATTACATCACGCTTGTAATCCCTGGAGGGTTAGATAGAGGTGTACAGTACCCGGCGATAAATATTACACATCGACCTTTACCTTTTATTTTCATTTTATACAAAGAATAAAAATAATTATTAAAAGAAGCAAATCATAATTGTTTTAACAGCTCCTAATAGATACCGGACTATTTGTATTTCGTGCGACAGAGATAACGCTCTACGAAGCCGAAATTAGCCGAATGTCTCTTTCCAAAGGTCGATATGTGCAATATTTATCGCCGAGTACTGTAGTTATAGTGCATCCACATGTAATCAGTAACGTTTAAATCCCTAGTAATAGGGTGCGAGGCTATTGACATCAACCGGATTTAAATCCAGACTACGGACTGCTACTGAGAAATTCCAGATGGAAAAACCTAATAACACTTTTCCTGACCCTGGAATTGAACTCAGGACCCCATGCTCCACAGTAGAGCTTGCGACCACTAGACCAACGAGGGAGTGCATATATGTAAGTTTCATTCTACTATAAGGAATGGTTCAATAGACGATCATATTACGACGTTCGCAACGCATCAGCCGGTCGATTCTGTGAAAATCTCACCGTGAAAACTTAGGTGAAGTGAGTTTGGTTTTGCTAGGAATTGACACTATTGACAGCTCACTCCACGCTCACTTCACCTAAGATTTCACGGTGAGATTTTTACAGAATAGCACCGCAAGACAGTATTTGCCACATCAATAATTAAAAATAAACTCAGCATATCGCAGTCTACTGCTGAATATAAGCCTCTCCCAGACTTCGCCACAATACCCTGTCCTTCGCCTTCCGCAACTAATCCGGGCCCAGCCATCTTTTTAAGTTTGCCGGTCCATCTAGCTGGGAGGCGTCACGCACTACGCTTGCCCGACGCGGCCTCCACTCTAAGATTCGTCTGCTCCACCGGCCTTCGGTCCTTCAACCAATATGGCCAGCCCACTATTACTTCAATTTGCTTACAGTACCCGGCAATAAATATTGCACATCGACCTTTGGAAAGAGACAATCGGCTAATTTCAGCTTCGTAGAGCGTTATCTCTGTCGCACGAAATACAAACAGTCCGGTATCTATTAGGAGCTGTTAAAACAATTATGATTTGCTTCTTTTGATAATTATTTTTATTCTTTGTATAATATGAAAAAAAAAAGGTAAAGGTCGATGTGCAATATTTATCGCCGGGTACTGTAATAGGGTGCGAGGCTATTGACATCAACCGGATTTAAATCCAGACTACAGACTGCTACTGAGAAATTCCAGATGGAAAAACCTAATAACATTTTGTCCGACCCATCGAACTCAGGACCCCATGCTCCGTAGTAGAGCTTGCGACCACTAGACCAACGAGGGAGTGCATATATTATTTTATTTATTTATTTAAACTTTTCGCATAAGAAGGTACAAAGGCGGACTTAATACCTTAGGCATTCTCTACCAGTCAACCAAAGGCGGTGAAGAGATTGGATGGCAGGTGCTTTTGAAGTTTCTTTTTTTTTTGGTGCTAGGAACAATATTAAAAATAAATCTATTAAAACTAGGTACACAAATACATAAATAGGTTATATACACATACATACTATGTATTTACTATGTATGTAAATATTTATTCTACTATAAGGAATGGTTCAATAGACATAATATGATGTTCGCAACGCATCAGGACAGTATTTGCCACATCAATCATTAAAAATAAACTCAGCATATCGCAGTCTACTGCTGAAAATAGGCCTCTCCCAGACTTCGCCACAATACCCTTTTTTTATCGTGGAGAAATGCTCATGCATACTCACTACCAAGGGGAGATAGTGCAGTTATGTGGGACTCTAACCCATTAAAACTCCACGGTGTCCTCCTCTGCCGCTTACGGCGGGAACACGGACACGCGTTAGCAACATCCGTGAACCCGCCGCGGCTGTCCGTCACTGGACCCTCCTCTGCGGAGTACTCCCCATCACCGGCGCACCAGAGCACATAGCACGCCGTGACCACCCCAGGGACCAAACCAGCACATGGGCGCCAGACGACCCCGTGTCTGGGCACCCTTGGTCCCCCGTCCTTTGCCGGCAGCTTATCCGGGCCCCGCCACCTTTTTAAGGTCGTCGGTCCATCTAGCTGGGAGGCGTCGCGCACTATGCTTGTCGATACGCGGCCTCCACTCCAAGACTTGTCTGCTCCACCGGCCTTCGGTCCTTCGATCAACATGACCAGCCCACTATTACTTCAATTTGCTTACTCTGCAAGCTACGTCGGTGGTGCCTCCGCTTCTGCTAACGTTTCTGAATCGGACATGTACGAGGTAGTCGTAATCCTAAAAGGTATTTTTTTGAAAATGGATAATAAACTACGTGCTTTAACTTTTAACTGTTTGAGATTTTAGTAAATTTGCATCGAAAGGTATTGGGTACAGAATGGAACAGTAATGGATTGAATTCAATTTTTTTAGAGAAAAGTTAAGTGTTGAATTTTGGTAAATTTAAAAAATGCATAAACGCATGGTTTCGCGTAGGCTTTATGGGGTCCTTTATTGTTGCTAATGTGTCACAATACCAAGTGCTGAGAGGAACACGTCAAAGTACAATTCACCCTGTTACAAGGTCAAGCTTATTTCATCCTGTGTTTTTGACAATTTTGTGGGCTGTACTTATACATATTGCTGACCGAGACTAGATCACCAATTATGTGTAAATTTAAACCTCGTGGTGACTTAAAAGCTCGTAATTAATGATTGATGACTAGTATGCCATCCGATAACACAAAAATAAACAACTTTTACTTACCAACTCTGAAATAGCGCAAACAAACACCAATTTCATACTTTATGATTGGGTCAGTATTGCATTTCGATAAATCAATAAATCATTTACTCATGCACAGAAAAGCACAACACATTAAAATTACAACAAAGTACATGAATATAATTGTAAAAATAAGGTGCCAAAATACAAAAAAATCAAAAAAGAATATTCGAAAAAAGTGGATGTATAAGTTTATAAGTACAGAATTTTATGAGCTTTCATTTGGTATAAGAAATATTTTCCCTACGACCAACGCGACGCACTGTTTTTTAGATAAATGTATGTATATGCGAGGCCGAAGATCGCTCAAGACATCCCGGTTTCGAAGGAAAAAGGGGAGGCCTTTGCCAAGGAGTGGAACACAGTATAAGCAAACGAAAAAACAAATGCGAAAAACTTTGTGTTTGTCCCCCACTCCGGCTCACCTCCAAGACGTCAGGACTTTTAGTATGTCACCCTGAACAAGTTTATGAAGGAATCGCTTAGATCCTTGTACACGCACAGCTCTACAACTCCTTTATAGACTGGACTAAAATGACAATATTATAATATGACAACCACAGCACATGACTATTACAGATAGATAGATAGATTCACGGTTTCAAGGAAATCCTTGAAACCGTGAATCTTTGAGTGTCTATGATGATAAATGTCACTATGGTAATGGTAATAACAGTCATTGTTTTTAGTAGAACAAACACAAGCTATTTACTTAAACAATAATGTCGTGCTGTTCCTGAGGTGGATAATATGAATCTGCTTGCACACACAAGTGTAATGTGACTTTGTCAATTTACTAAGCGCTGAAGTAGCAATGGGCCGGCCATATTAGCGGTAGAACTGATGACCGTTGGGGTAAACGTGTTCTTGAGTGGAGACTGCGAATCGGCAAACGTAAGGTGGGACGCTCACAGGCTAGGTGGAGCGACGATCTTCGCAGGATGGCTGGTAGCAGCTGGATGAGAGGTGCCGAAAATCGAGTTGAATGTCGTGCAATAGGAGAGGCTTATGTCCAGCAGTAGACTGCTATACGCTGATGATTATGATGATGATTTGGGCTTAATACGAGGCATGCAATCACACTAATATTATAAAGGCCAAAGGTGTATTTAGTGTGTATTTTATGTTTGAAACTTCTTCACGCTCAAACGGCTGGACTAATTTTGATAAAATTTTGTATGGCGGTAGCTGACGCCCTGGATTAACATATAGGCTACTTTTTATCCCGACATTCCCACGGGATCGACTTGTACGCGGATGAAACCGCGGGTCGCAGCTAGTTAAAAATAAAGGACTACAGGACTACTGGACATTATCACAAAATTTCTTCAAAATCGTGAATCTTTGTGCGTCAGCTCAAATCTTTGCGGACAGACTTAGAAAGGCCCTCTGATACTTGATATCAGTAGATAAAAATATCAAGAATTTTATCATCGCCAACTTGCATTTAGCAAGTCTGTTAATTATACTTTGGTACTATTGTTGATCACATCAGACCAGGCCGTCGAGTTGCTGAGGGACAGCTACGGAACAGTAAAATACATCGTCAATACCTACTCATGGGATTACAAAATTAATTGTCCCGACCTATAACTTCCAGATAAGTGTATGGGACTTCATTAAGCTCACGGAATCGGGAGTTCCCTGGAGATAATACACCGGGGCCGCCGCGCCGCCGCGGTGTCGGACCGTTATCAATACAAACTGAAATGAATACACCAGCAAACATCTGTCAAAACAAAGTAATCTCTTATTCAACACAATAAAGCCTATGTTTGTATGATTTCGAGTTTGTTGACAGCAAGCTATATCTTGGTAAGTTTATTGGTATATAAACCGAGAGCTTTGAAACTGGAACATCATTCAAATTGAAGAAGTCTTCGTGAATTCAATAAAATAACAATTTTAATTATAAATTAATAATTGTAAAAATGAATTTCTCACGCATATTGTTGTTCGTGTTCGCTTGTTTGGTTGCACTGTGCGCTGTGTCGGCGGCGCCCGAGCCCAGGTGGAAGGGGTTCAAGAGACTTGTAAGTTTTATCATTATTTTTATTTGATTTATTTCTGGTCCCCAATGGTCTAATTAATTATTATAAAAGAAATTATTCCAGAGATTATTGTTTTTATAGGAACAGTTTAAACAGATTAGCTCCTAAAAAAGGTGCATAATGTTACTTCTCCTTTGATTCAGTGATTGCGTAATTATTGAGCATGAGGTTTATGGTTAGATTCCCAGCCCAATAAATTTGTTGCATTAAGAGATCCAAAATTAAGTCATTAAAGGCCACAACTTTAAATAGGTAACCAAATTTGTATAGGTATACATATTATGAACAACCGTTGTTCACCTTGTGGATTATACTTTAACTCTCAGTTTGTGTCATCTCAATTTAAACTTAAAGTGAAGATCATCAGTCATAGTAATGACGTCAGAACCATTCAAAATAGCCTTTTTTCAGCAGTCGACCTGTAACAGCTTCCAGACTATAACTAATATTTTCTATTCATTTCTTTTTCAGGAGAAAGTTGGCCGCAACATCAGAGATGGTCTCATCAAGGCTGGTCCAGCCATCCAAGTCCTAGGAGATGCCAAAGCTTTGGGATAAACTTCTGTAATAGTATTGTTAATTAAGGATTATTTATACGTTAACTTTAATATCTGTACAAAAATGCTGTAAAAATAAATTATTAATTAATCTTAATGTCTGTTTTCAATACAAATTATAAATCATACTCTTACACATACACTACCTCAAATAAATACAGACTCATAACAATTACTATACCTACTTACATTAATTTATCAGATGATACGGATATTTGTTTTTCATACACTGAAAAAAATAATTTCTACACCACATAAAAGCTAATTAAGGCTTTCTGACTTTATACAGCAAGAAGAAATATTTCAATTGCTTGAACGATATCACCAAATGAATAAAACAGTTAATTTTGTGATCTTTTAGCTACTTAAAAGTTGAAAACGTTAAAGTTTACTGTCATGACTGTAACATTTTGCCTCAAGCTTTAACTGTTTTTGGATCAGTAAAAAATACTGTTTTTAACGTTAAGGCTCCTATAAACAGGCGCGACACGCGATATAATCGCGCGCGACACAAAGGCACAGCTCGTTGCGCGACTTGCGGTGCCTTTGTGTCGCGCGCGATTTTATCGCGTGTCGCGCCTGTTTGAAGGAGCCTTTAGGCTCATATGGAACTGTTGAAATCAGTTCAGATTAATGTTTTTTCATTGTTATTTACTGAAATCTCTGCTTATATCTTTCATTGTACTGAAATAGAACTTGCAAGTCATAGCGCAACCTGCTTGAACTAAAGATAAGATAATCATGATAGGTTGGTTACAACGCCTAGGTCACTCAGTTAATACAAAATCAGCCTATAATATTCCCACTGCTGGGGTACAGGCCTCCTCTGTGTTAGAATTACAGCCACTGGCATGTGATGAGAAAAAGCTTGAACATTATTGGCTTCATGTCTAGGCTACGTCGAAAGGTTCTGGAGTGGCGACCGCGTACCGGAAGACGTAGTGTTGGAAGGCCTCCCGCAAGGTGGTCCGACGACCTTGTCAAGGCCGCAGGTACCCGTTGGATGCGAGAAGCACAGAACCGGTCGAAGTGGAGGTGCTTGGGGGAGGCCTATATCCAGCAGAGGACGTCTTTCAGCTGAAATGATGACGATAAGGCTAAGTAAGCCTGTGTTGTCCCACTGCGCAGGACGAAGGTCTCCCTTCCTTCTTTCCACTTTTTCTGCGCTACTGCGATTGTGGGCCAATCCTGTAGGAAAGAATTCAGCTTGTCCCACTATCCCTTTTTGAGTTTAAGCGTTGGAGGTTTCACGTGGTCGGGACTCCAGTATTTAAACATTTTAAAACAAAATCACCTGATTTTCATAACTCATACTTCAAGTACCTACTGCGAGGTCGTTGACCCCAAAATTCATAATTATCTTCTTTTCTGGTTTTATCATGTTTAGAAACCAACATCCATCATGTCTGTGGAGTTATACTAGCTAATTTAGTTTGACCTTGAAGAATGCAGTATGTGGAACACATTTCTCGCTGAACGGAAGACCGATGGGGTCAGATGGACCTGATCCAAATAAAGACCACAAGAATTCGCTGATGCGATGGATGCGGGAGGCACAGGACCGATCATTGTGGTGATGGAGGTCGATGTCCAGTCGTGGATTACATAAAAACTTACATAAAAAAAAAAAATGTTCGAAGACTTGTGATAAAAAATAAAAAATCGGCGGCCAAGAATGAATTTCATTTTATTTGAATGGTCGCAATAGTAGAAACATTTATTTTTATGGTGACAACGCTGTAATGAATTTGAGATAAAAGATATATATAACGATTTTATCTTTCGATCCGCCTCCAAATATATATAACATAGCCCAATCCAAGTTGTTCTCGACTTTGACGCCTTAGTATAAAATAATAAGTTATATATGTACTCTAAACGTATGTAATTATTATTGATGACTGCAATAACAAAAAAAAAAAAATGCCAGAATGGGTGATGTCCTTTCTATATTAATAATTGTTATGTCTGTAATTTATATGGTGTACAGACGACAGCACATTAAGCTACTACAATCTGTCAAATTTTTTAATAGATTTACAACTTTATCGCTAAAGCATAAGTCTACAAAGTTTATTGAGAATATTTGACAGTTTCGGGTAGCTTGATGTGCTGGCGTCTGTACCTTTAACCCTTTGTATGGCCGGGAACGTAGATCTACGCGAGACACAATGGTTTTTAATTGTTTCTGTAATTACGGCATTCAACCGGTTAATCCCAAAACAGTTACATTACGATACGTGTGACTGAAGTAGTTCATTATTGGACCAGGACGGCGAGAAATTAGCGCGCGAGCGTAGTGAGGGTACTAAACGCTGTGCTTTATGAGGATTACAGGACCTAAACGCAAAAAAACGCAAGTTCTATCCCGCACTCAGCGTTTGGCATGACGCATAATGTTTATTATTGACCACATGCAATTGGCTGAGTGACTTATCCGTATGGTGTAAATTCCAGATAAATGTAAGTAGATATGTATAATAAGTCTGGGTTTATTTGCGCAGGTGTGTGTGTTTGTTTGTGTATATGATTTATAATTTAATTTGAAAAACAGCCATAAGATTAAAAATAATTTATTTTCACAGGTTTTATGTACAGATATTAAAGTTAACTTATAAATAATCCTTAATTTACAATATTGATACAGAAGTTTATCCTAAAGCTTTGGCGTCTCCTAGGACTTGGATGGCCGGTCCAGCCTTGATGAGACCATTTCTGATGTTGCGACCAACCTTCTCCTAAAAAAAAATAGAAAATATTGGTTAATGTCTGGAAGCTGTTACAGGTCGACTGTTGAAAAAAGGCTTTGAATGGTTCAGAGTTCATAATATATGACTGATAGTCTTCACTTTAAGTTTGAATTGGGATGCCACAAACTGTGAGTAAAAGTAAGATCCACAAGGATACTAGGTATCTGTTTTTTATTTACATAATATTTATATTTGTTTATTTAGAGATAAAGCGTATTATGGTTTTAATTTCGATCTCAAAATTCACAATTTTTAATGGATTGGGAGAAGAACTCAACACCTAATGTTCAGTAACTACACAATCACTGAATCAAAAGAGAAGAAACATTTTACTACAATGCACCTTCGATAGGAGATTACATGTTTACACTGACATATTCATTAAATCAAATAATGATAAAACTTACAAGTTTCTTGAACAACTTAAACCGGGGCTCGGGCGCTGCCGACACAGCGCACAGTGCAACCAAACAAGCGAACACGAAAAACAATATGCGTGAGAAATTCATTTTTATAATATTCCCACTGCTGGGGTACAGGCCTCCTCTGTGTTAGAATTACAGCCACTGGCATGTGATGAGAAAAAGCTTGAACATTATTGGCTTCATGTCTAGGCTACGTCGAAAGGTTCTGGAGTGGCGACCGCGTACCGGAAGACGTAGTGTTGGAAGGCCTCCCGCAAGGTGGTCCGACGACCTTGTCAAGGCCGCAGGTACCCGTTGGATGCGAGAAGCACAGAACCGGTCGAAGTGGAGGTGCTTGGGGGAGGCCTATATCCAGCAGAGGACGTCTTTCAGCTGAAATGATGACGATAAGGCTAAGTAAGCCTGTGTTGTCCCACTGCGCAGGACGAAGGTCTCCCTTCCTTCTTTCCACTTTTTCTGCGCTACTGCGATTGTGGGCCAATCCTGTAGGAAAGAATTCAGCTTGTCCCACTATCCCTTTTTGAGTTTAAGCGTTGGAGGTTTCACGTGGTCGGGACTCCAGTATTTAAACATTTTAAAACAAAATCACCTGATTTTCATAACTCATACTTCAAGTACCTACTGCGAGGTCGTTGACCCCAAAATTCATAATTATCTTCTTTTCTGGTTTTATCATGTTTAGAAACCAACATCCATCATGTCTGTGGAGTTATACTAGCTAATTTAGTTTGACCTTGAAGAATGCAGTATGTGGAACACATTTCTCGCTGAACGGAAGACCGATGGGGTCAGATGGACCTGATCCAAATAAAGACCACAAGAATTCGCTGATGCGATGGATGCGGGAGGCACAGGACCGATCATTGTGGTGATGGAGGTCGATGTCCAGTCGTGGATTACATAAAAACTTACATAAAAAAAAAAAAATGTTCGAAGACTTGTGATAAAAAATAAAAAATCGGCGGCCAAGAATGAATTTCATTTTATTTGAATGGTCGCAATAGTAGAAACATTTATTTTTATGGTGACAACGCTGTAATGAATTTGAGATAAAAGATATATATAACGATTTTATCTTTCGATCCGCCTCCAAATATATATAACATAGCCCAATCCAAGTTGTTCTCGACTTTGACGCCTTAGTATAAAATAATAAGTTATATATGTACTCTAAACGTATGTAATTATTATTGATGACTGCAATAACAAAAAAAAAAAAATGCCAGAATGGGTGATGTCCTTTCTATATTAATAATTGTTATGTCTGTAATTTATATGGTGTACAGACGACAGCACATTAAGCTACTACAATCTGTCAAATTTTTTAATAGATTTACAACTTTATCGCTAAAGCATAAGTCTACAAAGTTTATTGAGAAAATTTGACAGTTTCGGGTAGCTTGATGTGCTGGCGTCTGTACCTTTAACCCTTTGTATGGCCGGGAACGTAGATCTACGCGAGACACAATGGTTTTTAATTGTTTCTGTAATTACGGCATTCAACCGGTTAATCCCAAAACAGTTACATTACGATACGTGTGACTGAAGTAGTTCATTATTGGACCAGGACGGCGAGAAATTAGCGCGCGAGCGTAGTGAGGGTACTAAACGCTGTGCTTTATGAGGATTACAGGACCTAAACGCAAAAAAACGCAAGTTCTATCCCGCACTCAGCGTTTGGCATGACGCATAATGTTTATTATTGACCACATGCAATTGGCTGAGTGACTTATCCGTATGGTGTAAATTCCAGATAAATGTAAGTAGATATGTATAATAAGTCTGGGTTTATTTGCGCAGGTGTGTGTGTTTGTTTGTGTATATGATTTATAATTTAATTTGAAAAACAGCCATAAGATTAAAAATAATTTATTTTCACAGGTTTTATGTACAGATATTAAAGTTAACTTATAAATAATCCTTAATTTACAATATTGATACAGAAGTTTATCCTAAAGCTTTGGCGTCTCCTAGGACTTGGATGGCCGGTCCAGCCTTGATGAGACCATTTCTGATGTTGCGACCAACCTTCTCCTAAAAAAAAATAGAAAATATTGGTTAATGTCTGGAAGCTGTTACAGGTCGACTGTTGAAAAAAGGCTATTTTGAATGGTTCAGAGTTCATAATATATGACTGATAGTCTTCACTTTAAGTTTGAATTGGGATGCCACAAACTGTGAGTAAAAGTAAGATCCACAAGGATACTAGGTATCTGTTTTTTATTTACATAATATTTATATTTGTTTATTTAGAGATAAAGCGTATTATGGTTTTAATTTCGATCTCAAAATTCACAATTTTTAATGGATTGGGAGAAGAACTCAACACCTAATGTTCAGTAACTACACAATCACTGAATCAAAAGAGAAGAAACATTTTACTACAATGCACCTTCGATAGGAGATTACATGTTTACACTGACATATTCATTAAATCAAATAATGATAAAACTTACAAGTTTCTTGAACAACTTAAACCGGGGCTCGGGCGCTGCCGACACAGCGCACAGTGCAACCAAACAAGCGAACACGAAAAACAATATGCGTGAGAAATTCATTTTTAGAATTATTTTTTTTGATTTAAATTATTATTTTGCTGAATTCACGAAGACTTCTTCAAATTGAATGATGTTCCAATTTCAAAATTCTCGTTTTATATACTACTAAACTGACCAAGATATTGTTTGCTGTCTACAAACTCGAAATCATACAAATATAGACTTTATTGTGTTGACCAAGAGATTACTTTGTTTTGACAAATGTTTTCCGGTGTGTTAATTTATAGTTTGTATTGATAACGGTCCGCAGCGTGTTGACTCTAGGGAATTCCGGATTCTGTAAGCATAATGAAGTCCCGATAAATGTTTAATTCCAGGTAAGTACGTACTGGCGATGTTTTTTACCGTTCCGTAGCTGTCCTGCGGCAAGTCAAAGGCCTCGTCTGATAACAATAGTATACTTAACCGACTTGCATAATACAAGTTGACAATTTTAAAATGTTCTTGCTTCTTTACGATGTTTTTAGGGTTCCGTACCCAAAGGGTAAAAACGGGACCCTATTACTAAGACTCCACTGCCCGTCTGTCCGTCTGTCACCAGGCTGTATCTCATGAACCGTTATAGCTAGAAAGTTGAAATTTTCACAGATGATGTCGTTCTATTGCCGCTATAAGAATAAATACTAAAATCAGAATAAAATAATTATTTAAGGGGGGCTCCCATACAACAAACGTGCTTTTTTCGGCGTTTCTGCCTTGTGGTACGGAACCCTTCGTGTGCGAGTTCGACTCGCTCTTGGCCAGTTTTTTATACACCTGATACCAAGTGACGGCTCCGTGATGGCTCAGTAGAAAGCACTTAAAAAAATTGAAAACGTCACATGACAACTTGCAGGTAGGTATCGAATACAAAATCTCGTGCAGACAGTTGTCCATCTCAGGGCAAGCACAAGATTTTTAAAATAAATTATAATCAGTCTATAACGTACACACTGCGGGGGACACAGGCCTCCTCTCTGTGAGAGGTAGTAGGCCATATTCCACCACGCGCGCCAAGTCCAATATATTGGGAAGTTACGGAACGGTAAAAAACATCACCACTAAGTACCTGGAATTACAAAACTAATTGGCCCATCCTTTCACTTCCATATTAGTATTTGTGTGGGTCTTCAAGAAGCTCACAGAATCGGGAGTTCCCTGGAGTTTACACACCGGGGCCGCCACCGGGCCCGCGAACCGTTATCAATGCAAGCTGCCACTAATTCACCGGAACGCGTCTGTCAAAACAAAATAATCTCTTAGTCAACATAATAAAGTCTATGTTTGTATGATTTCGAGCGAACAGTATCTTGGTCAGTTTAGTTGTATATAAAACAAGAGTTTTGAAACTGGTAACATCATTTAGCTCGAAGAAGTCTTCGTAAAATCAAATAAAAAATCATTTGAATTGAAAATAATAATTCTAAACATGAATTTCTCACGCATACTATTGTTCGTGTTCGCTTGTTTGGTTGCACTGTGCGCTGTGTCGGCGGCACCTGAGCCACAGTATAAAGACATACAGTATTGTATCTCGGCCGTAACCTTGATGTAAATGCCTACAGCCGCGCGGTACGTAAACATGCGATAGGGCTGCCCGCCTCCAGTATTTTAATTACATTTGCCTACTTTGTGTTTCCATTTAGTTTTGTTATTGTATTTTACTGTGTGTACATAAATAATAAAATAAATAAATAAATATACCTACTTCTTTTTATATAAACAAATAAAATACTTTGTGTATTGAATAGGAAGTGTTTAATAAAAATGCGTGTTGTTTTGATCGCCGCCGCACGACTCCAGCTAGTGAGCAGCGCGCTGTTGCTATTCAAATTTCGAACTAATCGCCGCGCGGCGCCAGTCAGTAGGCAACGCTAGCGCGCTGTTAAAATGGCGGGAAAGCAAGTGTGCATTCACAGATTGATTTTATTTAAAATTAAAAAAACAGTTTATTCGGTAATTTAAAAACTTGGCTGCATGCTCTAGTGTCTTTGCCAACATTTTCACGCAGCCACGGCAGAAAATAATCCTCGCGACATTTTTCTCAAATTTTCTTTTCTTTGTACTTGTATTGTGAAATGTTTTTTTTTTCTGTTTCCTCGCAAATGTGTTAAAAAATGTCGTACGATATACGTGCGTATTGGTTATAACATCTTAACGCACTAATATCGTAATGTACTATTACAGAATTATAATCATTAAAGTCATCAACAACTCTCTAAGACCATGTAAGTCCAAAGAATGATGATTTCATGAAACAGTTATTCTTATTACAGTAACAGTTATTTAATAAAAATAATTAATTTTATTCATAAAAGTATGCAATCATTTCATTAATGTTTTGTTATGATGTTGTCACGTTAAACTATCGTCCGTAAATCGACTTTACAGACAACCAATTTTTTTCTAGTATTATTCATACACACAGTACAATAAACACATATGTATTATTAATAATAAAAACCACGTCTTTACTTTGAATTATACAAACTAACAAAAAACACATGCCCCGAGGTTTTAACACAAGCGTACCTACCGTTTAATGATTCATGAACCGCCTATAACTACCTACCTCACTCGCGTTTATCACTTTACTCTATTCACTTCATTTATTAATCCAGACATCTTTTTTTCGGGAGATAAAATGAAATACTTATCCATTAAAAATACACACATTATGTACCTACCTACAAGTAAGTAAAATTATTTTATAGTCTTACCTTTCAGAGTTTCCAGGTAATCTAAAAAAAAGTTATCTCTGGATGCGTTATTGACGAATTCATGCAACCAAAAACAGCACAATATCGCCTACTCGTCATATTAAATATGTACTTGAACTTATTTTTAGTGAAAAAATCGCGCGGTTATTGTTATAAAAAACAACACACCGTCCGTTCGTCATTGTTGCACAGTCGCGACTCCGAGCCGCCTGAGCGCACACGGTGATCGAAGCGCGTAGGTATAGCCCGCGTTTCGTCCGTTTGTATGAAGACGACCTACTGTATATATCATTACCGTGCCTGAGCCCCGGTGGAAGGGGTTCAAGAGACTTGTAAGTTTTTTTTAATATTTCTTTGTTACTAAGTACCAGAACAGATTAACTGTCCCTTCAAATAGTCAACTGCCCGTTTAAGTAACTTGTTAATTTTTATCATTATTGTTGACGATTACGCCTCCAATCGTAGGCATGCCATGCATAGACATTACTTTAATTTTGTATCATACAGACGGCACATCAAGCTACAAGCTGCAAGCATCAAGCTTCTGCATCTGTCGAATTTCCTTAATAGATTTTAAACTTTATCACTAAAAGCCTTTTTTCAAGAGCTGCCCCTTATAAATAACGAATGAGTGATACTGAACTGTTCCTAATATTATTTCCTTCTTTTTTCAGGAGAGAGTAGGACAAAACATCAGGGATGGCCTAATCAAGGCTGGACCAGCGATCGAAGTCCTAGGACAAGCCAAAGCTTTAGGATAAGCTTTTGTAACAGTATTATTTATTATAATAAAATATAAGGATTAATTTCCTCCCTCTGTCTCAAAGAGAGGGAACATTGTGGGCTAATTATGTAGTAGGATTAATTATTTAAATACTAATGTAAGTGCTGCTGTGAAAATAAAATATTTTTTAAGTTATTTCTGTTTTTACTTCTACCCTAATTCTTTGAATTCATATTTGTCAAAGTACCTCAGGAAAATTCAGAAACACTATACATAATTATACAGATCTGCAACTATATTTGTACAATATCGTTTTTGGGTGTGTGAACTAAGTATCTATGTCATTGATTTTGGTATTTCTTTGTGTTAAGAGGACTAGTAGAGCAAAGTGTCCTTGAGAAACGCATGCACACATAATTATACACAATCGACGCGTACGCCATCTAACGACGACGCCCATCACAATTATGACATACAGCATACGATTTACGATTACGCCCGAGTATTCCAATAGATGACGCGGAAACAAGTAGTTATGACAACAAAATTATTAACAGATTTCTAAAAAGGAAGAGGTTCTCAATTCGGGTTTGTTTATTATTATTTTTTTATTTATGTTCGGGTCCGATAGACGACCTCCATCATAAATAGACGGATTTGCAAAATTCTTTTTTTGTTCGAAAGAGGTTTGTTTCGAAAGGGTCACATTTAAATTTCGTAAAGATCTGATGATGAGTTTCGGAGACAGACAACGGAACTCTTCAATAAATGCCAGCAAATCAACCGCGATCGCTGCTATCGCATTTGTATGCATTATTTACGCAATCACACATCATAACATCACGCCTGTACCCTTAAAAGTGGTAGGCAGATGTGTTTAATAGCTTCCTGTCGCTGATATTCACATAGCAAGTAGTGTTATATGAATTTGTGTGGGGTAGGTAGGGACAACTGAAAATTGAAAAATAAAAACTGTTTTTACAAAAAAAAACAACCGACTTCCAAAAAAAACCACTACAAAGTGAAAAATAACTTTAATTTCGGAAGTCGGTATCGTTGGTTGTAGCTTTGTAGTGTTTTTTTTTTTGGAAGTCGGCTGTTTTTTTTTATAAAAAATTATTTAATTTGTTTTTAGTGTGACTTGAAAAAATTAAGGATGTGGATGATTTTGAAATAAAACTGATTCAATCAAATTTAAAACATTTTTATTTAAAAAATATGGAAGTGGTAGTTACTTACGATTTTTTTTACATTTACATTATACCACATGTACCTACTTTTAAGCTATTTTTCTGGTTAACATTATACCTACCACATTTAGTTTTAAATGCTTTTTTTTCAGGTTTACGATTACACGTTTATACAGTATGTTAAATAACAGAGGGCGTTCCCTTAAACTCGTTAATCTATATCATTAATAGATTAAAATAAAAATATCAGCATAGAAAAATAAGCATAAAATAATCCGAATTAAAAAAAATAATTATTTGTCAATAAATTCGAAACCTCCTGTTCAAAATCAAAATAGTAGCGCGGAATAGTATTCGTAGTAGTAATGCCCAAACGCAATGCGCACGATGCTGGCCGAGCGTTTCCGAGAGTTCACGAAGCCGAGTGAGACAGCCGCCCCGCCCCGCCCGCACCCGCGCCCGTCATTCATAAATAAATTCCGACATTGCTGTCCTTCAAGTACGCGTGTACAGAGTGTTTCTTTAACGTATCAATTTACGATTTTTAGTGAATATTTTAATATAAAAAAAAATAAAAACATTTTATTTTCGAATGGTAATATTTTTTTTAGCATGTATGGATGCTATACTATTGCGGGTTAACGGGAACGCCCTCTGTTAGTTAACATACTGTATTACACCATGCATCATGATCATGTTATAAAATTATTTTTGTTCCTAAAATTTACTAAAATCTAAGAAACGTGTAGACGTAACAACAAATGCCAAACATTTGTTGTGAATAATTTTCTTCATAATTTTTACGTTCTTCTTTGTCGTTATCTTCATTTTTGCCATCGCTTTTCTCTTTATTTTCGTTTTTATCTTCATTTTCGTTTAAAAAACTATTCCGGTCCGTCTACAGGAATGGAGAGTGAAAGAAAATTATAATGGAAGGTTTTAAACAATATTTGCCTACCCACTATATTTGGATATCTGACTGTGACTCAAGCAAAAAAAGAGCCGACTAATTTTCAGTAAAAATCAAAGTGATAAGGACTATGGCCAGTCATATTGAAAGCCTGATATGCCTAGAAGTACTAGATAAAATGAAAGATGATTTCATGAAAAAATTAAAAAAATATTGATGAAGAGCGAGCAATGATTGAAAGAAAAACTATTTTACAAAGTGCTAATGGAGAATGGCTTGAGATGAAAAGATCTTTATTGACTGCATCCAATTTCGGTAGGGTTATAAAAAAGCGCTAATACACCTTGTGCTAATTTAGTAAAATATATACTTTACCGAAAAAAAATTGATCACGTCGAATCCATAAGCCATGGCCAACAAAATGAAAAAACCGGCCTCGCACAATTGGCTGTACTAGAACACAGTCATAATCATTAGAACCTGTGGTTTATTTATAGACCAAGAACTATGTTTCTTGGGTGCATCGCCTGATAGATTAACTGGAGAAGATACTGTGGTTGAAGTGAAGTGTCCTTTGACAGCCAATAAAATGGGCCTTGCAGCAGCTTGAAAAGAAAAAGGTAAACTTCTGGCAAAAAACAAAAACAGGTGAACTAGTCAACAACAAAAAACATGCTTGGTATTTATTACCAAGCACAAGGCTTTTCACATGACTGGCCATAGTCCTTATCACTGTTTTTTTACTGAAAATTAGCCGTCTCTCTTTTTTGTGTACCTTTTACTGAGGATTTTTTGTTTATGTTTTCTTTCTTTCCACGTCTTCTGTTTACCTCTTGGGCTTTTATTGGCCATTTTCTTATATAGCTTTGACATTGCATTTTCTTCATTGAACGACACTGCTGAAGCAATGCATCGCGTCTGATATGAATTTTTCAAGGAAAAGTTAACTCTCTTCCCTCCTACGTATTTCGTAATGATGCTTCGTTCCACCACGTTGCTGTCTACGTCATGAAGTAAACTTCGAGCATGGCCGGCAATACCTTGAATCATAATACAGATTCTCTGCCACAGAGAACTTAACATAAAATCATTTGGAATATCATTTTCCTCCAGATTTAATCGTAAGTAACGATATGTTTGAGGAAAAACTTACTTCTATATTGTAATTTAACCCTTCTGTTTCTTGGTTTTCAGTCTGGATATCATATTGACTTACAGGAGCACTATCCACCTAAAATCCCATTAATCCATTATTCAATTTTAAAACCAATTCTTTTTTAAAATTCAACGTGTTTGTGGCAAGGTGATCTTGCCCTGCAACGACTGCAACGTGCGGCTGATATTATGAATATTACCTGTATACTAAAGATTTCTTCTAGTACACGTTTAGATGAATATGTACTTTTATCAATAACTTCACAATCGTGATCTTCCTGTGGTACCACTGTTTCCAATCTATAAAAAAATACCATCACATATCATCACTTATCATCTATCGCTTTCCATCAGGCGTGATCGAGGTCAAAAGCGGGCCGCCCATTCAGCAATAATAAAATGAAAAAAATAGAAGATTTTAAATTACGTTTTTAATTATTTTAAATTAAGTTAAAAGGAGGCTCAATAATTTAAAAAAGTGCATCATTAGAAGCGCAAAAAGTTTTTAGAGGCTCATTAATTTCAAAAAGTGTCCATCATTAGCAGGTCAATAAGTTTTGAAAGGATAGGTTAAATATTTACTTTTAATAAATCAATTCAATTTCCTCACATAACTTTTTTCTCCAAGTGAATTCAGACATGCTGTCTTAGGATTAATTAAGCAAACTACTCCATGAGGGCAATAAAGATCAACATAGTTCATAATGCTGCAATTAACTTTGTGTCTGGGTACGGTCTACCCATTCTCCTTTGTCAAGTAAGTAAGGCCTTTTACACATTATGCCGTGTCTGCGGCAGCGCCGCCGCGCACCGCCCGCCACGGTATTTTTATCTATACAGTATTCTATCTTCATAAAAACGGTCGGAACGCGAATCATACCTACGCGCCTCGATTTCGGTTTACACTCGGTTAACAAACAGTCTCGAATGCTCCGCACTCCGCAGTGACGAGTGGACGCCGGACGGTGTGACGGTTTCGTAAGCAGTAAGCGTGCAATTTGTGACAAATATTAATTGAAATAAGTACAAGTACTTACTTAATATGGCAAAGAGACTATATTGTGCTGTTTTTGGTTGTTTGAATTCGTCAATATGTTTTTTTTTATTAAATCTATTGATCAAAAAGACCATGTATTTTTATTGAACTCTTTCTATTCCATTCACAACGTGTTTCTATTTTATAAATAAAAAATCTTTTTAAAAAAAAAAAAACTACGGACTTCAAAAAAAAAACAACACAAAGTAATTAACTTTAATTTTGGAAGTCGGTGTCGTTGGATCTGCATTTTCGTTTTTTGACACCGACTTCCGAAATAAAAGTTATTTTTCACTTTGTAGTGTTTTTTTTGGAAGTCGGTTGTTTTTTTTTTTAAAAAAAAGTTTTTATTTTTCACTTTTTAGTTGTACCTACCTACCCCGCCTAAATTCATATAACACTAATTGCTATGTTAATATCAGTGACAGGAAGCTATTGAACACATCTGCCTACCCCTTTAAAGGGTATAGGCGTGATGTTATGTTGTGTGATTGCGTAAACTGGCATTTATTGAAGAGTTCCGTTGTCTGTCTCCGAAACTCATCATCAGATCTTTACGAAATTTAAATGGGACCATTTCGGAATAAACCTCTTTTGAACAAAAAAAGAATTTTGCAAGTCCATCTACCTACATATTTTTATGACGGAGTTATGTCCGAACATACATAAAAAAAAAATAGAAACATCCGAATTGACAACCTCCTCATTTTTAGAAGTTGGTTAAAAAAAAATATTTACCTATAGGTACAGTCACAAAACTAGAAAGAAACTCAAGTAGGTTGATGAAATTAAAATACTGTAGGCGGGAGGGGTTATCGCGTGTTTACGTACCGCGCGACTGTAGTACATTATAAAAAAAAAATTATATAATACAGCGGCGCCGCCGCCGCCGCGGTGCCGCCGTATTGGTTGCCCTTGGATTTGCATGAACCCTTGCACACGGCGCGGCGGCGCCGCGGCGGCGGCAGCATGATTCGGCGGCGAGTATTGCTACGGTTTTATCAAAACTCGTCGCCGCCGCCGCGGCGCCGTGTGTTCATACAAATCCAAGGGTGACTGATGCAGCGGCGGCGCCGCGGCAGTGGCGGTGCCGCTGCAGCTGCGGCATAATGTGTAAACAGCCTCAAAGATAGGTACCTAACATTCATACATAATATTATGAATCTATTTATTATAATAAACGAAATCAATAGGTAATAATAAAAACCAAAATCTTGCTTGTGATAATTTTCATCGCAATTTTTAGATGCATTTGTTATTTCGTTATGCCCAATATCAATAAGTCGCGAAAAACATTAGGTGCTTTTAGTTTTTTTTAATTGTAGTTTCGCATTAGAAATAACTTCCGTGTTGATATTTACGACTGTCTTTCGCCTGTGAAAGATAATTACATTGTAGACGTTTTAATTATTATTTATAAAAAAATAATAAATACATAATATATATAAATTCAAAATACATTTAAAAAGAAAACTTCGGTTAGAGAATCCCTGGGAATCGAACCCGGGGACTGTTGAATACAAATCTACACATCGGCCTCATACGCTAACGTAACAGTTGCGAATGCAGTCGAAAAAGTTGAGCTTATGCGTATATGCGTCATGACCAGTGATCGGACTAGGTAGATTGATTTTTGGTACTTGTATCACAAATGCCCACAGAAAGAATAACATGGATAAGCCGTTTTCCCGGAAAGTAATTCCGGTATTTCCGGAAATTAAATTTATATTTTATTTATTTATTTATTATATTTATATTATTATTTCATGCTGTATTTTTGTTTCTGCTGCATGTATTGTATAGTTATTAAATTGTAAATCCGTAATTGGCTGTAAGACTAGCTTATATATATCTTAAGATAAAATTTCAGAGCTGTGCATTTTGTGATTAATAAATAAATAATTTCCGGATCTAATTAAATATTGTTATTGTTGGTTGTTGTGATATTATTACTACTCAATTCTAAAATAAAGAAAAAAATTAAAGGAAGATATTAAAACTAAATTAATTTATTATTTATCTGTTTTCACGTAACGTTTTCACAACACAGTAAACAAAGAAGCGCACTTTACAAACCGAAGTCGTCATTTGTCGTCAGTGGGCGTACGCATTGCTTCGATAACCGGTTAGTGCACCACCCATGATCCTTTGTTCTGGTTGGTCGTTGGGTTGTGTCAAATCGTGAATGTGTGCCGTAAAAAAAAATGAAGAATAAGATATAGCTCATTTTAATACAACTCCAACCTAAGTTCCAGTTTTTTTTAATAATCAACCAATTCCGAATTTCCGGAGGAATGTCCATATTAATATATACGTTTCGGATCAATGACCCCAATTCAATCTACCTACTCCGATCACTGGTCATGACAGCACTATCTTAGACGTTTCTAAATTCATAGTTTTATTGTTAAAAAATAAATATTCAATAATAATAAAATGATCTTATTTTTTAATTTCGTATATATATATAATATGTTCAGCGTTTTATATGAACGTTTTGTAGTCCGAACGGAATTTTTCACTTCATATTTACAATAAATGATAATTGATAACAAGGTTACGCTATTTTAACTTCAAAGTATTTTATATTTACACGAAATAAAAATATTTACGCAAAGAAGATTATGCAAATAATAATAAACAATGAATTTACAAATAAAACTTTACAAAAACATAATAATCTTGGCGGAAATATTGCGGCGAAAAGAGCGACACGTCCGTATAGCATCAGGCCTCGGCCGGCAGTGTCGCTACACAGCGTTTACGCACACATGCGCACGTATTTTGTTCGAAAATATGAATATGCGATTTACAAAGAATCTATTGTTTGGACAAAAAAATTAAAACACTAGTATTTTAGTATGTTGCTTGTAGAATAATCTGACAAAAAATCAGAATGATTGTATGTATTTTAGTATGGATTTTATTGTTTAAAGAAAATTTTTAGAGGTATCTTCATGATTTTTTTCTATCGTATCAAATTAGTTGTATTATGTTTTCACCACACTATCTATCTAGCATATATCCTGAAGAATATCATATATTTTTCTGATTTTTTTTACTGTAGTCTATCATATACTTTTATTGTTTCGAAAACTTGCGTTTAGGTCTTGTAAGCCCCTTAACATAAATAAATCTTATTCTTAAAGGATAACACATGGTCAGCCGGATTGTCCGAAAGGGTTACCGCTGGCCCGGAACATAAAGGGCTAAGGAAGGAACACGGGTGGGTTTTAGTCAGTAAGAGTCTGACACTCCCTTCCGCTCCACCCAGAGCGAGCGGGGTCATTTAATGATTTCCCAACCGGAAAAAAAAAGAAAAAAGGATAACACATTATGTATGGTCAGTTCTCGTAATTTTAATAACGATCAGTCTGAATTTTATTAGAGTTATTTACATTTGTTTGTCACCGAGATGAGATTGTAGCGGTATCTACAACGCCACAGGCGAACAACGCGTCATACTGACGTCACGCAAAATCCTGCATGCTTTAGAGCGGCGAGTCACCCAGCACCCACGGCTTCAACGGGTATTTTGACCACCAGCATGCAGCGACCGCGCATACCTGGTCATCACCCTCAGCCTCATCAGAAACCTCGGCACAGCACACTGAAGTTTCAGCCGGTCCACAAGCAGAGCCTTAAAAACCCTCTTCTGGTCGACGCTAGCAGTCAGCCTCAACCCAGCGCTGTACGACATCCGATGCACTGGAGCATAATGCAGCGCCACCCCGACTCACTGGGTATATCTTCGCAGAGAGTATCGACTCACCGTGAACTATGCGGCAACCGGTTCCAACTCACTGGAACCTCAGCTGGCCTGGCAAGCATCGCAAGATACAATACTCAGCTCACTATCAACCTTCGGTCCAGTCTCCTCCGGAAGGGAGCGATGTAGCGGTATCTACAACGCCACATGCGAATAACGCGTCATACTGACGTCGTCACGTTAAATGACAGTTTGTAATATATGACGTGTGGTAGTTCCTACTAGGAAAATAAAAGCTTAACAGAAAAGAACACTTACAAGTTTCTTGAACACTTTCCACCGGAACTCAGGCGCCGCCGACACAGCGCACAGTGCAATCAACAAGCAAACACGAACGAATATGCGAGAGAAATTCATTTTTAGAATTAATATTTTTAATTCTAGTTATTATTTTATTGAATTCACGAAGACTTTGACACGTTGAATTGAATGATGCTCTACTTGCATTTATCTCGATCTATAAACTACTTACTTAATCCTCCAAAATATTGTTTGCTATTGGAAAACTGGTAAACAAACTAAGTATCGACACTTTATCATGAAGACTGTGTGACTCTAAATGTTATCTTTGTACTGATAACACTTCTCATTCAGATGACTGCAGGAAATCCCCGTTTCTGGGATGATAAATGTTTTCCCCGGGATTAATCAATTGTTTTCATTATTATAGTTTACATTGCAGCATAGATATTAATTAATTTGTGCTTTGCCATCACTCAGTGACATATCGGATATACATTAAAACCTAGTACATCCTGAGGACAGCCGAACACATCCTATACGGGTATTTTTTGAATCGTCTTATAAACAAAACACGCGCGGAGTCGCTTACGGTAACAGTGGCGCGAGCTCAATGGTTTTTTCCCATCTCAAAATAAGCCCAACGCGCCTAAAGAAAATTTCACTTAAAAAATGCAGGTTAGTTTAAATTAGCTCTATTTGACCTGTGAACCTAATAGCTGTTAATCAAGAAGCCTAGTGCTTAACTCTTAAAAAAAAACTGCGTAGGTTTTTCAAATCAGCTGCTTTGGTTGATATTTGAACTTTTAATAGTGATATGATAACCTACGCCTGGTGTTGCAACGATAAATTCGCGTAATTCGTGTTCTGCGTGTGATAACAAAACGCAGAATGCTTATCAGTTTATCACAGTCAAGATTCATTGTATTTAGCTATAACGTTAATTAAAGTATTCGTTTCTATTCACTTCGTTTGTGAGATTATACACCGTGCATAATTATGTTCAGTGGAACGATAGATTACAGTGAACTTTTGAGCTCATTAGGGATTAAAATTCCGACTCGGATTACTAGGCATAACAACTTCAATTTCTTTTACATCCCTGGCTCAAAAACTAATCTCGGTTATTACTCCGCTATGCCAAGATTTTGTAGGCAATATAACATGTTGGCTAAAACTACGAATTTAGATATCTGCGAGTTTCTGCCTGAATATAAGACATTTTCAATAGATTTAATTTAATTTAAGTATCTCCACATGTTATATTTTCTTTTACTTATGTCCTTTAATAATTTAGTAACTTTTACAAATGTTCACCATCTACCTGCCTTTTCCCAACTATATTGGGGTCGGCTTCCAGTCTAACCGGATGCAGCTGAATACCGTATTTTACATGGAACGACTGCCTATCTGACCCCACAACCCTGTGAACAAGCTGTGAACATTCTTAAAATTACGAAAAATGCCCCTCTGATGTTGCTCTCTATTTTATGTGTTATGTATTGTGTACAACTTTTGTTGGAGATCCTACTATATTTTGTGAGGATGGATGAATGGATGGATGTTTGTTACTCTTTCACGAAAAAACTACTGAACGGATTTTGATGATACTTTACAGTAATATAGCTTATACATCAGAATAACACATCGGATACTATTTATCCCGATACTCCCACGGGATTAACACCTACGTGGGTAAAACGGCGGGGCGCTTCTAGTCCTAAATAAATGAAGAGGTGGTTGAGTGATCGGCTTTTGGGTCAATTCTTACTGAGAATATTTGAGTGGCTCACTGATAGCTAATCGGCCTTCGCTACTGTTTTTATATGAAAGATTTGTCACCTGTACTTATAGTTGATCATCATCTGTCTAGTCTTTTTCCCAACAATGTTGGGGTCGGCATCCAGTCTAACTGGATGCAGCTAAATGTCAGTATTTTAAATGGAGTGACTGCCTATCCAACCTCCACAACCCAGTTACTGGGTGAAACGTACGATTACTCTTGCTTATTTTCAAGAAAATGCACATAGACAAAACAATTAGTTAAATTATATGCCAATTGATATAAATTATTTTAATATAATTTTGTCGTATAGCTTTATGCATTCCAAATTAATAAGATTTTCCGCTATTTATTTATATGTGTTATTAGTTCACCAACTATTATCCGCGGCATTGGGACTTCCCTGGGATCAAAACATATGTACCCGCGATTTATCAATGCAAACTATACAAACTAACATTTGCGGTCAGAGAAGTAGTTTACGAAATTAATTTTGATAAAACTACATGTAAAATTTGCGTGATATTGCATTTTACAACTGTAATTTGCATATTGGTCATTTTAATAGTATTTAAAACCAGATTTCAGGAAGTGGAGCATCATTCAAATCATATTTTCGAACGAACAACGTTTGGATTTCGTGCAATAATTTAATTAAATATCATAATTTCATTTTAATAATAATATAATATCTAAAAATGAATTTCTCACGCATATTGTTGTTCGTGTTCGCTTGTTTGGTTGCACTGTGCGCTGTGTCGGCGGCGCCTGAGCCCAGGTGGAAGGGGTTCAAGAAACTTGTAAGTAGTTTTTTTTTATTTTTGAGTTTCTTAAATTGAACAGAGAATGCCGGCTATCAATTTAACTTTATTTAAATAATATTAGAAAAGAAAAGGTTTTTTTTTTAATTGCAAAATTTTTGCTAAGTACATTAAGATTCTTCATTCTAATTATCTACTAGGTATATAAAAATAAGTCGGGTTTTCCTTCCTGACGCTATAACTCCAGAACGCACGAACCGATTTCCACGGTTTTGCATTCGTTGGAAAGGTCTCGGGCTCCGTGAGGTTTATAGCAAAGAAAATTCAGGAAAAATTTCAACAGAAAAGCGGGACGACGCGAGCGGAGCCGCGGGCGACCGCTAGTATTTTATAAACTTATCACTGTCAAACGATAAAATCAAAATATTGCATTCTCCCAAGGCTCGAAAAATTTTTGATTTTATTTTAAGTACCGTACCTATTTGAAAATTACATTCACCATTCTTCAAAATTAGAAACTATGTAGTTTAGTTTAGGATGCTGTTGTCCATCCAACCATGATGAGTTAGTCTTTTTTTCAAGTATTTTATGTCACCTACTTATTTTGAAAACATAGGTGAAGTAAGCTTGGAGTGAGCTGTCAATGGTGTAAATCCCTAGCAACAGATAGAATGTCAAATCTCAGCGGGATTGTCCGAAAGGGTTACCGCTGGCCCGGAACATAAAGGGCTAAGGAAGGAACACGGGTGGGTTTTAGTCAGTAAGAGTCTGACACTCCCTTCCGCTCCACCCAGAGCGGTAGAGGTCATTTGAAGATTTCCCATCCTAAAAAAAAAACAGCTCACTTCAAATAAGTTTTCACGAGGTATTTAAAGAAAAGACAGGCTATTCTATAAATGAAACTATTTGTCAATACTTATAAATTTCTTGATTTCAGGAAAAACTGGGCCGTCGTATTCGAGATGGTGCCATCAAAGCTGCACCAGCAGTCGCAGTACTCGGTCAAGTCGCCATTATTGGGAAATAACTTATCCATTTTCATTTATTTATTGACTAGCTACTGCACGCGACTTCACTCGCGTGGTACTCAACTATAAAACATAGGTACCCTATGGCACTCGGCAGTAGCGTAGCTTTCTGCCAGGGAAAGAATTTTTGAAATCCGATCAGTACTTCTTCTTTAGGTACAGACGCCAGAACATCAAGATACCCGAAACTGTCAAATTTTCCCAATCAACTTTGAACCTTATGCTCTAGCGACAAAGTTGAAAATCTACTAAAGAAATTTGACAGATTGTAGTAACTTGATGTGCTGGTGTCTGTACCTCCTACTTTGATTACCTCTGATTTTGAAAAGTCACAGTGATTTTTAGTGACGTTGCAATAATGTTGCTATTTTCCTGATGCTACCGACAAGTCTGTCAAAATCAGAATGATCTTTATTATCGTGGCTATAAGGTTGCTATTAGGATACAGCTGTCAGTGGTGAAGTAACTATTAAAGGAAATGTCAACATTATCTCATTATTTACCTGCCAAAGTTATTATTAGTATTATAATTGCCATACAACGTGGTAATGCCGCCAGTCTCTTGGGTACACTACCAGTCGACAGCGATGCGGATGAGTTTTTCGACGCTATATTTCAGTTTGTGTATAGTTTTAGTTAAGTTAGGATTTAATTTTGTTATTTTTATTAATTAATTAGGTATTAGTTATAAAAAATTAAAACAATAAACAATTGTATTATAATTTATATTCGTATTATTTTTTAAATACTGCTTGCTTATTTGTTTCATCACTGTCGAAATAAGGGTGCACTATTATATAGGCAGATATGTATTCTGCCTAACCTCTCAGGGAATACAGGCGTGATGATATGATATGTGATTGTTTATTGTGAACTGCGTTGTCTTCATCATCATCGGCCTACAGCAGTCCACTGCTGATTGCACGCCATTCACCTTGATTTTCGGCAACTCTCATCCAGCTGCTACCAGCCATCCTGCGAAGATCGTCGCTCCACCTAGCCTGAGGGCGTCCCACCTTACATTTACCGATACGCAGTCTCCACTCAAGAACACGTCTACCCCAACGGTCATTGGTTCTACGGCTAATATGGCCGGCCCATAGCCACTTCAGCTTGCTTATTCTGTGAGCTATGTCGACAACTTTGGTTCTCTGTCGGATCATCTCGTTGCGAATTCGATCCCTCAGAGAGACACCAAGCATAGCCCGTTCCATAGCTCGCTGAGCGACCTTGAGTTTATGGACCAGCCGTACCCATTGATATACATGTATATCAATGGCCGTACCGTGAGTGTCCACGTTTCGGCTCCGTAAGTCACAACTGGCACGACGCACTGATTGAAGACCTTAGTCTTTAGGCTCTGTGGAATACGCGATGAGTAGAACTGCGTTGTATTTTGTGTAAATATATTAATTAATTCTAATTGGTTGTATTTATTTGTTGGTTTAACAATAATAATGGATTTTCCCTAATTGCGTAACACAGTCTTTTTAGATGAAGATGTAAACAAATGGGTTAAAACGTACCTGTGGAGACTAATTTGTAGTTCTTTACAAATGGAGTACTTTATGTTGATTATTTGAATTCTTAAGCCACAATCAAACACACATTGTGTTAAACACTATGAAACATAAGAAAACAGATTTTCTTAAGGCCAGGACTCTCGGAAATCTCGGAATCGACCTATTTTTGATTCAACATTAAACAATCAAATATTCTTTGTTTTAATCTGAAAAAAATATATGGCATAGTTTAACTAACATTCTTGATTATTCTATGGTTCAAAACACGATATTTACAACTTCACTCGATCATAAAAAATCGCAAACAAATCGAAAACAGCGAATTTTTTAATCGTTTTTCAAGTCGTATTTGAAGTAGACTTAACTTTTACTCGCAAAAAATATATCAAAAAATAGGCAATGATGTATAGTAGAACATTCTACGGTTAATTTTTTTCAAAACTGATTTTTATTGTCTTAACAAAATATAATCTAAAAAGGCGGCCTGCGCGCTTCACTTCAGTAGCCCGCCGGGCGTTACCGAGGTAGGACCTGTGTCGCTTTTGCTGGCTCGCCGCGTTCCCGCTAATCGATCGAAATATACGTTATATTATTGTTAATTTCCGTGTTTGTGTATTAGTTTCAAAAATCAGTCTGTAAATATTGTTTAGGTTCTAGTATTAATAATTAAACTAAATATTAGTTTGTTATAATATAGTTGTAATATATAATGATAATTAAGCTCAGCGAGTTCATTCGAACTGCGCTTTCGCGGCATTTGCCACGCGAGGACGGAGGTAACGCTAAATGCCTAACTACGCTCGAAGATCCTGGCCTTAACTCAAAATTCAAGTAACAAATTTAACTACAAGCGGTCGTTGACCCCCAAAACAAACATCAGATCATTATTTATTTTTCATTTTATCGAATTGTTTAGATATTGATACCTATCACGTTTGCAGAAATTCGCTAGAGATTTATTTTGACCCTGTTTATAGGGTTATTAGAAAAACACCAACAACCTCTTAAGAGGTCATTGTACTCATCATTATGAACAACTTTTACTATGGGACCAAAACTGAAATCACGAAAAAAAAAATCAGCTGTTCCCTACATTTATGTTCGTATAACTCGGCAAAATGTAGGGAAGAGATGATTTTTTTTTTGTACAACCATCCGCACTGGGCCCGCGTACCTAGTGGCCCACTCCTTTCCACAGAGAGAAGGTCTGTGTCCCAGCATTGGGAACATTATAGGCTAACTATGCTACACATGGCAACAAATGTACAGACGCCAGCACATCAAGCTACCCGAAACTGTAAAATTTTCCCAATCAGCTTTGAACCTTATGCTTTAGCGATGAAGATGAAAATCTATTAAAGAAATTTGACAGATTGTAGTAGCTAGACATGCTGGCGTCTGTACGTAGGAATATAAAGGGAAAACATTTATCTTATTTTCCCTTATTGTGCTCACGTTAACATGAGAAAAGTTAGTAATGGAAACGTCTGAGCTACTGAACGCCTCATTTAATATGAGTTATATTTATCTAAATCTACAAAGTACCTACTTCAGTATCTATACTAAAAGTGCACAGTGATGCGTACCCTATTTCAATTTAAACAAATATCAACTTTATGTAATTGAAAATTAAGTTGATTTCAGAGTGACTAGCGCTATTGACAAAGTTATAAGAATGTCTGAAGTTGTAGCGTAAACTGAACTTTATGGTGTAGGATTTAAAGATATTTTTCCATTAATTGTTAGATGTTAACATTTTGGCAAATAAATCGCGAATGCACGGTACCTACTAGACCCTTTTAATATACTAGCTTTTGTCCGCGGTCTCACCCGCGTGTAAGTCGGAAAATCTACCACGGGAACGTAGGTAGGTACTACCGGGATTAAAAGTACCATATAATATGGGTTAATCCGGGTTAAAAGTATCTGTGTACCAAAGCCCAAACTCAAAGGAGATGTTTCAAAATAGGCCAGGTATAATATAAACATACTTAAAAAAAATCTGTAGAATTCGGGAAAAATACAGATAAATAATTTAAATGTAATCTGTTGTAAACAAATATATATACAACTTTGACTTAAATAAATAACAAAATTAAAATTAAATTCTAAGTTAACTAAAACTATACAGACTATTAAAAAATAGCGTCGAAAAATTCATCCGCATCGCTGTCGACTGGTAATGTACCCAAGAGACTGGCGGCATTACCACGTTGTATCGCGATGCTCAGCCTCTGGCCAAGGTAAAAGCCAGCTCTTGGGTCACGGGAAGTGTCAACCAGCCGTTTAGATATTTCTTTAAAAAGACCATGAGCACTCGGACCCCACGGCCCGAGAGTTTCAATCTGTTGTTGTTGTTAAGTTGGTGTGATTGACTATCTTATTATACATATGTATAGATTTTCTATCTTTATATAATTATTTATTTATTTACGAAATATTTGCCTAAACACTTGTGAATGTGTGTCAAGATTACAGATTCTTCAGTTTCCACTCAGTTATACTTTTATCTTTTAAGATTTAGGTTAATAACAGCTACTATAAAATATTGCATTATTTTAATAATGATTCAATAATAATGTCAATGGTTTGTTATTTATTTGCATGGGAAAAATCGTAATTTTTCTCGGTTGAAATTCGGTCATCGTAGAAGACAACACTAATGTTTGAAGGCTCCCGCAGACGGGCGCGACGCGACTCTAGGAGAACAATTTCTATGAAGTTTTCATAGAAATATGTAGTTTTGACTGCTTCTGTGGTCTTAGAGGTTGCAAGCGCTACTGCTAAACATGAGATCCTGGGTTCGAGTTTATCCACGGAGTATAGAAAGTATACTCCGTGGGTTTATTTAAGTATCTGGAATTTTTCGCCTGGAGTTTTGATTTGTGCCCGGTTGATATGTACTATTAGGTTCTGCCTATCTTTTCGGGGAATATAGGCCTGTGGGGTAACTGCGTAACACACTATCAGCAGCATTCGCTTTAATTTTGACAGTTCAACAACATTCATTGCGTTATTTACGTTGTTGAGCAGACAAATTTTTCGAGCATACGAAGCAATGTATTATGTACAGACGCCAGCACATCAAGCTACCCGAAACTGTCAAATTTTGCCAATCAACTTTGAACCTTATGCTTTAGTGACTGTACACACCGAGTCTTACAGCTTAGTACGGCCGTTATTCCAAGTGCGTAGGTACGATGTGACTACGGTTGAGACAATTGAGCCTGGACCAGTACCTAAAGCCCAACTGACGCCGACCTAGCCCTACAGTAACTACCTAGCACCCTAGTAAAAGTTACCCTACCGCCCTAGCCTACCATACAAACCACATCAAACGTAGGTTACGTAGGATACCTATTTCTATGTGTGTCGTGTGTGTATCGAGCCGATGAAGCGAATATTTCAGTAGGCCACCTCTTAGTGCTGACGGTGTGCTGGTGTTGCCGGCGCGTAGAACGATGTATGTCGCTCTTAATGCTGACGCTGTGATGCTGTTGTTGGCGCGTGTAATAATGGTATGTTCATGGTTGAACAGCGATAAAGTTGAAAATCTAATAAAGATATCTGACAGATTGTAGTAGGTTGATGTGCTGGCGTCTGTACATCCTACAAAATAATTCACATTGAGATTGATAGTGTTACGCTATTAGGGAGCTGATGTTTATCGAGGCGGTCCCGGACAAATGATACACGGATGAATTACTTACGAGTATATAACAATACTTATACCAATTTGTCTACATCATTGTGTAAAGGCTCCTTCAAACAGGCGCGACACGACACGCGACACAAAGGCACCGCAAGTCGCGCATGAGCGGTGCCTTTGTGTCGCGCGCGATTATACTGCGTGTCGCGCCTGTTTGAAGGAGCCTTTAGCCTCCTACATACAAACAAACAAAAATATTAAAGGCGTGATGATACGTTACGTGTTATGTGTAGATATGTGTTACGATCTTTTTTCGGATTGATGGACGAAGATTTTGCCGGCATGTCAGAAAGTACTGTGAGAATATTTTCTCCTCTGCATGTGTATACATACAAAATCTGTCTGTAACCTTTGTACAGTACCCGGCGATAAATATTGCACATCGACCTTTGGAAAGAGACAATCGGCTAATTTCGGCTTCGTAGAGCGTTATCTCTGTCGCACGAAATACAAACAGTCCGGTATCTATTAGGAGCTGTTAAAACAATTATGATTTGCTTCTTTTGATAATTATTTTTATTCTTTGTATAAAATGAAAAAAAAGGTAAAGGTCGATGTGCGATATTTATCGCAGGTACTGTAACTGGTTTTAAACATAAATAAATATGTGGATGTGAAAATACTTGTGGTTTGTTTTTTTATTATGCATTAATGCATTCATTTTGTATGCAAATGGTAGTAGATACCTAATAGTTAATGATATAATATTAAACTATTAGATAATTATTATTACAATAGTTAATAAACCAACTACACGATATTTTACAGTTTTCGGATGCAAAAAACCAATCAATCAAGACAACAAAAAAGTTTTGAAAAAAAAAAGAGATGATCGAATGAGTAAGCCGGACATTTTTTACAACGGTACACAATCACGAGTATTGTATTCGCTTTATGTAACGGATCCTAGAACCTGTTTTAAAACGTAGTTATTACGACATAACTCATTGCGCACGATAAACTATATAAATAAATTCATCATCATCAGTATTGTAATGTTAATAATAATTGACCTTTAATGGGTTCTTAACAGGAAAATCAGTCTTCTAATAAAATCAATCAACAATATGAAACCTCAATATTCCAATAATAATCGGTTCATGGTATTGTGAGTTAGCAGGGACCGAGGGAGTCCCCATACCAAGGTATGTACCGAACACGCACTTACTGTTAGACACAGCGAATATTGCAATATGACTCATCACACTTCAGAATAAAGTCTTAAACACCTTAGAACTTGCTTGGAGATAGCTAAACCACTTGTGAAAGAAAGAAAGTATTTAAACGCACATATATCCAGGTAGAGCATCATTCGAGTCGTATCACCTGAGTTCGAAATACAAAATTCGAATAAAAACAATTGATAAAATCACTTTTATTTTGAAAAATGAATTTCACAAAGATTCTATTGTTCGTTTTCGCATGTTTTGTTGCCCTTTCAACTGTTTCGGCGGCGCCAGAACCAAGGTGGAAGTTCTTCAAGAAAGTTGTAAGTTGTTTTTAAAAGTACTTCTTATAACACCAGCTTATTATTGTTCCACAGCTGTAGGGCAAAGATGTCTTCGCATACAGAGAAGGCACGAGCATTTATGCCGTGCCTGTTCAAGACGGTTTGGCGATTTTAGACAGGCGCGACACGCGATTTAATCGCGCGCGACACAAAGGCACCGCCCGTTGCGCGACTTTGCGGTGCCTTTGTGTCGCGTGTCGAGTCGCGTCTGTTTGAAGGAGCCTTTAACCGGTCAAGCTCCACGTGTACCCTATGTAGTAAGACAAAATAGAAAATCAATTGTCTCTCATTAGCGGAGCTTGAGTGGTCATGTATATTATTTAGTTCTACTTACCTGCATGAGGTTATTCTATAGTTTAGCTACCAAGTGTGTACTCCAGTCCTTGTCTTCATTTAAAGGTATTTTCATTGTCAGAACAATTTAACCTACCTACGAGCATAAATACAAAAGAAAAACTTAGGCACCGCCCGTTGCGCGACTTGCGGTTCCTTTGTGTCGCGCGTGATTTTATCGCGTGTCGCGCCTGTTTGAAGGAACCTTTACGCAACATGCACAAGCGATTTTCTCGTGAAATAACGATAGCAACTTCGCATTATATTAATGTATAGATTTGATATATTAAAATAATGAAAATATTTTTTATTTTAAAATTGCTTCAAAAAACACTTTTACACGTCAACATTAAATTATGTTTTAAAACTAGATGTGTTTGATGTTTCCTAACTGACTTTGAGAAGAATTACCGAAACAAACACAGATGATCTATGTTTGTAATACCATAAAATTCATAACGTATTGTTAGGAGAAATCACTTTTGAATTGCGAAGTGTTTTAATTATAATCTCGACACTGTAGGGTAACGTATTTCTTCATTATTGTCTCGAAGACAGCCCATTGGCTTCATGAATGGAAAGTAACTGTTACAATTGCTAGGTACCTACTCTTGAAATTGAACCTATTCACGATCGGTACTTATAGGGTAGAAGACCCAATTATCGTCCGTGATAAAAAAATATGAAATTGAAATTAAATAAGATTAAATATTGTAGGTAATGTAACAGTTACACACTATTCATTCCTTACACACATGTTAAAATTTACTGTGCAATTGAGGTAGCTTACCAAGTACCGTAAGTAGTAGTAGTACCGTAAGTAGTAGTAAGTAGTATGGTACCTACTACTATGTTTTTTTACGACATATTTAACTAAGGGCTGATTTTTCCATCGCCAGATAACTTTTATTCGAGGAATAAAATTGACGTTTGACAGTTTTGGAATGAAATAACTGTCAATATTTCAAAATTATTCCTCGAATAAAGTTATAAGATGATTGAAAAATTAGCCCTAAGTGATTTTCAGCCGTTTTAATGGTTTTATAACCCGTGAGTCCCGTGACCATAAATAGTTTAACTAATTCTTCAAGAAAGAGAGCTTTGATTTTCTTACAATCCCGAAATAATTGATGAAAACGCGCTGTTTTACCCTATTTTATTCGATCACAGGGGAAGCCCATTTTCAGCAAAATCCTGACCTCCGTTATCGTTGCATGCTTATCTATCATAATTCTATAATTGTAATGTACATTTCTGGGTTGTGGAGGTCACACATCGTCGGGTCGCAGGCGTCTTCCGCGACACGCGATCGTAGCCGAAAGTATGCTGCGACGTGCGATCGTCTCCGTTCGCCTGTCGTCGTAGGTATCCGATCGAATCCTTTCGGCTGTCGTCCAAAGTTTTCTTTTTCTTCTTCTGTGTTTTTTGATTATTTTCTTCTAATGCAATAGCCAACAATACTACGTCAACATTAACCATTTTCAAAAATTAGAACCCGTTAACAAGGTAGGAAAAGCTATTTGACTAGGCGCAGAAACATATACGTGCGCAAGCGACGGTACGAAGCCGATCGTGTGCGTCGACATGCTGCCGGACGCAATCGGCTGTCGCCGCATCCGTTCATATCCTTTCCGATCCAATGCGATGCGAGCCGTTTGGCGGAAATCATTCTTTAGTGTCATATTGTCTTCTTCACTTTGCATAAGTAAACACACATAAAGATAATAAGTACCTAAAAATAAGTCGAAAACATGCAACAAGGAAAAGCAAATTTAAAAGATAACATGAAATGTATTTTTGTACCAACTCAGTTTTTGCAACATACTTCCGAGTTATAATCTTGCACGAAAAAATATTTGCATGGCCTAATCCAGATATTTTTGGTTTTTGAGTTTATTTAACATGCAAACAGGATTGGTGCCTGCCAATGCATCTTATTAAATGGTTTATTTACTATAAAAAATCTCAAATTCACTGACAGAGAACGCACAGCCTAAATCGGCTGGGTCTAGAAGCAAGAGATTTTGCTCATGAATTCCTTTTATAGCGAAGTAGCGGCCCGCCCCAGCTTCGCACGGATGCAATTTTATTTTTTCGAGTTTCCGAAATTGTTCCACTTGTCCTGGCAATATCGAACACGACAAAAAAAATAATAATTAGCCTATTAAGTGCAGTCGTTCGGAAGTTATGCGCGTACAGACATGTCGGCGACTTTATTTTAGACCTTTGTATCCTGCTTATGCGTATGAAATTAATTAAAATCGGTTCATTCATTTCGAAAAACAAGGCCTCGAAAGTTTGTATGAAAAAAGCCGTACGTCGTAAACGCTCTTAATACTATTATTTCTCAATTTTCAGGAAAGGGTTGGTCAACACATTCGTGACGGCATCATCAAAGCTGGACCTGCAGTCGCTGTGGTAGGCCAAGCAGCATCCATCGCAGGAAAATAAACCTTATGACACGAGAAACACAGACTAGTGTTCATAGAATTAAGACTGAAATTGATAGAGGCTGGATTAGATTTAAGGATGTATTTATTATGTTTGGAAATTAAATTATAATTATTAATGGTGTTGTTTGTATGCTTACCCAATGGTTACTTCTTAACTTCCTACACATATCACAACAAGAAAAGGCTATTTGTTAATCGGGAGGAATTTTTTTTTTTTTTTTGTAAATTTACACACCGTCAATTTGCCGTGTTATAGCCATTACAAACACTTGTCAAAGAATAACAGCTGTGATTTGAATGTATGTTCAATTTAAGTTGGGAGGTACTCATTTTGATATACATACAATTAATTGTTCTAACTTTACGTACAGAAAGAAAAAAAAAATACATTAAGAGGACTAGTAGAGCTAAGTGTCCTTGAGAAACACATGCACACATATACACAATCGACGCGTACGCCATCTAACGACGACGCCCATCACAATTATGACATACAGCATACGATTTACGATTACGCCCGAGTATTCCAATAGATGACGCGGAAACAAGTAGTTATGACAACAAAATTATTAACCGATTTCTAAAAAGGAGGAGGTTCTCAATTCGGATTTGTTTATTATTATTTTTTTTTATTTATGTTCGGGTCCTATACGACCTCCATCATAAATAGACGGATTTGCAAAATTCTTTTTTTGTTCGAAAGAGGTTTGTTTCGAAAGGGTCACATTTAAATTTCGTAAAGATCTGATGATGAGTTTCGGAGACAGACAACGGAACTCTTCAATAAATGCCAGCAAATCAACCGCGATCGCTGCTATCGCATTTGTATGCATTATTTACGCAATCACACAACATAACATCACGCCTGTACCCTAAAAAGTGGTAGGCAGATGTGTTTAATAGCTTCCTGTCGCTGATATTCACATAGCAAGTAGTGTTATATGAATTTGTGTGTGGTAGGTAGGGACAACTGAAAAGTGAAAAATAAAAACTGTTTTTACAAAAAAAAAAAACAACCGACTTCCAAAAAAAACCACTACAAAGTGAAAAATAACTTTAATTTCGGAAGTCGGTATCGTTGGTTGTAGCTTTGTAGTGTTTTTTTTTTGGAAGTCGGCTGTTTTTTTATAAAAAATTATTTAATTTGTTTTGAGTGTGACTTGAAAAAATTAAGGATGTGGATGATTTTGAAATAAAACTGATTCAATCAAATTTAAAACATTTTTATTTAAAAAATATGGAAGTGGTAGTTACTTACGAGTTTTTTTTACATTTACATTATACGACATGTACTTAAGCAATTTTTCTGGTTAACATTATACCTACCACATTTAGTTTTAAATGCTTTTTTTTTCAGGTTTACGATTACACGTTTATATTACACCATGCATCATGATCATGTTATAAAATTATTTTTGTTCCTAAAATTTACTAAAATCTAAGAAACGTGTAGACGTAACAACAAATGCCAAACATTTGTTGTGAATAATTTTCTTCATAATTTTTACGTTCTTCTTTGTCGTTATCTTCATTTTTGCCATCGCTTTTCTCTTTATTTTCGTTTTTATCTTCATTTTCGTTTAAAAAACTATTCCGGTCCGTCTACAGGAATGAAGAGTGAAAGAAAATTATAGTGGAAGGTTTTAAACAATATTTGCCTACCCACTATATTTGGATATCTGACTGTGACTCAAGCAAAAAAAGAGCCGACTAATTTTCAGTAAAAATCAAAGTGATAAGGACTATGGCCAGTCATATCGAAAGCCTGATATGCCTAGAAGTACTAGATAAAATGAAAGATGATTTCATGAAAAAATTAAAAAATATTAATGAAGAGCGAGCAATGATTGAAAGAAAAACTATTTTACAAAGTGCTAATGGAGAATGGCTTGAGATGAGAAGATCTTTATTGACTGCATCCAATTTCGGTAGGGTTATAAAAAGGCGCTAATACACCTTGTGCTAATTTAGTAAAATATATACTTTACCGAAAAAAAATTGATCACGTCGAATCCATAAGCCATGGCCAACAAAATGAAAAAACCGGCCTCGCACAATTGGCTGTACAAGAAAACAGTCATAATCATTAGACCCTGTGGTTTATTTATAGACCAAGAACTATGTTTCTTGGGTGCATCGCCTGATAGATTAACTGGAGAAGATACTGTGGTTGAAGTGAAGTGTCCTTTGACGGCCAATAAAATGGGCCTTGCAGCAGCAATTGAAAAGAAAAAGGTAAACTTCTGGCAAAAAACAAAAACAGGTGAACTAGTCATCAACAAAAAACACGCTTGGTATTTATTACCAAGCACAAGGACAGCTATAGTTGATCCAAAGAAAATATTGCCTTTGACGTATAGGAGAAAGGAAAAGAAAAACTCAAGACGGAAATAATTCAACGAGAAAAAGAAAAGGAAAAGTATAAGAAAGAAAAATTGTCTAAATTTTATTTCGACTGCATATTGCCCGAGATACTCGATCCCCGAATGTCATGAAATATGAAAATTCGTAAGCCATACATAAACAATTTTCAGTTCAGTTCATGTTCAGTTCATTAGCACTTTGTAAAATAGTTTTTCTTTCAATCGTTGCTCGCTCCTCATCCATCTTTTTTAATTTTTTCATGATATCATTTTTCATTTTATCCAGTACTTCTACCGGCATATCAGGCTTTTCACATGACTGGCCATAGTCCTTATCACTTTGTTTTTTTACTGAAAATTAGCCGTCTCTCTTTTTTGTGTACCTTTTACTGAGGATTTTTTGTTTATGTTTTCTTTCTTTCCACGTCTTCTGTTTACCTCTTGGGCTTTTATTGGCCATTTTCTTATATAGCTTTAACATTGCATTTTCTTCATTGAACGACACTGCTGAAGCAATGCATCGCGTCTGATATGAATTTTTCAAGGAAAAGTTAACTCTCTTCCCTCCTACGTATTTCGCAATGATGCTGTGATAGCGTTCCACCACGTTGCTGTCTACGTCATGAAGTAAACTTCGAGCATGGCCGGCAATACCTTGAATCATAATACAGATTCTCTGCCACAGAGAACTTAACATAAAATCATTTGGAATATCATTTTCCTCCAGATTTAATCGTAAGTAACGATATGTTTGAGGAAAAACTTACTTCTATATTGTAATTTAACCCTTCTGTTTCTTGGTTTTCAGTCTGGATATCATATTGACTTACAGGAGCACTATCCACCTAAAATCCCATTAATCCATTATTCAATTTTAAAACCAATTCTTTTTTAAAATTCAACGTGTTTGTGGCAAGGTGATGTTGCCCTGCAACGGCTGCAACGTGCGGCTATATTATGAATATTACTTGTATACTAAAGATTTTTTCTAGTACACATTTAGATGAATATGTACTTTTATCAATAACTTCACAATCGTGATCTTCCTGTGGTACCACTGTTTCCAATCTATAAAAAAAATAACATCAGATATCATCACTTATCATCTATCGCTTTCCATCAGGCGTGATCGAGGTCAAAAGCGGGCCGCCCATTCAGCAATAATAAAATGAAAAAATAGAAGATTTTAAATTACGTTTTTAATTATTTTAAATTAAGTTAAAAGGAGGCTCAATAATTTAAAAAAGTGCATCATTAGAAGCGCAAAAAGTTTTTAGAGGTTCGTTAATTTCAAAAAGTGTCCATCATTAGCAGGTCAATAAGTTTTGAAAGGATAGGTTAAATATTTCCTTTTAATAAATCAATTCAATTTCCTCACATAACTTTTTTCTCCAAGTGAATTCAGACATGCTGTCTTAGGATAAATTAAGCAAACTACTCCATGAGGGCAATAAAGATCAACATAGTTCATAATGCTGCAATTAACTTTGTGTCTGGGTACGGTCTACCCATTCTCCTTTGTCAAGTAAGTAAGGCCTTTTACACATTATGCTGTGTCTGCGGCAGCGCCGCCGCGCACCGCCCGCCACGGTATTTTTATCTATACAGTATTCTATCTTCATAAAAACGGTCGGAACGCGAATCATACCTACGCGCCTCGATTTCGGTTTAAACTCGGTTAACAAACAGTCTCGAATGCTCCGCAGTGACGAGTGGACGCCGGACGGTGTGATGGTTTCGTAAGCAGTAAGCGTGCAATTTGTGACAAATATTCATTGAAATAATTACAAGTACTTACTTAATATGGCAAAGAGACTATATTGTGCTGTTTTTGGTTGTTTGAATTCGTCAATAAGTTTTTTTTATTAAATCTATTGATGACCATGTATTTTTATTGAACTCTTTCTATTCCATTCACAACGTGTTTCTATTTTATAAATAAAAAGTCTTTTTTACAAAAAAAAAACTACGGACTTCAAAAAAAAAACAACACAAAGTAATTAACTTTAATTTTGGAAGTCGGTGTCGTTGGATCTGCATTTTCGTTTTTTGACACCGACTTCCGAAATTAAAGTTATTTTTCACTTTGTAGTATTTTTTTTGGAAGTCGGTTGTTTTTTTTGTAAATAGTTTTATTTTTCACTTTTTAGTTGTACCTACCTACCCCGCCCAAATTCATATAACACTAATTGCTATGTTAATATCAGTGACAGGAAGCTATTGAACACATCTGCCTACCCCTTTAAAGGGTATAGGCGTGATGTTATGTTGTGTGATTGGGTAAACTGGCATTTATTGAAGAGTTCCGTTGTCTGTCTCCGAAACTCATCATCAGATCTTTACGAAATTTAAATGGGACCATTTCGGAATAAACCTCTTTTGAACAAAAAAAGAATTTTGCAAATTCATCTACATATTTTTATGACGGAGTTATGTCCGAACATACATAAAAAAAAATAGAAACATCCGAATTGACAACCTCCTCATTCTTAGAAGTCGGTTAAAAAAAAATATTTACCTATACCTATAGGTAAATATTTTTTTTTTACTTCTTGAGTTTCTTTCTAGTTTTGTGACTGTACCTACAGTCACAAAACTAGAAAGAAACTCAAGTAGGTTGATGAAATTAAAATACTGTAGGCGGGAGGGGTTATCGCGTGTTTACGTACCGCGCGACTGTAGTACATTATAAAAAAAAATTATATAATACAGTGGCGCCGCCGCCGGCGGCAGCATGATTCGGCGGCGAGTATTGCTACGGTTTTATCAAAACTCGTCGCCGCCGCCGCGGCGCCGTGTGTTCATCATCATACAAATCCAAGGGTGACTGATGCAGCGGCGCCGCGGCAGTGGCGGTGCCGCTGCAGCTGCGGCATAATGTGTAAACAGCCTCAAAGATAGGTACCTAACATTCATACATAATATTATGAATCTATTTATTATAAACGAAATCAATAATAATAAAAACCAAAATCTTGCTTGTGATAATTTTCATCGCAATTTTTAGATGAATTTGTTATTTCGTTATGCCCAATATCAATAAGTCGCGGTCTGTTAATAAAAACATTAGGTGCTTTTAGTTTTTTTTAATTGTAGTTTCGCATTAGAAATAACTTCCGTGTTGATATTTACGACTGTCTTTGAATGCGCGATGCTGGAATATCCTCTAAATTAATGCAAATAAATCTAGGCACACACAAGTAATATGGCAAGTAGGAAATTGAAAGGAAACAAGTTAGGTACCTCGCACCGTCGATATTCTTGATCCTTGGATTTTCGGGGCGCCCCTTGTCTTCCACTGAATGCTCACAAATTGACACCAAAATGAAGATTGCTATGTACATAGGATTATTTGGTTTTATTACTGATTTAAATATATATTTAAATCAGATGCAATTAGAACGGTGATTTGACACGAAGTGATCCGTAACGACGGCCATCATTGTCCTTATATGTGCGACAGGGTGGGGAAATAGAGTAAGTGAGTGAGAGGGAAAGGGATAGGAAGTTACCAGCCATGATTTGCAGTTTCTAACCCAATTTGAATTCAAAAATTAACGATTTAGCGTTAACATCTTCCCCGGCTTGACAGGACGAGAGGCCTTCAATAATACTTACAAGGCACATTCAAAATTAAGTCACTTCGACGCACCCGAATCAGGTAAATGATATTGCCGTACAATACGCATTATTATTAGCAATTTAATATACATGTATAGTGGTTATTAATTTTTCTAGTTACTACATTATTCGTAGCTTATTTACTAATTTAGGTACTTAATAAAACTAATAACTATTCGATAGCTAAACTAGAAATGTGGACTGTATTTTTTTTTTTATTGGTTAGGTAGTGGGTAAAGTTTTACCACGGGTCTGCGGTAAAGACCTGATTTCGTGTGGACGTCCGCAACTCTCACGACATTGTCCTTACCTTCAAACGTGCGTTCGATCACTCCAAGAGGCCAATTAAGAGGGGCGCTGTTGTCTGATTCTAGCAGCACAACAGTTCCAGGTTGGATAGAAGTGTTAGACTTCGTCCATTTGTTACGCACTTGAAGAGTGTTAAGGTATTCGACCTTCCATCTTTTCCAAAAAGATTGGACAAGATGGTCGATTGCGCGTTTTCTACTTATAAGATTGACATTTTCGCGAGATAGGTCTTCCGCAGGTAAAGATTTAAGAGGTGTTAACACCAGAAAGTGGGCGGGCGTTAGAGCTAGAGGTTCCGCAGGGTCACTACTCAAAACCGAAAGAGGCCGCGAGTTTAACAGCGCCTCTATTTGAGTGAGCACTGTCAACATCTCCTCAAATGTAAGAAGCTGAGTTCCTACTACCTTTGCTAAATGATTTTTAACAGCTTTCACGTTAATCTCCCAAATGCCGCCAAAATGCGGTGCCGCCGCTGGGTTAAACCTAAACTGAATGCGGTTTTCACGCAATTCGTTCGCGAATTTATCGCGATACTCTTCTGATTCGAGTAAGTTATATATTTTGTCAAGATAAGATTTCGCGCCTATGAAATTTGTACCTCTATCGGCGTATATGACATTCACTGGCCCGCGTCTAGCCAAAAATCGTCTAAACGAATTCATGAATGCTTCAGTGCTAAGATCTGAAGACAATTCTAGGTGGATCGCTTTAGTAACAAGACACACAAATAAACAAATGTACGCCTTAATGCTTCGAACGCCGCGACCGCGGTGCAGAGTAATAGACAGAGGCCCGGCGTAATCGACGCCTGTGTGACAGAATGCCTTGGCTTCCGTGACTCGGCATGCAGGCAAGCTTGCCATTATGGGGAACTGATTGACAGGTCGCGTCTTAAAGCAAACATTGCATTTGTGTACCCTGCTGCGTACTATGTCGCGAGCTGCTAAGATCCAGTACTTTTGTCGCAGTAAAGACATTAAAAGTTGCGGTCCAGTGTGCAAGTTTTTACGGTGATAATAGTCGATAATAAGGTTGACGATGTGATCGCGTCGCGGTAACAAAATAGGGTGTTGACTATCATACCCGATCGGGGCATTGGTCAAACGGCCACCCACGCGTAAAACGCCGTCGTCGTCTAAGAATGCACGAAGCTTTTGAAAAGCAGGAGGCATAACTTTCCTTGCCTTATATTTGGCAATTTCATCAGCGAAATGTACGCTTTGAAGATTCCTAATGACAATAAGTTCCGCATATTCAAGATGGGATAGTTCAAATTTTGACGGTATTTTTTTGATAAATCTAAGGACATACATTACTATTCGGAGTAATTTGTTCCATGATGAGACTCGAGTAGCGAGCTCATAAAAAATAGGCGGTGATGATGGACACACTTCAGTTGTCGCCATAACAGACACCTTAGCTTCAGGTATTTCACCTGCAATGTTAATATCTTTGTCAAGTGGCCATTCGGAACGAGGCTGATTAGCAAACCTCGGCCCGTTAAACCATAATGGATGCACAAGTAGTTGTGCAGGGGTTAGACCACGACTTAAACAGTCAGCGGGGTTATCTACGCCGGCAATATGGTAGAAATGCTTAGCATCAATATTTTCTTGTATCTGAGAAACCCTATTAGCGACAAACGTCTGCCATCGGCTGGGCGTTGCATGGATCCACGCGAGAGCTACCTTACTATCGGTAAACGCATAAACGGAACATGCTGGTAATGAGTAGGTATCTATCACCAGACGCATTAGCTTGGCCAGAATTAAGTTAGCGCATAATTCCAATCGAGCGAGAGTAACAAGAGTCTTTGAAGGTGCAACTCGCGATTTAGCGCACACTAAATTTACCAAAGTACGACCAGACTGAGGGAAGCACACGTGAATATAAACTACTCCACCGTACGCCTTCTCTGAGGCATCCGCGAACCCCAATAAGGAGATAACGCAATCATCTGTGACTCCCACGTGACGCGGCAATTTAATATTTTGCAGTAAAGGCAATTTCGATTCAAAGCTTTGCCATAATTTAATAATGTGAGGTGGTGGCATTTCATCCCAATCAATATTGTCGTTCCAAAGTGATTTTACAATTAATTTTGCCGAAAGTGTAACGGGTGCAATAAAACCTACCAAGTCCCATAGACGGGCAATTGTGGAAAGTACATTACGTTTCGTACACTCGCGAGGTTCAAGGTTTACGCGAAATGTGAATACGTCTTCGGCCGGTAACCAATGTAAGCCCAATATTTTTAGCTGATCGCTCGGACTAAATTCTACAACCTCGGAAACGCGATGACTGACAGGAATACTAGCCATGACCTCAGGTGAATTACTAGAGAATTTTACAAGTTCAAATCCGCCAGCCGCGAACATTTTAATCAGCTGATCGGACAACTCAACACCTCGGTCAACCGAAGAGCAGCTAGTAGCCAAGTCATCCACGTAAATATCCGTGTCAACCACTCTGGCTGCAGCTGGATAGCGAGAGCTCTCATCTTTGGCCAACTGGCGGACCGATCGCACTGCTAGATACGGGCTACAACACAACCCGAATGGAACGCGAGTTATTTCAAAGATTTGAATCGGATCATCAGGGTTAAAGCGATACAACAATCGTTGAAAACGCAAGTCGTTATTATTCATAATTAGTCGCAAATACATTTGTCGAATATCTGCGCTAATAGCGATGGGCAGTAATCGAAACCGCAGCAATATTTGAAATAAATCATTTAATACTTTAGGTCCGGAATGTAAAATATCATTTAGCGATAGACCGGACGAAGTCTTACTACTTCCGTCTAGAACGACACGTAGGCGAGAAGTAGTTTTATCAGTACGCACCACGCCATGGTGTGGTATTACGTAATGCGGTGTATCGAAGTCGGCGTCAGTATTATCGACAGTACGCAAATATCCCTTTTCTAAGTACTCAATAAATACATTATCGTATTCCTTTTTAATCGCGGGGTCGTTCAACAGTTTGCGCTCTAGTGATAAATACCTACGTTTAGCAAGACGTATGGAATCGCCTAAAGCAGACGCGTCGCGTTTGAAAGGTAGGGATACTACAAAGCGGCCTAATTCATCGCGACGAGTAGTACTTGCATAAAACGCTTCGCACTCCTTTTCGTCAGGAGAGAGTGTATTTTTCATCTTAGGCACTTCTTCCAATTCAAAGAACCGATTTACGCGATTGTCAAGCGATTCGTTTATTGTGCAATAGGCACGAACAATATTACAAACAGGATTAATCACGGGCGCCTGACCGACTACGATGTAACCGAGCAAAGTTTCTATAGCTACCGGCTCGCCGGGCGAACGCGCTACGGTGCGCGGACGCAATATTCGCGCGAACAAATCCGACCCTAGAATAATATCTACGTCGGCTGGTGAGCTATAACAACTATCTGCTAAAGGCAAATCTTTTAAGTAATCTAACTGAGTGGTATCAATTTTTGAGACCGGCAGGGCATCCGTAATACGACTGACAATTAACGGTTGAATGGTAAATTTCACCTCATCGTTGTGGCGGGAATTGAATGTTAAGCAAGTGATGCCATCAATCGGGTTCGTGACGTCACCAACACCCGATACAAACTTATTTGCGGTCGCATAGACCGGCAGTTTCAAACGCTTACAACATTCGGTTGTAATAAAATCGCGTTGCGACGCGCTGTCAATAATAGCGCGGATAATTGACACATTACCCATCGCATCAGTCACGTGACATTGAGCCGTCCCTAACAAGACTGACGTCGAGGGTTTAATATCTGCCGTGCTAACAGCGGCGCAGGAAGCACCTACAGTACACAAAGACACGGGACGGTCGGCGGCACTGCAATGTCCATTCTGACCGTCACCACGTGTATCAGGCCGCGCGGTAATAAAACGCTCGTCTGCAGGCGACGAGGCGCATTGTTTACGTTCGGCCATATCAGACAGCGGGGTTGTATTCTGATTTAATGCAGAAGAACCTTTACGCTGATTAGTACGATTCCTATTTAGTGAGGAAGTACCGTTATTGTCAAAGTGTAACAAAGTATGATGACTACGAGAACAGGTGGTACACCTGTTTGTTGATTGGCATTCAAGCAGCGCATGTTTACTAGAGAAACAAAGAACGCACAATTTATTACGCTTTACCAACGAGAACCTATTATGAGGAGACATTGACAGGAATGTAGGGCATTGAACCAATTTAATGTGGTCCGTTTTTCCACAAATATCACATTTACCGTGATCCTGCACATTTACAAATGTCTTAATATTATTATGAGTACGTGACCCCGGGATTTTACCAGACGATTGCATGGTAGTTGAAACCATATTTTTTCGAGATTGAGAATTTGATTTTACGTTTGTGACATTATGCGCGCGTTGTAATATTTGGGCGTGTTTACGCATGAAGTTTACAAACTCGGTACAGGTAGGTGTTTTTTCATTATCAATATCATTTAACGACATCTCAAACGCCTTAACTGTCTCGAGATTAATTTTCTTGCAACCAATATGGATAAACAATAGATCTTCCAAGCTTGTAACCTCCAACTGTCGCAACGCCGAAATAATTGACGAAAACTTATCGACAAATTCTTCCAAACTGCCCGCTGAACCTGAGTCGACGGTAGGTAAACTTAACAATTTATCTAAATACGACGATGCCAATAAACGTTTATCGTTGTACTTATTTACTAACGCATTCCAGATGATTTCATAATTTTCGGCAGACGGTAATATACCCTGGCAAATAGCTAACGCCTTGCCTTGTAATCTACCCACTAAATATTGTATTCTCTCGCCGTCGGTAAGTTCCGGATTATTATGAACGACCGCACGAAAGGTCTCATAAAACAGCGGCCAATTTTCATGTTCACCGTCAAATGTACGCATTTCTAATCTAGGTAATCGCATAGTACCCACATGACCCGTACTAGTCGAGGGTTTTACATTAGTCTGTTCGCGTGATAGCAATCGAATTTTATACTTAATTTGTGAATAAAGTTGTTCAAACGACAATAACGCTTTATACGAAGGCAAACTTGAATCGATTAATGACGTTTCATAACGACAACGTTCCTCTAACGCATCTTCATATTTCTGTTGTATTGAATCGATAGTGAAACTAGCCGCTAGAAATGTTTCAATGTTATCTGGCTTACTAAAATCCAGCTTTTTCATCATGTCATAAATCGATTGAACATGTTCGAAATAAACCGTTAATTTGCCTTGAATTCTTTCAAATTCACGATCAGATTCCCCTTTTGCCCTGCTCATTGTATTATACAATGAAATACCTCGGTAAAATAAGTATTGACTTACACTTGAAACTTATTAGAAGTTACAAGACCGACCGGTAATAACGAAAGCAAAATGGCGGTCGTTAATTATGAACAAAACGCTCGATTAGCGTGCCTAAAACTTTACAATATTTACGTATCCGGATCGAAGTGACCAAAAAATGAATGCGCGATGCTGGAATATCCTCTAAATTAATGCAAATAAATCTAGGCACACACAAGTAATATGGCAAGTAGGAAATTGAAAGGAAACAAGTTAGGTACCTCGCACCGTCGATATTCTTGATCCTTGGATTTTCGGGGCGCCCCTTGTCTTCCACTGAATGCTCACAAATTGACACCAAAATGAAGATTGCTATGTACATAGGATTATTTGGTTTTATTACTGATTTAAATATATATTTAAATCAGATGCAATTAGAACGGTGATTTGACACGAAGTGATCCGTAACGACGGCCATCATTGTCCTTATATGTGCGACAGGGTGGGGAAATAGAGTAAGTGAGTGAGAGGGAAAGGGATAGGAAGTTACCAGCCATGATTTGCAGTTTCTAACCCAATTTGAATTCAAAAATTAACGATTTAGCGTTAACAGTCTTTCTCCTGTGAAAGATAATTACATTGTAGACGTTTTAATTATTATTTATAAAAAAATAATAAATACATAATATATATAAATTCAAAATACATTTAAAAAGAAAACTTCGGTTAGAGAATCCCTGGGAATCGAACCCGGGGACTCTTGAATACAAATCTACATATCGGCCTCATACGCTAACGTAACAGTTGCGAATGTAGTTGAAAAAGTTGAGTTTATGCGTATATGCGTCATGACTGCACTATCTTAGACGTTTCTAAATTCATAGTTTTATTGTTAAAAAAATAAATATTCAATAATAATAAAATGCTCTTATTTTTTCATTTCGTATATATATATATAATATGTTCAGCGTTTTATATGAACGTTTTGTAGTCCGAACGGAATTTTTCACTTCATATTTACAATAAATGATAATTGATAACAAGGTTACGCTATTTTAACTTCAAAGTATTTTATATTTACACGAAATAAAAATATTTACGCAAAGAAGATTATGCAAATAATAATAAACAATGAATTTACAAATAAAACTTTACAAAAACATAACAATCTTGGCGGAAATATTGCGGCGAAAAGAGCGACACGTCCGTATAGCATCAGGCCTCGGCCGGCAGTGTCGCTACACAGCGTTTACGCACACATACGCACGTATTTTGTTCGAAAATATGAATTATGCGATTTACAAAGAATAGATTGTTTGGACAAAAAAATTAAAACACTAGTATTTTAGTATGTTGCTTGTAGAATAATCTGACAAAAAATCAGAATGATTGTATGTATTTTAGTATGGATTTTATTGTAAAAAGAAAATTTTTAGAGGTATCTTCATGATTTTTTTCTATCGTACCAAATTAGTTGTATTATGTTTTCACCACACTATCTATCTAGCATATATCCTGAAGAATATCATATATTTTTCTGATTTTTTTTACTGTAGTCTATCATATACTTTTATTGTTTCGAAAACTTGCGTTTAGGTCTTGTAAGCCCCTTAAATTTATTGAGTAGACTATAAGACACACAACATTTTCTGCAAATAAAAAAAAAAAACAGTTAAGTGCGTTGTGCAGAAATGTTGTACAGACGCCAGCACATCAAGCTACCCGAAACTGTAAAATTTTCCCAATCAACTTTGAACCTTATACTTCAGCAATAAATTTGAAAATCTATTAAAGAAATTTGACAGATTGTAGTAGCTTGATGTGCTGACGTCTGTACCTCACGGCTGCTACCAAAAAAGCGCAGTTCAGCAAAAACGCCAGACAAGTGTCTGACGCTGTTGTTCGACGGGACCTGGGGGTCGTAATTAATTGTGTAAAGAAAAAAAGAAAGAAAACACACTAACAGTAGAAATGGGTTTCATTTTGAATGTTCAACAAAATTCATGGCTTTATTTACGTTGTTGACCAAACGAGTTTTTCGAAAATATGAAGCAATGCAAAAGCAAATATCCTTTAAAATGATTCAGATTAAAATCAATAGTGTGTTAGCTAATTAATTGATCGGGTACAGCAGAATTTTACCTATATATTCTTAATATAGAATACTCTTTATTATGTACTACAGTCCACAAAAGAGATAAGTATGCAAAATTAATTTTTTTTAATAAAAAACAAACAGCTCATTTATCAAATTAAATTTCAGTCGACAACATCCATCGGTTTCTTATTAAACTTCAGCTATGTCCGACGATCCTGCATAGTAATTTCTTTTGTTGACTGTACATAGCTGCCGAAAACTTTCTGAGCGCGTTTAATTTCAATGAGCCCTATCTTGACCCTAAAACTAGGTTTAGCAAAGTTGCCGCCAAACTACATTTATTAATGGGTATTAGTACCCCTGAAGACAGTGAAGTTACAGACTCAACTTATTTTTAGGTTGAGGGCCAATTTCACCAACGAAACTGAACGCAATCAGCACAATGTTAAACCGGGTTCAAGAGCTTTCAGTGTCAATATTCCACAACTCATCATCGCCATCTTTAATTATTATATTATATTACTAGCTTCTGCCCGCGACTATGTCCTTGTTTCTTGTTCCCCTGATCCACCCCGTCGCTTCGCCTGCCCGCCCTATTAGTTCATTTTCGCGTTTTTTCTTACTTTTTCATTGTACTCGACTCCTAAGAGTCCTGGCGTGATGTTTGGGCTATATAACGAAATTTTTTTGTCAAATCCGACTGGTAGTTCCAGAGATTAGCACAATCAAACAAACAAACTCTTCAGCTTTATTCATCATTTCAGCCGAAAGGCGTCCACTGCTGGACATAGGCCTCCCCCAAGCACCTCCACTTCGACCGGTTCTGTGCTTCTCGCATCCAACGGGTTCCTGCGGCCTTCACAAGGTCGTCGGATCGCCTTGCTTCCAACGCTACGTTTTTCGGTACACGGTTGCCACTCCAGAACCTTTCGGCCCCATCGGCCATCTGTTCTGCGAGCAATGTGCCCTGCCCACTGCCACTTAAGAGCGCTTACACCGTATGGCATTTCATACAAACTTTCAAGCCCTTATTATTCGAAATGAATGAACCGATTTTAATGAAACTTCATACGCATAAGCAGGATACAAAGGTCTAAAAAGATAGTTAAGAACATTTTCAAAAAATAGTGTTACAGCCAAATTAGGCCGAATTTAAATTTTCCATAGAAACAGAGATTTGCAGTTACCTATCTTTTTAAAATAAAACATTTCGAAAATGTTCTTAACTGACTGCCTAATTCATTTATAACAAGAAATTATAGCCTATACGATAATTATGTGTATTGTAAACAATTATTGAAATAACCATCCAACCATACATCGCTCCATTCATCCTCATAAACTTTCACGTTTATAATATTAGTAGGATTATATTGTTGTGGAATGCTGACATTGACAGCTCTTAGTTGTGCTGAACGCGTTTAGTTTCGTTGGTGAAATTCGCCCTAACTCTTGGTGGCAAAACGCGGCAGTAACCAGTAGCCACTATCCATTAAAAGTTCGCCCAAATTGAAGGTCACATAGAAGGGTTTTGTGTTTGACCCTTGATCAAACAAAGTGCTATATTATATGGGTTTCCCATTAGGAAATGCTCAATACCAGCCAGGAGTTCTTTTGTGCCAATATTAATGGCACGGCCCTTATAACTTAAGGGGGAAGCGCTAAGGTAGCCTGCAAAAATCAAAGTTCTTACGTTTTTTTGCAATTTGCTGGTCAGTATTGTTGTACGTCGATCAAAATATGATTCGTGGCCATAACAAATATGTATTTACAGAGTTATAATCATTAAAGTCATCAACACAACTCTCTAAGACCAAGTAACTCCAAAGAATGATGATTTCATGAAACAGTTATTCTTTGGAGTTACGTGGTCTTAGAGAGTTGTGTTGATGACTTTAATGATTATACCTAATTCTGTAAATACATATTTCTTACGGCCACGATTTATATATTAATCAACGTACAACTTAATACTGACCAGCAAATTCCAAAAAACCTAAAAAAAATTGAATTTCGCGGGCTACCCTGACGCTTTCGCCTTAACGTATAAAAAATATTGTAAAACATTTTGAAAGAGTAACTATGTAGTTTCTTGTTTATTCTTCTCTATATGAAACGACCTCTTAAGGGCGCCGTGAATCAATTTTATTATCTTGTAAATATTGACGTTTAAAAATGCCTTCTTAACGTCAAAGCGGCCACAGCTCTTCTGGGAAACTCCGTAATTTTACTGCCTCGTCTCAAAAATATGTCAGACTAGCAGCGCCCCGCGGTGTCACCCGCGTAAGTTACGATCTAGTGGGAATATCGGGATATTAACTATCCTATGTCCTTTCTTGGGACTCAAACTATCTCTATACCAAATTTCATCTAAATCTGTTCAACGGTTTACGTGTGATTTAGTAACAAACATCCAAACATCTTCACAAACTTTCACATTAATAAAGGCCTATTCAAACCTGAGCGATATTCGCTGCCGCTGTGGGTAGAGGTACATACCGCGCGGGTTTCGCTCAGGTATTTAGTATCAAGTACCGCGGCGAAACTCGAATACCGCGCGTTATTCTACCCACAAGGATAGCGAAATCCGCTTAGGTCTGAACAGTAATATTACCGCATACCCACTGGGTTTTCTCTGCCGCAGACGGTAGCGAATACCGCTTAGGTCTGAATAGGCCTTAATATTACTAGCTGACCCGGCCACGCCTTGCTGTGGCTAACGTTTTTGTGCAATAAAATAATATTGCGATTATAAATGGAGCTGTGAGTGTATCCTATCTTTCAAGTTGGATCAAACTGCACACGGTGTATGATTAAAATCGGTTGTTAAGTAGTTTAGGAGGCCATCGCGGACAAACATCGTGACACGTAATTATTGTTGTTTTCCTCGGGATCCCCACTTTTTTTCGGGATGGAAGGTACCCACCCTGTGTCCGATTCTGGACAACGTATATGCAAAATTGCAGGATGATTGGTTCAATATTACTAGCTTCCGCCCGCGGCTTCGCCCGGAAGGTATGTCGGGAAAAGGATGATGATGAAAACGAACATGTTCTTCCCCTATTGCCTGTATTAATAACATCAGTATTATTAACATAAACACTGTTATCTGTAATACACAAATAGAATGTCGCAAAATTAATAATTAAAGCGGTAAATCAAGTTATTTTGCAATTATCTTAATAAGGTGATAGGTCAATTATTACGAATGGTTTGGGAGCCGGTAAAGTACTGTTATCGGAGTGTTGACTTGAATCATATATTGTTCATAATAATTATATTTTAGTTGGATGACGTTATAGTGTTGGGACAAAGTAGTCAGTGACGGTTATGGAGATAGAGTTTATTTTTGAGTACCTAAATAGTTTGTGGTTTCTCTGGAGATGGAAGTGAGGGGCGGCCCGTGGCTACTATGAGCACGCCACAATTGCAGTGATAAGTTCCCTCTATGAGGAGTGGCTAGAGAGGCGCCACGGCGAAGGATCTTCCACCTGACGCAGGTCCTCACCAGACTTTGATAACTTCCCAACCCAAAAAAAAAAAAACAATGGTGTGGCTACTAACTAAGCGTAAAAATAATCAGCCTATAAAGTTTCCCACTGCTGGGACAGAAAAAAAAATTGTTTTTGTTGTTACAAGTACTGTGTATACTATACAAGTAAATAAAATTGAAGTGTCAAGCCCAATAAAGTTTAGAAAAGATTAGGCATATGATGACTACGTGGATTTAACTTTTAAGCTAAGCGAACATTATGGTCGCGATGGACCGCACTATTATGTCACCGCTGCAGGTATAAAATACCTTTTTTGTTATATCCACTCAATAACTGTCCATTCTAAGGTTGCCTGGAAGAGATAGCAGAAAGCGATAAGGCCGCCCATTGTATGTTTTGTATTAATAATCGCATTGTTTTTGTTATATATTTTTTGGTGTACAATAAAGTATAGTATATCGCATCCGGTCATATCGTTTGACTATTCGGAACGCTAGCGTCATTTGGTGGCGCTTGACATAGTCTAGCCTGAGTTCGTGGGAGCCGACGACAGCTCGACAGAACGATGTGGAGCGTGGAACTCTTGGACATTGGACATCGTAAGTACGGACAACATGTGCTCAGAAACTGTCCCGCATTCCGTATCTGGTTGTGTCATGTACAGACGCCAGCACATCAAGCTACTACAATCTGTCAAATTTCTTTAATAGATTTTCAACTTTATTGCTAAACCTACCTTTTTTTATTGTTTTTTTTTGTTTTGTCCTTTTTTGCGTCATGTTTACCGCAAATAAACGTATTTTCTTTCTTTCTTTCTTTCATAAGGTTCTAAGTGGATTGGGAAAATTTGACAGTTTCGGGTAGCTTGATGTGCTGGCGTCTGTACCTACAGTGTGTGATTTGCTGGTGTGATTAATTTGTTCGTGAAATTATAATCCGATTTGAACTGCAAACGGTTTTTGTATTGCGCTATAACCAACACTTCCCACAGATCGCCCACAGTACGCCCACAGCATGTCGATTCTGTAAAAATCTCACCGTGAATACTTGCGTGGAGTGAGCTGTCAGTGTCATCCTACTGATGCTAGGGATTGACCAAGCAAGCATTTACAATCATAAAAGAGATTTTTTGATTCCCACGTAGTTTGTGTGACGTGATCACTTCACCCGATTCACGACACTAAATGTCGTAAATCGGGTGAAGTGAAGGTGAAGTGATAAGATCACGCCGCGCTTGCGCGTTAATCACTGTCATTATCACATTGCAGATTGCGTGATCACTTCACCTTCCCTTCACCCGATTCACGACATTTAATGTCGTGAATCGGGTGGAGTGAAGGTGAAGTGATAAGATCACGCCGCGCTTGCGCGTTAGTCACTCATCACATTAGAGATTTGTTTTTACATATTTAACTTGTAAGGCGTCATGTATAAGAACATTAGGAAATTATGGTAATAATATTAATAATTAATATAATACACCATGGCGACCCTGCCTTAGAGTCTGCCAAGGGGCAGATTTCGTTGAGCGATTTTCAAAATGTGTAATCATAATAATCATAATCATTTTTTATTTGTCTAACATAGGTAGTAAATACAGTTCTTAAATTAAAATTCATAGGTCGCTATGTTATGCCAAGAGGCGTACAAATAATTATGGTTGCATGCTAATTAAATACAATCAACAAGAATCATTTCCACAGTCAATGCATAAATAAATAATCATAAATTAGAATTAGTCACAATATTCAATTAAAATTAGTTAACTCTAAAGTAGAAAAAGACGAGGTATTCGTCAATCAAAACGCGGCTGGTGGAGGTGTTGTTGACGCCGAGGTGGTGTTGCCATGGTTACGAGATTCGAGTGGAGTGATATATGGTACATTCCGAATTGCACTGTAATCGACTACAGCGTGCTTACACCTTGACCCCAATTCTGCTGTATGGTATTTATCTATTATTCCCCGCATAATCTTACCACGCCGTACGTTTGTCAAGCGTGGTATTTTGACAGTTCAAACCGGTTTCGGTCATTGTGTCATAGAGAATACGTTAATAGCAGATGTAGTGATTAGGTTATTAAGGAATTGACGTGGTTTCGAAGTAACGAATCATTAAGTGGTCATAGTGAATTAAGGCCCTTTTCTGAATTAACGTGAACGCGATAACGATGTCCCGTGAATCGACATATATGAAGTCATGGCATGTGCCATCTTGCGATAACGCCGACTACCGACCATGCCCTAAAATTTAGTGCATGGTCGGTTTTTCATTTAGGGCCTAAATTAATAATTATCACCGATCTTTAAACTAACGTGGCATTTTCGAAATTGTGCTTCTGGCTACAGTCGCCACCTTACCAAAGAAGAAGAAATTCGTGGTGTATACACAAATAAATACTATAATCCAACCATGAGTAACTATTCAAGTGAATAGGTATATTACTGACTCTCAGCTGCCATAGTGGTGATTTATCTAAATCGGAAAGCAAATTATTCATGTGAGCGATGATGACTTAATTCGGAATGAGCCATATTTCACGCCGCGCAAGCGCGTTAGGCGCTGGCGCTGTCTGGCTATATAAGGACTTACTAGTCTAGGGAAAAAAGAAAAAAAAAACAAGGTTGAGATTCTGACTGCGCTTCTGTTTTGCTATTTTACTGTAAGTAAAACCCCACAAAATATTACTGTTTTGACCACTAAAATACTAGCTTTGAATTATATAAAAATATCAATAGGATTAGCATTAAAAATATTATTAAAATCTCGATTATGATTGTAAATGTATGCTTGGTCAATCCCTAGTATCTGGTAAGATGACACTGACAGTTCACTCCACGCTCACTTCACCTAAGTTTTCACGGTGAGATGGTTACAGAATCGCACTGCAGTAGTTCAAATATGGCTGACAATAACGAGACACACTATACCTTTTCCGTCATATATACAGTATGTTAACTAACAGAGGGCGTTCCCGTTAACCCGCAATAGTATAGCATCCATACATGTTAAAAAAAATATTACCATTCGAAAATAAAATGTTTTTATTTTTTTTTTATATTAAAATATTCACTAAAAATCGTAAATTGATACTCTATTTATTTAATTAATTCTAATTTATTTAATTAAATAAATTCCGACATTGCTGTCCTTCAAGTACGCGTGTACAGAGTGTTATCTTTAACGTATCAATTTACGATTTTTAGTGAAAATTTTAATATAAAAAAAATAAAAACATTTTATTTTCGAATGGTAATATTTTTTTTAGCATGTATGGATGCTATACTATTGCGGGTTAACGGGAACGCCCTCTGTTAGTTAACATACTGTATAAATAAATACCTCACGGAAGCGTCACCATCCTAGAGACAATCAAATGTCAGAATGTCAATAAATTGTACTAGCACCCTTCAAAGCTACTGTCAGGCAGAAATAGCCACTGTAGAACATTTTTTTGCACGACAGTGTTTAAAAAACATCATATTATTTTTAGTAAAAATGTATTAGGACATACGAATGGCAGCCAGGAGCAACGTGCTTTCCCAGGCACGGAGGGATCTCGGTGTGCAAAGATGGTCACCCATCCACGGATCAACCGTGGCAAGCGTAGCTTACCCTGATCAATTGACCTGTGTGGCTGTTATTACTTCGTCCACACACACAGGTTTTGACATTGTTAACAACAAATCGGCTGTCAAAAACTGTGTCTGGTGTGAGTTTGAAATTGCCAGGGACAAAGTCACTGCTTGTGTACCTAATCTGCATTCGCGACTTATTTGCCAAAATGTAAACAAATATGAGGTTATGGAAAAGAACTTTGATTCCTACACAATAAAGTGCAGTTTACGCTACAACATCAATCATTTTTTAACTTTTTTTTAGCAGTCACTCTGAAATCAACTTAATTACCATAAAAATAAAGTTGATTAGTTAACTGGTAATAACATTAATTTGAAACAAAGTTTTATAAAAAGTTCGACTTTTTACCAAGTCATCTGTCCCTGATGCCTGTTAGAAAGTTTTTTCTAAAGGTCTGTATGTGAGTACTATGGAATAGAAAGAAAGAAAGAAAGGTACTCCTTAAATAGCACACACTCCAAGGAATAACACAGTATTGTGTTGTATGACTCCTACGCTAAAACTCATGGCAATATTGTGCTGATAAGTCAAACACTATTATTAAATTAACTAACTTTATAATTTCTTGACTTCAAAAATAATATGGTATGATAGGCATACGGTCGTCCACGACACTATTTAAAAGTAATTAATCACAAACTAGTTAGTTTTTTTCTGATTGGTTTCGTCGGGTAAATCGAAATGCTGAAATGAATCGCCATGAAAATACTAGTGCTGTGACATTCTGGCTATAGTATTTTTATCTCACGAAGCGACGCGCGCTTTACTTGTGTTTACCATGTGCTATTACTGCTGTCTCATGTGTGTGTAAGCGCAGGAGCTCTCGGTACCGTCCGAGACAATGGCGAAGTCGGAAATGTGTGTGTGTGTGTTTGTTAGGTGCTGACGCTACTCGTCTTCACACACACATTCACAGCGTGTTTGTACAGTCGGTTACCACAAGTAAAGCGCGCGTCGCTTCGTGAGATAAAAATACTGTACTCATTGATGATTCGAGTTTCTAACTGGTAACTTTTATGTAACGTTTTATTATGTTATTAGATTTGCATATCGCTGATTTTCAGTGTTCGCTAAAACGACGTACAAAAACCAAGTCATGCTATTTACGGAATAAATAAATAAAGTCGTAATATTTGATAGCAGATTTCCTTATAGTCTTGATCAAGTCTTGAAGAAAACGGGGCTGTACCTACCATTTTTTTAAATGTATTAATCATTAATGGAGGCATTTGCATTACTTTGAGGCAAACGCATAGGAAAGCCCCTTTTCACATGTCAGTTTAAGTTGTAAGGGTTGTCACTGACTTACTGAAGTCATCATCTGCCTACCTTTTTCCCAAATAAGTTGGGTTCGGCTTCCAGTCTAACCAGATGCAGCTGAATACCTATATTTTATATAGAGCGAGCAGTCACTCCATATAAAAAATAACTATATACATATAAAAGAAATGGGTTGTAGAGGTCAGATAGGCAGTTATCTGAGCTCCACAATCAGTTCTGGGTAATATAATACTCCTTTGGTAAGACTGGTTGTCAGACTTTCGGGCTTCTGACTACCCGTAACGGCTGCCAAAGATCCACGAATGACAGCCGGGACCAAAGGTTTAACGTGTTTTTCCGAGGCATGAAGGTGTCTCGGTAAGTAAAGATGGTCACCCATCCACAGACCAACCGCGGCAAGCGTAGCTTTACCTGATCGATCGATCTGTGCAGCTCTTATTATTTAGCTTCGGGCTTCTCAACTGACTTAATGAAGTCTTGGATTAATTTATACCTCCAAGACTTGAGTAAGTCTTGGATTAATTTATATCTTTTTGCAATCATAGATCTCATCTATCGCTTTCCATCAGGCGTGATCGGGGTCAAGAGCGGGCCCATTTAGTAAAAGAGCCTTTAATTGAAGCCCTACTGACTGATATACTACTTTACGATCAAAAGGCCAGGGCTAGGGCAATAATTGTATCCAAGGATATTGGTAACTCGCGATGCGTCGTTGGTATAGTGGTCGCAAGTGGTACTATTGAGAACAAAGTGTCGAACAAAGTGTTTTTTTTTGTTTTGAATGGGCCCGCTCTTGACCTCTATCACGCCTGATGCAAAGCGATGGATGAGGTCTATAATGGAACGAGCGTGCCCAGAAGATGCCTAAGGCACTGGAACTCCCACACATTGACGAAACACAGCAGGCTGCTTGACGCCGGACTCCGATGGGAGGGTGGTCGCAAACCGGGGGGTGTTAGCCCTAGCACCACATGGGAAGAATTGGCCAATCAAATAGGGTGTTGGATGTGCCTGTCCAGAATGCGCTGAGCGCATGTGAGTGAACTTAGCAGATCATTGTCCAGCAGATCAAAAATAAATATGAGTTCTTTTCGCATGCAGCTGAGTTCTACAGTTCCTGATACTTTTTATAAATAGTTCATAGAACTCATATTTATTTTTGATCTGCTGGACAATGATCTGCTGAGTTCACTCACATGCCGAGCGCTCGGTTCAGTTGAGTAACTGGCGGAACAAACTGCGCTATACGAGGAGTCACTTAATGCATCCTTAAAATTGTGTGTTATTGGGTTTTTCCGTCAGGGAATCCTCAGAAATAGCCTGGAGACTGGATTTGTGTGTGATGGAAATTGGCTCGTCCCCTAATTTGTAGGAATTAAACATAACTGGTGCAATGTGGGGCTGATAGGCACGGCACACCTTTGCCTAAACCTTGAGGGATTACACGCGTGATGCCATTTTATGTAGTGTTAACGGTCAGTATGTGTAACTTTTCTGCATCACGAACTCACTTACCGTTTCAACAAAAAAAAAAAAACTTGACTTATGAAAAGCGTTTAAAGGTCTTCTACTATAACATTGATTGATTGATGTTCGATACGATACGGAAGCATATCGAGTGGTTGCGAATAGCTGTGCTGATTTTCTACATTTGCAGTTGGTTGTGTAATTTTAAAGCGAAAACTTTCCAACATTTTCCTAATTAATTTATATCTACTCATTTTAACAAATTCGATTGTTAGGTATGTTCCAAATATAGGTCATATTTGGAACATACCTAACAATCGAATTTGTTTAATTATTAATTCAATTCTCCAGTGGAAACTCAGCGAGAATTCGGTTACCTACCATAAATTTCTGCTCGAACAACGGTTAAATCAAAATGGATGGCTTACTAAATACGGTCCGATGGGGCGAAGTATTAATTGCTGGAATGTCCAACATTGAACTTGATGGTAGAAATATATAAGAAGCGTCACCTGGGTATTGGGGTATTGGGCAGTTATGTTTTTATCTAGAATTAAAGAAAGAAAATTTCTTTAGGAGTCGTATAATCAATAATAAGTCATTTATTCAAACTACGCTGAAGATCTGTAGGCCAATTCTACTAATTTAAAACGTTCAAAATCTAGTCGCAGTCTCATCTCGGCGACAAAGAAATGTCAAAAACTTGTCAAAATGTAGGGAAATTAGAGGTATTTTTTGACAGATTGAGACTGAGATCAGACTGTGAACGTTGTTAAAATTAGTAGAATTGCCCCTCTGGTATTTTTTAAACGTCATATTACATAAGACAGCCCCGCAATACGCCCGCTCCTCACCGCTGCCTTGTGCTTTAGCTGAGAACAAGAAGTAGGGCAACAAACTCCCCAGTAGCACTGCTGTCTGTTAAGTTAGAAAGAGTTACTAAAGAAGAAGATCACGTCATGAAATAATCAAGATTATGCCATGTCAATAAGAGTCAGCAACGTTGGTAGTGAGGTTGACCAGCCAGTCGATTCTGTAAAAATCTCACCGTGAAAACATAGGTGAAGTGAGTTTGTTTTTGCTAGGAATTGACACTATTGACAGCTCACACCATGCTCACTTCACCTAAGTTTTCACGGTGAGATGGTTACAGAATTGCACTGCTGTAACTTGTAAGTCCGGGGTGTTATCACTGAGCCACCACTGCTCAAACTGATGCTGCTGGATTGGTTTCCTTATTTCTAACATCACGGAAAGGCTGAAAGCAGAAAGCAAGTCAACATACAAAACTATTTTATATTCTGCTATAAAGGATGGTCCAGGTAAAGACAAAAAAATCCTGTTAAGACATTGTTTGAGATTGGAACTACCGACATAGCTTGCAGAGTTTTTTTTTTATTTGAAATGGGTTTGCTCTTGACTCTAGTCTAGGTCAGAGATGACAGAGATGACAGAGTAAGCAAACTGAAGTGGCAGTGCTTTATTTGCTACTGGATCATTATTTTGTTTTCAAGAATTTCTCACTAACCTATCGTCGGCGACGCTGGTGAGCAAGCGCACGCGCGCCGTGGCCGTGGTGTCGCTGGCGCAGGTGCTGCTCTTTGTGGTAGGCCCCGCGCTGCAGGCGGCCCCTACGCACCGCCCGGGGCCCTGTCCTCGCCACTGCGCCTGGACATCCAACTGCCAGCTGAATCAACACTGTGCTTGGCTTCATCAACTTCCTGCTGTTCCTGCCATGGTGCTTCAAGGATAGGAAGATCGCTGCCAGAGAAGCACTAAGTATTGAAATGTACAATTTTAAATTAATCTTAAAATCTATCTATCTATCTAAATCAGCATTGCTATCCAACGTGGCAATGCTGCCAGCCTTCTGGGCACTTTTCCTGTTGACAGCGATGTGGACGAATTTTTCGACGCCCTGTAACTCTTTTTGATACTTGTAAATATTTTTATTTCTATTATAGAGTTAGTGTGTTAATTGTAATAATATCATGTATCTTGTAATAAAGAATTTAAGGCTTTAGATCTTAAAATCTGTGTTTACAATCACATAGGTATGGATACTAGTAAAGATATTTCAATGAGACAAAGAAAAACTACCAATATCTGTACATAATAATAACGCCTGAAATCCGCGAAGGTAAAGGCAGAGCTGCAGTGCGATTCTGTAACCATCTCACCGTGAAAACTTAAGTGAAGTGAGCGTGGAGTGAGCTGTCAATAGTGGCAATTCCTAGCAAAAAACAAATTCGCATCACCTAAACTTTCACGGTGAGGTTTTTACAGAATCGACCGACTGTGCCTATAGTATCCTTATAGTAAGTCCCACATGACAGGGGGCGGCCATCAATCGGGCAAAAATCCAGTCTCCAGGCTGCTACTGAGATTTCCAGACGGAAAAACACAATAAAGGCTCCTTCAAACATGCGCGACACGACACGCGACATAAAGGTTCCGCAAGTCGCGCAACGAGCGATGCCTTTGAGTGGCGCGCGATTATATCGCGTGTCGCGTCTGTTTGTAGGAGCCTTAACGCTTTGGCCAACCTGGGAATGACGACGACCGCTAAGCAGTAGGTAGCGATTGCAGCAATTTTTTTAGTTTTAAATTTTTCATACAAAATATATTTAATGGTTAAACAAACTTACCTTGTGACGTTTGACCATAATTATATGAAGCGTTACATCCGAAGAGATTTATATTCACCAGGTAGTACATTTCTCAATGTACTGGGCACCGAGCACAATTTCAGAGCTAAAAAAAAAAAAACAGGAACAACCTACTACTACTAGCACCACCCTCGGCGCACCCGTGCAACACTCGCACCCAACTGTCATTTAATTCAGAGCCATTTCGCAAATAAAATTGGGGTATTTTTTCAGTGATAAAATATTATTGGGATTGGGAGGGTTGTAAATCTCTTCGGATGTAACGCTTCATATAATTATGGTCAAACGTCACAAGGTAAGTTTGTTTAACCATTAATTATACTTCACCGTTACATCCTCGAGATTTATATTCACCAGGTAGATGTTTAGCGCTCTTTGCGAAATTAATAGGTATATTAGTCAGGAAATAATGCACGCTTATATGAGTATATAGGACATTATACTTGTAATCAAACTGAATACATTTAAGTAGTTATACATATAACAAATGGAATATTTATTATAAATTAGACATTATTGTTCAAGGATGGCTTCTGCGAATGCACTCTCATCACCATTCGGGTTGATAGGACGATTGTAAAATTTTGCGAATACCAGGGAATTACCCGTCCAACCGGCGGTTCTCTTAATAAGTTCAATCGAAACTCCTTTGCGATTGGCTGCGGACGTGGACGCATGTCGCAGACTATGTGCGGAAAAAATTTGCGTATCCACCCCACTGTCATGCATAACCTCTTTAATCCAACGACTCATTGTTGAAGCGCTAGCATTGTGGATTGGTTTCTTACTAGTTAAAAACAAAAAATTTGTATCTGGAGCAGACCTAAATGGTTCTGTAATGGCCAAGTATGAAGAAAGTGCTTTCGCAGGGCATATTTGTTCCCTTTGAGGAAAAAAGGGAATAATGAGCCGCGGCATTGGTCGACCCGGTGCCGAAGTTTTAATAACATCGTTAATTATAATTTCTATGTTATCCTTCTTTACCCTAATATTTGGCAACCTGATAAGAGATAACGTCTGGACTCGTTGTCCCGTAGACAATGCGATCAGAGTCATCGTCTTTTTGGCAATTTGACGTAATGATAAACTATCATTAGGGTACCATTTGGCAACGAAATCTAGAACCAAGTTTGGGTCCCAAGTCGTTTGATACTTGGGAAAACTTGGTCTAGACCTGAAAACGCCTTTAAGGAACCTTGCTACGTAATTATTTTCACCGATTGCTTTGCCAAATATTAGAGAAAAAGCTGAACGGGAAGTATTGAGACTGGAATAGCTGGCGCCTTCGCTATATTGATTTGTCAAGAATTCCAGTATCATATTAACATTACAATCATAAAACAAAATGTTTTTATCACGACAAAAAGACCATAGTTTTCTGAGAGCCACATCGTATTGCTTTAAGGAGTTGCGCGACAGTGAAGATATCATGATGTCTATTGTATCTGATTTGATTGATTGGCGTGAAAACGCCGTCCGGATAACTGACTCGACACCAGGATAAGGGTTCTCCAGAGAGGATGAGGGTTCCTGGAAGGAGACGATAACAACTGTCGATAAGGTCGAAGATATAGCGGTTGTCCACATGTCAGAGACATGAAGAGAGGGTACCAAGGTTGACTGGGCCAGTAAGGAACTAACATGATTCCCTCCGCTTGGTCGTTGATAATTTTCCGCAAGCATTTTAAGATCAGAGAAAATGGCGGAAAAGCGTAAAAGTAATACGGACCCCAGTCAACTGTAAAAGCATCAATGTTGAAAGCGGATGGATCTCGTTTCCAGGATATGTATTTATCGCACTTATTATTGATACAGGTCGCGAAGAGATCGATCTCTGGTTGTCCGAATGTATAAACGATATTTTCGAATGCTTTTGATGCGAGATTCCATTCCGTGTCAACGTTGGTGCGTCGTGATTCTTCGTCGGCTTCGATGTTGTCCTTAGATTTAATATAGGATGCAAACACAAAGAGCTGACGTTCCTCGCACCACTGCCATATATTGCGCGTGATGTCATTTAGATAGCTATGCTGAACGCCACCCATTCTATTAATATAAGATATTGCAACTGTATTATCGATCCTCATTAATATTTCGACATTGCTGAGATCTTTAGCAAAACACTTTAATCCTATATATGCTGCTTTCAGTTCCAGATAGTTGATGTGACGTTTTGTATCAGGTACGTCCCAAAACCCGTTGGTACGTTCTCCGTTGCACATAATTCCCCAGCCGGATAAGGATGAATCGCTATAGATCTCTAACGCGTACGAACCGCGTTTAATTGGATTTTTTGCAGTCATGATATGATTTTCCCACCAAGCAAACTCATCTTTTAGTGATTCGTTTAAGCACATATTAGCGTCATAATCGTCTCCCGATTGACGTAAGGCAATATATTTTGATGTTTCAAATTTCTTTGTGTATACCCAACCGTAAGGGACAGCCGGGCAAACCGACGTCAACACGCCTAGAAATTTTGCGAACTCTCTTATAGGTAGCATTTTCTTTCTAGAAATTATTTTGACCATGTCTAGAACGTTCGAACGTTTCTTCGAAGGTAATCCTAAGGTCATGCTAGTTGAGTCTAATTCGAAACCTAAAAAAGTACGATTTTGACTAGGCACTAGTTGGCACTTTGCGTAATTCAAGACGAACCCTAGTTTTCTCAATAAATTGTTACATTCGAGGACACATTTATTGCATTCCTCGTATGTATACCCTATACAAAGTATGTCGTCGAGGTAATTGACTAAAAATAGTCCTTTGCTTCTGAGAAGAGACACTACCGGTTTTAAGAGTTTGGTAAATGTGTATGGAGCCGAACACAAACCGAATGGGAGACATTGAAACTCATGCGTTAGGCCTTGAAATTTAAATCTAAGTAGTTTACGATAAGCTGAATGTATTGATATTAAAAAGTACGCCTCTTTGAGGTCGATTGAGGCCATGAAACATGATTGTGACATTAGTTTTGTGGCCGTGCGGCTGTCCTCCATTTTGAAGTGTTGCGTATCAATGAATCTATTTAATTTTTTTAAATTTAGAATAAACCGAAAACTGCCATCGTTTTTGGGTCTTAAGAAAATTTTAGACACGAACTGATCTGGAATGTCAGTGCAACGGAGGATGGCGCCAATTTCCAGTAATTTTGATATTTCGTGGGAGAAATTATGTGTCTCCTGCGCGGAGAACTTAGCATTGATAGGTTCAGTCTCCTGAAAAACCGGTGAGCTCAAAGGAATTTTATAACCCTTAACGGTCTGTAACACAATTGGATCATTAGTAATCTCCTTCCATGCGTGAATAAAATGAGTCAATCTACCAGCATGTTTAATTACCTCTACCTACTGTGTCTTCGCCGACGTTTTGGGGAAAGATTTCGATGACGTTTGATCGGTCATTGGACCCATCCTTCTCGAGGTCTGGTGGAAGGGACGATTCCTGGCCCTTTCCGCCCTGCCGCCTCGCTGGGCCCGGCGAGGGTGGCCTCTCCAGTTTCCCTGTGGCTGAGTATACTTCTTCGAGGAAGAAGGTTCTTTGGCCTCGGGTTTTTTAATCTGCAGGCCAGATTTTTCAGCAGTTTTCGAAGCTTTAATCTTCTCGCCCAGGGTTTCCCCGAACAGAAGCGAGTCCCTTTTCGCATCTTGAATTATATTCAGGAACTTTTTATCCAAAATAGGGGTGACTAATCTTTGTCTATTAACGGTATTTTCAAAGTGTAGATCAAGCAGTACTTGATTCACTTCGGAAAGCTTTTTGATCATATCTAGCTTACCAATATCTCCGCCGATAAGTGTTGAAATGACGTTCGTCAAACCTGCTATACCTAACCCTAAGTGGTGTTGGGATCTCTCTAGACGTTTGTCTCTGTTTCGAGCCGATTCTGTTAAGACCGCTCCTATTTCCGGATTTAATTTGGGTGCCTTCACTAGGGTAAAGTTTTCAGGCACTAGTAACTTATCCAACAAGTCCCGTTTCTGGTCTTTGTTCAGACCTTCGGTCATGATACGCCCCCAACGTTCAGAGACTTCTTCTTGAATTTTAGGTCCAAATACTTCGAGTTTCCCTTTAGCTTGGCCTAACACTTCTAATATATCGGCAGGCAACGTCTCCAGTTGATCGATTGACGCTGCTGTAGGTACTAAGTCCGACTGTATATTTACACCTGAGGGTTGCGGCCCAGCAACAGGGGAATGTATTATCTCGTTCTGCTCCGAAGGTTTTCCGAGGTCGAAAACTTCTGGGACTGCCACCGTTGACCTTACTTCGTATGTATTATTAGCGGTATCAGACCCATCAGCCTCAGATCTACTTTCATCTGACCTAGGGTATGGCCTGTCTGAACGATCTTCGGCGAACTCTGTAGGAGTATGAGATAAAACAATGGTCATAATCAGGTTATGACACTTGGCCACAGGCCGTTTTTATGTGACTGCAATCTCGTTACAGTACTAATGGGTGCATGAAAAAGTTTCGACTATAATCTCGTTATAGTACGCATAAACTTTGATTAGGTATGTTTATTTGAATAAGTACTCGAAAGGGTGCGACTATGATCTCGTCATAGTACTAAAGCACGCTAATTCTTGAGATATAAATATCTAATTATCATGTAACCGAGCGTAAATACTGACAAAACATAAGAAATATCTTTTGAATACGAATGTAAACATTTCAGATATTCGCCGATAATCACGACGAAAGAGGGTATTCATAAAAAAAAAACTAACAATTCTATTAACGTATTATCACTAGGTACTATTAGGTACTCAATATTATTTTGATCAGTGTAATTATGTAATTACGATACGACGCAAAATGAAAACAAGAAAAAACAACTGACCTTCGGAATTTGAATCACTAGAATAGCGTCTGCGCAGGCGTTTCTCCAACCGGCGAATTTTCTTCCGAATATTATGTTCATCGGAGTTCTTACGATGTTTTCTTTTCCCCATATTAATTGTAAACACTTTTGTATCAGTTGAAATCGAATCAAAATCTCTAAATTATGATTAAAACCACTATTTAAAAAAAACAGACGCTGCGATGCCCGCACAAGAAAAATGAATGACAGTTGGGTGCGAGTGTTGCACGGGTGCGCCGAGGGTGGTGCTAGTAGTAGTAGGTTGTTCCTGTTTTTTTTTTTTTAGCTCTGAAATTGTGCTCGGTGCCCAGTACATTGAGAAATGTACTACCTGGTGAATATAAATCTCGAGGATGTAACGGTGAAGTATAATTCCCCATTTTCACAGGGTTAGATTTTCTTTTTTAAATTGTTTTTTTTTTATTATTAAATTTAGGGATTATCTTTAAAAAATGTCGAGTTAATCGAAGCCAGCACAAAAATCCTCCCCTAAAAACCCGATTAAGTACCCAAATTAGGGGTCGATTTTCAAAAAATCTCAAAACACGAAATTCTTTTTTTTGCCAAGATAACACTGACTGAAAATGCATTACTTAAATCGAAAGAAACAAGAGAGTGGCGACCCTAAACTTCACCGGTTACCTTATAAATATTCCGCATGCAACTTAATAAAGCATTCTTACAGACGTCGCAGGACTGTCCTTACATTGAGTGAATCGGAGGAAAATACTGAATATTCAATTATAATGAATTTCGCTAAGGCTCTGTTCTTTTTGTGCGCTTGTTTCATGGCTTTGGCGACAGTTTCGGCAGCACCAGGGAATTTCTTTAAGGATCTGGTAAGTCAAATATTATACTGTTTTGTTTCTGTTACTTGGAGACCAATGTTCTAAGAGTAGCTTTGGAGTTTCGTGCCCCTTTTTTCATTAAAAAGCTATAATTTTATAAAGGCTCATTGTAACAAATTCTTTCTTAAATTCATGACTTCAAAAAATGCTTTTATGGCTAAATTGTATGGTTTTTGGAGTAATTAAGATCAAAGTCATTTACTCAAATTAGGCTGAGAATCAGCAGTTTTCGCACGTCAAAATAACATTAGACAGTGCCGCAAAACGCCAGCCTCAACACTTCCTAGTGCTTTTGCTGGTAAGAAGAAGAGGCGCAACAAACTCCTCAGCAGCACAGAATGTCTGTTGAAAAACTTGTTTCTAAACAATCCTCCTCCATAGTTGTTCACTCTTGACAAAGTGGTCGTGGTTGATGACTGCATTTTCTTTGGCCAAAGCAGCCCTCGCGATGCTCCACCACAATAGTAGATTGCAAAGTAATTAACAGAAAATTAAATTAAATCGTTTGCCATATGTCAGCTAGCCACGCCATACTAATATTATAAATGCGAAAGTGTGTCTATCTGTCTGTATGTTACCTCTTCACGCTTAAACCGCTGATCCAATTTAGATGAAATTTGGTATAGAAATAGTTTGAATCCCGGGAAAGGACATATGATAGTTTTTATCCCGATATTCCCACAGGATCGACACTTACGCGGCAGTTTTTATAACTAGCAGCATCCCACGGTTTTACCCGCATCGATTTCAAGGGTGTGCTTAGTAAAGACCCGTTCAAAAGTGTTTCTTTTGTCTGTTCGGTACATAAACATTTATAAAATTGTTTAAATTATAGTAAACTTAAAATTAAACCTAAGCTATATATAGGGTGTTTGAAAGCTGGATATAAAGCCTTAAAGGGGTGATAGTTAACACCATTTAGAGCATTTTGAGCCACACATGTCTTAGACGAAGTATATTTTTTTCGCAGTTAAAGTTGGTAAGTATGTCATATTTGACTAAAAGTTTGCAGTTTAAAAAAAAAGATACTTCGCCTAAGATACGTATGGCTCAAAATGCTGTAAATGGAGTCAACTATGACTCCCTTAGAGCTTTGCAGTTAGCTTCCAAACACCCTGTATACTATAAGTATTATTATAGTAAATAGTATGCTTATAACCTATTGAAGTATTTGTGTACCTAGTTTTAATAGATTTTTTGAAGTGAAAACTTCTTTAGCGGCGTTGTACACTTTTTTTGTAATGGGTAAAAAATGTTATAATCGCGTCAGGACACGTGACCTGATCGAAAATTCGTAAGACGGATGGCCGTAGCCGGTACCGCGCGTGTTTTGTTTATAAGACGATTCACAATATACACACGTAATTGTTCAAGTTTTCACTTCTGTCGGCACTCCCGGAGTGCCCGCTTTTTTATCCTTGTTCCTCTCAACCAAAGCACTTACCATCTAATCTCTTCACCACCCTTGGTTGACTGGTAAAGAGGTCCGCCTTTGTACTTTTTTGCGCGAAAAGTTTATATAAATAAATAAGCTGTCTTATTTATAGTGCCGGTTATATTAGGCTGAATACCATCAAGTACTTTAGTAAGGAAGCGCCTCTTTTGAACCGAAAAAAATAAAGGATGAGGTTGAGAACCTCTTCCTTTTTATCTCGACTTTTTCGATGCGTATATACTTGTAAACAGGAGGGTCAAAAAGTCGTGGATCAAACGAAATACGGATATAAAGGAGGTAATTTCCAATGCTTTTAAAGAGAAATAATGCTCTCGAAATTTGGTACCCAGTGCCGCAATACTCGTAGAACTTTTGTAGTGCTGATACTTTATCTAGTAATAATACAACACCGTTTGTTTATATCACATTTTTTTTTAATTAGTCTAAATTTTAAAAGAACTCGGTATACAAAAATATTCATAACTTTTAAGGCAATTGAATTATGGCCATGCTGTAGAAAGATTTTTTGTTGAAAATGACCTCCTTTATCTGCCTATTACGTTTGATCTATGACTTTTTGGCCACCCAGTATACTTACTAACAGCGCCCCGCGGTTTCACCAGCGTAAGTTTCGATTCCCTGAGAATATCGGGATAAAAAGTATCCTATGTGTTAATCCAGGAAATAGTCTATCTATGTGCCAATTTTCATCCAAATCTGTTCAACGGTTGATTGAGTGACAAACATCAAAACATCTTCACAAACTTTCACATTTCTGATATCAAGTAGGATGTATGACCACGCATAACTTTTTTAGTGTCGTCACGTCAGATTTTGATCATTTTTTTTTTTTTGGAACGTTCCTGTAAGCCTCTTAAGTTAGGTTGACGCCTCTTTGACGCCGAGGCGAAAGGAAATACGGTGACGATCCCTTTCCAAGTTGATATGTGTGCACCTTTACACGGTACCTACAATATGTGTACAGACGCCAGCACATCAACTACTACAATCCGTCAAATTTTTTTAATAGATTTTCAACTTTATCTCTATAGCATAAGGTTCAAAGTTGATTGGGAAAATTTTACAGTTTCGGGTAGCTTGATGTGCTGGCGTCTGTACATTTGTTGCCATGTGTAGCATAGTTAGCCTATAATGTTCCCAATGCTAGGACACAGACCTTCTCTCTGTGGAAAGGAGTGGGCCGTAATCCACTAGGTAGTTTCGGGTAGCTTGATGTGCTGGCGTCTGTACGTTTTTTGGGCGAGAAAATCTTTGATATGCAGTCACTTCCTCAGCACTAGGACAGCGTGTCTTAGGACCAAGACTATTAAAAGTGGTTTTAACATCACATCTTGTTTTCTTTCTTCAGGAAAAGGTGGGCCAGAGAGTTCGTGACGCTGTCATAAGTGCAGGACCAGCAGTTGATGTAGTTGGAAAGGCAGCACTCTTGTCCAAAGGAAAATAGATCTTTATGCGTATAGAATAAGAACTGCATTTGATTAGCCTCATGTATGTTTATCTTCAGTGCCATAATTGTGTATTATAATCAATAAATGTATTGAAAACACGTTTTGTTATTTCAATATGTCTATCTTGTAATGCCTACTTAGAACCACTCTTATCTAGAAGGTATCCAGAGTCTGTAGTGCCTAATGAATAGGTGCCTCGTTGGTGGAGTGGTAGCAAGCGCCACTGCTAGCCTGAAGTCCTGGGTTTGATACCTGGATTGGGTTGGTGTTATCGAGTTTTTTGATTTGGAATTTCTCAGTAGCAGCCCCGGGATCTGGAATAGTGTCCGGTTGATGGTAATAGACTTCCCCCTATTCCATGACAGTATAAGAGAGCGTCATGCCGTTTGCCATTTCGGGATACGGTCTTACCCCTAAGTCGCGCCAGTATATGTTTCAGATATAAAAAAAAAAACAATTGTGGTAAGTACAAACATTCTTTATAACAACCCAGTTTAATAAATGAGATAGAGCCTATTAATCATTTATTTTAACAATCAATTATCCTTTTATGCAGTTTCGGAAACAAAAGTTGGAAATTTCGGTCGAAAAACTAATTTAAAACTTTAAAAGGTTCAAAGTTTCTACTTTTACAAAGGGTTGGCTGCATGTTATGTTATCACTTAGAATATGACGCTTTAAGGCTCCTTCAAACAAGCGCGACACGACACGTGACACAAAGGCACCGCAAGTTGCGCAACGAGCGGTGCCTTTGTGTCGCGCGCGATTATATCGCGTGTCGCGCCTGTTTGTAGGAGCCTTTACAGATTAATAATTTCATTAGGATCCAGCCCTCCGAGCTGCTACAGAGAAATTCCTGATAGAAAAAACCAATAACGCTTTACCCGATCTAGGATCGAAGCCAGGACCTCATACTCAGTAGCGCTTGCGACCACTAAACCAACGAGACAGTAAAAAACAAATGAAAATGAAAACTCCTCGAGACTCCGATAGCCTTCAACGTAGAATTGAGTCATAAAAACATTTTCTTTGTGTACAGACGCCAGCACATCAAGCTACTACAATCTGTCAAATTTATTTAATAGATTGTCAACCTTATCGTTGAAGCATTAGGTTCAGAGTTGATTGAGAAAAAATGACAGTTTCGGGTAGCTTGATGTGCTGGCGTCTGTACATACAACACTTTTATTGCTAATGAAAAATTATTGTCGTCAAGAAAAATTTTAAATACATCAGACTGTTTGCGCATAACATTTACTAACTGATAAAAAAGTATACGTTATTATAACCACAAAGGCTTTGGATAAAAGGAATCCCCGTCAAAATGCAACAAAGTCCCGAGCGGAGAAACAAAGAAATTTATGTTTTTCCTGTCTTTGTCTGTAGATGCAACTTGGTTCACGTCAGCTATATGGACAGCGTATCGGAAGGTCTTATGACGTCATTATATAATTGAAACTTTGTTTATTTATTTAGTTTCATATCTTATAGGAACAGTTTTAAAGGGCTTTGAAGGTCCGTGCCACGTTCAAAGTTGATCACGTGACGCTTTTGGGGGTTTGGTCCAAACAATACAAAATAAATACAAAAAACTAGCCAAGTGCGAGTCGGACTCGCACACGAAGGGTTCCGTACCACAAGGCAAAAATGCCGAAAAAAACACGTTTGTTGTATGGGGCTCCCATACAACAAACGTGTTTTTTTCAACCCTTAAATATTTATTTTATTCTGTTTTTAGTATTTGTTGTTATAGCGGCAACAGAAATACATCAGCTGTGAAAATTTCAACTGTCTAGCAATCACGGATCATGAGATACAGCCTGGTGACAGACGGACAGACAGACTGACAGTGGAGTCTTAGAAATAGGGTCCCGTTTTTATCGTTTGGGTACGGAACCCTAAAAAAGACATAAAATACACACTTACAAAGTAGCCAAAAACCGCGAATTCAACCAATTAAAGTGACAAGGAGAAAGAAATAAAAGTTGTTTATTCTACTCAAACTAAACGCGCGTTATAAAAAAACACATAAAATACAAAGTAGCCAAAAGTCTCGTATACATCCAATTAAAGTTTGTAAATTTTGTCCATTGCTTGTTGTTAAGGACCAAAAACAATTTACATAGCGTAAATGTTACGACAGTGGCAAATGACAACAAAGGAAACAAAAACATGATGCCGATTGCAGAGAGGAAAAATAACTACTTTTGTAACGATTTATTCCGGTCTGATCCCCTGAACCCCCCCGCTTTGGTCCCCTGCTAGTTCTTCTTCTGTTTTAATCTCTGTCTTATCCACTATAAACTTTCTCATTCCGGTCTGACCCCCCCCCCACTTGATTCCCTACTAGTTCTTCTTCTGTTTTAATCTCCGTCTTATCTAATACTAGGTATAAACTTTCTCATTCAGGTCTGATCCCCTGAACCCCCCCTCTTTGGTCCCCTGCTAGTTCTTCTTCTGTTTTAATCTCTGTCTTATCCATTATAAATTTTCTCACTCCGGACAATCAACAATAACACGAGCAATTTGTTTTCCTGTACATTATGCATAATAATTAGACTATATTGTTCCCACAGCTGGGACACTGGCTTCCGTTTTTCGAGGGAGTGGGCCGTTATAATCCACCACACTGCGTAATGCTGGTTGGTAGATGTCACAATGTCTTCGAATTTTTGGTTCCAGGAGATGCCGTTTTTCTCACGATGTTTTCCTTCACTGTTTAGAGAGCAGTTGTGACGTGAAAGTGCCTGCGTGGGTTCGAACACTTCTATCCCCCGATCTACAATACGTAAATCGCGACATGGCATTTAGATAGTATTGTTTCGCTCACTTACATAATACTGAAAATCGTATTAATCTTTTCATGAGGGAACTCTGAGCTGACTCTTCTTAGTATGGACAATTTTTCGCGTGACCTAATTACACTGCATGCCTAGCTTTTTTCCAACTATGTTGGGCTTCCTACTACAGTCTAACTGCATCGAGCTACTGGGTAACACGAAATCCCCGACCGAACGAGTTATTTCGGTCTGATCCCCTAAACCGGGGGGGGTTCCCCCCCTGGATCCCCGCTAGTTATTCTTCCGTTTTAATCTCTATCTTATCCACTATAAACTTTCTCATTCCGGTCTGATCCCCTCGACCTAAATACGGTGAGGTCAAATAAAACGATTTATATCTTTGATTATAGAGCATTAAATTTAATATTCTCTGGACAGTTAATTTAAAAGTTGTTAGGAAATCGGTGGTCATGGCATGATGATACGGAGGAATGTGGAAAACGTCGTGAGGAAAGTTTTGAGTATGAATGTCGATGGCTAAGAGTAGGGGAAGACCAAAGAAACGATGGATGGACTGTGTGAATGATGATATGGTTAGAAAAGGGGCGACTAGCGTTCCTGCACACGATGCCGTCGCCGCGCCGTCGCCGCGCCGACGCCGCACCGTTACACTGTAGATACGAGTCGCGCGAAGCCCGCCACCGCGCCGTCGCCGCGCCGCCACCGCGCGCGTTTTTACTGTTTCATTCATTCCATTACCGGCCGCGTACGAACGTGCACGCCGCGTAATTTCCCGTGAATGAATCAAACAGATAGGGAGGGGAACGCGCGCGGTGGCGGCGCGGCGGCGGCGCGGTGGCGGGCTTCGCGCGACTCGTATCTACAGTGTAGTGGTGCGGCGTCGGCGCGGCGACGGCGCGGTGACGGCATCGTGTGCAGGAACGCCTACCGAGATGTCGACTAATAAAGAAGTATAGAAGAAAAAGCCATGTTGCGCCGACCCCAAGTAAATTAGAATAAGGGCAAGAGAATGATGATGAGTTATCTTCACGATGGATTGTGTGACAGATGAAATGGCTAAACTTTTATTCTCTTCTCTCTCTCTTTTCTTTTCTTATTTCTTCTTTTTTCTTTTCTTTTCTTCTTTTCTTTTCTTTTTTCTTTTTCTTTTCTTTTTTTCTTTTCTTTTTTCTCTATTCTATTACCTTTCATTATAGTAGTCACTCTTTAGTGACTACTATAATGAAAGGTAATAGAATAGAGATGTACAAAATAGCTCCTAACACTTATCGTAGGTACCTATGACGATACGGAGACACTGTTTATCCAGTTACAGAGAAGTATAAAATACATGTACCTACTACACACACACACACATAGCATCACAAGCACAACTCGTATATCACACCCACAGACACACACACACACACACCACAATACCACTACACACACATTATACAACAGCAAATTCGCAAACTTCCCAAAACACCACTTTTTATTCTTATTTCTTAATTTTATTTTTTTCATTTTTCATTAGCTGTAAGCGCTCCCTGCTACCTGCTACAGTACCCGGCGATAAATATTGCACATCGACCTTTACCTTTTTTTTACAAATAATAAAAATAATTATCAAAAGAAGCAAATCATAATTGTTTTAACAGCTCCTAATAGATACCGGACTGTGTATTTCGTGCGACAGAGATAACGCTCTACGAAGCCGAAATTAGCCGATTGTCTCTTTCCAAAGGTCGATGTGCAATATTTATCGCCGGGTACTGTACTGTTATTTATGTCCTTAGCAGAGCTTTCTATAATATATTCGAGATAAGGAGACCAGGAGACGTAGCGCAGGTTTTACTTACTATGGCCTCCTGTCTCCCATCTTTAAACTTTTTTGAAATATAAACTGTGTGCATTTTGAAACTTGTGGGAGAAAATAAATAAATGTTATTATTATTATTTATGGAGAGAAAGAATGATTCATTGCTACATAAGTACATACAGTATAGAAACCACATATATGCAATAAATTATACCACATAAATAACGAAATCGTTGCGAAAAAAAATCAGCTGATCCCTACATTTATGTTCGCATAACTCGTCAAAATGTTCAACGTCAACAGCTGATTTTTTTTCGCGGCCGATTTCGTTAATTTTTTGTATATGTATAGTCAGAAAAGGCGATAACGAATATGTGGTATAATTTATTGCATATAATATGTGTATGTTCAAAAAATTTGTCAGCTCAACAACGTAAATAACACAATGAATTTTGTTGAACTATCACAAGGAGAGCCATTACTTCTTAATAGCGGGGTAATTGTATGATACGCAATTACCCCGCTGCTCCTAACCTATGTACTTCTAATCCATTTTATTTAAGGCTAAGTTATATTACTTTAAGACTAACATTAAAAATAGGGAGAACTTTTATCAGCGAGCTGGTTCCCGATTGGCTATAGAACATTATCGCGTGTGTTTTTCCCGGTAAGCAATTTATGGCATCGCAGATAATGTCTAGGGATAACAGTTGGCCTAATAAATAATATCAGCCGGCAATAAGTTTCTGTGTCGTTAGTCTAGAGGACGCAAGCGCTACTGCTGAGGTCCTGGGGTTCGATTTCCAGTTCGAGCGAAGTGTTATTGGGTTCTTTAATCAGGAAGTTCATGGTAGCAGCCTGGAGTCTGGATTTGTGCCCGGATGATTACATTAGGCGCCCCTTCTATACATGCGACTTAGACATAACTGGGGAAATGTGTGGGTGTGCAATAGTTACACTTCTGCCTAATCCGTTAGGGACAGGCATGATTTCATGTTTCGTTAGTAATGAATGAATGAATGAATGAACGAATGAATGAATGGAGGATTGAATGAATGAACGAATGAATGAATGAATGAATGAATGAACGAATGAATGAATGACTGAATGAATGAATGCTATATTTATTTGCAAGCATATAGGTACGAGTAGCTAACATAACTTCTTAAGATCTATGGGTTTCACTATATGCGGCATTTCAGCCGTGAAAATATGTATTTAGATAGTTTAATCTTGGTTATACATTAACCAGACCCAACTGCCGGATCCTCTCCACGACTATCGCAACCCCGCGTGTCATCGCGTCGGCCGCCACCTGATGCTACCTCCCCTGCGCCAGGACTAGCGTGTCGTCAGCGTAGCAAACCACGCTGACGCCATCAGGGAGGTCGGTCCGCAGCACCCAGTCGTAACCGATGTCCCACAAGAGCGGCCCCAAATCCCTGTGGGACACCGCACGACATCTCTCGCCGGTTCCACTCCCCATCGCGACCGGGGTAGATGACGGCTCTGTGCGTCAGATACGCCCCGACTACTTGACGGAGGTAGGTCGGCACCCGGTGATACCGGAGTGCCTCCCCAATGCAGCCCCAGGCCAGGGTGTTAAACGCGTTGGCTATGTCGAGTGACACCGCCACGACGACCCCACCCCGGGACGTTTGCAGGAACCTTAATGTCATCATCATCTGCCTAGCCTTTGCCCAACTATGTTGGGGTCGGCTTCCAGTCTAACCGGATGCAGCTGAATACCAGTATTTTACACGGAGCGACTACCTATCTGACCTCCACAAACTAGTTACTGGGTAATACGATACCCCTTGGTGAGACTGGTTGTCAGACTTTCGAGCTTCTGACTACCCGTAACGACTGTCAAAGTTCCACCAATGACAGCCGAGACCAACAGCTTAACGTGCTTTCCGAGGCACGGAGGGGTCACGGTATGTAAAGATGATCACCCATCCACATACCAACCGCAGCAAGCGTAGCTTAACCTGATCGATCGACCTGTGCAGCTGTTATTATTTAACCACGGCTCCCTAATAAATAAAATAAGGTACAGTCCGATATTACCCACAAGATCATCAAACATTTTGGTAAAATTCTGCTTAATATAATTACATAGGGAGTTTACTATTTCTGCAATGGTTAGTCACCTTATGAACTTATTATCATAATGTATTCTAAGAGGAACGTTCGAAAATACCTCTTACACCTGTAGGACTAAAGATCATTTTCAATTGCTGTGAGTAAAGAAAGTTAGAAACAGGAAAATCTGTTTAATAATTTATATGTACTAATCGTTTTTGAATGTTAGTTAGTGTAGTTTTCTTTCAGACACGGGGATTTACCGATGTAGTAGTATAAATAAGAAGAATTTTAGCTTCAGGATATCATTCTGGCAACACTCTTCAACCGAGTCACTACCAAAGGTGCACAGGAGAGTTCCAAGTCAAGTTTTAAAAAGTTCCAAAAATGAATTCCAAGTTTATAATATTTTTGTGCGTCTGTTTCGTCATCATGTCAACAGCATCGGCATGGGATCTCTTCAAAGAAATTGTAAGATTTTTTTGAGATTTTTTTGCCCTCTACAGATCAGCTATTATCAATAACATGCATAAAATTTCTACTCTAGGCGGTCGAGAGTCATGAGCTGAATTAATGTTACAGTTTGCGCGTTGTTGTCCCTACCAACCTGTAACCGAAGTACCGTCGTTTTAGTCAAATATCAACTTTATTTCAATGTTGATTAAGTTGATTTCAGAGTGACTAGCACTATTGAAAAAGTTATAAAAATATTTAAAGCTGTAGCATAAACTGAACTTTATCCTGTAGGTTTTAAAGTTATTTTCCCATAAACTTATGTTTCAATTTTTGGCAAATAAACTTCGAATGCAGTATAGATGAGTTCGTTTGATTCTAAATAATGTGTGTGATTACCATAGATCGGAGTAGGTAGATTGAACTGGGGTCATTGATCCGAAACGTATATATTACTATGGACATTCCTCCGGAATTGGTGGTAGTCAGAATTTCATTAGTTAGCCGAAATTTATATCTATCTATAAAAGATCTAGCCATAAAAGGCTAAAAATAAAAAATAAATATTAAAGCTTCGATCGGAATTCGATTGTTTTTATTATTCAACAGATAAATAATGAATTAATTTAGTTTTGATACCTTCCTTTAAATTTTGAATTGAGTAGTAATAATATCACTACCAACATTAACAATATTTAATTGAATCCGGAAATACCGGAATTGGCTTATCCATGTTATTCTTTCTGTGTGCATTTATGATACAAGTACCAAAAATCAATCTACCTACTCCGACCACTGGTGATTACAGGAGGGGGTTGGACAGAGAGTTCGCGACGCTGTCATCAGTGCAGGTCCGGCAATCGACGTGCTCACCAAAGCTAAGGGATTAGTTGATGGCTCGAATTCGAAAGAAGATTATGAAAAGCTACGTATTATTATGACATAAGATAGATGTACAGTCAACAAAAGAGATAAGTATGGAGGAGCGTCGGATATAGTTGAAGTTCAGTAAGTGACCTATGGATGTTCTCGAATAAAATTGAATTTTAATAATAGAAAACAAACAGCTCATTTATCAAATTAAATTTCAGTCGACAACATCCATCGGTTTCTTACTAAACTTCAACTATATCCGACGATCCTGCATACCTATCCCTTTTGTTGACTGTACATAATATACCTAGCTAGATTTAAGTTTTCATTTCATACCTACATACATGTGTATATTTTAAACATCATACAGTTTTTTTTGTTCACTGTTGAAGGTAATTTTTTGTCAGAGTTGAAACATTCGTTCATAGTACCGTTGGCCACAAAACCTGTGTTAGCTGACCTTGTGTTGTATCGAATCTTCGTACTATGCTAGGCTTCAAAATCGAAGCGTTATCACCAGTGATCGGACTAGGTAGATTGATTTTTGGTACTTGTATCACAAATGCCCACAGAAAGAATAACATGGATAAGCCGTTTTCCCGGAAAGTAATTCCGGTATTTCCGGAAATTAAATTTATATTTTATTTATTTATTTATTATATTTATATTATTATTATTTCATGCTGTATTTTTGTTTCTGCTGCATGTATTGTATAGTTATTAAATTGTAAATCCGTAATTGGCTGTAAGACTAGCTTATATATATCTTAAGATAAAATTTCAGAGCTGTGCATTTTGTGATTAATAAATAAATAATTTCCGGATCTAATTAAATATTGTTATTGTTGGTTGTTGTGATATTATTACTACTCAATTCTAAAATAAAGAAAAAAATTAAAGGAAGATATTAAAACTAAATTAATTTATTATTTATCTGTTTTCACGTAACGTTTTCACAACACAGTAAACAAAGAAGCGCACTTTACAAACCGAAGTCGTCATTTGTCGTCAGTGGGCGTACGCATTGCTTCGATAACCGGTTAGTGCACCACCCATGATCCTTTGTTCTGGTTGGTCGTTGGGTTGTGTCAAATCGTGAATGTGTGCCGTAAAAAAAAATGAAGAATAAGATATAGCTCATTTTAATACAACTCCAACCTAAGTTCCAGTTTTTTTTAATAATCAACCAATTCCGAATTTCCGGAGGAATGTCCATATTAATATATACGTTTCGGATCAATGACCCCAATTCAATCTACCTACTCCGATCACTGGTTATCACTGACTTGCGGTCAACTGTGATAATTAAATCCAGACAGTATTTTTTTTTTGGGTTTATCAAGTTTTAACGCAACGTTTTTATTACATTTCTGGATAAATAGCTAAATTATCAGCATTTTTTCTTCTGAACATTAATAAGATGGTGATTTAAATGGACTCGGCCCAGAATTCGGTTACGTTTTTGGCGCCATCATTCAGGCTCCTTCAAACAGGCGCGACACGCGATAAAATCACGCGCTACACAAAGGCACCGCATGTCGCGCAACGAGCGGTGCCTTTGTGTCGCGCGCGATTGGCGTCGCGCGTCGCGCCTGTTTGCAGGAGCCTTTAACGTCCATCAAGCCATTGTCCTTGTTATCAACATTGTCAGCACTGTTAATATCATTTTCTGTTTGGATACTAAATTTAATTGTTATTTAATATATTTATTATTATAATGATCAAAATCTCATCATCCTGTTATCGGTTTATAATACCAAGCATTTATAAAACAGCCTATTAGAAATAAATTATTTTTACTAATAATTTTAAGCACTTATTTATTTTATTCATACCTGCACCCTTACTGCGTAACACACTATTAATCACAATCTGGGGCTCACTCTCCAAATTAATTTTAATTCCAATGAGATGCCAATAAGATACCAATGTTAAGCCACAGACACATTACTGTGTCGTGTTGTGTCGTGACTCGGGATACACCAATCAAACAAATCTGTTCAGGACTACGTCAAATTACAACGAGTTTTGATTGGCTAATACTGCGTCAGAAGGCGTCACGACACGACACAACACAGTAGTATAAATCCGGCTTTAATTTTACAGTCATGTGATTCGGTACTCTTGAAAACAATATTGTCAACAATTACCCCACGCCAAGCCCGAACCCAATTCCACATAGTTCTCCAAAATGGACACCCAATCTAAAAATCATTTGGCGGTAGCATCGAACTCAAGAGTACGAAACGTCACAATTCCAATGTCGATCTACCGGAATTAAATTAAAGAGTAAGCACCCTGTATCATTTTGAAGGATATCGCTAATACACTGCTTTATATGTTCGAAAAATTAATCTGCTCAACAACGTAAAAAACGCAATGAATGTTGTTGAACTGTCAAAAGGAAATTCCTTGCTAGTGTATTCCTTGCTAGTGTATTCCTTGCTAGTGTATTCCTTGATAGTGTATTACGCAATTACCCCGCTGTTAATTTTCCGACTAAACTAGTCCTTTCACTTCTAGGGAATCAAAAAACCAATTCAATTCAAAGTAATAAATTGCACATACACAGGTAATCTTGAAATACTAATAATTATAACGTAGCACTGTAAAGATTGGAAACTGTACTTAGATAAAGGGGGCTGCTCATTTGTTCGGTTCGGCATGATTCGGCACAACCGGGTGACGAAATCGAATATAATGTGTCAGAAATGTGTAGTCGTATTTAAGTGTGTGATAAAGACCATCCAACTGAACGGTTTACTTTCTCCATAGGATCCGCATCGTAATCGTGAAAACATAATCAGTTGTCCTATGTGAAACTTCAATAACTAGGTACTCGACCCAAATGTATAATATGTACACGCGATGTATGTACTCGTATGTCAAACAAAAACCACTCGGTTTAAATCAAACTGTGCCGAACCAACTCAAACTCAAAAACTCAGACTCAAAGCATTTATTTCAATTAAACCATTTACAGGCACTTTTGAATTGTCAAGAAGTTAGTCGGTCAGTCAGAAAATATGAATCTAGTTGCCCATTCCAAAGCGTAGGTACCTATGGAGAAGAACGGGCAAGAAACTCCATGGACACTCTTTTAAATTATATTTTTACAAAAATATTAGTTACATCACTAATGTTGAATTTATAATTATATGTGAGAACTATGTAAAAAAGACGTACGCGTTAAAAGCGTCCAGAGTACAGCAAATAGTAAGAAAACAACAGTTCAAAATTAAAATAATTAAAAATCGACGCAGCTAAGTGATGACCAGCCCCAACTGACGGCGCCCGTTCACGAACATGACGCATAGATCAGCACCATTCAGCTCAACCATTCTGAAGGGAGCTAAATGATCCAACACAGACAACACCGTCAGCGAGACCATTTGTGTGAGCATGACATACTATCAGCCGCCAGGGCACACAAGACAATGAAAGACATATTACCCGGTAAATGGTACATAGGGTTATAGTAAGTAACTTGAACATGATTTAGCAAAAGTAGGCACGTGCCGAATGTAAGCCAAATATGTGTAAAGATTATCTCGGTCAGCTTTGTTGTTCAACAAATAATAATAATAATCCTTTAGACAGTATTTCGGTAATAGCGGCCCATCTCAACCGAGACTAGCCTTTGAAGCGGAAGATATTCCCTTTCCCTCACTCTCATAATCAGATGGGACGGTAATCCGACACGAGCGGTAGGCAGTAAAACCAAACAAAACACTGCGGAATCAAATGTGCCGACCCGAACAGTAACAAGTGAACAGTACCACTAACTTTTATGGTTTTATTTGCTTTATAGGAAATAATAGTAGTTAAACTTAAGTTATATTGGTCGAACAAGTCGTGTGCAAAAAAAATGTTACAATATACTTCAGTATTATTTTTATTGCGTAAGTAACTGTCGTATATTTTTCTTTGTTGGTAAGATCCTTTTAGTATGTAGGCTATGGTACTTAACCTGTTTTTTTAACATTGGATGGAAAACCGATTGTTTTTATACCTTGTTTTTATTCTATCTCAAAAGCGAGTTCCTAATTTTGTTATAATAAAAGTAAATAAAGTCCTTCAGACCGTATTCCAGGCAGGAGGCAGCCGTCACGCGTCGGCGCGGGAGATATTATGATGCACATGTGTGCGCGTAGACACAGGTGCACTCCTTCTTCCCTCACTCTCATAGTCCGATGGGAAGGCAATCCGACACGACCGGACAGAGATCAGGCGTAGGACCAACAGCTTAACATGCTTTCCCCTCGGAAAGCATGTTAAGCTGTTGGTGGAAGTTGGCGGTGTGATAGCCCCGTCCCTCGACGGGGCTATCACACCGCCAACTTCCAAACTCCGGGCTGTTGCTAAGTTCTAGGACATGTCGGTTTCCTCACGATGTTTTTCTTTTACTCTAGTACTGATGGTGATATGTGGTGACAGTTTACGTAGTTACGTGAACAGCAGCCATCCCAGACCATGGAAAGTCATATATTATCCCAAGAAAACAGTATTTCAAAAGGCTGATCTTATAGACATTGGATGTGTCACTTTTATCAAGAAATGTCCTAGGTTTTACAAGTAAGTCTGTAGACACGTTACTATAGATTATGAATTTGAAAAAATACCCAGTCAAATTTTATATTAGAAATCATTTTTGGGCTTTCTTTGCTTTCTTTTTATGTGCTGATTCAGGTGATTCTTTTTTATTTGGATTACCGTAAAACCAGCCCGGAAGATTTTAAAAAACCGGAATTCATAAGTTCTTTTAAAATCCTCAGTCTTCGAAATTTAATGTGGGTGTGTAAATAAATTCTACCGGTCGATTCTGTAAAAATCTCACAATGAAAACATGGATGAAATGTGTGATTGCAGTGAGTTGTAAATAGCGTCAATCCCTAGCACGGGGCCTAAAAAGGCCACTTTGGCAGAATCATAAGAGGATAAAATTATGAATCATAATGAACGGTTAACTGTTAAGTTAATCGTATCAAATCCCATTGGTGAAGGATTTTTCAGTTATGTTTTTTTGTCTGTGCTAAAATGCTAATCAATCCAATCCAAATCCAATTCTTAATCTCTTTGATACCTACGCAGTGCAGCGAAAAAAAGAAAAATACGGTCTGTCTTCGCCATATTATAATACATAATGCTATCCTTTTATGATTCTACCAAAGTGACCTTTTGAGGCTCCCCAGGTATACCTAATGACAACTCACTTCAAACTCACTTTACATAAGTTTTCACGGTAAGATTTTTACAGGATAGGCCGGATGGTTTAATTCAATGCAAATTTTAACCTGGCTAATGGTGTACTTACATGGCCTACTGAAATTACGCCATATTAAACCCATTTATAAACTGTAGCCCCCTTACTAATAAACGTTGTATAGCGTCTCTATAGTTACACAAAGCTTTGTTTTCTACTTTCGGAAGTAAAATTACTGACGACTGAAAGAGACAAATCTGTGTGTCGGTAATTATTTATCTGATATAATACGTTTATTAGTAAGGGGGTAAGTGTTGTCCTGAATTGCTTGGTGTTGCCAACACGTCATCTTGCCAGGAATTGTGCAAGTGCTCGTGTATCTTAAGAACACACTAGGGTGCTTTTAATAATGATTACGCTATAATTCCAGACGTAACAAAGTTTGCGCTCGTCACTATGATGGACATTATAAAACTTTTGATAACTACTGTGAAATGGAATATGAAAATTGTAATAGTTGGCGACGTAAGTTAAGGTCATACCCCTTTACTAATAAACGTATAAGCGTCACGATACGACACGTACAGTACGATTCACGAAAGATGACCACGGCGCAGAAGGCATAAAAAAGGTTACAAGATGCATTTTAAATTACTTACGTTTGATTTATTTGCATAACCAGCATTTACAACATTACACAAATTATTTAACTATCATTTAAATATTATTTTTCTTTTCTTCATGAGTTTACGTGCGCAGACGGCCGCCATTTGTGGTCATCTTTCGTGAATCGTACTGTACGTCAGATGAATATGTATATGTCGCAAGTTTACCATAAAATTAGGTTTTTGATAAAAAATCTGGGTTTTTTATGAAAAACCGGAAGATGACGCATTTTAAACTCAATTTTGTTATAAACCTGTAACAATCCAGATTAAAAAAAAATCTATTAAAGACGTTTGACAGATTGTAGTAGCTTGATGTGCTGGCGTCTGTACACTCACATTTCGCCAGTAATGTTTGAGACTACTTTTACATTTAGGAGACTTTAGCCGCGCGACAGTGAAGCGTCAGACGTGCGACCGTCGTCGCCGTCGCCCAATCAGAATTTCATAATTATTGTAAACAGAAACGCGCGCTTGGCGCGGCCGCCACGTGCCTTCAGTCTGCAATGATCCAGTGTTGTATTACTTTGAATTTTGTTATAAAATCATAATGCACATGAAGATTTCATAACAATGGATTAATCTAGTACCTACTTACTCTCTTCTTCGTTGTTTATGGGACATCGATTGGCGCCGAAGGAATACCTACCTACTATCAAAAGCAGGAACAAACATGTTTCCCTGTCGGATTCCATTTTTGAAATGAAGTGCGCTATACTGATCTAAGCTGCGGCGCGGCAGAAGCATCAGCTTCTGGCGCGCCACTATTGCGCTGCTAACGTCCTAATGTGAAAGAGGCCTGAGTCTCATCTAATAACAGACAAGTCCCACAATATTAAATGATCCTTTTTTTTCTTTTTCAGAATGGAGTTTATTCAAGCACGTGAGATGTTGACGGAATGCAACATTGCTACAAAGTAATCATAAGGCGCTATAAATAAACATATTTATTATTGATTTGATTTAATTGTTGAACTGTTAAAATGGAAGCCATTGCTACTAGGCCTAACTAGGCCTTTCACTTCTAGGGAATCAAAAAGCCAAATCAATAATCTCAACAGTAATTGCACATATGTACACAGGTAATCTTGAAATACTAACAATTATAACCTAATTTAATTATGCAAAAAGTAATTTAAGCTCAAAAATAGTTTGAATCTAATGTCATAAAATAACAAAGGGTTAACGTGGAATTTTATCTTTGACGTTAGCATCTAAGACTAGAGAATAATTTCATTCGTTCAGCCAATGAACAACAGAGGGTCAAACGATCGGGGATTAGAAAAGGGTGTCTTCATGGAATTTTCACTATAATAATCATTTATATTCTAAGGAAAAGTTGAATCGGTTTTTTATGTGCTATTTTTTTTAGGTATGTTTAATTTTCAAAAACAGATACTTGTCTTTTTTACGACTTCTAAAACGGAAAATCATTACGTTTGTGTATTTCTTGGTGTTGTATAAATATTATAAGCTGGCCTTGTATTATATTAAAATTCCGTCCTACTATTATTAGGCCAGGTCAAGGTCAAAGTGGGTGATTTATAATAGGTGTATACTGTACCAGTCCATCAATCTGAACAAAGCCGACCCGAGGTAATCACTCCACAATTTGGCTTTCATTCGGCACGTGCCGATCGGCAAACTCCATTTGGCATTTATTTTCGCTAAATCATGTTCAGGTTGGTTTAGCACAGTTTGAATTTAACCGAGAGGTTTTTTTGGACATACTCGCACTTTGATACTTCGCACTAAGCGTTTTCAAAATATGTCCTTTATAATGCGCACAGCAAAAGAGTGGAACTCTCTACCTGCGTTTGTGTTTCCGAGTGAATACAACCCGAATCTCTTCAAAGTAAGAGTGAACAGGCTTCTTCTGGGTAAGCTCACTCCATCGTAGACTTTATCTGTGTCATCTCTGACCTAGATTAGAGTCAAGAGCAAACCCATTTCGAATAAAAAAAAATACTTACATCGCGTGTATACATTTGGATCGAGTAGTTACTGAAGTTTCGTATAGGATGTCTGATTATTTTTTCGCGATTGCGATGTTAGGTTGGGCCAATGGAGAAAGTTCTTTGATGGTCTGTACTACACCCATTTAAGTACGCACTTTTCTGTTAATGTAATCGTAACAGGTAATAAATGGAAACAAATTAAAAATTGATACATTTTTTATTCAATTCAATCTTTATTGCATCCATAATTTAATTAATGTATAAAATGATAAGTTCGCCAGCGCACTGTCTGAAAAGAGTTGGTGGGCGTTCGTCGATGGCGTTACTTTTTTGTTTTTTTGGGCTTTTAAGATCTTGTTTACTTCGTAACCATCGACTGGGCTTTAAAACATGGTGTTTTCAGTGTGGTTAATCACTGATGTTTCTCTCGATACGGAGCCGGGTTTTAGGGTGGTATTTTCTCCTATTGATGCGAAGAATTTGTTGAATAATATGTTAGCTACCTATTTCATGAGATTCACTTACTATATGGGTTTGTTATTTTTAATGTTATATTTTGTTTATCAATTGTGTTTTTCTTGTTTGTACGTTCTTTGTCTATGTTCCACTTCAGGTGGAGACAAATTCTACTGTACATGAACCGTCGTGAAAATATGCCCAGCTTCCTGAAAACATTATAATTAGCAATTGTAAAGTTTTTTATGTTCGTAAACGGGCGCGATCAGTTGAGATCGGTCACCTTTTGACAAGCCGAAAGACGTCCACTGCTGGACATAGGCCTCACCCAACCACCGCCACTACGACCGGTTCTGTGCCATCCAGCGGATTTCTGGGCATTTACCAGGTTGGATCAGTCCACTTTGTGGGAGGAGATCCATATACGATATTGTTTTTTTTTAACATTGTTCTCACTAACCTACTTCTAATTATTGTCCTATCGAAATTAAACTTTGTATGTACAGACACCAGCACATCAAGCTACTACAATGTGTCAAATTTCTTTAATAGAATTTCAACTTTATCGCTAAAGCATAAGGTTCAAAGTTAATTGGGAAAATTTGACAGTTTCGGGTAGCTTGATGTGCTGGCGTCTGTACATGTAGTTCGGATGACAAAACGATAATTTAGTATCTTGGAGCTGATTTGATGATGGATCCGGGAGGTGGATAGTCCTACTAAACCCCTTTAGTTTGGGTTCAAATGATTCGTTTTGAGTCCAACATATCGCTCTTGGTATCGAGGGTCTGATGATGGATAGATAGAACTCTTTAGGGGCTACTGGTAAACCCCTCGAATTTGGGTCATTGATTCGTATTGACGAGTCCAATATATTGCACTTGGTGTCGAGGGCCTGATGATGGAGCCAGGTGGTGGATCATGGAACTCTTCATGGGCTACTAGTAAACTCCTCGAGTTTGGGGTCATAATTACGATTCATTTTGATGAGTCCTGCACATGGTCTTAAGGGTCTGATATTTTTCTAAGGGTCCAAACGTGATGTTCAAATCAAATCAAATCGTTTGTTTGTATTAAGTAGCGTATAAATAATAGCCTTCCGCAAGAATTGGGCTATCAAATGCAGATAGAATTATTCAAATCGGACTGTTAGTTCGACTATGGGTTAGTGTGTTCAAACAAAAAAATATTCAGCTTTATTATAAGTAGAAATTATGTACTTGAGGATTTATAGATGATTTCTCGGTGAATTGAGATAATAGTGTTGAGTTAGTATATAAAGTATTTTACCGTTCACATTTTTGCAGTTTTCATAAATCATTTCACACAGGGATTTAAACGTTGCTTTTCCTTGAGTTTTTTTGTCAATTGCGCATATTTGAAAATCAACAGTCGTCCTGAAATCAAACGATTTTCTTCATAGATCCACCACGCATGTTGGGTTTGGGGTTGGGTTGGGGTTGGGTTGGGGTTCCCCCCCGGTGGGTTCCCGCATTGTCGAGGCGGGGGGGCTCAGTAGCCGTGGCTTGGACACCCACGGTGAAGCTAAGAGGAACCCGAGGAGGGGCCGCTCGTCAGGGCTTCTGCTGACAAGCCGACGACGTAGCGGCCGAAGGTAGGTTGCGGTGTCGCTTGGGCGACATCGCAACTGAGGCGGGCCGCGATGTCGTACGTACCGGAGGCATCGCGGTTGAGGGTTGGAGGCCGCGGCGGGAGAGGAGTGCCGGTATTACGGTGCGCCGCTCTCCCTACCTTCCGCGGCCTTGACGGGGTCGCCACCGTACGATGGCGGACGCGGTGGGGCTGCAGGGGAAGAGGAGTGTCGGTATTACGTTGGCCGCTCTCCCTATCCTCTGCAGCCGAAAATTGGCAGGCGGCGGGGCCAATGTCCTGACCCGTCGCAGGGGGGACCAAGGGTGCCCAGACACGGGGTCGTCTGGCGCCCATGTGCTGGTTTGGTCCCTGGGGTGGTCACGGCGTGCTATGTGTTCTGGTGCGCCGGTGATGGGGAGTACTCCCCAGAGGAGGGTCCGGTAACGGACGGCCGCGGCGGGTTCACGGATGAGTGCTAACGCGTGCCCGTGTTCCCGCCGTAAGCGGCAGAGGAGGACACCGTGGAGTTTTAGTGGGTTAAAGTCCCACATAACTGCACTATCTCCCCGTGGTAGTGCAGTATGCATGAGCATTTCTCCACGTGAAAAAAAAAAAAAAAAAAAAAAGGGGTTGGGTTGGGGTTGGGTTGTGGTTGGGTTGGATTGGGTTGGGATTGGGTTGGGGTTGGGTTAGGATTCGGTTGGGGTGTGGCTGTGGTCGCCGAACCGTACTTTGTCCCCCCCAGGGATAACTGGGTGGGAGACCTGGACGGTTTGGTGGCCATCATTGGCGGGGCTCTTGCCAACCCGTCCCGAGGTCACGGCTGGGTGGCCGCCCTCGTGGACGGCATTGGCACGGTTGGGGCGTATTTTTCGCCCAACAAGAGTCTCGCCGACTTCGAGAGGTTCCTTGTCGAGTTGGGTGCCGTCGTGGGCCGACTCCACCCTCGCCCGGTGCTGTTGCTGGGGGATCTCAACGCCAAATCTGCGGCGTGGGGGTCTCCGGTGACGGATGCCAGGGGCGAGGTGCTGGAGGAGTGGGCGGTCACGACTGGCTTGACCGTCCTAAATCGGGGCACGGAGTACACGTGCGTGCGGCAGCGGGGCGGTTCAATAGTGGACGTCTCGTTCGCTAGCCCCGCTGTCGCGAGCCGTGTCCGCGACTGGCGTGTCGCCGCGGAGGTGGAGACGTTGTCGGATCATCGGTACATCCGTTTCGACGTCTCCGCCCAGACCGCAGGCGGCCGCGGTTTACCGGCCCCGCGTGCGGACGGTCCGCGCTGGGCGCGTAAGCGCATCGACAGGGAGCTTCTCGAGGAGGCCGCTATTGTCCAGGCCTGGTTCCGGGAGTCGGCGACGAACGGACCCGTTGACGTCGAGCAGGAGGCGCTGTGGTTCCGCGGGGCGATGACGCAAATCAGCGACGCGTCCATGCCCCGGGTCCACGCACAGTCAGCAAGGCGCCAGGTGTACTGGTGGACCGCCGAGATCGCGCAGCTGCGCGTCGCGTGCGTGGCGGTCAGGCGCCAGTACACCCGATACCGGAGGAGACGTCTTCGGGTCCCTGACGAAGAAGCCGCGCTGTATGAGGTGTACCGCGCGGCGAAGAGGACTCTGTGGCTGGCCATCGGCGAGGCGAAGTCGCGAGCCAGGGAGGAGATGTTGGAGACTCTAGACGGGGATCCGTGGGGGCGCCCTTATCGCGCGGTTCGAGGGAAACTTCGAGCCGCGGCGCCCCCGCTTACGGAGAGTCTCCAACCCGAGCTGCTGGAGGAGGTGGTCGCAGCCCTCTTCCCGGCGAGAGCGGAGCACACTCCGCCGCCGATGGCATTGCCCACGGCCGCAGAGTCCACCGAAGAGAACGCCATCAGCGTCCCAGAGGTGACACAGGCAGAGATGGGGGCAGCCGTGATGAGGCTCCGGGCCAAAAACGTGGCTCCGGGGCCCGACGGGATCCACGGCTGCGTGTTAGCCCTCGCTCTGAAGGAGCTTGAGCCCCAACTCAGAGGACTCTACACAGCGTGCCTTGAGCGGGGCCAGTTTCCCACTTTGTGGAAATCTGGTCGTCTGGTCCTGCTCAGGAAGGCGGGGCGCCCTGCGGACTCGCCGTCCGCGTACCGGCCCATAGTGCTGCTAGACGAGGTGGGTAAGCTGTTCGAGCGGATAATCGCTGCCCGCCTCGTCGGCCACTTGTGCGGAGAGGGGCCGGATCTGGACGGCAGCCAGTTCGGCTTTCGGCACGGGCGCTCTACCATTCACGCTGTGTCGCGAGTGAGAGTCCTGGCGGAGGAAGCAGTGGCCCGGGGCGGGGTGATGTTGGCGGTGTCCTTGGACATCTCCAACGCCTTCAACACCCTGCCCTGGAGTTGTATTCGGGAGGCACTGCGGTACCATCGGGTGCCTCCCTACCTCCGCCACGTCGTTGGGGCTTATCTGTCGGAGAGGTGTGTCACCTACGTGGGACGTGATGGCGGACACCAGCACCGCATGTCGTGCGGTGTTCCACAGGGCTCGGTCTTGGGCCCGCTCCTGTGGAACATCGGGTACGACTGGGTGTTGAGGGGTGAGCTCCAACCGGGCGTGGACCTTACGTGTTATGCTGACGACACGCTGGTCACTGCCCGGGGGAGCTCGCACAGGGAGGCAGCGTTGCTGGCGACGGCTGCGGTGTCACAGGTTGTGAGCCGCATACGTCGCCTGGGCCTGGAGGTGGCCCTCAACAAGTCGGAGGCCATGGTGTTTCATGGCCCCCGGCGGGCGCCGCCGCCCGGATCACACATGGTGGTCGGGGGGGCTCGGATCGCTGTCGAGTTCACCATGAAGTACCTGGGATTGGTGCTCGACAGCCGGTGGGATTTCGGCCCCCACTTCCGGCGGCTGGCGCCCAAGTTGTTGGGCGCTGCTGGGGCGCTGTCAACGCTGCTTCCCAATCTGGGGGGCCCGAGCGCCGCCTGTAGGCGGCTCTACGTGGGGATCGTGCGATCCATGGCCCTGTATGGGGCCCCGATCTGGGCGACTGACCTGACGGCCGGTAGCATCGCAGTCCTGCGAAAGCCGCAGAGAGCTATGGCCGTCAGAGTCGTCCGGGGGTATCGCACGATCTCCTACGAGGCGGCTTGTGTACTGGCCGGATCCCCGCCCTGGGACCTGGAGGCGAAAGTACTCGCGTCACTGTACCGGTGGCGCGAGGAAGCGCGGGCGCGGGGCGAGGGGCTGACGCAGCGCCATATGGAGCTGCGTCGGTCTCAGCTTCGCGAGGTCCTGGTGGCGGAATGGCGGGACAGGCTTTCGCGCCCTACCGCCGGCCTCGGTACCATCGAGGCGGTCCGGCCAGTGCTCGAGCGCTGGCTCGGGAGGAGGCACGGCTCCCTGTCGTTTCGGGTGACGCAGGTGCTCTCGGGGCACGGTTGCTTCGGGAAGTACCTGTGTCGCATAAACAGGGAGCCGGACGCCCGGTGTCACCACTGCGTCGACTGCCGGGAGGACACGGCGTGGCATACGCTGGCAGAGTGTGCCGCTTGGGAGGAGCCGCGCCGTGCCCTCATCTCAGAAGTAGGCAGTGACCTCTCGCTGCCGGCCGTGGTCGAGTCCATGGTCGACAGCGAGGAGTCCTGGGACGCGGTGGTTTCCTTCTGTGAAACAGTCGTCTCGCAGAAGGAGGCTGCGGAAAGGGAGAGGGAGATCTCGTCCACTCACCCTGCCCGCAGCAGGCGCACCGGGCGTCGGCGGAGGGCGGACAACGCCCTCTTCCGGCCCCCCTAAACGGGTCCAGGGGCGACGGACTCGGGGACGTCCGTCGCCCCCCACACATCAGGACCCGAGGTGGCGGCGCGATGTGTTCCACGCGCGCCCCTCTTAGACGTCGCGGGGGGAGTCAAACACCTCACTCCCCCCCCCGACCAGACGGGGCCCGCTGCGGCGGGCCGGCACCAGCCGGGGGTTGCGGAAGGATCGTACGTTCCCGCGACCCCCGGCGTAGGTGTGAGATGGAACACCCGGGGTGGTTTTTAGTCAGTAAGAGTCTGACAGACCCCGCCGCCCGCCCCAGGGCGGCGGACATCCATGAGGATTTTCCACCCCGGTTCAAAAAAAAAAAAAAAAAAAAAAGGATTCGGTTGGGGTTGGATTGGGGTTGGATTGGGGTTGGGTTGGGGTTGGATTGGAGTCAGTAAGAGTCTGACAGACCCCGCCGCCCGCCCCAGGGCGGCAGACATCCATGAGGATTTTCCACCCCGAAAAACAAAAAAGAGGGGTCGGATTGGGGTTGCGGTGGGGTCTGGTTGGGATTGGGTTGGGATTCGGTTGGGGTTGGGTTGGGGTTGGGTTGGGGTGGGTTGGGTTGGTGTACCTATATTACACTGACATTTTGCCAGTATGTTTAAGTCTCATTTAATAGAGGGCGAGCCTTTTGCCATCAGCCGGGCACAAAACTGCGAGCTGCTTCTGAGAAATTCCAGATACGAAACTCAATAACACTTTGCTGGACCTAGGAATCCAACCTCATGCTCTGCAGTACCGCTTGCGACCACCAGGTCGAAGGGACCATCGGTTTTTTTAATCATCACTGAGCAAATATTCTTGTAATTTACAACATCAATGTCATTAGCTGGAAGACTGCTGGATATAAGCCACTCCAAGGCATCGTCACGATTTCTCAGTATAGTAGGCCGTTCACGACCTCAGGCGATGCGATTTGCGTCAGGCGACAGCGCGCGCGACTTCATATCATGCCACGGCCCCGTCAGTGGCGACGGCGACTGGTCAGACCATTTTTGGGTCAATTACCGCTGGTAGCGTGTTTACTTGAAGTATATGAGTTGAGAAATTCAGTTATTTTAGTTTTATCGTGTTTATATATCGATGTACATCACATCTGTGTAATTTCGTTAACTAATTTAATTGAACCATATACAGGGTGTCGGGGACATCGACGCGCAAACTGAAACCATGAATGCAGCACATGATTCTGGACCCAGTGTAACAATTATTCGTCGGTTATTAAAAAAAATAATAATATGCTGTTTTATAAAAAAAAAGTGTAAATCGTACGCGCTCTAAATGTATGGAACAGCAATTTTTTTTAATAACTAACGGAATAGGACTATCAAATGACCAAAAGTCGCACAAAAAGTCTCTACTATACACTACACTACACCCCACTGTATACTATAGTAATTATTTTCATAATATTTTACGACTACGCGTCGGGGAATTGATTTTAATTTTTTTTTCTACCTTAAAGCTTAGGGGTCTAGAATCATGTGTTGAATCCATGGTCACAGTTTGCGCGGTTTCGGACCGGTTCAGAATCATGTACTGAATCCAAGGTTGCGCGTTGGTGTCCTTACCACCCTGTATACTAAATCTCCTTACTTAGTTCTTTGGAAAGTCGTACACAAGGTATATGAAGACATGCAGTCTTCATAAGCGAGTTCCTCGTCTGTCTTGTTATTCATCCAGTCCTTAAGCTCTGGAGGTAACTTCCTGTCTTCATTCTCAAAAATTTGACCTGCTATTAGTGTGGCGGCTGAAAATTTTATTATTGTTTGGATAGCATTATGAATCCAACGTTAAATCTCATCCTCACTTCGTCATTGGCATTTAAAGTAGGTAAAGAAGGCGGAAGACGTAGCGTTGAAAGGCCTCCCACAAGGTGGACCGATGACCTATGACCAATCACCAGGTGGTGAAGACAGAAATATGCTGGATAAGAAAGCACAGAACCGGTTGAAGTGGCGGTTCATGGGGGAGGCCTATGTCCAGCATTCGAGCATCTTGAGGCTCAAATGATGATGCTGATGAAAGGAGTGGGCACAGGTATCTATATTTTTTTAGGTTCTTTTATTATAAGCCTGAAATCCTCCGACCTTGTGAAGGTCGCAGGAAACCGTTGGATGCGAGAAGCACAGAACCGGTCGAAGTGGAGGTGCTTGGGGGAGGCCTATGTCCAGCAGTGGACGTCTTTCGGCTGAAATGATGATGATGAAACCTGAAATCGGCAATCCACCTTGCGTAAGCGTTGTGATTAATGGTCATGCTTTCTCTGTATGTGTAGAGATGCTTTACCTGCACGCGGACCAAGGTCCTACGCAAAATGGGAGAGCCTATTGCCCTTAACCGGGCTCATCAAACTCCAAAAATTAAGAATGTTGTTTTTTTCTGATATTTTGCTTAAGAGAACTTCGTCATCATCATCATCACAATTTCAGCCGAAAGACGTCCACTGCTGGATATAGGCCTCCCCCAAGCACCTCCACTTTGACCGATTTTGTGTTTCTCGTATCCATCGAGTTCCTGCAGCCTTCACACGGTCGTCGGACCACCTTGTGGGAGGTCTTCCAACGCTACGTCTTCCGGTACGCGGTCGCCACTCCAGAACCTTCCGGCCCCATCGGCCATCGGTTCTGCGAGCATCATCATCATTTCAGCTAAAATGTTTGTTTGTTTTCTTAGCCCACAATGACCCACTCCTGAGCAAAGGCTTCCCCCAAATCCTTGCAGGCAGAGCCAGAGCCTTTGCTAGAGCCACCTCGATCCAAACCTTGCGATACGCGTTAGGTTGTCTCGCCAGAGGTGGCGAGATGACCTTCTGGGCCGGCCATCCTCAGGCACTTACCGTGTTCCCGTGTATTGACTCATGCCCAGCGGTCACTGTATGTACATGCGGCTGACGTGACCCATTTAATCCTATTCCTGCTTATTAGCTTGACCAATTTTAGATTATTTTTGAAAATAGACACTTACCCACTAACAAAATTATTTCAGTTAAACCATTCATTTTCTTATCCATAAAATAATTTTACATTTTAGTACCAATCACTAATACAACTTCATAATTGACTGGAATTATTCCTAATCTAAAGGCAATTAGGCAAACTTTAATTAACAATTAATTGATTTTAATGGTGCTGGATTTAACTAGTAAGTATTCTTTAGTTTAACCATTTTGGATCATTGACAATCGCTACAGGTCGTTAGAAGCCCGAAAGTCAGATAACCAGGTAATTCAGATAACCAGATAATCTTACCAAGGGGTATCGTATTGCCCAGTAACTGAGTCGTGGAGGTCAGATAGGCCGTCGCTCCATGTAAAATACTGGTATTCGGTTGCATCTAGTTAGACTGGAAGCCGACCTCAAAATAGTTGGGAAAACGCTAAGTAGAATTATTTACAGAATAACAATTTACCAGGTCCGGAAATCAAACCCAGGACATGCTGAACAGTAGCGCGAAATTACAAAAACTGTGTTATATTCGATATTATAGATTAAGCACTGTAAATCAAAAACAGCTGACATTCAATTTCCGGAGATTAACGCAGGTCTATTAAATTAGAAGTCAACAAAAACCACCAAATAATTTCAACGATTATATTTAATAAAAAAAAAAAAGATTCTTACAACTATGTAATCGAAATAAGGCTTCGTATCAAATATTAGCACTGTACGTTTTGGGCTCAAGAAAACGTATAGTACAATATTATCACTAAGTACAATAATACGTATATTATAATAAGTTTATCTACAAGTATTTACAAGAGAATTTATCGTCTAACAACTTGAAAATAAAGGAACTTTTTATTTACACCGTTACGATTAAAAAATTGACACTATAAAGTTCAAATACTTTGCATCTCAACACTGTTTGGTTCATGCTATTTACAACAGGTCTTTAGTCAGAAAATTTGGGAGCACTGTGACGTCTTCGTATTGGCGGTGACCGTGTGTTCCAGCTGCGCCAGTGCCGTCAACTCTGTGTCCATTTTCCTGTTTTTTATCCTCGTGCTCTTGTTCAGCGGTCTCTTTTTACAGCAACACAGTATCTCCTCGAATTCTTTACGGAAATTGTCGTTCAACCACCCGTAGAGTAAAGGATTTGAAACTGCGCTTGACATTCCAAACATATGGCAGACGGCGTAGGTTATTGTCATCGTCTTTTCTTCCATGAAAGGCTGAGCGCTGAAGTCTGCCACCAGATTGAACACGTTCAACGGCAGCCAACTTATAACGTAAGTAACAGCTATGGCTATGAGAATTGCTGGAGTTTTCCTGGTCGTCCGTCTTCTTCCTCTTAACCGTCTGTGTATTTGGACATGCGCAAGGACTACAACTACAACCGGCAGTAAGTATTGGAAGATTAAACTAAATACGGAGTAGATTGCTCGCCCATCCTTGATGGGCCAGTCTTCTATGCAGAAACTTAGAGAGTCCATGCCGATGAGGCCGAGGTAGTGAGTCTTGAGGCTTCTGAAGACGAAAAGCGGTGAAGCGAGGGTGAAGGCCGTGATCCAGATACAGAGCATTGTGATGAGGGCACCCATTGTTTGAAGACCAGGTCGAGTTGGGTACACGATGAGCTGCGGACAAAACGGAATAAACAACATTAGAAAAATAAAAATGGGAAAAGATTTCACAGTCGGATTTTAAAGATTCCAATACACATGTCACCAATATAATATTTACGTATGATGACGATTTTGATATAGTTACACAATGTCTTATTGATTGAATTATAATTGTCAGATTTGCCACTACACATGCAATACATCTCACACCTGTATTACTGGTAATAGATTAAAAGATTGATAGCAGACTTAAAATTGTTCTACATTGACAACATTACCTAACATTTCTTGAACATGTCAGATACAATGTTGTGTTTTATAGATGTTTAGATATTATATCAAGTATATTGGCTCTTATCTATGGAGTGTGCAGACCGAGTTCATTGCTACTCTCAACAAATAAAGTTATTGATAATTCTACTCGTAGTTCAAGAGAAATCAATATTATCAACAGATGCGTTAGGACACCTAGATAGTAACTGAATAAAAATCATCAAATTTCCCATACAAAACTTCAATTCCTATTCGACCCAAATGTATGGGACAACTGATTATTTTTTGATTAGGAGGTTGGTCCCATGGTCAAAGTTGTTCAGTTTGATAGTGTGTAATGTAAGAAATCAAACAACGTTATGATTTCTCTACGTTTATTCTAAGCTATCAGTAGAATTATTTTTTAACGAATATTGTTTGTTCGGTGTATTTTTCCACGGTATTTGAATGAACTATAAAAATAATGGTTTCTCTAAGCGATCTCGAGACTTGGAGCACCCCGACTTGGGTTAGTTTAGGTTCCTTTAAACCCTGTAGACAGAAATAGGGGCCTACGTCCGTTAAGCCGTCGACTACGACTTATTTATTATTGCTTGTATACCAACTTAGACCCTAACTAATTATTATAAAAAAAATGGTTAGGTTAGGTTAGGTTAAAACTGTGACCCCTACGCACGAGCTCACGTATGCCAAAAGACGATTCTGACTGTGAACTTTCTGCGATATGATGGTTCTAGTTTTTAATTATTACCTATGGTCCATATTAAATTTATGCCTAAAGATGATTCTGACTTAAAAAAATTATGGATTTCAGTGTATGCTAAATAAGTGTATGCCAAACGATTTTCTGAGAAAAGAGGTTTATGTTATCAGTTGTTATGCAAAATAAAATTATGACGTAAAAAGTTCTGCTATAAAGGGTGTACCCGTTTGATCTTAATAATGTTTATGTAAGTTAAGGTTCATGAAATCACTAACATATAAAATATGTTATAGATTTCAGAAATTAATTACATGTTAAACAAACGTCCGTTTGAAGTATGCTTGGATTCAATTACATGTACGTTTACTTTGCCGTACATTTTTTGAACAGTTAATAAATTGCAGGTTACAAAGAACTTCATTGGATATTGGATTTTGCTACGTAATAGCATGTATAAATACGGAATAATATTAAAACTCTTACAATCGAAAAGCTTTACAATATTAAATTTCGAACGGATACATATATTTTATAGTTCATCTCATATGCTATTACAATATCTATCAGGATATGAAAGAACAGGTTACATCATAATTACTGTATGTTTGGTTTTGAGAGCAGTGGTGGCCTAGTAGCCGCGACTGACAAGTTGGAGATCGTGGGTTCGAACCTATACAGGCACTTTACCTACTTTGTGTAAATATTTCATCACCACTGCTCTGAAAACATCGTGAGGAAACCGGCATGTTCTAGGACAGTCGGGTTTCCTCACGATGTTTTTGTTTCTAGAAACAAAAATTCGAAGACTGCCCGTGTGGTCGACTACAGCCCACTTCCTCTCACCGAGAGGAGGCTTGTGTCCCAGCAGTGGGAACGATATGGGCTGATTTTGTTGGTATTGAGAGTAAAATCCTTCTCTTTTTCGCGTCTTCTTCTTCCAAACACCTCTATCAACCGTCATTTCAGTATTCACTCCCTTTTCAACCATATCATATACAAATTCATCGTTTTTGGTCTAATACAGTCTAACACCTCCTCTTCAATTGTTTTCATCATCATCATCAGTCTGAGTTACTCCGGTCTAGCCTATAGCAGTCCAATGCTTACTATTTTTTATGTAACCCAAATAATAACTGAAATTTATCCTGTTTGTTTATTATCAAAAATATTTAGTTGATTTGGAGTATCATAATTTGACAGGACTAAACTAGTATTTATCTTCTGTCCTTTTCTTAATGAAATACAAAAAAAAAAGATGCACTGAACTTAAAGTTTGTGAAACAAGAGAATCGGCGCCAATATCTTCTTTTAAACCACATGAAACGCAACAAAACAGGTTATAAATTCTAATATTAGCATCAAACACGAACCAAGGTACTTTTGTTCTTATGTACTCAGTTGACTATTATTCTGAATACCCGGATCTAAAATCGGTTAAACTAATGTTGTAAACGATTTACGTAAATCGGATTCGATGGAAATAGCGTTATGGCTCATTATAACGTCACTTGCGTAGCCAGAAATGAGATACATATTGATTTGTAAAGGATCAAAGAAGTGGTAGATTTGTTTAATGAACCTATGAATTAATTGAAAAGATAAAGGGAAACTTGACACGAGAAGGAGAGAGACTTGGAAATAAAGCATAAGTGTCCTATCATTATCATATCATTCCCTTTGCTGGAACACAGGCACCGCTCAGTAAGAGAAAGCGGGTCGTAATCCAAGTGCGGGTTGGTAGATGTCACATGTCTTCGAATTTTTGGGTTAGGACATGCCGGTTCCCTCACGATGTTTTCCTTGACCGTTCTAGGAGCAGCGGTGATGGAATAATTTACACAAAGCAAAGCACTTGTCTGGGTTTAAACCTACGACCTACAATGCGCAAGTCGCGGCCGTTGGGAAAAATTACAGAATTGCTAGAATCCTTACAGTCTCCTTCTTCTGCTTGCTTGTTTACGAATATATCTGGTTCTTTCTAACAATATGCGTTGTAGTTACCTTTTGTTAGTCGCCTTTCATACATCCTTTCAGGGGCTACCAGACATATAGGATAAACAGATTTCAGTATTATTTTAAAATAATCCAATGACACAAAGTCTCTTAAATGACTAAGCTTGTTTCAGATATTTAATTATTTGAATACCTGTTACTTTTTGTTAGGTTACAATTTATTAATCCTAATTTTTGCATTTTTTGGATATTTTACTGGCCACATTAAAGCAGTTTTTAGTATTTATTATATATATTGCAGTCAAAACTCTTAACCAGTCAAAAGTACTATTGACTAGCAAAATCAGTCAAAAGTACTTTTGACTGAATAGGTTGGCCTATTCAGTCAAAAGTACTTTTGACTGATTTTGCTAGTCAATAGTAGGTACTTTTGACTGGTTAAGAGTTTTGACTGCAACATATACATAGACCAAATGTTTAACATTAGGTTAGAACTGTGATCAACTGCTACATCCAAGTTGGTCGCAGTTACATGGCTTTTTAGTATTTTTGGGTCCCTAAAATAGGAATTAATTGAGGTTCACAAAAAGAGGCGCCACCATTATATTAGACGGTTCAATAATTCTTTTAGGAGCACAAAATCAAAAAAATCACATGAAGATGTATTAATAAAATACATTTTTCTTACAGTTTGTACTACCATTCGATGTTTTACTAGTATTTCTTACTTGTATGACATACTTTCTAATTGTTAATTGCATTCGCTTTTAGAAAGAAGAACTGGTTTATTGATACAGAATACTTCTTGAGGAGCTAGTATTTACCATAATATCCTCTGAATAAATAATACTAGTTAGTAGTCGTTAGTTCTTACTAACCATGATTATCCTTTTGATCTAAGTAGAGCAACGACACAAAAGATGATTATCGTCGATCGATCGATCGTCGACGATGATACCTACGAATAAATATATATATTCAGAATACTTCAATGGACTTAACGAACTCGATATTCTATGCAACGCAGGTATGATTTCACAAATTGATTCAATTTTATAATTTGGAATATGAAATTGTTGTGGAAACGAGAAATTGTTCGTATTTTGTCCAAAACTAGACATGGCTCTAATAATATCTATCATATATAGTATCATTTATCATATGTTAAGACTATTATCACTATCCACTACCTGCAAAAATTGGTCCCTATGAATAAGTAATGAAATGTTTTTCAGGAAGGAGGCCATATTGTATTTAGTTGATACTCTAATGTTTTCCATTTTATAACTAACTAAAATTTCAGTACAGTTTTTTAAATAATTCTGATACACATTTACAACAAAGTATTAGTTTGTTGAAAATCTAGTGAGCGTATCGTGGCAAAGACTTCAATCATGTTAGGCCCAAAATTCAGCTGCACGGACTCCGCCAACTGATGCAAATATCGTTGCTCGGCATGACTAAAAGTTCTATCGCATTTTTCACATTTTTTAGCTGATCTGAGACAGGACAACTACACTCTTCTATTCGTGATTCTTTACACTCTTCACCCGTCGTACCTCTATGTTATTTGAATCTCAAAATATAACCATTTTGAAAGGCAACAAAATGTAAAGAATCACGAATAGAAAAATGTAGCTGTCCCAATCTAAATCAGCTAAAAAATGATATAGGACTATTATTCATGCGAGCGACGATATGACGAACACTTGTAAGTATTATAGCATATATATAACATACTTCTACAACCTTCAAAACAGATGCAAGCACTAAAACACAAACTAACCCAAAATAACAAAACACACTCAAATCAGTACCAACCTGATATCTATCCAATGCAATCGCAGTAATGGATATAGTTGACACAAATATAGATATTGCTTGTATCGCACCACATGCCTTGCACAGGCTTGGCCAATCTGGTAATGGCCAATGTTTGGTCAAAAGTTCCATCAAGGTCAACGGTGTCCCAACGCAGCAGACCAAGGCATCGGATACAGCCAGGTTCACGATGAACATGTTTCTAGCTGTCCTCATCACTGGTTTTCTAACTACCTGGAAAATGAAATGAATATTAGTTAGTACAATGTTCATATTATACAGCATAGAGGATGTTGAAGAGATTTTATGTTCTTATAAGGCCTTTTGAAGTTAAAATTTATATCGATGATAATTATGTTTTGGTAACGAATGTATAAACTTTTTCATTTACAATATGGAGATCAGGCGACAGTCACTTTTTGTGGCAATATCAATTAATAATATTATATATTATATAATAATAATTTCATTTATTTCAGGTACCACATAATCCATATCAGAAAACATCTTTAAATTTAATTCAATTACATTACTTTATTCAATATTAAATACAAAAACACATAGCGATAAATACAAACGAATAAATCACACTAATATTATAAAGATAAAAGTTTGTATGCGAGGGTGTGTGTGTCTATATGTTTGTTACTTCTTCACGCTCAAACGGCTGGACCAATTTTGATAAAATTTTATATGGAAGTAACGGACATACTGGATTAACATATAGGCTTCTTTACATCCCGATATTCCCACGGGATCGACATTGGCGCGGGTGACACCTCGGAGCGCAGTACAATAACACACACATTAGATAAATAAAAAATAATAAGTACTATTAAATAAGAAGTTTTCAATGTAAACTATGGGCACAACGATCTTCTATCAGTTGCTAAACCAGTTTTCAAATAAAATATAAGATTTAAATTTATCACACTACACTAATAGACTATTGTAGTCTAAATTAATGAAGATTAATAATAATAATATCAAGAAAAACTAATAATAATGTCTACATCGAGTTGAATATAAATTGCTTCGGACAAATTTCATAACGTCCAAAATATTTAAACGCTTTCATTATTTCCCAGCAAAATCTCAAAGCGAAATTCCGGCCGATTGATCAAAAGCTCTCCCCCAGGCGAGTTATTTAACGGTGGATAATATCGGATGCGTTATTGTGATATCTGTTTTCGGTACATTTTGAATTAGGATGGCCACGAAATTATACACTACTGAGCTAATAACGATGCAATAGAAGAAGGATGCGTGCTTTCTTCCGTCCTGCGATATTCCGATATGAGTTCTTAGAACATTTTGTATTAGGACGCATACGATTTTACACACACCCGCGTTAATAACGTATTATAGTAACGTAGTGCGGGCGGTAAATCATCATCTACCTAACCTTTTCCCAACTACGTTGGGGTCGGCTTCCAGTCTAACCAGATGCAGCTGAATACCAGTTATTTACATGGAGCGACTGTCCTATCTGACCTCCACAACCCAGTTGTTAGGTAATACGATACCCCTTCTTGGTAAGACTGGTTCTGACGACCCGTAACGACTGTCAAAGATCCACGAATGACAGCCGCCGAGGCACGGAGGGGTCTTGGTATTTAAAGATGATTTGTTGTAATTTCTGACGTTCAAAAGTGCCTTTTATGTGCCTATTTGAAATAAATGCTTTGACTTTGACTTTGGTCACCCATCCACGGACCAAACGCAGCAAGCGTAGCTTAACCTGATCGATCAACCCGTGGGGCTCATATTACTTATCCACAAGCTCCACTTGCGTACGCACACGTTAGAAATATCGGATGTTATAAACGCATCTGTGTGGTAATGAATCGGGACACAATAACGCGCCTGTGGGGTTAGCCTTAAATCATCTGTGGTCTGGCATTTTAAGGGTCAATCTCCAAAACGGGCGTGTTCGTGTGATCGCTCTGGTGCTTTTCAGATATTGATATTTAATGGTAATTATGTATCTCATTGAAGAAATGATATTCAAATAGTTTGAATATCATTATTTTTAATGAGATACATAATTACCATTAAATATCAATATCTGGATGGGACCAGAGCGATCACACGAGTGCGCCCGTTTTGGAGATTGACCCTTTTATTAAAATTATCATGACCATACCAAAATCAATAAGCAGCTATCGTAAAACATTTCAATGTTATCAGTATTATTTTCGTGTTCTGCAATAGAAAACTGTTGATAATAAAACAGACTGCTATTTTATCAGTGTCACTTACAACTGTTGATGTAGTATAATCCCTATTAATGTTGTTACCAATCTGTTTTTGTCAATCAAACTTTGTATAGATATACTCGTATGTCTTAGGGCTGATTTTTCAATCGACAGATAATTTTTATTCGTGGAATAATATTGATCTGACAGATTTAGCATGGAAGAACTGTCAAAAATTCAAAATTATTCCTCGGATAAAATTATCTGGCGTTGGAAAAATCAGCCCTTATTCTATCAGCCGCTTTGGAAACTCCATTAGATATTATGCCATTTACTGATATGCTAATGGCGTGTATATCTTCTCGTTCCCTGTTTTAGTGAAAATATTGTGAAATATTGGGGTAGCTAATTATATGTACAGTCACGAACACTAATATGTCAACGCTTGGAAACTTTCAATACCGGTTTTTTCGTGAAATAAGGAAAACAACAACGATATACGACACATTGCATAAGCCTATGAGTACGAAAATACGATGTTCGTACCAACATAAAATTTCATTCGAAAATTAAGGAGAAAATCACCTTTCAGTTAAGCCAAGTGTATAAATTCTTATGACCGTGACTGTACATGTTATGTTATCAAAAAATATGAAACGAGTAATATGTGAGAAAATATGTTACGAAAAATTCTAGACGCAACACAACTGCGTTGCGTCTAGAATTTTTCGTAACAAGACAGCTTGCTTACGTAGTCTGACAGGTTGAATTGCATTACAATTTCAAAGGAATTGGTATAAAAATATAAATATGTTGAAAATGCTAATGGTAGCACAATATTGTTTTTGCTTACAAAAGACTAGCGAAGCTTCACACGAGTGACGTCACGATCTAAATACTGACGTCATGTCAAAAAGTCGAGATATTTCTGTCTGTTATTTATTAATGTACTGTAAACATTTCCTTCAGGTATAGAGGTATGAGGAACAGGTTGTAAAATTCACTCATACTCTATAGAAAAGGGAGGATCCTCCGATCAGACGGGTGTTGTGTCTGGCGGACAACTGCCCAATGATTCATATCGGGCCGTTGCACATATGCTAGTTCCGCGGTAAACTCTGCTTGCGAGATGGAGGATTTTGCGTGACGTCAGTATGACGCGTTGTTCGCATGTGGCGTTGCGCGTTGTAGAACCGCTACACCGGAATAAATTCTCTAAATGATGATGATAACTGAATCAAAATCCATTGTGTATTTATGAAGAATTAAGAGCACTAGCAGACAGACACGATATAGGTTACCCAGAGAAGTATTGATAATTGCATCGCTATATGGCTACTGCATTATCAAGGAGGCATAAGTACAAAAAGGAGGTGCATTACCCAGGGGTATAGTATTACCCAGTAACTGGGTTGTGGAGGTCAGATAGGCAGTCGCTCCATGTAAAGTCCTACAGGGATTCAGCTGAAACCAGGTAGACTGGAAGCTAACGCCAACATAGTTGTAAAAAGGCTACGCAGATGATGATTGTCAAGGAAGTACAAGTGCCCAATTCTAGAGTTATTTAAAAGTAATCAAAAGTTGAAACGATAAAGCCTCTCTTCCGAATAATTTCCACCTGATTAATGGTTTTAAGGTTAGGGGCTTATTTGCTGAGGAATAAAACAATGTTCTAAACCTTTTTTCTCTTTACTGTGTTCTACTTTTTTCTCAAAACTGTTTTAGAAAGAAAGAAAAAGTATTAATTGCCACTCGACTCGATTGCGATACGAGGCCAAAAGGCTTCTATCTCAGCATGATGCAGGGACATTAAAAAAAAAATTCGCAGCGCTGGTATTCTAGTAGGGTCCGCTGTGATGTCACGAGCAGTTACAGAAATAAATAAATAATAAAATAGGTGTGTGTGAAATATTATCAAATAAAATAAAATATTCATTTTTTCCGCGCCAGACGTAACCTTGTTACCTGTCTAACCTTTGAGTGTCAGAGGCACTCTGTGGCATTGATGTGACAATCAAAATATCGCACGCTCCGACTCTCCGGCGAAAATAAATCATCACCTGCCTAGCCTTTTCTCAACTATGTTGGGGTCGGCTTCCAGTCTAACCGGATGCAGCTGAATACCAGTATTTTACATGGAGCCACTGCCTATCTGACCTCCACAACCCAGATACTGGCTTATACGATACCCCTTAGTAAGACAAGTTGTCAGACTTTCGGCCTTCTGACTACCCGTAACGACTGTCAAAGATCCACGAATGACAGTCGGGACCAACGGCTTAACGTGCTTTCCGAGGCACGGAGGGGTCTTGGTATTTGAAGATGGTCACCCATCCACGGACCAAGCGCAGCAAGCGTAGCTTAACCTGATCGATCAACCCGTGCAGCTGTTATTATTTAGCCACGGGCCCCTCCGGCGAAAATAAATAAATAACAATATACACTAGCCACGTTAGTCTTCATATTTTTGAATAAATTTTATTATATATATTTTTTTTTTACTTACGGCTGTCTACTGTCTATTGGAACTGTATTACAGCGAATCCATACTAATATTATACATTCGAAAGTAACTCTGTCTGTCTGTATGTTATATTTTCACGCCTAAACCACTGAACCGATTTCGATAAAATTTGGCAGAGAGATAGATTGCATGCCGGGGAAGGACATAGGATAGTTTTTATCGACATACCTCGCTGGCGAAGCCGCGGGCGGAAGCTATACAATAAAAGTGGAATGTTGAAATAAACTAATGATGAGAGTGTTATCGAGTTCCACATTTTACAAGAAACTAGTGACAGATAACGAAACAAAACATTGTGTAGGCCAGCAATAACAATTCGCCTATAGATGTTGCCAGTAAAAGTGTTTAATAAACAATCAAATTAATTAATCATCGAACATGTACTTATAACACAAAACAAAAACTAGATGCGAAACAACTGCTGTGCTGTGTTCCGTGAACAATCGCTGCCAAACGCTAGTACTATTTCAATAATTCCGCCGAATTTTAAACTCGGTTTACATGTATAATATAAATTAAATCTTTGCAACAAACAAAGGCATGAATGTTACGAGTACATAATGTTATGATAACTAAAAACAGAACAAAGATTTATTCATGAATAGCTGCGCCACGCGGTTTCACCCGCGTAAATGTCGATCCCGTGGGTATATCGGGATAAAACGTAGCCTATAAGTTAATCCAGGGTGTCAGCAACCTCCATATAAAATTTTATCAAAATTGGTCCAGCCGTTTGAGCGTGAAGAAGTAACAAACATATAAACCCACACAAACACACTCACAAGCTTTCGCCTTTATAATATTAGTGGGATGTGATAATCTTGGTTTTGTTTTTGCACAATCTCTATTGTCAACAAAGCCGAAATTAACCATTTTCCCCATTAATCCAAACAAAATCCCTACTTGCTGAAACAATGTTAACTAATACTCTAATAGGCATTACGTCCCTTCACTGAATCCGAACGGTTTCCTCTCAATAAGCAAAAACCCAAATACTTCAATACTTCAATATTTATGTTTCCCTACTCTGCCCGGATCAGTTTGGTAACAAAACTGGCATTGGGAAAACCTTAACAGTATTTGCAATGTATGTGTTATTTGCATTCCGGGTCAGCAAAAACAGTCGTTTTGTTTATAGTGAGAAAATGGAAGAAATAATAAAAGAATTACGCTGGTCTATCATTTGGTGATGGAGAAAAGTATTTCTGCCAATTACTCAACTGAACTGAGCGCTCAGCGTATCCTGGACAGTCACATCCAACACCTTATTTGACTGGCCAGTAGGGCTCACGCCCGCCTGGTTTTCGACCACCCTACCACCGGAGTCCTGCGTCAAACTGCCTGCTGTGTTTCGTCGATGCGTGGGAGTTCCATCGCCTTAGGCATCTTCTGGGTACGCTCTTTTTGTCATAGACCTCATCCATCGCCTTCTATCAGGCATGATCGAGATCAAAAGCAGGCCCATTTAGCAACAAAAAATTTGTTTAATGGTTGAAAATGCCAAAGTTATGATGTCTATCTTATCTATTGCTAAATATCCTATAATGTACATGATGCTTGGCCTACTGCCCAATATGTTATTTAGTACTCATCAGACAGGAGTTATAGACACATCATAATCATAATCAGCCTATAATGTTCCCACTGCTGGGACACAGGCCTCCTCTCGGTGAGAGGGAGTGGGCCGTAATCCACCACGCGGGCCCGGTGCGGGTTGGCAGATGTCACATGTCTTCGAATTTTTGGTTCTAGGACATGCCGGTTTCCTCACGTGTTTTCCTTCACCGTTTTGAGAGCAGTGGTGATGAAATAATTTACACAAAGTAAAGCGCCTGTCTGGGTACGAACCTACGACCTACAACTCGTAAGTCGCGGCCGTTACCACTTGGCCACCACTACTCACTGCTATAGACACAACCTGCATAGAATTGTAAATCAGACTAGGTATTGTTATTGTCTATAGCCCGACCTCCATTAGCAGTGAAGTAATGCACATATATTTTTTTTTATTATCGAATGGGCCCACTCTTGACCTCGATCACGCCTGATAGATGGCGACGGATGAGGTCTATGATAAAAAGAGCGTGCCCAGAAGATGCCTAAGGCACTGGAACTCCCGCGTATTGTTACCAATACAAGTATTACGAGAAATAATTAAAAACTTACAGAAATAACAACAAGTGCATTGCCCACACCGCCGATGACCACCAGGATGCCATAGAATGTAAGGAGTAACGCCCTCGTCGGATCATCCACTTTTTTATTCTGTGCAAACTTTTCTAGAAGAATGTTCGGGTCCTGAATGCCTCTGGAAGCTTCTATTAGCCATCTTGCTGACGCGTTCATAGTGAGGTTCTGGTTGGGCTCAAGCCCCTGAAACAAGAGAAAACGATGTGTTATTTTTTTTTAAAGACACTTTCGAACTAGTTTTTATTCCGCCGTAATAAAAATATTCTAATAAGCCTAGTTATTTTACTATAGAACATTGTAAATTATTTGCTAAGGTCTCACGCTTCCCGATATATTCTCTTAATAGAATGAGACAATTTCGTGTTTTTTGAATTAAATCAAATTAATATAGGTACGGAGTTTTTATTTAGTTTGATCAGTTTTAAATACAATACACGAGCTAACACTAAAATTACCTACACACATTATATTATATTACTAGCTGTGCCCGCGACTTCGTCCGCGTGTAATAGTGACTTTTCGGGCAGCATATTTTGAATTACATATACTGTCGTTTGGGTAGCTAAAATTTACTTTACAGTAATGCTTCTCTGTATACGATATTTGACGTATGGCCATCGGGCATGAAAGCATACAGGCTCCTAGGATTGCTAACCCGTGACAGAGCCACATACAACTGACCGTGCGAGAAACAGCTCATACTTAGATCTACACCCACAACTTTCAGCGTCTGACCTTAGGCTTTATTAATTGTCATCGCAAAACATAGGCTGACTGGAAACTGGACTCGTTTAAAACTAAATGGAAAATTGTTTGGAATGAGAGGAATCCGAGGAATGAAAACACGTTCACCTTTTCCACACCCTGTTAAAATCTCTGCTTCTATCAGATTTCGTAGTAAATTGGTCACCTGGTGCCATTGCAAAGTTTTGGGGGGCTTAAATTTCTAAGAAGCATTATGGGTACGCCTACTTTTAATTTTATTTTATGTGCTGGTAGCCCAGGAGCATTGAGGGATTCTAAAAATTCTACTGGGTAGCTTGTAGATTCTCCTTCTTCCATGACTCTGTTAATGGAGATATAATACTCAACATAATCCCCCGGAACATAGCTCAAAATTTCAGCGTTTATTGTTGCTGCTTGGTCGTTATACGTGCGTTCGCTACGAATAACTGAATCCTTATGGCAGCGGCGTGTTTTTTTTTTTTAATTATGGCATCTCGTAGTTGACCTTGAGAGGTGACTACTTAACCGGACTATCCTGTGGCTGCCTTGAGAGAACTCAAAGCCTCCAGCCAGGGGCTTAAAACGAACCTCGGCTTAGGGCATCGCTGGGGAGAGGGCAGCAAGTTGAGATAGGCTGGATCGATTTTTGATTATTTAAGAACGATGGGGTCGGCTTTTTCTAATTGACTACTCTGAGAAGAAAGGCCGAAAGAAACTCAGAGGTCACAGTCGGGAATTTAAATCTACAGGCTCAGCTGCGGCGCGGGCTGGCACTACATCGAGCAAGGGTCGGTGGGGAGGGCACGCCACGATAGCGGCTGTAAGACACCTCTTTGAGGAGCGGCTAGAGAGGCGTCATGGCGCCCTCACCTACGGCCTGACGCAGGTCCTCACCGGACACGGAAGTTTTGGGAGGTTCCTGCACATAATCAGGCGGGAAGAAACGCCCGGGTGTCACCATTGCCAGGATCGCCCAGAGGACACGGTGAAGCATACGGTGGAGGTGTGCCCCGCTTGGGCGGAGCACCGACGTGTCCTCGTTGAGGCGATCGGCAGCGGCGGCGACCTCTCGCGTCCGGGCCTGTTTCAAGCCATGGTCCGGGGCGTGAGGGAGTGGGGGGCAGTTGCCTCCTTCTGCGAAGCAGTCATGCTAGCGAAGGAGGCGGCGAGACGGCTGAGGGAGAGAGCCTCCCGTCCCACCGCCGCGGGAGACGCTCCGGGCGTCGGGAGCCGCGCGACGGCTCCGGGCGTCGGGAGCCGCGCGACGGCTCCGGGCGTCGGGAGCCGCGCGACGGCTCCCGGTCACCGTAGGCGCGGGCCTGCGGGTAGTGAGTAATGGGTAGCTCACCGTCCGATCAGGACCAGGCCCGTGCCGGACGGCGCGTACGTGTTCCACGCGCGCCTCAAAGAGATGTCAGCATCATTCGGAGGGGCCCGTGAGGGCCGAAGCCTGCCGGGTCAGCGGGATTGTCCGAAAGGGTTACCGCCGCTGGCCCGGAACATAAAGGGCTAAGGAAGGAACACGGGTGGGTTTTAGTCAGTAAGAGTCTGACACTCCCTTCCGCTCCACCCAGAGCGGGAAGGGTCATTTGACGATTTCCCATACTGAAAAAAAAAGCGTCGGTGGGGCGGGCAGCGGCGTGGCTCTCAGCGCGCTTTATATAGCCACGGACGCGCAGGCGCGAGGCGTGTCGTGTACGTACTCTGATAGAATACCTTAACAAAAATGTTCGCCGTGATTCTGTAAATTGACATAACTTTTTTATTTATGAACCGATTTAAATGAAATAAACACTAAATGTTAAGTGAAGCTTACTACAATATATTAGTGAAAACCGCACCTGAATCGAATAAGCCGTTTCTGATATTAGCGTGCACAAACACACAGACAAACAAACAGACAAAAAAAAATATAATTACAATTTCGGATTCGGCATCGATATAATAACAACTCCTGCTACTTTTTTTTTATATATTTCTATTGTACAGACACCACTTTTCTACAATTTTATTATATGTATAGATTATTATAAATTATGTACAAATATCATGAAAAAAGAAGTAAAAAAAGAGAAGGGAAGAGCTCATTGGGCAACAAAAAATACGTCCGCATCGCTGTCGATGGGAAAAGTGCCCAAAAGAATCATTGCCACGTTGGATGACAATGCTAATTCTTTTATAAAATTAATTAAATAATAAGTTACGTTATTGCTTTTTATTTTATTTTATTTGGGAAAACAAACAATCATACATTGTATAATTATTATATCTAGATATACCGTAACCTATAAGTAAATGTAGGTAAGATCCTCTACGTTTCCACATGTTACCAGTTTTTATTAGATACAGTTTTGGTAAAATTAAATAAAATCAATATAAAACAACAACGCAATTTTTTCGTTATCTTATAACCCAATAGTTAATACATACTTAAATAATACATAAAAATCAAAAAATTTAAGCAAGGAGCTCAAAAATTTGTTTTGAGGGTTCCGTACCAAAATGGTAAAAAGGAACCCTTATAGTGCGACTCAGTCTGTCTATCTGTCTGTCCGTCTGTCACAGCTGGATATCTTTAGATGACGTTTGCCCAACTATTTAGAAAATAAGTAAGACATAAATTATATATATATGTATATATTTTTTGCAACAGGGACTGAAAGAGGGTCTTAAAAAATCGAAGTGGGGCTACTAAGGTATGTAGGGTATCATATGAAACAGCGCTTTGCACATCTCAAAGATTTTTTTATTGTTTTAGGCTGCATCGTTTACGACTTTTGATGAAAAATGTAAAAAAAAATACCGTTCCCCCACTTTATCTCCGAAGTTTGCATCGATAAAAATCTGAAATTATTCTATGTGATAGAAGTTTTTTTTCCCTCTCTCAGAGAGGAAGCCTGTGTCCCAGCAGTGGGAACATTATAGGCTGATTATGAAAATGATAGAACTTTATGTAAATATTACAGGAAAAATAAAATGATGTCTCTAAACAGCACACATTTTCAGAAATCAACAAAAATTACATTAGTTCCACTATCAGTCAATACCGCATTATTAAAATTCTCTGACGAATAAAGGCCTCGCCGACGAAAATTAAAAAAAAAATCACGTTTCACAATACGGAACCCTCGGTGCGCGAGTCTGTCTCGCACTTGACCGGTTTTTTTTAAATTTATGTTTAAATAAGGCAAATATATCGATATTGTTACAATTATTAAGTTCGGTCCGGAACGTACGGGAACGTACTAACGTTCCCGTGGGATATTTTCCAATATACACGTGGGCGAAGCTCCGAGAAAAAGCTAGTAGGTATTCTTATAAACACTAACATCTTTAAAAATAAAAACATTTTTATTTACAATATTTTTCTACTAAGTAGCAGCTTAGTATAAATGGACACTCAATTTTTATTCCATAACATTTGCAAACAAAGTATAAGTACCATTTGAATAGCTATTCACATAAGTGGATCGAAGACACGTCTCACAATAACAATATTATCCGCACCCCATGGGATACAAAATTACCCCAAATATGGGATTTTTTGAAACAGCTTTGGGATACAAACTGACTCCAGTTTGTATCCCAAAGCTGTTTTGAATGTTGCTTGAAGGTATTGCTTTTGCGGAGCGATTGTAGATTGCAGGAAAGTTTCCTATAAAATGGCAAAAATAATGGAAGTTAATTTATGCTCTGTTTGTTCTTAACTGTTAGACTGTCAGATCTGAGTGTGGGCTTTGACTTTATGCTTTCTATGCTTTTTGATTCTTTCTCGAACACAGTTATTACGGTAAGTACTTTCGAACTCAATTCATTCGTGCACTGCCCAGCATTATAAGTTATTAGTAAAATTGACTAATAACTTGTGTGTGGTGAAAACTGGTATTATAAGTTGATTATTAATAAATAAAATATTTAAATGAATTAATTAATATTTTACATGAATTGTATGTAAAAAAAGAGGATAAAGAATCAGGGCATCAAAAAATTCGTCTGCACTGATGACAACAGAAAAAGTGCCCAAAATGCTAGCAGCATTGCCACGTTGTATGGCGATGCGGATTCTTTGGCCAAAATAGGCCAGCCCTCTGGTCACTTAAAAAGTCGACCAACCACTCGGCGATGTCTCGAAAAACCAAGAGGGCAACCGGATCCCATGGCTCTTGTGTTTCTTTTTTACTTCTTTACGTAGTTTGATTACGATTTTCATTATACAGGTTCTTTTGCTTCTGTCATTGTCATAACTATGATACTTCTAATTTAGGAATTAATTGGTACTTCTTTTCTGGCCCGTGGCTCTTCTCAAGCGAAAGAATACACGTTTCTGTATGCCTGCCAAATTTAAAATTAAGACAATCAAATTATATTTAGCAAGATCAATGAATTCGTTCTATCTATCTGTCCGCTATAGCCAACTTTATCAAACTAGTTTTTAAAGGTACAGTACACAGTAAAAAAACCTCGTAAATTTGCAATAAATTCTTTAATAAATGGACCACAACCAAAAATTCATTACATTAAATCTCCTCACCTGCTAGCGATCAAAATTATTCACACTAACCTGGAACTTACAAGAAACAAAACCGGTCAAGTGCGAGTGCGACTCGCGCACCAAATTAAAACAAATTTGCGGTTTTCGGATTTTTCTTTAGATAGGTACTTGTGCTACATGACATTGCTTCTTGCCAAATTTCAGGTTTCGATTCCGGAACATAAACAGCTGTATTTTTTGGTTGCGTAGACTTAGAAGCTTGAACTTTTTCACTGCTTCAAGGAATTGCATCCTTGACTATTTGATATTAATTTTAACTTGATAACTTTACCCGTTCCTGAGAAAAAGGGTCTTAACCGACGAACAGACAGACGTACAACAAAGTGATCTTATAAGGATTACATTTTTCCTTTTAAGGTGCGGAACCCTAAAAACAAAATCACGTCGACTCCAGAAAAAATATGGCGGCCATTATATTTAATGCGTCCCTTGACGACCTAAGTTACATTGAGGTCCTCCCGCCAGTAAAACGGTTCCGATGAAAAATAGCCAAGACAAGTGTGGTTGATCTCATAATTACGAGAAAGTCAGGTGAAAAAAGCTGGTAATTGAGATTTGTTAGATCCCATAAACGGAGGGATTAAGGGCAAATTATTATTAGGGATTTTCATGGGAAGTAAAGCGGCTTTATGCAGAATTTGGTCTAAATATGTACCTATGAGGATTTTGTTGAACTTATATTTCTGACCGATAAGAATTTAAAAGACATCTCTCTATTCCTGACACGCACTGATATTTTTAATATAGCTGTATTGACCACGAACTTGACGGATTTATAATCCCATTAAATTAAACTTGACATTATGTATTGTATGCTTGACATGGTAAACTTATATTGATTTGATTGAATGTAATAACATAATATTATATTAATGAGTCTTTATTATTATATCTAAAACTGTTTGCATGCCTTAGTTAAGGTAGTTAGTATAGGATCATTTTAAACTTAACATCTATAACTTGTACCTACTTTCTTTGCAAATAAAGAACTATTCTATTCTATATGAAGTATGGAACAACCGACCGCACGGCAGTGATAACAATGTAACCTTGAATTGACCTTTTTTTTCGGGGGAGAACCTTCAAAGGGACTCGACCTCCGGGCGGGAGGTCGGGGAGTGTGGGATTCAATTCCGGAACCCCCCGTGCAACGCCTGTAAGGCACATCCCTGGGGAGACTGTAACTGTCACCTTGAACTGATCCACTGAACTTGACTTGAACTAACGAACTGACTAGTGTCGGACCACCTTGTGGGAGGCTTTCGAACGCTACGTCTTCCGGTACGCAGTCGTCACTCCAAAACCTTTCGGCCCCATCGGCCATCTGTTCTGCGAGCAATGTGCCCTGCCCACTGCCACTTAAGTTTGGCAATTCTTCGGGCTATGTCGGTTCTCCTTGGTTCTTGGTTTTGGGGATAACATTAGATAAATATTGCAACTGGAAAGTACACATTGACAAATTATGTACTAAAATGCAAAGATTTGTATTTTTTTCATACAGAGTAACTCGCGTAGCTGGTATCAATGCAGCATTTTATGCAATTAGTAATTTATAATAAATTACCTAATGTTTTTAAAAGTCTTAACTTCGTGACATTTAATAAGAAATTATTTAAGTTCCTATTGCATAAGTGTTACTACTCAACAAATGAGTTCTTAAATGAAAAATTTGATACAAAATTTAAATTAGACGACGACTCGCCTTTAACCATAAGCCTAAAGAGCGAGGCCATTCAGCAAAAAAAAAAATCGGAAAGCGGTGTCCCCGCACCTTTATTTTCGCAGCGGAGGTGTGCTAAGGCCATTAATAGAATACGAGGCTACTTTATACTGGTTTTGTTGCCACAGAAATGCGGCTTTACTCTGTGCTGATGTCGAGTATATGTGGCTAGCATATTAATTCCAACCAATTCGTCGGGTTTTATTCAAGTCATGTTTTCAGGTATCGCTTTCAGACATCACCGTGAAGTGTAATTGATGCCTTCTCATTTACTAGAGGCAGCTAAGTAGTTTATTCGCTAACATCAATCTACATACTAAAATAATCAAGCTGAAGAGATGGTTTATGTTTATACTTCATGAACATAAATGTACAGAGGCGGACTTAATGTCATAATATGCATTTTCTACCAGTCAACTTTTGGGTGATGTAGAGACAAACAGTGCTAGGTGCAATCATGAACATTGAGGAATATTTTTTTATGTTTTTTTTGCATAATGATCTTATAATATTCCCATTGCTGGGACGAGAGACTCCTCTCGGTGAGAAGCAGTGGGCTGTTAATCCAGCACGCGGGCCCAGTGCGGGTTAGTAGATGTCACAGATAAGATAATGATATATTTAATTATTTCTCACCACAATATTCCTTATAGCTCCTGAACTATAAATAATCGCTGAATATACATGGCAGTCTTCGGGAAGCCCTTAAAGAGAGGCTTCTACAAAAATCCTTTGGAGGACTTTTCACTGGCCACCCCTGTAGCACTTCCACTTACTAAGTTCGAGCCATTTGGGGTTGAAACCACTTTGATTTTCGAGACATCGTCAAGCGGTTGGTCAATTCTTCACTTGATAAGAGGGCTGGCCTATCTTTTGGCCAAAGAATCAGCATTCTTATTGACAGCGATGCGAACGAATTTTTTGATGCCCTTTGATTATTTCCCCCCTCCCCCCTTTTTATAAACATGTACATAATTATTATTTTAAAACTGTTAGCTTTTTAAATTAATGAAAATATCCTGTTCTTACGATGATACTCAAATTATTTAGTCTCGATAACAAGTTGCAAAAACTTTCACCTTTTTCTACGAACCGAATCAAACTAGTAATTTATTTATCAAGAAATTCTCCTAAATACCTAGTCGAATGAAGAAGCTCGCTAAATCAATCCATTTGGATGAATTGACTGGCAGAATTTGTGAGTTAGTGAGTGAGTTAGGTTTGGAAAATAAATGAAAATAGACTTGAATGAGAAACCGAATTATTTCAGTCTATTTTCATTTACTTTCGAGACCGAATCCAATTAATCCATTTATCTTGGGTAAACCTATAAAAATTTTACATGGTCTTTCGAGCTGGATTTGAACCAGCGAATCGCCTGCACGAGAACTTATAAAAAAAAAATTATTGTATGGTTAACATGGATTTCTTAAGCTTGAGAAAAAGAGTTTTTTCCTAAATAATTTCACGCGGTATTGAAAAAAATTTGGTAAATGGTTTAGTTTGACTTTGATAAGGAGACAAACTGTGACATACTCTTAAAAGCTATTTCCAAATACCAGATCATCAGATATTCAAGTCAAGTAAAATCCAATGCGATATAAATTCAGAAAAGACTAGGCTACAATAAGCGTCAATTGGCCACAAAACATAAGTCTATAAGCCGAGACAAGATAGCTCCAGGGTCTTTATTTATTGAAAGCAAGAGAGATTTCAGACTCGAAAAAAATACAAATCTTTTATAAAATCCATGCACGTTTTGATAATAAATCTATAGGTTTGTCTTTATTATTGCTGTTAAGGTTAGTAATTTATTTAAAGTGACATTCAGCTCCTAAATAAATTTTTCCTAGCAGACGAAATCGATTTAATCACGATTCACTTTTTTTTTATGTGTACCGTACAAAGGGCCCTTTGTACAGACGCCAGCACATTAAGCTACTACAATCTGTCAAATCTCTTTAATAGATTTTCAACTTTATCGCTAAAGCATAAGGTTCAAATTTCATTGGGAAAATTTGACAGTTTCGGGAAGGTTGATGTGCTGGCGTCTGTACCTACGGTACGGCGTATAAACCGCGCCGTAGAAAAAACGTATCAGTCAACAAGCTTCCATAGTGGACCACTATGGAAGCCTTTTGACAGACACCTTTTTTACAGCAGCAGAAAAAGAATAAGTCGGTAAGTAATTGTTTGCCGTTGTCGACTTGTAAAAAAGAAGTCTGGATTACCGAAAGCAAGTATGTTTATTTCGTTCCAGTGTTTTATTTACTTCTTAAGAACAGCTCTGTTAAATAATAAGATTTTTAAAGCGGGTTTTTTAGTCTCTAACTCTGTAGATAGAAGAATATATGAAGGTAAAGAACTGACAACCCTACTTTATTAACTCTCTGTAGACCTATTTCTATTCTCCCATTTCTCTCTTAAGTTTTTGAGCACATAGTTCATAGACAATTATCATTTTTCTTAGCATTAATCGCGATAATATCCCCTTTACAATCCGGTTTTCGCTCGGGTCACAGTATTGTAACTGCGCTTTTGAAGGTGTCTGACGACATCCGCTGGGCAATGGAGAATAATTCCCTTACTGTTTTTGTACTGCTTGACTTTAGTAGCGTCTTCAACTCAGTAGATTTCGACATTTTACTAGGTTTCCGCAAATCTATCAATATCCCTTCTTCCACTTTAGCCTGGTTCAGGTCTTATCTTCGGGGACGCTCTCGGTGTGTTCGCCTGGAAGAGTCTTTTTCTGATTGATGTGGCCTCAATGAGGGTGTTCCTCAGGGTAGCGTTCTCTCTCCTATTCTTTTTCAATTTTCATAAACTTTGTTACCGGAATAATCTCCTCTAGTTTTAATCTGTACGCAGATGACTTGCAGCTTTATCAACATTTTACTGTAGCTAACGCCGGTTCTACAACTGCTGTAATGAATCATGACCTGGCTTGCATCAGCGTTTGGGCTAAGTAATTTGGTTTGCAAATTAACCCAAACTAAATCCCAAGCTATGATCATAGGCAGCAAATTCGTTCGCAATGCGGCTGATGTTACATCTCTGATGCCTTTAGATCTCGATGGTGTTCGCATTGACTATACTGAAATCGCTAAAGATCTGGGTGTAGTTATTAACTCCAAACTTTCGTGGAGTTCTCAGGTCAATAAGGTCAGCCGAAAGGTACATTTCTCCTTTCATTCGCTGAAATGCCTTCAAAGTCTTCTGCTTTTGAAGATTGCTTATTAAGGCTTATTATGCATGCAACATGTTAAGGTAAGGTCCAGGTATACATGCATTACCAATGATTTCAGCAAGTTAACGTCAAACGGAATTGAAATAGGAAATAAATAATTAAGAAAGAATTTCATATTGAATTGTAACTCAAAAGCGATAAATCATTTTTAATAATCGACACAATGTAAAAATTGTTATGAATGAATAAATAAATAAAATAAATCCAAAATCTTATTAGAGATAATTTTCTTCTCCTTCACAAATAAAGATAAATCTGCTGAAGTAATTCGCTAAACGAGAAAAGAAAGGTAACCTTTTTTTTTGGTATCGTATCTTTTATCTTCATTGTGCGGTATCCTCTCTAGCTAAATGTTTACATTTGTATGCAAACTGTTTTATTTATTCCCTGTTGAATAGAATTACTTTTATTGGCCAGATTTCCTTTTATTTTTCATTTGTAGGGGTCAAGGTACAGTCACGAGCATAAATACGTTACAATTACGAAGAATCAAAAGCAATTTTCTCCTAAAGTATTGATAGAAATTTTAAGGCGTTTCGAAAATTCGAAACCATTTAGTTATAAAATGGCCTTTCTCAAAGACACGGTCGTTTTTTCACGAGAAAATCGCTTTTGAAAGTTGCGACCGCTGAGCGTGGGGTCCTGTTTTCAATTCTCAGAACGAGCTAAGTGTTATTGGGTTTTAAAATATAGAATTTATTAGTAACAGCCCCGAGTTTGGAAGTTGTGATACCCCTGTGCCTCAGAAAGCACGTTATGCCGTTAGTCCTGCGCCTGATCTCCCTCCAGTCCCATCGGACTATGAGAGTGAGAGAAGAGAGAGTGCACCTGTATCTACGCACACACTTGTGCACTATAATTATCTCCCGCGCCGAAGGCTAGTCTCCATTGAGATTGGCCGTTAATGACCGAAATACGACCTGGGGACCTATTATTATTCGTGCAGTTTGAACACCTTCATACAAATTAGTTTACAGACTCGGTGCCAACGAATTTCGTCTAGTTTCCCGCGAGGGATCCCAGAATTTTAATAACGAAAGAATTGAGAAAATATAGACGTCATTTTCGCGTAAACCGGCGGTAGTTTCCATTTGTTCTATGGAACATCATCACTCTGCATATTGCTGTGAACGAACCAAGCAGAAAAGCCACAGCGCTCATTTCGATCACCACAAGTGTTCATTCATCATGCTTTATCACCATTTCGCCATGAATTGTCCAGCCATTACGTTAACGCCAACAAGCAGAGTACTAGGCACATTAATTAATTAAAACGCACGGCACATAAAGTTTATTGCACAATATTTGACGCGTTGTTCGACGCCATAACTTTTATGATAAAGCCCCACTCTACGCGCACTTGGATGGTATGTGGAACTTTGTCCGATTATAGTATGCCGGACATTTATTGCTTGATATTGTATAGTCTGCGCATGGTGACTATACTTCGTTGGTCATCACGTCTACGCCGGCTGTCGCTGAAAACCAACGGGGCTCAGCATTATGCTGAGCGATGGCCGAACTTATTTTTTTTTTGTGGTTTTGTTCTTTCCCTGCGTCACGATTGCCGCAAATATGCGTTTATTCTTTCTTTTAATATAATGAAATTCGAGAAATTCAAAAATTATTTGCAAAAAATTTAAGAAATTTTGAATTTCTCAGGCTATCGTCAGAAGTCATGCTAAAGTAGAGATTGAAAAGTTCTCAACTTTAAATTCAAAAACCAGGACTTTAAGAACTACCTAAAAATCCTTTTGAAACTACGATGCTCCTTATGATACTTATCAGGCAATTAGAAACTTAACAGCGTGTTGAAATTTAATTGCGTTTGATTATTCCACCATTAGGCCCGTTTGCATTAAACATCGCGGTTCTTACGCAAAAAGGTTATTTTTAGCCTGCATCATCCCACTGCTGGGCAAAGGTCTCTCCTCATGACTTCCAGATCTTTCAATCCAGGGCTAAAGTAGACCACTGGTCGTTTGTTTTGTCCAGCTCATCCCGCCATCTTCTACGGGGTCTGCCGCGACGCCTTCTTGCTGCGTCAGGGCTCCACGTGGTGGTTATTTTGGCCCACAGCTTATTGGGCATACGGCAGACGTGGCCAGCCCAGTCCCACTTCAGCTTAGCGACTTTTTGAGCAATGTCAGCAATCTGTGTTTTGGAGCACAGTGTGGTGTTGCGAATATGGTCTGTCAATTTGACGCCTAAAATACTGCGCTCCATTGCACGTTGGCAAACCTTGAGTTTGAACTTTTGAATGTTTGTCAAAGTTGTTTGTTTGTTTTATTTTACAACCATAAAAATTTGTAAAATAAAATTACATACCTAGATTTAAAAACATAGGTATAAAGCGCTACAAGGATATTGGTTATTGTGGCGCGTTACCAAAATCGGAACTAACGCTGCATTCCCATCACCCAATGCCCATCTAATATTCTTTTTAATGCATTTCATGTGATATTTCAAAATACTATTGCACAAACGATCACCAAAAAAGTGCTCCCACTGTCAACGTCATTCGAGTGCCAATATATCCTTGAAAACTCCGTTTACAGTTATTATAACTCTGACGGCAACAACCTAAACAGCCTTATTCTGACGAAAATAAAGATCATAATGGTTTTGACAGATTTGACAATGGCAGCAACCCAACAAATCTTATTAGAATGAGAATAAAGATCACTCTGATTTGGAAAGTGATGCAAAATCTGAGGTAGTAAAAAAAACTGTGAAAGGACTGTTTGTAATTAAACTGTTTAAAACATCGTACTTTCTGAAAAAAAAACCTGACTTAAGGCTCGTACACACAGGCGCGACGCGACACGCGACACAAAGGCACCGCTCGTCGCGCGACTTGCGGTGCCTTTGTGTCGCGTGTCGCGTCGCGCATGTGTGTACGAGCCTTTAATCATAATGGAACGAAAAAAACTCCTTATCTTTCTCGGTGAAAAGTAAATACGTTATTATTTGTGAAAATCTTTTCACAATAAAAAAACAGATTTGCTCTTCACACATAGGTACTCGTTCGAAGACGACACTACGGTAATTTAAATGAGACACATAACAAGGCGAAAATCACAGTGACAGGGGTTGAAATGGGAATGATTTTGTAATGATAAATGCGGGAACAAAGACCCATTACCTAAATGGATTTTCCCACGAACGGGTTTGCAATTCAATCATTATGAAGGACATTTCAAAGCCTTTCGCGATGTTCTTTAAGGGGACTATAGGACCTAAACGCAAAAAATGCAAGTTTTATAATGCCTAAAAGTATAATATCGACTACAGTAAACAAAATCAGGAAAATATATGCTATTTTTAGGGATATCTAGTAAGATAGTGTGTTTTAAAACATAATACTTATAACTAATTTGATACGACAGAAAAAAAATAATGAAGATACCTCTAAAAACTTTCTTTTTACAATAAAAACCATACTAATATACATGATTGTATGTATATTAGTATGGTTTTCAAATTTTTTGTCAGGTTATTCTACAAGCAACATACTAAGGCACTAGAGTTTTATTTTTTTAGTCGAAACAACAGATTTTTGTGAATAGATAATTGCTTCATATTTTGCAACAAATTACAAGCGTTGTGACATCGCGCTTCACTTTCTTTTCTACGCTTTTAGGTCATGTAGTCCCCTTAAAAACGAACATTGTAATTTTCACAAACAAAACACATTAAACATTACACACAAAACTTAACCTTATCACTCGACCCGTGCGACTGTTACTGCTTAACTACGAACATGATGTTCAGCATAAAAAAAGGCATAGCCCAAAATGTCCATCTTCAATAACAAACTCCTCGCAGTGGTCACGTCGCTCACAGCTGTCACAGAATGACCCAAGAGAACGTAATTTTAAGGGTATTTTACTTTCCCAAAAGAGATCCTTCTTAAGGAAGTCTACCAATACGTGTTGTGGATTCCATTAAACTCTTTGAAACTTTTGTATTCATATATGGCAAAAGATGGAACATTATATATTTAGAATATTTATATGATAGATGTGAGTCGAAACGCCGGGAGGGTACGCCCTAGGAGGATATACAGTGACCTTATTAGTGATGTTATATCTATAATTATGTACGCCATAATAATTACAGATTTAATATTAGAAATTTTACATAGATTGACACAATGGGCGGGCTTATCGCTAAAAGCAAAAGATACAAAAAAAGAAGATAAATATTTATAAAGAGAAGGCAGTTATAACAACTCTGATTGTGTAACATAATTACGTCATTGGCCATTTTGTAATTTCTTACATCATAATTTCTTTGGTTGGTGCATGTTGGATGTACAGACGCCAGCACATCAAGCTACCCAACTTACACAAGTCCGTTCCACTTTCTTACAGTCTGATATGATGATGTAAACACTTTGTTCATGTGTTATTATGTGTGTCATTAGCACTATTATTTCTACACTTTTTACACTACACTAACTAAAGCTACCCAAAACTGTAAAATTTTCCCAATCAACTTTGCTTTAGCGATAAAGTTGAAAATCTATTAAAGAAACTTGACAGATTGTAGTAGCTTGGTTTGCTGGCGTCTGTACGTCAAATTTGACCACAGTTTACTAATACTATAGAGCAAGCTAAACATGACGTTTCGAAAAGTTGCCACTACATAAAGCGTAAAATGTGTATTGGGGATGATATTCTCATTTTATAGCTGAGCATGTATGTCTATTTTCTTTTTTCATATTCCAGTTTAATATATTATTCTATCACATTTATATTTAAATTATATTATTTTTACCGGTACAGCGTCCTAATAATTGTTTGCTGCACCGGACGACGTCATTACGTCAGCGCCGAAACCAGCGCTGGAGCTCTATCTTGCATAAGGTACTACAATAATATTATGTATATTTAAGACCTTTTATGTATACCTATTTTCACAAATAAAGATTGATTGATTGATTGATTGAAGGTCGCAGCATAATGCTGAGCGATAGCCGTTTTGCGTAGATGTGACGCATGTTTCCCCCAACCTTTACTTATTGTTTTTTGTGTTTATGTTCGTTTTTGCGTCGTGTTTACCGAAAATAAACGTATTTTCTTTCTTTCTTAAATGTTTGAGAAAATTAATAGTAAAATCATATTCAAATATATTTTCCAGAAAATAAGAAAACACATAAAAGGATACTAGGAAATATTCTAGTACAGTATAAAATATTATTCTTCATGTGGGTTGGTAGACTCATAAATATTTTATGTCATTGTTTGTTATTTCCGAAAGGATGAAAATATACCTTTCCTGAATACCTGTATTTTTCTAGATAATAAAATCCCGACTTACAATATTGTTACAGTATTGTAATATGTTTTATGTACTTTTTATGAGGTCTTCCTGTGTCTTTTATACCTGTTTGACTTAAAGCAGGTATACAAGCAAACACGTTTTGAAGTTACCAGAAAAAGCGCGTACTATGTAATGTAAACTACCCGCACCAATAAAAAACAAAGCGAAAATAGACATATTTAAAAGGAAAACTTTGAAAATTTTTGCTAATAAAAGTTACTACTTCTCGGTAAACGAATATCTGAGTGATAGACTTAAGACAAACAGGCGCGACACGCGCCCGTTACGCGACTTGCGATGCCTTTGTGTCGTGTCGCGCCTGTTTGAAGGAGCCTTTATAAAATCATGATTCAAGTAGGTACTCGAGACTTTGAATTTTCTTTGATCTATTAATTATTATTAAATTTTTCAATAGATACCTTTTACATTTTATATTAAAGCTATTAGTTTATCTCAGAAAATACGTACATCATCATTATAATATTATAGTAGTATATTGCTAAGTAATGTTAACAAACAAATGCTTCCTCTCTCCTAACTCACTTATTTTGCTGTGCCCGACAGGGTCCATATGATCTAATTATAATTTGACCACCTAAGAATACCTACATGTGGAATGCAATAAAAGTATTGAGTAAAAAAAGTAGTTTAAAAAAATTTAAACTTCAAAAAAAATAACTTTAATTTCGGAAGTCGGTCTCTTGGGATCTGTATTCTATTTAGTTTTAGTTTTTTGCCACCGACTTAATTTAATTCGATACATGAACTGTTTGTTTTCTATTAATTAAATTAAATTTTATTCGAAATCATCCATCGGTTTCTTAATAAACTTCAACTATATCCAAAGACTCTGGTTATTTATCTCCTTTGCTGACTGTACATTTCCAATGCCCAAGTTTTGGTCTCCAGTGGGTTTTCATTTCTTACGATTTTGAGTAGTATATGGTCTCTTACTTACTTATTTATTTACTGTCATACTTTTTTCCCTTTAAAGTAGCTCCAAGGGGCTCTGAGGCAGTTTGTCAACAGCCCCTTATGGGTTTAGCGAGAAAAATAAATTCGTTCCGTGTAACATTTTGAAGACAGCTCTCTAGCAGTCATATTTGAGAGGCTGAGGAATAAGAGGTCATGTGGAACTCAATCGTGTTGTTGATGTTTCTGTAAGATAACAGATAACTAACTACTAACTAGATAACTGATTTACGTATACATCCGTCACCTCACACATCAGGTCCAGTTGAAAACCAGCGTCCTGAGCACCAGTTGTCTGGCATTTTTGCTGAACTGGGCCTTTTTGGCGCAGCCGTGAGGCACACTTTCCTGCTAATTTCTTACATCGGACTTTGCACTTTTTATTTTTATCTTATTTTTTATCTGATGTACGACTAATATCTAACTACCTGGTGTATTGTGTGTCTCTTAGTCTGTGCTAAATAAATGTATTTTCTTTCTTTCATTCTTTATAACATTTTTGTAACAACAGAACACAACATCACGCCTGTAACCCTCGAAGAGTTAGGCGATGTGTATTTATAGTACAACTGCAATTCACCAGTGCCATGTACAGATATTCTATTTCACGAAGTCCGTTCGGCTTTGATTGTAGTAGTGACGTATCCCGACAAGCGCGCTCCCACAGCGGCTGCCCCTTGCTGCCGTCGCATGAGGCTATTTCCGCGAATGTGTACCGTTTTACTTCACCCATTGTTGAGTCTCTGTTGATCACAATGTGTATGTGCACGCTTGATAACATTCATAGCCAAACGGACTTCGTGACATAGAACATCTGTAATAGGAAGCAAGGCTATTGTCATCAATTGGGTTTAAATCCAGAATCTGAGCTGCTACTGAGAAATTCCAGAAGAAAAAACACAATTAGATAAATTTTTGTCCGAACCGGCAATCGAACTCGTGATCAGCAGTAACGCTTGCTACCAGTAGACTAACGAGGTTTTCTCGGCAGATGATGATGATATGGAATATGGATGCAAAAATGTCTTACGATGATGCAAAAAAGTAGCATACCTACTATTTTGCTCAATTTGAATATAACCACAATTAAAGCAGATGAATTTTGCGCAGATAAATTATTTACTATTTGTGGGAATTTCAGATGATATTTAGCATTTGAGTGAGATACCTGAGATACAGGTTTATTAGTAAGTTAAGAAATAATTGGATTCTACCTGAACTAGATTCGGGTAAAATCCAATTATTTCTAACTATCTCTAGTTTAAGGCCCTATTTTGTAAATGTTTACGTAAATCAAGTATTTCAATAAACACTTTCAATTTCAACATGATCACTTTCAACCCCTAACAACCAAAGGAATACCCATACAATTACTAACACTTCAATAAATTCGGTTTTCTCATTCACCAAAACAATCTTTGTTATTGAAAGTTCTTCGCAGCTGAAATCAGCCGTTTATTGTTATAATATTTGAAAAGCGGATTGTTAGCGAAAGGAAAATGTCATCCATTTAAAGGCTCCAAATATAAGTTTAATGAAATTCCTGCTTTGACATTTCTCGACGATGTCGTTGAATTTTCGTTTATTTATTGATGGAGAAAATCAAGGGAAATTTTAATCTCAGAATACTGATTTTGCCATGGGGAGAAACTACAGAGCGGCACCTGCTACGATCTTTATTATATTTCAAACTCAAACACAAAGCATTTATTTCAATTAAATCATTTACAGGCACTTTTGAATTGACAAGAAGTCGGTCAGTCAGAAAAAATGAAGCTAGTTGCCCATTCCAAAGCATAGCTAGGTACCTACCTATGGAGAAGAACGGGCAAGAAACTCCATGGATACTCTTTTAAATAATATTTTTACAAAAATATTGGTTACATCATTAATGTTGAATTTATAATAATAATTTACCAAAAATGTAAACAAATATGAGTTTATGGAAAAATAACTTTAAATCCTACACAATAAAACTCAATTTACGCTACAACTTGAGACATTTTTACAACTTTTTCAATAGTGCTAGTCACTCTGAAATCAACTTAACCACCATTGAAATAAAGTTGATATTTGTTTAACTTCAAAAAAACATCAATTTAAAACATAGTAGGTACATATTTGAATTGTCTTTACCTTTACGTGACATTGCACGTCGCCATTCAACACAGACCAATTTGAAGATTTTATTGTAGGTAACGCTTAACAAAAGCTAATAGTAACACGTCTTCTGTGAAAAAAACTTGACAGACTGGAAAAAATTACAGACAATACTTATGTAGCCAGACAGACATCGTAGACCAAGTTAATAATAGAGCCCCATTTGCATCGTTTAAGTACGGAACTCTAAATGTCAACACTTCCTAAGTAATAGCCACTTCAGTTTAACCATATTATAAAGAGGAAATGGTAAAGAACGTAACATAAACACGAGCCACATAATTAGAGTGACAAGTACTGTAAAATGGAACTAATTAAGAACCACCGTTCTAATGGAGATTAACAATGTTTCCATAAGTCAATTACACTGAAAATACAATAAATTATTTTGCTAGGAAACGAAGACCAGAATAATAAACTTGTGGCGAGGAAGCCATTGTATTTTAAAACTTCTTAGTGCTTGGCTAGACTGCAAACGCAGGCGCGAGGCGGGCGCGTTGCGGTGTACTCAAACATAAGAACTTCAAATTGAGCGTCTATAGTGGACACGCGCGGAGCGCCCTGGCAACTTACGCCATACTCGTTCATACAAGTGGCTGCAGTGAGTGATCTGGGTTCTCAAAATAAGTTTTCATCATCCATATTTTATTTTGCCAAACACTGGACACAACACTCGTAACGAAGCCGCGCTCGACTGCGGACAGGCAGATCGTGCGTGTTCCCGCAATCGCGCCGCTCCCCGCCCCGCGCTTCCAGTCTGGCCAAGCACTTAAGGCTCCTACAAACAGGCGCGACACGCGATATAATCGCGCGCGACACAAAGGCACCGCTCGTTGCGCGACTTGCGGTGCCTTTGTGTCGCGTGTCGTGTCGCGCCTATTTGTAGGAGCCTTTAGAGCGAGATGACTTGCACGCTTAACGCGAGGGCCGGTTCGAAGTGACGCGGGAAACGATTTCCTGACTTAGGAGAGGCCTTTGACCAGCAGTGGCACAGTATTATATACCTAGGGTTGTAGACCAAAAAAATATAACTTTTGGATTGCAAGAGTAAAAAGAAATCGAGGGGAAATCATCTCTCAAATGGCATGAGAATCGACAAGGATTGTTTAAGAAAGTCTCTACAAGATTGATTAGTAAGGGCTGGTTTTTCCATCGCCAGATAACTTTTATTCGAGGAATAAAATTGACGTTTGACAGTTTTTGTATCAAATAAGTGTCAAAATTTCAAAATTATTCCTCGAATAAAGTTATCAGGTCATTAATACTTACTAAGTTTTGAACTTTTAATAGCAGTAGGTCTTTAAACCTATAGGACACGTCTCTATCTAACAAAAACGTAGTGAAACCCTCGCGACTAGATATTTTGCTGTGACATCACTTTATGATCTGAAGCGATAAGTAGGTCAAATGGTCTCGTCTTAAGTACATTATAGAGTTTAAATTGTGATACTGAAACGAAAGTGAATTTTTTTATGCTTTGTTGGTTAAAAAAGACTAAATAAATGTCGGCAAAGTCCTACTTATAATAATAACTAATTTAACTAATTCACCTAATCACAAGCAACAGCAACACTCATCACTCATTCACAACCAACAGCAACACTCATCATTTATTCACAAGCAACAGTAACACTCATCACTCATTCACAAGCAGCAGAAACACTCATAACTCATTCACAAGCAATAGCAACACTCATCACAAGCAACAGTAACACTCATCACTCATTCGCAAGCAGCAGAAATACTCATAACTCATTCATAAGCAACAGCAACACTCATTCACAAGCAGCAGAAATACTCATAACTCATTCATAAGCAACAGCAACACTCATTCACAAGCAGCAGCAACACTCATTCACAAGCAGCAGAAACTCTTATAACTCATTCACAAGCAATAGCAACACTCATCACTCCTTCACAAGCAGCACCAACATTCATCACTCATTCACATGTAGCAGCTACACTCATAACTAGGTAATACACAAACAGCAGTAACACTCATCACTCATTCACTAGAAACATCAACACTCATTCACTAGCAGCTGAAGCACTCATCACTCATTCACTAGCAGCAGCAACACTGGTCACTGGGTGTTCATAAACACTCACTCACAAGCAGCAGCAACACGCATCACTCATTTCATAAATTTATCTTGACCTAACCACATTAAAGTATTTACGTAAAGAACAAAATCTCTTAGCGCAACAATTTTGTTTACAAAGATAGCAAAATAACTTACAAAGTTAGCTAATACTTCCACAAAGCTCCGAATAACTTTTGAATTATCAACTTTCCAATATTTCTATTAAGACTATCTGGAAACCGATTTATTTTGTGGTTTGAAAGTTTGACAAGTGAAGGTTAAAGATATTTCATCCGCCATTTATTTATTTTACCCAGTGGTGGTCTGGAACTATACTGATTTGTTTCTCCAGTAGTAACAAGTAAAAGAGTATTTCAGTTTTAACGAAAAAAAAATATATGCTGAACCTAAAAACCATTGACATAGCCCCTTTGCATTGGATTGGCCTTGAATTTAAACGTTTTAAAGAACAAGAATTGTTTAGTGCTTAAAAACGTGTAAATTCAATTCGCGATCTCATTTCAGCGATAATTAATGTCAAAAACTTGTATAGATAGATAGAAAGAATACTCTTTATAACATTATAAAGAGTATTCTTTCTATCAATCTAAAAAAAAAAAATTTTTTTCTATCTAAAATTTCTACATTTATATCTGTAATTTATATGGTGTAAGTACATACTTACACCATATAAATTACAGATATAAATGTAGAAATTTTACAAGGGGTGACACAGTGGGCGGTCATGGCTAAAAGCGATCCTGTGAAGAGGGTAGACAATACTGCAGGTAGTATATGGTGTATCATACAATAAATACATAATGTACAGACAATCTGTCAAATTTCTTTACATCAATGTCAATTAGAACTACAACAGCTAATGTTAGAACTACAACTAATGTGATGTATTATATTATATGTATTAGTGACATGTTCTGTATTGCTTTTATATTTTGAATTTTTGTTTATTTTGATTTAATTTTTAATTTTGTGACCCTGACAATTTGTATCTTTTAATTTTCCTTTACTTGAATTGCTTTGACATTGTATTTTAATTTTAATTCTATTACCTTTTAAATGTTTTCGTTAATTTATTTTATTTGTATACATTGAAATTTTATTTAGAAACATTTTACTTAGAGAAATTTTATTCTGTGGCAGTAGCATTGTGATTGCAGCATTGTGTTATTTGAATTTTAATTTTATGTAAATATGGGTCTTGCCTGAATGAAATGAATTTAATTTTATTTTATTTTTATTATTTTAATAAATTTTCAACTTTATCGCTACAGCATAAGGTTCAAGGTTGATTGGGAAAATTTAGCAGTTTCATGTAGCTTGATATGCTGGCGTCTGTATATTAAACATTAATATTATATACATAATATTATATTACTTATCTATACATAATATTATATTACTTATCTATAAAAATATTTAGACAATAATAAACATTAAATAGGAGCAAAGAAATAAAATGGTTTTAAGGAGAGATAATAATATAATAAGTGTCTTTAACCATAATTTTAAAATTGGACAAAAATTGAGCGTGCCCTATCGACACGGGCAAGGCATTCCATAACATATTACTTGAACTGAACAAGATTTATCATAGGAACTGGTAGAATGCATCGACATCTCTAGTTTTAAGTTTTCCGATGACTCTCTGGAAAATCTAGCTTATCTTTTATTACACGACAACTATATAAGGTCAGGTTAAACTGTCAATTTTCACCTAGATGTGTCGTCGTGTGTGATTTTACTCGGTGGCATGCCAGGTAAATAGTGTTTGTAGAAAGGAGTAAAAGCTATCATACTGACCCAAACGTTTCGCCACTGACGATCCGGCAGCTGAAGCGGGAGAAAAGTTTAGGTTAGATTAGATTTTATTTAGGTAAAGAAATATAATCGAGTGAGCGAGCCTCTAGCGGCGAATTCAAGAGGCGTTTGTGCTAATACAGATTTTATGAATGTCAAATTTTAAATGTCACTGAACGGGTGTCAACGGCGCCCCGTAGGTACACGTTCAGTGACATTGTGTAATATATGGCATAATAACAGGTAGTATAATACACTTGAAATAATGTTCACATGATATAATTTTCATATAAATAAATAACCTAAGTTCATGTGATCGAATGTTATATGTACCGGTTGTATTAGTTAATTCCGTACACAGATTTGTTGTGAAGGTTAGTAAGTTCAGTTAGTATAGAGAAATACGTTCCACTGAGATGCACTAAGTAGTTAAGTTTATTTAAGTTAAGAGTAAGTAACAGTACTAGAGTGGGAGGCGATTATTTATCCCATTTATAAGCTCATTAAATTCTAATTCGTTAGTTATGTCATTTTATTATGCTAAATAATAATAATAAGCAGAAAAATTTACGGCGACGAGACCGTACATTATATTTTGTAAAACCTTCTTTTGCGCTAATAAAATTTAATATAACGTTCATTTCATATAATTTACAATTTGCATAATGCTCTTTTTATAAAGGTAACGTTCAGTTGACCTAATTTTCATATACTCATTTTCGGTCAAAATGATGTAATGAATAAGTAAATATCAGGAAACGTCATATTGCTATAACCTCACTTAACCCAAATGATTCACCAACAATAGAGGAGATCTGGCGCTCGGCGACCGCTGCCGTGGCACGCTCGCTTTCGCTCGCGCGCCTTCGTGCGTTATTGGTCACTGATGTGACCTAACCTAATCTATAACAAAAATGTTGGGCGTTTAAAATCTAATCAGTTTTTGCAAAAATATACAAAACAAAGTACTTACGTATAGACGTTTCTAAATTATATGAAACGCTACTTATAGATTTTGAATATTATACTAATTAAATATTAGGTAATTCAAATTTGCATTATAGAAAATGTTCATTAAACCATATAAAATTAGGTAAAATGAAATTATATCAATAATTCATTATATAATTTCATCGTTATATTAAAAAAAGTATATTTAATGAAATAAGGTCATAATTATGATCATTAGAACTTTTGTTATTATTTCAAACATTACACATCCGACAATGGGACCCAATTACTACGGCCCCACTGCCCATTCGTCTATCTGTCACAGGGCTGTATCTTTTGACCCTTGAAATTTTCAGTGTGTATTTCTATGGGCACTATAACGACAAATAATAAAAATTTATTAAAATTAAAAATTAATGTTGGTAGATAAAAGAAACGAAAAAATACGTAGTAGCATTGTACGTTTACGTCGGTGCGGAACCCTTGGCCGCTTTTTTATCGCAGATTTGGTAACGTGAAACATTCGCGTGATTGTAAAAAACAACGACTATGGGTATGTCGGTGTTTTATATTATACAAACTCGCGAATGTTTGTAGGGAGAAAATTTATCCCTGCGAATCGAAAACGTATGTTCTCCTTTTTTGTTTGAAACAAAACGATACTGCGCTACACGAGACATAATCAATATTTTATTTATTTGTTTAACACATTACTTTACGCCTGTATACCCGGCACGGTTAGATAAAGGTGTACCTAATAGTACACACGCCAGCACATCAAGCTACTACAATCTGTCAAATTTCTTTAATAGATTTTCAATTTTATCGCTAAAGCATAAAGGCCCCTGCAAACAGGCGCGACGCGCGACGCGAATCACGCGCGACACAAAGGCACCGCTCGTTGCGCGACTTGCGGTGCCTTTGTGTCGCGTGTCGCGTCGCGCCTGTGTGTACGAGCCTTAAGGTTCAAAGTTGATTGGGAAAATTTGACAGTTTCGGGTAGCTTGATGTGCTGGCGTCTGTACATTTCGCCAGATATAGTTGGTGTTTCGTTAATATCGGCGACCCTACTTAATTTTTATATTTATTTGTTTATTATGAAGCATTTCAAATAAAACCCTGTTAATTTGGTCCTAGAGAGAGAGGGTCTGGTGAGAGCAGTGGTGGCCCAGTGGTAAATGTCATTTGCAATGGACATTTCCACCATTTTTAAATTGTGCATTTTAAATTGTGGAATATTGTGGATGCGTCACTGCTATAAAGGGAAATGTGGACAGTAATCGCAAACTGGTAAAAAATATCGGGCTAATTTGTTAAAGTTTGAAATTAATGATATTTTTACTTCAGAATTAAATATTTATTTATTAAGCTAACATTTAAAATAATAATATGTACAGACGCCAGCACATCAAGCTACTACAATCTGTCAAGTTTCTTCAATAGATTTTCAACTTTATCGCTAAAGCTTATGGTTCAAAGTTGATTGGGAAAATTTTACATTTTCGGGTAGCTTGATGTGCAGGCGTCTGTACATGTATGATGAAAAAATAAGCAAAAGAATCATAAGGCATCAAAACATTCGTCCGGATCGCTGTCAACAGGATCAGTGCCCAGAATTGGAAAATTGGAAATTCTTCACATTACTAAAATAAATTAGTTACTTAAATGACTATAATAACAACAGATTTCATTTTAAAGCAAAGAGATTTTCGAAATCCTGAACAAAAGTCAGAGAGATAGGTCGCCGGATAGATAGACGATTTAGTTTGAATAAAAGGTTACGTTGACAACCTTTGGGCACAGAATACATAATAGTACTCTTTGGGTATGGGACTCTTGATCTTGATAAACTAAAGTCTCACCGATAAAAGAAAGAAACTGGCCAAGTGCGAGTCGGACTACACGAAGGGTTCCGTACCACAAGGCAAACACGCCGAAAAAAACACATTTGTTGTATGGGAGCGACCTTAAATATTTATTTTATTCTGTTTTTGGTATTTGTTGTTATAGCGGCAACAGAAATACATCATGTGTGAAAATTTCAACTATCTAGCTATCACGGTTCATGAAATACAGCCTGGGGACCGACGGACAGTGGAGCCTTTGTAATAGGGTCCCGTTTTTACCCTTTGGGTACGGAACCCTAAAAAAAGAGGGATGATAAAATAAAATTGTTTCATAACAAACAACAACAATTTATTGTTGTTCTTGTTTTGTTTTGGGTCGTGTTTCTTTTGTTTGTTTGCTGATAACATAATGTTTCGGCTTTTTATTCTAATTAGTCCTCAAAACATCTACAATTAATTACGCTCCCTTATAAAACGTTGCTATAAAACAAAATGGCGGCCCCAACTCAATATCACGACAGAGAGCTCTTTATAAAACTTTGCCAATATCGCAGAGTTATTATCATCATGCATATTCATAAAGTCGGGATTATAGACGCTCCTGCTACGGTTTATTCATTAAATATCTTTATAAATTGGTAGTGTTACAAAGCTAGTAAGTGTGAAAATGGAAAGGTGAAATAAAGTGTGTTAAGATGTCCAACATGGCCAGAGATCGCACAAGACAAGACCTTTGCTCAGAAGTTGGACACAATATAGAATAATCAGCCTATAATATTCCCACTACTGGGACACAGGCCGCCTTTTTCTGAAATAGGGAGTGGGCATAGTCTACCACGTGGGCCCAGTGCGGGTAGATGTCACATGTCTTCGAATTTTTGGTTCTAGGACATGCCGGTTTCCTCACGATGTTTTCCTTTACCGTTTTGTGAGCAGTGGTGATGAAATAATTTACACAAAGCAAAGTGCTTGCTTAGGTTCGAACACACGACCTAAAACTCGAAAGTCGCGGCCGTTACCACTAGATCACCAATGATTTACACAATAAGCTAACAAAAAAAAAATACAGCTTTTTAAAATACAAGATTCTATCTGATGTAAAAATCATATTTCGCCCGTCAATTTATAATGAGGCGAAATATGATTTTAAGTCAGATAAAATCTATGTATCTAAAAATTAAATGAAGTTTGTTAGTTTTGCTAAAAGTCGAGAACGGCTGAACTGATTTGGCTAATTTTGGTTTTGAAATATTTTGTTGTCCAAGAAAGGTTTAAAAGGTGAGAAAATATGAAGAAGTTGTAAGGAAAATAGTAAAAGCAACAATTTTATTATCTCATACAAAGTTACAAACTGTTCGTACCTATCAAACGGGGTGCGTAAAGTCATCAACACAACTCTCTAAGACCACGTAACCCCAAAGAATAACTGTTTCATGAAATCGTCATTCTTTTGGGTTACGTGGTCTTAGAGAGTTGTGTTGATGACTTTAATGATTATAATTCTGTAAATACATATTTGTTACGGCCGCGAATCATATTTTGAACGACGTACAGCTAAATACTGACCAGCAAATTGCAAGAAAACGTAAGAAAAATTGAATTTTGCGGGCTACCTTAGCGCTTCCCCCTTAATAGTAAGTTGTTAATGTTGTATTGTTAAGTTGATATTTGTTGAACTTTAAATAGAGTGGGGGTATGCAGCACTGCGAACTTCTTCTTTACATAGTATAAAACAAAGTCGCTCCCGCTCCCTGATAACTTAGATCTTTTAAGCTACGCAACGGATTTTAATGAACTTTTCAGCAATAGATAGAGTAATTTAAGGGGAAGGTTTATATGTATAAAACATGCATGATTATAGTAGAGAAAAGCCGATAAATTCAAAGATTTTTGTGCGCTTACATTGCAAACGCTGACTAAACCGTAAGAGACCGATCAAATGAATGTACTACGGAATTTTATACCTTAAAACAGTCGATAAAAAATCCGCCATAGTATATTATTATTATTATTTATTATTTATTTTATATCAATCAACTTAGGATCATAGTACAATTAAAATCAACAACACAATTAAAATCAACATCACAATTAAAATTAGATCAAAAATCAAAATTATAATAAAATTAAAACAAATTCAAATAAAAATTAAAACAGAAAAATTAAAATTATTATATCAAATTAAATCAAATTAAAAACACAAATTAAAATTAAATATAATTAAAATCAAATTAAAAACACAAATTAAAATTATTATAAATTATGTTTATCCCCTAAGGATAACCCACAGTAACCATTTTTATCTTTTACATATGGCCGTACGAAATTCGCCGGGTCAGCTAGTTTACTATAAGTTTGGCAAATCTTTGTCAACTGAGACCCATAAGCTATTTAGAATGATGATCACCATGACGAGGCATGAATCTCCATAAAAAAGAACGACTTCAACTACTTACCTACCATAAATCTCAACTCAAACCAAGTTTTAATTCAAGAATCATGACAAAGCATCTTTGTAATAATCTTTGAAGACTAGCTTCTGCCCGCGATGCCGTCCGCGTGAAATGTCTTGTTTTTCCTATAGCATTAACTGTTTTTTTTTTAAGTTTTGCTCTACTTTTAAAGGCAGTAGCATGATGTTATATACATAGTTTCTTCTTCCTCAAGAATTGGGCAATCGAATACAACCCGTAGTTCCAGAGATTATTGTGTTCAAACACAGTCTTCAGTTGTATTATATTAAAAACTAGCTTAAGTCCCACGTAGAACGAATGATCCACGAATGACAGCCGGGACCAACGGCTTACCGTTGGTCCCAGCTGTCATTCGTGGATCTTTGACAGTCGTTACGGGTAGTCAGAAGCCCGAAAGTCTGACAACCAGTCTTACCAAAGGGTATCGTATTACCCAGTAACTGGTTTGTGAAGGTCAGATAGGCAGTCGCTTCATTTAAAATACTGGTATTCAGCTGCATCTGGTTAGACTGGAAGCCGACCCGAACATAATTGGGAAAAGGCAAGGCAGATGATGATGATGATGAACTAACTAGCTTTAGTCCGCGACTTCATCCGCGTGAAATTTCCTGTTCCCCCGACCCTCCCCATCGCATCGCATCGCATCACCTGCACGAGTTATTACTTCGTTTTCGTTCAACGTTCTTTCTGATTTTTTTTTTGTTGTTACTTGACTCCTAAAGGTCCTAGCGTTACATTAAATACCCTCCCTAAATAACCTCTCTCAAGAATAGGGCTATTAAACGCAAAAATATTTTTTCAAATCCAACGGGTAGGTACTTCCAGAAATTAGCGTGATCAAACAAAAAAACCGGTAAAGAAGTGCGAGTCGGACCGCGCCCAAATTTGTAGGTATGCAAGTATTTTATCATGGGATTTTTTTTTAAATTTTAAGTCTACAAATTTACGGTATTTGGATTTTTTCCTTTACTTGTTTCTTGCGCGATTTTAGGTCAACGAGAAGTACCTTATACATTTTGATTCCTTTGAGAGTGTCGAAATATACGTTTTTTGCGGCATAAACGGTCGCATCTTTTTTTTACATAAACTATAAAATTTGATTTTTCGCAGCTTCAAGGGACCGCAGACCCGATTATATTGTTTTAATTTCAACTTGATATCTTTTTTTTTTATTTGAAATGGGTTCACGCGTTCCTGTGATAAAACGTCTTGACAGACAAACAGACGGACGGACGGACAACAAAGGGATCCTATAAGGGTTCCGTTTTTTCCTTTTGAGGTACGGAACCTGATAACCTGTTCTAGATTACACCATGCGAACAGAAAGTAGATAATATCATATTTCGAAGATCTGTCCTCTCTAAGAGCTGTGCGAGGTCGCACGTGCCCTTATGGACATAAATACGTGACGGCTATCTAACGAAAGACACGGCCAGCACGTGCATTATGTATCGAAAGCTTTGCGAATGTTAGCAGTAGAATAGAATAGAATACTCTTTATTAAGTACACCATATAAATTACAGACATAAATATAGAAACTGCAGTAATACTCTTCGTAGGAAAAGATTATGGTGTCGGATGGTAGTCTTATATAAAACTTTTATGAATGAAGGATTAAATTATTATTAAAACAACATTGAGATTTCGATTTCATTCGCGTGCATTTTCGAAAACAAATCGTATTTTATTTGGTTTGGATCATGGGTTTTAATTTTTGCGCGGAATCCTGCTTCTTTTCTTGAAATAAACATCAGCTTTCTGCCAGCGAAAGTCCCGTCAAAATCGGTCTAGCAGTTTTGGAGACTAACCGGAACAAACGGACAGATAGACAAAACTACTTTCATAGGTATGTATTCAGTAAAAAGCTGTTATTTTGACGTTACAAACAGACACTTCAATTTTATATATTTTTATAGATATCTTTAGAGTACCTGTGTCGTTCGTGACTCACAGGTTTTTTGACTGACAAAGCACAACCTAAACCTTTGAAGATAACTAGGCTAATTTTGGCCACAAGCCAAATAGTTACATGACCGACGATTTTGTGAAGGTCGCGTGACTCCACTGCTTTCGAGAACCTTTTAACCGGTAGTTTGGAGATACTTTGGGGTATTTGAGGTATTTTCTTCTTCTTCGTGTCCCTGGTGCGACTGTATTTTGTATCTTGTTGACCCAGAACTTTGCCACTTCCTCAGTGACAGCGCAGAGGTCTCTTTGACTGCATGTTTTGGCACACAGAGGACAGGATAAGAGGTGGAGTATGGTTTGCGACATACCTCCACAATCACACCCTACTGCCGTTCCGTTACGGTAGCCCCACTTCACCAGGTTGGACTTACATCTTCCCACTTGTGTCCGAGGACGGTATATCTGATACGGGACACCCACTATCTGACGCACAGCTACCAACGTAACGTCTAAAAAGACGCAGGTACTGTATCTATGTAAAGTTTGGGAAATGTATCACTAAGCAAATTCGCTACCAACATAAATATTCCGTATATTCAAATCAAAAACTTAATTGTATGAAATGGCTATAACTCGGCAAAATTGACGTACAGTACCCGGCGATAAATATTGCACATCGACCTTTGGAAAGAGACAATCGGCTAATTTCGGCTTCATAAAACGTTATATCTGTCGCACGAAATACAAACAGTCCGGTATCTATTAGGAGCTGTTAAACAAATATGATTTGCTTTTTTGATAATTATTTTTATTCTTTTATAAAATACACCAATCACCAAAGGTCGATGTGCAATATTTATCGCCGGGTAGGTACTGTACAGCTTCTTAAAATCGACATCGTCTCTGTCAGGAAACCCGGCCGACGCTCGTTGTAAACTGTGACAGGATACTCTTCCCCCTCTTATTTACTATCTACCACCAAAGGAGCATCTCCCTGCAGGATATAACCTTCAGTGGTCCAATTGAAAGTCTCTGGAGGTCTATAATCAGCAGTAGACGACTTTCTGCTGGGATGATAATAATGAGTATTTTCTTCTTTTTGGTGGCACCAGTTATTTAAATTTTGTTGGTCCAATACTTCGGCAGTTCCACGGCGAAGTATTGGGCACATGGGGCAGGAGGTGGAGCAATGTTTATGACACAGCTCCACATCCACACCAAAACGATTGGAATAGTCCAAGTTTGAAGTTTTAAAGCAATTGAAGTCGTAGGCTTCCAACAGACAGATACATAGAATAAAGAAAAGAAAAATGCGTTTATTGGAATTATAGCAAAATAAATACACCTAAAAAACAGAAAACAACGATTATAATGCCAAAAGAGCCTCAGCTCAGCATAATGTCAGATGACAACACACCACCTGACGCTGATTTTCAGCAGCAACCCACGAGTGCCATACGCTGGTATAACAAACACATAGGGAAGTGTGGGTCAGTTATAATAATTAAGAGAATTAATTTAATGTGATAATAATATAATTATGTGAGGGGTAATGTCTAAATAATAACAGCCGCACAGATCGATCGATCAGGTTAAGCTACGCTTGCCGCGCTTGGTCTGTGCATGGGTTACATGCCGAGACCCCTCCGTGCTTCGGTAAGCACGTTAAGCCGTTGGTCCCGGCTGTCATTCGTGGATCTTTGACAGTCATTACGGGTAGTCAGAAGCCCGAAAGTCTGATAACCAGTCTCACCAAGGGGTATCGTATTATCCAGTAACTGGGTTGTGGAGGTCAGATAGGCAGTCGCTCCATGTAAAATACTGATATTCAGCTGCATCCGGTTAGACTGGAAGCCGACTCCAACATAACTCTAACATACTCCAACATTGGGAAAAGGCTAGGCAGATGAATTTAATGTGATAATATAGAAACGCTCATACAAAATCAAATAAAATGTAGTCACATACATGTGTGTGTATCCAGGAGAAGATGGACGAGCTTGAGGCCTACAGACAGGATTGGACCACACTAGCTCAAGACAGACAGGAATGGATAGGAGAAAAGAAACCCTTTGTCCAGCGTGTGAGTGTGTTGTGTTCAGATTAATGAAGAACTAAAATACATATATACATAAGTTTCTACCAGCGGAAATTTCTAATCATTCATTCTAAATCTTTGTTTTACCCGATAACGGCCAATGGCTTATAGAAACCAGTAGCCGGAGAACTAAGTAAGAGTAAAGTTTAATTTAAAGTGAAAACTGCATAGTAGTTAGACTTTTAAGTGCCAGTGAGCAAGTCCGGGCAGTAAAGGAACTGGTAACTGCTGAAAGTTAAAAGGATAATGTCTTTGTTACATGTTTACTTTGTTATTTATCTCGGAAACGTTTTATGTTTAGGGGATGAGCAGAATCGCACGCTTGGAATTTTTAAGGGGCTTATAAGACCTACACGCAAAAAACTCAAGTTTTAGAAACAATAAAAGTATATGATCGACTACAGAAAACAAAATCAGAAAAATATAGGTATGGTATTCTTCAGGATATATGCTAGGTTGATAGTGTATTGAAAACCTCTGAAAACTTTCTTTTTACAATAAAAACCATACTAATACCACCATAACCACAACCATAATACATACAATCATTCAGATTTCTGTCAGATTATTCTACAAGCTACATAGGTACTAAAACATATATATATCTGACAAAAATCTGAATGATTGTATGTATTATGGTTATGGTTATGGTGGTATTAGTATGGTTTTTATTGTAAAAAGAAAGTTTCAAAAGGTGAAGAAAGTGAAGTGTGGATCCCTGGATCTGGATCAAGCTGTATTTTCAGTCTACGATGTTTTATGGTTTTGACGTGCTTTTTTTGTCTGTGCTCAATCTCTTCCTTTATACGATACAATTTTAGACATTCATGTAGCTCAGACATTTTGATAAACCACGGAGGTTCATAAAATAACAAACACATTTTCTCTCAGAAATAAAAATCAATTCAATAGTTACAGGTTTCTAGCTAGAAAGTAATGAGGTGCCTTGTATTCTCGGCTACAAGAACTGGAATAAATTCAAAGACCGCAGTACAAATTCAAATGGGTAAACAGCTTATTCCAATCATATGGAAACTGGGTACACTTTTCTAGATTGCGTTGAAAAGCTTACAGTGGCGACGATTCTCTTGTTCAGAAACTAAACTAAATTTAAATTCAGTGCATTACTTTTTTTTTCTATTTCATCAAAAAAAGGACAGAAGAAAAATATTAGTTTAGTAAATTGGCGTATTTTTAGTAGCAAATTTTTTAATCAAGTCTAAACTTGTCTATGGATGGAGTATCCTAATTTGACAGGACTAAACTAATATTTATCTTCTGTCCTTTTCTTTTCTGTTCTTCGTACAGTTTTTACGACTTGACAAAATATAGAGATTTCTTTATTTTATTTAAGATTGACATGAGCACTTGAAGGCTTGATTATAAACACATGACATAAAAAAACAACCCCTAATGGGGTGAACAGAGTGTTCAAGTTGGTTTGGATAAAATCCACACGCAGACGAAGTCAAAGCCAAAAGCTAGTATTTGTAAAAGCCAGTACTCAGGTAGAAGTGACACATGACTCACTATAAAATCGATGCAGAATAATTTGATGTGTGGACTCGGGGTCATCGGACAACCTGACAAATGACAAACGAGCGTTTTATAACTTCATTGTGTGTTATATATAGTTTTATCATACACATAAAATTTTTCGATATAAATAATACGTTTAATGCTACGTTGATGTAAGGAAATAATGAAAGAAATGTTCTGGAAGGTATAAAACCAATTTTTCGAATTAAATAGGTCGCTAAGTTGGTGTAAGTAAATAATGATAGAAATGTTCTGGAAGGTATAAAACCTTCCAAAATCTTTCATCCTTTAAACATAAATCTTTCAGCTTCATATTTTCTGACTAACCGACTTCTTGACAATTCAAAAGTGCCTGTAAATGGTTTAATTGAAATAAATGCTTTGAGTTTGAGTTTTGAGTTTTCGGAATTCATTTTCTAAATTATGAAGAAAACCACATGAAACTCCATTGTGTAGTTTAGAAGGTCTAAGCGGACAAACTCATGAAAAGCGATTCTGTTAAATATTATATAACCAGTTTCTGCCCGCGTCTTCGTCCGCGTGAAATTTCACCCTCCCCCCATTCACCCTCTTAGGGGTGGAATTTCGAAAAACCCATTCTTAGTGGATACTAGGCTCTTCATAAAGAACACACTCTCCAAATTTCATATCTCGGACAAGCGGATAAGGCTGTGCGTTGATATATCAGCTAGTCCGGACTTTGAATTCATGGTATCAAAAGAGGTTTTATTTGCATGACCTTTGTCATAAGTTTTATTTTGCTGCCTATTTTTATTAAATCCTAGTTTTATTTAAATCCCTTACATGCGTACTTTTATCACCGTATTTTATAACCGATATTATCCTAGTTTCGTATTTTTTATATTGTATTAAAATGGGGTGTATAAATAAACTTTTTATTGCTTTTCCTTTCGCAACGTTTGCATATTCGTTGTTATAATATTTATGTTGGTATTCTAGATGGTGTCGTAGGTCACATGAAGGGTGCTAAGTACACAAAAAACGATGATCGTGTGACCTAGTGGTGATCCAAATAATAAATCCGATGGATTTTTTAAATAATCGAAAAATATTAGGTATAATATTTCCATAATATATTTCGATTATTTAACAATGTAAATTCTTTATACCTACACTAAAATTTAACTATCGTATTACTTAAACATCGATATGTATATAATCAGATCTGGTCGCTCACCGAGTCGCAAAAGTTCCGCCTTGGGGTTTGCCAAAGAGTAATGAAAGCCAGCATTTTTGGCGTTATACCAACTGACAGAATACAAAAAATCACGCTGCGCTCCAAAACGGAGATCCTAGACGTAGGCAAAAAGGCAGCGAAGCTGAAATGTGATTGGACGGGTCACGTCAGTCGCATCTACAGTGACCGCTAAGCAAGTCTCCACACACGGTGGGTGCCTGAGGATGGACGGCGCTGCCGAGGCCGCCGGCCGGCCCAAGAAAAGATGGCGAGACGAGCTAGAGGCATTCCGCAAAAGTTGGATTAAGGTGGCTCCAGAAAAGGATACCTGCGGGGCAATTGCGTAACATCAATCGGAATCTGTTTCATTTTGACAGTTCGACAACATTCATTGCGTTATTTACGTGTTGAGCAGACAAATTTTTTGACCTTATGAAGCAATGGATTAGCACTTTGCTTCAAAATTATTCAGATTCTGATTGATAGTGTGTTACGTAGAGTGCTGGAAGGATTTGGAGGAGGCCTTTGCTCAGCAGTGGGGTATTGTAGGCAACTTAAATAAAAATAATAACCTTAAACTATGCCAGATGGTCGTCAAATTCTTTACGTTGTGATTATTTATTTCACCCGTAACTTTTCTATATAATATCTTCTCTGTTAAAAGTTTTTGAAACGATGTTTACTCATCGTTTTATCATAACAGACTTATTTTTAGTCAATTATTTGACAAGAAAACAACCTCTATTTAATATTTTATAATGTCTAATAGACCCGTAAGTAAGTATTCATTTCGAAACACAAAAGATGTCATGAACATATCAATCAAAGAAAAAGAAGAAAAGATTCAAAAGAATCCAAAAATGAAACAAAAGTTTCCAAATGTATAAACGAATGACTTAACAAAGGTTTCGAAGAAGGTAATTTACAAAGACTTACAAACATTCATAAAAAAGTTCTCTTTGTTTCCTTATTAGGAAAAAAATATGTCTAAGGAAATGTTTACTAAAGGAACGTGGATTTATGTAAATCGGATGTGAGTTAACAATTTCCTGTTGACAAAAATATGAGTTGGAATAATAGCTGTATAATGTATCTATATGTATCTCGTAATTCCTTCGGGGCGGCTTTGTTGCTCAACAAATACTGCTGCCGGTCGATTCTGTAAAATCTCACCGTGAAAACTTGGGTGAAGTGAGTTTGTTTTTGCTAGGAATTGACATTATTGACAGCTCACTCCACGCTCACTTCACCTAAGTTGAGATTTTTACAGAATAGCACCGCTGGATCGAATATGCCCTAAGAAAACTAGTGTCCAACTCAAAACACGTTTTTCTGCCGAAACCGTAACCGAATCTTCGGCTCCTCTTCTAGTTTCGGCCAAAACCCGAATCGAAACTTATGATGGTAAGAAAAAAAAAGTGTAAAAAGAAAAAATTATAAATCCAAACTAGCTGATACCAAAAACAGCATATCTGCTAAGAACCTACATGGCTTCTATTTATAAGTAAACACTTATTTTTTTGGGTTTTATACAAAAAAGGTTGGAAACTGGACCCCAAGACGCTACGCTATGCTGTCTGTCTATCGGTCAGTGGTTCGTATTCTATCAAAACCGACAGCTTACGAACACCGTACGTCAGCTTCGATCGGGCCGAAGATTGGCTACTTTTTGACCGAAGCCGAAACTACGGCCAAGATATGATTTTTTACCCGAAACTTGTTGAAAACGAACTTTAAAATTACTTTTACTGAAGTAAGTTTCAAGATAAGTATTGCAATTTCCAATACCTTCAATTCAACAGTATCAAAAGTTGAATGAAACGGAAACGTTGCGGTTTCCTAAAGCAGTGCATATCATATAAGTACGCAACGTACTGTAATATCTAGCTAGAAAAGTGTTTTCCTTTCATTCGGTCTCACAAACTAATTTATAATTGAGACAGGTTTTTGTTTTGATTTCATTAGATATGTATTCAACTTTGAATGTTCTCGTTTATGGAATATTTCCAGGAAATAATAGAAAAGATAAAAGTTTATTGACTATGTAACATGATGCAGATTGATATACTCAAACAGAGGTATCTTACAGTGGTAATTAAGGTTACGCAATGAAAATAGAACTGTAAACTGAACAAGAAAACAACGAAAAACAAACGGTAGGTGATAATGAAAAATTCCCTCAAGTTTACGTAAACAGCCATTGAAGTCCACGAAGGTTCTCGCCTGCAAAATGATTTATTAACTCAGGTCGAGCTACATTCCGGCCTGTCTTTAGAAGACTTATTGAAGGAAGTTTATTAGTTTCTTGGGTAGTAGTATTAAATGGTTTCTTAAATGTGGATATTGATTACTTTTCAAGGTTGACTTCGACAAAAATCTCTTTACCAGCAACTCACGTGCAGAGGCCTTGGCAATCAAGATGGTTTTTTTGATGAAAATGAACTTAGGGCGGTTTTATTGTCGTAATAATTCTTATTAACGTTTTGGGAAAATAAGAAAACACAAAATAAGCAAAGGAATCCTGTACACAGATTCACAGCAACAATTTGAATTTTTGACATAGCTTTTGGAATTTCTCCGGAATATAGTCGACAAATGGAGCAGTGGTGGCGCCGACTCATGAGTTGTTGGTCGTACGTTCGTAAATAATGTTATCCTTACTGCTCTAAAAACAGTGAATATGAGAGCCCCTCCATTACTCCAAGTAAAAATATCAAGTTTCAAGTGTTTGCCCGTAATTGGCTCCCTACTAATGTTTGCGTTAACTGTAGCAGCCGATATCACCTGCCTTTTAATGTAGGATCCGGTTACCTTTAGTTCTTCAATCTTCACCACTGAAGAGCTAACGTTCGCTTAAAAATGGCTTTTGTGGTGTAATAGAACTGCACAGTGACTACATGGTCAGAGAGAGGTCATGGCTGGAAAGCAATGGTGGTCCAGTGGTAAAGGCTTTTACGACTTGTAAATCTTAGGTTCGAACCCAGATAGGAGCTTTACTTTATGTAATTTTTTTCATTAGAACTGGTCTCCAAGCGGTGAAGGAAAACATCGTGAGGAAACCGGCATGTCCTAGAATAAAAAAATTGTAATCCGCCTTCCTTGTAATTCGCATTTGCCAACCCGCACGGGGCGCTCGTGGTGGATTACGGCCCACTCCCTCTCTCAGCCTGTAATGTTTCCACTGATGGAACACAGGCTGTGTTCCATCAGTACCTTACAGGTTGATTATACTCTGTAAAAGATAGCTTGATCTCTGCGACATATAAGTCAAACTGACATTCCTAGGGTTGTCATGATATAAAAAATTGTCGATAGAAATTATCGACGTTTCTTACTATTATCGATGCTAATGTAACATTTAATTGGGTTTAATTTAATTACAAACGTTACTTAATTAAACGCATATTTGAATATAAAATACATTTATTCTCGTAACGGAGACGGCGGAGACCCCAAATCCATATCTGAATTAGTTTCTGAATCGCTAGAACAATCTTGTAAATTTATTATAAACTCTTGTTATGATATTAAAATAAAATATACAATAAAATTAAAAAAAAAATAATAATTTTAAATTAAGTTTTTTTTAAATATCGATAGTTTATAGTCTGTGGTCACGTTGATTCATCGCCCATCACTAAGTAGGTCGGCATGCCCATAAAGTATGACATTTACAGGTACTGTCTGTACTACTATGAAATTCAGAACTTCATAGGCGTGATTTTACTGACAGCTGTCGCAGAGATCAAGCTATTTTTTACAGAGTATAAGCTATATTACGCTTTAAATGCTCAGTTATTTTGTCATTATTAACTATCAAAGAAAGTTTTGGCTGTAGCGATTTATCCAATTTCGAGGTAGAAAAAGCGTAGATCATACATAAATTTTAAAAGGGACGCCGAAATCACTTTTATAAAGGACACCCAAATTCACCCACTATCCCGAGTAGCGGGTACTCGATACTTCTCCCTACAAAGCGTGAGAGGGCTATGAAGTGGCATCAGCACTAAGTGCCCAGGATTCACTTAAGACACGTCCACGAGTAAGACCTGTGTCCACTTCGGCGCTCAAAAGATGCTTTCACACTTAACACTGAATACATATTCTTGCACGTAATATCGATAAACTATGAAGGAAGAATATTATTAGAATTATGGAATCAATTAACAAAACTGGATGGGAAACCTTTGAGAGACCTCATCTCAAAATGTACTTATATTTTATTGGGTTTATTCATGTTATAAGGAATTTAATGATTGCAGAGCCAGAAATGGTCCTGAGTTATTGTTTTACTCTGAGTAAAGAATTAAAGGTAACTCGGGATATCAATCAAGGTGACTAAGGTATCACGTGGCTTTCCACGTGATCCCTTAATCATCTTGATTGATAAGTACTGCCTATTCGTTAATTGGTAGTACTTAGCTCTTTCTTATTGGTAATCATAATAAACTGCGTTTATTAATTCAAAGCGTAGTGATTATTAGTGACAATGAAATTGTTTTAAACTTTCATCGTTTCGTCTGTAAGTAAGTCTTGACAATTCAAAAGTGCCTGTAAATGGTTTAATTGAAATAAATGCTTTGAATTTGAGTTCAGTAATTCTTCACTGAATGAACGCACTATAATATTATAAAGGCGAAAGTTTGTGAGTGTGTCTTATGTTGGTTACTTCTTGACGCACAAACGGCTGGACCAATTTTGATAAAATTTGGTATGGAGGTAGCTGGCACTTTTTATCCCGATATTCTCACGGGATCGACATTTTTGCGGGTGAAACCGCGGGCTGCAGATAGTGTTTCAATAAAAGAAGTTCTTACTCTGACGGCCTCGTTGATATAGACATACCAATTTACATACCGAGACCCCCCCCATGCCTCGGAAAGCAGGTTAAGCCGTTGGTCCCGGCTGGCATTCGTGGATCTTTGACAGTCGTTACGGGTGGCCAGAATCCCGAAAGTCTGACAACCAGTCTTACCAAGGGGTATCGTATTACCCAGTAACTGGTTGTGGAGGTCAGATACGCAGTTACTCCATGTAAAATACTGGTATTCAGCTGTATCCGTTTACACTGGAAGAAAAGGTTAGGCAGATGATGACTTTAGAAAAATAGTTGGTTAGAAAAATAATTGGCCTGAAACACAGGTTTGCCATAAACCTAGATCAGGCAGATCTACATTAGAGTTAGAATTAAATTTTTCCTCGATTGGAATTAATGTAAATCCTATTTTTACTTTACTTTTTTGAATAAAAATTTTATTATTTATTATTATTTATTTAGTTATGAAGCTTTCTCTCTGAAGGCAGCTGAAAATTAATCTTGTAATATTGTAATCGATCCATTTTATAATAAAGTGACCCTTATGAGAGAGATTTTTATGGATGTAGACCGTTCAGGAAACAAACCTTTTAAAGTAATTGATATTTCACTAAGTGGCCATTTTGGAGATGGGCCTTTTAGACCTAAAGGGTTATTATAACCCTTTAGATTTAAAAGCCACAGTTTATTACTTAGCCTTGTGCCCTTCATAGCCCATATGACGTTTACGTACCACACAAAAAGTAAACTTAAGTATCTACCTCGCATGCGTTCCAAGCATTTTTGTAATAATTTAGTTCCGCGTCCCGACAAAAGAGCGCAATGGCACAGGAAATGGACTCAAGGTCTAAATACAAAGAGCATGAAATTACAGACCTTCGTAAAAGTATGTGCTGTGTGCGGTAACGCGTGAGCTTTCTCATTTATGAAGGCAAAAAGGTTTGGTACCCCCATAGGTATCCGAATCCATGGGTACCCCTGTGTTGTGATGCAAAGATTACAGACTTACGTTAGTCAAGATGATAATAAATTATAAATGATTTATTTTCTGATGATGTAGCAAAAAATATACAATTTTGTTGATGAATCAGAGAAATAAAATTAAACGTGAGTAGAGGAATGTTTCTCTACTTTTCCTCCGTCATCATCTGCCTAGCCTTTTCCCAATTATGTTGGGGTCAGCTTCCAGCCTAACCAGACGCAGCTGAATACCAGTATTTTACATGGAGCGACTGCCTATCTGACCTCCACAACCCAGTTACTGAGTAATACGATACCCCTTGGTAAGACTGGTTGTCAGACTTTCGGGCCTCTGACTACCTGTAACGACTGTCAAAGATCCACGAATGACAGCCGGGACCAACGGCTTAACGTGCTTTCCGAGGCACGGAGAGGTCTCGGTATGTAAAGATGGTCACCCATCCACAGACCAACCGCGGCAAGCGTAGCTTAACCTGATCGATCGACCTTTGCGGCTGTTATTATATAGCCACGGGCCCTCTTTATCCGGGCTCGTCCGTAATACTTAAATAAAGTCTTCGGTATGTATACCGAAAAAAGCAATAACAAAAAAGTTGTGAGCTTATAAAGGCTAAGTGCTTGGCCAGCCTGGCAGCGCAGGGCGGGGAGCGGCGCGGGTGCGGGAACTCCCGCGATCTGCCTGTCCGCAGTCGAGCACGGCATCGTTCTGAGTATTGTCGTGTCTAGTGTTTTCAAAATATAATATGAAAGAAGAAGACTTATTTTTACTAAGAAAAATCTCGAACTAGTTTAAGAACTGCGGTTCCCCGCGCAGGCCGCCCGTGCACTCATTGTGGCCACTTTTATGAACGAGCTATGGCGTGAGTTGCCCGCGCGCTCTCTGCACCAAGCAGCCCGCGCCGCTCACCGCGTGCCCCCTATGGAGTATGGACGCTCAAATGAAGTTCTTATGTTTGAGTACGCCGTGCCGCACCCGCCCCGCGCCCGTGTTTGCAGTCTGGCCAAGAACTAAGGTGTTTTAAATTAAAGGTTGAAAAATATTTTTAGCCCTGTACACATACAGTGCTCGCGGCGGTCAAATTTATATTTCACTAGCAGCGCCCCGCGGTTTCACCCGCATAAGTGTCGATCACGTGGCAATATCGGGATAAAAACTATCCTATGTCCTTCCTCAGTATTTAGTCTATCTCTCTGCCAAATTTCATCGATATCCGTTCAGTGGTTTAGGTGTAAAAAGGTAAGATACAGACAGACAGACAGAGAGAGTTACTTTCGAATTTATAATTTTAGTATGGATTGGGAAACAACATTAAAAATGCTTTACAACTAATTTTACTTATGCTCGGCGCACCCAAGGAAGTAAGTCAGACGCTGATAAATATTCGTCCCAGACAATACATGTATTTGTCACAAAACACGCTCCGACATGAAAGAAAGAAAACGACTTGGTTTTCGTGTTACATAATAATATTATTCCATAGTGCTCGTGACTTAATACACATATTTCTGGCTTTTAGTGAATAGCAAACTATATCTCTTGATATAGTCTGATTTATTTAGCTTCAAAATTACACATAGGTTTCACTCTTTTATGAAACGCTTTTTAGACACCGAAATGTGTTATGGTAAATCTGTCTAGCCGAGGTATGATGCAGACTGACAATAAATCGCTAGCAGATTGTTTACAGGTAAAACCAGACGATGTTATGGCATTTCATTCTTTAGTCCAAGCTACGTGATCCACAGAAAAAGATCTCGCAAAAATCAGAGGTATTTTCCTGTCTGATCTTTTGTCGGTGAATAAAATATTCCTAATATTTGGAACGCAGATCTGAGGACGATTTTCCTTATCCAATTTGTTATTTTTTTTTTTTTTGGAAAAATGTTTTGACAAGTATCGAAACAGGCTTTTAGATTTATTTAAATTAGCTAGCGAATCTCTGCCGACGTGATGGGATTCGATATTTAAACACGATCAAATGAAATAATAAAATGATTTGATGTTTTTTTGGGGGTCGACGACACCTGGTACTTTCATTTCGGATTGAGCTGCTTCCAATTTCTGCATTTTGATTTTTTTAGTGTTAGTTTTTGTTTCGTGGTCTGGCAGTTTGAGTAATTTATGTGGCCTACCTAAATGTCCTTTCTTTGGTATTGTTCGTCGAATCGTCATGAATTGAGCTGCACGATTTCTGACAAATGTGTGCACTGACTGGACAGGTCCTCTCAATCTGTGTGGTTCTTTCATCAAAACACCATCTCAGACAACGATCTACATTGTCTTCATAATTATAACCTGACCATGATTATGTCTGGACTTTAAAAGAGATTTACGACGGTCTTTCTTCTCAGAGTAGTCAGATAGGAAACGCCGACCTAATCTAGTTTAAAAAAAACATGTTTGACGTGTAAAAGTGTTTGTACAAACCTACTTACAAAAATAAAATCATTTATTATTTATCATTACCTGAAGTTTAAGTTGAGAAAATCTGTTTTTTTTTTATTTTATATTGAATTCTATATTGATATCCCATCATGTCTGTGAAGTTTACACAAAAAGAAGCAGATTTTTTAAACCGACTTTTCAAGTGTCTACAATAACTGCTGTTGATGACTCCACAAAAAAAACCATATCATTAATTTCTTTTTTGCTGTCCCATGTTTAAATATCGATACAATATCACGTCTGCGAAGTTTAGCTAGCTAATTTAATTAGACCCTGTAAAATTGGAAAAATATTCACAAATTCGAATAAGCAAAAACCGATCTACAGAAGTTCATTGGCTTTTCAAAGAAATTACAGAGAGAATATTCGCGCACAGAGGATGAAGTTAAAATATCACAATAAAATTAAGGATGCAATTTCAACCCTAGTTTAAACGATTTAGGCGCATAATGCCCACTTCTCAAAATGGCAACTGAGTCGCTAATGGACTAATTCTCAAAATGGCTAATTCTATAAATGACTAATTCTCAAAATGCCTAATTCTATAAATGACTAATTCTCAAAATGCCTAATTCTATAAAGGACCATGAACATAACGAAATTGCTCTGTATGCAATGACATTATGCTGGATATTTGATAAGATATTACGTCCCTTGGGACTGCAACCGGTGTGTCGGGTAGAAAATTAAATACGAATGAAAACCGCCAAAACCGTGCGGTGACTTTGACAAGAAAGGTGTTTTATCACAGTAATAATTTCTAGCTAAACAAGGATTCGGATTCGTTACTAAATAATTAAAATCATGAGGGTCTACCCTTAAAAACGTTTACAAATTCATACGGGTGCGAAACATCACAAGGATTTTGAGAAGCAGACGTTGAAAGTTTACCCGCTTATCACACATGCCCAACACCGCATCACCATGCATTATTGATAAGTCAGAACTCGAGGTCGAGGAGTAACTTTGAAAAGCTTTTAAGTTGTTCTATAGTTAATTTATGACGAAAAAATTGTAACTGTAGAAGTATTCAACAAAGGGTTTTCGGAAAAATCAAGATTCCTTCAGTCAACTTCCAATACATTGGCCTAGCCTTTTCTCAACTATGTTAGGGTCGGCTTCCAGTCTAATCTGATGCAGCTGAATATCATTATTTTGCATGACGCAGCCCAGTTACTGGGTTACACGATATCCCTTGGTAAGACTGGTTGTCAGCCTTTATGGCTTTATGGACTGACTAAGATCTACGAATGACAGCCCGGAACAACGATACAACGTGCCTTTCATGTCCGTGCCGTTCATGGATGGTCGCCCATCCATGAACTGACGGTGGCAAGCGTAGCTTAACCTTGAAGAACCCGTGCGGCTGTTATTATTTAGGTACAAGGCTCACAATCAATTTTCAATACTGTATCTATATAAATAAAATTCAAAGTCCTAACTAACTGATATAACGCACAGCCTAAAACTGGTCCTATATAGACATTAAACTCGGGGGGTGTGTTCTTTTTGAAGAGTAGGTATCCACTAAGAAAGGGTTTTTCAAAATTCCATCCTCATGAGGGTGAATGCGGGGAGGGTAGGTAAAGTTTCACGCAGACAAAGTCACGGGCAGAAGTCATACATAAACTCCGACATAAGCAACCTTTAATTAGGGTACAAAAAACCCCCTGCGGGGTTTCTAAAAAATTGGTCAACGCGTGTAATTTACCAACCGTTCTCTTGCGCTCAATTAAAAAGTTCGTCCAAAAAAGGTTTGGTCAAAATATGTTTCACAATGTGGCTTGTTTGTCATTACAGCAAACTTTCGAAGGTTATCAACATCTGTGCAGCAGTACCACATGTGCAGTGGGGGCCCAGTGGTCTTGGCTCCGACTTACTAGTTGTAGGTCGTGAGTTCGAACCCAGGCGGCTTTACAAGCTTTACTCAACTGCTCTCAAAACGGTGAAGGAAAACATCGCGAGGAAACCAGCATGTCCATCCACCAATCCGCACTCCCTCTCACAGAGAGGACGCCTGTGTCCCAGCAGTGGGAATATTATAGGCTGGTCATGCTTCCTACCTCGTTTATGGAAGAAAGTTTCCCTATTGTACAGACGCCAGCACATCAAGTTACCCGAAACTGTCAAATTTTCCCAGTCAACTTTGAACCTTATGCTCTAGCGATAAAGTTGAAAATCTATTAAAGAAATTTGACAGATTGTAGTAGCTTGATGTGCTGGCGTCTGTACGTTATACTTTGCACAATTAACGATAACATTATGTCCATCACGACACTTTTGTTACCGTAACAAAAGGGTCGTGGCGGTTTACAAGTCATAGCTACCGTATTTTATCTTTTGACTGCCCCGTTGGTCTTGTGGTTGCAAACGTGACTATTGAGCGTAGGATGCTGGGTTTGATTCCCGGGTTGGGGGTTAGTGTTATTGGGTTTTTCCATTGGAAATTTCTTAGTAACAGCCCGGAGTTTGGAAGTTGGTGGTGTGCTAGTGCTACCCCCGTGCCTCGGAAAGCACGTTGAGTCGTTGGTCCTGCGCCTGATCCGTCTCCGGTCGTGTCGCATTGCCGTCCCATCGGTTAATGAGAGTTAGGAAAGAGAGAGTGCTCCTGTGTCTGCGAACACACTTGTTCCCTCGGCAGTCCCATTTCAAAACCTAGTAAGTGACACTTTTTACAAAAATCGTTTTATTGCATAATCTTGCTAACCTAGAAGGTCTCTACCAAATACAAAAACAGCATTTTAAACTTACATAAAAGGAGATATATTTAAGCATCGATACCTGTAAGTGCACCTTTCACTCCCTAGTGACATTTTCAAACCTAGTAAGTCACTTTAACTAATTCAAAAAATACATTCCATAGGCTGACTAATATTAGGTTTATGCGCTCTCCTGTAAAATTTCATTTTAAGTCCTTACTAGGTTTTGAAATGGGACAGCCGCCCTTATACCTAACATCTCCCGCGCCAAAGGTTGGTCTCTGGAGTTTGGACTGGAGGACTTTAATTTGTGTTTTAAAGAGAGAAAGAAAGAAAAAACGAAAGAAAATACCTTCATTTGCGGCAAACAAGGGGCAAAAGTTAAAAAAAAGATAAAGGATCCTTCAAACTGCCTTTGTGTCGCGCGCGATTAGATTAGCGAGTTGTTTTATGCCCAGTTACGTTTTATTAATGAGTTTCACACCCAAATTAAGTACTTTTTCTGGTCTCCCAAGAGTGCCCCTAAATTCAAATTTTTAATAAAAACACAGGCACCAGGGTATAGGCAACTTGCTCTAACACCTCAACTCTTTTAGCCAGCCATGCGTTTCAGGCTTGTTTTTCTTTTTCATGTAGAAAGTTTGTTTCGGAGTTTAAAATTGAGTTTTCAGGATGGGAGCATTCAAGCATGGTTCTTGCGCCGTCGGAAAAACAAAGTTGGCCGGTCCAACTTTGTTCCAAATATTTCGTTTTTCGTTCGAGGGAACGCATAACTGTTACTTGATTTTGGACAATTTCAGGAACTAAAATTCGCTCAGTTGATGGTTTAAAACTTATTTTTTTGTTATGTGTTTTCTGGTGTACAATAAAGTATATACAAATAAATAAATAAATAAGATATCTTTTATCCGTGGAATAAAATTGACGTCTGACAGAAGTTCTAGTAACTACTTATTGAAAAACTGTCAAAAATTCAAAATTTAATCTCCGGATAAGATTGATAACATAGGTAAGTTTAGTAAAATTTGCCATAAGGCCATAGTTTATGTGAAATATGGGATAGATTCACGATTAAATACAAAATATGAGTAACTAAACATTGTCACTTTTTCTTAAAAATATACTTCTCTTTTATAAGCAAATAAAACCAACATCATTTTCATAAATGTAATGAGTGTAATGTGTAATAGGTACAAACTACGTTAGGATTTTTGCACAAAAAACAACCTAACTAGAATGAATGTTGAAACATCTGTCTCACTTCCATTTGAGCCCCTTTTTTAATTTAACCGCTTGAGTATGCCTCCACATCTTTCAAACATCAGTCTTATGGCCCAGACACTTAGAAAATAGGTCAATCGACCCTCACTCGAAGAGCAAGCGGTTGTAGCGCTTAGGTGGTGTAGAGACAATAATACTCCAGATATAGGTACGACGAAAGTGTATTTAAAATATACGAGGAATATTGAACAGTGCGTGTGTGTTATTACAAAATGTGTACATGTCTTAAATTACTTAACTTAGGAGCACAAGTAGTGACTTACTTACTAACATTTATTATCCAATAGGAATACGGTTTCAAATATAAATTATAGTTCCTAAAGAAATCCGTGCGGTGGCGCACTGGTCGCTGTCGTGTTATTGGCCGATCGTAGAGACCGCGTCGAGTGCTCTGTTCGGCGCGGGCGGCGAGCGTGTCGCCGGGGCAAAGCCCTAGAATCCCGCGCGCTGCGGCGGCGGACGGATGTATGTTTATGTATTGCAGCTACAGTACTCCCCCCTTAGCGAAGCGTACAGGCGTCTTGATGATCCTGCCTGATCTTGTGCGGTGTTCCTTCGTTTTCGAGGCTGGAAGTAGGCTGGATTGATCTGTGTTGTTATTGTTTGTTGCTGTTGTTGTTGGTCGGTTGGATTGGTCTTCAGGTGATTGGTGTGTCTCACTATCCGTGTGTTCTTGATCTTCTGCGATGTTGATTGTGTACGCCGGTTTGAGACGATCGATGGATATATTGCTAGATCTTCCTGGTAGTTGAATTGTGAAAAATTTTTCGTTACGTTCGATAACCTTGTATGGACCTTTGTATGGATGCTGCAGAGGTTTGCGGACTGTGTCATCGCGTACAAACACGTGGCTGCATGTCGGTAGGTCGTTGTGCACGAACATACATCGCTTGTTTGAATGTGGTTTGTATGTAGGTGTGAGCTTCGTGATAACGTCGTGCAGGTGATCGACGTAGTCGTAGTCCATTTTCGTTGCGGCTGGTGTAGGTGATATAAAATCACCGGGTAAGCGTATCGCTTGGCCGTAGGTAAGTTGCGCGGCACTTGTGTTGGTGTCGGTGCGCGTGGCGGCTCGGAGACCCATTAAAACAGTAGGCAATTCGGAGATCCACTTGTTGCTGTTTTTTAGTCGAGCCATAAGTGCGGCTTTGAGTGTTCGGTGCCAGCGTTCGACTATACCGTTACTCTGCGGGTGGTAGGCAGTAGTACGGGTTTTTTCTGCTCCAAGTAATAGGCGTGGCGACAGTATCAAATAATCAAAGATTTAATGATTTTAGGGGAAAGTACACATTAAAAGGATTTAAAACACTGATTTAGTTTTATTTAAAAACTTGAGATTAATCGGATTTTCACTAAAATAAAAGATGAAAATACGGCATTCGGCCATTTTGACTGAAACGCCAATCACAGCGCATGACGTCACGCCTATGTAAACATCACTTGCGTTTTGTTGACTACTACCGATTACGCATTTGGATCGATTTTTTATTAATTTAAGTGTAATTTATCCACTCCACTTGACTCTACAACACGAATCTATAACAACATGGTTTCGCCTTGCGAGCTTTAACCATTGAACTCTTATTATTTGCTTGTTTGGGACATATATAAACACCTTGTTGGGAGTGGTTATTGATGTGTTTTTACACTGAGGTACTGCACACCACTTATACACTTTGGAATTCATTTTTATCAGATGAAATATGCAATGTTTGTTTTGTCAACACGCGCAGTCAGAGGAAAGGTAAACACTAAACGTAAAATGTGTCAAATGTGTCAGCTTGACACATTTGACGTTTAGTGTTTACCTAGGCGTGACATCAGACCCGACGCCATGACACTGCGAGCTGTTTTCGCGCGCTATTGAAAAAATATTAGAAAAATGTCTTTAAACTTCGTTCAACTTTAGTTTATAACCGAAATATAGGTTTTTTCGTAAATAGTAAATGTGTATGTACATTACGGGAGAGGATTTCAAAATCATTCGTCATCCCTATTGTACGAGGTTTTGGAATAGTCGACTTTCGAACTGTCGTCCTTGATCAGTTGTTATTCTTGTGGGACAACCGAAACGAGATATCCAGGCTTCGTACAGTTTTCTTGCGACGATTTCAGCGGTTATCTCTTGAAGGGGCATGGCTTCGGGCCATCGTGTACAACGATCAATCATAGTGAGTAGGTATCGATGTCCACATGAAGATGTAGGTAGCGGTCCAACAATATCAACGTGAATGTGTTGAAATCGTTCGCTCGATGGGAATGTTGTGATGTCACTGTGATTATGTCGTTGTACTTTGGACAGTTGACACGAAGTGCATGTTTTCGTCCACTTGCCAATGTCGGTATTCATTGCTGGCCAAAAGTAACGTTCTTGCATTAATTTTCGGGTAGTTCGTATTCCAGGATGACTAGGATTGTGCACGGCGTTGAATGCGATGCGACGAAAGTCGGCTGGTAAGTATGGACGAACATGTGACGTAGACGTTTCGCAGAATATTGGCTTGTTGGCACCGGGTATGACGATTTTCTTCAGTTGGATATTTGTTTGTCGTGATGATAATGTAATATAGCTGTCCTTTTCTTGAGCTTGCGATAATTCTTCGTAGTTGATCGGTGATGGCAATTCGATTGTTTCGATACGTGAGAGAGCGTCGGCGACGACGTTGTTTACCCCACTTATGTGCCGGATGTCAGTCGTAAACTCACTGATAAACAAAAGTTGACGTGTGCGCCGTTGAGTATCGTTATCGGACGGCGGCTTACGAATTGCGTAGGTCAGCGGCTTGTGGTCGGTGTAAACAATAAGCTCTCTACCTTCGAATATTTTTCTGAAGTGTTTGATTGCCATGAAGATTGAAAGTAATTCTCTGTCGAATGTACTGTATCGTTGTTGAGTTTCGGAGAATTTCTTTGAGAAATAGCCAAGTGGTATCCATTTCTTGTTTATGAATTGTTAAAGTACGGCGCCTGCGCAGTTATTCGAGGCGTCGCACATGAGCGATATGGCGTCGGTTGTTGATGGAGATGGGTGAGCGAGTAAAGCTGCGTTCTGTATGCTAAGTTTACACAACTCGAATGCTTGTGACGCTTCTTTGTTCCATTCGACTTTTGTTTTGTCACGTTTCTTAGAGTTGTGAAGGAACGCGTTGAGAGGTGCTTGTAAGTGGGCTGCGTTTGGTATGCTATCACGGTAAAAGTTTACCATTCCAATAAATCGACGTAGGTCGTGAATTGTTTCGGGTTTGGGGTAAGCAGTGATAGCAGTTATTTTGTCTTGTGGTGGCTTGATTCCGTTGCTCGACACTTCATAGCCCAGGAACTTGACATTTTCTCTGCCGAAGACACACTTTGATGGATTTATGGTGATGCCATACTTGTCTAATCGGCGTAACACCTCCTGCAGATCTTCGATGTGGCTTGCTTCATCTTCCGATGCGACGATAACATCATCGATGAATGGGAATGCGTAGTCTAACCCGATGAGTACTTCATGTATGAATCGTTGGAATGTCTGTCCAGCATTTTTAAGTCCTGGACACATACGTGGAAACTCAAATAAGCCGAAGGGTGTTGTTATGGCAGTCTTCTCGATGTCCGGTTCGTGTACAGGTAGTTGTTGGTAAGCACGATTTAAGTCGAGAGTACACTCAAAAAAAAAACGGCCGTTAAAGGTCCAAAATCCCTTTGTCGATTTTTTTTTGTGCTCCTGACGTAGCTTTTAGGCCATGCGTTCGTGGAAAATCTAACGCGACGATCAACTTTTTTTTGTCGAACGCATTTTTACGACTTTTTGTCACTGTGCAAACGTTCTTTTGAACGTAGCGTAATATTTTTTTGATTTTTTTGTGCGATTTGACACAGCCACATAAGCAAACTAACGCAGAAACAAATGATATTTAGTATTTTGTCACTTCGTTAATTTGCCATTTGTGCCTACGACAAAACACTTTAAAAAGAACTGTTGTTCAACTGACAAAATTACTTTATCAAATTTCGTTTTGTGCTTCAGACATAGTTTTTAAACCGTGCGTTCAGGTAAATATTTACGTGACGACAACGTTTTTCTTTGCAATGGCTTTTTGTTACTGCGTTGATGCTACTTCGCACGTAGCGTCAAGTTTCTTTTCTTTTTTTACTACGACCATAAGGATAAACAATCCGTTAAAAGCGTAATTTAGATAAACTATAACGGGGAAACAGAGTAAATCTAATGCTTTGTTACTGTGTTGGCTTAGCTTGCCATTGCGTCTACGGCAAAACCCAATTTACTTAGATAAAAAAATTATTCAACTAAAGAGATTCCTTGGTCGAATTTTATGAATTTTATTTTGTGACTATGACATAGCTTTTATGCCGTGTGTTTTAGTAGACATGGACTCCGCCACAGAGTATTTTATAATAAAAAGTAATTTGTCCTCGTGCTAATTTTCCTGTTTATGTAGCGTCTACTTATATTTTGTTTTAAGGTATATAGGTACATATCTACCTAGTTCTTAATATTCATAGATAGACAGACCTAGACCAGCTTATTTTATTCATACTTACCTACTTATATCCCTAGTCTGTTGTAGCAAGTAGGTAAGATAGGTATCTGCCTAGGTAGGGCTTAGAATCACAAGCAGATGTTGTGTTAGCATAGCGGGTTCGTTACATAGGATACGTACCAGCCTACCAACTACAAAAAGTTATGCAAGTAGGTAAGTAGGTATACGTACCTACCTAAGTAAGTATTGTTTGTCTTGAGACACGACCAGTCCAGAGTGACTACCTACCTACCTAGTTTTAGGGATACCTATTGAAGTGGATATTGTATTAGGTAGGTAACATTACTTCTCTGGGAGCAATGACGGTTTCAAGTGGGAATGAAACCATCATTGTCTGGGGGACTGAAACACTTAGGCAGGTAGGTACCTGGTCTACACACCTAGACCTACCTACCTACACGCCTACCTACTTATTATAATACCTATCTACAATGCGTGCCACGAAAGAAAAATTGTTAGGTTCCTACCTATTTTATTTTCAAGTTTTTCGTTTTGGGATAAAATTTCCATTACTGGACAAAAATTTCGAAGTTCATATTTTTTTTTGGAGATAGTACACATAAAAAGAAACCGTTTTACAAATTTTCAATACGCGGACACCCACGGATTACGAGATTTAATTCTTTAAAGTTTCTATACAGATTAGAAAATATCACGACATTTGCACATTTTTTGGTTGGTTTTATTGTAATAAGTAGTAGGTAAATAATAAAAGTTGACATTTCACGTTCCGTTGACGGTGGAAGTGTACGTATTTATGTAAAAAAAAGTAAACAAAAAAGTGTATGTTGTGTCACTGATTGTACTCGTGTGTAGTGTGTACAAATAGGCAATGTTACTACTGCTACTAGGAGAATTTGGATCCAAGAGTGAGCGAAGCGAACTCAGAACTTAGGGCACCCTGATGTTAGGTTAGTTAGGATCCTTTAAACTCTGCAGACAGAAATAGGAGATAAGTACTATTTTTTTACCTCTTTTCATTCTAATAACCAAATAGTGCTGTTCTAACCTCTAAACTTTGGCCATGGATATCTCCATAACTATGGGGCTCCGCGGGGCGGGGGTTGTACAGGGAGTACAGCCCCCCCTTCCACAACCCTCTCACCCCCGCCCGTAAAATCGTTGTCTAGTAATGGAAATTTTAACCTAGTTTTGAGCCATAACATGGTAAATCTTATTACTGGCTATCATGATAAAATGCGTAGGTACACCAAATTTCATGTGTGTGCTGTTCAACGCATTCGTTGAACAGCACACACATGAAATTTGGTGAGTCACACACAGGCTCATTAGCCTGAATGATCAAAATAAGAATGGCCTTAAGCCATTCTTAAGTGCAGCAGTAGCCATATATCATGGTAAAACTAAAAATCGACTATCATGATAAAAGGCGTACTTGCAGAAAATTGTCGTCATCATCGTGTCTGCTCTGTTAACCATTAAAGAGTAACGTTCTCTTATAAGGAGCCAATTCTGAGAGCAGTAGCCATTTCATGGTCAAACTTATAACCGGGTGTCCTAACAGAATGAGTACCTACATACCTAGGTAGGTACTTACACAAAATTTCGTGCCTTCGCTGCTGACCGTTGAAGAGTTCCTTCATGAGGAGCCCATCTTGAAAGCAGTAGCCATGTCATGGTCTAACTTATAACCGAGTGTATTAACAGAATGAGTACACAAAATCTTGTGCCTGTGCTGCTGACCGTTGAAGAGTTCCTTTATCTTGAGCCAATACCTTAGCCAAATTTTTGTGAGACCAATTTGAAGGTACTACCGTTTAAATAAAAAAGAACAATCGAAATCGGATCTCATACGGTAGAGACATCCAGTAGCCCCCTTTTTGCCTCTTTTCGGGGGAAGTACCCTTCCAATCAAAAATCCCCGACGACAAAACAATTTCTAGAGTCAATATTCCTCTCCCTTTGAAATTTGACACGAATAGTATTGTTGACTTGATGCAAAACAAATAGTAATAACCTACATTTTCATTCAATCGGATCTGAATTACGTTAAAAATAAACATTAATTGGGGAATCCCCCGCCATAATGCGGACTACTACTACTAATTGGTGGTGTTACCCACAATTAATTTAGTTTGGTGGTAGATTGGTACTGTATAATAGCTAGATCTAGCCACAAAGTGGCTAAAACGGCTACGCTGACAGACAGATTAAGTAATATTAGGACGTAAAACGTTACGGTTTTCAAAACTATGTTTCTATTATTTTTTGTTAATAATTCCATACCTACCTAAAAATATTTCACAAAGGCCTTTGTCAAATTTTTAAACAGGGCCAACGCAGCGTTAGGCGACGGTTACACGTAAGGTATTTATTGCCATCCGTCAATATAGTATTTATTTGTTGATGGATTTCAGTTTTTACTGATGGATTAATACACTAGCCTACACGTTCAATATTTATTACGTCAGTATTGTGTCTGGTCTCCTGCTGTATAAACGTCTAAAATGGCCACTGAGCTGAAAATTACAGGTTGCGTGGCTATTATTTTAGCACTTAGATTAAATAAAAAGGTTAAGCGAAAGCGATGGGCAAAAGATATTGAATTATTAAATTTTTGTAATCTTTTGAAGAACTATCCCATATCTCTGACAATACTTCTAAATATAGGTTTTTTTTTTAAACTTCCTGATCTTTAGTAAGTTTCGAGAGGGTGCGGGGCGGCGACAACGACGGTGCATCCGCCTCTACAAGATCCATAAAGTCGTCCGTACTGACGTGATAAATATTGACGCGAGGCTATACGATCAATATTTATCATAATCCGACGGATCATCAATACAGAATCAAAAAATCTAGAAATCCATAAATAAATAATGACATACATCAATACATTAGGTTACACGTTAAATTAAATACCACAATACGTCAGTATTTACTGATGCATCACAGTAAATACCTTACGTGTAACCGTCGCCTAAAAGTGCTGTTGTGACTTCGTCTAAGTTACTTGGCAACATTGAACAACACGACAATAGCACATTGTCAAATCGTTCACAGGACACAGACGACCGACTAGGAGTCAGGACAGGACGGCTTTCCATTAGCGCATTCATTCGGTCGTACTCATCAGAGCGTCACGCGTTCTGGACTTGTATTTATTTTATGTTTAGCCCCCTGCATGTCTTCAAAAAAAGTTAAAAAAGTAATATGTTATTACTTAAAACGTTGGTATAGAACAGTTAAAACAGTAATACCAGTGAGTGTAAATATGTCTTCTCCAGAACTACATATGTTTTTACGAAAAGCTGGATTGGAGCATCTTTACCAAGTTTTTACTGGTAAGTACCTGTACCATATATTATTAATAATTTAATATAATTTTGCTCTTGCTCTCTATGTCGCACATCAGGAACATGCCCTACGATGCATCCATCAACTTGAGGCATACAGATGTTAAGCCTCACGTGCCTGTAGTCACCCACAACCTTCAAACCGAAACAGTGATGCTGCTTGGCTGCAGAGAGGCATGGTAGTACTTCCCCGGATGAGCCACACACAAAGAGCTCTACTCATTATAATTATCAGCCACTGCTGAACATAGGCTTCCCCCAATCGAAGCTGCAAATAGTGGTCCTAACTATCCATCGACATTTCTTTTACATAGTATTTTTCTAGTGTCCCATACATGTAAATGAAATCAAAATAGTGTATTTTTCCCCTTATCCAAACCATGTTTTAACTGTAATACTCTTTCAGGATTGGGTACAAGAAGAGTGGCAGTTCGTGCAAGAAATTGGCCCTTTGGAAGACAAAAAGCAGCTGAAAGAGCTACTAGAGCTCACAACCTTCGGAAAGTGTTTGTTTCTGTTTTCAAATAACTTTATTGTAATGTAAGGCCTTACAAAATATTACACCCTTCTGTTTTTATTGTTCATTCTATAACTATAATAATTGTTTATGTTAAGTGTTAAGGTAGACGCGTACACTTGGTCTCTCTTTTGTTAATTATGACATTTCTTTAATAATTAATATAATTGTATTTAAACTGCTACAGTGGTTTTCATTTATTTTGCAGGTCTGCTATCACGACGATAGCGAGTCAATGCCTAACGGTGTGGCCTCGAAAAGTTCAGGAAAACCCAGTGACGTCACCTTTGTGGTAGGAATATTATTACCTTAGACGTAGGCATAAAGGCACATTAGGATAGCATTAAAAGCATAATAATTTATACCGTTCTCGCTTGCATCCCGCTTTTGAAATGCAAGCGAGAACGGTATAAATTATTATGCTTTTAATGCTATCCTAATGTACCTTTGTTTCTACGTCTAAGGTGATAATGTTCCTACCACAAAGGTGCTTTATCACAGGGTTTCCCCGAACTTTGTTGTGGCGACAGTATAATATGTATATACCTTATACGTAGTGACAAAGGTACATTGTCGAGAGACAATGTACCTTTGTGATAGGGACAAATTACCTTATACGTACGGACAAAGGCTCAACTGCACCAAACGAAGCGTCAGAGGTACATTGTCGAAGTGACGACGCACCTTAGATATGGAGACAAAGTACCTTTGTGATAGGGACATATTACTTTAGACGTAAGGACAAAGGCACAACTGCACCAAACGAAGCGTCAGAGGTACATTGTCGAAGTGACGACGCACCTTAGATATGGAGACAAAGTACCTTTGTGATAGGGACATATCACCTTAGACGTAAGGACAAAGGCACAACTACACCAAACGAAGCGTCAGAGGTACATTGTCGAAGTGACGACGCACCTTAGATATGGAGACAAAGTACCTTTGTGATAGGGACATATTACCTTAGACGTAAGGACAAAGGCACAACTGCACCAAACGAAGCGTCAGAGGTACATTGTCGAAGTGACGACGCACCTTAAATATGGAGACAAAGTACCTTTGTGATAGGGACATATTACCTTAGACGTAAGGACAAAGGCACAGCTGCACCAAACGAAGCGTCAGAGGTACATTGTCGAAGTGACGGCGCACCTTAGACATGGAGACAATGTACTTTTGTGATAGGGACATATTACCTTAGACGTAAGGACAAAGGCACAACTGCACCAAACGAAGCGTCAGAGGTACATTGTCGAAGTGACGACGCACCTTAGACATGGAGACAATGTATCTTTGTGATAGGGACATATTACCTTAAACGTAGAGACAAAGGCACAACTGCACCACACGAAGCGACAGAGGTACATTGTCGATGTGACAATACAGTAAAAACACATCGCTAATAAACCTTTAACAAAATTACAATACACCTTATACGAAGGAACAAAGTTACCTATCGATGCTTTACCCATCATATTGCATTGTCATGTGAACAATGTCAAAGTTTACAGCGCTAATACGAGGTGACAATATATTGCGTCTAAGTTCCTTTGTCGGTGACTTGGTTAAGTGTTCAAATTTCCTCTGACGCGGGATCTGAGGCCTTTAGACGGCTCCCATTTGTTAAGGGATTTTAGTCGCCACGTTTAGAATTTTCTTTGAGTGTAGTGAAGATTTTCTTGCCGTGGAGTAGGTATGTAAAATCTTTGAGTCGTGGAACTGGATAGCGGTCGGGTTTGGTGACGCCATTGAGTCTACGGTAGTCACCACAGATGCGAATGTCGCCGTTTTTCTTGGGAACGACATGTAGTGGACTGGACCAAGGACTTTTGCTTGGTCGGCAAATTCCTTGCTGCACCATTGACTCGAATTCCTTCTTCACGGACAGGTACCGATGTGGTGGAAGTGGTCTGCTCTTGCTGTATACTGGTGGACCAGTGGTTTCAATATGGTGTTCTACCCGATGTTTTGGAGTATCCTTCATGCATGACGGTCGCAGAATGTCAGGAAACTTGCTGATTAGTTGGTGATATGGCTGATCAACGTCAATACTTCGGACTGTAGGTTCTGCGGAATAGGTAACTGGTGCCTTGACGGTCAGGTTGGTAACTTTGTCGACGAGACATCGGCCGGCTATGTCGACAAGAAGTTGATGACGTTTCAAGAAGTCGGCACCGATGATGGGTTTGTTGACTGCAGCGATGATAAATTTCCAGGTGTATGGTCTTCGTAGGTTGAGATTCAGTTGTAATGTTTTCTCTCCGTACGTTGGAATTACCGTGTTGTTCGCTGCATACAAGCAAAAATCTGTTGGTTTAGCTGTCGATCCTTTTCTTTTTGGTATCACGGAAACGTTGGCGCCAGTATCAATTAAAAACGACAGACGCGAGTTTTTGTCTGTTATAAATAGGCGGTAAGAAATATTGCTTGCGTCGGTTGCCGCCTCAGCCAACGCAGGCGTTAGTTTCCCGAAGTGATGCTGCTGTCTTCGAAACTGCACGGACGCGTACATTTTCGCGCGTCTTTGCCGAACTTGCGATGATAAAAGCAGATCGCTGATTGGTCGTTATGCGCGCGGCTGCGATTGTTCTTGCTCGATGAACGCGATCTTGAACGCTGTCTGTCGAAAGGTCTGCGTCGATGCTGATGATAATGCGATTGATGTGTTTTCAGTTCTGCAATTTCTCTCGTGAGCGCGTCGATTTTCTCCTCGATTGATGTAGATGCATGTGGGATTGCAGGAACGGAGGTAACTGCAGCAACTGCGCCGAGTGGTTGTGTTTGCTCGAGGATCTTATCTGCCATCAATCTGTCGCGCCAAATGTGTGGTATGCGCAGCGACGTCGACACACCGGAGAGTTCTTGTTCACTGTTGTTAGCCATGATGACAACTTGATCTGGAGGTATCTTCTTAGTATCACGTCGGTGTTTCTCTTAATATCACGTCGGGGTCACCAATGTAGCGCTTAGGTGGTGTAGAGACAATAATACTCCAGATATAGGTACGACGAAAGTGTATTTAAAATATACGAGGAATATTGAACAGTGCGTGTGTGTTATTACAAAATGTGTACATGTCTTAAATTACTTAACTTAGGAGCACAAGTAGTGACTTACTTACTAACATTTATTATCCAATAGGAATACGGTTTCAAATATAAATTATAGTTCCTAAAGAAATCCGTGCGGTGGCGCACTGGTCGCTGTCGTGTTATTGGCCGATCGTAGAGACCGCGTCGAGTGCTCTGTTCGGCGCGGGCGGCGAGCGTGTCGCCGGGGCAAAGCCCTAGAATCCCGCGCGCTGCGGCGGCGGACGGATGTATGTTTATGTATTGCAGCTACACGGTCAACGATTCTAACTGTATAAAAAAAGTGAATAAAACCTTATTTTGTTAATATTGTGATGCATAATAGTCATTGAGTTTGTGACAGTAAAAAGGTTGGAAAATGTTTTATAAGTTTGAATACATTTCGAAAATACGTCATTCATTTGACAGATCGGGACGCCAGTGCCATCTGGTGGCGCTTGACAGAGTTTAGCCTGAGTTCGGGGAGTCGACGACAGCGCTCCAGAGCGGTGTGGACTGAGTTGACTGACCATTGGACATTCGTACAGACAACCTATGTTCAGAAACTGTCTCGCGTTCCGTATCGTTGAGTTGTGTACCTACAGTGTGATTCGCTAGTATGATTAAACTGTTCGTAAAATTATATCTGATTTGAACAGCAAACCGTTTTTCTATTGTGCAATAACCAACATTACCGATAATCTAGAAGTCTCCACCATAGATTCTCGCAATTCTCATTTTCTTTGCTTGATTTTCAAGGACAGTATCAAAGTCAAAAGTCAAAGACAAAGCATTTATTTCAAATAAGCACATAAAAGGCACTTTTGAACGTCAAAAATTACAACAAAATTTGATTCTAGTAGTATTTTGAACATATCTAAATCATGATCTTCCTAGTCAGTGAACTATTGAAGTGAAAACTTCTTTTTTGAGATTGTGATAAAACCATTGAACTCGCGACATTGTTACCATAACCGACACCGCTCGTGTTTTATTTAGAAGACGATAAAAAAATACACACGTAATTGGTCAAGTTTTCATTTCTCTTGGCACTCCCGGAGTGCCACTGTTTTTTTAATGAGTTTTTTTTTTTTAGTTTGAAATTCATTTTTGACATTGACAAAAATCTTTTTTCAATTGAAAATCGATCTCAAATCCATAGCTAAACACTTTGCCCTACCAAAAGAGTAAGTTATAAGGAGAACACAAGTACTATCGTTACTTACAGTCCTCCCGAACTGGGTCAGTGGCCCCTCCAAATGAGAGCCTACTCGTTACAGGCCACTTCATTCAAAAAATTTGGTCTTCAGAATATTTTTTGAAGTGTGAAGGGAAAATATTCGCAGGCGGTAAAATTAGGTATTTGGGAAATGTGTTATTATTTCTGTAATTTTACCTACAGGCCGAATTTGAATTTCAGTGGAAACCTTTCAGGGACCAAAGTTCTTATAAATGAATGGTACCCTTTATGTCGAGTCCCTTTACGTCGAGAGAGTCTATTGTTTTTGCAAAATTTTGCTATTTTACGCTCTCTAATACCGTTACGTCGAGTTTGGTTAAGTACAGTCAGAATATAAATTAAAAGCCAGTATCATTAAAATATTGTTTTATTATTTGTTGTAATACAGTACGTTAAGTAATTCAATGGGAAAGACTCGACATAAAGGGAACCTCCTTGTAAATAATTTATTTCAAATAGGCACATAAAATGCACTTTTGAACGTCATTGATTCTAGTCGCTCCTTCCAAAAAGTAGTTTTCGTATTGAGAAAAATGGGCAAGAAAACAGGCGCGACACGCGATAAAATCGCGCGCGACACAAAGGCACCGCAAGTCGCGCAACGAGCGGTGCCTTGTGTCGCGCGCGGTTCGCGTCGCGCGTCGCGCCTGTTTGCAGAAGTCTTCCGTTCTCCCAAGACGGGGAGGTATCCATGAGGATTCCCCACGGAAAAACAAAGGAAAATAAAGGCATGATATTGAAAATGTACTTCTGAATTGTTTGTTTAGTCCGCGCCAAACATGGCAAATAGTGGTGCTAATGACAGAGATTGTTATCAATCCTTCAATGGAAGTGTCATTCAAATCCCGTATCTTATCGGACATTGTAATATCGATACCGAATATTTACAAGTTGAAACATATTAATACGTATTTCAGATAAAATATTGGCGTTAGAATATTAACAATCTGAAATTATTGGAATATTCTTTCTGTTTAATTGACGTTTTATTTTGCTACCTGGGGCTGTGGCTCAATAATAACATCCGCACGGGTTAATCAGTGAGGTTAAGCTTGTACAAACAGGCGCGACACACGATATAATCGCGCGCGACACAAAGGCACCGAACGTTTCGCGACTTGCGGTGCCTTTGTGTCGCGTGTCGTGTCGCGCCTGTTTGTAGGACCTTAAAGAGCTTTGTATTTTCTATTAAAGTAAATAAAGGTTTTGACGATTTTAATGGTTCGTGGGTAAATACCTTCCCTCATTCAAAGTCAAATCATTTATTTCAAATAGGCACATTAAAGGCACTTTTGAACGTCAACACTTGTGGGAAGCGTCAATGTTTTTATAATGTAATTAGCGACCCAAACCAGCACCCTAATTGCGTTACAAGGGAGGCTTTTGACTACGTTGTGTGTATATTTTATGTATTTTTTTATTTTATATTTTTTATTTGTAATGTGCGTTTTTGTTTGTGCAGAATAAATAATTTTTCTTTCTTATCTTTTTTTCTTTTCTTTCTAACACAATATCAATCTCAAACTGAATAATTTTGACAGATATTGCTAATCCATTGCTTCTTAAGTTTGAAAAATTGTCTGCTCAACAACGTAAATAACACAAGGAATATTGTTGAAGTGTCAAAATGGAAGCCTATACTGAATTGTGTTAAGGCTCGTACACACAGGCGCGACGCGACACGCGACACAAAGGCACCGCAAGTCGCGCGACGAGCGGTGCCTTTGTGACGCGCGCGATTCGCGTCGCGCGTCGCGCCTGTTTGTAGGAGCCGTTATGCAATTACCCCCGTTTTTCATAAATGGTTTTTGCGACTTAACAAAACATCGTGATTTCTTTGTGCAAGTTTAATGTTATTATATTACACTTAGAGCTGATTTTTCCAACGCTAGATAATTTAAAACGAGAAATAGTTTTGTGTTTTTGAAAGTTCTTCCATACAAAATCTGTCAAACATCAATTTTTATTCCACGAGTAGATAATAAAGATATGTCGATTGAAAAATCTGTCCTAAAACCTTCAGAAATAAATTCTATAATTGCGAACTTTAGAACAACTTTAATCTCACAGACAGGAAAAGCGAATTTAATTATAAAAATTATGTTCGTTTAGATGTAAAATAAGGTTTCGGATTCGAACATCGTGTCAAGTCCGTTCACAGTTATTCTACCTCTGATTTTGGATCACTGTCATACATACAAGTAGTTAATATTTATTATTCTGTAAAAAGTAATTTTTTTATGGTCATTAACCAGAAACAAAACATGCGAGAGCGTTTCTGTGGAGAAACAACCACCCGCTATTCCTCTTAAGCCTCTGGTCCTGGCGGCCATTTTTAGAGCTTTTGACAGTCGTTACGGGTCGTTAGAAGCCCGAAAGTCCGACAACCTGCAATCTTACCAAGGGGTATCATGTTACGTTCAGTCACAGTTGTCAGTCTAGTAAATGTAGACTTAGTCCTGAATACACTGAGAAAAATTACCTCTGCCGCACTACGTAAAATAAGGACAAAAATCGACCACCATGACGTGTGTAACCCGGTCCATTACGCGTAAGTAGTCAGTCATACGTAGTCGGCATACTGACGCTCATCATGGAGCGGGTTACGTAATTTACTCGTGGTCGATTTTTGTACGTACGTACGTAGCCCGACATCCGGCTACGTAATACGTAGTGCGCAAGTCGCACTGAATACTCCTGAAACTACGACTGCAACACCCGTTTACTATTGTTGCGGGCACAGTAGAACGGGGTGAAACTTACGTGTGTACCATGGCGGCTTACGTACGATACTGTAGCGGGCATAGTAAATAATGATGAGCCGTACCTGTGTACCACGGCGGCATACGTACGATGCTGTAGCGGGCATAGTAAAACACGGTGAGCTGTACGTGTGTACCACGGCGGCATACGTACGACACTGTAGTGGGCACAGTAAATAATGGTGAGCCATATGTGTGCACCCCGGTGGCATACGTACAGTACTGTGGGGGACACAGTAAAACACGGTGAGCTGTACGTGTGTACCACGGCGGCATACGTACGACACTGTAGTGGGCACAGTAAATAATGGTGAGCCATATGTGTGCACCCCGGTGGCATACGTACAGTACTGTGGCGGACACAGTAAATCACGATGAGCCGTACGTGTGTACCACGGCGGAATACGTACGACACTGTAGTGGGCACAGTAAATAATGGTGAGCCATATGTGTGTACCACGGCGGGATACGTACAATACTGTGGCGGACACAGTAAAACACGGTGAGCTGTACGTGTGTACCACGGCGGTATACGTACGGTACTGTGGCGGACACAGTAAAGCACGGTGAGCCGTACGTGTGTACCACGGCGGATGTGACTTTCGAGTATTTAATATTCAAAAGTATCTGAACATATTTGTATGTACCATGCGCCAGCATAAGGAAAATACAGGTGCGAGTATCTTTCCTTATGCTGGCGCATGGTACATACAAATGTGTTCAGATACTTATTTTGAATATTAAACACTCGAAAGTCACATCCGCCGTGGTACACACGTACGGCTCACCGTGCTTTACTGTGTCCGCCACAGTACGTTCTTGAGCAGGCGGTCGAGCGGGGCAGAGGGGATGGGACGGGCCAAGGAAAGAAATAGTGTAAAGGGTAATTTTAAGTAAATAGACATAAAATATTCATATTATTTATTTTCAATCGTAAAATTGAGACATACAAAAAAAAACACAAGCTTAATTATTGTCAGTCTCAATGCTGTTTAGCAATTCAAGAGAGGAGCGAGACAACCCCAACACAAGTGTTATTAACTAACTTTAGTGCCTTCTAAATACTCATAAAATCTACTAAAGAAAATAACATTACATTTAATAGTTTCAATACCTGAAACAAAAAAAAACGTAATCTTAGAATTATTACAAACATACACAGGTACGGGTTCCGTACCTCAAAAGGAAAAACGGAACCCCTTATAGGATCACTCGAGTGTCAGTCTGTCTGTCCATCTGTCACAGACATTTACTCTGAAAATACTGGACCTATAGAGTTGAAATTAATCGTACTGTACAAGGCCTAAACTTTTCAAGAAAATACAATAAATGGGTAGTTCTTCGAGGTCCCTCAAAACACAGTCACACGGTCTTAATTCGTAACCTATTAAACATTCAGTCTTAGGACCAAATACAGATTAATCTTTATTTATATGTGTACATAATTTAAACATTAAACATCTAAAATTATTTCTAATGTTTATTTAAAAAAATATCTAATGTCGAAAACGGGAGCAAAATCGGTGTTCTTCGCGCGTCACACTCTGTTCGCGCTCACGGTAAACTTTGATAACTTTTGTTTTCAATTCATAAGCATATAATGTAATAAATCTAATTAATTGTATTTAACTATGCATCATAATTATCAAAGAATATTAATTTTATCTCTTAAGTGACAATAGTTAATAAGCTTTATGTCTCTGTCACACGATTTTGTTAGTTTCGAGAGCGCGCAACAAAACTGCACGTATCTTCCAAGAGCGCCAACTTGTCGCTACACATTTTAGCTGCGCGGACGCTCAGTAGTATCCCGGCGTCAGTGGGCGAGACACGTACGTTCATCGCTTCTAAACAAAAAAAATACGAGGCGAGTTATTCTTTGAATATTTTCAAGTAGCCTTGGTCTAGAAACTTTCATGCGCATATTTTGAAGGATAATGCTTATAATTTTCCAAGTCATTTTGTATTAAGAAATAAGATAGATCTTCGAGATTATTCTCAAGTACTTTGTTTGTTTATTTACCTATAAGTTTAATCGTAATTATCAAAAATGTGAAATTTTCATAACTTTCGTGGCACAACTTTCGTGGTAATTTGTCCACGAAAGTTAGCTAGGGCACCACGAAAGTTATATATCTCCATTGAATGATAAATTTAGATTACTTGTGACGATGCAGATGCTATCGTGAAGCTCAAAAAAGGTGTCTTTAATAGCCAATTTTTTAATCACGTCTAAATTGTCTATGGATTATCTTAATTTGACAGGACTAAACTAATATTTATCTTCTGTCCTTTTCATAATGAAATAGAAAGAAAAAGATGCCTGAACTTAAATTTTGTTTAGTTTGTGAACAACAGAATCGGGGCCATTATCTGCCAGCAATAATTAGTAAGTAATAATTATGTTTATGTTGTCTTTCGTAACTTTCATGGGCACAGAAATTTCAAAATAAAATATCTCAGTAGTTTATGCACCGATTTACATAAAATAAAAAATACGTATTATTTTTACAGCGTCTTAAATGTGGGTACATTTAAATGTACATTATTAAAAAAAAAATATTCGCCATGAAAGTTACGCGGAGAATACTTTTTGAAGAACTACCCAAATAGTTCTTTGCCTAATAGATTACAGGAAAACCTATAAGAAAGCCATAACAAGTACCAAAAAAGGGTAGGGCCGCCTGTCAGTATTGTATTACAATTACCGTAAACTATGCAAAAATGGACTTAGCAGGTTAACGAATTAGGCCGACGAAATACGTTTTGTTATCAAGCTGAGTAATGTTATGATTATGAGTAACTCACAGTGTTATTATCTGCAATAGTACAATCTGTAGAGATTTTTGCATTATCACTGACATCAGTGTCCCGTACAGCGTTTTGAGTAGTCGTTTAGTAGCTCAGCATTCTTAATTTCAAGGTTCTAGAAAAATAATTTAAAGGCTTTATTACAATGCATTACAAAAGTATGCGGCATCGGTCCAAGAGAAAAAAACAAAGAAAACATTTTTATTAGCTAAAATACAAGTAAACAAGTAGGTACGTACATTGACACCGGTCGCTTTTTGATGTTGTAGTAGCCAATTTTTAAATTTTATTCTGGGGCCAATCTTTGGAATCAGTTCTTTCAAATCTTCATCGTTTAACAGAATGGCAGTTTCAAGCGTTGTTATATGATTGTCTGAAAAATACAAATACAAACATGTACAAAACTTTTTATGTAAGTAGGTACCTACTACTTATAATTGCCTACATGTTCAGTCGGAGGGTCAGGTTCAATTGAAAATTTAGTAAATTAGTAAAATTATCAATAATCAATAAAAACAAAACCTACTAAAACAATACAAGTACCTACTTGTCAAAAATACGTCTGTCTGTTGTTTGTCGGTGAAAAAGCTATCAAACAAGTTCAGTTCAAACATGCCACACCAGAGAAAAAAATCTTGACTAAATAAAACCAAGCAACTGGCTTACGTACCTTCAAGGATTGTTATTATTTCATCTAAACCGGCGTTTAATATCTCTTCCATAAATTCCATGATGGCTACGCTCCGACGCGTTTTAGCACAAAATCACTCCAATTTTCTCAGAAGACTGCAGGATCAAACTGCCGCTACGTACGGGCCAGTGTTGCCAGTACCCACCTCGACTTTCGGACGATTCACTACCTGAAATGGGACGATTTTTGGACAAAAAGGACGACTGTAGAAATATTAATTTGTTACGATTGAATGAGAAAAAAGTATTACCTAAAAGGGCGTGAGTAGGTACTGTTATATTTTTAGGGCAAACAAATAAAAAGTGAAAGTATTAGATATCTTAAAATGTTTGTATTTTCTTATTTCTATTGCTTCTCTTGTCAGCCTCGGAAAGTAATGTTTGTCTGTTGACAAAATACATGGCTTGCGGAATTCAATCCAGTGATTGGGCCCTGACTGCAGTAGATGTTCAGCTATGGCCGATTTCTGCACATCATTGTTTTTTACAGCCTTAAGGGGGAATCGCGGCCGTAACTAACATGTATTTACAGAATTATAATCATTAAAGTCATCAACACAACTCTCTATGACCACGTAAGTCCGAAGAATGATAATTTTATGAAACAGTTATTCTTTGGACTTACGTGCTCTTAGAGAGTTGTGTTGATGACTTTAATGATTATAATTCTGTAAATACATGTTAGTTACGGCCGCGATTCATATATTAATCAACGTACAACTTAATACTGACCAGCAAATTGCAAAAAACGTAAGAAAATTTGAATTTCGCGGGCTACCCTGGCGCTTTCGCCTTAATGTGCTCTTTGATGCGGTATGAGTGAGACAGTTCGCTTGGTTTGACCGATATATGAACTGCCGCAACTGCAGTCGGTTAGGTTATGAACCGTGAAAGCTTAAAACAGTATTAGTAGGTATTAGATTTTTAATATTTTAATTTGGTTTCTTGCATCTCTTTGGTCGGCTCAAACTTAACGACATCCTTGATGCCTGAACTTGTTGCACAAACACCGCCGAGTATCTGTAATGAATTCAGCTGTTGTGTGCGTGGAACGTACAGGCAGGCAAGCGGTATGGGATCACTGCGCGTGGAAAAAGGATGGCGATATTCGCCACTCAGATAAATTCGCCAGTAGACATGCGCAAAACGTGTCCAACAAATGATAAGGAGTGATATGTATATTTTTGCTTCCGGAACTAGTTCACTCACTTAGTTCAATAGTTCCTTTAGTACCGGGGGACGATTTCAGTTCGTTAGTACCACAGACAAGTTCCAGTACCATTCGTAGTTCAGAACTATCAAAGCAAAACTGATATATTAATACCTCGGAACTATACAAGTACATACAAAACTACTCTCAAAGGACAACATTTTAGGACAGCGGGTGACGATCGCGATCGGTGTTGGTGGTCGTTCTAATGTTCATCGCTCCCGCGCGTACCGCGCGCAGAAGTTACTACCTATCTTTTTAATATAAATTATATTTAATTTTAATATAAAGCGCCAGGGAAGCCCGCGAAATTCAATTTTTTTTAGGTTTTTTGCAATTTACTGGTCAGTATTAAGTTGTACGTTGATTAATATATGATATAGACCACGTATATAACTCCAAAGAATGATGATTTCATGAAACAGTTATTCTTTGGAGTTACATGGTCTTGCCCGGTTTCTGAAGTCCCCAGATAAACTCTCATTAGCTATGGATTCAATAAAGTTATGCATAACATAAACTTCGGTTAACTGTCACTGCGTTTCTGGACACGCAACCAAACCATTCAATAACTATGAAACCGATAACTAGTTCCTTAGTTGCCGCTAAATGGGTCTGTATACGGGTTCGCGTAAAAAAATGTTATTTATGAGCAGATTACGGCAGATGTTTGAACGACATCATTGTCATTTTTTTTAAGGAAACCTTTACTCAGCAGTTCATTGTTTTTGTGTAGTATTATTTTTGCTTTGCCGTCTCATTTTAAGTTAAAAGTCTGTTTGTCTTTCCAATGGTTAGTGTTTTATTCATTATTTTGCAAAATAGCATGGAATCAAAATTTTACTGAAAGAATAATGATGCTTCCTATCGAAGTGGCTAATGAATTTGACTTATATATGATCGACAATAAAAGAACGGACGAGACTTCTGTATTCATGATGCTAACACTCATTTATTCTTTACTGAATAATTTTAATATTTTATCTTTCACACGCAATTTAATTTCATACCTTCGTACATAAAATTCTTACTTCAGAAACCGGGCATAACACACGTTTTTGATGTAGTTCTCTATGAAATGAAACGTTAAATATAGTTATGGAACCGATAAACGGCGAACATTGGTCAGTTAAGTTAACTTGAGTTTAAACGGAGTTTATCTTACATTGCGTTGTTCGGAAACGCACTTCCACAAGTTGTCGAACCAATAGCGCTAATGGATAGATAAACCACTGACAAAAGTACCTCAGAAAGAGTTGTGTTTATAATTCTGTAAATACATATTTGTTACGGCCGCGAATCATATTTTTATCGACGTACAACTCAATACTGACCAGCAAATTGCAAAAAACGTAAGAAAATTTGAATTTCGCGACCTACCTTAGCGCTTCCCCCTTAATATGGAACGTAGGTCTGTACGCGGCATGTGATAAGTATAGCACGTAGGTACCTATTATCGCTCGAAGCCTCCGCTCTCTGCCCGCTCGCCGTGAGGCGCACTATTAGAAATTTTAATACCTATCTCGATTTTCCTTCATACTTTGCAGGCTTAGGACTGTCAACCAATATAAATAAACAAGTTTTTTTTATTGAATATGAGTAGGTTGGCGTATTTAAAAATCGAGATATGTACAATGATTTAAATATTTACAAGAGTAGGTAACTAGGTACTTACAATATTTACAATTTTTACAATTTTTACTAGGTACAAATTTTATTCACTATTGCTGCTAATAAACAGCAACTGCGATAGTTTTTTTGTTGTCAGCCGTGTTCTGCGATCATTGAGAATATTCCCGGCTTTTGAGAATATTCTTTCGCACGGAACTGAAGTTGCTACTAGATGCAGCCTTTTTAGAGCATATTTATATAAATTAGGATAAAACATCCTACGTTCATGCCACCATTTTAGAGGATCGTGGGTGCGTGGCAAAAGTGGCTCCTGTAGGTATTTGTCCAGCTCGACGATGCCGGCGGCCAGTGGGTTCTCTGGCGTTAACTTTGCAACTTCTTCGTCGAACTCGTCCCAAATTGTGCCTCTGGTGAAACTGGCAGGTGTCGGTGGTACTGTTGGTGGGGCTGTTAAATTTATACTTCCAACTTTAAATTTTAAATCCGACACAGCCTTTGTATAGAGCTCCTCACTATTAAAGCCCTTTAACTTAAAGCGTGGATCCAATATGGTCGCTTCGGTATACAATACATGTTTTTCAATGTGTGCAAAACGTTTCTCCAGCTCCTCATCCAGCGTGTCCAGCAGTGCCCGTACTTCCGGAAGTAAGGTATTAGTTTTCTGCGATTTTACGTTTCGCTTCATAATACGGCAAAGGGGAATAATTTTTGCCAAGGAAACGTTCTTCTCCGCACTTATCTCCACGGTGATGTCATAGAAGAGTTTTAGAATTGGCGTCGCACTTTCAATGACCTTCCAATCATTTAGACTAAGCGCGAGCTCGGGGCGCGTTAACGTGGTGATTCGTTGGAGCATATCGTACGTGGAATTCCACCGTGTTGGCACGTCTTGCTTTAATTTAAGCTCAGCGAGGTTCAGTTGCTTTTGCATTTCTACCAGTTTATGTTGTGCTTGAGAGCTTCTCTTAAAGAACTCCACTATAGTTTTAACTTTGCCAACAGCATCACCTAAATGAGTCAACGCAGATTGAACGCATAGATTCAACGAGTGAGCAAAGCATGGTATGTGCCGCCATGAACCCTCTCTTATTGCAGCCGTAATGTTTGCCGCATTGTCACTTGCAATGGCGGTTGTGTAATCAGATACGTTCCAATTTGCCATTATGTCGCGCAGAAACGCTGTCAAATTATTACTAGTGTGACGTTCATTGTACTCCACACAACCGATTAAATTACTCTTTAATTTAGTCTCTGATGGTTCAATATAATGTACGGTTACAGCCAAAAAACTGTCATTGTTGACTGAAGTCCATCCATCAGTTGCTAGACAGACTGCTTGGGCTTTTTGAACTTCAGCTTTAACTTTTTCTAAGCAAGTATTGTATTGCTTTTGCAATAAGCTCTCGGATAAAGTTTTCCGCGTCGGAAGTTGATACTGCGGATTCAACAATGCCAGCAATATTTTAAATTCTCGATCTTCCACCATTCTGAAGGGATAATGTCCTCTAGCTATCATTTTTAATACCTGAGCGTCTATTTGTTGTGCACGTTTCAGAGGCATTGGTTTGGTGCTTTGGGCGTACTCTAGTATAGACGGCTGAACTCTTAAAGGAAGTGTCGTAGACTTACTATGGCTAGCAATCTGAAGTATTTGTACAGTAGTAGCGTTATCACCTGTTTGGACCGTTGATAATCCTTGTACTTGCTCTGTTGTCTCTGACGGCGGCGGCGGCGGCGGCGGTGGCGTTTGCCGTTCTTCGATTAACTTTACCGTGGGATGTTTCCTATTTAAATGTCTGCCTAGGTTCCCAACATTCCCGCACGATATAGACAGCTCATTGCCACAGTAAGAACATTTTGCCTTTTTAGGTCCTATTTGTGAAAAATGATTCCACAATGCACTTCTCTTTCTTTGTGATTCCATTTTTACAAATTGTAATCTTAACACAAATAGTGAAGTGAACAAAAAAACAACCAAATTAACAAGTATCACACAAACTTTTTCGTCAACACTAATCGCTTTCCGTTTACTTTACTGGCTGGCCATGTTAAGTTAACAGTTTCAAAGTAGGTTTACGACTGATAATACGAACGATAGGTACCCACTACCCAGTATGCTTGGTCGAAGACCATCCCTTCCGAGAAAATAATGCATCATACTGCACGTGTTCAAGGCAATTAGGGATAACAAAAGCTAGACCGACCTCGGATGTTTCGGAGCTTCAAAGTCTTTTGTTACCTGATAAAATAACATAAACAATAATACCGATAATAAATATTTACTGTCTAAAAATATGAACACATCACATCAAGACGACGTAAGTCCAAAGAATGATGATTTCATGAAACAGTTATTCTTTGGACTTACGTGATCTTAGAGAGTTGTGTTGATGACTTTAATGATTATAATTCTGTAAATACATATTTGTTACGGCCGCGAATCATATTTTTATCGACGTACAACTCAATACTGACCAGCAAATTGCAAAAAACGTAAAAAAAATTGAATTTCGCGGGCTACCCTGGCGCTTTCGCCTTAAATGGCGGAGGTTCAATTTGTGCAATGTGTATATTAATAATGAGTTTAATTAAAGTTTAAGCCGTTAACAAAGACTTTACTTTCAGAACTGACCCGCCCCGACTATAGTTACTAAAAACTAAACGAGTTGTTGAAGGAACTGTTATTTAATCTGTGGAACGACAATACCGATCTAAATACTTTCCATTACTCGTCATGCACGCGGTGTAAAAAATTTCTTTTGCACGCGAAGTGCAATGGATTTATAAACAATATACTATTGTTACGAATACGAAGTACGAACACACGATATGTTCCCATCTCGTTCTATCATAGGCATGGCGGTGCGTCGATGTACAATGGCGCGAGCGAGAGTACGCTAGCGAGCTAGCAGGCAGAGTGCTTCGGAAATAGTCGGTGCAACTCGGAACTAGAGGAACTAAAGGACACATTGGAATTGGTAGTGAACGAGTGAGTGGTGTAGTACCGGGACTGGAACTATATCTTTTTCATGACTCGTTCCGGAACTACCCAAGTCTATTCGCCAGCAGTGGTCTGAAGTTACATTCACACGCCGCACGTTTTGTTTTTACTTAAAGTTTTACGCATTTTTGTAATTTTTAAAACTACGTTTTGTTATTTGAACGCATTTATATATTGTAGTTGGCTATTTGAAAAGGGACGGAAATGGGACTGAATGTATGAACGGACATTAAAGGGACGTAAAGATGTCTAAACGGACAAAAATCGTCCCTTTTGGGACGTTCTGGCACCACTGGTACGGGCGACCGCTGCACACACAATGCGATGCGAATGCCGCGAGCCGACCGGCCGGGGTGGGAGTGGGACCGCCCGCGCCGGTTGGCGGGAGTGGCGTCACCGGCTGATGCAACACATTACCATATTTGGTAACGTTTCGAGTTTCGCGATGCTTCTTTTTTTTTTTTCTTACCCTTGCGGGAAGGCAAGGGAAAGGACATGCAGCCTGATCTTATGTTATTGATTAAAATATTTTGTAATCAAAGGCAAAATTAAAAGTCTTTTATTTACACGTTTTTTTTACGTCTCAGAGACGAACTTTAAAGATATCGTTATTTATGATTTTGTCAATAAAAGAAAAATAATAAATTACCTACCTATTTTATTGTTAAACTTCTTTATCGAGCTGTTTAAAACTCATGAGATAAAACAAAAATATATTTATTCTGATCATTCCAGACACATCAGGCCACGGTGGTCCATACCACGGGCGTAGCCAGGTTTTAGATTCGGGGGGGTTCAGGAAAATAAAACGACTAAATGTGCCTGCAGTGCCGTAAATAGCCTTTTCTGCGCCCTGTGCTAGTTGGTGGAACAATTAATTATCTAATATTTTGGAAGAAAAATAGAACTGATGTGGGCCATACACAGGGGCGGTCCCAGCCTACGATTTGAGGGGGGGGGGGGGGGTCACAAAGAGCCGAACTTATGAAAACCAAAAGTTTACTTATGCAAACGTGCAGATGATCATCCTATGGTTTTGTGTGTCGATGCATGCAAGAAGTACCTACTTTGTCGAGCACCCAGTATTTAAACAGCCAATGTGAAAACCTTTGAAAGAAAAGAAAAATTGTATGAGCGAGCGTAGCGAGCTCGAAAATTTTTTCACATATTTTAACATCCTCGGATAAATTTGATTCTTTTCATTCATTCACCTCGGATACGATGATCGCTTCAATTTCGGGGCGAGGGGGGAGGAGGTTTCCCGAGATGAGTTTGATTTCAAGCTCTAAATGAAGATAATGCAATAGCGAGCGAAGTGAGCTGGCCTTCGATTACGTTAGGGTCTTTTGGTGCTTTCATACAGAGACACGATTACACACAGTAGTCGTTTGCCATCACGCCATGTATTTTTTTTAGTCAAAGAGGTCAGAAAAATGATCGGATAGCCTGGACCCAGCCCAGGGCGGGGTGGTCATGACGCCCATGACCACGTTTTATAATAGAGTAGTAGAAGATTCACACGAAAATGACTGATATCGGTTACGGTCAAGGCACAATCGGACAATCTTCCGAAAATTGATGTGTTTATGATGGCCACGTATTTCGCATCAAATTCGGATTTTACGTCTACTGAAATAAAGGGAGTGAAAAAAGCAAGGTAATTACACAATAATAAATATTATGTTTAGGTATTCGATCTTCCACGCCTTTGGATAGTTTTTACCTGTGTCAAGAAAAAGGGCATACTTAACCTTAAAATATGAATGAAAACTCAAAGGATGGAGGTTATTTCATGAAAAAAAAAACATTATTTAAAGCATAAGCTGTTTTCAGCATGAAGTATTATAATGAGCCCAGTGGATTTGGCAACCAGTTACTGTTTTAAAGAGCCTGGATACTGAAATAAGGCGGCTGTATAACGTCGTACGTATAGCGCATACATATTTTATGTTACGGGTTAAGTAAATTACGTATGCTGCTCTGTGCGGAATCAATGAACCGCATACGTACATGTTAAGAGTGCGCCGCAGTAATTTCATGATGCGGCTGACGTCATAAAGTTTATACGCACCGAACACAGTCAGTAAGTAAACGGAGTTCGTAACATGAACCAGGATACGTAATAACACTAATAACTGATGATGTAGGCGGAAACATTATTAATTATCCAGTGTGCGTAAAATGTATCGGCATATCCCTTACTCTGCTCGTACATTATGTACGTAGGTAACCGGAACCATTACTTAATGAGTCGGATTCAGTACAATGATTTGGCAAGCAGTTACTGTTTTAAAGAGCCTGGATACTGAAATAAGGCGGCTGTATAACGTCATACGTATAGCGCATACATATTTTATGTTACGGGTTAAGTAAATTACGTATGCTGCTCTGTGCGGAATCATTAAAACGCATACGTAAATGGTAAGAGTGCGCCACAGTAATTTCATGATGCGGCTGACGTCATAAAGATTACACGCACCGAACACAGTCAGTAAGTAAACGGAGTTCGTAAAATGAGCCAGGATACGTAAATGATGATGTAGGCGGAGACATTATTAATTATCCAGTGTGCGTAAAATGTATCGGCATATCCCCGACGCATGCTCGTATATTATGTACGTAACCGGAACCATTACTTAATGAGTCGGAGTCAGTACAATGATTTGGCAACCAGTTACTGTTGTAAAGAGCCTAGATACTGAAATAATGCGGCTGTGTAACTTCGTTCGTATAGCGCATACATTTTTCCTGGTTCCGGGTAAGTAAATTACGTATGCTGCTCTGTTAATACATATGCGGCATCATTAAACGGCATACGTAAACGTTAATAATGCGGGCACAGTAATTTCATGATGCGGCCTCATTACAAGTAACTTGTTTACATGGTCTTTACAGAGCATTATGCCGCATACTTACTTAACATGGTGTCGTTTCATTATAAGTATGGCTCTTATAATTTTCATGTGAAAAGCACATTATACGTATCTGGCTGCCGGTACATTACAAATTTGCCAATTTTAAGTAGCCCGTTTTTCTCAGTGTAAATATTTCGAAAAACTAGTTCCTAAATCCATTTATATTCCAGACTCCGATGTCTTTCAACCCTTTTCCAAGTAAATTCAATTTCTACTGATAATGTTTTCTTTAGTAAAAAATCGGTATAATGTAGGCACATCATAGTAAATACTTTTCGTGTCCACTTGAGACTCCTTTTAGAAGCGTTTGTCATATACAAATCTTTGCATACTTTATGGGTTTGCACATTACAGCAGGATTTTGTTGGCAGATAGTCCTTTTTAGGTCTTTTTGACGACCTGTGACAACTGTCAAAGATTCACGAATGCAAGTACAATGCGTGCCACGAAAGATGAGACTTGACCCCGCCTCCCCCGCTCTTTCCGCTGCCCCTATGACGTCCGGTCCCGTCCCGCACTCAGACCTCATACCGCTAAAGATACCTAAAATCGTGTTCTGCGCAAGTCAAACCACGTGGTGTGTCAAGTGTCATCTTTTGTGGCACGCATTGTACCAACGGCTTAACGTGGTTTTCGAGGTACAGTGAGGTCTTGTATTTATAGACGTCACACATCCCCGGACCAAGCGCGGCAAGCGTAGCTTAAACCAATCGATCTGCCCGATCGGCTGTTATTACTTAACCACGAGCCTCTTTAAAGGGGCTTGTGGCTCTGTGGCATCTAGTGATGGCCCTGATAACATACTATGATGTGATGATTCGTTTAGACTTTGAATTGTTGATGATTCTTGTAGTTGTGATCCAAATATGAAACTAATATTATAAATGCGAAAGTGTGTTTGTCTGTCTGTCTGTTACCTCGCTGAACCGATTTAGATGAAATTTGGTATAGTGTATACAGATAGTTTGAGTCCCGGGAAAGGACATAGGATACTTTTTATCCCGATATTACCACGGGATCTATTATCACGGGAGCTAGTATTTTATAAACCGTCCCAAACATACACGCATACCAACTTAGCTTATCACGCATTAAATGTGACAAAAGGCTGCTACAAACAGACGCGACACGCGTTATAATCGCGCGCGACACAAAGGCACCGCTCGTAGCGCGACTTGTGGTGCCTTTGTGTCGCGCGCGATTGTATCGCGTGTCGCGCCTATTTGAAGGAGCCTAAAGGCTTTCCCAGAAGATCGCAAGTCTGATGTTATTTGTACAAACATGGGTTCCGCCCGTTCTGGTAATCCCGTCTATGGGAGATAACGGTTTTAATCGAGACCCGGGATCTACTGTTCTTTCCAGGAAGTTGTGATGTAATACGGGAAAAGATCGTATTCCTAAGTTATAAATAAAATGTTGTTAATGGTAATATAACATAGATTCTATGCATACTTGGAAATTAACAGTGCTCTTTTTTTTTAATAATTGTTGAATTATTTCTTCGTCACAGCTTTTATATCTGGTCAAGACGCGCGCTGGTTGCGAGTACTACCTGACCTTTTTGAACAAGTCCAAGTAAAGTTTGTCCTCCTAGGGCGTCATCTACCGATGTTTCCCGTCAAATAATAATTAATTATTGACAAAATACTATCCATCTTAAGAAATTATGAATAAAACGAAAAACCCTCGTGATATTCTAATTTTAAACCCATTCAAAATTCGAATCAAAACATAAACATAACCTCAAAAACAATACAATCAACACATGGATTGTTCAACAAATAGTTTCAGACAACTCTACTAAATCAACTATTTAATAATAACAGAACAATAATTAATAAAAATTAAAACAATTTTTACTAAAATAGAGGACATCTGTTGTGTATCAAAATATTATGTTTTTTTGTTTTATAAAGTTAAGTGGTATACCTAGTACGAAATTTCAATCATTCACATAGTCCATTCATCGTTTTTTTTTTTTGGTCTAATAAATTATGAATAAAAATAAAACCCCTCGTGATCTTCTAAATTATAAACCTACTAGCTTTTCGTCGGAAAATATACCATGGGAACTTACTGCCGGGATAAAAGTTTTCTATATGTTAATTCAGGTTATAAACTATTTGTGTGCTAAATTTCATTTCAAATCCGTTCAGTAGTTTTTGCGTGATAGCCTAATAAACATCCATCCTCACAAACTTTCGCGTTTATAATATTAGTAGGATAGGATTCACGTCAAAATACGAAACAAAACTTGAGCATAACCTCAAAATATTTTGTCAGCTACCTATCAACACTTGGATTATTCAACAAATACTTTCAGAATGTGTACTTAATCAACTGTTTTAACACAGGAATTAATAATAAATTAAGACACGTTTTACTAAAATACCGGGCATCTGTTGTGTATCAAAATATTATGATTAGTTTTTTTTATAAAGTCACGTGAAATACCAACGTACGAAATTCCGAAGCTTCCATTTAAAATTATGAGGTAACTAGCTGCGCCCCGCGGTTTTATCCGAATAAGTTTCAATCCCGTTGGAATATCGGGATTAAAACTACCCTGTGTCCTTTCCCAGGACTCAAACTATCTCTATACCAAATTTCATCTAAATCGGTTCAGCGCTTTAAGCATGAAGAGGTAACAGACAGGTAGACAGACACACTTTCGCATATTTTATAACATTAGTATGGATCATTTACAGACAGGAATTATTGTAAAATGATGTTAAAATATTGTAAACGTTTGAACTGTATGTCTATTGGTTGGTTTTTAAAACCAAATACTTAGTAGTTTTGTTAATGGAGAAATTTCGTGAGAAATCATCTTCATATATCGGTATTTCAGTGTTTCAGTGTGTTCTCGAAGCGGGCAGATAAAATCTTTTTTGTGTTCTCATAAATGTTTATAAGCAATGAAGTATACATGGACAGAAATTATATCGAATTTTGACAGAACAGTGAATGTTGAATTCATCACTCACTGGTTCGGAGATGCTTAATTAATTTTCTAAAATAATACAAATTTTATTAAAAGCGTCTAACGGGCCTCTGCGAGTTGGTTTCCGCTGTTTGTACGTCTTATGTTAGGTGCAAAACAGTTTTGCATACATCGATTTTCTGTATCAATTGCAACCACGTCATACAGCAGTTATATCCAGCGGAAAAATATTAAAATATTTTGTACCACACCAATCACACGCAAACAAAATATAAAAAAACAACATACCTACATAAAATCCATTGTATACGACAGTACCGACACATAAATCCACCTATCACACCGTATCGTAACGTTAAAAGAACATTCGGAACCTTTAATTTATAAGTTGAAGACGTATTGCTCGTAAAATGGTTGTGTACTTATTTTATAGCAGTAAGGCCTGTGATTCCCAACGAATTGGGGAGGGGTGTAAATTGCACCCACTGTTTGCTATGGCCTCATAGAATAGGGGTCGAGCTTATGGTTACTAGGCCTATAACTTAGAATGTTGTCAATCCAAATCAAAGAAAATGGGACCAAAGATAAACTTCGCCAATACGTAGAACACGCTGCATTTCTTAAAAAAATAATTTATTGCTGTATGGTCCCGCTCTTGACTTCGATCACGCCTGATGGAAAGCGATGAATGAGGTCTATGATGGAACGAGCGTGCCCGGAAGATGCACAGAAAACTGGCACTGGAACTGCCACGCATCGACGAAACACAGCAGGCTGCTTGACGCCGGACTCCGGTAAGAGCTAGTTGGTCGCAAACCATGCGGGTGTTAGCCCTACCACCGCAAGGGAAGAATTGGCCAGTCAAATAAGGTGTTGGGTGTGACTGTCCAGGATGCGCCGAGCGCTCGGTTCAGTTGAGTAACTAGTGAAACAAACTGCGCTACACGAGGAGACTTCTTCATGCATCCCAAAAAATAGCATTGAAACTTCGATAAGACAACACTTCTACTGCTCATATAACAATAATACCAGACTAATTTTGTGGGACAACTGCAGGGTTAATGCTCTTCTCATACAGAAAAGGAGCATTGATCACCACGCTTGCCCAAGATGGGTTGGCGATTTTAGATTTAATATATTAACAGCTATAAGTCCAAGTTACCCTACGATGTTTTTCTTCACCGTTGTCAAAAATGTGCAAGATAAACTCAAAAAGTACACATGAATTGAAAAAGTCACGTTGATACCTTGTCAGGATGTGAACAGCTGTTGCTCATGCTTTCTCTCTTCGACAGCTTTTACGAAACTTACTGTTTAATTAAGTAGTCCAATTTTGGTGTAATTAATTTAATTGCTTTATTTTACGGTACTAATATCAAGTTCTAATGGTCTTTTTCGAGTGCCTGGCGTTAATAATCAGGGCTTTTATCAGGTTTCGAAATTAAAATAATCTACTCCAGGTTACCCCATTTACAACATCCTCTGTGATTAGTTTATTGGGTGAATTTATTAGAGAATTCGAAATCAAAACAGACTATGTAATCTGCATTAGCGATTTATTTGCCAAAAATGTAAACAAATATGAGTTTATGGAAAAATATTTGAAATCCTACACAATAAAGTTCAGTTTACGCTAGAAATTCAAAAATTTTTATAACTATTTCTATAGTGCTAGTTACTCTGAAAACAACTTAATAATCATTAAAATAAAGTTGATATTTGTTTAACTTGAAAAATTATATTAATTTAAAACATAAGTTTGAATAGACGATACATATGCATGATGTTCTGTTGTTTCTGCCTGGGGTACACATAGCAAGAAACTACAGAACTCCTCAAAAGGCATGCATTTTTGTATTTAAGTATACTACCTATGTTCTAAACCAGCTCGCACATAATGCTACATGCGACTGCGACAGCTCAACGACAAGACGCTGACTGTCATTGCAGGTGACTGTCATTGGGTGCATGCATGTAACATGCGTCTAGACGCTGCGACAAGTAGCGAGAGCGTGCAACTCCCCGGTCTGTCGCTGCGACTCTGCAACTCAACGCCAAGTGTGCGGAGCTTTCAACAAAATATATTATATTATGTGAAAATTGTCGGCCGCAGCCGGACGTTGCGTTGAGTCGCAGAGCTGACTAAAAGTTACAGTAAGTATACAGCGTTGTCAGTTTACGCCTGCGTTTTGATACAAACGACTGTAATAAATCGGTGTGATTGAGGACGTTTGGGATTTTTCGTGATTTTCAGGTGTAAAAGGCTTGATTGAGTAGCAGTTACGAAACGAACTTTATAGTGGACAAAACGACTTTGTGTAAAGTACGTTTTATTTCAACGTGTTTTGGCTTGAAGCCCCTTTTTCTAGAAGTTTTGTTATTTCGCAGATTTTTTTTATTTATTAACTGTATAACGATGGAATTTTCAATGAAAGTTATTTCATGCTCAAAATCGTACCTTAAAATTACCGTAATTTAAAATAATTATAGCAAACCAAAGCTGGTTGACCGGTAATGTTATTCTGCGCAAATCTCATCGGCGCCGTGAAAAGTTTTGATGAAGTAAGTTTGAAGTGAGCTGTCAATAGTGCCAATCCCTAGCGTCAGTTGGGATGACAGCTCACTTCAAGTTTACTTCACCAAAATCTTCACGGTGAGATTTTTACAGAAGAGACAGGCGGGATTTAATTGTTACCAAATTGTTACTCAATTGTTGTTTGTTGTTACTTGTTGTTGTTTGTTGTTATCTAGTTACAAAATACATTAATTTATTGCCCTCACGCGCTCGATTTACGATTTAATATTTCCCTGAAAGTCAAGCAATTTCTTGCTCCAATCTAATATATTTGTCATTTTGTCGAACCTACGTAAGACGCACACGGAAGCAACGTGGGTCGACATTGTCCACATGTCGACAGACACGCATTCACTTCGTTCTCGCCTGGCGTTCTTTTCAGATTTGTTTTCTTTTTACTCTGCTCCTAAGGGCCATAGCGTGATGTTAAAGCCTTGTAGCCTATAGCCTTTTTCACGAATTGGGCTATCGAATGCAAATGGATTTTTTCAAACCCGAACGGTAGTTCCAGAAATTAACGCGTTCAAACAGATAAAAAAATAAATAAATTCTTCAGCTTTATTAATAGTATAAATACGCTTAAAGACGACTGAAGCAATTGATATGTGTGAATTGACATGAATTAGTTAAAAAATAAAAACCGGCCAAGTGCGTGTGGGACACACACAATGAAGGGTTCCGTAGTTGGAATGAAGTTATCCTAAGAAAAAAATAAACATTGTAGTTGAAAATCATGTTCTGGGATACATTGCAACTGCAAATTTAAGTTAGTCGATTTTATTTTACCACTTCGTCGGCGTGATTAATAAAACGAGATCCATGCCAAATTAGGTATAGCTTTCTAGCACTAAGAGTCTCTGAACTAAGAGCTCTCGGACGGACGGGGGGGTTCCTTGTTGACTACGGAACTCTAAAAACCGACTAGTCAGTTGACATCTTTATAAAAATAGAAGCAATTTAAAACATAATAAATATACTTTGTTTTTTTCCAAAAGCTCATCAACTTCGTTTTTTATTATTTCTATTCTGATAATTTGTTTGGTCTGGCCTTCTATCTAACTTTGTTTGAAGTAATCAGAGCATCTATAAAATTAGGATATTACATTTTTGTCACGTCCCGGCTCATCAAAGTTTCATCGGGGATTTATTAAATCGTCCAGAATTTCTTGGTCTATGGCGATAATAAAAACATAAATTTTAGATGAAAATTTAAATTACATTAAATCATGTCATTACTTCAAAATGTGTTAGGCAAGAGTATTAAGTCCGGAATACACATGCCAGTAACTTGCACAAGAGTATGCAAGTAGCTTGCATGCCGTCTGCCGTAACAACTTCTGATTGGTGAATACCATAATGATATGCAAGCTATTTGCATTAATTTTGTGCAAGTTACAGATATGTGTATAATACAGGTAATTGTGCAAGTTACAGGTATGTGCAAGTTACAGGTATGTGACTAATAGGCTTTAAGTACATCCACATTTTGCTAATTACGTTAACACCCCTCTGTTTTTGTCGGGGGTTAAAAAAAGCGTGCACCATTAAGTTTTTATTAAGAAACCCAGTAAGTTTTTTAGAGGATCAGTTAAATATTTCCGTTTTTCTATCTCCTTTTATTTGCAAATTTTACGTATTTCACCTTTAACAAACCATTTCACAAGGTTTATCGTTTTCATAAAGCATACTTAATCATTCCATTATAACATTTCATTACTACTTCGTTTAAGCCCTCTTTAGGAGCTGCAGCGCCATTTTAATGCCAGTCTCAAGTTTCAAATCGATCTCAAATGTAATTAAAAGACAAGATTTAAGTGGTCTAGAGGATGAAGTTTAGACAGCTTTTCAATAACCAGTTTAAACTTTCAAGCCGTTCATGCTTTGCCTTTGAAAACATTGACCCAATTATTCTGCCCCCGATAGGAAAAAAGACGCATCTAACATTTTTTCCAGATTTGAGTTATGTATATTGCCGAAATCAGAAAAAAAAGGCGCAGCTGCCTGTATTTTTTATATTTTTCTAACTTCCTCCAGTGCGGTTTTAGCACAACAAAATAGGGCGCTTCTGTTCATTTTTTACACCCGATTGAAGATGAAAAGACGAATTTATGTGAAACTTAATTAAAAAGTCGCATTTATGTAGATAATGTCATTATACTTTATAGTTTTTTTTTAGTTCAGTAATATAAAAGGCGCATATTTGTCCCTATTTCTAAAAGGAAGTTAATAAGACGCAAATAGGTATTTGCGACTAACGCGCTAAAAAAAAAACTGTTTTCACATTAAGAAAAAAAGATCACATCTGACCACTTGCGCCCTATTTACTTCGTAAAATTGTTTTAGCGTAGGCGCATTTGCCATAATCGTCTTAATACTTTACATTGAATAAAAAATTGTGTTTTATTTACAAATAATAAAATTAGGCTATGACTTATATGATAACCACGAACCTACTGTACTATTTCTGATATACTACCTTAGATAAAAGGATTATTAAATATTTTATAAACATTTTACCTAAGCCAAGGGCTATCTACATACTTTCTAATTCTTAAGAAAAAAGGCGGAAATACCTATATGCGCCCATTTATGTTAAAATCATTTATTAGATAGATAAACTAAATACTTAGAAAAAAAGTACAGCCAAAAGCGTTTGAAATTTAAAGGACGCATCTAGCCGTTTACGTCTATTCAATTAAGTATGTAATATTTTCCTTAATTTTTTATGCTAAGATGAAACTGTTTTTTCATTATTTTTATTATAATAATTTAATAAATTCATATTATTATTAAACCAGGTTAAAGCCTATTATTAGAGGGTATTATTTTCAACTTTTTTTTAATGTTTTATTCATTAAAACATTTATTTCTCCGTTTTTACTTTTTGTTAGATACGTCTTTTTAACTATCGGGGGCAGTATTATACAGTACCCAGCGATAAATATTGCACATCGATCTTTGGTAAGAGACTATCGGCTAATTTCGGCTTCGTAGAGCGTTATCTCTGTCGCACGAAATACAAACAGTCCGGTATATATTAGGAGCTGTTAAAACAATCATGATTTGCTTCTTTTGATAATTATTTTTATTCTTTGTATAAAGTGGTTTTGTGTAAAAAGGTCGATGTGCAATATTTATCGCCGGGTACTGTACAACATTTTCATAACTCATTTTATAAACATGGTACAGAAGCCAGCACATCGAGCTGCTACAATCTTTCAAATTTGTTTAATAGATTTTCAACTTTATCGCCAAAGCATTAGGTTCAAGGTTGATTGGGAAAATTTGACAGTTTCGAGTAGCTTGATGTGCATCTGTACATTTTTATTACTGCCTTGTTATTGTTCTAGTCTAACAAGAGCGACTTGTAAGCTTGGGGTTCTAGGTTCAAAATCATCATCTACCTAGCCTTTTCCCAACTATGTTGGGGTCGGGTTCCAGTCTAACCGAATGCAGCTGAATACCAGTATTTTACATGGAGCGACTGCCTATCTGACCTCCACAACCCAGTTACTAGGTAATACGATACCCCTTGGTAAGACTGGTTGTCAGAAATTCGGGCTTCTGAATACCCGTAACGACTGTCAAAGATCCACGAATGACAGCCGGGACCAACGGCTGAACGTGCTTTCCGAGGCACGGAAGGGTCTCAGTATGTAAAGATGGTCACCCATCCACAGACCAACCGTGGTAAGCGAAGCTTTACCTGATCGATCGAACTGTGCGGCTGTTATCCACGGGCACCTCAACCTCTGGGTTCAAAATAAGGGAACTTAAAAGTAAGTGGTCAAATGTGGTCTCATCATCATCCTCATCTGTCTAGCCTTTTCCCAACTATTTTGTGGTCAGCTTCCAGTCTAACTCGATACAGCTAAGTACCTTTGTTTTCTTTTTAATATTTGTATTGTTTTTACTTGTAGTATAATAATTATATTGTGTTATGTGCCTCTTAGTCTGTGCCAAATAAATAAATATTTTCCTTCTTTATTTTCTTTACGAGTACTTTCCATAGAGCGACTGCCTTTCTAACCTCCATAATTCAGTTACTGGGTAACATGATACCCCTTGGTAAGACTGGTTGTCAGACTTTCGGGCTTCTGACTACCGCAGCGACTGTCAAAGATCCACGAATGGCAGCCGGGACTACTTTTTTCAGTATTCCAAATGTGTACCACATTTACGGAGTGTTTTTTATTCAATTTCGATGAAAGCATAAGATAAATGGTAGAATATATTTCAGTTCAAACCCTGAATACAAAATACAGAGCCTTCGTTATGTATTTACACATTACACGATAACATCGCATTGCTGAAACTCTTTTCACGTAGTCAATAAGTATTTTACATACATAAAATGTCAACTAACTTTTGGAGAGCACTGTAAGTATTTCCCATTTCAGTTGTGATGCCACAATAGACTTTAAGGGGATTACAGGACCTAAACGCAAAAAACGCAAGTTTTAGAAGCAAGTAAAGTACTCGTATATGATCAACTTTTCTAACACTACACTCTTGAGAAGAAACAGAACGATATATCCCTGGAAACAGACAATTTTATTCATAAGCCAGCGCACGCCTGAATACATTATCACCTTTTAAAATTACCACACGACCTCGGCTCAACTGAAAGCATGTTTAATTGGAATTTGCGCGAAAAACGCACCGATAAATCTTGTCAGCAAATAATTATAACAGGTAACTGGGTAATGGATAATCTTTTTCGGTAAGTTGGAAAAGGTTTTTTGCCTGTGTAAGGTAAAATGTCTATTTGGGTATGCGGGTAAATGTTCCAATAAATATAGAAATTTTTATTCCTATATTTTAAAGGAGCACAACGACCCAGACAAATTTTCGAAGTAAAAAAGAAATAAATAATTTAATCTCTTTATTAAAAAAGGATGCTGGAAGCCTTCAAATAATGTTGCCAGTTTATGAAACTAGAGATGTAATATAAACACGAATAATAGGTATATTGGCTATGGTTACTAAAAAAATTATAAACTATTTTTAAGTTCAAATGGAATTGAACATAGTTAGGCCAGGCCAAGAAGCAGAATCAAACCCCCTACAGCATATAAAATAGGTAGAATTAATCTGATATAACATAGTGATAGAACAGGACATATTTTTAAATAGCAGCGCCCCGCGGTTTTCCACGCATAAGTTGAAACAGTTGAAATTTTCACAGATAATGTATTTCTATTGCCACTAAAACAACAACTAATAAAATAAAGTTAAGGGGGTCTCAACACAAGAGTAGGTTTTTTCGGCGTTTTTGCCTTGTGGTACGGAACCCTTTGTGTGTGCAAGTCAGACTCACATTTGGCCGTTTTTTGTACAAGTTTACGCTTTTTAAAAAAACAACCAGAATGCTTAACTATTAATTAGCTTATTCGTGGACCTTTGACAGCCGTTACGGGTAGTCAGAAGCCCGAAAGTCTGACAACCAGTCTTACCAAGGAGTATCGTATTACCCAGTATCTGGGTTGTGGAGGTCAGATAGGCAGTCGCTCCATGTAAAATACTGGTATTCAGCAGCATCCGGTTAGACTGGAAGCCGACCCCAACGTAGTTGGGAAAAAGGCTAGGCAGATGACGAACCAGAATGCTTAACTTATTAACAAGATGCTTGACAGATGAAAAGTCCAAGTCCCTGATAAACTGACTACACTTTTTCTGTGGCAACTATCAGTTACTTAGTTCATCGCCCAGTGTACGTCAACTGTAAAACAGTTTCACTCACATAATAATGAGAATTCTAGACTGAACATCCACATAAAGTACCAACTCGCGTACGTTAACTCGAGTTCAGTTAAACTTTAACGGTTGTTTAACCCAACAGTTATCTGTGCAGCGTTAAATCTAAAAACTCTATCTCGTTTTAGTGTCGCTCGGTAGTTTTCAACCCCTAGTGAGTACTTTTTGAATATTTGAGTAAGATAAGTCGAGGCTGTTACCACTGAGCCACCACTGCTCCACCTAGTTAGTACCAGGTACTTAACAAAATATATAATGATCAGCAAATCGAATCACCATCTTTCCTAAATCACGTAAAAACAAACAATATCTACAAATCTAAAAGCAATTTGTTCACAACGTGTTTGACAAACACTTAGTACAAGCGCCAGCACATCAAGCTACCCGAAACTGTCAAATTTTCCCAATCATCTTTGAACCTTATGCTTTAGCGATAAAGTTGAAAATCTATTAAAGCAATTTGACAGATTGTAGTAGCTTGATGTGCTGGCGTCTGTACATTTAGCTCTCTTCGTAATAATTTCAGCATCACTCCGTTAATTCTTATTTCTCTCTCATTATTTCGTAAGAGCCCATTGATGTCTTTTGATAAAGCTAAGCGTTGGCGTCTTAAGAATTTAATGTTTCTTACTAACAAGAGCACTAGGAGACACCGAAATTAATAAAATTGAGTAGTTGGATTTTCATCGCTTGGGTTAGCGCAGAAAGTCCAAAATTCAACAGCGTGCTTTTATTTAAGCATTCATTTAGGCACGGCATAGTGTTACTGAAAGTGCTTCAGAACACAGAAAATAATATGTTTGAGTATAATGTTATAAGTCGATTGAAAGGTAGATTGCATTAGTACTTAAATGGGTTTACAACAATAAGTTTGTAGGAACGTACATATTTAAAATAAATAAATTTTAATAAATAAATAAAATAAAATTTCTAGTTAAATGGAAAACTGGCTGACTGGTAGATAATGCTCAGCCTAACTCGTAATATTATAAATGCGTAAGTATGTCTGTCTTTCTGTTACCTCTTCACGCTTAAACCGCCGAACCAATTTAAAAGAAATTTGGTCGATAGTTTGAGTCCCCGGGAAAGGACATAGGATATTTTTTATCCCAATATTCCCACGGAATCGACACTTATGCTGGTGAAACCGCGGGGCGCTGCTAGTATAATAATAAATAGTTAGTATTTCGCAGATATAATATTATTTGGATGCGATTATTTTTAACATTTATTTTTTGAATGTCGTAGCATCATGCTGAGATAGGAGCCTTTTGGCCTCGTATTCAAGGACTTTCTGTTTCATTTTCCTTTTGTTATTTTTTTTTTATATTACTTGGAATTTTTATTTCTTTACTGTGTTTAGTTTAGTTTGTGATCTTCCTGTACGAGTCGCAATAAATACTTTTTCTTTCTTTCTTTCTTTAAGTCAGACCACGGAACAGATAATAAGGTCAGACAACCGGTCTTACCAAGGGGTATCGTGTTTACTAGTAACTAGGTTGTGGAGGTCGGATAGGCAGTCGCTTCATGCAAAATACTGGTATTCAGCTGCATCCGGTTAGACTGGAAGCCGACCCCAAGCTCAACACGGTTGGGAATAGCTATGCAGATAATGGGATATAGGCTACAATTTATATTCTGTAGTATAATAATTTATTTATTTCAGGTAAATAACATCCATTATTAGTACCTACACGTATAAAATCAGATAAAATTTAAATTAAATAAAATCAATACAAATCAAATTAAATGCAAACAGAATAAACCAAATTAAATTAAATCAAATTAAAATAAATAATCAATACAATAAAATTAATATAGAAACAAAAATTTACAATATACATACACACGTCATCCAAAACAAACAACTAATAAAACAAAAACAAACAACTAATAAAAGTATAGGTAGATGCAACCGGGCATAATCATACGCCCTGGATCTATAGCGCGCTTTTTAACACTTTTAACACGTCAAAAAGAACATTATGTTTTAAAACTAGATGAGGTCTGTGTTCCGAATACTATAGGAAGAAACAACGGAACAAATTTAGGTCACATATAAAATCTAGACATAATCTTGGTCATGCCAGAATGAGGGTCATGTCTGAAATGGTCCTTTGATGAAAGAACCATACAGTTTGAATGGACCTGTCCAGTCAATGCATGCATTCGTAAGTAGGTAATCGTGTAGCTCAACTCAGAACTTAAGGAGCTCAACGACTCGATGAACAATATGGAGTGTATCATACGTTCAATTTTATTGCAAAAATGCAAAGAGAAAAACTAATTTTGGGGATTTGTCCCTAAAATGCCATAAATGCAGAACCATTAAAAACAAAGTTTATAAAGCTTTAGTTATAAAAGCTAGCAAAGTAAATGAAATCAAGCTAAAACAAACTGTGCGGTGTTATGTTACTAGATTAGGTATGTAAATATTTTCCCACATACGATTTAACTTTATCCAGTGTTTTTATAACAAAGTTGTTGTTTTAAACTAACGCCTGAAAACTCAAATGTAAAACGATTTTAGTCCAGTCTGCTGTTTTTTTTTTATCAGATTTCAAAATAGGAGGAGGGTACTCAATTTGGTTGTAGGTTTTTTTTTTAAATGTTTGTTACCTACCATTTAAATCTGCTCAAGTTCTGATGAGTGGTTTTTGAGTTAGCTTTACTAATACGTATTTTTTCTACTTAGTGGATGTTGATAATGTTATAACAATAACTTCCTGTCATTGTTATTTAGTGTGCCAGTTAAGGTATACAAATTTGTGTGTGGTTGATAAGTACTACAACTAAAAGTGAAAATGAAAAAAAAACTTTACCACAAAAAAAACTGACTTTGTTTTTTGAAGTGAAAACTTCTTTAACATCGTTGTGATTTGAAATTTTATGAAACGAAAAAGGGACAGTAAAAAGAGACATGAATTCATAAGATTTAATGTGGGAGAAAATGAGTTAGGAAGCATTATACAGTGTTTTTGAAGGTTTCACTTCTACCACGGTCCACGTGTGAATTGCACTGCACACAAGCTGTTTTTTGAAAGACAGTCTGCTTTTTTGTGACAAATCGATTAAACACATAGGTTTTTGTGCTTGTGGCTATTAGACCAACGGGAATCGCATTTTTTTCTTCTATAAGTATTAATAGTTATTGCAAAAATTTAATACGTAACATTAAAAAAAATTTGCCGTTACAAATATTTTATTTATTTATTTGGGACTAACAGTTACACATTATGAACTAACTTACACGCGAAATTTCATGCGGACGAAGTCGCGGGCAGAAACTAGTTATCTATAAAAATATACAACACTAAATATTTAGTCAGTTTTAGTGAGAACACTAAATTAACGAACGTTATTTATTAGACCTCTCTTGTAAACAAAGTTTTAAAAAGAATCAACTATGTAACCATGTTCTTTTCTAGGATTGTGTAACCCAAACCCGCATTTGAGTCATTCTTTTCTGTGACTTAAGTAGAAATAGTAGTTCACAGTGACTTAAGTACGGGTTTAGATCACAAGAGATATAAAACAGTATACGATACGTGATGACTTGTGACTTACCTACAACAAATTCATGATTCATGATTCTTGCTAACAAAATGTTTCATAGAAAAATCGACTGAAAATAATCAGTTCTTCATCAATGTCATAAATGTAGGCAAATCAGAGAGTTTATGAGTGGATGAGGTATTTTTGACAAAATTGGGACTGAGATCAGACTTTAAAATTACGAAAATTGCCCTTCTGATGTCAGAAAACTGCCACGCTTAAATGGAATGGGCTGGATACATTTGACGTATGTCAGACGATCAAAAACCCCGTGGGTCCCGCTTAATGGCAAACGGCACCGCGGCAGGCCCAGACGGGGACGGCGGAATGAGCTGGATTTTTTTTATAAAGGTTTGTCTTTAGCAGTTCTGGAGAAAGAGTTTTTATTTTTAAACTTCATAGTCGCTTTTCATAGCAATAAAGAGTGCCAAGAAACGTAATTAGTTGTGCGCTATCGAATGGCTTCCTGATATGTAGAGTGAAATAAACAATTAAGTATATATTGAAATTATTTTCTGAAATAAACCTTTATCCCATAAAAGACGCCTGGCTAATAGCTACACGCGTCTTGCGCCAGAGACTGCGGAAAAAACAAATGAAAGAAGATATTTCGAGCATGCCACGACTCACCGCGACGCGACTTGCGTAGCGATGCGCGGCATACGGAAACAGGAGACGCGCGTGTTTTATTTGACGCAAGTCGCATTGCCGCGTCCTTTGAGCAACTTTGATCAGAAATACACGGGTAACAGGCTATATCTAAGGGCTCCCGCAACTCTAGTTGAACAATTTCTAAGAAAACTTTATCGAAATTGTACTACCAGAATCGTGTCGCACCATTACGCGCGCCTGTCTATTGAAACCATACCCCGCATCTGATTACGTGACCGTCGCGTTCATATATCGACGGCGAAGTGCCAATAACTCCTAACTGACAAAGTCAAAAATTTACACATACTGGATAAAAACGTTCAAAAATAGACACGTTGTTTTAGTTGGGAGGTAATATGTATTTCCACATTTTAATTTAATGTTGTTGTAATAAAAATACACTTTGCGATTTCACTAAAACATGCGAATAACGCCTTTAAATTCAAAACGAAAAAAAAGTTAATTTCTCAAAAAAAAATCAGTTAGGAGGTATTGGCACTTCGCCGTCGATATCACATTTTGCTCGGTGAATCTGAACGCGTGATTGCGCTGACAGATGGCGCTTTCTGGTTTTTCGAACAAAAAGTCACAACGAACGCGTATTCGTGCGTCGATCGCTTATGTAGTACGCGGGGTAAGGTTTCAGCAGAGGGTCCCCATTTCTGGAGACCGAGAGAAGAATCCCTCGGGCAAGGGGCCATTAAGGGCCTTACTCTCGTTTAGTACCGTAACTCGGTCACTTTATGAAGCTTATAACTCATTAACGGTTTGGTTAGAAGGTCTGTAAAAAATATATGTTTGCTATAGATTCATGTACAGCATTTTTGAAACAGGGTTTTTTCATAAGGCTAATACTTTTGCCTTAAAAAAATATTTACCAAAACGCTATTTTCGCTAACATTTGCTTATAACTTCTAAACGGCTTTGATGTTTGGAAATATTATTACACTGAAAAATTGGTGGTTAGAGGTACTACATATTTGAAATAGCGTTTTTAAATCAATCAACAGTTGCAAAGACAATGCCCCATTTTGAGATATAGGTTCAGAGGTGCTCTGCGCGGGCGCGGGCGGCAGTCGTGCGTTAGCACTGAGACGGGGTGGCTGTGTCGCTCGCTGCTCCGCCCGGCTATCGATCGACTACGCGCGTTTGGCTGTGTTAGTGCAAATATTTATGAACGAATTGTATCAGTATGCGTTTATAGATTAGCTCGCTGCAGAGGGCCCATTTCTATTGTCCGCATGGACGCTTTATTAGTGGTGCCATTTCTAAATACTGTTTTTTTTTTATATTGTTTATTTTGTAAATATGTATAAGATAATTTGTAAATAAATAAAAATGCCAAAGCAAAGCAAGTCAAGAAAAATACGTTTTCTCTACGACGACGCACCGTTTTATAGATATTAGCGAAAAACTCAAAAGTGGGAATTTTTATACCCCCCACTCCGGCTCACCTCCTAGACGCGGGGACTTTTAGTATGTTTACTCCCTAAGCACTCTGAGCAACTTTCTGAAGAAATCGCTCAGGGCCCAGCTCACCCACTCTACACCTCTTTTTGGTTTATTCGTTGAATGGACTAATAAGTATCTATCTATCTATACCTACTTAATCTTATAATTAATAAAAATCTTTAAAACTTTATCTAATAAATAAAATTGGAGTGTCTGTTTGTAATATTAAAACAACCGCTTCAGGCCATTTTATTTTGACTGTTTAGAAAATAACTACATACTTACTCACAATAAAAAAAAAATGTTTTCAAATACCTTAATTTATAAAAAATGAGCATTCTTAGTTGTCAATCTACGAGTAGTACGAGTAGGTATTTGCATTACTGAGTTTATTGATTACTACCTTCTCATATTCTTGTGCGGATTTATTTCTGTGACTGGGACTTTCACTAGCAGATCTAATAGGTGAATAAGGAGTAACTTAGGCTACTTTTATTTTAGAAAAAAAAAAAGAAAAAAATAGGTTCCCACGAAAAAAAATTAAAACCTATGAAATGAAATATTGAATAATCCGATTCAAATAGGGAGGTCGTATACTACGTTTATTTAGGTACTTAACCAAATGTAAATAAATCATATAATAAAGAAACGGAGTACTTATAGTTTTTTTTATTTTTTATAAGTGGATCCTATACGTGAAGATTCTTTAATTTCCAATGAAATTGATTGGATAAATAATAAAATAATATAGTGTTTTTGTTTTAGCCCAAGGAAATCGTTCACCAAATATTGTATATAAAAATGCTAATACGAAAAACTAAAAATAAATAATAATTAAACTAAAATGCAAAAACGATCAAAAAGAACTAAATGGAGAAATATTAGAAGAATTTCAATAAAATTAGCATAGGTATTTCTTTACGTGGCGGTGAATAGACGACTTTTATGAATTTGAGGGGGTGAAGCAGATGAAGTGGGATACGAATAGTCCCCGCCATCGGCGGGGTGCACCGCGCGGATTTCGTCGATGAGCGACTTCCATTATATTTAGAAGCGTAATTTCGCGACTCGAATAAGATACACGATTGCCTCCGCGCTCTACTGTCCGGATTCCCACTGCGTAATCACCAGGTTCGAATCTCAGTAGACGGCATAATCTTTAGTTTTGTTATTTTTTAATTATAATGTACTTATCTTTTGTTTTGTTATTTTTTAATTATAATGCGCATATTTTTATTTTCTTATTTTTAAAATAATTCAATAAGTAATTGTTATTTTAATAAAAACAATCATTTTTATTCCTATAGTTATTTTTCTTCAGAATCTAGAGTAATATAATAAAAATAAAATAAAAACGTCCACCAAGCTTGATTCGGAAAAAATTATATACTACCTACAGTGTTTTACAAAAGAGTGTAAGCAATAATAATATAGTCTGAAAATTTTCAAACAAGAAAATCGGCAAAAAGTTATATAATAATTAAAAAAACATATCAAATAAGAAAATAAAAAAAAAACAAATATGGAAAAGTTTGGATTTGAAGCCGGGCGTTAGTGACTAAACTATAGTGACGTGACGCACGAGACCACTAGACCAATCGAGCTGTTGTAATGTACGTCGAAATTACGCGTCATAATCTGTACAAACAAAATATGGTGTGTACAAAAAAGTAGGTACTTACTTTACAATTTGTTTCGTCGAATAAGATCTCTTTATTGCCTTCCGTTTATTTTCTTGTTGACCATTTTTTATATACTGATAGTACAAACATTTACACCAACAACATAACTTAGAAAAAACTAATCAAAAAATAAAATAATTAATAAACAGCTTTCATCAACAAACAGATACCAAAGTACGTACCTACACTAGGTACCGAGTTACCGACTCGAAATAATTGCAAGACTTCAAAGTATTTTATACGGCTACTCGCTCAAAAACTACATAGGTACCCAACGCGTCAGTTTTCGCAAATGCGATCATTCTCCTTATCAATTAGAGTCTACGGAACAATTTCGTATGAAAGTATTTTTACTTTAATGGTTTGTGAAAATATTAATTGTAAACGCGATTGTGCTCCTTATTCATAGAAGGTAACGGGTCAATTTCCTATGCAAGTATTTTTACTTCCAACTAAGATTAAAAATAATAATTGTAAAACAAAAGAATCTTAGTTTATTTGTGGAATATTTAACATAATTATTGGTTAGCAACTCGGCATTCTTATTTCACGTGTAAACGTGTAATACTTAAAAAATATTTTTCATGTTTGATGTGAGACTCGAACCCGAACGTTCGCCATGCGAGGTACAGTGTTAGCCACTTTGGCCACCGTAACGCTTACGAACCTTATTGAAATTTGTAATAACAATCATGTGGCCAATTTGTAGTGTTGTCAAACGTTCTTATAGAAGAAGGTCATTACATTAGTACTAATATTGCTATGCCATAGTTTTGTGAGATTGCTAGTCGACTTCTGACTGTTTTTGTAATATACCAAAATATTTTTTTTTACAATTTTTGTCTGTATGTCCGTCTGTCTGTCTGTTTGTTCCCGCTAATCTCTGAAACGGCTGGACCGATTAAGACGGGACTTTCACTAGCAGATAGGTGAATAAGGAGTAACTTAGGCTACTTTTATTTTAGAAAAAAAAAGAAAATAGGTTCCTACGAAAAAAAATTAAAACCAATGAAATGAAATATTGAATAATATCCGATTCAAATAGGGAGGTTGTATTATACTCCGTTTAATTAGGTACTTCCAAATGTAAACAAATCATAATAAAGAAACGGAGTATACTTATGTTTATAAGTGGATCCTATACGTGAAGATTCCTTAATCTCCATAGAAATTGATTGAATAATAGTACATTACATATCGTACGACGTTTTTTAACACATTTGCGAGGAAACAGAAAAAAAAACATTTTATATTTTGTTCATTTTTAATTATTGAAACAGTTAGTGAAATTACAATTGTTAAAATGATACGTAGTTGTAGTTGGTTTTTTAAGGCTAGGTGGCCCCGAATTTAAGTTTTTTAAAACAATCTGAGACAAAGAATATAGGGTTTTAAATTAAAAAAAAATATATCTGTATTAGTTAAGGATCTTGTCTAGACAAAATCGCATTCAGTTGCAAGACCTGATGAACTTCACACGATAGAAAAAAATCGCAAAGTTACCCCTTTTTAAAACGTTTTTTCAATATTATGACTATATTACTGACTTTTTACATTTAATTTTTGTACTATATTAAAGAAACTAATTAGTTATAGACAAATTCGCAGAGTTTGACTTGATAAAATGATTTTCTTAATTACTAAGTTTAAATATGAATTAAAAGCGCCCGCGGCGGCTCCTACGGGGCCGTTCAGTCGCGTGCTGGCGCTTATGGACGACGGACCTGTGTCAGTTTTTTCCGCGACAACTTCGCGAAACTTATCATCTGTTTTTGAGAGTTTATTTGTTAGTTATAATGGGCAATAAACAACGCAGGCGAAAAAAGTCGTGTAAAGCAATAAAAGAAACAAATAGAAAGAATGCACTCCAAAGATATGTGAAGAAGTAAGTACCTACCTAAATGTTTTATTTGTATTGTAATGTGGTGAGCCACAGTATAAAAATATCAATACTACTAGAGAATGCTAAGATTTTTGAAATACATAAAAAAATCAATGGCTAGTTTGGCTATAGAGAAGTTCTCCAATGCATAATTTTATTCAGTATTTATTTGCAAGAGGAACAGTGTGTAGAATTCACTCGAGATTTTTGTTATTGCATGTTTATTATTAATTATGCCACTCCAAATGGAATAATAAAAGAAACTTGGCTTGAAATGTTTACGTGGGTTTTTAATGTTTTAGAGCAATGCAGTTGCAGGCCAAGCGCAGTGCGCATGTATCAACTAATGATTCGGCGAATATCGAGTAAGTTTTTTTATATTATTTATTTTAAAGGCATTCTCTATTTTTTACTACATATTTGAATTAAATAGTATCTCACTTGTTATTGTAACACCATAAAAATTACATAAAGAAATTAAATACATATACTTGAATTAAGTAGGTACGTATGTATGTGGGGGTCACATACATACCTACTTTATTATTAAAATTAAAGTACCTATTTATTAATTATTATTACTGTTTGCGTATCTTTGTTTCTGTATAACTGTCTGTATGTCAGTGTGCGTGTGTATTTGTCTTTGGCATTGTAGCTCCTAAACGGAAAACGGATGAATCGATTTCAATGCAGTTGTCTCTATTAAACAGACTGATTTAATAATAATAAAGTTTTTTAAAATTTTACTTGTTAATTAATTACCAACAAGTCAAAAACAACTTTTGTGTTACAGATCAATAGAGCATGCGGAAGGACATAAAGTGTCTCCATTGATGACTTTAGAGCATGGTTTACTTGAATAATCTTAGGATTGAGGAGTAAGTAACTGTATTGTACTTATTAATAATCAATTATATTGTTTTAACCGATTCAATTAAAATCACACTAAAACATGCTAACAACTATGAATATTGAAACAAAAAAATATATTTTATTGTTACAGAACGACTATTCATGCTGCCAATGCCCATGTCACACATGCTGAAATGCCTTTAGATGAACATAATAATGTATCACCTAATAATAATATCAATGAGTAAGTTGCTACTTTTTGTTTTACATAATAATTATGTGGAATTCAATAGGTTATATTAAAATAATCTGTTTTTAGAACAATGGAGGAAATTGAAAACTACACTCTAAGCGTTGAAAACGAAATCGAACACGACCAACCAACCATCAACCCATCAGTGGACGACGAATTGTTGACATGAATTACCTGATGACACAGCTCCAAGAAAAAACGCATCATATCGATTTATTTGACAGCAGAGTTGGATATTTTACAGATATAAAAGTGTTTACTTTTAATTTAATAAAAAAATCGGTTGTCTGTAAAGTCGGTTTGCTGACGATAGTTGAACGTGACAACGTCATAAGAAAATACTGATGGAATAATTGCATTGCATTTGTTAATATTCGCTTGCACTTCAAGCCGCCATGGAACGCTACAGAGCGAGGCCGCGAGGTAACGCTACATGAGTCATGTTTTTTCGTGAGTGCAACCAGCTTCATCGATTTATTAGACGTTGTCACGTCAAAATAAAAATACTTTATTTTTATTTTATTGAGACTCACACAGTCACGCTTCACATTATGTGTTACACGAGACGAACATTTATACCTCTAAGCTTTTTTGAATTACAATATGCATTGATATTGTAATTCAAGAATTGTAACACAATTCTCCTAAAGTAAGTGTGCCTACTGCTTGATTTTTTATACTGTAGCACGAATATTTGATTTTAGTCAGTCAGATTTTAAATCCTTTTTATAAAAAAAAAGTATACAAATTATTTTTAATAATTAGTATCAAGTTTATACAATACGTATCTAATCTATCTATAACCTTAAAAATAACTACTACTAGAAAAATAAAACAAAATAAACTTATACTAATCAATTCAAGTTGATCTACTGCATTGCTCTACTCTGTGACGCAACTTAGTACCTACTCGAGTTCGTGAACTCGTGAGCGGTGCGCGCGTCCCCGCGCATCGTAACTTATTACGTATCGCTACTCCTTGCGGGGGCTGAGGTATGCGTTAAATACCTACAGCGCTCGGAATACCTGGCCTTAATTATGTTTTTATTATTATTATTACTATTCATAATGTCATTGTTTTGTGTTAGGGTAAATGTTGGAGACGACGAAACTTCTTGAAAGGCGGCAGAAGAGCATTGTAATTCGTCATTAGTTTGTAAATAAAAAAGTATCATCAGTAGAAGAGGGGCGCGGCTCAGGGCAAAACTTCTTCGTTTGTGGCTCCAAATTTATTGTCTGAGTTATTTTGGCACTTACATTTGCTTTGTTTTGGATGGAATCTTTAAATTACCGAATAAACTGTTTTTTTTAATTTTAAATAAACTCAATCTGTGAATGCACACTGTTGCTTTCCCGCCATTTTAACAGCGCGCTAGCGCTGCCTACTGACTGGCGCCGCGCGGCGATTAGTTCGAAATTTGAATAGCAACAGCGCGCTGCTCACTAGCTGGAGTCACAGCTGGAGTCGTGCGGCGGCGATCAGTTCCAAATTTGAAATGGCAAATAATGCTGTTATGGAATTTGTATGGACTATAACTTAACTATTTGCTTTGGTAACACACGCGTTTTTTATGACCCTCTTTACATATTTAAAACCGGTGGAATTACATCAGCTTTACGAGCAATGGTGTTAAAAATAATATAATAATATAGTGTTTTTGTTTTAGCCCAAGAAAATTGTACACCAAATATTGTATATAAAAAGGCTAATACGAAAAACTAAATATAAATAATAATTAAACTAAAAATGCAAAAACGATCAAAAAGAACTAAATGGAGAAATATTAGAAGAATTTCATTAAACATTAGGTAATTATTATTATTAGCATAGGTATTTCTTTACGCGGAATACAGAATTAATAAGTTATCGTAAACTCTGCGAACTCAACAATAACTTTTTTCTTAAATTCCACGCGGACGAAGTCGCGGGTAACAGCTAGTACAAAATATATCAGTCTTGCATCCGCCATTCCCTTCTGGAATCGTAGGCAAAAATGGCGACCTACGTGCGGCATGTCTGCGCTTTTGCATATTCTTTGAATTTCGTTTTAGTGTAGCGCGCCACCGCACGCGTTTTACGTAGGACGCTTAGCTCCGCCCACATGCACAAGGTCAGTGAGCCATCTATACACCTTAAGCCCTAAAACCGATACCACGCGCACCGTTGGGGGGGTGCAGAGACGGCCACGCGAGCTTCAGCAGACAGGCGCGGTGCGATGCTGCGACGCCATTCTGGTAGAACTATTCTATTTCTATTTAGTTTTCATAGAAATTGTCCCTAAGACAACTACTAGCCTAGCTAACTAGCCTGTTATCGGTCTTACTTCTGACCAAAATAGCTCAAAGGTCATACGTGGGTAATACCATACTTGTATGACCACCATTAGGTACATACGTGGGCATGACGTCGTCAACGTCATTAGATATTCTTAGTAATATTATAATCATTTTCAAAACTTGGCTGAAACAATGAACGTTATCGTGAGAGATCTTTTCACAAAAATACCTATCAAGAATAGAAGTAGGTTATCTAATAAAAGATAGATACAAATCAATATTCTTAATTCAAATTCACCATTCCAATTTCAAACAATACTTTCTACAAAAGTATCGAATAAATCGCCATTCAATACAGCCTGCCTTCAAAACAAAATTACCTTCTAATCAAATTCGAAATAAGAATCCGCATTCTAGAAAACTTTTTTATTTCAAAATTGTTTCAAAGCGAGGCTTACGCCCGTTCAGTAGGTAAACACTAAGCGACGACCAAATGAATACCTACATAAAAGCGAGCTGTTAGATTTTCAACTTTACGCGCTGACCCGAGAGTTGAAAATCCAAAAGTGGTCACCTAGTGTGAAAACCATCGAGATATAAGTACTAACGTTAGTACTTATATCTCGATGGTGAAAACAGACATTATTATCACTGGCAAGCTCGGCTTAGGACCAAATGAGGCGACCACACGCCACGCTAATCACAGAACTTCGTTCTTTTACAAATAAATCTCCATCAAGCTCAGGTGGACACGATAAATATAAATACAAAATTTTATTGCAAGAAGAATAAATTGAGACAGTTATTACAGCTTACTTAGTACTTGAAATACAAACAAATGCAATGCATTTTAAAAGTCAGCTTTTCTATTAAAAGGCAAAAGTAACAATAGCGCACAGCTTAGGAATGTATCGCGTTTTAAAAATGGAAATACGTTATTTTAACCTACAGATAATAAAGGAAAAAAAAAATAATTTCATATTTATTTTTAGGATTCCGTACCTCAAAAGGAAAAACGGAACCCTTATATGATCACTTCGTTGTTCGTGTCTTTGCTGTCGGTGTTTGTCTGTCTGTCAACACCCATTTTCTCAGGAACGCGTGTAGATATCAAGTTGAAATTAATATCAAATACTCAGGACTTGTGCAACTGTTGCCAATGATAGAAGCGAGACTTCTGTATTTCGTTTTTTAGGGTTCCGTACTAAAAAGGTAAAAACGGGACCCTATTACTAAGACTCCACTGTTCGTCTGTCTGTCTGTCACCAGGCTGTATCTCATGAACCGTGATAGCTAGACAGTTGAAGTTTTCACAGATGGTGTATTTCTGTTGCCGCTATAACAACAAATACTAAAAACATATTAAAATAAATATAAGCTCCCATACAATAAACGTGTTTTTTCGGCGTTTTGCCTTGTGGTACGGAACCCTTCGTGTGCGAGTCCGACTCGCACTTGGCCACTTTTTTAAATGTTACACAGGTCTTTAGAGGACGCGTAATTACGAACGTCAGATAAAACGGGCGCTGAAACGAGCGATAAATTGTAACAGTTTATGCAAATACGCGTCAAAATGTGAAATCGGATTGTGAGAATTTCCAGTCCTGAGTTCCATAATTTTCACATCTGTCCTCGTATTTCATGTTGTCAGGAGGGGGCAATGTTGTTATGATGAAGATTATTGTCGACTAGCTTCTGCCCGCGACTTCATCCGCGTGAATTTTTTTTTTCCGATGTCAGTTGGCAACACTGAATCTTCCCAACAGTGAAAGAATTTTCGGAATTGTGTAAAGATTTTTAAGGGTTTTGTGGCTAAGTAATACACGGGTCGATCGATCAGGTTAAGCTTCGCTTGCCGCGGTTGGTCCGTGGATGGGTGATGGGTGACATACCAACACCTTTGTGAATCATAATGGACAGTTAACCTGTTATGTCAATCGTATCAAATCCCATTGGTGAAGGATTTGTTAGTTATTTCTTTTTGTCTGTGCTAAAATACCAATCAACCCAAACCAAATCCAATCCCAATCTCTTTGATCATATCTACGGAGTGCAGCGAAATAAAGAAAAACACGGACTGTCTGCCATAATATTATGATTCATAATGTTATCCTTTTATGATTCTGCCAAAGTGGCCTTTTTAGCCCCTCTGGTTAACACATAAAAGGACACTGAACGAGACAAAATAGACGTTTTATTATTATTACGTCGAGGGTTAAGTGTCCCGCAAAGTGTTAATTATACATGACAAGGGATAAATCCCGAACCTACCTAGAGGGTAAGGCGCTAATAATAGATAAACTTTCAATGGTCGGCTCATTCATTAATTAATCAAAGTATCTACTAGGTACGTGAAGTAGGTACTAAAATATATTTACAGTTATAGAACTTATTTTACTACACATTTATAGATATTCTTACCTAGATAATGCCAACATCACGATCTTTATGAAAACCAAACGTGTCATTTTTTGACTACCTACTACGTCACAAGCAGTATTTAGTGATGGGACAATCAAATCGATTCGAAGACGCCGCCGCGTGCGACACCCGTCTTGTCCCACCCCCGCTCCGGGGCTTAGCGCCAGCGCTCACGCTCACCCAGCTAGCAGTAATCAGGACTGAGCGCGAAAGAGGCGGCTTACGATTTTTGTACGTAAGCTGGGTTTTGTACGCACTGACAGCTGGGTGCTTAGCGCGTAGAGCCTAGTGACTTATTAACTTCCTTCGATACACGCTAGGCGACTACCGAAGCCGGCAAGCTTGCACTGCGGCCTGTTACGAAAATTCTAGAACGTTCGTTTCACCTCGCTACTCGCAACTTGACACGCTAGGCTTTAGGCGATAAGCAAGCGCGTAAGTGCGTACGTAGCCTTAGTAAAGCAGATGTCACCCACTCGAAGTTACACGGAAAGTTTCAGAAGTTAAAAATTAATTAATTAGTGAACCGATCCAACGATGTTCGATTTCGGCATCTTTTACTTGCCCACGTTTATACAACACTGCGTTTGTCGATGTTGTATGAACGTGGAATGAAACCAATAGATATGCTTGCGTCTGATATCAGCTTTACCACGTGCTACGCGCCAGTTTTTGATGCAAATCTTGATTTTCATAGACTCACGACGATAAATTTGGCTCTCGACGTAACATTTTGACACTCTCTCAACCTACTTGATCAATGCAAAAGGGCATACCCTTCCCAGTTTTTACCTTACAGTTAAGTTAAGGATTCCTTTCGGTTATCGCCTCTCATTCATCTTTTTCCTACCTTCTGCCCCTGACTTCGCCCGCGTGGTATTCCACTATAGGTACTATAAAACATACCCTATGGCACTCTACAATGGTGCAGCTTGTACCAGTGAAAGAATCTTCGAATTATGGTCTGGACTTCCAGAGATAACCTGCTACATCCAAACTTACAAACTATTGTGACTATTACTGGCGCCTTTATATTATATCATATATATTGTAATGTCAATAGTATACATAAGGTAATCCTATAATATTATTATAAACCCGAAAGTTTGTGGGGATGGATACATGGATGTTTGTTATTCTTTCACGCAAAAACTACTAAACGGATTTGGATGAAATTTAGCATACAGATAGTTTATAACCAGGATTAACACATAGGTTACTTTTTATTCCGATATTACCGCTGGATCGACACTTACGCGGGTCAAATCGCAGGGCGTTGCTAGTAAGGTAATAAATTGTGCACAAATAAATAAAGAAAAAAAACAAAAATAAATAAATACCTATTTCAATATTAGTGTAAATATAATAGAACGAACCATCTAAGCATACTGGTATTTCTATTATTATCCTCTTTCAAATCTTTCGAATGCTGTCCATTTTCATTTGATACCTAACACTTCAAAGAAGCAATATACAGTCCCAAAATACATAGGTCATGGTATTATGATACCTACTATGTACTGACAAGGGACATAAAGATTACCCTCAGAGAGTCAGTCACGTGAAATGATGAGTGAAGAAAGGACCTATCTCGTGTATATTTGAAGTGAAAGGGGAGGAACTTGGAGATTATGCGCGAAATAGGCAAAATTGCTAGCGAGCTTTGTGGTCGAATTTGATGAAAAGTGTTTACCGATTCATGTCATATTTTCCAATATAGACATCAGAATGTAAAAGCTGTCACTTGCAGCTGAACTAAAACTTGCACGGAAGTGTAGACGCCAAAACTACCGCAACTTAAGGGGAGTACATGACCTAAAGCGCGCTCACTGTCGGACTTCATAGAAAAGAAAGAGAAGCGAGTTAAGTGTGACGACCCCAACTCAATTTGCTTTATCAGCAAATCCCCCTCCACCTCAAGTAGCAAATAAGTAGTCCATAAGAATATTGTTAACTTAGCAATAATTAAATATAAATACATGTCTTATTATTAGAATAATCATTACTATCTTAATTACTGTAACGCTGTTCGTCTAAATAAAGTTTTTTTTTAACTATTCAAGTGTCGATCACTTAATTGGCGCAGCCGGTAGGATCTCCGTAGTCAGTTTGCGACGTATACAACTCTACAAGCACAGCTGGACGTCTGTTTCTACAGTTCAACGGAGATTCCCGAACAAACAAATCTATTAAGTACCAGGCATAACGACCGGCGCAGTATTTGATAGTAGTCACAAGGAGGAGATGGGAGTAACTACAGGACTGTGAGTAAAACTTTTTCACTATCCTCTCGGTTTTCCTTTACAATTTTTCTCTTTGTTTTAATTGTATGTGTTGTGTTATTAAGGGTTGAGCAATACCGTGATAACATTATTTTATTTTATTACGATATAACTGGCGTAATAAGATTAACTTTAGTTAGGTTTTCATCATCTTTCTGTTCCTTCAAAATGGATTAAATCGTGCAGGTTCCGTCAACAATGGCAAAAATTATTCCAGAGTTTAGTGGCGACTCTAGACAGCTCCCATTGTTTATAAAGAAATGCGAATATATTATAAATACATTCCAGGGGGGAGAAGCCCAAAACGAATACCTATTTCGCGTTCTTACTAGTAGATTAACAGGAGACGCCGCGAACCTAGTAGGGGAACGGGATAATATTCGTACTTGGTTGGAATTGAAAACATTATTGGCACAACATTTTGGTGACCCTAGAACCGAAGATTGTTTAGTATTAGAGTTAGAGTCAATGAAACTAAATAATAACGACAGTTATCTAGATTTCTGTCATAGGATTCAAAACTTGCGTAGTGTCTTGATTGCAAAAATAATTGAAACCGTAGACGATGCGAATTTACGTCAAGCCAAACAGCATATTTATACTAACTCGTCATTGCATGTTTTTCTATATAACTTACCTCCCTATTTAGTTAGACTGGTACGATTAAGGAACGTGACGACACTGGAAGATGCCTTGAAAGTAGTGTTAGAAGAACAAAACTTTCAGACGGTTTACGAATCTAGGAATAATAGAAATAAAAATAGTTCAAAACCGCCAGGAAAAGCTACAAACAATAATGGCAATTTCCAACGTTCGCCCAACCTACAAAAACAACCTAATACACCAGTACAAAATAGTTCAACAGGAAATACTACTCAAATGAATGCTCCAAATAATTCAATTCAACATAGAAATTCGTTTAGAAACCAAAACAATGCGCAAAATCAGTCGCCACAACAAAGTAGGTCAATGCCGTGGCTGAATCAGCAGGCCGCGCCGCGGACGTCATCGGTGCATAATGCAACGCCGGCAAACTCGGGTTCAAACACCGATGTTACCATGCGAACTGCAAACTCTAGACGCGTAAATTATACGAATAATGACTCACTTATGACATACGATAATAATGAACAAAATACTGAACATTACGAACCACAAGCGAGCACGTCCTATGAGACTGAACAAATTGAGAATTTTTACCTCAGAGCCTCATACAGAGAGAAAAAATAGTTTTAAATTGTACTAATTATCGTTCTTTGCCTTATATTGTAATTCCGGAGCTAGGTAATGCAATTTTTATGCTAGACTCTGGCAGTTCTAGATCATTTATAGGTCGGCGTGTCGCTTACCATCATTTTAAAAATGCTATCTACAAAGAGCCTTTTGAAGTAATTAGTACTCATGGTGTTAGTGTACATACAGAAGTTGTTTTAACGCCCTTGCCCAAAATATTTAAAAGTACTTCATTTACTTTGAGGACCATTGCCATAGACAAACATTTGTTAATGTAGTTACGTCACTTTACAGAAAGGGAACTCAAAACCTTGTCGAATGTACTGAAAGAGTTGTGAACGTTACGGATGAAAGTGACCAAAAAGACCTAGTTGTCAAATATCATCTAAAGACTAAGAGACTTGTCATAGAGGCATTAGAGAGACTCTAGTTAAGTTGAAAAGAGCATATTGGTGGATTCTGTGATGTTTTTCGTTAGAAAATCAAACTTAAAAATGAATGGTTTAATTATCCCGCCAAAACGTTAGTTCGAGCAATATGGCGGCATTAGCTCCATGTGACGTCACAACACAGTAAACAAAACACACTTCAATAACTCAAATCTTTCCCAAGTGCTTTGGTACTGCTTTTTTTCTACTGTTTAATAAGAAAATGAATTATAAATGGTGTGCAATGCCAAACTGCACCAATACGTCAAAAAAAAACTCCGGAAAAATTGTTTATTCATGTGCCGAAGAATGCCAAAATGCGTAGAAAGTGGTTACAACTAGCTCGCAGGAACAAAGTCCTGATCCACGACGTAGTTGTACGTACCCAATAGCATCGTCACCATAAGATTCTCGTGCAGCCCTGAGAATGGAAACTAATTACTTACTGTACCTAAACAAAATTTATTATTCATAACCTAAAAAACTATTAGGTACTTACTGAAAGAAAGACTATTATTTCACCTTCGCAGGATTAAGGTTACTTACGTAGGTAGTGTTATATTTATGGTACAATACATTGCTGTTTTTACATTACTCAGCTCTGCAGAATAAAAATCGGGGTTATTTTTGAAGAACATTCCAACCGTGATTGCGTCCACTTTGGGCAAGTTTCTGCCGTCTGCTTTCACAAAATTGACATCCATGATGGAGTGGAATACCAAAATATACGATGGAGATTGTAAAATACCACAAATTTTCACGATAATATTTTATAATCTTATATAAACAGATCAAAAATCGTAAGACGGCAACAATGACAGATCTGACTACTGTTTTGTGACGTCATCTTAGATTCAGCCAATCCTGACTGTTTTGTATCACGTGACATTATTTAGAAATTAATAACTTTTTAACAGGGATTTTGAAATAAAATAGCCATTATATTTAAGTCGGATGGTTGCAAATCCCTTTATAAATTTATAATAAATGTGGATAACAGCATTTAACACTTTATTAGTCATACTGTCAAATAGCCTAATAGGCTATTTGACAGTATGACTAATAAAGTGAGGAATGTAAGAAAATGAAGTATGACAGGAAACCACTAAAACCATTTATGCAATTAACACAAACTACAGACAGTCCATTCCAGGAAGTGTTTATAGATCTGCTATATATAGAGAAAAATCAATACTTAACTATAGTAGACTCATTTAGTAAGTTAGGTCAAGCAATACAGATTCCCAATAAAAGCACACCCGAGGTAGTGAGAGCCCTAATCAAATATTTTTGTATGTATGGAATACCAAAAAAAATAAGTAGCGATGCAGGCACAGAGTTTAACAATGAGTTGCTTAAGAAAATGTTAAGTTTATATAAAATCGAACAACACATAGGGACACCTAACAACCCTAATTCAATGGCAATAGTAGAAAGATTTCATTCCACAATTATCGAAATATATAGGTTAGCAAAATATGAACAATCTAGTTTAGATGCAGCTTCTGTTATGACATATGCGATCATGGGTTATAACAATACTATTCATAGCGCGACGAATCTCACACCTTACGAAGTAGTTTTCGGGCACACAGACTCTGGAAGTGCTTTTGATATTGACAGGGACAAAACCTTAATGCAAAAGATATTACAGGATCATCGCAAGCGATTGAAAATTCTTTATGAGCATTTAAGCAGTCAAATGATGGGACATAAAAATTTAGTTAGGGATAAGAAAGGAGGGGAGGACCCACCAAAAATAATGGACGGTGACACGGTCTTTATGAAAAATACTAGGACTAGGAAAGCAAAAGAACTGCCGCGATACGAAAAAGCACTGGTCACCGGAAAACCTAAACGAAACATACTCCCAGTTAAGCTTAAAAATAGAAATACTAAAGTAGCATTAAGAAATGTCAAACGCCCTTCACAGATGGTGGTTGATACTGCTCGTCCTAGTGGATCAAGGGACAACCCTGAACATCCAGAAGATCGACCAGAATCCGGGAATAGTTCCGATTCGGATTGGAACAGTTCTGATGAGGACTAACCATTGGGATATTATTAAGACTATAGATTTAAATTCGCTAACTGTCCAGTTAGAAAATAATATAGAAGAGTATAATAAGTTAAAAATTATAAGTCATAGTAATAGCGAGATACATAGGGAACTTTTAGGGTTGACAGTACAAATTGAATCATTTATTGAATTGACACAAGATAGGTTAAAACAGATTCTACCCTCTAGCAGAACAAAGAGAGGAATTATAAACCCACTAGGATCCCTTATTAAGGTAATAACCGGAAATTTAGATAATGAAGATGCTAGGAAATACAATGTAGAAATTAGTAATTTAAGAAATAGGGAACATTCAATAGAACGAAAAGTATCATTAATGCAAAAGGCTTTCGATAAATTACTCAATGTTTCTGATGATATTAACTTTAATACTAGACATTTGGACTTCAAAATAAAACACTTTCAAGCACTTATTCAAAACCAAACTAAGTACTCTAACCTGTTAACCATAATGAATAGTATGAATCAAGTTTTAAATAATTGTCGTACTATTTATTCCATTATTTATGAATTGGAAACTGCTATTGCTTTTAGTAAAATGCACATATTACATCCATCCATAGTAAATACCACAGAATTATTTAATATACTTAATGTCATAAGAAAACATCATAACTTAATTTATCCATTAAGATTAGATAACTTAGTAAAATTAGAAGAGAGTATAGGAATTAAGGGATATATAGACAATAGTAAAATTATATTTGTGTTAGAAGTCCCATTAATAGACAAAAACACATACAATTATTATAAAGTTATTCCTATCCCAATCTATAACCAAATAACCCAAAAACCTAATATCATTATACCCCAATATCCTTACCTAATAGTGAACAAGTCAAAATACAGATCCGTAGTCGATGGCTGTAAGGAAATAGAAGATCAGACATACCTCTGTTCTGAGGAAAACATGGTACAGTACGCGGAGGAAACATGTATCCAACAGCTCATGTTATTACAACATAACTTCAGTAATTGCAAGCAACACCAGGTGCAGATAGAAGAAACCAAGGTGCAGCCTATATCCAGCATCCACTGGTTGATATACACGGAAAAGGAAACTGTTGCAACGGAGCACTGCGAGGAGGAGATCCGCAGATATAGTCTACGAGGCACATACATATTAGTGCCGAGTCAACACTGTACTTTACAGATTGCTGATATCTCAATCACAACACCCACGAACACCAGTTTAGTTTCCTTCAGATTGCCACCAGTACAGATGCCCGAGCTACACAGAGATGTTACACCATCAGCCAAGCAGCTGGATCTCAGAGGAGTAGATCTAGGTGACGTCAAGGAACTGCTGAACCAAGCTAAATACAGTGATAGTGTCAGTGATGGTGAAACTATTATAATTAGCGATAAAATCAGTGTATGGACCATAAGTATTTACGCCATTATAATTGTATTCGTCATTGGGTTTTTGTTTCAAAGAAGAGAGTTATTGACTAAGAGACTCAGACGAAATTCTCTAAAGACTACAGAGTTGCCTTTAGATAATTTCTCTCTTAGGGAGGGAGGAGTTAAGTGTGACGACCCCAACTCTATTTGCTTTATCAGCAAATCCCCCTCCACCTCAAGTAGCAAATAAGTAGTCCATAAGAATATTGTTAACTTAGCAATAATTAAATATAAATACATGTCTTATTATTAGAATAATCATTACTATCTTAATTACTGTAACGCTGTTCGTCTAAATAAAGTTTTTTTTTAACTATTCAAGTGTCGATCACTTAATTAGCGCGATGACACAACGCTGGTAATTTATTGCAAAATATGAAACAATTATCCATTTACAAAAAAAAAAACTATTGTTTGGACTAAAAAATTAAAACACCAGTGCTTTATTATTTTGCTTATAGAATAATCTGACAAAAAATCAAAATGATTGTATGGTTTTTATTGTAAAAAGAAAATATTTAGAGGTATCTTCATGACTTTTTCTATCAAATTAGTAGTATTATTGATGTGTATATAACTAGGGAGGTACGAAGGAAACGAACGAGTGTATGGTACAAAGGCTAGTTTAATACTGTTTGTACATAAGAAGTCAACTGACAATATTAATATTTAGATCATGTGGGTAGATACGCATCATTCCTCCACACTTAGTTTTGAAACCTGTTGACAAAATAACATAACATAAAATAACTTAACATAACATAACAATCTTATACTAATCTACTTATAATATTTAGAATAGTCTACTTCCTTTCTGGGACGCTCAGAACGTGCTCGTGACACAGGTGGGGTAACTGGTTCCTGTATGACGACCGAGGCTTGAGGAGCCCGACCTTCGGATACCTCACTACATGTCGGTCGTGCATGTTCTCTGCTCTCAGTTTCAGTGACAGCACTTTGATTCCTGTCAGCTTCAACACTAGTTTCTGTCGCAGTATCAGTCGGTGCTGCACCATCGTCCTTCACCGGTTCCTCGGTAGCTGCACCGACTACTGTGCTAACTGTATTGGACTCGCTGACATTGTCTGGCATTGGCAATACTGGCGGTCTAATAGGAACTCGTGAAGACATTGGACTGTACACAGGAAGTGAGGCTGCCGGTTCAGGTTCATTAGAATCGACTGATCTGGAAATATTAGAACTTTTCCGTTCTTACAATGTAGTAATTGGTCGACGTGTCTTATGGAAAATCCATTTTGTTCTTCAATAAATATTTTAAACATTCTATTTCCTATGACCTTATTTACTACTCCTAGTTTCCAAGACTCCTTCCTACCACTATACCACCGGACCCATACCTTGTCACCAACTTTAAAATCTCTGATCTTACATTCAGTTGTCCTTAGTTTTGACGTTTCACGCGGTTTCGGTTCTATAGGAAGTATTAAATCTAGACGTGATCTCAAATCCCTCCCAAACATTAATTTAGCGGGCGAATATCCGGTAGTACAGTGTATCGTGTTCCTGTACTCAAAAAGATATCCTAATAATTTTTCTTGCAAAACACTTAGAGACAAGCTTTCACTTAAAATAATTTTTAACATTTTTTTACAAGTACGTACTGAATTTTCAGCTTGCCCGTTGCTACATGGATGATAAATTGGAGACGTCATATAATTAATGCCATTATTGGAACAGAAGTTGTTAAAATCCTTAGAATTTATTTTAACGTCATTATCTGATACTAGCGTACTAGGTATACCGAACACGGAAAAAATATGCTTTAATTTCCTAATTAATGATTGGGTAGTAACATCATTATGCATCCAGATACACTCTAACCACTTTGAGTATGCATCAATCACGACCAGGTAAGTTTGTTGTCCTATCGACAAGTAATCGATGTGGATCCGTTCCCATGGTGCCGCTGGGCTCGGCCACGGTGCCGGCGTAGCTCGTGGTGGCGCGTGCCGCACGCTTGTGCATTTATCGCATGCGCCGATCCATCGCTCGATATCTTCGTCAATACCGGGCCACCACATCCTACTGCGAGCATTACATTTCATTTTTACAATGCCTAAATGAGTGCTATGAAGTTCACGCATCATTCTTTCGCGTAATGCCATAGGAATTACCACCTTATGTCCACGCATTAAAATACCATTTTCATATTGTAAGTCTGTTCTACACAAAAAATATGGTCGAATTGATGCACAAACAATCTTTCGGGGCCAACCGACATTGGTATATTTAACGACAGTTTGTATGGTTTTATCATTCTCAGTGGCATTCTTTATATCCGTAAACAACACGGCCGGCGCGATCGAGTCTAGGAAATTTAATGAGCAGTATGCGTCATAGCCCTTATCTGTTTCGCACACAACATCAGGTATAGGCGCACGGGAGAAATAATCGGCGACTAAGTTATTCTCACTCGATATGTACTGAACTGTATAATTATAAGCGGATAATATTATTGCATACCTTTGTAATCGTAATGCTGTAGTTATCGAAATGCCTGTTTTATTATTAAATATTGATACTAACGGCCGGTGATCGGTTTTAAGAATAAATGGCTCGCTCCTACCGTACAGGTACTGATGGAAGTGTTTTACCCCAAAAATGATAGCCGTCGCCTCCTTCTGTATTTGGCTGTAATTACGTTCACTTGTCGAGAGCGACCGTGAGGCGAATGCCAATGGTCGTTCATATCCATCGCTATCCCGCTGGGATAAAACTGCACCAAGTCCGTGCGGCCCCGCGTCAACTGCCAGGACCAGCTGCGCGCTCGGCTCGAAATGCGCTAACACGCGCTCTGAGGCAAGCTCGGCTCTGACGCGGCGCACAGCGCGGCGCTGGCGCGGTCCCCACTCCCACCTAGCGCTGGCGCGCAGTAGCTCGTGGAGCGGGCTCATAATACTCGACGCGTTTGGGATGAAATTCCTGTAGTAATTAACTACTCCGAGAAACCTTTTGACTTCTGTTATATTGGTCGGCTCCGGAGCGTTCAAAATGGCTTTAACTTTGTCGCGGCTAGTACGTAAACCATTTCTATCGATAACGTAACCTAAATAAGTTACGTTTTCCTTAAAGAACTCGCATTTATCTTTTTGAAGGCGCAACCCGGCTTCGTCTAACCTACTCAAAACCTGAGCTAGTCTCGCTAAATGAAGCCTTTTCGTTGGCGCAGTTAAACAAATATCGTCTAACCATATGCTTACTCCATCGATACCCGACAACAATACCTCCATTGCTTTTTGGAATACAGCAGGAGCATTGGCAAGACCATAAACTAAACGTGTGTATTTAAATAAACCCTTGGATGTATTTATTGTTGTAAGCTCTTGGGAGTCTTCCGAGAGGGAAAATTGGTTATATGCATTCTTTAGGTCTATTTTTGAATAATGTTCGCCCCCACCAAGCTTCGCGAACACTTCCTCAATTCTAGGTAGCGGGTACTTATCGATTATGAGATCCTTGTTAAGTGTGACTGAAAAATCTCCTGCGATCTTAACTGTGCCGTTATCTTTCAATACTGGAACTATAGGAGTTGCGTATTGTGAATTGCTTACTGGCACTAATATACCCTGACCGACTAACCTACTCAATTCAGATTCCACCTTCTCTTTCAATGCAAAAGGTATGGGACGAGCCTTAAAAAATTTAGGCACAGAATTTTCCTTCACTTGCAAATGAACTTTAAACTTATTAAAATAACCTAGTTCGTCACGCCATAAATTAGAATACTGTTCCAATAATGCATTAACTTCATCGTCTTGGCTTATTTTATAAATGTTTGTTAAAACTAATCCAAAAGCGGACATAAAATCACGACCGAGTAGGGGCGGGCCATTTGAGTCTACTACATAAAATGTGACCTCTTTCTTAAGATTATTATATTTTACTGTTTCTTCAAAATACCCCAATGGTGAAATTTTATGCCCATTATATAGACACATTTTGATCTTACAGTTATTTAATTTACAATGTGAAAACATCTCCGAATACATTCTTTTAGACATGACAGAAGCGCCAGAACCGGAATCTAACTCCATAGTCACAATTTTATTTCCGATGGTAATTTGTAAACATAACGGTTTATCCGTCACATACCTGATATTAAAATTGTGACACTCCTCACAGCTTGCTTCGGTGTCTGTGTCACTCTTGTTGTCCATTTTATTCACTCGCACACGGGATTTTTGCTTTTTGTCACACACTTTCTTTAAATGACCCTGTACACCACATTTTTGACATTTATAATTTTTGTAACGGCACTTGTCTTTATTATGGTTTTTTAATCCACACACTGAACAACGGAAATCTTCGTAAGATGGCTCACGATCGCGACTCGATGTGGACGCTCGCGCCTCTCGCGCGCTCGCCCGAGCACCGCCATCGCTCCCGGCTCGCTTACCGCTCCCATCGCCCGGCCGCTTGTAACCTTTGCACGATATCTTGTTCACTGCCTCCTCTTTTATGAAGGCTGTGTCAGATATCTCCTTCCTCGCTTCCCTCGAGCATTCAGCTCGTTCTGCTATCTCCACTGCTCTCGACAAACTCAACGCTGAGGCATCCTGCTCAAACAATTTGTCGCGCTCGGGCCCAGGTCCCAGGCCAAGAACGAAACGATCAGTAAGGTTCGTGTCTAAGGCAGCTCCGAACTCGCAGTAGCTCGCCAAACCTCGCAATCGCGCCGCCCAATCGCCAATCGATTCGCCTGTGTTCCTTTTCGCCCCGTAAAACTTCGCTTTGTCCGCAAAGGAACATTGCTTTCGTTTGAAATGAGTATCGAGCAACTCCACCAGCTTCTTGAAGTCCAGCTCCTCCAAATCTTGCGGGTATGCCAGATTACGCACCAACCGGTACGAGTCATCTGACAAATGCGTGATCAAAATGGCACTTTTATTGTCCTCTTTAACGTCGTTGATCTTCAAAAATTGCGTCAACCGTCCTCTATAAATTAACCACTCGCATGATTTATAATCAAACGTGGTTAAATTCCCCAAAAAAGTCTTCGCCATTTTCTTTTTTCAACACGCGAGGGTAAGACCGATCTCGTCGCCAATGATGTGTATATAACTAGGGAGGTACGAAGGAAACGAACGAGTGTATGGTACAAAGGCTAGTTTAATACTGTTTGTACATAAGAAGTCAACTGACAATATTAATATTTAGATCATGTGGGTAGATACGCATCAATTATGTTTTCAATACCTATAATATCAAAGTCAAGTCAAAGTCAAAGCATTTATTTCAAATAGGCACATAAAAGACACTTTTGATATATCCTGAAGAGTGTCATATATTTTTTCTGATTTTGTTTACTGTACACGAAATTGAAAATACTGTATCTGACTTTGGTATTATTTTATTGTTTACCTATGATAAGGCATTTAAATATTGTGATTGAGAATAATATTCGTTACGAGTAGTCAGAAGTTCCAAAGTCTGACAAATAGTCTTACCAAGGGGTGTCGCGTCACCCCATGACACCCCAAAGGTAGTCGCTCCATGTAAAATAGTAGTATTCAGCTGCATCCGGTAGGTCTAGAAGCCGATATAGCCCAACATAGTTGGGAAAAACCTGGGCAGATGATGATGATGATGATCGAGAATCATGAAATGGAAGTGGAAGGATACTACACTTGGTTAGATTTGGTGTTGGTAGGTGGAGCAGAGCCCTAACTGAAAGGTTGCTAAAAACTGGTATGAGGAGAGTTGACATAGGTACCTGCAGCTAGATGGGCGGACGACCTACAAAAATCAAGGGTGTTTTTTCAGGATGGGAAATCATGAATGACAATGATGAAATGAATTTTTAAACTGCAAACTTTTAGTCAAATATGATATATGACATACTTACCAACTTTAACTGCGAAAAAAACATACCTCGTCTAAGACATGTATGGCTCAAAATGCTCTAAATTATGTCAACTATCACCTCCTTAAGTCTTTATGTCCAGCTTCCAAACACCCTATATATAGCTTTTTTTTTTGAGGATGGGAAATCATCAAATGACCCCTCCCGCTCTGGGTGGAGCGGAAGGGAGTGTCAGACTCTTACTGACTAAAACCCACCCGTGTTCCTTCCTTAGCCCTTTATGTTCCGGGCCAGCGGTAACCCTTTCGGACAATCCCGCTGACGAAAAAATCAAGGGTTAGACCAGGATGAGAATCGTACAGACCAGGAAAGCATAGCTCAAAAGGTGGCTAGAACATGACTGCTAATGCTCATTATTACCGACATCACATCGGCTTGTACATTATATAAGTAACTATGTATCTTCAGTTGCATACAATATTGTAATAAATATATCAATCTGCCTGGCCTTCGCAACTGAGCTAGGGTCGGCTTCCAGTCTAACCGGATGCAGCTGAATACTTTACATGGAACGACTGCCTGTCTGACTTCCACAACCCAGTTACTGAGTAACTCGACACCCCTTGGTAAAACTGGTTAAATACAAAGCATGTTACACATAAATTAACTTAGTGCAGGAAACTTCCTTCGTGGTCATAATATAAAAGCATGCAAATTATTTAAAATATAAGTCATCCCGAACTCAACCTAAAAGCATTTATTTTAAATAAACTAATTACAGGCACATTTGAATTGTCAAGGGGTCGCTCAGTCAGAAAGATGAAGCTAGTTGCCCATCCCAAAGCGTAGTAGGTACCTATGGAGAAGAACGGGCAAAAAACTTCATGGATACTGTTGACGTTGACTTCACGTGAGCCATGTTTTAATTCAAAAAGACGTAGAGGTCGATCTCGTTGTACATTATCGTTGGCGTAACAGCCACTTGGAGATAATATTCTTAACACTTCAGTAGATATAGTAAGAATTTATAAGGGGCCCCGCGCGTCACCTATTGTACTCGCGCTTGAAAAGATATCAAGTATTTGTTTATGAGGCAACTCTTGCCAGCCAAAGGCATAATCATCTTTAGCAATTTATTGTGTAGGTCGTATTTAACTCGGGGCTCCTGGCTAAATAATAATAGCAGCACGGATCGATTGACGGTCTACATTTACCGCGGTCACTTCGTGGATCTATCTATTACATATCCCTCCGTGCATCGGGAAGTACGTTAAGCCGTTGGTCCCGGTTTTCATTCGTAGATCTTTGACAGTCGTTACGGGTAGTCAGAAGCACAAAAAGTGTTACCCAGTAACTGGGTTGTGGAATGTAGATAGGAGCATTGTGTAAATTACTGGTATGCAAATGCATCCGGTTAGGCTGGAAGCCGACCCCAACCTAGTTGGGAAATAGACTAGACCTAGGCATATTGATTGACTTAACAAGCATTATTTTCAAATCTTAAAAAAAAAATGTCTTCGGACTGAATTAATTATAATCAAAGTAACTCTCTAAGTCCGTCAAAGAAAATACAGGCCCGTGGATCAAACCGGAATGAGAAAGTTTATAGTGGATAAGACAGAGATTAAAACTGAAGACGAACAAGCACGGGATCGAGGAGGAGCGGTTCAAGGGATTAGACCGAAATAACTCATCCAAAGGTAGTTGATCCGTCAAAACATTTGTCATTTTACAGTTTCTTGTATGGGGAAAAACATATCGGGAGTAGAGACAACTTTCAAACCGTGTTGACATTCATTCTTAGTTCGAAAACCAAACTAATCAGAATTAAGTCCGTGTGATACGGAGGAGGAAATGCCCATAACTTCGGATTTCATGCTAATGGTGTAGAACTCCAGTTTAGATAAATTTTGTATGGCAAATCTTTCAAATATATTCACAATGGCGAGGCCGTTGCAACGTTTGTAAATGAGAAGACTTGCCCTCCAGATAAATCATTAGCACAGTTGGCGTAGCATAGTCGTAATTATGTCAAAAATATGTCGCGTTGACGTGGCGTATTGTATAAGCATCTTTGTTACTTGACTGGCGATGTGGAATTCTCTTTGCTTGCATTCATTATAAACCTAGAGATTGTAGCATAATTGGTGCTTACATACAATTTTTGCAAGTTGTTATAAATCGTTAGCACAAATGCGTACGCGAGACAAACATGAATCTAGTTTAGATTAGAATATAAAAATTAGGCGTTTGTCTAGCTGACAAGCAAGACGACAGAAGTAGAAAAAAAATATGTAAATTAGTTTCTAGGAGTAATATCAAAATTATATAACAAACTAAATCTAAATGGCAAGTCGGCAAGGCCGCAGGTGACTAAAATTACAAGTTCCAAAGTGGAGTAGGTTTCAACTTTTGTCGTGCGGCGACAGGTCGCATGCGGCGGTTGACTTAAATTGACCGTGTAAATGCTCCATCGTCGCTGGCGATCTCCCTCCCGCCCCATGAAGATGCAAAATGAACTCGAAGGAGTCACCTGTGATTTTTATCGACCTGTGTAAATGGGGTGGCGATTCGGCTTGTGAGGCGATTTGGTAAGCGACCAACCGCAAGGCGAATTCGATATACTGTAAATCCATAATTTACTCATCCCGGTACGGAGAGCTCGCAAGAGGTCTTAAGTACCAAGGCGGGTTCCAACGTAACGTAAACGTAACGCAACGTAAAGTGTATATTAAGCAATGTGTTAGGAGTTGATTTATGTCAATCAAACGTCAAGGAGCATGATGTGCACTGAAGCTGTCTCGTTAGCAGACTGATGCTTTAGCTGGTTTTATTTATTGACTTTAATATAAATTTTAAGGGGACTTCAAATTTTCTTAGGGATTTTTTGCAATTTGCATGTCAGTGCCAGGTTTTATGTTGAACAAAAATATGATTTACGACCGCAACAAGTATGTATTTACTGAATTACAATCATTAATACAATCCTCTTAGTTCATATAAAGATTCCAGAGGCGCGACACGCGATTTAATCACGCGCAACACAAAGTCACCGCTCGTTGCGCGACTTGCGGTGCCTTTCTGTCGCGTGTCGTGTCGCGCCTGTTTGAAGGAGCCTTAAGCCTATAGATTGATATTTCTGTAAAGAGTCATAAGAAACAATGTAAGAAAATTTGAATTTCATAGTCTACCGTAGCGTTGCAATTAAATGAAAGAAAATTTAAAACTCACATTAAACGTACACTTTGTAAACAAGCATACTATAAATTAGAAGATTATATCCAAGATAAGAACGCTTGGAAACATGCTGGTCCTGCTCCATAGGACAATCTGGAGCCTAGACAAAATCAAACTGGTTGCTAATTTAATTGTAAATTTATACTTTTTTTGACATTGATTTACATTCTGTAACTACTTTAACTCACACACTGACTTATTACTTGTAATTTTTTTTTTTTTTTTTTATGAAAATCGTTTACTTTTACCATGTTTGTAAATATGTGAGCACCATGTATCTATCAGATAATTTATTTATATGTCATGGTTTCATTTTTATGTCTTTTACCTATTGTGGTATAGTAATTTTATTTTAGGTGCATCGTGTTCACATATTATTATTATATAATTAATGTATGCAAAATTTTGTAAAATATTTTAAAAGAGTAACGGTGGAGTTTCTTGCCCGTTCTTCTCCATACGAAAACTACCTTTTGGAATGGGCGACTAGAATCAATTCTATTTTTTGTAATTTCCGACGTTCAAAAGTGCCTTTTATGTGCCTATTTGAAATAAATGCTTTGACTTTGACTTTGACTTTGACTTTGTTGCCCCTTTAATAGATGTTAGTGCATATTTTATGTTCTATGTTATAGAGTTTGGTTACCGCACCTAGTCCTTCAAATGGACCATTGTGCGTGTGCATATTTACCCACATGTTATAATTGAATGTTACGTGCAAGTAATAAACTATATTGAATTACGTGATAATTACAAATAAAAAGAGTACTGACCCATGCCTCAAAAGAATTATTATCCATCTTGTTCTGGGGCTGAAATAAAAGAAAAAAATATAATTTTATCAAACTGATTTTAAAATTTGGGAGTGAGTTTTAAAAAAACCTCAAATAATAAAGTCGTTTTGTGTTAGTTTAATTTACAGAAAGTAAAGCGCCTATCTGGGTTCAAACCTACGACCTACAAATCGTAAGTCGCGGTCGTTACTACAGGGTCATCACTGCTCTAAAAACGGTGAAGGAAACAGTCGTGAGAGAAGCGGCCTCTTCTAGATCTAAAACTTCGTAGACATGTGACATCTACCAACCCGCACTGGACCCGCGTGGATATTTCAGCCCACTCCCTCTTGAAGAGTGGTGGCCTGTGCTCCAGCAGTGGGAGCATCCTAGGATGATTATGCTATTTTGCTTATGTGATGATATACGAATTCCTGCTCTATAACTCACAAAATCCAGTTGCTGTTTTCTGAACATAAAATCTAAATTTTAATTTCTGACCAAACTGACGCGATCTAGGGGAATTTTTTTTTCAGGATGGGAAATCATCAAATGACCCCTCCCGCTCTAGGGTGGAGCGGAAGGGAGTGTCAGACTCTTACTGACTTAAGCCCACCCGTGTTCCTTCCTTAGCCCTTTATGATCCGGGCCAGCGGTAACCCTTTCGGACAATCCCGCTGACCGCGATCTAGGGGATGCGGTACAAAATTCGCTCACACTGATTATATCAACCAATTTGAAAGGAATTTTTCAAGCTGTCGCGAACAGATGCTTGACTTCCTAATCATTAAAACAATTTTGATGCGTGCAGTCTCGTCCGAGATCCCACACGAGGTTCGCGTCAGTATGGACAGTTTCATATATCGGAAGCCTCAATCGAGATAGATCTAGGCATCGATAATTAGTTTTCAAGCCTTATGAGAGGTTTTCATATCGCTTAATCTGTTAATATCGATGTAAGACCGATTAAAAAGATCAGAAAACCTGATGGGTTGGGTATTACGAGCTACATTCCATAATTTTCGACGTTTTTTACAATGGAGAATGAGTAAAATTGTTTTTATGTTACATATTATTTTTGTATTAAAACAGTTTTTTTTATAATTATGACTCTAGTTTGCTTTATAGCTAAATCAATACACCAGTTTTAGTTTGTGGCGACTGACGACACTTTTCTTTTATTTAAGCTGTTTAAAAAGTGACCAAGGGCGACTTGAACCCCGTACATAAAGGGTTCCGTAACACCGTACAATATATTTAACATGTTTTTTAACATCATACTTTCGTAAAAAACTTTATTATATTTTTAGTACACACTGTAAAAATTTCAAGTGTTACCTATTACGCTTCAAAGCATAGAAATGTCGTAGTTCTTTTTTATATTTATGGTTCAAAGGATACATATATAGACGGACGGCCCATAGATAGACGGACGGACGGACAGACAGACAGCAGACCCTTAGTAATAGAGTCGTACGAAAACCTAGAAACATGCTTGACACAAAATGTCAAGGACGAAAAATCGTCAACTTATTAGTAAATTAAAACAATTGGTTCTTTCAAAGAAACTCCTTAATACCTACTGTTTTTAAACGATTATTTTGAAAGAACTAAACAATAAAACAGAGATAAGCGTTAATGAGCTTATCGCGTGTTTCCACAAAATACTCATTTGGATATTTTTCGACGTTTACATAAATTAATGTCAGAGGGAATTAAATTATTATGATTTTTAGTTTGATTTCGTAAAATTATTGTTAGTTAGAACTATTTACCTTAGGAAAGATAAGCTATGGTTCACCCAGAAAAAACAAAAACATGATTATAAAGCAGGTCAATTCTGTGGTGGTACTTACATTATGAGAGTAAATATTTTTTTTTTGCCCTATCAGAATACCAGCGCTACAACATTTATTTTTTAAATGTCGTAGCACCATGCTGAGATAGGAGCCTTTTGGCCTCGTATAGGACATTCTGTTTCATTTTTCTTTTGTTACTTTTTTTTATATAACTTGGATTTTTATTTTACTGTGTTTAGTTTAGTTTGTGATCTTCCTGTACGAGTCGCAATAAATACTTTTTCTTTCTTTTCTTTCTTATTTTTTCATCATACAACTTTATGGTCGGTATACTTGTGTAAACTTAAATCTAGACTCAAGCATTACTTTAAATAAGTTATAAAGAGAATAGATAATACTTTACGCAAGGGACTTTTTGCCAACGATTTATGGGTTTTGGCCCCTTTGTGGGTCGGGCGAATCTAACAATTTAAATCTTTGGTTAAAATGACATAAGACAGTTCCACAGACGGTCGGACACAGGCCTTCTCTCTGTGAGAGGGAGTGGGCCATAATTCACCACGCGGGCCCAGTGCGGGTTGGCGGATGTCACATGTCTACGAATTTATTATTCTAGGACATGCCGGACAGACTGAATGCGGAAGGCGGAGGACAGGGTGTTGTGGCGCACACACCACTCTCCCGTTCACACCCCCACTTTTTCTCCATACCTGCATCCATCCATCCGTGCTCAAAATCTAAAGTTACTTACTCAGCTTACTCACATTTTTTTAGCAGTTTAACATAGACACCCAAACCTAAAGTCCATCAAGATCAGTCGAATCACTGTCACCTAAGAATCAGGCCAGCTTTAGTTTAGGAGACAGGATTTTTTTTTTTTTTGTTAACATAGACAACTATTTTTCTTCCCTTGTGTCCGTTTTTGTAGTATGTAAGTTCTATACAACCTATGTCTATGTTTATCTTTGGATCAATAAACTTATTATTATTATTGGATTGCGATAGTCTGAGTTGATTGAAACCAAACCAATTCAGGCTAAGTAATAAAACTTTTTCCACAACTAAATCCAATTTTACAATAAAAAGTTCGTGTAGCAAAAATACACAATAATTTTAGTAATCCCATCCCGAATCTAATATAATATCAATCGTCGAATATCGTATTCCAATCCTATCTTATGATCTTCTTAATTAAGCCTGCTCAAATATCTTGGGATAAATCTAGACATTTGTTGAGATTTATGTCTTCATAACATTTGAACTAGTTTAAATACATTGTCTGTGTTACATCCGATTCTTGGAGCTACTTGGGCCCAAGTTTAGATTAGACTGGCACGGTTATCAAAGTATTTGACTTGCTGAAATTGCTTTGTTATTGTCTAGTTACACAACAATAAGACCCCTCATCTATATTTATCGACATTTCCGCCATGGCGTCCAATCACAACTTCTCTTCACTATTCAACTCTCTTCATAATTATTATTATAAATTAGCTAAAGTCGTTTTCGTGTTGGTCTGTGTGACTGTGTTGCGGTATCTACCACGCCACGTGCGAACTATGCGTCATACTGACGTCGCGCAAAATCCTGCATCTCGCAAGCAGAGTTTAGGTACCGTGCAACTAGAATTATATACAACGGCCCGACATGATTCATGGGGCAGTTGCCCGCCAGACACGACACCCGTCTGTTCGAAGTATTCTTCCTTTTCTATGATCTTTTCCTCTATAACTGCATTGTAATGTTCTTCTAAACTGTGCAACGGATTTCAATTTCAATGACGGGGTGGATCGGGTGCATCGCCTGTCCGCGCTAATTACCTAATTCGTTTTCGCCAAGCGTTCTTCCTAATTTTATTAACTTTTTGCTCGTCTCCTCAGGGTCCTAGCGTAATGATTCATAGTATATAGCCTTCCTCAAGAATTGGGCTATTAAATGCAAAAAGAATTTTTCGGATCCGTCTGGTAGTTCCAGCAAACAGCGCGTTCAAACAAACAAACTCTTCAGCTTTATGTATAGATATTGGAATATAAAAGAGCTGCCATTTGCACGGAAATCTCCAGATTTAAATTAGGTAAGCTAAGAAGAGAAAACGGTCATAATTATTTTCCGAGCTTCAGTACCCTAATTGTGTAACGAACTATCGATCTCAATCTGAATCATTTTGAAGGATATTGGTTATCCATTGCTGTATATGTTCGTAAACTGTGTCTACTCAACAACGTAGATAATACAATGAATGTTGTTGAACTGTCAAAATGAAACCCATTGCTACTGATAGTGCGTTACGCATTCAACCCGCTAGTAACCCTCACTAATCACTTTTTTGTTCATTATAATTCCGAAACAAGGGCTTATTTACCTTAGTTCCAAGAAACAGAGGGGCTTCAATGTAATCCAACCTAGAATTCGCCACGTAGCATGTTATCTCCACAGATACAGCAGTGTTGATTTTAAAAGAAAGAAAATAAAGAAAAAGTATTTTTGTGATTCGTACAGGAAGAGCACGAAATAAACTAGTCAAAAATAAAAAACTAATTGTTTACATAAAAGAAACATAAAGTAAAATAAAACAAAAAGCCCTATACGAGGCCAAAATGAAGAAAGGAGACCTACCAATTTGCCATAAACGCAAATTAATGGGCATGTGCATAGTCCCTAACCCGACATACAGCGGCGCTCAAACCTAGTCTTTGACAGTTCAGCAGAGGTGCAAGCCAGCAGTCGAGAGAATGCGTTTCTGACACCTGTCAATGCGACAACTCTAGTAACTGATAAAGATCAAATTCGTAAATACGTATTCGTTTGTACGAAACTGACAGGTATCAAGAACGCATTCTTTCTACGGCCGGACAGTGGGCCCTCAGGCAAAGTTACAGCGGGTTTAGAGTAGTTATTTTTCCACTCTGCAACCGGGATTTCGTTTTTGATTTATTTGTTGCTTGTTTGCTGTAATTTGCCAGTGTCATCGCAACACTGATTAATGTGTATTGTCTTTGGTCCCTGGCCCTGACATCAAGCAATGGATTAAAGTGTCAACCTTTTTTTGTTTGAGTACGAGTATTTTGGCTACTTTGTATGTGTGTATTTTTTTGTAATGTGCGTTTTGTTTCTGAAGCATAATAACTTTTATTTCTGTTTTTCGTTTTTTTATTTCTCCCAAAAAATTTCGATGTTACACAACCTAGAATTTGCCACGTACCACGTAATCTCAACAGATAGAGAAGTATTCAGCCACGAGCAGCTTCTGTTGATCTGCTACCAACTTTATTGGTTTGTTTTACAACTCGACGCGGCTTTATTGGGTGCCTAGCTTTAAACTGAAACTACAAACATTCTGTTTACAAGGGTTTTATTACTGGGCATTTTAATTTTGGTTTCGTGGTCATGTTTCGTGTGAGGTAAAGTTGGAAAGTGGCTAGGTAAATGGAGGAACTAAAATAAAACAATTAGTTTTTTTTTATTGCTCTTGACCTCATTCACGCTTGATGCAAAGCAACGAATAAGGTCTATGATGGAACGAGTGTGCCCGGAAGATGACTAAGGTACTGGAAATCCCACGCAGCGGGCTGCTTGACGCCGGACTACGGTGGGAGGGTGGTCGCAAACCAGGCGGGCGTTAGCCCGAGCAACGCGAGGGAAGAATTGGCCAGTCCAATAAGGTGTTGGGTGTGACTGTCCAGGATGCGCCGAGCGCTCGGTTCAGTTGAGTAACTAGCGGAACAAACTGCGCTACACGAGGAGGCTTCCTCATGCAACCTAAACAACTAGTTATTTTGAAACAAGGGTACTTAGATTACCTACATTGATAATTCTTATTTCAAATATCAAGAAAAGCTCTGATTCGCTGCGATAATAATAAAATTATGAACAAGACAATAAACACAACATTACGCTTAGTTCCCCTATGGGTTGGATAGAGATGTACCCATAGTAGATCCACATTTCGCCAGTTATGTGTAAGTCCCATGTAATAGGAAACAAGTCTATCAACCGGGCATAACTCTAGACTCTGAGCTGCTTTTCACAAATTCCTGATTGAAAAACCCAAAAATACTTTGCTCGACATACGAATCGAACCCAGGACCTCATGCGCAGCAGTAACGCTTGCCACCACTAGACCAACGAAGCAGGTAACACAATAAATCGGGTTGTTTTAATTATTGCCCTACATAACACAATGTCTCTTGTCAATAAGAGCAACTTACTTATATAGCGGTATGAGGAACAGGGTGTAAAGTTCACTCATACTCTATAGAAAAGGGAGGATCCTTCGACCAGACGGGTGTTGTGTCTGGCGGGCAACTGCCCGATGATTCATGTCGGGCCGTTGTATCTATGCTAGTTGCGCGGTAAACTCTGCTTGCGCGATGCAGGATTTTGTGTGACGTCAGTATGACGCGTTGTAAATACCGCTACATTTATAAAATATGTATTGAAAATTACTGTGAATTCTAACCCTAAACATCATCTTATATGACCATAAAATTTGTGTAAACATTATCAAGAACCTTCCTTAAATACAATACCAATGTTGAATGTTTATCCTGCTGGCGATTCTTTATTGAATCCATACTAATATTACAAATGTGAGATTCTGTCTGTCTATCTGTTACCTCTTGACGCTTAAACCGCTAAATCGATTAAGATAAAATTTGGTATAGAGATAGTTTGAGTCTCGAGCAGTACACAGGATAGTTTTTATACCGATGTTCTCACGGGATCGTCACTTATGCAGGTGAAACCGCGGGGCGCTGTTAGTAATAAATAAATAATCTTTCACAAAACAGGTCATCCATCAAACCATCCCCTACTCTTATAATCATCCATGTTTATACTCAAATTTTTCCTCACAACAGGTTCCTCTGAAATGTTATAATCCTTTTTCTTCAATTTCACCCACGTTACAGTAAACAAGCTTATCTCCCCAGCATCATTGAATTCCTCCACAATTTCCTAACCCACACAATGAAGAACACATCTTTTATATTCTTAGCATAGGCAATGTAATATAAAACCGTTTTAAATCCCACAAAAGCTTTAAAAGGTTTTTATTTGCCTCGTACTGTACAAAGGACAATGATAATTATATTCATCCGTGCATAGAGTTCCTCATAAAAAGAGGTCCTTGTTGACAAAAGATGAGGTTACGTGAGCTGTAGGATTACTTCAAACCGTGGTCTGTAGTTGTAATATTACACTGAGCAGAGCAAACATTTCAATTTGTACCCCAAAAAGTAGGACTCTGTTCGAAACGACTCCTTTTGGCGGTAAAAAGACACGCCTGTGTTTTGGTGGCGTTAAAAAAGACCGTTCCCTCTCAATATCCACTTGGTCCCCAAGGTCATCGGTTACATAATGCCCCAAGTACTTGAAGTGGTACTGGGCTTTGTATTCGTGATTATAGATATCATTATCATCATCATTTCAGCCGTAAGACGTCCACTGCTGGACATAGGACTCCCCCAAGCACCTCCACTTCGACCGGTTCCGTGCTTCTTGCATCCAACGGGTTCCTACAGCCTTCACAAGGTCGTCGGATGACCTTGTGGGAGGCCTTCCACTACATCAATACATCAACCATTTTTCAGATTAGCCAAGGTACATACATCTTTTATGGGGTACTGTGTTAAATGTTACAATAAAATACCTTGTGATATATTGCAATTAAATGAAAGAAAATTTAAAACTCAGATTAAACGTACACTTTGTAAACAAGCATACTATAAATTAGAAGATTATATCCAAGATAAGAACGCTTGGAAACATGCTGGTCCTGCTCCATAGGACAATCTGGAGCCTAGACAAAATCAAACTGGTTGCTAATTTAATTGTAAATTTATACTTTTTTTGACATTGATTTACATTCTGTAACTACTTTAACTCACACCCTGACTTATTACTTGTAATTTTTTTTTTTTTATGAAAATCGTTTACTTTTACCATGTTTGTAAATATGTGAGCACCATGTATCTATCAGATAATTAATTTATGTCATGGTTTCATTTTTAAGTCTTTTACCTATTGTGGTATAGTAATTTTATTTTAGGTGCATCGTGTTCACATATTATTATTATATAATTAATGTATGCAAATTTTTGTAAAATATTTTAAAAGAGTAACGGTGGAGTTTCTTGCTCGTTCTTCTCCATACGAAAACTACCTTTTGGAATGGGCGACTAGAATCAATTCTATTTTTTGTAATTTCTGACGTTCAAAAGTGCCTTTTATGTGCCTATTTGAAATAAATGCTTTGACTTTGCTACATTTTCCGGTACGCGGTCGCCACTCCAGAACCTATTATATATATATTTAGATTATAGGTATATTTTGTTTTTATTTTTCCCTTTTATTTAAATTAATTATCTTTTTGTATGCACGTGTTTCTGTGACAAATAAACCTGTTTTTCTTTGTTTCTTTTCTTTCTTTTATTAGGTGCTCCGTCTCAATATCCATTTTAAAGATTAAATTAGGTACAGATATTCTATTTCACGAAGTCCGTTCGGCTTTGATTGTAGTAGTGACGTATCCCGACAAGCGCGCTCCCACAGCGGCTGCCCCTTGCTGCCGTCGCATGAGGCTATTTCCGCGAATGTGTACCGTTTTACTTCACCCATTGTTGAGTCTCTGTTGATCACAATGTGCATGTGCACGCTTGACAACATTCATAGCCAAAACGGACTTCGTGACATAGAACATCTGTACCTTCCCCTATTTAACTAATACATACATAATTGAAGAAACAGCGACATTCTTTTATTTTATGCCTTCCTTTTAGCAGCACAAAGAAATATCGCAAAGATCCCTATTCATTTATATGTATGTAATGCCCTAAAATTGCTTCCACCGCGCCCTCTGTCACAGTTGACGGAAATCATTTTGATGTTAAACTTGTACTGAATTTTAAGTAGCGATCTTTGTTTATACAAGAAAGGGTTGCTGATGTATTTTACATATCTTCACGCTTTCTTGTCCGAAGGGGATGGAATAGGTGTGTTCAATGAAATGAAATGAAATTGTTTATTGCGTGAATGGGTTTCAGAATCACTTTTTACCCGACTACGGCGAAGCAAAAAGGAGGGTTATGATTTTGACTTGTATGTATGTTCATCTGTTCCCTCATAACTTCTAAACTACTAGCCATAATTAGACAAATGAGGTATCGTTGGAAGCGTCTTGATCGTTCGCTGGTTATAGGTTATGTGATGTCACAATAAATTGAAAATGGTGCCTTTTAGCGGACATAAAGTCATGACCAAAAAGATTTTTTTTAATGATGCCGTTTGGTATCAAATGAAAGGGCTTAATTAGCATATTTCAAAAATATAAATATTACTGAATTAAGCCCGAAAATAATTCAATAAAAATTTAGTTTAAAAACTAAAACCCGACTACTGAAAAGTATGTAACAAGAAAGTACCTTCCCGTGGTCGCATGCCGCTGTACTAACATACAAAGCTAGGTACTTTCTTGTTTCATCCTTTTCAGTAGTCGGGTTTTAGTTTACAAACTTCTTATAAAAGTCATGCTTAAAAAAATTCTAAAATATGAGGTCGGTGTTTCCTATCGGACTGCTCTAAGAAGAAAGGCTGACACATAGGTCACAATCTCTTTTAAAGTCCAGACATAATATTGGCCAGATTGATGCCTGAAAGGGTTTTTTGAGGAAATTACCACCCACACAGATTTGAGTCGACCGGTCCAGTCAGTAATCGTGTAGCTCAACCCAGAACTTCAGGAGCTCAACTATTATACGTTTCACCAGCTGGTATTGTCGGTCCAAAGTAACAGACCACGAATTTACGGTGCGCAAATCCTAAGTATGGATACGGGCTGTTATCGAAAAATTTATGAAAAAAATATAATTATAAAAAAAAAACAAAAATATAAAAAAAAGCTGTGTCAAACCTAGGCAGCAGCCGGGGGCGTTTCATTTTTAGGGTTCCGTACCGCAAAAGGAAAATCGGAACCCTTATAGGATCACTTCGTTATCCGTCCGTCCGTCCTTCCGTCTGTCTGTCTGTCGAGACCCTTTATCTCGGGAACGAGTGGAGGTATCGAGTTGAAATTAAAACAATATACTCAGGTCTACAGTTTCTTGAAGCTGTGAGTAAATCAAACTACTAATTTAACGTAAAAAAAAGATACGGCCGGTTAAGCCGCAAAAAACGTATATTTCGACACTCTCAAGGGATTAAAAATTTATAGGGTACTTCCCGTTGACCTAGAATCATGAAATTTGGCAAAAAGCAAGATCATGTAGCACAAGTAAAGGCAAAAATCCGAAAAACGGAAAATCGGAGGTACATTAAAAATGAACCCGTGATAAGCTACTTTCATACCTACAAAGTACGGAACCCTCGGTTCGTGAGTCCAACTAGCTCTTGCCCGGTTTTTTAAGTCTATTCATTTATTTTTAATCTTCTGGGCTGAGAAGATTACCGAATTTTTTATATAAAAAGTCTGATCGGCCACGATGGATATTAACCAACAATATGCGTTATAATAAGTAACGCTATTATCTTTAATATTGAATTATTAACGTTTGCAATAATGTTTACGTTTGCATTTTTGAAATGTTAACGTAAACATTTTGACATAATTTGTGGAAGAATTCAATTCTGACTTCAGAGCGGCGTATTTCACAGGTTGAGTTTGTTTACTAACATGGTTTTTGGTGTTGAAAAACATGTTAGTAGACGTTGATTTTTGGCAGGTTTTTCATAAAGAACTGTTGGTATATCCTCAAGGTTTAATGGTTATGGCGGCGAAAATGGAACCAGATTTTTCTTTTGTTGATGACAACAATAAAAACTTATGTGAAAGTAGAAAGAAAACTGCTGCACTAATAAAACGCCAAAATCCGAATAATCGACAAATAAAAAAAACTGAAATTAAAAAAAAAAACAGTGGCAATCCGGGAGTGCCAACAGAAGTGAAAACAACACGCAAACAGATTACTTTGCCATCACTCACCGACATATATATAATATATAAAAGTTTTCACTTCAAAATTTTTAATTTTCACAATGTTGTTTTGATAAAACCGTTGAACTCACAAACTTCAATGAACTATGACGAATTAACATACCTACGAATATAACCATGTCCTACAAATGTTCAGTACCTAAATGTTAGAACCTATTAAGGCTCCTTCAAACAGGCGCGACACGACACGCGACACAACAAAGGCACCGCGAGTCGCGCAACGAGCGGTGCCTTTGTGTCGCGCGCGATTATATCGCGTGTCGCGCCTGTTTGTAGGAACCTTTAACATTCGCACTGGCCACTAACATTTGTAAGTACTGCAGTAACAACCTCTTTCGTGCTCTCCACCTATTTATAACCCAATAGTTTAATCTATAATTATAATCTCAAAGCTGAAACTAAGATCTTATAAAAATATAAAATGTGGTGCGTATATAGAAGTGTTTCGTTACTACCTAAATTATCTTTATAACCACGAATTTCACAAAATTAAACACGATATTTCAAAATGGCACCTTTGACCTCTCGGGGACCCTGAGAGGTTATAGGTGCTATTAAATTATAATGTTAACTCATAATTCTAGCATTGCGTGTTCGTAATTGGTAGGTAAAGACTCGTATCAATAAATGGTAACTTGGGTAAGTTGACATCTGAAGGCCAATTACCGTAATTAAAAACGATCGAAATCTAGTCACAATCTCATCTCAGCGACAATCAATGTTAAAAACTTGTCAACAACACCCTCTGTTTTTGTCGGGGTAATTAAATAAATTCCTCCAGACCGTATTTCGGCCACGGCGGCCAATCTCAGCGGAGACTAGCCTTCGGCGCGGGAGATATTATAGTGCACAAGTGTGCGCACATATTCTAAGAATATGTTACCTCAACCGAGCAGCTGACAAATTCATACATATTTTAAATTAGCTTCATCAGCCTTTAATGTTACCACTGTTGGGACACAGGGCTCCACTCAGTGAGAGGGAGTGGACCGTTTTCCACCACGCGGGCCCAGTTCAGATTGGTAAATGTCACGTCTTCGATTTTTTTTGTTTCTAGGTCATGCCGATTTGCTCACGATTTGAAACGGTGAAAGAAAACCCTTAACTGTTTTGAGAGCAGAGCTAAGTAGTAGTCTTGTTTTTTATTACAAGGGTTGTTCGTTTGTTCAACCCTGTAATTTATCATAATTTACTTTGGAGTTATGATTACCAGAATTACGAAACTTTGTTCTGGAACTTTCCACCTCTTATTTTTGGAACTTGCTTTTTTGGAATTGAATTATCTTCGTTGCTTTTGATGAATCAAGTGAAAATACAAGTTTACTTAAGTATTTTATACTAATAATAAGTGTGAAGCGTTTGTTTTGAACGCGATAATCTCTGTAAATACCAATCGGATTTAAAACTTCTTTTTGCATTTCACTGCCCAGATAAGGAAGGCTATTGGCTGTTTTTAATATCACACAGTACCCTTAAGAGCCGAGCAAAAATAAAAAAATTCAGAAAGAACGCTCGGCGAAAACCATGTAATAGCGCGGGCAGGCGATGCGATACGACGGATGGGTCGGGTAGCAAAAAATTTCACACGGAAAAAGCCGCGGGCAGAACATAGTCATATATAAATAGGTACAAACACAAAATGAAAAGAAAACTTAATATAAAGAAAAACTTTTTTACAAAAAAATCCGACTTCCAAAAAATACACTACAAAGTGAAAAATAACTTTAATTTCGGAAGTCGGTGTTGTTCAGAAAGTGTGTCTTCACCTTTATCCGCCATTATGGTATGGCAACATTTTTAAAAGAAAAATAAAAAAAAACAAGGTTCTGCCGCGACGACGTTACAGAAAACATGTCAACCAATGTGTTTTATTAAATTAAATTACCTTCGCCTTCGCCGATTGAATTAGAAGAACCTACAATAAAAATACGACCGGCATCACAAACCCGGACTGGTAGTCGAGACATTTACAGGTAAAGATGATATTTGTAGAGCAGCAAAGGTGAAAACATCAGCTGGATATAAAACTCGACCAGTTCAACGTCTCTACAGGCTAGAGATTTCTTCTTCCGAGGTGAAGGGACAGCATAATGAAGAAAACAGCTCCATTCCTACTAGTAAGAAATTCCATATTATTAGCAACTCTCCGGAAGCCATAAAGACCAACTCTCCTACAGACAAGGTCATCGAGACACCAATGACAGACATAATGACTGAAAAAGTAACCCGTACTGGTAGAGTTATCAAAATTCCCAGTAAATAATAATATATAAATATAATTTCTCAGTAAACTGCATATATTACTGACTACATTAGTTAGTAACCTTGATTTCATTTTCTGTCAACCTAAAACAATAATTCATCCAAATTTAATAATACTAATTTTGTAAATTCTTAAATATGTATATTATAATAATACAGTTGTATAATTTTAGCTAATGTAAAAGAGTATAAAAAATTAACATGTGTAATATTCATACTCTGATCAATGTGTTAAGTTACACTGTCTAAGTATGTGTGTCAAAAAAAAAAAAAAACATAATAATTATTGTTACTTTTATGTTATAGGCACTCTTATTATATAGATTGTTGAGATATACAAGACTTAATGTTTAATGAAACAACAATTGTTTAATTAAAGATTTTATTAATACTGATCTCAAATAATAGTTTTTAGGTGAGGTATATTAGATAAAATGTTACATGTTAGATGCAAATTTAATTTGATTAGCAATTGTATAACAAGGTAGATTATCTTGTAATATTTTCATGCTCATGGATAACTATTTACTCAAGTAATTAGCACAAACGGTATTGTTTGCAATATTAGTGTATTATTTTAAGTTCATTTATATTTTGGATTAAAATGTAAATTTGAGTTTGTGTTAAGCACTTACATGTTTCAGGTACATATAAGTTTTGAGGTCTGATTATTATTATTTTTCTGGTGGTGGAGGATGTTCAGAAAGTGTGTCTTCACCTTTATCCGCCATTATGGTATGGCAACATTTTTAAAAGAAAAATAAAAAAAAACAAGGTTCTGCCGCGACGACGTTACAGAAAACATGTCAACCAATGTGTTTTATTAATTAAATTAAATTACCTTCGCCTTCGCCGATTGAATTAGAAGAACCTACAATAAAAATACGACCGGCATCACAAACCCGGTCAGGTGTCGTTGGTCATTAAAGATATTTTTCACTTGTAGTGTCATTTTTGGAAGTCGGTTATTTTTTTTTGTAAAAAGTTTTTGTTTTTCACTTTAAACTTGTAGGTACTTATACTTACCCCACACACATTCGTATTAAACTACTTGCTATGTAAATATCAGTGACGGAAGTCCTTATAACATCATTAATATAAACTAAGTGGCAATAATACGTATTCAATAATACGTATTATTGCCACTTAGTTTATATACCACAAAAACCACCCAAACAAAGTTAATAAAATTTATGTGGGCTGCCTCTGAGACATACCCTATGCATTAAAAAAAGAATTTTTGAAACCGATTTACATTTTCCGGAGATATCGCGTAACAAACTAACACAAAAAAAACAACCTACAGTCGAATTGAGAACCTCCTCCTTTGTGAGGTTGGTTAAAAATACAATAAATCAGTATCGGATATTCCGGATTACAAGAAAAAGTAGATAATAATCTATGAAAAACAGAGGAATATCAGTGTCACAACAATAAGTCAATCTGCAACCGTGTTGGGTTTGACTTCCAGTTAAAACGGACGCAGCTGCATACGAGTATTTTACATGGAGCGACTGCCTACCTGACCTCCACAACCCAGGTACTAGGTAACACACTTACCAGATGGTCGTGGGGTTGAACCCAGACAGCCTTCAGGCGACTTTGTGTAATTGATTTCATCACCAGTGCTCTCAAAACGGTGAAGGAAAACATCGTGAGGAAACTGTCATAACCTAGAGCCAAATTTCGAAAACATGTGACATCTATCGACCCGCACTGGGCTTTTTTTTTTCAGGATGGGAAATCATCAAATGACCCCTCCCGCTCTAGGTGGAGCGGAAGGGAGTGTCAGACTCTTACTGACTAAAACCCACCCGTGTTCCTTCCTTAGCTCTTTATGTTCCGGGCCAGCGGTAACTCTTTCGGACAATCCAGCTGACCCGGCAGGCTTTGGTCCTGACGGGCCCCTTCAGTTGCTGCTGACACCTCTTTGAAGCGCGCGTAGAACACGTACGCGCCTGGTCCTAATCGGACGGTGAGCTACCCATTACTCTCCGCCCGCAGGCCCGCGCCTACGGTGGCCGGGAGTCGTCGCGCGGCTTCCAACGCTCGGAGCGTCTCCCGCGACGGCTGGGACGGGAGGCTCTCTCCCTCAGCCATCCCGCCACCTCCTTCGCTAGCATGACTGCTTCGTAGGAGGAGGCGACTGCCCCCCACTCCCTCTCGCCCCGGAGCATGGCTTGAACCAGGGCCGAACGCGAGAGGTCGCCGCCGCTGCCGATCGCTTCTACGAGGACACGGCGGTGCTCCGCCCAAGCGAGGCAGACCTCCACCGTATGCTCAACCGTGTTCTCTGGGCGATCCTGGCAATGGTGACACCCGGGAACCGTACTGGGCTCGCGTAGTAATTTATAACGACCCATTTCCTCTCAAAAAAAGAGGAGGCCTGTGTCCCAGCAGTGGGAACATTATAGGATGATTATAATTATGTCAATAAGAAGTGACTTCAACAAAATAGGTTCTTAGAAACAATAAAAAATCAAACAGAAAAATCAAGTCTAAAAATATCCTAGTGAAACAAACAAAAACCTAGCCAAATCTGAATCAACTGAAGCTCTGTTCCTCCTTGTCAGCATGTTAGTTGAAACGTCGAAACCAATGGTTTTAATGAATCAACTTTTACTTGAAATGTTGGCACAGTTCCATGGGCAGTTTTGACGTTTTAATTAATTGTGCTAGCAGTTAGTGGTTTTGTGTATCTTTAGGATACTGCATCTGTGTATAAGTATTTATTCTCTATGGAATCACTAAGGTCATCGTCTGCCTAGCCTTTTCCCAACTATGTTGGGGTCGGCTTCCAGTCTAACCGGATGCAGCTGGATACTTATATTTTAAAATGGAGCGACTGCCTATGTGACCTCCACAACCCATGCAGTTGCTGGGTAATACGATACCCCATAGTAAGACTGGTTGTCAGGCTTTCGGGCTTCTGACGACCCGTAACGACTGTCAAAGATCCACGAATGACAGCCGGGACCAACGGCTTAACGTCTTGGTATGTGAAGATGGTCACCCATCCACGGACTAACCGTGGCAAGCGTAGCTTAACCTAATCGATCGACCTGTGCGGCTGTTATTATTTAGCCGGGCAGATTGACTATAATCTACCGTAAATTTTTATTTTCTCTTTCCGTCATAAAAATACTTCCTTAACAATGCCGAGAAGTCAGCTTTTATTAATATGATCTATCCCACTTCAATATTTCACTCCATAAGGAAAAAATGCGTGAAATTTTCCTTTGTTTTTATTCAGTAATCCGCCATGACAGATTCTGAAACCATTTGGATAAAGATGAAAGCACCATTTCTTTCCGCATCCATAAAACGCTGTGACATTAATTTTGTTGAGGATATTTTGATCGCAAAGTGCTTTTTGAGTAAAATTTTTAAACTGTCGTCAAGCAGCATTGCTGTGTTAAGGGGACATGACCTAAAGTGCGGTCACTATCGGACTGCTTAGAAAAGAAAGAGAAGCGCGATGACACCACGCTGGTAATTTATTGCAAAATATTAAGCAATTATCTATTTACAAAATATCGATGTTTTGGACTAAAAAATTAAAACACTGCCTAGTACTTTAGTACATAAATTTCTTGTAGAATAATCTGGCAAAAAATCAAAATCGTATGTATTTTAGTATGGTTTTTTTTTGTAAAAAGAACGTTTTTAGAGGTATCTTCATGATTTTTTTTTATATCATATCAAATTAGTTGTATTATGTTTCAACACACTATCTACCTAGCATATATCCTGAAGAATATCATATATTTTTCTAATTTTGTTTACTGTAGTCGATCATAATTATACTTTTAGGCATTATAAAACTTACGTTTTTTGCGTTGAGGTCCTGTAGTCCCCTTAATACACGAGTGCTTGATAAGTGATTGCAAATGTTGGTGCATAATGTAATACCAGTAAAATCATATTACTTTTATTTCATGAAGCGACGCGTTTTACTTGTGGTTACCAAGTGTATACCATGCTGTGATTGTGAGGGAGTCTCGGTACCATCCGAGACAATGGTGCCAATTCTGTTGTTCACAAACTAAACAAATTTTAAGTTCAGTGCATCTTTTTTATTAATTTTATTTCATTAAGAAAAGGACAGAAGAAAAATTTTAGTTTAGTCCTGTCAAATTAATCAGCGCCTGACGTAAATTAACGTAATTTTAGTAGGCAAGTTTTTAATCACGTCTAAACTTATATGGAGTAGTGCCATTTCTAAAGGCTCCTACAAACAGGCGCGATGTGCGATTTTATCGCGTGTCGCGCCTGTTTGAAGGAGCCTTAATTCGTTCCGATTCGTCCGTTTTCTTGGTCTATTCTGTTTATTTATTTAAATTACAAGCACAACATTACAGAATTGAATCCCAAGACGGTTTACAGTCGCGACCACTAATATGTCTACACTTGGCAACTTTCAATTGCGATTTTTTCGTGAAATAACGAATGCAACATTGAAATACGATACTTTACACAAATCTATGGGATCGAAAATACTTTGTTTGTAATAACATAAAATTTCATTCAAAACTAAAGGAAAAAATCGTCTTTGAATAAAGCCAAATGTACTTATGCTCGTGACTGTACAGAACAAATTACAAACTAAAAAGTAATACAAAAAAAGAAATGAATACACAAGAAAAACAAAATTAATAAACACAATAAAGGCTCCTACAAACAGGCGCGACACGCGATAAAATCGCGCGCGACACAAAGGCACCGCAAGTCGCGTACCTTTGTGTCGCGCGCGATTCGCGTCACGCGTCGCGCCTGTTTGCAGGAACCTTAACACTCTTGTAAAATAAACAAAATGCAATAAAGTGACAATAAAAAATTAAAACATTATTTGGGTATAAATCTTATCTAATTATTTATTATCTTTCATCCAACTTCTTTCAAAATCATATACCTACACAACACACAACTATCCATCTCACGGCAAACAAGTCACAATTAATCTAAGGTTGATGTCAGAAGAGCATTGAGCATAGTGAGGGCCCGAACGAGGGGCGAGTGAGCTCGTGATACTGTGCATGCTGATGGTACGGCTTGTGGCCGGTGACTTCGCGGCCTGAGTTATTGTTTGGGTCCAACCAGGATAATAAAAAGCCTTACCAACAGCGCCACCAGTTTCTGGGAATCGGACTCACCCCACGCAATACGGCAGGCGGTGATAAGCAGGAAGTACTTACGCATTGTTTTGATAATGCTTATTGTTAGAATGCATTATAATACAGGGGAAACCCTACACATAACTAAACAAAATTTTATTTAATTAAATACATCACACAAGAATTAACTTTAGAGCAAAGGCTTAAAGTAGAAATTACATCGCTCGTTTGCCATCAAACTTTATCTACTATCGTCTGTCTTCTCTGACATTTTTATCTTGTTATCGATAAATCTTTAGTCAGCACATTGTGAAGCACTTCATTGACTTGAAAATATCCCACTTTCTACAGACATTTTTCGTCATCGAGGAAAAACTAAAATGCATAATATTTAGGGTCAAATTCGGCGAAACTCTGCAGATGTGGTAGGAGGTATATCGATATCTGTAACAGAATCACAAATGTCAAGGTTATTGTACTAGAAGTACTTTCAATAAAATAAGGCTTTTAGTCGGGAATGGGCCATCTAATCTCCTTTTAATGAGTCCCGCCTGAGCTATGTTCTTCAATTTCAACATTTTTATGACCCTCCAGTTTCGGAAAGCTAATTTAGTTTAATGTGTTGTCAAGTGCGTTGATTGGCTGTTGGTTTTTCTGTCAACCAATAATATTAAAGGATTTGAAATTAAATATGTAGGTTTTGCCAGTTTGTGTGTCTCCTAATTTTAGTTTATTAAAAACAGATTGGGATTGGATTGGATTGATTGGTATTTTAACACAGACAAACAAAAATTACTGAAAAATCCTTTACCAATGGGATTTTTGATACGATTAACTTAACAGTTAACTGGCCATTATGATTCATAATGTTATCCTTTTATGATTCTGCCAAAGTGACCTTTTCAGGCCCCCAGATCATGTCCCACTTGCTAGAGTGTCCCAAGTGACCTGCATCTGCATCCTCCATGACCTAAATAATGCCATTGATGCCGCAATCAACGTGGCCACCTACTGGGCTCAAACTATATGAAAAAACCGGACAGGTACAAGTCAGCTCGCGCACCAAGGGTACCGTACAAATTTGTAGGTATGTAAATAGTTTATCACGGGATTTTTTTTTAAATGTAAGTACAAATTTACAATTTTCGGATTTTTTCCTTTATTTGTGCTACATGACCTTGCTTCTTGCCAAATTTCATAATTCTAGGTTAACGGGAAGTACCCTTATACATTTTGATTCCCTTGAGTGTCGAAATATACGTTTTTTGCGGCATAAACGGCCGTATCTTTTTTTTACGTTAACTTAGAAGTTTTATTTTTCACAGCTTCAAGCTGCTTCAAGGGACTGTAGACCTGAGTATATGGTTTTAATTTCAACTCGATAACTCCAAGTGTTTCCGAGATAAAGGGTCTTGACAGACAGACAGACGGACAAGAAGGTGATCCTATAAGGGTTCCGTTTTTTTTTTCTTTTGAGAACTAAACGGAAGAAACTACGAGTAAGACTACCATAGATACTAAAAAGACTACCATAGATACTAAAAAGACTACCATAGATACTAAAAAGACTACCATAGATACTAAAAGAAGAAGTTTAATGACACCAGAGTAAATATTTTTTTACATTACAATTTACCTCTATAAGTACTCTGTAAAAAAATGAAAAAGGAAAAATCTGTTACGAAAAATTGAAGTCGAAAGACTTCAGAATATGTCTCTGTCTCGTACCTACTCAACATTGTTGTGTTATTTTATGAGTAATTAGTTTGTGGTAGGTAATTAGGTTTTTCAGTCGGGAAACTAATCTAGTTTTAATGAGTTTCGTGTGTGCTGTTCCTTGTTTTCAACGTTTTGATCCTTCGGTTTCAGAAAGCTAATTTAGATTAATGTTGTGTTGTCAAGTGCTTTGATTGACTGTTGGTGTTTGAGTCAAGGCTCATAAAAACAGGCGCGACACGCGATATAATCGCGCGCGATTTTATCGCGTCTCGCGCCTGTTTGAAGGAGCCTTCAATCAATATAGCACCTACTAAGGGATTTCAAAAAAGGTATTGTCTGTATGTGTCTTCTAATTTTAGTTTTGCTAATTACTTTTGCAAAATTAAAAATGTGGTGCTTTTCCACAAACGATTTTTTTTTTTTTTAATCTTTATTTATTTACAGGGTTTTTTCTATAAAGAATATGTCACCCCGATTATTGGATACAATAAATATAACAAACTAACCTACCCGCAACCTTGTACACATAATAATAATATGATATAGTGTTCTGGCCTCATCTGACAATGGTGCGGCCAGGACGCTATTATAGTAGCCTACATTAAAATTATTGTCAAAAGCTTGACGTCTTAGGACTCCAATACGACTACATTCCGTCAAGATGTGATGCACATCTTCTATGACTCCACAGACAGCGCAATTGGGCGAATCAACTTTGCGCATCATAAAACCAAAACTATTGAGAGGAACATGGCCGGATCGGAGTCTCAAAGCTATTACAACTTCTTGCCTATTCATCCTGCCCTCGCTGAACCAAAGCAAACGTGGAAGCGATGGCTGAATCGTCCTGTACCAAATACCCTTCGTTAGAGATCTTTTATCAAAATATTGGGACACTCAATATCATAATATCGTGTCCTGTCAGCTGCACGTTACTGGAACTGATGGACGCTAGTGATGGCGCCAAACACGTAGCAGAATTCTGGGCCGAGTCCAGTTAGATTTCCATCGACACGCTAAGAACAAGAATTACTTTTACCACTGGCTTTTAGTACAGTTATTTGGTTGTTGAGTTGAGAAGTTGAAATTCGGATAGAACAAATTGAAATCTACAAAAGTACCTTTTCAAACTGTTCTGCGAACAGTGTGCCCTGCCCACTGCCACTTTAGTTTGGCAATTCTTCGGGCTATGTTGGTTACCTTGGTTCTCCTGCGGATGCTTCATTTCTGATTTGATCACACAGGGAAAATCCAGGCATAGCCATCTCCTTTGCCCTTTAGCTGACTTTTAGCCTTCTAAGCCCATTGTGAGCGACCACGTTCGTATTCAAACATTAGCTGTTAGAAAAACTGGTAAGATATTATATCGTTGGTGCGTTCAGATAAATGTGTTACTAATTCGCTTTTTGCGTAAGAATTTAACATGGACAGGGTTTGCCTACACTTTTATTAGATACTTTTCGAATAGATCATACCAATGCTATTATGTACGTCGTTTTGTTTACCTAGAGAGAAAACAGAGGAACATGTTTGTATGGAATGAACGCAAAACGCATGTCCCCTAATACCCTATTATGACCGACACGCGATAAGCAAACGTGCTGATGCATGCTCGAAGAGGTATTTACCTGTTTGCAGACTGAATTGGGAGGATCAATTTCCTACTTTGTCGAAAGCATAATGTCCATTATATAACCAGCATGGCACGTAGCTAGGAACTTATCAAGGCAATAAATAGATACAGATACTATAAAGATAAATATTTTATTTCTATTTTATAATGGTGCCATTATTGTCAATGGAATGATAATTATTATGAATGAGTGCTGATTTTATTTGTTTGAGTGACAACATATCGCAAGTTAAGGGTATGTTCTGTAAGCGCTCGTCTGAATACGAACAACCACCGTACCTAAACCCTACGCAATACACCGTAGTTGCTGCCAAGCGTGGGGTCTTGGGTTCGATTCACAGGTGTTATTGAGTTTTCCATTAGGTATTTCTCAGTAACAGCCAGGAGTTTGGTAGTTGGCGCTGTGATACCCCCCGTGCCTCGGAAGTCACTTTAAGGTGAAAGGGTAGTTGAGACCGCGAAATTAAAATTTTCTTACGTTTTTTTGCAATTTGCAGGTCAGTGTCAGGGTGTATCTTGATCAAAATATGATTCGCGACAATAGCATTAGAGAAGTATAATCATTAGAATCAATAATACATCTTTCTAAGTTAGATTTCTACCACTGACACTTTTCCATAAGAGATTGGTGGTTGATGGTAGAAATCTAACTTAGAAAGATATATTAATGATTCTAATGATTATAATTCCCTAAATAAGTACCTGTTATTGTTGCGAATCATATTTTGATCAAGATACAATCTGACACTGACATGCAAATTGCAAAAAACGTAAGAAAATTTGAATTTCGCGGTCTACCACTATCCATTCACCTTAAGTAGTTGGTCCTGTGCCTGATCTTTGCAAAATAAATTATTTCATTTCATTTCATTTCATTTCATCTCCCGCCGGTCGTGTCGGATTGCCGTCCCATCGGACTATGAGAGTGAGGGAAGAGTAAGTGTCCGCACGCACTTGTACACTATAATATCTCCCGCGTAGAGTAGATGTCTAGTCTCCGTTGAGATTGTCTGCCATAGCCAAAATTTCAGTAGGACTAGTATTAACTTCTAATCTGTCAGCAGTAGAAATATCTAATGTTCATTATCTTATAAATTACAGGCACATGAGACACCGAGGTGACCATTAGATAGTCAATCTGTAATAATTTCAATTAGTAACCTATATGCAATTGATGTCTGATTGATCGTGTTATTGACCGAATTGAACTGATATCAGACTGGGCGTCTATTGTTCACCTTAGGGGCTAGGTCCAGTTTGCCAATCATTTATTGATGATGACTAATAGTCTAATGGTTTTAACATATTTTGTTTGATCCATCATTTATACTCGAAGAGTTTTTGTCAAGTCTTTTAAAGACTTTTTGTTTTACATGGTTATGATCATGACCTTTGTATCCTGCTTATGCGTATGAAGTTTCATTAAAATCGGTTCATTCATTTCGAAAAACAAGGGCTTGAAAGTTTGTATAAAATGCCGTACGTCGTAAACGCTCCTAAAGTCATCGACATTCATACTCAAAACTATCCCCACGTCATGTTTATGACAAGTTTTGTTGAAAACAAGTAAATATACCAACTTGTATAAATATTGTCAAATGTGAATGTAAGCTTGGCGTCACAAACATTTAGAATACTTTTTCAGACAAACACAACTATTAACCCTGCTTATTTTTTAGCACAATTTCTAAGCACAATCCTTTTATCTCCTGTGTACCTTTAATCATGTAAACAGTTGGCACCAAAAGTGTCGCAGAAGTGGCGTGTGGCTGTCTGACCCAAATCAGGACACCCACAGCAACGGTATTAAAACTAAGGTATGATGGAGGAAAAGGAGAATGTTGGAACGTATGTTAATTTTGAAAAGGTGTGTTCTTGCATGCGTTGAATTAAATTCGTTTGTGAACAACATTCAACCCTTGTTTGGCCAGTTTAGCTTGGTTTTCTAATATATTTCGACCACCACATTTTTAGGGCTCCGTAGGTAGGTACCCAATGGGTACCAACGGAGCCCTATTACTAAACCTCCTTTGTCCGTTTATCTGGCCGTCAGCCGGCTGTATCTCATGAATTGTCGGTAATGGGTACACAGTTGTAAATTTAATTTCTAATTACAGAGTATGTATTTCTATTGCCACTATAACAACAAATAATAAAAAAAACAACCGACTTCAAAAAAAAAAAACACTTAAAAGTGAAAAATAACTTTAATTTCGAAAGTCGGTGTCAAAAAACGAAAATTCAGAACCAACGACCAATGGGTGATCAACTGATTGGTTCCGAGGCACGGAGGGGTCACGGTATGTAAAGATGGTCACCCATCCACAGACCAACCGCGGCAAGCGTAGCTTAACCTGATCGATCGACCTGTGCGTCTATTATTATTTAGCCACGGGCCCCTCATAATATTCGGGATCTTCATAATATTAGTATAGTTAGATAAAATGTAATGTTTCTCAATATACGACAGAAATAAACCAAGATAATGCTACAAAATATTATTCAACCAATAAATTGTGAATAACAAAATTTGGAACTAACCAATCATTATAATATTATACATATAGACGTGTTATCGCATAAAATGAATGAAGTAGGGCAAGTACCTAAGTATTCCGAAGATATTCCTGCATGAATAGTTCAGTATAGATAATTCTAGGATAGATTTGCGGTCCTTGATAATAATTTAATATCCTGAAATGATAACATTTACACTAGTTTCTGCCTGCGACCTCGTCCGCGTGACATTTCTTGCTCTTCCGACACACCCCGTCGCGTCGCATCGCATCATCCGCCCGCGCTGTTACTTCGTTTTTACTTTAGCGTTCTTTCAAACTTTTTTCTTTTGTTCGTAACGGTGCTAGCGTGATGTTTAGTAGCCTGAATGTTTTATTATCATATGCAAAAAGATTCTTTTGTAGATCCCGACTGTCTTTTGTAGATCTTTGACAGTCCTTACGGGTAGTCAGAAGGCAAAAAAATCTGAGAACAAGTCTTACCAAGGAGTATCGTATTACCGGGGTTACCGTTCTGGGTTGTGGAGGTCAGATATGCAGTCACTTTATGCAAAAATGTATTGTATTGAAAATGTATTCAGCTACATCGGGTCAGACTGGAAGCCGACCGCAAAATAAAAGTCCTCCAGACCTTATTTCGGCTACGGCGGCCAATCTTAATGTAGACTAGTCTTCGACGTGGGAGGAGCACTCCCTCTTCCCTCACTCTCATAGTCCAATGGGATGGTAACCCGACACGACCGGAGACAGATCAGGCGCAGGACCAATGGCTTAACGTGCTTTCTGAGGCACGGGGCTATCACATCGCCAACTTCCATACTCCGGGCCGTCACTAAGAAAATCCCGGGACCCGGGAATCGAACCCAGGACCCCACGCTCAGCAGTTGCGCTTGCGACCACGCGACCAACGGGGCTGACCGCAACATAGTTGGGACCAGCATATGCTGGCCTCTTATTATATTTAAACTCTACGTAGTACACTTTGACCTTGAACTGGCCCGGCGTACAAGGTCAAAGTGTTGACCGGCGGGCGGTTGACTATACCTTTCTTTTTTATTTGAATGTGCGCCCTCTTGACCTTGGTCACGCCTGATGGAAAGCGATGGATGAGGTCTATGATGGAATAAGCGTGCCCAGAAGATGCCCAAGGCACTGGAACTCCCACGCATTGACGAAACACAGCAGGCTGCTTCTGTTTTACGCCGGACTCCGGTGGGCAAAACCAGGCGGGCGTTAGCCCTACCGCCGCAAGGGAAGAATTGGCCAGTCAAATAAGGTGTTGGGTGTGACTATCCAGGATGCGCCGAGCGCTCGGTTCAGTTGAGTAACTGGCGGAATATACTACGCTACACGAGGAGGCTTCTTCATGCATCCCTAATACCTACAGTATAACTGGCTTAATGAGGCAATATTCAAGGACACGGTAATTTAAGTTCACTTGCCCTACATCTATCGAATGAAAAGGCTCAATCAGTTTTCGTTTGATATTTCTATAGTAAAAATATGTCCTTCGTTTAACCTCTACATAAATTGAAACAAAATTATCAGACGAAACTTCACAGAAGTGACGAGTAAATTTGATTAAACTCATAATTTCAAGTTATTTCAGCTGGTGATAATGTATTTTAATCCACCGTTAATAGCCTGCACATATTTTTACATTTGCTATCTGTGGACAGATTCAACAAAAAAGAGAGACTCAAGGTTGTGTTGCATTTTCGACTAAAAACTGAAACAATTTAAATTTTTCTTCATTTCTTCTGATGAAATCTTTAATCTTGATCCATCCCGGTAGGTATATACCTACCATAGATGTGTTATTGTTCTTGTGTGTTGTCATGTTATTGTTTTATATTGTACACATGTATAATATTATATAGTATTTTCATTCTACATAATATCCATATTATATATTATTTATTATAATATTATATAAATTCGAAAGTAACTCTGTCTGTCTGTCTGTATGTTACCTTTTCACGCCTAAACCACTGAATGGATTTCGATAAAATTTTCCAGAGAGATAGATTGCATCCCAAGGAAGGACATATGATAGTTTTTATCGACATACCTCGCGGGTGAAGCCGAGGGCGGAGGCTAGTTATAAATATAGCTAATAGTGAGTTGAATTCTGATTACTAACAGCAGATGTACAGGTTCTAATTAAATTAGCTAGGTACCGAAACTCTGCAGGCGTGATGGGTATCGATATCTAAACATAATAAATAAAAACGAAAAACATTTAATGTTTTTTTTGAGGTTCAACGATCGCTTGTTGTTTATTTATTTTTTGATCTTCCTGTAAGAGTCGCAATAAATACTTTTTCTTTCTTTCTTTCTTTTCTTAGGCATGGAGTAGACCCCTGGTGACCTTCCTATACCCGAGCCTAATTCCGTGACACTTATACCCGCACACCGTCTTAAGACCGAAAGTTCGGAACCCAATTTAAGAACATTTCATGTAAAAAATATATTTTGAAATTATGTTTTCAGAAACTTGGGAACATTGTTAACAAGGCAAATCCAATTAGTTACCCATTCATTTATCGGGTAAAAGTCTTTTATTACAGTCTCCGAAATAGTAACATTTTCAAAAGAGTTTACAAAATATAAGTTAGCAAAAATATTATGTTTTCTTCTAACAGACAGAAGCAAATTTACAAATCTAAAAGAGAACCTCATGAGGAACACATTTTAGGCAGAAGTATCATAATTTCAGCTCAATACTGTAGAGGTTATCTATGTAGTCCTACATTTAGCAGTACAGGCTGGTTATAATTGCCGGTGTGTTCCATTCGAACGTTCAAGCAAGTGTCAAATAATGGAATAAGGTATATTTTTGTTTGGTAGAGAAAGAGTGCTAGAAATAACATGATATTGTAAAGTCGTAAATATATTTTACCCAAGTCAAAGCTTTTTAATCATATTGTGAAGCTCCCATCTGGAATTTCACAGTACAAAACACAGTATAAAATCACCGAAAATAAACCCTTGACCCTATACCTGCATCTGTCCCACAGACCGTATTGCCGCCAGATACGGCCACAAGTGCTACACCCACGAATGCACTTTGCGGACTGGAATATACGTAGCCACAAATAAGGCAGCTAACAGGAAAAAAAAAGAAAAAATCACAAAAGAGTGTTACAGCCAAATTAGACCGCCATAGAAAAAGAGATTTCCAGTTATTTCTTCAGTAATAACTTTTTAGACCTTGGTATCCTGCTTATGCATATGAATAGTGGTAGACCGCGAAATTAAAATTTTCTTACGTTTTTTGCAATTCGCAGGTCAGTGTCAGGTTCCCCAGGGATGTGCCTTACAGGCGTTGCACGGGGGGGTTCCGGAATTGGTCTTTTAAGAGGAACCGGGACCACCCCTATGTGCTGAAGGTGATCACCGGGGCGGTTTTAGTGAGGTAAAAATCCCACACTCCCCGACCTCCCTCCCCGGAGGTCGGGTGCCTTTTGAAGGTTTCCCCCGACAACAAAAAAAAAAAAAAAAATTTGTATCTTGATCAAAAATGATTCGCGACACGATATTTTCCTTCACCGTTTTGAGAGCGTACGGAGCACGTTCAAAATGTAGCAACATATCAAATTCCCAGACAATTCAGATAAGTGGTACTTGTAACGTTTATCTTGATCAGCAATGTAGATAGATGGAGTGGTAAGTATTTACTACTTGCAGTTGAATAACAATGAATTTACTCGGAATTCTTAGTTGAGAGATATGATTATTATTATAGTACTTTATGTTAAACTATGGGGCTAAATCAAGGTCACAAATTGGTATTGCAAAAGAGGCACGGGTGTAGTACAGACGCCAGCACATCAAGCTACTACATTCTGTCAAATTGATTTAATAGATTTCCAACTTTATCGCTAAAGCATAAGGTTCAAAGTTGATTGGGAAAATTTTAAAGTTTCGAGTAGCTTGATGTTCTGGCGTCTGTATCTACCTACACTAAATTTTGACAGGTTGAAGTCCCATTACAGGGGGCAAGCCTTTCGCCAGCAGGCTTCTACTGAAAGATTCCAAATGAAAATACTTCATAATGCTGCTCAAACTGGGGGATCTAACTCAAGATATATGTTCAACAGCCGCCCTTGCAACCACTAGACCATATCATCATTCTTCTGCCTTTATCCCAATTAACCTCTCACACGTTTGCCCGCGTAACTGTCGACACACCCCACGTATCGAAATAGTTGAAGGACGCAGTGAAGTCATTGTTTTCACATTGACAATGACAATAGTCGTGTACACTCGGTGTAAATAGGCGCGACGCGACACGCGACACAAAGGCACCGCAAGTCGCGCAACGTGCAGTGCCTTTGTGTCGCGCGCGATTATATTGCGTGTCGCGCCTGTTTGTAGGAGCCTTTAGGTGTTAAATTGGAGTCGGCGCAACATTTTGTCTTTTTAACCGACTTCAAAAACGGCGGTTCTGTATTCAACCCGTATGTATGTATGTATGTTTGTATGTACGCGATTTTCTCAAAAAGTAATGAAGCAAATTTGATCATTCTTTCATCAATGTGATCTACATACTTTCAGGAAAGTTTTAGTATACAGGGTTATTGGAAAAACACCAATAACCTCTTAAGAGGTCATTGTAATCATCATGAATTAACAGGAGTAACGCTTAGCCCAACAAAGTAAAAACTCAATAAAATTCTGCTCGACCTGGGAATCAAACCCAAGAATGCTCAGAAGTCGCGCTTCCAACCAGTAGACCAACCAGGCAGTCAAGTGTTCAACCAGGCAGTCAAGTGTTCAACCAGGCAGTCAAGTGTTCAAAATTAAACATTATGTCGACATTGAAAATTGCCATATTTCGAATTCCAGCCATCGACACAATTTTAGACAACTTAAAGAAAGTTTTCCATGACTTGCCATTACAAAACTTTTGAATAAAGATCATTAATCATCACTAAACTCTTTCGTATCGTGTAACCTAGAAGTACAAAAGTCTGACAACCAATCTTACCACGGGGTATTGTTAGAGTAAGAGATAAATCATCACTGCTTATGCCCTTTACAACTTCACGACTGCTCCGACATTTCACCCTACCCTCAATTCAAACCCACAGAATAGTTGACCAGTGTCAAAATGACTGTTTGCATTGACACAGTGCCTAACTACCCAAACCGTAGGCACACAGACAAACAAACAATTCGGATAGTCAAACGGATTTCGATCAACGGCTGTTTCGAACTACGTAGTTCGACAATTAAGGAAATTGAGTTAGTAGAACTATATGCTATATATACTATATTATTTGGGAACAAGGAACTCTGTCTTTTTGTCCGACTCCTGCAGAAAGGAAGGTTATGTCAAAAGTAAAGTCAAGTATTAAACGTCAAGATTTTAAAGACAGTAGAATTGATTCTAGTCGCCCTTTCCAAAAGGTAGTTTCGTATGGAGATCAACGGGAAAGAAATCCATAGAATACTCTTTTAAAACATTAAAAAAAAAACCGACTTCAAAAAAAAAATACTATACAGTGAAAAATAACTTTAATTTCGGAAGTCGATGTCGTTGGTTCCGCATTATCGTTTTTTGACACTGACATCCGAAATTAAAGTTATTTTTTACTTTATAGGGTTTTCTTTTGGAAGTCGGTTGTTTTTTTTTTTTGTAATTTTTTTTTTATTTTTCTCATTTTTGCTGTAGGTACTTACCCCACACAAATTCATATAACAGTACCTGCTATGTACATATCTGTGACAGGAAGTTATTAAAACATCAACAATATAAACTATAGGATACCAAGGAATATTTGACTCGTTTCTTCCTTCCTTAACATCCGAATATTTAAAAAATAATGAATTACGACTTCTGAATACATAATTTATTGAAATATTATTTTTCCAAACCCTTGCTACAAGAAAAAATAAAAAAGGAAAAAAGCGATGTAAGAGCGGATCGAGTTTTTAAATATCAATTTCGCTTACCTTTTTTGTACCTTCACTCGCTTCTTCACTTCACTCGGAATCAAGAAATATTATAAAGACAAAAACTATGAATAAAAAATTTAACAAAACTGTCAAATTCGTGGGAAACGACTTTGGGGATTTAATCCAAATATTTTAATTTCCAAATGTATAAAAATATTTTTTACAAAATATCTTTTTGAGCGTAGTCCTTTGTCGCATCTTTTTTGTATCTACCCTAGGAAACTATTTAATTAAATGTAGACGTGAATGTAATAAATTATATGTAATTTAATAATATATTTCGTGACAGACATAATATTATTTTTATTATTCATATTTATTTATTATTCATGGTGTTGTTGTGCCATTTGTATGCCAAACTCGGGCTGCGTGCGTGAGCTATTAATAATATGTGTGGGTGGTATTCCTTATGAGAGGCCTGGAGCCTTTGTCAAGAAAGCAATAATTTTTGAAGACCATTATGGCCTAGACTACTACATTAGCCTAGAAACGAGGTTGACAAATTATATTTATTTCTGTATTTTTTTTAAATAAAACAATATATCACGTCTAAATTAAATTTTATTAATTATATTATTTTATATATCATATTCTTTTTTAAATTATATTGTGTTTTAAAACTACGCTGAGACGAAAGACCGACTGATGAAAGTAGTCTTTAAGGCTGTAAGCCCTGGATTCTTTTTTCACAAAGTTGTTATAATTAAGACGACTTATAGTATATTTCTCATCGAAAATACGCCTAATGCTAGCATTAGGCATATAGAACGCAGGTATATAGCGTAGGGAGCGAAGCTTAGTATGTCCAGAAATAGGCTTCGCTCAAAAATCGCCACAACACAACTATTACCCTGAAACCAGGGTTATGGTATGTAGTGCAGGCACAAATCATGGGTGAACTCTACATAGATTTAAGAAAAACTGTATTTAACGTTAGTCTTTATATTTTGAACATTTTTTTTATTAGCCCGTAGTACTCCTATCCTACTTTAGCTTTTATTTTATTCGATGTTATTTGTTGAGAATAAAAATAATCTAGTTAGTTCAACGAAAAATAATACGAAAAATTATTTATGTTCACCTTAAGAGAAAGCAAAATTATTCTATGACGACTGAAAAAAAATAATATGTGCTTGACAAAAAAATAATTCCAGCTCTTTCGATCCAGGGCTAATGGACGTCATGGGGAGAGATATTTGCCCTGCAGTGAGATGATGCAGGCTTACAGTAACCAGTAACCAAATGAAATATTATTATCATCGAATACTATCAGTATGACTTTGACGTGATTTTATACTCTGTACCACGAAGTACGGGGTATAAAGTCACCTTTTAAAGATACCTATATAACTTTTGGAACAGCAGTCGGGCTTTTAATCAAATAATAAAATTTGGGAAATTATGAGTGCAGCAATAAAAGTTTTCTTTAGCACCTGCAACCTGACGTCGTTTTTTGTATGTAAGAATAGAATAGAATACTCTTTATTATGTACACCATATAAATTACAGACATAAACAAGACGTAAGCAACGAGTTAATAGAACAGCTTCTATTATAATTATTAATTCATCATCTTTACTAATCCAATAGAATTTCAAAAAACCAACGTCATTTTACGAACATAAATTAATATGCCTTAGAGCTACCGATAAATAAAACTTTTTTATTCAATAACTAAATAAATCATAAATTATTTTTTCATGAAAATTAGCAGTGCGTACTCGTACCTAGATATAATAGGCAAAATAACAATTACCGATTATTGCCTATGTCCACCACTTGTTTAGCCACAACTGGGAGACGGCGAAACAACTTTTAAAAATTATTCTCGTATCTAAATATTTTAGTTAGGTCCCCCAGTGGCTCCAACACTGGGGGACCTAACTAAAATATTTAAAAAAACTTTGTCAATGCAGTAAAACCAACTAAAATTAAAAATAAAAAAAGTCTACTTACTATGTCATCATAAAAAGGCATCAGGATGGTTAGTATGCGCTTGATATGGTAATAACATAACGTCCAGTTCACTTCCGATCCACCGCACAGAGGCTGCTCAGGCCCGAAAACATGTTGCTCACCTATTTTGACTGATTAACATGTCACCACAACCATTGAAAAAAAAAACACTGCACTTAACTTTGCAATACACGAAAAAAAAAACAACTTTCAAAACTTAAATAAAAATTCGAAAAGTAAAATATAAATTTTTAATTTGTTCGAAATAAAATGTTGACGGTAAAAATTCGCATGGATTTTATAAAAGTTTATTTAGTTAGCACTTGGACAAGACGAAGGTAGTAGAGTTGCAAACTGAAAGTTTCGTAAGGTCGGCGCGCTGAATGTACGTGAGTTCGCTACGGCTGCTGAAACGATACTGAAGCGACGGATCACAGAGCCAACCTGAAAACTATCAGTGACTGAGTAGAATACGTTCACAATAAGTACATATACAAGAACAGTCCAACTGCGTGTTTATCATTTATTTATTTTTTGTTATGATTGATATACAAATTTACTTTTATTTCATAGATTTTTGTGATTGATACCGTAAAATGGCTGACTGATTTTTAATAAAATTAAATATTGTTTTGTTCGTGTTTTTGGCTGTTGAGTTGTTTAGAAATATTTGTGTAATAATATTATCTAATAATTAATAATATTCATATTATTGAAAAATATTAATAAATTTATAAACAAATTGAATCCGTGTTTACTTCGTTTAGTGGTTTGACTGCTATTATCGTGTAGGTAGTATGTACCTTCGTTTGTATTTTCTGTGTTGGTGATTTGTTATTATTTCAGAGTGGAGGATTATGTGGAGTATTTATTGTATTAGATTGCTAACTTTCGTTATCTAAATGTTTTGGACTGTCTTCTTTTGACTTTCGACCGAGGTTTTTTTAACTTATTTGCTCGGAATGTCCTTTTGATTTTTATGTTACGTATGTCTCCGCAATAGGTATCATATTACCCAGTAACTGGGTTGTGGAGGTCAGATAGGCAGTCGCTCCATGTAAATACTGGTATTCAGCTGCATCCGGTTAGACTGGAAGCCGACCCTAACATTATTTGGAAAAGTCTAGGCAGATGATGATGATCATGTCTTCGCAATAGATACAGAATTTTGCTCACCATTTAACGGCATATTTTGAACTCTCTCTCTCTTTCTATCTCTTCTTACCCGACTAACTCGAAAGGGGATAAGGTTTTTCTAGTTTTAGTATCACAATATGAAGGTAGAAATTATCCTCATTTTTTCTTCGCTTTGTTTTTCACGTCACTTTCAAATACTCCACAATCATTAAACTAATGACCCGAATATAAAAATTACACACACACACAACTTACACCTTCCGTCCACAATGCCACACTTCGGCATCCATTAATGTATTACTTCCTACTTTGTCGCGGTACCGGTATACAAATGAAACAATGAATACCGTACGCCTATTGTGTGCTGAGCCATTATACGTGAGGGTTATTGCTTGTTGAATGTACCTTTTATGACGTCATTAAAGATGGTCGTGTGAATTTCTGGTATGTACCTAATGTTATCTAACACATTTCTTTCTAAGGGATGTCGTTAGGGTCTACTATATAGGATTATATCTAGGTAGAGAATTAATATTAAGCGCATTTTAACACGATTACTAACGTATTTTTAACCGACTTCAAAAAAGGAGGAGGTTATGTATTTTACTTTTTTCATGTGCAATGTTGGAACTACATAACTATGAAATGAAACTAGTAACGGACGAGTGATACATTATTATACTATATAAAGCTCGATTACCACTGACTGACTCACTGACATAATTGTTCTGCCAGATGGTGGAGGGGGAGGTGGGTATATTTTTACAGATTCGTATACAAGTAACTCTCACAAGTATGGGAAAAATCCCAAACCTCCCCTTTTCTACCCCACTCTCCCCCCTTCCTATCGTATCTCGGAAACTAAGAGTCCCGTGTTTTGTTGTTTTACGGATTCGTATAGAGGAGGCTCGGAAAAGTAAAATCCATTTTTCAAAGTTGCCCCCTTGCCCCCCTTCTCCCCCCCCCCTCTAGGTAGATCTCGGAAGTTAAGAGACTTGGAACATTTTTTTTTGCAGATTCATATCAAGAAGCCCAGAGTTGGTCAAAATCATTTTTCAAAACTTCCCCTCGCCCCCCCTTCACCCCTCTCCCTATCGTATCTCTGAAATTAAGAAACCTGGGTTTTGTTTTTTTACGGATTTGTATAGAGGAGGCTCGGAAAAGTAAAAACCATTTTTCAAAATTCAAATTTTTCTATTCCACCCCACTCTCCCCATCCCTATCGTATCTCGGAAACTAAGAGTCCCGTGTTTTGTTGTTTTACGGATTCGTATAGAGGAGGCTCGGAAAAGTAAAATCCATTTTTCAAAGTTGCCCCCTTGCCCCCCTTCTCCCCCCCCCCCCCTCTAGGTAGATCTCGGAAGTTAAGAGACTTGGAACATTTTTTTTTTAGATTCATATCAAGGGGCCCAGAGTTGGTCAAAATCATTTTTCAAAACTCCCCCCTCTCCCCCCTTCACCCCTCCCCCCATCGTATCTCGGAAATTAAGAAACCTGGGTTTTGTTGTTTTACGGATTCGTATAGAGGAGGCTCGGAAAAGTAAAAACCATTTTTCAAAGTTGCCCCCTTGCCCCCCTTCTCCCCCCCCCCCCTCTAGGTAGATCTCGGAAGTTAAGAGACTTGGAACATTTTTTTTTCAGATTCATATCAAGGGGCCCAGAGTTGGTCAAAATCATTTTTCAAAACTCCCCCCTCTCCCCCCCTTCACCCCTCCCCCCATCGTATCTCGGAAATTAAGAAACCTGCGTTTTGTTTTTTTACGGATTCGTATAGAGGAGGCTCGGAAAAGTAAAAACCATTTTTCAAAATTCCCCCCATTCTCTCCCCCTTCTCCCCCCTTTAGGCGGATCTCGGAAGTTAAGACTTGGAACATTATTATTATACTATATAAAGCTCGATTACCACTGACTGACTGACTGACATAATTGTTCTCCCAGATGGTGAAGGGGGAGGTGGGTATATTTTTACAGATTCGTATAGAAGTAACTCTCACGAGTATGGGAAAAATCCCAAACCTCCCCTTTTCCACCCCACTCTCCCCCCTCCCTATCCTATCTCCGAAATTAAGAAACTTGGGTTTTGTTTTTTTACGGATTCGTATAGAGGAAGCTCGGAAAAGTAAAATCCATTTTTCAAAGTTGCCCCCTTGCCCCCCTTCTCCCCCCCCCTCTAGATAGATCTCGGAAGTTAAGAGACTTGGAACATTTTTTTTTTCAGATTCATATAAAGAGGCCCAGAGTTGGTCAAAATCATTTTACAAAACTCCCCCCTCTCCCCCCTTCACGCCTCCCCCCATCGTATCTCGGAAACTAAGAGTCCCGTGTTTTGTTGTTTTACGGATTCGTATAGAGGAGGCTCGGAAAAGTAAAAACCATTTTTCAAAATTCAAACCTCCCCTTTTCCAATCCACCCCACTCTCCCCCCTCCCTATCGTATCTCGGAAACTAAGAGTCCCGTGTTTTGTTGTTTTACGGATTCGTATAGAGGAGGCTCGGAAAAGTAAAATCCATTTTTCAAAGTTGCCCCCTTGCCCCCCTTCTCCCCCCCCCCCTCTAGGTAGATCTCGGAAGTTAAGAGACTTGGAACATTTTTTTTTTTAGATTCATATCAAGGGGCCCAGAGTTGGTCAAAATCATTTTTCAAAACTCCCCCCTCTCCCCCCTTCACCCCTCCCCCCATCGTATCTCGGAAATTAAGAAACCTGGGTTTTGTTGTTTTACGGATTCGTATAGAGGAGGCTCGGAAAAGTAAAAACCATTTTTCAAAGTTGCCCCCTTGCCCCCCTTCTCCCCCCCCCCTCTAGGTAGATCTCGGAAGTTAAGAGACTTGGAACATTTTTTTTTCAGATTCATATCAAGGGGCCCAGAGTTGGTCAAAATCATTTTTCAAAACTCCCCCCTCTCCCCCCCTTCACCCCTCCCCCCATCGTATCTCGGAAATTAAGAAACCTGCGTTTTGTTTTTTTACGGATTCGTATAGAGGAGGCTCGGAAAAGTAAAAACCATTTTTCAAAATTCCCCCCATTCTCTCCCCCTTCTCCCCCCTTTAGGCGGATCTCGGAAGTTAAGACTTGGAACATTATTATTATACTATATAAAGCTCGATTTATACTATATAAAGCTCGATTTATACTATATAAAGCTCGATTACCACTGACTGACTGACTGACATAATTGTTCTCCCAGATGGTGAAGGGGGAAGTGGGTATATTTTTACAGATTCGTATAGAAGTAACTCTCACGAGTATGGGAAAAATCCCAAACCTCCCCTTTTCCACCCCACTCTCCCCCCTCCCTATCCTATCTCCGAAATTAAGAAACTTGGGTTTTGTTTTTTTACGGATTCGTATAGAGGAGGCTCGGAAAAGTAAAATCCATTTTTCAAAGTTGCCCCCTTGCCCCCCTTCTCCCCCCCCCCTCTAGATAGATCTCGGAAGTTAAGAGACTTGGAACATTTTTTTTTTCAGATTCATATAAAGAGGCCCAGAGTTGGTCAAAATCATTTTACAAAACTCCCCCCTCTCCCCCCTTCACGCCTCCCCCCATCGTATCTCGGAAACTAAGAGTCCCGTGTTTTGTTGTTTTACGGATTCGTATAGAGGAGGCTCGGAAAAGTAAAAACCATTTTTCAAAATTCAAACCTCCCCTTTTCCAATCCACCCCACTCTCCCCCCTCCCTATCGTATCTCGGAAACTAAGAGTCCCGTGTTTTGTTGTTTTACGGATTCGTATAGAGGAGGCTCGGAAAAGTAAAATCCATTTTTCAAAGTTGCCCCCTTGCCCCCCTTCACCCCCCCCCCCCTCTAGGTAGATCTCGGAAGTTAAGAGACTTGGAACATTTTTTTTTTAGATTCATATCAAGGGGCCCAGAGTTGGTCAAAATCATTTTTCAAAACTCCCCCCTCTCCCCCCTTCACCCCTCCCCCCATCGTATCTCGGAAATTAAGAAACCTGGGTTTTGTTGTTTTACGGATTCGTATAGAGGAGGCTCGGAAAAGTAAAAACCATTTTTCAAAGTTGCCCCCTTGCCCCCCTTCTCCCCCCCCCCCTCTAGGTAGATCTCGGAAGTTAAGAGACTTGGAACATTTTTTTTTCAGATTCATATCAAGGGGCCCAGAGTTGGTCAAAATCATTTTTCAAAACTCCCCCCTCTCCCCCCCTTCACCCCTCCCCCCATCGTATCTCGGAAATTAAGAAACCTGCGTTTTGTTTTTTTACGGATTCGTATAGAGGAGGCTCGGAAAAGTAAAAACCATTTTTCAAAATTCCCCCCATTCTCTCCCCCTTCTCCCCCCTTTAGGCGGATCTCGGAAGTTAAGACTTGGAACATTATTATTATACTATATAAAGCTCGATTACCACTCACTGACTGACTGACTGACATAATTGTTCTCCCAGATGGTGAAGGGGGAGGTGGGTATATTTTTACAGATTCGTATAGAAGTAACTCTCACGAGTATGGGAAAAATCCCAAACCTCCCCTTTTCCACCCCACTCTCCCCCCTCCCTATCGTATCTCGAAAACTAAGAGTCCCGTGTTTTGTTGTTTTACGGATTCGTATAGAGGAGGCTCGGAAAAGTAAAATCCATTTTTCAAAGTTGCCCCCCTTGCCCCCCTTCTCGCCCCCCTCTAGGTAGATCTCGGAAGTTAAGAGACTTGGAACATTTTTTTTTTCAGATTCATATCAAGGGGCCCAGAGTTGGTCAAAATCATTTTTCAAAACTCCCCCCTCTCCCCCCCTTCACCCCTCCCCCCATCGTATCTCGGAAATTAAGAAACCTGGGTTTTGTTTTTTTACGGATTCGTATAGAGGAGGCTCGGAAAAGTAAAATCCATTTTTCAAAGTTGCCCCCTTGCCCCCCTTCTCCCCCCCCCCCCCTCTAGGTAGATCTCGGAAGTTAAGAGACTTGGAACATTTTTTTTTTCAGATTCATATCAAGGGGCCCAGAGTTGGTCAAAATCATTTTTCAAAACTCCCCCCTCTCCCCCCCTTCACCCCTCCCCCCTTCGTATCTCGGAAATTAAGAAACCTGGGTTTTGTTTTTTTACGGATTCGTATAGAGGAGGCTCGGAAAAGTAAAATCCATTTTTCAAAGTTGCCCCCCTTGCCCCCCTTCTCCCCCCCTTCACCCCTCCCCCCATCGTATCTCGGAAATTAAGAAACCTGGGTTTTGTTTTTTTACGGATTCGTATAGAGGAGGCTCGGAAAAGTAAAAACCATTATTCAAAATTCAAACCTCCCCTTTTCCATTCCACCCCACTCTCCCCCATCCCTATCGTATCTCGGAAACTAAGAGTCCCGTGTTTTGTTGTTTTACGGATTCGTATAGAGGAGGCTCGGAAAAGTAAAATCCATTTTTCAAAGTTGCCCCCTTGCCCCCCTTCTCCCCCCCCCCTCTAGGTAGATCTCGGAAGTTAAGAGACTTGGAACATTTTTTTTTTCAGATTCATATCAAGGGGCCCAGAGTTGGTCAAAATCATTCTTCAAAACTCCCCCCTCTCGCCCCCTTCACCCCTCCCCCCATCGTAAGAAATACTTCTCAAAACACGACCTCGCGAGCTGCTTGCAGCTCGCGCAACGCCCAAATACTTTTTACAAGGGTAAGAAATACTCCTCAAAAACACGACCCCGCGAGCTGCTTGCAGCTCGCGCAACACCCAAATACTAGTTATACTATATAAAGCTCGATTACCACTGACTCACTGACATAATTGTTCTCCCAGATGGTGAAGGGGGAGGTGGGTATATTTTTACAGATTCGTATAGAAGTAACTCTCACGAGTATGGGAAAAATCCCAAACCTCCCCTTTTCCACCCCACTCTCCCCCCTCCCTATCGTATCTCGGAAACTAAGAGTCCCGTGTTTTGTTGTTTTACGGATTCGTATAGAGGAGGCTCGGAAAAGTAAAATCCATTTTTCAAAGTTGCCCCCTTGCCCCCCTTCTCCCCCCCTCTCTAGGTAGATCTCGGAAGTTAAGAGACTTGGAACATTTTTTTTTTCAGATTCATATCAAGGGGCCCAGAGTTGGTCAAAATCATTTTTCAAAACTCCCCCCTCTCCCCCCCTTCACCCCTCCCCCCATCGTATCTCGGAAATTAAGAAACCTGGGTTTTGATTTTTTACGGATTCGTATAGAGGAGGCTCGGAAAAGTAAAAACCATTTTTCAAAATTCAAACCTCCCCTTTTCCATTCCACCCCACTCTCCCCCATCCCTATCGTATCTCGGAAACTAAGAGTCCCGTGTTTTGTTGTTTTACGGATTCGTATAGAGGAGGCTCGGAAAAGTAAAATCCATTTTTCAAAGTTGCCCCCTTGCCCCCCTTCTCCCCCCCTCTCTAGGTAGATCTCGGAAGTTAAGAGACTTGGAACATTTTTTTTTTCAGATTCATATCAAGAAGCCCAGAGTTGGTCAAAATCATTTTTCAAAACTCCCCCCTCTCCCCCCCTTCACCCCTCCCCCCATCGTATCTCGGAAATTAAAAAACCTGGGTTTTGATTTTTTACGGATTCGTATAGAGGAGGCTCGGAAAAGTAAAAACCATTTTTCAAAATTCAAACCTCCCCTTTTCCATTCCACCCCACTCTCCCCCATCCCTATCGTATCTCGGAAACTAAGAGTCCCGTGTTTTGTTGTTTTACGGATTCGTATAGAGGAGGCTCGGAAAAGTAAAATCCATTTTTCAAAGTTGCCCCCCTTGCCCCCCTTCTCCCCCCCTCTAGAGGTAGATCTCGGAAGTTAAGAGACTTGGAACATTTTTTTTTTCAGATTCATATCAAGGGGCCCAGAGTTGGTCAAAATCATTTTTCAAAACTCCCCCCTCTCCCCCCCTTCACCCCTCCCCCCATCGTATCTCGGAAATTAAGAAACCTGGGTTTTGTTTTTTTACGGATTCGTATAGAAGAGGCTCGGAAAAGTAAAATCCATTTTTCAAAGTTGCCCCCCTTGCCCCCCTTCTCCCCCCCCTCTAGAGGTAGATCTCGGAAGTTAAGAGACTTGGAACATTTTTTTTTTCAGATTCATATCAAGGGGCCCAGAGTTGGTCAAAATCATTTTTCAAAACTCCCCCTCTCCCCCCCCCTTCACCTCTCCCCCCATCGTATCTCGGAAATTAAGAGTCCCGTGTTTTGTTGTTTTACGGATTCGTATAGAGGAGGCTCGGAAAAGTAAAATCCATTTTTCAAAGTTGCCCCCTTGCCCCCCTTCTCCCCCCCCCCTCTAGGTAGATCTCGGAAGTTAAGAGACTTGGAACATTTTTTTTTTCAGATTCATATCAAGGGGCCCAGAGTTGGTCAAAATCATTTTTCAAAACTCCCCCCCTCTCCCCCCCTTCACCCCTCCCCCCATCGTATCTCGGAAATTAAGAAACCTGCGTTTTGTTTTTTTACGGATTCGTATAGAGGAGGCTCGGAAAAGTAAAAACCATTTTTCAAAATTCCCCCCATTCTCTCCCCCTTCTCCCCCCTTTAGGCGGATCTCGGAAGTTAAGACTTGGAACATTATTATTTATATTATACTATATAAAGCTCGATTACCACTCACTCACTGACTCACTCACTGACATAATTGTTCTCCCAGATGGTGAAGGGGGAGGTGGGTATATTTTTACAGATTCGTATAGAGGTAACTCTCACGAGTATGGGAAAAATCCCAAACCTCCCCTTTTCCACCCCACTCTCCCCCCTCCCTATCCTATCTCCGAAATTAAGAAACTTGGGTTTTGTTTTTTTACGGATTCGTATAGAGGAGGCTCGGAAAAGTAAAATCCATTTTTCAAAGTTGCCCCCTTGCCCCCCTTCTCCCCCCCTCTAGAGGTAGATCTCGGAAGTTAAGACACTTGGAACATTTTTTTTTTCAGATTCATATCAAGGGGCCCAGAGTTGGTCAAAATCATTTTTCAAAACTCCCCCCTCTCCCCCCATCGTAAGAAATACTCCTCAAAAACACGACCCCGCGAGCTGCTTGCAGCTCGCGCAACGCCCAAATACTTTTTACAAGGGTAAGAAATACTCCTCAAAAACACGACCCCGCGAGCTGCTTGCAGCTCGCGCAACGCCCAAATACTAGTTTATACTATATAAAGCTCGATTACCACTCACTCACTCACTGACATAATTGTTCTCCCAGATGGTGAAGGGGGAGGTGGGTATATTTTTACAGATTCGTATACAAGTAACTCTCACGAGTATGGGAAAAATCCCAAACCTCCCCTTTTCCACCCCACTCTCCCCCCTCCCTATCGTATCTCGGAAACTAAGAGTCCCGTGTTTTGTTGTTTTACGGATTCGTATAGAGGAGGCTCGGAAAAGTAAAATCCATTTTTCAAAGTTGCCCCCCTTGCCCCCTTCTGCCCCCCTCTAGGTAGATCTCGGAAGTTAAGAGACTTGGAACATTTTTTTTTCAGATTCATATCAAGGGGCCCAGAGTTGGTCAAAATCATTTTTCAAAACTCTCCCCTCTCCCCCCTTCACCCCTCCCCCCATCGTATCTCGGAAATTAAGAAACCTGGGTTTTGTTTTTTTACGGATTCGTATAGAGGAGGCTCGGAAAAGTAAAATCTATTTTTCAAAGTTGCCCCCCTTGCCCCCCTTCTCCCCCCTTCACCCCTCCCCCTATCGTATCCCGGAAATTAAGAAACCTGGGTTTTGTTTTTTTACGGATTCGTATAGAGGAGGCTCGGAAAAGTAAAAACCATTTTTCAAAATTCAAACCTCCCCTTTTCCATTCCACCCCACTCTCCCCCATCCCTATCGTATCTCGGAAACTAAGAGTCCCGTGTTTTGTTGTTTTACGGATTCGTATAGAGGAGGCTCGGAAAAGTAAAATCCATTTTTCAAAGTTGCCCCCTTGCCCCCCTTCTCCCCCCTTCTAGGTAGATCTCGGAAGTTAAGAGACTTGGAACATTTTTTTTTCAGATTCATATCAAGGGGCCCAGAGTTGGTCAAAATCATTTTTCAAAACTCCCCCCTCTCCCCCCATTCACCCCGCCCCCCATCGTATCTCGGAAATTAAGAAACCTGGGTTTTGTTTTTTTACGGATTCGTATAGAGGAGGCTCGGAAAAGTAAAAACCATTTTCCAAAATTCCTCCCATTCTCTCCCCCTTCTCCCCCCTTTAGGCGGATCTCGGAAGTTAAGATTTGGAACATTATTATTATTATATATATATATATACTATATAAAGCTCGATTACCACTGACTGACTGACTCACTGACATAATTGTTCTCCCAGATGGTGAAGGGGGAGGTGGGTATATTTTTACAGATTCGTATAGAAGTAACTCTATCCCAAACCTCCCCTTTTCCACCCCACTCTCCCCCCTCCCTATCGTATCTTGGAAACTAAGAGTCCCGTGTTTTGTTGTTTTACGGATTCGTATAGGGAGGCTCGGAAAAGTAAAATACATTTTTCAAAGTTGCCCCCCTTGCCCCCCTTCTCCCCCCCTCTAGGTAGATCTCGGAAGTTAAGAGACTTGGAAAAATTTTTTTTTCAGATTCATATCAAGGGGCCCAGAGTTGGTCAAAATCATTTCTCAAAACTCCCCCCTCTCCCCCCCTTCACCCCTCCCCCCATCGTATCTCGGAAATTAAGAAACCTGAGTATTGTTGTTTTATGGATTCGTATAGAGGTGGCTCGGAAAAGTAAAATCCATTTTTCAAAGTTGCCCCCCTTGCCCCCCTTCTCCCCCCCTCTAGAGGTAGATCTCGGAAGTTAAGAGACTTGGAACATTTTTTTTTTCAGATTCATATCAAGGGGCCCAGAGTTGGTCAAAATCATTTTTCAAAACTACCCCCTATCCCCCCCATCACGCCTCCCCCTATCGTATCTCGGAAATTAAGAAACCTGGGTTTTGATTTTTTACGGATTCGTATAGAGGAGGCTCGGAAAAGTAAAAACCATTTTTCAAAATTCAAACCTCCCCTTTTCCATTCCACCCCACTCTCCCCCATCCCTATCGTATCTCGGAAACTAAGAGTCCCGTGTTTTGTTGTTTTACGGATTCGTATAGAGGAGGCTCGGAAAAGTAAAATCCATTTTTCAAAGTTGCCGCCCTTGCCCCCCTTCTCCCCCCCTCTAGAGGTAGATCTCGGAAGTTAAGAGACTTGGAACATTTTTTTTTTCAGATTCATATCAAGGGGCCCAGAGTTGGTCAAAATCATTTTTCAAAACTCCCCCCTCTCCCCCCATCGTAAGAAATACTCCTCAAAAACACGACCCCGCGAGCTGCTTGCAGCTCGCGCAACGCCCAAATACTTTATTATACTATATAAAGCTCGATTACCACTCACTGACTCACTGACATAATTGTTCTCCCAGATGGTGAAGGGGGAGGTGGGTAAATTTTTACAGATTCGTATAGAAGTAACTCTCACGAGTATGGGAAAAATCCCAAACCTCCCCTTTTCCACCCCACTCTCCCCTCTCCCTATCGTATCTCGGAAATTAAGAAACTTGGGTTTTGTTTTTTTATGGATTCGTATAGAGGAGGCTCGGAAAAGTAAAATCCATTTTTCAAAGTTGCCCCCTTGCCCCCCTTCTCCCCCCCCCTCTAGGTAGATCTCGGAAGTTAAGAGACTCGGAACATTTTTTTTTTCAGATTCATATCAAGGGGCCCAGAGTTGGTCAAAATCATTTTTCAAAACTCCCCCCTCTCCCCCCTTCACCTCTCCCCCCATCGTATCTCGGAAATTAAGAAACCTGGGTTTTGTTTTTTTACGGATTCGTATAGAGGAGGCTCGGAAAAGTAAAAACCATTTTTCAAAATTCAAACCTCCCCTTTTCCATTCCACCCCACTCTCCCCCATCCCTATCGTATCTCGGAAACTAAGAGTCCCGTGTTTTGTTGTTTTACGGATTCGTATAGAGGAGGCTCGGAAAAGTAAAAACCATTTTTCAAATTCCCCCCATTCTCTGCCCCTTCTCCCCCCTTTAGGCGGATCTCGGAAGTTAAGACTTGGAACATTATTATACTATCTCACTCACTCACTGACATAATTGTTCTCCCAGATGCTGAAGGGGGAGGTGGGTATATTTTTACAGATTCGTATAGAAGTAACTCTCACGAGTATGGGAAAAATCCCAAACCTCCCCTTTTCCACCCCACTCTCCCCCCTCCCTATCGTATCTCGGAAACTAAGAGTCCCGTGTTTTGTTGTTTTACGGATTCGTATAGAGGAGGCTCGGAAAAGTAAAAACCAATTTTCAAATTCCCCCCATTCTCTGCCCCTTCTCCCCCCTTTAGGCGGATCTCGGAAGTTAAGACTTGGAACATTATTATACTATATAAAGCTCGATTACCACTCACTCACTCACTGACATAATTGTTCTCCCAGATGGTGAAGGGGGAGGTGGGTATATTTTTACAGATTCGTATAGAAGTAACTCTCACGAGTATGGGAAAAATCCCAAACCTCCCCTTTTCCACCCCACTCTCCCCCCTCCCTATCGTATCTCGGAAACTAAGAGTCCCGTGTTTTGTTGTTTTACGGATTCGTATAGAGGAGGCTCGGAAAAGTAAAGTCCATTTTTCAAAGTTGCCCTCTTGCCCCCCTTCTCCCCCCCCCTCTAGGTAGATCTCGGAAGTTAAGAGACCTGGAACATTGTTTTTTTCAGATTCATATCAAGGGGCCCAGAGTTGGTCAAAATCATTTTTCAAAACTCCCCCCTCTCCCCCCCTTCACCCCTCCCCCCATCGTATCTCGGAAATTAAGAAACCTGGGATTTGTTTTTTTACGGATTCGTATAGAGGAGGCTCGGAAAAGTAAAAACCATTTTTCAAAATTCCCCCAATTCTCTCCCCCTTCTCCCTTTAGGCGGACCTCGGAAGTTAAGACTTGGAACATTATTATTATTATTATTATATTATATAAAGCTCGATTACCACTCACTGACATAATTGTTCTCCCAGATGGTGAAGGGGGAGGTGGGTATATTTTTACAGATTCGTATAGAAGTAACTCTCACGAGTATGGGAAAAATCCCAAACCTCCCCTTTTCCCCCCCACTCTCCCCCCTCCCTATCGTATCTCGGAAACTAAGAGTCCCGTGTTTTGTTGTTTTACGGATTCGTATAGAGGAGGCTCGGAAAAGTAAAATCCATTTTTCAAAGTTGCCCCCTTGCCCCCCTTCTCCCCCCCTCTCTAGGTAGATCTCGGAAGTTAAGAGACTTGGAACATTTTTTTTTTCAGATTCATATCAAGGGGCCCAGAGTTGGTCAAAATCATTTTTCAAAACTCCCCCCTCTCCCCCCCTTCACCCCTCCCCCATCGTATCTCGGAAATTAAGAAACCTGGGTTTTGATTTTTTACGGATTCGTATAGAGGAGGCTCGGAAAAGTAAAAACCATTTTTCAAAATTCAAACCTCCCCTTTTCCATTCCACCCCACTCTCCCCCATCCCTATCGTATCTCGGAAACTAAGAGTCCCGTGTTTTGTTGTTTTACGGATTCGTATAGAGGAGGCTCGGAAAAGTAAAATCCATTTTTCAAAGTTGCCCCCCTTGCCCCCCTTCTCCCCCCCTCTAGAGGTAGATCTCGGAAGTTAAGAGACTTGGAACATTTTTTTTTTCAGATTCATATCAAGGGGCCCAGAGTTGGTCAAAATCATTTTTCAAAACTCCCCCCTCTCCCCCCCTTCACCCCTCCCCCCATCGTATCTCGGAAATTAAGAAACCTGGGTTTTGTTTTTTTACGAATTCGTATAGAGGAGGCTCGGAAAAGTAAAAACCATTTTTCAAAATTCAAACCTCCCCTTTTCCATTCCACCCCACTCTCCCCCATCCCTATCGTATCTCGGAAACTAAGAGTCCCGTGTTTTGTTGTTTTACGGATTCGTATAGAGGAGGCTCGGAAAAGTAAAATCCATTTTTCAAAGTTGCCCCTTGCCCCCCCTTCTCCCCCCCCCCCCCTCTAGGTAGATCTCGGAAGTTAAGAGACTTGGAACATTTTTTTTTTTCAGATTCATATCAAGTGGCCCAGAGTTGGTCAAAATCATTTTTCAAAACTCCCCCCTCACCCCCCCTTCACCCCTCCCCCCATCGCATCTCGGAAACTAGGTAGCGGTAAAGCGAAGCGTTGTTCTCCCAGATGGTGAAGGGGGAGGTGGGTATATTTTTACAGATTCGGATACAAGTAACTCTCACGAGTATGGGAAAAATCACAAACCTCCCGTTTTCCACCCCACTCTCCCCCCTCCCTATCGTATCTCGGAAACTAAGAGTCCCGTGTTTTGTTGTTTTACGGATTCGTATAGAGGAGGCTCGGAAAAGTAAAAACCATTTTTCAAAGTTGCCCCCCTTGCCCCCTTCTCCCCCCCTCTAGGTAGATCTCGGAAGTTAAGAGACTTGGAACATTTTTTTTTCAGATTCATATCAAGGGGCCCAGAGTTGGTCAAAATCATTTTTCAAAACTCCCCCCTCTCCCCTCCTTCACCCCTCCCCCCATCGTACCTCGGAAATTAAGAAACCTGCGTTTTGTTTTTTTACGGATTCGTATAGAGGAGGCTCGGAAAAGTAAAATCCATTTTTCAAAGTTGCCCCCTTCCCCCCTTCTCCCCCCCCTCTAGGTAGATCTCGGAAGTTAAGAGACTTGGAACATTTTTTTTTTTCAGATTCATATCAAGGGGCCCAGAGTTGGTCAAAATCATTTTTCAAAACTCCTTCCTCTCCCCCCCTTCACCCCTCCCCCCATCGTATCTCGGAAATTAAGAAACCTGGGTTTTGTTGTTTTATGGATTCGTATAGAGGTGGCTCGGAAAAGTAAAAACCATTTTTCAAAGTTGCCCCCCTTGCCCCCCTTCTCCCCCCCTCTAGAGGTAGATCTCGGAAGTTAAGAGACTTGGAACATTTTTTTTTTCAGATTCATATCAAGGGGCCCAGAGTTGGTCAAAATCATTTTTCAAAACTCCCCCCTCTCCCCCCTTCACCCCTCTCCCCATCGTATCTCGGAAATTAAGAAACCTGGGTTTTGTTTTTTTACGGATTCGTATAGAGGAGGCTCGGAAAAGTAAAAACCATTTTTCAAAATTCAAACCTCCCCTTTTCCATTCCACCCCACTCTCCCCCCCTCCCTATCGTATCTCGGAAACTAAGAGTCCCGTGTTTCGTTGTTCTACGGATTCGTATAGAGGAGGCTCGGAAATGTAAAATCCATTTTTCAAAGTTGCCCCCCTTGCCCCCCTTCTCCCCCCCCCTCTAGGTAGATCTCGGAAGTTAAGAGACTTGGAACATTTTTTTTTTCAGAATCATATCAAGGGGCCCAGAGTTGGTCAAAATCATTTTTCAAAACTCCCCCCTCTCCCCCCCTTCACCCCTCCCCCATCGTATCTCGGAAATTAAGAAACCTGGGTTTTGTTTTTTTACGGATTCGTATAGAGGAGGCTCGGAAAAGTAAAATCCATTTTTCAAAGTTGCCCCCCTTACCCCCCTTCTCCCCCCCTCTAGGTAGATCTCGGAAGTTAAGAGACTTGGAACATTTTTTTTTTCAGATTCATGTCAAGGGGCCCAGAGTTGGTCAAAATCATTTTTCGAAACTCCCCCCTCTCCCCCGCTTCTCCCCTCCCTCCATCGTATCTCGGAAATTAAGAAACCTGGGTTTTGTTTTTTTACGGATTCGTATAGAGGAGGCTCGGAAAAGTAAAAACCATTTTTCAAAATTCCCCCCATTCTCTCCCCCTTCTCCCCCCTTTAGGCGGATCTCGGAAGTTAAGACTTGGAACATTATTATATACTATATAAAGCTCGATTACCACTGACTGACTGACTCACTCACTGACATAATTGTTCTCCCAGATGGTGAAGGGGGAGGTGGGTATATTTTTACAGATTCGTATAGAAGTAACTCTCACGAGTATGGGAAAAATCCCAAACCTCCCCTTTTCCACCCCACTCTCCCCCCTCCCTATCGTATCTCGGAAACTAAGAGTCCCGTGTCTTGTTGTTTTACGGATTCGTATAGAGGAGGCTCGGAAAAGTAAAATCCATTTTTCAAAGTTGCCCCTTTGGCCCCCTTCTCCCCCCCCTCTAGTTATACTATATAAAGCTCGATTACCACTGACTCACTGACATAATTGTTCTCCCAGATGGTGAAGGGGGAGGTGGGTATATTTTTACAGATTCGTATAGATGTAACTCTCACGAGTATGGGAAAAATCCCAAACCTCCCCTTTTCCACCCCACTCTCCCCCCTCCCTATCGTATCTCGGAAACTAAGAGTCCCGTGTTTTGTTGTTTTACGGATTCGTATAGAGGAGGTTCGAAAAAGTAAAATCCATTTTTCAAAGTTGCCCCCCTTGCCCCCCTTCTCCCCCCCTCTAGGTAGATCTCGGAAGTTGAGAGACTTGGAACATTTTTTTTTCAGATTCATATCAAGGGGCCCAGAGTTGGTCAAAATCATTTTTCAAAACTCCCCCCCTCTCCCCCCCTTTGCCCCTCCCCCCATCGTATCTCGGAAACTAAGAGTCCCGTGTTTTGTTGTTTTACGGATTCGTATAGAGGAGGCTCGGAAAAGTAAAATCCATTTTTCAAAGTTGCCCCCTTGCCCCCCTTCTCCCCCCCTCTAGAGGTAGATCTCGGAAGTTAAGAGACTTGGAACATTTTTTTTTCAGATTCATATCAAGGGGCCCAGAGTTGGTCAAAATCATTTTTCAAAACTCCCCCCTCACCCCCCCTTCACCCCTCCCCCCATCGTATCTCGGAAATTAAGATACCTGGGTTTTGTTTTTTTATGGATTCGTATAGAGGAGGCTTGGAAAAGTAAAAACCATTTTTCAAAGTTGCCCTCCTTGCCCCCCTTCTTCCCCCTCTAGGTAGATCTCGGAAGTTAAGAGACTTGGAACATTTTTTTTTTCAGATTCATATCAAGGGGCCTAGAGTTGGTCAAAATCATTTTTCAAAACTCCCCCCTCTCCTCCCCTTCACCCCTGCCCCCATTGTATCTCGGAAATTAAGAAACCTGGGTTTTGTTTTTTTACGGATTCGTATAGAGGAGGCTTGGAAAAGTAAAAACCATTTTTCAAAATTCCCCCCATTCTCTCCCCCTTCTCCCCCCTTTAGGCGGATCTCGGATTACTGTCCAATTCTCAAAATTTTACAAGGGTAAGAAATACTCCTCAAAAACACGACCCCGCGAGCTGCTTGCAGCTCGCGCAACGCCCAAATACTTTTTACAAGGGTAAGAAATACTCCTCAAAAACACGACCCCGCGTGCTGCTTGCAGCTCGCGCAACGCCCAAATACTTTTTACAAGGGTAAGATATACTCCTCAAAAACACGACCCCGCGAGCTGCTTGCAGCTCGCGCAACGCCCAAATACTAGTTATACTATATAAAGCTCGATTACCACTGACTGACTGACTGACATAATTGTTCTCCCAGATGGTGAAGGGGGAGGTGGGTATATTTTTACAGATTCGTATAGAAGTAACTCTCACGAGTATGGGAAAAATCCCAAACCTCCCCTTTTCCACCCCACTCTCCCCCCTCCCTATCCTATCTCCGAAATTAAGAAACTTGGGTTATGTTTTTTTACGGATTCGTATAGAGGAGGCTCGGAAAAGTAAAATCCATTTTTCAAAGTTGCCCCCTTGCCCCCCTTCTCCCCCCCCCCTCTAGATAGATCTCGGAAGTTAAGAGACTTGGAACATTTTTTTTTTCAGATTCATATAAAGAGGCCCAGAGTTGGTCAAAATCATTTTACAAAACTCCCCCCTCTCCCCGGAGGGGGGGGGTCTGTATTTATGCTTTCGCGGTTGCACAACGACATGCTTTGCTTATGCTTTGCTTGGTAGTATAGATGCAGGCCTACCTTACTGCCTCCCTCAGAGGCGGTAAGGTGGCGAGGTCTTGAGGGGGAGCGCTACGGTCGCGTAGATCCTCAAGGCAAGCCTGGGGGATTCACCTTCACGAGGTTGCCACCCTGTTCTTGGTCTAATTCCATAAGAAATAGACGCAACAAAAACCCCCAGGCACTTTTTCGCATTTTCCCGAAAGCCAAAATCCCAGGCCTAGGGTAATCCGATACCCCACTCCCATGATCCCATGCCCAGTCCCTCCTTCCTTTTCCCTTTTCTCCTTTCGGTCCTTGAGGACGGGTAACCTCAACTCCAAAAAAGCCCACACATCCTACCATGTCGCAGAATGGAAAAAATAATATTCCCCAGGTGGGTCCCGGCAATGCCGGGGAATCCCACACCGACTCGTCGGTCTGCCCCCACCGTAATCTGGGGGGGGGCACCAATCTGCCTATTAGCGCCGCGCCTTCTGCGCGGCTGGCTGCTTCGGCACCAACAGCTCCGGCTGCGGCTCACGCGCCATCCGACACAACCACGGCTGCGACCTCTGCGCCTACTGACTCTGAGACGGCTGCGCCTTCTGCGCCAATGACCCTGACTAGTGTCGCACCTTCCACGAGGACCTGGCAACAGAGCATCGTTCGGAACAGTGTGACAAACAACCCTGATAACGACAATAATAAAGCTCGACTCTCCAGTCTTAGCAGCGAACTCCGCGCGCTGGCACTCCAGCGCGAGAAGATCGAGGCAAGGCTAAAAGACATGGACTCTCTCGGAACGGGAAAGGAAGCGGAATCTGATGGTTCTGGTTTCATCTCTGTGGACGAAGTACGCATGCTTAAAACAAAGCGCGGAAAGATCCGGAACAGAGAAAGAGAACTCAACAACCGTTTGCGCAAAATCCGCGAAGGCAATAGCCAGCGCGAAGCACAAACGGTTAGTTGTAAGGGAGTACGCGACCGGCTACAGACACGCGAAGGGGAAACCCAGCGCGAAAAGCAGTTGGACTCGGAAACGAGCGGGCAGGGAACAGTACGCGAAGGGGAAACCCAGCGCGAGAAGTCACTGCCCGCACCAGGACCATCCGGAGAAACCGACCGGAACCGCGACAAGATGACCGTAGACCCACACCGAACTAGACAGAAGCGAGGCAAGCGGTCTGGATTCCTGCGCCGGGTGTCCCTGGCACAAAGCATTGTGCCAAGCTCCTCAGAACCGCAACCTGGTCCAAGTGGACAGGGTGCGGCGAAGAGGGAGCGCCCGGATGATACGGCTTCACCTAGTACGCTCCAGGGGGACGCCAAGCGTGTTAGAACCCAGGCCGCTCAAGGGGAGCAGAGAACCTACGCGCGGGCCACTAAGGATATCCCTGCGCGACTCGCCGTAGCGATCTGCCTCTCGCCTCCTTCCCGAGACATGACTACTGACGAGTGCGAGCACATCAAGCTCAGCCTTGAAGACTTCATCGTGGACACGTGTCGAACTGACCCCTCCAAAGTCCCGGCCTTCCGTGGTTACCCAAGGGTAGCGGATGGCACGGTTCATATATGGTGCGAGGACGACAACGCCCTGACTTGGCTGACCCAGAACGTACCTAAACTAAGACTGCCAAACACTGACGAGACACTGACAGTTATGAAACAGTCCGACGTACCGACCCGAGTTCGAGCGGCGCTCTTTGTACCCAGGTACAATGGGGACATAGCGCTGCTCCAGACGGTTCTGACCTGCCAGAACCCCTGGTACGACATCGGCAGATGGTCCCTGTACAGGGCGACATCGGTCGGTGGGGATAACTACGGGTCTTATCTAACCCTGGGTATCCCACCGGACGAGGTCGAAAAGATCTTGGGGAGGGAGCGACGGATATCGTACCTACTTGGGTCGATATACGTGCGTTTCTTCCCCAACACCCATCCCTCCGAGACTAAGACTGACACTGAACGAACGAAACCGGCTCCGACTGAATTTGACGTGACGATGACGCAACTGGAGGAGGAGATGGCCAGAACGGCGATGGCTGATGCCGACGCTGTGAGGATGCCAACCTCACCACCAAGGTGGACGGAGCAGCTGCTCTTATCATCGTCACCGACACTGAGCGAAGACCAGCATGGGCTGGGAGAGGCGGGGGAATCATCCGATGGATCCATCTCCCCCTAATTCCACCCCACTGCCGACCCCATCCCGTCCCATAAACATCATCCAGACCAACCTCCAGCATAGCCAGACGGCTACCGCCTGCCTGCGCAGGGCACTGGAGATGGAACCCCGAACCATTGCACTCATCCAAGAGCCGTGGATCCGCAATAACAGAATATGCGGCCTTGGTAACATTGGAGGTAAGCTGATCCTCGACACACAAGGCACAGATAAACCACGAACCTGTGCCTACATACCCAAAGATGTACCCACCACCACACTCACGCAATTATGTTCCAGAGATCTAACAGCCGTCAGGCTCAAAACCGACGGCGACGCACCCGATATCGTCCTGGCCTCGGTATACATGCCTGGCGAGGATGAAGACTGCCCACCAAAAGGGATGGCCGACCTGGTAAGGTATTGTGAAGACACCAACCTGGACCTGGTCATCTGCACGGACTCAAACGCCCACCACCCGCTTTGGGGTTGCAACAAAGCCAACACTAGAGGTGAGGTACTATGCACATATTTGTTCTCAACAAACCTTAACATCGTAAACCGCGGCTCGGAACCCACTTGGGTCACATCGCGCGGACAAACAATTATTGACCTAACGCTGGCTTCGGAAAGCGCGGCAAAACTTATCTCTAACTGGCACGTATCCAACGAGCCTTCTTGCTCTGACCATAGAAGGATTCGCTTCTCACTAATAGCTAGCATAAAAAAACCTGAACCTAGACGCAACCCACGCCGTACCAATGTACCCGGCTATAAACGGCTGTTGGCCTCCCTACTAACGCAACACCAAACTCCCCAAATTCTAATAGACCACAAACAACTTGAAAACACAGTAACAAAACTCTCGGAATTTATAATTGAAGCCTACCACGCCTGCTGCAAACTAAAAGACCCAAACACCAGAAGCAAGGGTAACTCCTGGTGGAATGCGGAACTTAGTAAGCTCAGGCAAAACATGCGCAAACAATTCAACAGAGCCAAAAATTCCAGACTACCAGAAGACTGGGAATCATACAAGAAAACACAATACACCTTCAAAAAACAAGTCAGGAATGCCAGTAGGGCAGCCTGGCGGAAATTCTGCGAAGAAATTGAATCGAACAGCGAAGCCGCGCGTGTGAGAAAGATCCTATCTACAGATCAAGATCGCACCCTCGGGTCGTTAAAAACCCCAGACAACACATACACCAAGTCGGACCACGAAACAAGTAAAGTCCTTTTGGAAACCCACTTCCCAGACTGCACTCTCTCCGAGGACAGAACCTGGGCAAGTGAGCCAACGCACACACCAAATGACCAAGACTGGGCCAGAGCCCGCACCATAGTAACCACAGAGAAAATAAAATGGGCAATAAAGACTTTTAAGCCATATAAATCCGCAGGCTTAGACGAAATTTTCCCCGCCTTGCTACAATGGGGAGTAGACGCCCTAACGCCGTGGCTGACCGTCATCTACCAAGCTTGCATAGCACAGAAATACATACCACTTACATGGCGAGAGGTGAAAGTCATTTTCATCCCTAAACCAGGCAAATCAGACTACACACAACCCAAGGCGTACAGACCAATAAGCCTAACATCTTTCTTGCTGAAAACCCTTGAGAGACTCTGTGATCGACATATTCGGGACGGACCTCTTCGGGAGCGACCACTTCACAAACAGCAACACGCGTATTCCACAGGAAAATCAACAGAATCTGCGCTGCATAGTGTGATCTCCAAGATCGAATGTGCAGTGGACCACAAATGCTCCTCACTAGCTGTCTTCATCGACATAGAAGGCGCTTTTGACAAAACTATCTTCCATAGCATCAACGCAGCCCTCGAGGAACACGGTGTGGACTCGACCCTGCGAGGATGGATCACAAATATGCTCCGATTGAGAGCCGTACAAGTTACGGTAAACGACACCACCAGAGCCATAGTGGCGAAGGGCTGCCCCCAAGGTGGAGTCCTCTCGCCACTACTATGGAACCTTGTAGTAGACAGCCTCATCAAACGACTAAATAGCAGAGGCTACTACACGGTGGGCTATGCTGATGATCTGACCATAATAATAAACGGCACACACGAAAACACACTATGCAACCTTATGCGCCAAGCTCTAAGAATAGTAGAAGACTGGTGCAAGGAATACAAACTAGCAGTAAACCCCACCAAAACCGAACTCGTCCTCTTCACAAAGAAAAGAAAGCTGACAACATTACAATTGCCAAGCTTCTTTGGGACAACCCTAAGCCTATCGACTGAAACCAAATACCTGGGTATCTTTTTGGACAAACAGCTGAACTGGGCAAAACACACTGATTACATTATCACAAAAGCCAGTATAGCCCTATGGCAATGTAAGAGACTCCTCGGGAGAAATTGGGGCATAAGCCCCAAAATCACCTACTGGCTATACACCACAGTTATCCGACCAATTATCACATACGGTTCTTTAGTTTGGTGGCCCAGGACCAACCTAAGTACAGCCCAAAAGGATCTCGAGAAACTGCAAAGATTTGCCTGCGTAGCAATCACCGGCAGCATGAGGACTTCCCCCACTGCTGCCTTACAGGTGATGCTGGGGCTACCTCCCCTACACCTCGTCGTAAGAGAGGAGGCGGCCATAGCGACTTTCAGACTCGAAGTATCCGGCTCCCTAAGCAATGATTCTAGAATCAAACACACGCATCAGGGAAGATGCAATCAAAGAACAACCAATGATGACATCACCCATCGACAGAACCCTGAAGACCCACTGCTTCCAAAAACACTACAACATAGAGCTCATAGAGGAGTTGTGTGACTACTCAGGTACAACAGAGCTAAGAATTTACACTGATGGATCAAAGACCGACGAAGGGACGGGCGTCGGGGTGTTCTCCAACGACCTAAACATTAAGATATCCAAACCACTTGGAATGCTCAACTCCGTTTACCAAGCAGAGTGTGTAGGTATTATCCAAGCGGCACACGCTATAGAGGCCAGGGAGGTTACGGATACCAATATCCGAATACTCTCCGACAGTGCCTCAGTTCTTCAATCCCTAAAGAGTAATCAGATCACGTCGAGACTAACACTAGAATGCCACAAGGCCCTAGAACGAATCACGGTACTAAATCGCAACACGGTAACGCTACAATGGATTAGAGGTCACAGTGGATCACTCGGAAACGATGCGGCTGACGAGCTTGCCAGAAGAGGATCCAGCACAAGACCCTACGGACCTGAACCCATTGTGCCCATTCCTTTCAAGCAGCTAAGAAGCTGGTTAAAGGATCACACTCGAATACAAGCGGAAAAATGGTGGACCTCGACACCAGGATGTAGGCAGTCCAAGGAAGCTATGCCATCCCTGGATACAAAGCTGACCAGGCGCCTTCGGCGCCTGGACAGAGACAGCCTGCGCCTGGTGGCGGGGACCATCACTGGACACTGTTCACTAAATAAACACCTTCATACCCTGGGAATCACTGATAGTCCCCTGTGCAGAGCATGCATGGAGGCGGAGGAAACGGTGGCGCATGTGCTTCTTGAGTGCACAGGCGTTACCAAGATTCGCGAGGAGACCCTGGGAACACCAACATCCCTTGCGGATGCCCTGAGGAGACCGGGAAGTCTTATCTGCTTCTGGAGGGAGGTGGGCTGGCTGGAGTAGTCGGCCACCATGGCTCACGCACAATGGTCCACTTCAAGGACTAAGTGCGGAAACCTAAACCCCATGATAGATAGATAGATAGAAGAGTCCCGTGTTTTGTTGTTTTACGGATTCGTATAGAGGAGGCTCGGAAAAGTAAAAACCATTTTTCAAAATTCAAACCTCCCCTTTTCCAATCCACCCCACTCTCCCCCCTCCCTATCGTATCTCGGAAACTAAGAGTCCCGTGTTTTGTTGTTTTACGGATTCGTATAGAGGAGGCTCGGAAAAGTAAAATCCATTTTTCAAAGTTGCCCCCTTGCCCCCCTTCTCCCCCCCCCCTCTAGGTAGATCTCGGAAGTTAAGAGACTTGGAACATTTTTTTTTTAGATTCATATCAAGGGGCCCAGAGTTGGTCAAATCATTTTTCAAAACTCCCCCCTCTCCCCCCTTCACCCCTCCCCTCATCGTATCTCGGAAATTAAGAAACCTGGGTTTTGTTGTTTTACGGATTCGTATAGAGGAGGCTCGGAAAAGTAAAAACCATTTTTCAAAGTTGCCCCCTTGCCCCCCTTCTCCCCCCCCCCCCCTCTAGGTAGATCTCGGAAGTTAAGAGACTTGGAACATTTTTTTTTCAGATTCATATCAAGGGGCCCAGAGTTGGTCAAAATCATTTTTCAAAACTCCCCCCTCTCCCCCCCTTCACCCCTCCCCCCATCGTATCTCGGAAATTAAGAAACCTGCGTTTTGTTTTTTTACGGATTCGTATAGAGGAGGCTCGGAAAAGTAAAAACCATTTTTCAAAATTCCCCCCATTCTCTCCCCCTTCTCCCCCCTTTAGGCGGATCTCGGAAGTTAAGACTTGGAACATTATTATTATACTATATAAAGCTCGATTTATACTATATAAAGCTCGATTACCACTGACTGACTGACTGACATAATTGTTCTCCCAGATGGTGAAGGGGGAGGTGGGTATATTTTTACAGATTCGTATAGAAGTAACTCTCACGAGTATGGGAAAAATCCCAAACATCCCCTTTTCCACCCCACTCTCCCCCCTCCCTATCCTATCTCCGAAATTAAGAAACTTGGGTTTTGTTTTTTTACGGATTCGTATAGAGGAGGCTCGGAAAAGTAAAATCCATTTTTCAAAGTTGCCCCCTTGCCCCCCTTCTCCCCCCCCCTCTAGATAGATCTCGGAAGTTAAGAGACTTGGAACATTTTTTTTTTCAGATTCATATAAAGAGGCCCAGAGTTGGTCAAAATCATTTTACAAAACTCCCCCCTCTCCCCCCTTCACGCCTCCCCCCATCGTATCTCGGAAACTAAGAGTCCCGTGTTTTGTTGTTTTACGGATTCGTATAGAGGAGGCTCGGAAAAGTAAAAACCATTTTTCAAAATTCAAACCTCCCCTTTTCCAATCCACCCCACTCTCCCCCCTCCCTATCGTATCTCGGAAACTAAGAGTCCCGTGTTTTGTTGTTTTACGGATTCGTATAGAGGAGGCTCGGAAAAGTAAAATCCATTTTTCAAAGTTGCCCCCCTTGCCCCCCTTCTCCCCCCCCCTCTAGGTTGATCTCGGAAGTTAAGAGACTTGGAACAATTTTTTTTTTCAGATTCATATCAAGGGGCCCAGAGTTGGTCAAAATCATTTTTCAAAACTCCCCCCTCTCCCCCCCTTCACCCCTCCCCTCATCGTATCTCGGAAATTAAGAAACCTGGGTTTTTTTTTTTTACGGATTCGTATAGAGGAGGCTCGGAAAAGTAAAAACCATTTTTCAAAGTTGCCCCCCTTACCCCCCTTCTCCCCCCTTCACCCCTCCCCCCATCGTATCTCGGAAATTAAGAAACCTGGGTTTTGTTTTTTTACGGATTCGTATAGAGGAGGCTCGGAAAAGTAAAAACCATTTTTCAAAATTCAAACCTCCCCTTTTCCATTCTACCCCACTCTCCCCCATCCCTATCGTATCTCGGAAACTAAGAGTCCGGTGTTTTGTAGTTTTACGGATTCGTATAGAGGAGGCTCGGAAAAGTAAAATCCATTTTTCAAAGTTGCCCCCTTGCCCCCCTTCTCCCCCCCTCTAGAGGTAGATCTCGGAAGTTAAGAGACTTGGAACATTTTTTTTTTCAGATTCATATCAAGGGGCCCAGAGTTGGTCAAAATCACTTTTCAAAACTCCCCCTCTCCCCCTTCATCCCTCCCCCCATCGTATCTCGGAAATTAAGAAACCTGCGTTTTGTTTTTTTACGGATTCATATAGAGGAGGCTCGGAAAAGTAAAAACCATTTTTCAAAATTCCCCCAATTCTCTCCCCCTTCTCCCCCATTTAGGCGGATCTCGGAAGTTAAGACTTGGAACATTATTATTATTATATTATATAAAGCTCGATTACCACTCACTGACATAATTGTTCTCCCAGATGGTGAAGGGGGAGGTGGGTATATTTTTACAGATTCGTATAGAAGTAACTCTCACGAGTATGGGAAAAATCCCAAACCTCCCCTTTTCCACCCCACTCTCCCCCCTCCCTATCGTATCTCGGAAACTAAGAGTCCCGTGTTTTGTTGTTTTACGGATTCGTATAGAGGAGGCTCGGAAAAGTAAAATCCATTTTTCAAAGTTGCCCCCTTGCCCCCCTTCTCCCCCCCCTCTAGGTAGATCTCGGAAGTTAAGAGACTTGGAACATTTTTTTTTTCAGATTCATATCAAGGGCCCCAGAGTTGGTCAAAATCATTTTTCAAAACTCCCCCCTCTCCCCCCCTTCACCCCTCCCCCCATCGTATCTCGGAAATTAAGAAACCTGGGTTTTGTTTTTTTACGGATTCGTATAGAGGAGGCTCGGAAAAGTAAAATCCATTTTTCAAAGTTGCCCCCCTTGCCCCCCTTCACCCCCTTTCTAGGTAGATCTCGGAAGTTACGAGACTTGGAACATTTTTTTTTCAGATTCATATCAAGGGGCCCAGAGTTGGTCAGAATCATTTTTCAAAACTCCCCCCTCTCCCCCCCTTCACACCGCCCCCCATCGTATCTGGGAAATTAAGAAACCTGGGTTTTGTTTTTTTACGGATTCGTATAGAGGAGGCTCGGAAAAGTAAAAACCATTTTTCAAAATTCAAACCTCCCCTTTCCATTCCACCCCACTCTCCCCCATCCCTATCGTATCTCGGAAACTAAGAGTCCCGTGTTTTGTTGTTTTACGGACTCGTATAGAGGAGGCTCGGAAAAGTAAAATCCATTTTTCAAAGTTGCCCCTCTTCTCCCCCCTCTAGGTAGATCTCGGAAGTTAAGAGATTTGGAACATTTTTTTTTTCAGATTCATATCAAGAGGCCCAGAGTTGGTCAAAATCATTTTTCAAAACTCCCCCCTCTCCCCCCCTTCACCCCTCCCCCCATCGTATCTCGGAAATTAAGAAACCCGTGTTTTGTTGTTTTACGGATTCGTATAGAGGATACTCGGAAAAGTAAAATCCATTTTTCAAATTTGCCCGCCTTGCCCCCCTTCTCCCCCCCTCTAGGTAGATCTCGGAAGTTAAGAGACTTGGAACATTTTTTTTTTCAGATTCATATCAAGGGGCCCAGAGTTGGTCAAAATCATTTTTCAAAACTCCCCCCTCTCCCTCCCTTCACCCCTCCCCCCATCGTATCTCGGAAATTAAGAAACCTGGGTTTTGTTTTTTTACGGATTCGTATAGAGGAGGCTCGGAAAAGTAAAAACCATTTTTCAAAATTCACCCCATTCTCTCCCCCTTCTCCGCCCCTCTAGGTAGATCTCGGAAGTTAAGAGACTTGGAACATTTTTTTTTTCAGATTCATATCAAGGGGCACAGAGATGATCAAAATAATTTTTCAAAACTCCCCCCTCTCCCCCCCTTCACCCCTCCCCCCATCGTATCTCGGAAACTAAGAGTCCCGTGTTTTGTTGTTTTACGGATTCGTATAGAGGAGGCTCGGAAAAGTAAAAACTATTTTTCAAAATTCAAACCTCCCCTTTTCCATTCCACCCCATTGTCCCCCATCCCTATCGTATCTCGGAAACTAAGTCCCGTGTTTTGTTGTTTTACGGATTCGTATAGAGGAGGCTCGGAAAAGTAACATCCATTTTTCAAAGTTGCCCCCCTTGCCCCCCTTCTCCCCCACTCTAGGTAGATCTCGGAAGTTAAGAGACTTGGAACATTTTTTTTTTCAGATTCATATCAAGGGGCCCAGAGTTGGTCAAAATCATTTTTCAAAACTCCCCCCTCTCCCCCCCTCCCCCCCTCGTATCTCGGAAACTAGGTAGCGGTAAAGCGAAGCGTAGCGTAGCGTAGGGATAAGGTCACGATAGCTTTCCGGTGGTAGGTAGGTCCTGAGTGGAGCGAACCTGCGAGACCGAGTTATTATTATTATTATTATTATATTATTATATTATTATACTATATAAAGCTCGATTACCACTCACTGACTGACTGACTCACTGACATAATTGTTCTCCCAGATGGTGAAGGGGGAGGTGGGTATATTTTTACAGATTCGTATAGAAGTAACTCTCACAAGTATGGGAAAAATCCCAAACCTCCCCTTTTCCACCCCACTCTCCCCCCTCCCTATCGTATCTCGGAAACTAAGAGTCCCGTGTTTTGTTGTTTTACGGATTCGTATAGAAGAGGCTCGGAAAAGTAAAATCCATTTTTCAAAGTTGCCCCCCTTGCCCCCCTTCTCCCCCCCCTCTAGGTAGATCTCGGAAGTTAAGAGACTTGGAACATTTTTTTTTTCAGATTCATATCAAGGGGCCCAGAGTTGGTCAAAATCATTTTTCAAAACTCCCCCCTCTCCCCCCCTTCACCCCTCCCCCCATCGTATCTCGGAAATTAAGAAACCTGGGTTTTGTTTTTTTACGGATTCGTATAGAGGAGGCTCGGAAAAGTAAAATCCATTTTTCAAAGTTGCCCCCCTTGCCCCCCTTCTCCCCCTCTCTAGAGGTAGATCTCGGAAGTTAAGACTTGGTACATTATTATATTATTATTATATTATATAAAGCTCGATTACCACTCACTGACATAATTGTTCTCCCAGATGGTGAAGGGGGAGGTGGGTCCGCCGCCGCCGCCGCTGCCGCCGCCGCCGTCACCACCACCGTCGAGGGGCCCTCGCAAGGTGCCCGGGAGGAGGCCGAAATGGAGGAGTAATAGCTCCATTTCGCCTCCTCCAGGCGAACATCAACCACTGCGCCTGCGCTCAGGACCTGTTGCTCCAGAGCATGGCGCAGTGGTCGATTAACATCGCCGTGGTCGCTGAGCCGTACTTTGTCCCGCCCAGGGATGACTGGTGGAGGACCTGAGCGGCTCAGTAGCCATCATTTCGTCAGCCGCCGCCGGCACCCCGTCCCTCGAAAGCGTCACGAAGGGACAGGGGTGCGTAGCAGCACGGTTCGGAGAGACGGTAGTAGTGGGAGTGTACTTCTCTCCGAGCCGAACTCTCGCCGAGTTCCACAACTCTCTAACAGAGTTGAGTGTCGTCGTCGCGGGAAACCATTCCTTCCCCGTGCTAGTGCTCGGAGACTTCAACGCCAAAAATTTGGCCTGGGGTTCCCGTTACACGGATGTGCGGGGCAGGATGGTGGAAGACTGGGCTCTGGAAACAGGCCTGGTCGTCCTAAATCGGGGTTCTGTTCCCACGTGTGTGCGGATGCGGGGTGAGTCAGTGGTGGACATCTCGTTCGCAAGCCCCGCTCTGTCACAGCGTGTTATTGACTGGCGCGTCATGGAGGAGGTGGAGACCTACTCCGATCACCGTATATCCGGTTCGACGTCTCCACCCCAGACCTCCAGCGCGCTGGTCCAACAGGCCCCGAGTGGTCCGCGGTGGGCGCTGAAGCAGCTGGACCGGGAGCTCCTCCTGGAAGCCTCGATCGTGCAGGCCTGGGTGACATCACCGAACAGGCCTGCCGATATTGATGATGAGGCGGAGTGGTTCCGGGAGGCCATGTCCGAGATATGTGACGTGGCAATGCCCCGAGTCCGGCCAGGACGCGCCCGACGTCAGGTGTACTGGTGGTCGCAGGAGGTGGAGGCGTTACGCAAGGCGTGCGTCGACGCGCGGCACCTGTACACCAGGCACCGCAGGCTCCGCATCCGCCCTCCGGGTGCGGAAGCCACGGAAGCGGAGCTGTACGAGGGGTACAGAGCGGCGAAGACCGCCCTCCAAGAGGCTGTCCAGCGGGCCAAGCATGCGGCCCGCGAGGAGATGGTGGAGACTCTGAACAGAGATCCATGGGGGCGCCCTTACAAAATGGTGCGGAATAAACTCCGCACCTGGGCCCCCCCGCTGACGCAGAGTCTCCGCCCCCAGCTTGTGGAAGAGGTGGTGAGCGCTCTGTTCCCTTCACGGGGGGAGCACATTCCCCCGCCTATGGCTCCGTCACTTGCGGTGCCCGAAGCGGACCACATGGACGACGACGACATCCCCGAAGTGACCGGGGTAGATCTGAGAGCGGCGGTAGGAAGGCTGAAGGCCAAAAATACCGCCCCAGGACCCAACGGCTTGCAGGTAAAGCCTGGGTCCTGGCCTCGAGGGCTCTCGGGCCTCGACTGGAGGCGCTCTTAAGCGCATGTATGGAGAGAGGCCAGTTTCCCACTCCGTTGGAAAACGGGGAAGCTGGTCCCTCATTCAGAAGCCAGGGCGCCCTGCGGACTCTCCGTCCGCATACCGGCCCATTGTGTTGCTCGACGAGGTGGGCAAGCTCTTTGAGAGAGTAATTGCGGGCCGCCTCGTCGGGCACCTGGTGAGGACGGGGCCGGATCTTGCGGAAAGCCAGTTTGGCTTCCGCAAGGGGCGCTCGACGGTGGATGCCATCATGCGCGTGAGAGCCCTCACGACGGGGGACGCAGTGTCCCGGGGTGGGGTCGTCGTGGCGGTGTCACTCGACATCGCCAACGCGTTTAACAACCCTGCCCTGGGGCTGCATTGGGGAGGCACTCCGGTATCACCGGGTGCCGACCTACCTCCGTCGAGTAGTCGGGGCGTATCTGACGGACAGAGCCGTCATCTACCCCCGGTCGCGATGGGGAGTGGAACCGGCGAGAGATGTCGTGCGGTGTCCCACAGGGATCGGTTCTGGGGCCGCTCCTGTGGGACATCGGTTACGACTGGGTGCTGCGGGCCCGACCTCCCTGATGGCGTCAGCGTGGTTTGCTACGCTGACGACACGCTAGTCCTGGCGCAGGGGAGGTCGCATCAGGCGGCGGCCGACGCGATGACACGCGGGGTTGCGATAGTCGTGGAGAGGATCCGGCAGTTGGGTCTCGAGGTGGCATTGCACAAGTCCGAGGCCATGTCGTTTCATGGGCCCCGGAACACGCCACCATCGGGATCCCAACTAACGGTAGGAGGGGTTCACATCGGCGTCGAGACAACGATGAAATACCTGGGTCTCGTCCTCGACAGCCGGTGGAACTTCGTTGAGCATTTCCGACGTTTGGCTCCCAAACTGGAACGGGCCGGGGCCGCCTTTAAGCGGCTCCTGCCCAACCTGAGGGGGCCAAACGCCTCCTGCCGGAGGCTTTACGCGGGGGTCGTGCGGTCCATGGCCCTATACGGGGCCCCGGTGTGGGCGCGTTCACTGCGGCGGCGAGCCGCCCATTATTTGAACGCGCCCCAGAAGGTGGTAGCCACAAGGCTGATCCGGGGGTACCGCACGATCTCGGGCGAGGCGGCAAGCCTCCTTGCCGGACTGCCCGCCATGGGATCTGGAGGCGATAGTCCTCGCGCGCCTGTATGAGTGGCGCGCGGAGGCACTACGCCGGGGGGAAACTCCGCTTCCGCAGCAAATTGCGGCGGAGCGGGACGGACCTCCGGCCGCGATCTCATGGCGGCATGGAAAGAGCGACTGTCGCAACCCAGCGCAGGGCACGCCACGATAGCGGCGGTAAGACCCCTCTTTGAGGAGTGGCTAGAGAGGCGTCATGGCGCCCTCACCTACCGCCTGACGCAGGTCCTCACCGGACACGGAAGTTTCGGGAGGTTCCTGCACATAATCAGGCGGGAGGAAACGCACCGGGTGTCACCATTGCCAGGATCGCCCCAGAGGACACGGTGGAGCACACGGTGGAGGTCTGCCCCGCTTGGGCGGAGCACCGCCGTGTCCTCGTAGAGGCGATCGGCAGCGGCGGCGACCTCTCGCGTCCGGGCCTGGTTCAAGCCATGGTCCGGGGCGAGAGGGAGTGGGGGGGCAGTCGCCTCCTTCTGCGAAGCAGTCATGCTAGCGAAGGAGGCGGCGGGACGGCTGAGGGAGAGAGCCTCCCGTCCCAGCCGCCGCGGGAGACGCTCCGGCGTCGGGAGCCGCGCGACGACTCCCGGCCACCGTAGGCGCGGGCCTGCGGGCGGAGAGTAATGGGTAGCTCACCGTCCGATCAGGACCAGCCCGTGCCGGACGGCGCGTACGTGTTCCACGCGCGCCTCAAAGAGATGTCAGCATTAAAAGAAGGGGCCCGTAAGGGCCGAAGCCTGCCGGGTCAGCGGGATTGTCCGAAAGGGTTACCGCTGGCCCGGAACATAAAGGGCGAAGGAAGGAACACGGGTGGGTTTTAGTCAGTAAGAGTCTGACACTCCCTTCCGCTCCACCCAGAGCGGGAGGAGTCATTTGATGATTTCCCATCCTGAAAAAAAAAAAAAAAAAAAAAAAAAGGGGGAGGTGGGTATATTTTTACAGATTCGTATAGAAGTAACTCTCACGAGTATGGGAAAAATCCCAAACCTCCCCTTTTCCACGCCACTCTCCCCCCTCCCTATCGTATCTCGGAAACTAAGAGTCCCGTGTTTTGTTGTTTTACGGATTCGTATAGAGGAGGCTCGGAAAAGTAAAATCCATTTTTCAAAGTTGCCCCCTTGCCCCCCTTCTCCCCCCCCCTCTAGATAGATCTCGGAAGTTAAGAGACTTGGAACATTTTTTTTTTCAGATTCATATCAAGAGGCCCAGAGTTGGTCAAAATCATTTTACAAAACTCCCCCCTCTCCCCCCCTTCACCCCTCCCCCCATCGTATCTCGGAAATTAAGAAACCTGCGTTTTGTTTTTTTACGGATTCGTATAGAGGAGGCTCGGAAAAGTAAAATCGATTTTTCAAAGTTGCCCCCTTGCCCCCCTTCTCCCCCCCCCCCCCTCTAGGTAGATCTCGGAAGTTAAGAGACTTGGAACATTTTTTTTTTCAGATTCATATCAAGGGGCCCAGAGTTGGTCAAAATCATTTTTCAAAACTTCCCCCTCACCCCCCCTTCACCCCTCCCCCCATCGTATCTCGGAAACTAGGTAGCGGTAAAGCGAAGCGTTGTTCTCCCAGATAGTGAACGGGGAGGTGGGTATATTTTTACAGATTCGTATAGAAGTAACTCTCACGAGTATGGGAAAAATCCCAAACCTCCCCTTTTCCACCCCACTCTCCCCCCTCCCTATCGTATCTCGGAAACTAAGAGTCCCGTGTTTTGTTGTTTTACGGATTCGTATAGAGGAGGCTCGGAAAAGTAAAATCCATTTTTCAAAGTTGCCCCCTTGCCCCCCTTCTCCCCCCCCCTCTAGGTAGATTTCGGAAATTAAGAGACTGTGAACATTTTTTTTTTTCAGATTCATATCAAGGGGCCCAGAGTTGGTCAAAATCATTTTTCAAAACTCCCCCCTCTCCCCCCTTCACCCCTCCCCCCATCGTATCTCGGAAATTAAGAAACCTGGGTTTTGTTTTTTTACGGATTCGTATAGAGGAGGCTCGGAAAAGTAAAAACCATTTTTCAAAATTCCCCCCATTCTCTCCCCCTTCTCCCCCCTTTAGGCGGATCTCGGAAGTTAAGACTTGGAACATTATTATACTATATAAAGCTCGATGGAGGTGGGTATATTTTTACAGATTCGTATAGAAGTAACTCTCACGAGTATGGGAAAAATCCCAAACCTCCCCTTTTCCACCCCACTCTCCCCCCTCCCTATCGTATCTCGGAAACTAAGAGTCCCGTGTTTTATTGTTTTACGGATTCGTATAGAGGAGGCTCGGAAAAGTAAAATCCATTTTTCAAAGTTGCCCCCTTGCCCCCTTCTCCCCCCCCCTCTAGGTAGATCTCGGAAGTTAAGAGACTTGGAACATTTTTTTTTTCAGATTCATATCAAGGGGCCCAGAGTTGGTCAAAATCATTTTTCAAAACTCCCCCCTCTCCCCCCCTTCACCCCGCCCCCCATCGTATCTGGGAAATTAAGAAACCTGGGTTTTGTTTTTTTACGGATTCGTATAGAAGAGGCTCGGAAAAGTAAAATCCATTTTTCAAAGTTGCCCCCCTTCTCCCCCCCCTCTAGGTAGATCTCGGAAGTTAAGAGTCTTGGAACATTTTTTTTTTTTCAGATTCATCTCAAAGGGCCCAGAGTTGGTCAAAATCATTTTTCAAAACTCCCCCCTCTCCCCCCCTTCACCCCTCCCCCCATCGTATCTCGGAAATTAAGAAACCTGGCTATACTAAATAAATAATTAATACAAAATCCTATAGGTGCTAAGGATTACTGTCCAATTCTCAAAATTTTACAACGGTAAGAAAATACTCCTCAAAAACACGACCCCGCGAGCTGCTTGCAGCTCGCGCAACGCCCAAATACTTTTTACAAGGGTAAGAAATAATCCTCAAAAACACGACCCCGCGAGCTGCTTGCAGCTCGCGCAACGCCTATACTATATAAAGCTCGATTACCACTGACTCACTGACATAATTGTTCTCCCAGATGGTGAAGGGGGAGGTGGGTATATTTTTACAGATTCGTATAGAAGTAACTCTCACGAGTATGGGAAAAATCCCAAACCTCCCCTTTTCCACCCCACTCTCCCCCCTCCCTATCGTATCTCTGAAACTAAGAGTCCCGTGTTTTGTTGTTTTACGGATTCGTATAGAGGAGGCTCGGAAAAGTAAAATCCATTTTTCAAAGTTGCCCCCCTTGCCCCCTTTCTCCCCCCCTCTAGAGGTAGATCTCGGAAGTTAAGAGACTTGGAACATTTTTTTTTTCAGATTCATATCAAGGGGCCCAGAGTTGGTCAAAATCATTTTTCAAAACTCCCCCCTCTCCCCCCCTTCATCCCTCCCCCCATCGTATCTCGGAAACTAAGAGTCCAGTGTTTTGTTGTTTTACGGATTCGTATAGAGGAGGCTCGGAAAAGTAAAATCCATTTTTCAAAGTTGCCCCCTTGCCCCCCTTCTCCCCCCCCCTCTAGGTAGATCTCGGAAGTTAAGAGACTGTGAACATTTTTTTTTTCAGATTCATATCAAGGGGCCCAGAGTTGGTCAAAATCATTTTTCAAAACTCCCCCCCTCTCCCCCCCTTCACCCCTCCCCCCATCGTATCTCGGAAATTAAGAAACCTGGGTTTTGTTTTTTTACGGATTCGTATAGAGGAGGCTCGGAAAAGTAAAATCCATTTTTCAAAGTTGCCTCCCTTGCCCCCCTTCTCCCCCACTCTCTAGGTAGATCTCGGAAGTTAAGAGACTTGGAACATTTTTTTTTCAGATTCATATCAAGGGGCCCAGAGTTGGTCAAAATCATTTTTCAAAACTCGCCCCTCTCCCCCCCTTCACCCCTCCCCCCATCGTATCTCGGAAACTAGGTAGCGGTAAAGCGTAGCGTTGTTCTCCCAGATGGTGAAGGGGGAGGTGGGTATATTTTTACAGATTCGTATAGAAGTAACTCTCACGAGTATGGGAAAAATCCCACACCTCCCCTTTTCCACCCCACTCTCCCCCCCTCCCTATCGTATCTCGGAAACTAAGAGTCCCGTGTTTTGTTGTTTTACGGATTCGTATAGAGGAGGCTCGGAAAAGTAAAATCCATTTTTCAAAGTTGCCCCCCTTGCCCCCCTTCTTCCCCCCTCTAGGTAGATCTCGGAAGTTAAGAGACTTGGAAAATTTTTTTTTCAGATTCATATCAAGGGGCCCAGAGTTGGTCAAAATGATTTTTCAAAACTCCCCCCTCTCCCCTCCTTCACCCCTCCCCCCATCGTAAGAAATACTCCTCAAAAACACGACCTCGCGAGCTGCTTGCAGCTCGCGCAACGCCCAAATACTTTTTACAAGGGTAAGAAATACTCCTCAAAAACACGACCCCGCGAGCTGCTTGCAGCTCGCGCAACGCCCAAATACTAGTTATATTATATAAAGCTCGATTACCACTCACTGACATAATTGTTCTCCCAGATGGTGAAGGGGGAGGTGGGTATATTTTTACAGATTCGTATAGAAGTAACTCTCACGAGTATGGGAAAAATCCCAAACCTCCCCTTTTCCACCCCACTCTCCCCCCTCTCTATGGTATCTCGGAAACTAAGAGTCCCGTGTCTTGTTGTTTTACGGATTCGTACAGAGGAGGCTCGGAAAAGTAAAATCCATTTTTCAAAGTTGCCCCCTTGCCCCCCTTCTCTCCCCCCTTTAGGTAGATCTCGGAAGTTAAGAGACTTGGAACATTTTTATTTTCAGATTCATATCAAGGAGCCCAGAGTTGGTCAAAATCATTTTTCAAAACTCCCCCCTCTCCCCCCCTTCCCCCATCGTAAGAAATACTCCTCAAAAACACGACCCCGCGAGCTGCTTGCAGCTCGCGCAACGCCCAAATACTAGTTATACTATATAAAGCTCGATTACCACTCACTGACTCACTCACTCACTGACATAATTGTTCTCCCAGATGGTGAAGGGGGAGGTGGGTATATTTTTACAGATTCGTATAGAAGTAACTCTCACGAGTATGGGAAAAATCCCAAACCTCCCCTTTTCCACCCCACTCTCCCCCTCCCTATCGTATCTCGGAAACTAAGAGTCCCGTGTTTTGTTGTTTTACGGATTCGTATAGAGGAGGCTCGGAAAAGTAAAATCCATTATTCAAAGTTGCCCCCCTTGCCCCCTTCTCCCCCCCTCTAGGTAGATCTCGGAAGTTAAGAGACTTGGAAATTTTTTTTTTTCAGATTCATATCAAGGGGCCCAGAGTTGGTCAAAATCATTTTTCAAAACTCCCCCCTCTCCCCCCCTTCACCCCTCCCCGCATCGTAAGAAATACTCTTCAAAAACACGACCTCGCGAGCTGCTTGCAGCTCGCGCAACGCCCAAATACTTTTTACAAGGGTAAGAAATACTCCTCAAAAACACGACCCCGCGAGCTGCTTGCAGCTCGCGCAACGCCCAAATACTAGTTTCCTTATATACTTAAATACATCTTATCTTGTGGGAGTCGTCACATAGTAGGTTTTCAAAATTTATTAGACCGCTTGAATTATTTCAAATGACAATCTAGAATTAGTTTATTATCCGCTTGATTTATTTATATTCTATTTGGCGGCAAAGTTCCGCGACAAAGTTTGGCACAAAGTTTTGGCGGTAATTGTGTGTATAAAAACAGTCTGTTGTAATGCGAATGGAAGGACATTCTTAGTTCGCTGCTCGTGAAATAAACACCCTGAATTGAAGTGAGGTATTTTATTTGGAGCATCGCGAGGGCTGCTTTGGCCAAAGAAAATGCAGAGTCATCAACAACGACCACTCTGTCAAGAGTGAACGACTAAGGGCCTGTGCACACCACGTTTTTTAAACGCGCCGTTGACGCGCGTTTTAGAAACTTGCGTCGACGGCGCGCTTTTATCCTACAGAAGGTCTACAGGCTGGGTCTGAGTCGCGTGCGTATCGCGTCTGTATTGCTACAAACGCGCGTCAACGGCGCGTTTAAAAAACGTGGTGTGCACAGGCTCTAAGGAGGGAGGATTTTCTTTGTACTCTTTTAAACATTTTCCAGCTATTTCCTATTGATGTGTATTTGCGTGATATATTGTTGCAAATCAATAATATGTGTAACTCCGACAACGACGGCGATGATGCGCCGACATACACTTTTCCATGAAACAGCAGATTTTTTTTTGATAACCTGCGATAAATTTCTGCGCTGGGGGGTCTACATGATTCTTCTTGACCCCCAAGATTATGAATTTTTCATCGGTTAATGACAAAAATCAGCTGTATTATAGAAAAGGTGCAATATCTACGCGGTCAAAATGTTTAGAACAGCATTTTTTTTTCTATTCGTTTACTGAATTTAATTAAATAATAATTTATTTAATCAAATAAAAATGTTAACATTAAATAGTAGTAATCTGTAGGTACCTACCTACACTTGACTTAAGCTAGTTAACAAATCAGGTAGGTGTTGCAAACAGTACCCTTACTAAGTTATAAAATAACTTGTATTAAGGTTCATTGTATGAGTGTATGGTTAAAGTCTGTGGATTTGAGAGTAAGTAAATATACATCCGATTCTATAATCGGAAACCTAAATTTGTCGACCCCGGAACCGCGGAATTTTTACGATACAAAAGCGCATTCCATATTAGTTAACATCTCAAATTTAGGAGAATACGCGTCCAAATATCCGATCTCTATATAACATCGCCTTGAATGATCTCATAAGGCAAACTCTGACAGGTTATCTATACAATACTTTATCTGTAGTTTGTTTGTTTGAATGCGCTTATCTCTGGAACTGTTAGTCGGATTTGAAAAATTATTTTTGGATTTGATAGCCCAATTCTTGCGTTCTTGCAAGGTTTTGTATACATAATTTTATGTGAAGACGATGCACCTAGAATAAAATTAGTCTAGCACAAAAAGTAAAAAGAATTAAAAATGAAGCAATGACAGGTAAATCAAATTATGTGATAAATACCTACATGGTGCTCACATATTTACAAATTATTTACAAATATTGTAAAAGTACATGATTTTCCTAGAATTTAATAAGTGTGTGAGTTACTGCAGTCACATATTGTAAAAATCATTGTCATAAAAAAAAAAAATATGAATTAAATTAGGAACCAGTTTGGTTTTGTCTAGACTCTACATTGTCCTATGGAGCAGGACCAGCATGTTTACAAGCATTCTTATCTTGGATATAATCCTCTAATTTGTAATATCCTTGTTTACGTAGTGTACTTTTAATGTGAGTTTTAATTTTTCCTTCATTTAATTGCAATATGTCACAAGGTATTTTGTTGTAGCATTTAACACAGTACCCCATAAAAGATGTATGTACTTTAGATAATCTGAAAAAAGGTTAATCTAATTTATCTTTATTTCTAGTATTAATATTATGTCTATCATTTATTTTATTAATAAGATGTTGATTTTTTCTTACATACATAATATTTTCATGAATGAATTGGCAAGGTACCTACCGTCATGATATTAACATTTTTAAATAGTTCTCTAAGAGATTCGCGGCGACGTAGATTATAAATGGCTCTAACATCTCTCTTTTGTAAAATAAAAATGGATTCAATGTCAGCAGCCCGACCCCATAGTAAAATGCCATAAATGACATAGTTCTGTGGAAGTAACTAAAATAGACCAAACGCGTGGTTTCTACATCTGTCAAATGCCTTATCTTTCTAACAGCATAAGTGGCCGAGCTTAGCCGCCCCGCAATAGATATTATATGAGGTCCCCATTGTAATTTCTCGTCTAGCGTGATTCCTAGGAAAACTGTCTGATTAATAAATTCTAGTTTTTGGCCATTCAATACGATATTCACATTCACTACTTCTAACATTCGGTAATTTAAATCTAATGCATTTTTTTTTATTAAGTAGATACTAAATTTTTTACCGTAAACCAATCTTGGACCTGAAGAATAGAGTTATACACGTCGACAAGATTTTGTGACTGTCGGTCTATTTTAAAGATCAATTATGTGTCATTTGCAAATAACATCATCTTCGGTTGATTTTGAAGTAATTGGGGTAAATCATTATTGTAAACTAAAAAGAGGAATGGACCCAATATCGAACCTTGAGGAACGCACATTGTCATTTCGCCTGTATGCTATAACGCAACGTAATATCGGCATCATGTGTCTTTAGTAATTCAAATAGCATTGCAGGCATAATCATGCCGAATTTCGGTCGCGTACCTTCGGCATAGTGTGCTTAGACACTACTACGTTTATAAAATGGTTATAATACGATAAATTGACGTAGTAAGTTGACGTTGATAAACAATTTCCCTGAATGTACAGGCGCTAGCACATCAAGCTACCACAATCTTTCAAATTTCTTTAATAGATTTTCAACTTTATCGCTAAAGCATTAGGTTCAAAGCTCATTGGGAATATTTTACAGTTTCGGGTAGCTCGATGTGCTGGCGTCTGTACGAAAAGTAGGTCATTATTTTTATTAGTTTTCAAAAATTTTGTTTGCTACATATTCAGCCTATTCTGTTCCCACTGCTGGGACACAGGGCACCTCTCTGTGAGAAGGAGTGGACCGTAATCCACCACACGAGCTCAGCGGGTTGGTAGTTGTCATATATCTTAGAATTTTTGGTTCTAGGACATGCCGGTTTCCTCACGATGTTTTCCTTTATCGTTGTGAAAGCAGTGGCGATGAAATTATTCACACAAAGTAAAGTGCCTGCCTGGGTTTGAACCCACGACCCTGGCAGGCGCTTTACTTTGCTCGTAAGTATCCCTAAGTCGGGGCCATAACCACAGTGCCATCACTGCTCAAGTTTGCTCGATTCCTTAATGTCAATAGTTAAGAATAAAAATACATACATACACTCGAAAACATTATCCTCCTTCTGGCGCAGTTGGGTAATAAAAGTAAAATAAAAAGTCCTATTTATTAAATGAATAGACCCGACAGTAAGTCGGACACTCAATTAAGTACAAAGTACAGCTGCTATATTCATAATACTACAATATTATATTCGTAATGTGAGCTTACCACAAACAAGAAAAGTTAAAATGGCGGAAAAGTGCATCAGCTGGTCTTAATTGAGGAAAAAAGGAATATTGTTACGTTGGGGACACTACTTTTAACAGCGAAGTTAAAAGTGTCCCTTCTGTCTAGTTATGATTTATGCGTCATGTTCGTGAACGGGCGCCGTCAGTTGGGGCTGGTCATCACTTAGCTGCCTCGGCTTATTTTTAATTAATTTATTTTTGGATTGTAGTTTGTTAAGTATTATTTGTTGTACTCTGGACGCTTTTAACACTTACGTTTTTCTTAATTTTTTTACATCGTTCTCACATTATTTAATTTTAAAATCAAAAGTAATGATGTAACTAATATTTTTGTAAAATATCATTTAAAAAGAGTGTCCATGGAGTTTCTTGCCCGTTCTTCTCCATAGGTACCTACGCTTTGGAATGGGCAACTAGCTTCATATTTTCTGACTGACCGACTTCTTGACAATTCAAAAGTGCCTGTAAATGGTTTAATTGAAATAAATGCTTTGAGTTTGAGTTTAAAAGTGTCCCTTCTGTCTAGTTAGAAGTGTCCCTTCTGTCTCTTGTTATTTTAATAAACATGCAATATATTGTGTCATTTTGTATCTACAGCGGTCTTTGTTATATTAATTTTTTTGCAGAAAGCCCAAATTCAGAGCGAAAACAATTTCAATTTCGTGCCCACTTTGAAATTGTTTTTCGCTCTGAATGTGGGCTTTCTGCGAAAAATTTACGGATAGCATGATTATTTAAGAAAATACAAAGTTATTTTAACGTACACTATTATTTTCTTGTTAAAGTCATCAGACATTCCACTCTGTCGATCACATAGGCATTTTTTTAAAGGTGGGTGTTGACTGAACGGAATGGGGGTTTTCGTGAAAATTTACGACACCAGTTGGCACCACTTTGACAAGAAGTCTTCCATTTCGACAATGAATATGAAATATATGATGACTTTCATCATTCGATTCATTCATTCGTTCATCAATCAGTCATGACTAAAGAAAATATAGGCTTTTTGACACATGCCTGGACGCGACTGTCTATCTGACCTCCACAACCCAGTTAGGTACTGGGTAATACGAAACTCCTTGGTAAGACAGGTTGTCAGAATTTCGGGTTTCTGACGACTCGTAATGACTGTCAAAGATCCACGAATAACAGCCGGGACCAAAGGCTTAACGTGCTTTCTAAGGCACGGAGAGGTCTTGTATGTAAAGATGGTCACCAATCCACGGGCCAACCGCGGCAAGCGTAGCTTAACCTGATCGATCGACCCGTTCGGCTGTTATTATTTAGCCACAATCCCCTCTCTGGCAAAATGTCGGTGCCTGTACTATAGGTCACTTCTGCCTAACCCTTCTAGGAAAGCAGGCGTGAGGTTATGTATAGATTATAAGAATCCTCACTAAAATAATAACAAAGTTATAGACCGACCGCTTAACTGCGACGTTGCCTGAGGTAGCTGCGCGGTGCGGGGTGATAGTTGTCACAAGTTGACGAATCACTGAGCTCTCGCATCATGTCACCACGTCCCTCCCGCACCGCGCTGCTACCTCAGACAATGTCTCAGTTAAGCGGTCGGCCTATAATGCTTAAAGTCTGCTCATTTCCCTCGTTAAACAAAAGGTTCCACGTCTACATAGAAAGTGAAAAACAAATTATTTCACTCCACAAAACCCGAGTCTAAAATGGAATGTTTTGAATCCACAATATTTCAAGCTCTTTTAATATAAAATGAATGTTTGTAGCTCAACTTGAATAGTGGCTGCCTGGCTGGTAATCATGGCCGGGTTGAAAGAAAAAAAAAAGAAGAATTAGTGGCTCATGAGCCTTCATAGTTTCGGACGGTTTTAAACATCGCAGTGTAGAAAAGGGTTCTGTACCACCGACCGCGTAAATATATTTAACTTTTTTTTTTCACTAACGCGATTTTTGTATGAAAAACAAAATAAAGTTAAAAATTAAAGGGAGTCCCCCCTTTAATTTTTATTAACTTTATTTTATTTTTATTATTTTTGTGTACTACAATGCCCGCGCTATAGCAAAAAAAATAGACATAATTATAACGATGCAAAAGATACAACCCCGTGAAAGACAGCGTTGGCACGGACCTTGGGTACGGAATTCTAAAAAAGAAAAGAATTTCTAACTCATGAGCTCTTTCAGTTTCGAATGGTTTTAAACATGGAATAGTATAAAAAAGTTGGTAGATAAAGTGTTTAAACTCTCATTCAAATGTTTTTAAGGTAGTTTTGAATTGAAGCAATAGTGGCGTAATCCAAAAAACTGAGTTTTGAGACAAAATAACGTGTTTAGTGTGGTCTAACAGGACGCATTTCCACTTGAAGGAAAAAGAGCTTGTAACGGTAGAATGAGGCCTGTTTCCTCATACATTATGCATTGGAACAAAAAAGGGCTATGTATGAAAATGATGATGAAGACTTCTTATCCACTGTTCTTGCCACCCTTTCCGGTATTGTGCTAAAAGCATACTAATATTATACATGCGAAAGTAACCCTGTTTGTGTGTTATCTTTTTAGGGTTCCGTAGCCAAATGGCAAAAAACGGAACCCTTATGGATTCGTCATGTCCATCTGTCTGTCTGTCCGTCCGTATGTCACATTCACCTTTTATCGAAACTATAAGAACTATACTGTTGAAACTTGGTAAGTAGATGTATTCTGTGAACCGCATTAAAATTTTCACACAAAAATAGAAAAAAGACAATACATTTTGGGGGTTCCCCATACTTAGAACTGAAACTAAAAATTTTTTATTTCATCAAACCCCTACTTGTGAGTTATCTATGGATAGGTCTACAAAAATGATATTGAGGTTTCTAATATATTTTTTTTCTAAACTGAATAGTTTGCGCGAAAGACACTTCCAAAGTGGTAAAATGTGTCCCCCCCTGTAACTTGTAAAATAAGAGAACGATAAAACTAAAAAAAATATATTATGATGTACATTACCATGCAAACTGCATGGTAAAAAAACAGCCTATAAAATTAAATACGGTATCGAAAACAAAACTTGTGCAATGAAATGAAATGAAAAAAAAACATTGAAATCTGGCACGTAAGTCACAGAGTTGGAAAGTTGCAGCGGCAACCATTAAAATATTTTCCACTTAATATTTCAACAATGTTAAGCTTATAAATGCAATTAAAATCTTTCAGTCGTTGACTGTAAATTGAGTCGACGCCTGGAATATTTTAATCGCTTACTTTTATATTTTTAGTAAGAATTTTACGACTACATAATTATTCAATTTAATTTTCAAAGTACGTGACGACTTTTTAATGTATGCGAAGCATGTTTGATTAACATGTCTTTATTTTATTTTTTTATAATTTATTTAACATACATTATCGTTTATATATTTGACAGAGTACAGTAGTAACTTAATTTCACAGAGTTTTTTTTATAAAGCATGGGGGACGCGATAAGGTACCCCACGAAATTAAAATTTAGTCACGTTTTTTGCAATTTGAAGATATGATCCGCGACCGCGGCCGACTTGCAAATTGCAAAAACGTAAGAAAATTTGAATTTCGCGGGCTTCCCAGAAGCTTTCGCCTTAATCGGTATCTAGCACCTACGTAATTTGATTATTCTGTTTGAAACAAGTTTCGTTTCAATAAGTAATTTCTTTATGAGTATAAAATTATGATTGCCCGGATGTGAATATTTGAGGCAGTCAGTCCGCACAAATATACTCTGTATCCTGTAACTTATATCATTTTATATTTATGTTTACATAGTCAGTTTATTTTAGTTTTATCACTTAATTTTTATTCATTTCGTTTTTACCTTAGGTTATCACTGTATTTGAGAATGTTGGTTCACCTGTTATTGACAACCTGTATAAGCTTATAACTGTTACCTACTGTTATTTGATTTTTTTTTTGTATACAGAAGCTGTTGGTGTGTTTTTATAAATAAAATATACTTTTTCATTGAAATAACAAAATAAACCAAGTAAAGTTTGTTAGCACTTTTCCCATTAAGGCTCCTGCAAACAGGCGCGACGCGCGACGCGAATCGCACGCGACACAAAGGCACCGCTCGTTGCGTGACTTGCGGTGCCTTTGTGTCGCGTGTCGCGTCGCGCCTGTGTGTACGAGCCTTTATAGTATACGAGTAAGCAGCTGCAGCTAATATAAATTCTACTTACAGTCAACAAAGCAAATAAACCTCGTGATAATGTGGTCCAAGTATGGTACAGACGCCAGCACATCTAGCTACCTGAAATTGTAACTACTGTAACTACTTTAACTCACACCCTGAGTTATAACTTGTAATTTTTTTTATTTAAATGAAAATCGTTTACTTTTACCATGTTTGTAAATATGTGAGCACCATGTATCTATTAGATAATTAATTTATATGTCATGGTTTCATTTTTAATTCTTTTACCCATTGTGGTATAGTAATTTTATTTTAGGTGCATCGTCCTTACATGTTATTATTATATATTTAATGTATGCAAAATATTTTACAAAAAGGCACCGCAAGTCGCGCAACTAGCGGTGCCTTTGTGTCGCGCGCGATTCGCGTCTCGTGTCGCGCCTGTTTGCAGGAGCCATAACGGTGGAGTTTCTTGCCCATTCTTCTCCATACGAAAACTACCTTTTGGAATGGGCGACTAGAATCAATTCTATTTTGTTGTAATTTTTGACGTTCAAAAGTGCCTTATAGGCCTATTTGAAATAAATGCTTTGACTTTGACTGTCAAACTTTCCCAATTAACTTTGAACCTTATGCTTTAGCGATAAAGTTGAAAATCTATTAAAGAAATTTGACAGATTGTAGTATCTTGATATGATGCCGTCTGTACCTAGTTTATATTAATGACACTCGCGAATACTGGAAAACATCAGGGTAATATCAGGTCTCTTTAAAATCTCTTTTATAACTATCATCATAATTCGTTTCTAGCGTACCATTAAAACTCCGAACAAAGCTTTCAAAACTAGCTGAGTAAAATGAACAAGCAGGTACCTGTATTTATAAAGCTTTTTAACAAAAATAAACTTGAATCTCTGGCCACACTGAAGCGCAATTGTGTGCACTAAGGCCGCGTCTGAACGGTAAGCGAAGGTCGCGCGTATACGCCATCTTTATGCCTGTTAATATATATATGAAATTATTATTATACGCGCGTTTTTTTTGTGTATGACATCTCACAAGTCTTCCAGCTCGCAAACTGGCTGCTTCACCGGGTTATCCCTGGATGCCTTAATAAAGTAAGGCCTCCAGCCAGGACCCAAAACTCGTTTATAAGCGACTACAGGCTAAGGGCCACCCCTTGTGAGGTACGGACTTCGCCTTGGGGAGTCGCTGTGGGAGGGCAGCAAGGGACAGGTTGGAACAGATGGTAACATACTTACGCAAAATCAAATAATTTTTTTCAAACAGGCACATTAAAGGTCCTTTTGAACGTCAAAACTTACAGTGAAATTGAATTGATTCTAGTCGCTCATTCCAAAAGGTAGTGTTCGCATGGAGAAGAATGGGCAAGAAACTCCACCGTTACTCTTTTAAAATGTTTTACAAGGTTCGCGATGATCGCGATCAATGAAGTCGTATTTTTACCTCAATATTCAAGTAATCAATCACGTATTTGCGTGACTTTGGCTTTTAGTTAGATCGCAGGGTAACAAGTATGTAGGTGGAGATGTAAAAACTGGCGCAAATAATCACGTGACTTCCACATTACTTAAACTATTGCATCGCGAGTGACGTCAAGCGTACCGCGCAGTATACGCCTGAAATCGCATAAACATGATGCAAGTTTCTTGCCTGTAGCATACAATTGAAGCAACAAATGACTTGGACAACTTTGATTGTTGCTTTAATTTATGGTATGCTGCAGGCTATTAAGTCACACCAAGTGCATCAGACTTTAGTGTGGCCACAGCTTCAAACATATTCACCTGTCTTTCAAATCGTGTGCAATAAATTCATGCACACGGAAAAAACGGAAACATATGCTTGTATGTTTAATAGTATTCTCGGGAACGAGAGATAACGAGGGAAAAAACACGCGTTTGTTATTTTAGAACCAACTGAACTTCAACTAGTAACGGAGTAGGTATAGTTTGTTTAGTTTGATGGAAACTTTCAAGGTGGGATACAGATACATGCGTGTCAGTTATTGGCACAAGACTTTTTTAACCAAACATCTTCCATAGGAATTAGGAGGTGTGCTAAGGCTCGAGTAAATATTTATAAAATTGTGTTAAAATACAAGATGAGGGGCCTGTGGTGGCTAAATAATAAAAGCCGCACAGGTTGATCGATCAGGTTAAGCTACGCTTGTCGCGGTTGGGCTGGCGTTGGATCTTTACATAACGCGCCCCCGCCGTGCCTCGGAAAGCACGTTAAGCCGTTGGTCCTGGCTGTCATTCGTGGATCTTTGACAGTCGTCACGGGTAGTCAGAAGCCCGAAAGTCTGACAACCAGTCTTACAAAGGGGTTTCGTATTATCCAGTAACTGGGTTGTGGAGGTCAGATAGGCAGTTGCTCCATGTAAAATACAGGTATTCAACTGCATCCGGTTAGACTGGAAGCCGAAACATAGTTGAGAAAAGGCAGGCGGATGATCATGTGTTGAAAATTCAAGATGGCGGCGCTAGTTCCGTTTATTGTCACGCGTCAAAAGATCCTTGTACAGTAATTGTAGCTACCTACTGACATGGTATTAGTGTCAGTGTTGACCGATTTTGACGGGACATTCACTAGCAGATAACTGATGTTACAAGGAGTAACTTGACTACTATTACTTAAGAAAAATAACTAGAAAACTCATTCAAACCAACATATATGCGAATGAAGTCACGGGCACAGCTAGTACATAATTATAATATAACGAATCCGTGGAAATTAATTAATAATTATCGGCAATGCTGGATTTTACTCAGGCTGCACAGATGTTATTTTTCATTTATGTGTTGTCTGTGATTGAACGATACATATTCTGTGGTAGAATCCTATGTTCAATGATGATATTGATAGGAGTTGGCAGACTTGTCCCATAATTAATTTGTTGGTTTTCTCCATCTATGTTTTTTTATTTTTTTATCTTTCCTCACTTTGTATAATTTGTTGTATGTATGTATATAAGTATTTATTATTATATTTTATTCCTCAAATTTTTCTGTTCTGTTGCACCTACTGTTTTGTCTCTGCATCACCCTAAGGTAGACTGGTAGAAAATGCCCAAGGCATTAAGTCCGCCTTTGTACATTATGTGCATAAAGTTTTAATAAATAAATAAATAAAATATTCTCAGAAGTATCCCGTAGTTTAAATTTATTCTAGTTAATGGCTGTAAGCTCTGCCCAAATAACATAGGACGAACAACAAAACTGGCGAAACGTGTGCCTGCTATAATACCTACATTTTCCATTCGGAGAAAAACAAGCATTATATTTCCAAGGTCAATAACCAAGAAATCCAATTCATTTATTCTTCAAATAGAAACCTTGAAACATGCTCATAACACTTTAGTTTTATATTTTACTTCAAAAACCAAGATCAATGTGTTTCCAGCGATGTTGTATTCAAATTGTGAAGAATACTAAACAGACCCCAGCTATGTTCGTATATAAACATAATATAGCGTTTGGTGTTATGGAGTTACGAAATTATAGATGTGGAATGAAGGGTCATTGAATCAAAGTCAAAAGTCATTTATTCAAATCAGGCTGAGAATCAGCACTTTTGGAACGCCAAAATTACGTTAGACAGTCCCCCAAAACGCCTGCTCTTCACAATGGTGGTGAATTGTGCTACTTTTTTTAATATGGGTTTGCTCTTGACTCTAGCCTAGGTCAGAGATGACAGAGACAAAGTCTACGATGGAATGAGCTTACTCAGAAGAAGCCTGTTCACTCTTACTTTGAAGAGATTCGGGTTGTATGCGCTCGGAAACACAGACGCAGGTAGAGAGTTCCACTCTTTACTTTGAAGTCAATAAGAAGTGAAGCTCTCTGCCTAGTGTGCATACACACGAGTTACACGCATTGATGACAGAGACAACTTTACTTTACCCATACTATTTAGTTTAGCAACGGAATCTGGACAATCAATATACATACTCTTGACTAGTCTGCACCTTACTTGCGTAACACACAATCTGAATAATTTTGAAGCTTATCCATTGCTTCGTAACCTACTACTCGTAAGTCGCAGCCGTTTCCAATGAGCCACCACTGCACATGTTACTGATCAAAACATTATGTCTTCTTCTTTGAATTTAAATCGTATCCCCTTATTTTCTTCGCTTCATGTCCTTTATTTACGATAATCCTTACAGCTGTAACAACTTGACGGGTTGTAGACCAAAAGCGCTGATTAGCTGATTTGTTAGTGAACTTGTTTGATGTCAGGATTTTAACGTAAGCCCATTAATTAAAAAATAATGTAAACAGATTTGGTAGCATATTTTGAGTATATTGTGTAGGCATCATCATCATAATAGTAGGTACAAACAGGGAAATTTCTTGTTAAGAAAAAAAATACCTTACTCCCTTTTTTTTTTTTTTTTCATGATGGGAAATCATCAAATGACCCCTCCCGCTCTGGGTGGAGCGGAAGGGAGTGTCAGACTCTTACTGACTAAAACCCACCCGTGTTCCTTCCTTAGCCCTTTATGTTCCGGGCCAGCGGTAACCCTTTCGGACAATCCCGCTGACCCGGCAGGCTTCGGCCCTGACGCCCTACCCCACCCGGCCTACACCCTTACTCCGACTTGCCGTGTTTATAGCCGTTTCATATAACTGTCAAGGAATGTCAGTTGTGATTTGAATATACGGATATTAATATAAGGCCGCATTTCGAATTAGCTCTAATCGCTCACAGCACTCACATCATATCACATGCGTTCCGATTTAGATATTACGAATATGACAGCAGAGGGCTGTCTACAATTCGGAACGCTCGTGAACGCGTTTACAGTGCTTACTCAATGTCAAAACGATATTACTGTATTTATTTGTATAAACACCACAATATTCTTCTTCTTCTTTGGTTAGGTGGCGACTGTCAGCCAGAAGCACAATTTCGGAAATGTTGCGTTAGTTTATAGATATGATGCAACTCAAAACAAAACATATACTGACACACTCACACTGTCATTTGTGACGGTGCTTACGGTGATATTATTATAAGGCATGGTCAGCGTTATCGGAAGATTGCATATGTCATGACGTTATCTATAACGATTCACAGGACATCGTTATCGTGCTCACGCTAATTCGGTACGGGTTTAAGCACGCTCAAATCGATTATATCCCAACTCGGAACGCACCCTAAGTTGGTAGACAATTATTCCATGTAAAGTAGGTTGCCAAGACTTACATAACGCTTCCACTGTTAAAAAGTTATCAGATCTAGACCAACTTAACAAACCTTACACCTCGGTTATAAAGTACAGCTTGAACTTTCGCGGCCAACGCACAGACGCTTCTACGGGCTTATTGTAAAGAAATTAAGTCTTTTGTCATGCAATAGTTCAATGGCACGGCAGAGCCATACATTTTATCCAGGCCGAAGCTTTGAGGGTTTGAAAATACGACGAAACGCTTCGAGAAAAGGTAGGTGGTGCCTCTGCTTTTTGTTTTTGGCTCGTCTTGGCACTGCCCGCGCCTCCAGATTCCCCGGCTCCGCCTGGGTGTTTTTCTTTATTTGTTTTTTGTATACGCTATCAAACAGTCATTTTCTTCAAGCATTTCTCACTAAGATTAATTCATTGTGATAAGAGCATTTCCTCTCTTCTTAAACATAATTATCATATTTCCTTTGCTCCTGTTTCATGTATATTATACATATATGTATATTTATTTAGATTAGTATAAAGTACTTTATGTATTTGTATGTATTTATTGCATTATGTAAGTGGTACACCACAGAGTACCTACAATATTTGTATCTCCTTCCCCTTTTTAATCCATCCAAAGTTTGTCTTTAAAGGATCTCTCTTAGCAATAAGACCGCCCATGGTGTCACCCTTTGTAAAATTTCTATATTCATGTCTGTAATTTATATGGTGTTAAACTTTTATCTGTTTTTTATTTGTTAAGAGTATTAATTCTATTCTAAGATTGCTGTTATTAAGATGACCTAAGTATAAAAATACGCGGTCTCCGCACAAAAGATTATTTAGGTGACAAAAATATTGTATTTTAATGACAGCCAAAGGTCGTAAATAATGTAATATATATTATATTATGTTGGACATAATTAATCATAAATTTGATATAATGTTGCACATAAATAATTTATAATTGATGAATTAGATATAATTTCTGGATTGCATTTCATTTTATTTTAATTTTAATTTTTCATTTTTAATTTGTATGACATTATTATTTTTAATTACTTATTTTGTTGACTGATCTGTAAGTTAGAATTCTTGTTTTATATTTGCACACCTATATGGTTATTAACAGTGTACCTTTTGACCGTTTATAACATCCACTGAACCTGTTTTATGCAAATAAATGATTTGATTTGATTTGATTTGATTTGAAATCTATTCGATCTGTCATTCAATTTTTTGACGACACGGTTGGCGCAGTGGCTGAGCGATCGACTGCTGCGCTGCGTGTCGTGGGTTCGATTCCCGCACGGAACAAATATTTGTATTGCCTACAGGTAGTTGTTCCGGGTCTGGCTGTTTGTGTATGTGAATTTAAATGTTTGTAAACGCACCCACGATACAGGAGTAATTCCTAGTGTGGGGCAACGTTAAAAAAAAAAAAAAATTCAATAAGTTTATTTGGATTGTCCGAACCGCTTTTGCACAGCGTCAGTATGCAACACAATCAGCCTACATCACACTAATATTATAAAGGCGAAAGTTTGTGAGTGTGTGTGTGTTTATATGTTTGTTACTTCTTCATGCTCAAACGGCTGGACCGATTTTGATAAAATTTTGTATGGAGATAGCTGACACCCTGGATTAACATATTATAATATTCCCACAGGATCGACAATTACGCGGGTAAAACCGCGGGGTAAAACCGCGGGGTAAAACCGCGGGGTAAATCCGCGGGGTAAAACCGCGGGGTAAATCCGCGGGGTGAAACCGCGGGGTATTAATAATTCTCTTTGTAACCAAGTCTTGCTAATTACTTGATTTAAGGCGCTGCCCAAACGTAGCAGATACCGTTATAATATTGTGAATAAAGGCTTCGCGGATTGAGCTGGATACCCAGTATTTTGCATTGAGCGACTGCCTATCTATGTACAGACGCCAGCACATCAAGCTACTACAATCTGTCAAATTTATTTAATAGATTTTTAACTTTATCGCTAACGCATAAGGTTCAAAGTTGATTGGGAAAATTTGACAGCTTCGGGTAGCTTGATGTGCTGTCGTATGTACATATCACAACCCAGTTACTGGGTATCGCGATACCCCTTGGTACAGCCCAATTCTAACTTTATGGTGGCTCGAAACATGACGCGCTTCGCTGCGTAGTAACAAATTCATCTGTCAGCTGTTGTGAGGGGTGCAGCGCTGCGACTAATGTACTTCTGAGCTGCCATAAAAATTTAATCGGGTTGTAAGACTGGTTGTTAGACTTTCGGGCTTCCGATGACCCGTAACGACGGTTTAGGCTCCGCTCGCCCCTTGGGTCTTGCCCCTTTCGGTTAAAATGGTTCAATCACCGCGTTTTTTATTATTTTGGTGTAGTGACTCGCCCCTTACGAAGGGGCGAGTGGAAAATTGACATTTAAATAATTATTTTGGTGTATCGATTCACCCCTTACGGCATTTCCTTTGAAATTTAACCAAAAAAGGTACAGTTAGACAGAAAATGCACACATTATGAATAACGCCATGTTTGATTACTTTTAACTCTATCTGTAATCTCACGAACTCGTGACACTTGTGAAATGTAACGACTGGCAAATACTTACAAATGACGCGACTTTAGGCTTAACGTGCTTCCCGAGGTACGGAGGGGTCTCGGTATGTAACAGCCGATCATGACATCTACGAACCGACTTCCGGTCGCTTAGTCGACCCGTGCGGTTGTTTTCATTAAAGGCTTCTTCAAACAGGCGCGACACGACACGCTACACAAAGGCACCGCAAGTCGCCCAACGAGCGATGCCTTTGTGTCGCACGCGCTTATATCGAGTATTGCGCCTGTTTGTAGGAGCCTTTAGTCGAGCGGGTGTATGTTTGAATACAACCCAATAATTATAGTTTATCATTACACAATGCACTGTTTCTAGTGTAATTACTTTATTTATTGCTGTTCCTCTATTCATATTTCGCGTGGATTTAAACTGTAATTTGTTCTCAAAATGATTTCTATTTCGTTTGCCCGTGTAAGCTTTGTTTCATTTCATTTCATCGAATTGCTCTTTCATAAATACAGTTCCATTTATCAATGAAATAGATTTCAGGCTGATTGAGCAATAAACCTATTTTTTCTTTCTTTCTTTCTTTATGTGTAAGCTTTGTTTATTTTTAATAAACCGTCACCGATGAAATTGCTAATTATCTTCCAAGCTATACAAATAATAGGGTCAGCACTTACGCAGGATGACCCTGGTTTGTCCGGCTTTCGACCCCGTCTGGACTTTTCATTAAGGGGCTTACATGACCTAAAGCGCGGTCACTGTCGGACTGCATAGAAACGAAAGAGAAGCGCGATGACACAACACTGGTAATTTATTTCAAAATATGAAGCAATTATTTAATTACCTACACAAAATCTATTGTTTGGACTAAAAAATTAAAACAGAAGTGTTTTAGTATGTTACTTGTAGAATAATCTGACAAAAATCAGAATGATTGTATGTATATTATAATTTTTTTTTTTTTTGAAGTTTCTTCATGATTTTTTCTATCATATCAAATTAGTTGTATTATGTTGTCAATACACTATCTACCTAGCATATATCCTGAATAATATCATATATTTTTTCTGATTTTGTTTACTGTAGTCGATCATATACTTTTATTGATTCTAAAACTTACATTTTTTGCGTTATGGTCCTGTAAGCCCCTTAATTGATTCATTTATTTATTTTTCAGATCATAAAATTTTATTTATTAGTAATTACATACCCAACTTAAACACTGGTGTTAGTACAGACATCAACACATCAAGCTACTACAATTTGTCACATTTCTTTAAGGATGGTATTTAAAAGTACTTCAATTTATTCCCATTTCATTTACCTAATTTTGCCTGTGTTCCACCAAATATACTGAATGTGCACCAAAATATGTTCATTAAAATACGTCATAACGAGCATCTATTTAACAACTGTTGCAAATTTGTAAAAATAGTAATACACCTAATTTTAAAAACAAGCATTTATTTTTTTAGTTTTACTTCAGATAATGCACTGCAAAATGTATTTGAATCAAACACCAATTAATGTCCAATGTAGCTTTATTAATAAAAAATGAACACATTATAAAATGTAATGCTTACTAAAAATGTTTTTTTAATACTAATCAGTACGAACCATAATAATTCAAAATGTTAAACAAAGTCTTTACTCCTACAATGTTCACATTATCAGTCCGCTCAATCTCTGCAGTACTTCTTTAAATTATTGCACCAATAAAGCGCACTTTGTCTTTGTAGGACGCCCACATTATGAGTCTCTAATCAATTAATATTATATACCTTGGTAAAGGTATTTTATTCTAAAGGTTTATTTGTATTCTCATACGCTCGCTCTTGCATTATATGTCGACGAAGCCCCGCTTCGCGGGGCTCCTATTTCTACATAAAGGGTTTAAAGTAACCTAACAAAACCGAACCTCGGGGTGCCCTTCGCTCGCTCTTGCATCCTATGTTGACCTCCTATCCTTCCTTCCTTCCTTGCTCCTATTTCTGGGTGGTTTAAAAAATAATAACCACGAAGGTTAAGGCGGGAGCGAAGCGGAGCGGAGCTCCCTCCCGCCTTAGCCTTCTAACCTAACCTATTTGAATCGGGGTGTTAACCATAATTATGTTTTTTATATAATTATATTAAACGTTAGACCAAATGATTTTCGAATACATAAACGTTATATCAAACAACGTTATACTAATTAAGCTTTAGAATAAATAAATATTAATTATGTAAAGAAATTATATCAACAGTTGGTATATCTCACGTTGATTATATCTTATGAACGATAATAAAATGAAATTAGACCAAATGAGTTTATACGTTATGAGACGCACCCCCATCGCCACGCCGCCGCGCCGCCGCGCGCCGTCTCCGTCGCACAACAGAGAGCAATAGGCAAGGCATATGCGCGTCGCAAGCGCGCCTAAACCATTTTCAGTAATAAATATAAGTCTTAGAAGTAATGTTTTACGAAATGCATTATTTGTTCTTCAATTATAATTATTTCAGTAACATAAAACTTGTACAAAACCGTTTTAAATGGGTATACGGTACTAGGATGCATACTAAATATTTTGTGTAACATTCAGGAATATTTGGTGCACGATCAGTATTTTTCGGGGAAGAATAAAATAGTTATTGTTACAATAGAATATTTGCAGCGCACTACAATAAAAAAGTGTTATATCTTGGTGTTAATTTGGAATTTGTTTGATGTAACATATTTTGTTGGCCGAGTAGTTTAATTATAGTAAAACAATTAAACGGGTTTAAGATCAATATTTTAGAAATGCATACATAGATGTACCTTTAGATTTTTGGTGAACACAAAAATATTATCCTTTCTTTAATAGATTTTCAACTTTATCGCTAATTCTTAAGGTTTAAAGTTGATTGGGAAAATTTTACAGTTTCGGGTAGCTTGTATGCTGGCGTCTGTACATCCATAATAATTAATTGTTAGTTACAAAGGTCTTAAAACTACGTTAGTAATACACTACAAACTAAGGTTAACAAAAACAATGAGATCAGTTACCTATATTGTGGATGGATATACTCACTGATTAATAAAAATAAAACAATGAGTTCAAGTTGCAAAAGCAGAGGGCACTATTTTTGAAAATGAAACAACTGCACATAGAAATCAAGAAAGGGTAACACGACACAAATCATGTTAGCCGGCCGAGTCACCTAACTACTACACTGACATACAGCTCATTTTGTCTGACTTTATCATTTGTTCGGTCTTTACAACAGCAGGAGATTTATTTTAAAAACAACTGAGTATCTACTGAAAAAAAATTATTGATTGAAGATTGTTTTTGTGAATTGTCGGGTTTTTGTCAGTATTTTCAAACGAAATGAAAGAAAAAAGAAGACACATTTATTTGCGGCAAACAAAACCCCAAAAATTAATGAAATCCTAGCTTCATGATCAACAGGAAAATAGCTTATTCTTTTGAAACTCCGTATTAACACTAGGCTAGCTCAAAGTCGTAATATCCTTGCATTTCGGCTTATTGTACTGTACTGAGGGGCTACTCCCTTAAGGGGCTTTTTTTCTTTCAGGATGGAAAACTTCTACTAACTTTCTACTCTCTCTTTCTACTTTCTCTCTCTCTCTCTTTCTTTTTCGTTTCTTTCTTTCTTTCTACTTCTTTTTTTTCTTTCTCTTTCTTTCTTCTTCTTCTAACTTTCTTTCTTTCTTTCTAATAATATACACCTAACTAAAAGGTTTATTTAAATAAATAACAAAATTAAAATTAAATACTAACTTAACTAAAACTATACAGAAACTAAAAAATTGCGTCGAAAAATTCATCCGCATCGCTGTCGACTGGTAATGTACCCAAGAGACTGGCGGCATTACCACGTTGAATCGCGATACTCAGCCTCTGGCCAAGGTAAAAGCCAGCTCTTGAGTCACGGGAAGTGTCAACCAGCCGTTTAGATATTTCTTTAAAAAGACCATGAGCACTCGGACCCCACGGCCCGAGGGTTTCAACCCCAAACGGCTCGAAAATATACATACAATCATTATGATTTTTCGTCAGATTATTCTATAAGCAACATACTAGAAAACTAGTGTTTTCATTTTTTAGTCCAAACAATAGATTTAAAATAGATAATTGCTTCATATTTTGTAATAAATTACCAGGGTTGTGTTATCGCGCTTCTCTTTCTTTTCTATGCAGTCCGACAAAGACCACGCTTTAGGTCATGTAGTCGCTTTAACAAGAAATCCGTTGTTTCAGCCAAAGTAACGAGGATGTTTCTTACTGTGTATCGCTTACGGACATAAGATTCGTTCAGAGCCCGCACTAAGATTGAATGACAACACGATTTCAAAGTTGCCTCTAATCCCGAAGGTTTTTATCATGTCCGAAAAAAAAATTGTCGCTTGTTTTGACGAATCAACTCCCGTATCTTCGGTAGACGGACTTAGAGTCATTACCCCCTGAACACGAGGTATGTCCAAATTATATCACATCTGTAAACACAGTGACAGAGTCTAGTCCACGTACAATCTAAATTAACGATGTACTAGGTACTAAACTGCTGGATATTACGCAAACTGCTGTAGTGAAAAGGTCAAGTGTTCGTAGTGGTTGTCCAGATGAGCACAGTCTTGGCACGATCCAATTCTTGTGGGTTGTAAAATCTGATTAGTTTGTTGTAGATGGTCGTAACAGAAAATGTGGTGTATATGGGAATGTGTTGTTCTACCATTCGGGCATAAAATAAATGGGTCAGCAACATAATTATTATTATTATAGCTGCGTCACCCAGATTAGGACAGAAACCCTTGGGGCACCCAGATCTTACATAGGTGTGTTTAACAGACCTAGAGATATAATCAACTTTTGGGGGGAGGTGGGCTGTTTGTAATAACCACAGTCGGCCGCTATGGCACACGCACAATGGTCCACCTGAAGCCGAGTTTAGGCGATTAGCGTCACCGATCGACTGACACCGGGTACACCCGATTCAGCGCCATCGGCCCGAGCGTGACGGTTCAGTTTCTTTCACTGTTCAGAAAGAACGCAAAGTGGGCTTAAAGATGTTTTCCAATTAAAACAAAATGAAAAGGTTTAAAGCTTCAATCGCATCTACAGATACATTATAAATTAGAATTCGCTCCGTCCCGGCGAAATTCGGTGCAGAAAATCAAGCTGAATGGCGTGCAATAGGAGAGGTTTATGTCCAGCAGTGGACTGCTATAAGCTGATGATGATGATGACCGCGTACCGGAAGGTGTAGCGTTGGAAGGCCTCCGACAAAGTGGATCGATGACCTTTTGAAGGTTGCAGGAATTCGCTAGATGCACAGAACTGGTCGAAGTGGCGATTCTTCAGGGAGGCCTATGTCAAGCAGAGGACGTCTTTCGGCTGAAATGATGAATGATGATGATGAATCCAAATTTGATATCAATAAAGACGTTATTTCCGTGGAATGGCCCACCACCCAACTAAATAATTAATTTTATCTGTGAAAACGGGTCGGCGAGCCCGTGAAATGTTTACCTTTTCGGGTTCTTACCTTTATACAAACATATCAGGGTTTTCCTTGTTGCCTTAGACTTAATACCTTTAGCCTTTTCAATATTATTTTCGACCATTGTTCATATTTAATCTTTAAATCCCGATAAAATGCACGATAAGCCGAAAATACTCCCAAATAAAGATATAGGATTCGGAAATACTGGAGTGACGTAATAGGTAGGTACAGACGCAAGCACATCAAGCTACTACAATCTGTCAAATTTCTTTAATAGATTTTCAACTTTATCGCTAAAGCATAAGGTTCAAGGTTGATTGGGAAAATTTTACAGTTTCGGGTGGCTTGATGTGCTGGCGTCTGTACGTCATAGACTGGAACAAATCAGATTTGGACAATTATTATTAAAGGTCCGTGAAGTCCCACTGCAGGGCAATTGCCCTTGAGTTGTTTGAGTTTTTTGAGTGAGGGCATTTGCCCCCACTCTCTTTCTACTTCTCCCTGCTTAAGGCTGCTAAGGACCAGAAGGGTAATTCTCGTAATTTTAAGAACTTTCACAGTCCATCTGTCAAAAATACCTCTTCTTCTTCTTCTCTTCGTTAATTTTCCTGCATTTTTGACAAGTTTTTGACATTGATTGTTGCTGAGACGACTACCTACAATGCGTGCCACGTAAGAAGAGACTTGACACACCACGTGGTTTGACATGCGCAGTACACGATTTTAGGTATCTTTAGCAGTATGAGGTCTGAGTGCGGGACGGGACCGGACGTCGTAGGGGCGGCGGAAAGAGGCGGGGGAGGCGGGGTCAAGTCTCTTCTTACGTGGCACGCATTGTACATTTTTAACGTTTTTGATTCCGGGAATTGGCTTTCTGATTTGTACAAGGAAAATTGAATTTCATCCCCATTTCTTCCGATGAAACGAAATTAAGGTGTTTCCAATGATTGTTTTAGGAAATTGAGCAAACACTGCGCAAACCTGGTTTCCATTTATTTTAACGATTTCTTTGAAATAATTTATATTTTGCTGTGAAATATTAGACAGCTATGTTTTTCTCACGAAATATATTTATGCAAGACCATTTTCTCGATCGTGCTTGGAAAAGCATTATTTTGACAATCTTCTTCGAGATAAATCAAAAATGCTGTGCTGGTCAAATAAATGCAAGCAGGCGGCCGGAAACGTTAGTATGAAAACTCATATCTGTCGTGTAATTTAAAAACTTTTTTACAAAAAAAAAACCACCGACTTCAAAAAAAACAATACAAAGTGATAAATAACTTTAATTTCGGAAGTCATTGATTCCGCATTTTCGTTTTTTGACACCGACTTCCGAAATTAAAGTTATTTATCACTATTTAGTGTTTTTTTTGTTGTCGGTTGTTTTTTTTTTGTAAAAAAGTTTTTAAATTTTTCCTTTTTTTAGTTGTACAGACGCCAGCACGTCAAGCTACTACAAACTGTCAATTTTTTTAAATAGATTTTATACTTTATCGCTAAAGCATAAGGTTCTAAGTTATTGGGAAAATTTGACAGTTTCGGGTAGCTTGATGCAAACGTATTTTCTTTCTTTCTTTTGTCCCAAATCCATTCCGTCATTTCCAAACCACTCATACAATAAAAACTCCCATCCATAAAGAATTTTCAAAATCTAAGCTCGTCATAAAACTCTAACCGCAACTATAAAAACATAGAAATATAATAGGTACCTACGCAGCCATAACAATTAATTCGTTTTAAAAACTCGGTATTCGTAGAGCAAATAAACACAGTATACCTACTATTACCTACGCAACGTGAGTAATACCATTAGCTCCCTCACGAGGTTGACGTGCATCAGTTAGTTAGCGGATGTAACTAATCACGGGACGGAAAATAAATAAAATAACATAAATGGCGAAACATGGTACACTTCTGCCTAATGCTTCGGGAAATACAGGCGTGAAGTTATATTATGTTATAACTTTTTTCGTGCTATTGTGGAAAGTAATGTATGTGACATGTGTATGTATATTATTTTCCTCAAAGTATTATCCAGTTAAGGGGACTACATGACCTAAACGCAAGTTTTATAATGCCTAATATTATATGATCGACTACAGTAAACAAAATCAGAAAAATATATGATATTCTTCAGGATATGTGCTAGTTAAATAGTGTGTTGAAAATATAATACAACTAATTTGATACGATAGAAAAAATCATGAAGATACCTCTAAAAACTTTCTTTTTACAATAAAAACCATACTAATATACATACAATCATTCTGATTTTTTGTCAGAATATTCTACGAGCAACATACTAAAGCACTAGTGTTTTAATTTTTAGTCCAAATAATAGATTTTTTGTAAATAAATGATTGCTTCATATTTTGCAATAAATTACCAGCGTTGTGTCATCGCGTTTCTCTTCCTTTTCTATCCAGTTCGACAGTAACCGCGCTTTAGGTCATGTAGTCCCTTTAACAACACACCCACCATCCTTAATAGCGTTGTCAGAATTCTTAATGCCCGAATCTGAGTGGAAAATAACTCTAAGACGTGTTCCTATTACGTTTTATTACTACTTAAACCTAACATGTGCATATCTACTGTCTTTTAAAATTTTACGACAACTTACTTATCCTGTTATTTTCGTCACCATTCGTAGTTATAAAAGTTAACACTTTTGTCTCTTTCTATGGTATGTAACAGATGTAACTGAATTTTAACTCGTAGAGGAAATGCTGTTATCATAATCAGACTAAAATTGGTCCGGATTGCACATCTCAAATCTCAAATCGTATCATAATCATAATGTAATTATAGGTAGTAAATAAAAAAAATACTAGAGACAATTATGGACCCTGTCGGGCACAGCAATTTTTTTAAGAAGTAGAGAGAGGAAGAACGCTTAATTAATTTTCCTTGCTACTAAGTTAGAATTATTTTATAACTTATTATTATTACCTATGTAATGTAGTAGTACTGAATTGCATTAAGAATGTTTAGATCTGTGTTAATTGTTTTTTATTTTTGTATGTATCTTGGTAGTAACATCGCATTGGAGTCATAGCTGTTAAGGTGTTATTTACGTAATTATAAATAAATTAATTAAATAAATTTAAAATAAATGTATTTATATTTCCATTTATTCACTTATTCTATTAAGATTTATTAGACATGCCTGGGTTGCCCTAATTGTTATGTACATTATTACATGACCTCGGACATTAACTGCCCCAATGGGTTGTTCCCGTGATCGCAAGCGCGACTGCTGAGCGTGGGTTCCTGGGTTCAATTCCCAGATCTGGCAAAGTGTTAATGGGTTTTTCCATTAAAACGTTCTTAGTAACAGTCCGGAGTATGGAAGTTGGCGGTTTAATACCTCCCGTGTCTCGGAAAGCACGTAAAGCCGTTGGTCCTGCGCCCGATTTCTCTCCGGTCGCATTGGATAACGTGCCGTCCATCGGACTATGAGAGTAAGGCTCAGTGGCCCAGTAGCAACGGCCGTGACTTAAGGGTTGTAGGTCGTAGCTTCGAATCCAGGCGGTCGTTTTACTTTGTGTAATTTATTTCATCACCACTGCTCTCAAAAACGGTGAAGGATAACATCGTGAGGAAACCGGCATGTCCCAGAATCAAAAATTCCAAGACATGTGACATCTACCAACCAGCACTGGGCCTGCGTGGTAGATTACAGCCCACCCCCTCTCTAAGAGTAGAAGCTTGTGCTTCAGTAGTGGGAACATTATGGCTAATTATGTACTTATATCTTTTATCCTGTAAAAAAACCAATTTTATTCGCAGAATACCATACAAACTATGTAGATACAAAAGTTTGATCGAATCTTCGACAGCTGCAGATACAACCATATCATATTCACAACTACACTCTTGGCAAACTCTAGTCGTGATAATAGACTCAACCATAAAACGGGTTGAGCGGTGCAATAAAAACTATTGTAACACATAAACATGTTCAGAGCTGATGTTTGACCAGTTGTGTTTATTGGAGCAGTCTCAGCTAAATGGTGGCCGCAGATTGTGCCAATATTGTGGCCGTTTAAGTTGTGCATATTAAGAATGATAAACTCAAAGCATTTATTTCAATTAAACCATTTACAGGCGCTTTTGAATTGTCAAGAAGTCGGTCAGTCAGAAAATATGAAATTGATAATTTAAACTACTTTATATTATAACTATCAGCGACCCGCGGGTTCATCAGGATAAGTGTCGATCCCGTGGGAATATCGGGATAAACACTATCCTTTGTCAAATCAATTTGGCAGAAAGATAGATTGCATCCTGGCATGCAAAGGCCCTGGGATGCAATCTATATTTCTGCCAAATTTTATCGAAATCCGTTCAGTGGTTTAGGCGTGAAAAGGTAACATACAGACAGACAGAGCTACTTTCGAATTTATAATATTAGTATGGATGACTACTAACCGCCAAGTGTGGCCTTTTTAGACCCCCTGACGTTTTAAGGCTCCTGCAAACAAGCGCGGCGCGCGACACGAATCGCGCGCGACACAAATGCACCGCTCGTTGCGCGACTTGCGGTGCCTTTGTGTTGCGCACGATTTTATCGCGTGTCGCGCCTGTTTGTAGGAGCCTTTAATCAGTTGTGTTTACTGTGGTAGGCTCTGTTCAATAGTGGCCGCAGATTGTGCTAACATTGTGTGCCATTTGGAATGTGCATACTAAGAATGGTATAATTATGCTACGGAATAATCTACGATGCATCAGTGACGGTTTTGTTTACCTTACATTTGAATCTCAACCTCAAAACATTAATTCATTATCATCTGCCAAGCCTTTTCCCAACTATGTTGGGGTGGGCTTCCAGTCTAACCGGATGCAGCTGAATACCAGTATTTTACATGGAGCGACTGCCTATCTGACTAAAAAATTAATTATGTAAATTAAATTGTAAACACTTTTGTATTGTCAAGGAGTCGGTCAGTCATAAACTTCAAGCTAGTTTTCCGTTTCAAAACGTATTCCTGTGGAGAAGAACGAGGAAGAAACTTTATAGAGACTATTTTAAGGCGCGGTAAGAAGCAAATTTTAGGTATTTTAAAATAGCGCATCGCGTCTACAAATAAGATTCAAAACAGAGCGATGCGTTTGATGATATTAATTGAATATTGTAAATAACTGTGCCACAAAAAAACTGAGCATCAACAAATAAGGTTCAAAACAGCAATGGGTTTGATGGTAGTTGAATTGTAAATAACTGGGCGACAAAAAGTTGAGCGTTTTACGGTATCTGCAACGTTTGGGCAGTAATTAGCAAGTCTTGGTTACAAAGAGAATTATTAAAACCAGCTGCGCCCCGCTGTTTCACCCGCATAAGTGTCAATTCTGTGTGAATATCGGGATAAAAAGTAGCCTATATGTTAAGCCAGGGTGTCAGCTATTTCCATACAAAATTTTATCAAAATTGGTCCAGCCGTTTGAGCGTGAAGAAGTAACAAACATATAAACACACACACACTCACAAACTTTCGCCTTTATAATATTAGTGTGATATACGATGAGTAACGGCTCCTGCAAACAGGCGCGACGCGCGACGCGAATCGCGCGCGACACAAAGGCACCGCTCTTCGCGCGACTTGCGGTGCCTTTGTGTCGCGTGTCGCGTCGCGCCTGTGTGTACGAGCCTTGATGTGATCAGTTACAGATGACTAGTGATAAATGAAAAATGATAAGTGAAGATATTTATGATACCTGAGTTAGTTATTTATGTTCGTCTGATAAAGACGAAACCATTAATGCAAGGAGCTGACGGACGTTCAATCAATCTTGATAACTACATATTTAATGATAGTCTTGGCTAAATGGCTACCGCAGATTGTGCCAATGTTATTTGCGAGGTTAATCGACCAATCGGTAATGGATTTAATGGTAACTAAGCCAGAATATAAAATTATCCGTGAATAGCTCGAGTGCTTACTGAAATATCTATATATACTCGTATCTACACGATACGCTACTTATAACATTTTTTTTTAAATTTTTTGTCTGTTGTTTTTCCGGCTAATCTCCGAAATGGCTGGACCGAATTTGACGGAACTTTCACTTGCATAGAATTCATATGTTATGGAGACTAGTATTATATAAGTAGAGATAACTTTTGTTTGTTTGTAGGTAATCTCTGAAATTACCAGTCGGGTTTGAAAAAATCTTTTTGCATTTAATAGCCTCATTCATGAGGAGGCTTGATAGTTTAGCCTATAGGCTATATAACATCGAGCTGGCACCATAAGGGGCCAAACAATAAGAAATCAGAAAGAACACTAAGAGAAAACTTAGTACTAGCGCGGGGCAGGCGATACGATGCGAAAGGGTGGGTCGGGGAACAATCAATTTCACGCAGAAGTAGTTACGGGCAGAAACTAGAGGCAAATTAAAAAAAAAATTATGTGTTTCGTAATGTTAATTACTTAAAGAATCAAGTCTTCTAACTGTACAGACAGCTTTGCTGCTTGGGAGTTATTAATTGAAAAAGGTCTGATATTATAATATCAGACCTTTTTCAATTATTGATTCAAGACAATGGGGTTCCAGCAGCGTTATATCGTTGTTGCAATTTTGCTTACATGGTGATTTAATTTTGTTTTTATAAAAGATTAGGCATTATAACTTATAACATCGCCTTGGATGATTCTGTAAAAGTGTTATAATTGTGTTATAAATAAATAAATAATAATATTTTTATTTTGTTTCGCGTTTTGATGGACTGTCTTATCTAGTTTTGTGGTTCAAAAAATGTTGTTTTTCAGCCTAGTCTGAATAAATGACTTTTGATTTAAGTGAAGGAAATATCGTGAGAGAACCTGCATGTCCTAGAAACAAAATTCTAAGAAATGTGACATCTACCAACCCACACTGGGCCCGCGTGGAGTAGGTATTACGGCCTACTTGCTCTCATCGAGAGGCCACCTCTCCCTGCTGTGTCCCAGCAGTGGGAACATTATAACCTGATTATGTTGACCTGCAGATTAAATGCAGAAGAAAAGTAGAATAATTTAATAACCATAAATGATTTGATCTGTTTCCATCAAAGCAGCATTAACACGACACTAAATTAATGTAATTCTCCTTTGGCACCGTCTGTTACTATCTTCCAGCCATTTCCTTTAAGGTGCCACTAGTCGATATTTTTTCCATACGAATTTCGGGAAAGTATTACTCCACTGTTTGACATTATGCATCCAAAGTTAAACATGATATCGTTTTGACTTATTATTAATTTTGTCTGTACGGAAACAGAATAGTCCGTCAAACGAATACAATCTTACAACTATGATATGCAACAAGTAACAACGTAAAAAAATAAAATAAAAAGCCAATAAAAAGTTATGAGACAACAAAGATTCATTTTTCTTGCTATTTTTAACGTAACTTTGGGTGTAAATCCATATAAGTAATAAAAGAACTGTAAAATCTTCCAAACCAAGTCCGTACTGACAAAGCTCAGTTATCGAAGAGTTCAATAAACTTGATTTGTAATTAATTTATGCAGTGGGTTTTTCATAAAACTCGATTTTCCAAAGCACTTTTCGTACAAATTTTTTTCGGTGTTTCTGTACATGAGAACTAGACGTTGTGCGTGTAGAAGCTAGTCTACAGTCTAGCTTTTTCAGTCACGAAGCCAGGAGAGACAGCAGGTTTTTTGACCACCAGTGAGTTCGAGCTCGCGACTAGTTTACTCTTAAATGCAGCAGCTATCTTGAGAAGAAATAATAAGAAACATTGCCTTCCCTTTCTCTAGCAAAACTGCAATTTATTCCACATTGTTCTCAGAATACTTGGTCGTCCTGAACGTAGCGGAGACTACTATAATTATAGCTTTTCTAAAAGACTATCTTCTGGTATTGCGATTTTAAGATGCAAGAAAATAAGACCGAATTCCATTAAGAAAGGACAGTGTACTCTTAATTGTTATAATTAATGAAAGTTCATTTAAGAAAGCAGTACTTTTCCTACAACAAATTTTTACTTGGTTGTTTAAATTTCCAAAACGCTTTAAGCAAAGATTTTCGTGTTAAGTCTAATATAATTTTCGAGGGAGTGCGGGGTGGAAGATGTCACATGTCTTAGAATTTTCGGTTCTAGCAACTTCACCGTTTTGAGAGCAGGTGTGATGAAATAGTTTACCTACACAATGTAAAGCGCTTGCCTGGGGTTCGATCCCATGACCTACGTTACCACTAGGCCACCACTTCTCTGTCAGCTATGATATAGACAGAATTCAACAAAGCGGAGATTCTCGAAAACACACTCATCAACCAAAACAAATATCACAACAATCAATCAAACGCACCACACATGCACGCGTATCGATCAACAATCTAACGCACTGTTTCCCCAGAAAGTGAACGTAATAGGTACTCAACACACTAGGTGAGTAAAATCCAGTAGGTTCTTAATATACCTACCCTAACCTACCCTAAGATAACAGAAGCTGTGATTAAATGGTTTTACGACGCACTGACTTAGGCCTGTTTTATTGAACTGCAATGTAAACGGACACAGAGGTTTCAGTCCAAACAGCGCTCAGAAATTACCCCCATAGATAGTAAAAACGACAGACCAGACGAAGATGGTGGGATGTAATGGACTCCTTTCACATTATGAATGGTGATTTATTACCTTTTATTTAACTTGATACACATAAATTATATTTTATAATATCAGTATAAAAAACATTTAAAAATATAAAAAATAGCCCACCGGTATCGGGAACAAGGTCCAAGCTACCGGCGGTCAGGGCTCCAGAGAGAGGAACCTGCTAACAATGCGGGCCGTGTCCAGAAGTATCGCTTTCTGGATCAAGCCCTTGATCCAGCTGCCCAACGAGAGGTGCTGCTCGGGCCTTTTGGCTAATAATCCATTGGCTGTCACGACTATCGGCACAATGATCGCTGAGTCCACATCCCACATGTCGACAACCTCGCGAGCCAAGTCAAGATACCTACTTGATTTGTTCATCTTTCTCGGCTTTCACGAGGCTTCCATCATGCGGGACGGTTATGTCAACAATCATTGCGCGCCGTTCCGATCGATCCACCACCATTATATCAGACTTATATTATTATTTATTTTTAGTGATTTTGACATTATTATTGATTGTTTTGACATTATTAGTAATTATTACCAAAATTTTCCAAATGTAAGTACTAACATGGTGTTTGTAATTTTAACAAATTGGATTCTATGATCTGAATAAATAAATGATTATTATTATATTATAAAGATTGGTCCTTGGCAGCTCTGGACAGAGACTAGGCCTTTGCCCAGCAGTGGGATATTAAATGCAAATAAAAAAAGTAAAAAGGAATGAGTATGTATGAGGTAGTATGTATGCAGTGGCTTCGGTCAATCGAATGGGCATGTGATGCGGGGAAATGAGGAAAATGTCAGGAAGAACATTTTGAGTATGACAGTAAATATACACGTAGGGAGGGGTTGTGTTTCTGACAGTTTTAATAAGTTGAGTCTTTATTTACTGGGAATTGTTGTTAATATTATAAATGCGAAAGTACGTTTGTTTTTATATTAACCAAAGAAATAAATAAAAATCTATCTATCTACAAACGATGTAACCCCTTAATTTGGTGAAGACGACAGAACAGTTCCTTTTGCTCATGCTTTTAACGTTTTTGGTCTGAAAACTTTTTCCATTGTAACATTGGTCTTTTGTTTATTTTTTTGCGGACTGTCCTCCCTACAAAGGTTTAATTAAAAACTTTTTTTTTTACAACTGGACCGCCGTCTTCCATTTTGAGCAAAATTAGATTTATTTTGCACTCGCTTTTCCTGTGGGTTTGGTTACACGGTATCCAAGAAATTTCTTCTTCATAAAAGGCGTTGGCGTAGTTCTGCTAAAAATTGTTTTTGGTTAGAATTGCTTTCTAAGTTTCTTAATAAGGAAATCCTGGAGCACTAGAACGTGTTGTTTTTCATAACCTCATCATTATTTAAGAAATATTGGAACACTTGAAGGAAAGCTCCAAAACATTTTTTTTTTTAATTCGAAATGGGTTTGCTCTTGACTCTAATCTAGGTCAGAGATGACACAGATAAAGTCTACGATGGAGTGAGCTTACCCAGAAGAAGCCTGGTCTTGTTAGAAACTAGCAGTGGGATTTAATATATGTAGGTATTCCGGGAGGGGCTTGGGGCTAAGTTGTAACAGCCGCGGTGTGTCCGTGGATGGGTGACCATCTTTACATACCAAGACCCTCTCCGTGCCTTGGAAAGCTCGTTACAGGTCGTCAGATGCCCGAAAATCATGCCAGTCTTACCAAGGGGTTTTGTATTACCCAGTAACTGAGTGATGGAGGTCAGATAGGCAGTCGCTCCATGTAAAATACTGGTATTCAGCTGCATCTGGTTAGACTGGCAGCCGACCCCAACATAGTTGGGAAAAGGCTAGGCAGGTGATGATGAGATATTTCGGGAAAAACTTCGAGATATTGTCGACCTCGTACCTAGTTGTTTATGACCCTAAGGTTTATTGGCACTTGCACGAAGAGCTTGAAATACCGGTATTATTGGGAAACTGTGCCATTGGCTTGAAAAAGTTGTTTGCTCGACAACATAAATAACGCAATAAATGTTGTTGACAGTTCAACATGAAAGCCATTCCTACAGTTAGTGGGTTACGCGATTGGGGTGCAGAGTAGTATTTTTACAATTGGTATTTCTAATTAGAATCGGTACTGTACTGATACCAGACAAATAATTCTGTAAGTTAGAGTGAGAAACAGATATAGTAAGTAAAAACGATAGCTAAAAGGCATTAGAAAAATGGTACCTTCAAAGTTGCCAACTGTACGATTTTCCTCGTACAAATACGAGATTTGTCGTACGCGCCGGTTACCTAAATTTGGGAAACATCTATTTGTTTACATGTTTGGAAACTAACTTGCAAACGGAATATACTGCGACGATTTCGAACTTACCATAAAACTCCAGACTGATCAATTTGCTATGCACATGTGGCTGAAAACATTTTTATTTACTTTTGGTCCGAACATAAAAGTTTTATGCTCTTGTCTGCTGGTTGATGCCTCTTGATATAAGAGAGTGGGCAGCTATAAAATATCCGTCTGCTTTTAGTAATTGAGTGAAAGTTTGTGAAAGTTTTATGTTACTATGAAAAACTTTAAGTGAACATTGATGTCCTGTCGCCTGCCCACTATTTTGGCACGGCTGTGTGTGGTCAGTCTTTTTTGGTAGAGGGCAAAAGGTCGTATTTAAAAGCATTGAAATTCTGTGCGTTTATTTTACGTAAAACATCATAAAATAACACTAGAGGGCCTAGCAGGAACACGCGAAGAAAACGTTAAGGAAATTCAAACGATTTTTGATTTCGAAGTACTCAAATTATCTACAACTATAGGTACTAATAATAAAACTGAAGAGTTTGTTGTGTTTGTTTGTTCGAACGCGCTAATCTCTGAATTTCTTTTGTTCGTATTTGATAGCCCAATTCTTGAGGCAGGTTATAGGCTATTTAATATCACGATATAACCCTTAGGAGCCGAGTAAAAAGAAAAAACACTGGCACTCCGGTAGTGCCGACAGAAGTGAAAACTTGAACAATTACGAGTGTATTTTGTGAATCGTCTTATAAACAAAACACGCGTGTTAAGGTGTGTTCCTTATTTTATAGGGTTTTTTGCAAATCAGGTATGATGACCAAAGTGACTGGTTTATTCTTCTCGTGAAAGGAATTTATTCAGATTTACAAATAAGCACACAGGATAGACTTCAGTTCGTGGTGTTGGTCGCGGCAGTGCTTCGTTAATCATTTCTAAAGTGGTAACTAGATAAACTAATAAGGAGCCTGTATGAAATTTTACACAATGTTACCTTTGTTCGATTACCATAATGTTTGCAGAGGCGTATTAGAAGAGGACGTAGATGGTACGATTGATATTAGTTACATTTTTACATACTATTGGCCTTGTACATAAAATGTATTTGAGCTCGTCGTCAGTTATATATCCGTGGTTCAGCGCCATCTCGTCGTTGTTGGATGAACTACGTAGTTAGTACGCGAGGCCCTCGTAGTTCTTCCCGATGTGCATAGATGGCGCTGTCTTACGTTTTACGTCTTACGAATTTTCGATCAGGGTCACGTGACCTGACGCGAGTTTAGAAGTTTTTACCCATTCCAAAAAAAGTACACAGCGCCGCTAAAGAAGTTTTCACTTCAAAAAGTCAGGAAGAACGCTAAGCTAAAAAATCCTTCACCAATGGGATTTGATACGATTAACTTAACAGTTAACTGTCCATTATAATTCATAATGTTATTCTTTTATGGTTCTGCCAAAGTGACCTTTTTAGGCCCCCTGATCTCAGTCTAAATCTGTCAAAATTACCTCTAATTTCCCTACATTTGTCATTTGTTTGTCGCTGAGATGATACAGAGACTGGATTTTGAACGTTTTAAATTACGAGAATTGGCCTTCTTACCCGGCCGATGCCTGTTGCTAACTACTAGAATACTCTTCGCCCTCCTACTCACTATCTACCATCAAAGGAGCACCTCCCTGCTGAGTATAATCTTTCATGGTCCACCTGGAAGTCCCTGAACCATCTCCGGACACAAGTGACTGTGGGAAGATGTAAGACCAACCTGGTAAAGTGGGGCTACCTCGACGGAACAGCAGTGGAGCTATGGCGCACACCTTTCCTGTCCTCTGAGTCCCAAAGAATGTAATTAAATTGAACTCTGCGCTGACACAGATGACGCCGTGAAAGTGGTAAACCTTGGGCCAACAAGACCTGAAATACAGATGTGTCAGCGACGCGAAGAAGTTTGAAAGCTTATTCACATCTATAGGTGATACTAATCTGCGTTCGCGATTTGTTTGCCAAACATGTAAACAAATATGAATTAATGGAAAAGTAACTTTAATTCCTACACAATAAAGTTCAGTTTACGCTATAACTTCAATAATTTTTATTACTTTTTCAATAGTGCTGGTCACTCTGACATCAACTTAATAGTCATTAAAGCGTTAAAGTTGAAAATCTATTAAAGAAATTTGACAGATTGTAGTAGCTTGATGTGCCGGCGTCTGTACATTAACCATTCAAAAACCGGGTTTTAAGAAGTTTATTTTGTACATTAACCATTCAAAAACCGGGTTTCAAGAAGTTATATTTGGTAAATTAACTATTCAAAAACCGGGTTTCAAGCAGTTACGGTTTCGGAAACCGGCAAAATAAACGGAGTAGCGAATGTAAAAGCTTTCTTAAACCACAAACGATACCAATAAAGAACGTGTCGCCATCGCTACGTGACGGGTATGCAAGCGTTCGCATTCAAATACTGCACATGCTTGGAATTTATTATCAGCACGTGTTTGAATGAGACATTTCTCCATCACCCGCCCTCGGTATAAATGATACATTTTCGCTGACGCTTTTCGCGTACTTTCTGTTTTTTTCCTTTTTAGTCGACTCCGTAGGGTCGTATCGTGGTGTTAAATATTAACCTTTAAGAATTGGGTTGTCAAATACAAAAAGATTATTTCAAATTCGTAAAGTTAGTTCCAGATATAAGGGCGTTCAAACAAAAAAACAAATTCTTCAGTTTTAGTATATATACTATGTAGATATAGAAGTATAGATTTGAGCAAAAAATGGGGTTCATTTTTGCCAGAAGAGTGCGGTTTTTAAACGAGTGAATATTGTGGCTTGCTCCCAAAATAGTTTTCCAGGGAAAGGTTTTGATTGACATAGGTGCAGCGCAAAATTCAGATTCCACTATGTTAGGGATTTTGCGTGTTGTTTCCAGAAAAAGTTATACCATCTTTCTATGAAACATATAGAGCCGAGTAAAGATTTATTGTTTTATTTAATGGCGCAGGAAAGCCTTTACCAGAAGTGGACGTCGTATTATGGGTTCAATATGATGTGGAATGTGCCGGAATATAGCAGTTCGTCGTGAACATGGTACGACAGCGGCTCCCCCGACATCATCTACGTCATCAGAAGACAGCTGCCACGCAACGGGAGGGCACCATGATTGACTTATATATTACTAGCACGCAATTCCCCAAGAAGCTTATAGATAAAAGTGGAGGCAACCCTCTAAATACCAAAGTGCAGACTACTGTGATCTGACACTCTCTTTTCTCACTGTACTGGTACCAGACAAATAATTCTGTAAGTTAGAGTGAGAAACAGATATAGTACCTAAGTAAAAACGATAGTTAAAAGGCATTAAAAAATACCTTCAAGTTGCCAACTGTACGATTTTCCTCATACAAATATGAGATTTGTCGTACGCGCCGGGTACCTAAATTTGGGAAACAGCTATTTGTTTACATGTTTGGAAACTAACTTGCAAACGGAATATACTATGACGATTTCGAACTTACCATAAAACTCCAGACTGATCAATTTGCTTTTTCTTTCTAAATACATACATATGACAAAGAAAACGACACGGTTGGCGCAGTGGCTGAGCGATCGACTGCTGCGCTGCGTGTCGCGGGTTCGATTCCCGCACGGAACAAATATTTGTATTGCCTACAGGTAGTTGTTCCGGGTCTGGCTGTTTGTGTATGTGAATTTAAATGTTTGTAAACGCACCCACGACACAGGAGTAATTCCTAGAGTGGGGCAACGTTTTATATAAAAAAAAAAAAAAACACATATCACTGTCTCGTTCATAAGTGTGTATTTAGAAAGAGAGTGTCTGACCACAGTAGTCTGCACTTAGGTATTTAGAGTGTTGCCTCTACTTTTATCTATAAGGTTCTTGCAATTCCCGTAATTTTAAGAACGTTCTCACGATCTCAGTCTCAAACTGTCAAAAATACCTTTCATTTCCCTAAATTTTTGTCCGCGTGATGAGTTACTCTGTCGCACGAAATACAAACAGTCCGGTATCTATTAGGAGCTGTTAAAACAATTATGATTTGCTTCTTTTGATAGTTATTTTTATTCTTTGTGTAAAATGGTTTTGTGTAAAAAGGTCGATGTGCAATATTTATCGCCGGGTACTGTACTCTCTCTGCGTAACACGTCGTGGATTAAAGGCGTGATGTTAGGATTGTGATATGTTAGAAAATAAACAGTAAAGTTATCATAGTTTCTTCATAATTTTATTTATTCGTTTAATTAACACCTTTCTCGTTTGAACACGTGCCAATCTGAAAACAAAAAAACATTGTTTAGCTGAAGTTGTAGATTTATATCTAACTACATATCTGCGCCCCGCGGTTTCAACCGCGTAAATGTCGTTCCTGTGGGAATATTGGGATAAAAAGTAGCCTATATGTTAATCCAGGGTGTCAGCTACCTGCGTACAAAATTTTATCAAAATTGGTCCAGCCGTTTGACCGTGAAAAAGTAACAAACATATAAACACACATACTCACAAACTTTCGCCTTTATAATATTAGTGTGATCATCTAACTAGTCTGTATTGTTCCAATGCAGGGCAAAAGCTTCTTTTCTCCCCTTTCGAAACAATTCTGCATTTTTCTTGTCAGTCCTTAATCCTACTAATATTATAAATGTAAAAGTTTGTGAAGATGTTTGGGTGTTTGTTTCTCAATCACTCGTAAACCGTTGAACAGATTTGGATGAAAATTGGCACATAGATAGACCATTTCCTGGATTAACACATCGTTATGCACAAGTAAAAAACTGTACAAAGGCGGACTTAATGCCTTGGGCATTTTCTTTTTATTTTCTTACGGGATCGAAATTTATGCGGGTGAAACCGCGGAGCGCTGCTAGTAGGTTTAAATACAGGATTAAATTAAATTAGCTAGCTAAACTCCGCTAACGTAATTGGTATCAAATTCTAAGCACGATAAAATAAAAAATAATTCAATTTGATGATTTAAAGAATTAAATTATTATTTTAATTGAATGGCGATAAACTCATTTAAAACGCCGCATGCCTGTAAATGTAAGTTTCTGAATACACTGATGTTCTTCTAATGTCTGACAGTTACGAATGATAAGAGAGGCAATTCTCGTAAACACCATGTATATGTAATTATAGATTATGTATTATGGGCGACTAGAATCAATTCTATTTTGTTGTAATTTTTGACGTTCAAAAGTGCCTTTTATGTGCCTATTTGAAATAAATGCTTTGACTTTGATGTATGAGAAGTATTTTTCCCGAAAAAGATAATCTCACCAACACATAATCATAGTTTTCATTGTGATTCTGGAGACTGAACACTTCCAATCATCTGAGAGGCAATTATCGTAATTTTAAGAACATTCACATTCTGCCGGTCGATTCTGTAAAAATCTCACTGTGAAAACTTAGGTGAAGTGAGTTTGTTTTTGCTAGGAATTGACACTATTGACAGCTCACCCCACGCTCACTTCACCTAAGTTTTCACGGTGAGATGGTTACAGAATCGCATTGCTGCGGTGCTATTCTGTAAAGACCGGCTGATCTCAGTTTCAATCTGTCAAAAGTACCGCTAATTTTCCAATATTTTTGACAAGTTTTTGACATTGATTGTCGCTGAGATGAGATTTCGATTAGGTTGTGAAAGTTTGTAATTACGAGAATTGGCCTTCTGTTAATTGGCAAATTGTGTTAAGAGCAAGAAAGACAGAAATTAAGATAAACCTCTTTCGATTACTAACAAAGAGAGGAAAAACATAGTGCTATTTTGTTTAACAAATATTCTTTGGCGTTCAGCCAGTCAAAAAGGTAGGCTGAAACGCAGTCATGCTATGCTATGAAATTATAACTGTTAGGTTAGGTTAATCCTAACATTTTTCTGGCTCTTTGCCAGCGCAGCATTCACTTTAGTTGCAAATCGAGTTTTTTTTTTTTCATTTTGCTTTTACTGGACACATTTTGTATTTTAAATGAAATAAACGGCATTGCTAGCCGGGGATTTTGAAAACTTAGGGCTGATTTATGAATATCTAGTCAGATAAATATCTTACGAATAAATAATTTATGATAGTTTGATATTTATTTTCTGTTTAAAATCTGTCAAACCCTCAGTATTTCTTATTCCTGAGATAAAAGTTATCTGGCTATTGAAACACCAGCCCTTTTATATACCGAGTCTTATAATATACAGACTATTATTGGTTAAAATTAAGGCTCTTTTATCTTTATCAATAACGAAGCAAATACTTTACAGCCTAGCATATTAGGCCTTCTCATAATATGGTAGTAGCTATCCTAGTTAAACTTAGCTTACGAATCTATTTACATACACTGAAAGAAATAAGCAGTAAATAAAAATGAGAAAACATTAATCTGAACTGCTTTAGACAGTTCCATATGAGCCTAACGTTCAAAACAGTATTTTTTACTGATCCGAAAACAGTTAACGCTTGAGGCAAAATGTTACCGCCATGACAGTAAACTTTAACATTTTAAGTAGCTAAAAGGTCACAAAATTAACTGTTTTATTTATTTATTGAAATTTACTTACATTACAGTAAAGGCTCCTGCAAACAAGCGCGACGAGCGACGCGAATCGCGCGACACGAAGGCACCGCTCGTTGCGCGACTTGCGGTGCCTTTGTGTCGCGCGCGATTTTATAGCGTGTCGCGCCTGTTTGAAAGGAGCCTTCTTGGTAGTTTTCGTTTTTTTTTGTTGTTTTTTTTTTCAGTAAATAGTATGTTCAATCATGAAAAGTTTCTGTTTTGTCTTTTACTGTTTTACAAACATTTCTTCTTACTGCATAGTCAGTAAGTCGTAATGAAATCGCTTTAATGTGCTGTATTAAGAAATAATTTTTGAAGTGAAAACTTCTTTAGCGGCGCTGTGTACTTTTTTTGGAATGGGTAAAAACTTCTAAACTCGCGTCAGGTCACGTGACCCTGATCGAAAATTCGTAAGACGTAAAACGTCAGATGTAAAACGTCAGACGTAAAACGTAAGACGCGCGTTGTTGAGGACAGCGCCATCTATGCACATCGGGAAGAACTACGAGGGCCTCGCGTACTAACGTCAGACGTAAAACTTAAGACGCGCGTTGTTGAGGACAGCGCCATCTATGCACATCGGGAAGAACTACTACGTAGTTCATCCAACAACGACGAGATGGCGCTGAACCACGGATATATAACTGTGTGCTTATTTGTAAATCTGAATAAATTCCTTTCACGAGAAGAATAAACCAGTCACTTTGGTCATCATACCTGATTTGCAAAAAACCCTATAAAATAAGGAACACACCTTAACACGCGTGTTTTGTTTATAAGACGATTCACAAAATACACTCGTAATTGTTCAAGTTTTCACTTCTGTCGGCACTACCGGAGTGCCAGTGTTTTTTTCTTCAGTATGTTTGGCTATAAACATGCACCAGATTGAACTTCGGGCATGGGAGCCAGTCTAAGCGGAGACTAGTCATCTACGCGGGAGATATTAAGGGGCTTACATGACCAAAAGCGCGGTCACTGTCGGACTGCATAGAAAAGAAAGAGAAGCGGAAATATTATAATTGCGTAACACCCTAACAATTAGAATCTGAAGTATTTTGAAAGACATTGCTTCTCCATTGTGTCATAATTATGTTCGAAAAAAGTGTCTGCTCAGCGTCATAAATAACGCAATGAATGTTATTCAACTGTCAAAATGAAATTCATTCTTAGATACTGTTAGTGTATTACGCAATTACCCCCTGATTAAAAAAAAAACAGTGTGTAGAGGCAGGCCTCCGTCACTTCATGTACTTGCGCGCTATAATTACCTACCGCCCGGCCGAGCGGTCTCGGGCCGTTTGCGGACCATATTCAGTGCGGTTTTCGCAAGCGAAGCGCACGCACGTTATTCAATTTTAATCATTCCATTCGTTTGTACGGGTACCTACAATGCCGTCTGGTGCCTTATGTGCAGTAGATGGGTACAAATCAAGTAAAAGAAGGGATAAACACCTAATATTTTTCCATTTACCTGTCAATGAAGAAAGTTAAGTGATAAACTATTACCATTTTTTGTCGTTTCAAAATTATTACAGTCAGCACCAATTTATTAAAAACATATTTTACCTTTATTCGATACAATTTTAAACTACCGAACATATTCACAGTTCTCAATAAAATAGACACAAATAGTTATGTTAATTTAATTTTATCGAAGAGGCGGCCCTGCGATTGCTGTGGGATCGCGCGGTGCGAAGCAATCACAACTGTACGCTTGAGCATTTAGGCACATTTTAGCATGCAGCGGTTGCTGACGCGACGGAGTAGGCTATTATAGCAATAGGTATTGGAAATTTTCTACTGAGTGAAGTATCTGTTACGTAGTAACTATTTAGTAATCTGTGGTAGAGGTCAGTGGATGTCTATTTCGTTCTGACCTAAAGCGCGGTCACTGTCGGACTGCATAGAAAAGAAAGAGAAGCGCGATGACACAACGCTGGTAATTTATTGCAAAATATGAAGCAATTATTTAATTACAAAAAATCTATTATTTGGACTTAAAAATTAAAACACTAGTTATGTTATGTTATGTAGCTTGTAGAATAATCTGTCAAAAAATCGGAATGATTGTATGTATATTAGTATGGTTTTTAATGTAAAAAGAAAGTTTTTAGAGGTATCTTTATGATTTTTTCCTATTGTATCAAGTTAGTTGTATTATGATTTTAACACACTATCTACCTAGCATATATCCTGAAGAATATTTATTAACTGATTTTGTTTACTGTAGTCGATCATACACTTTTATTGTTTCTAAAACTTGCGTTTTTTGTGTTTAGGTCCTGTAAGCCCCTTAAAGTGCACAAATGTGACCGCAGGCACAGGTGCACTCACTGTTCTCTGATCCCTCACTTGCATAGTCCGATGGGACGGCAATCCGACACGACCGGACAGAGATCAGACGCAGGATCAACGGCTTAACGTGTTTTCCAAGTCATGGGAGTACCACACCGCCAACTTCCAAGCTTCGGGCTACCCCCGCCCGCCTATTACATGTGATTTAAACACAAGTGGTGAAACGAGGGTCTATTGTAGGCACACCTTTGCCTAACCATTCGCAGATTACAAGCGTGATGTTACGTTATGTATTGGTAAATAACTGATCACACTCGTCCACTTTACTGATTAACTAGGGATCGATTTCCCCCCCTTCCCGTATATCCGATTGAGTTGAAATGTTCTTACGTGTAGTTTTGATACCAATTTATTTATGTAAATAATTTTCTAGTTTCACATTAGAAGGCTAAAGTGACATTCTGCCAGCGAAAAGTTAAACAAGTATTTGATTAACATTCCCTTAGTACCGAGAAGCTGTGTCCATCCTGTACGCGTAGCATGACCACCGTAGAAACGGGTTTTGTCGATGGAATAATAGGTAAAATGACAGATTGTAGAAAGATTTCTACCGTCTCATGGGTAAATGCGGTCGGAGAGACTTTTGAAAAAGCCAAGTAAAAAGTCGTAATTCGAGCATATTCGAGGTTTGGCTGTCGCCTATTTCCTCTTCCAATATTGGACCAATTTAAAAGATATTTCATAAACTGAATAAGAAGTATCCCTAAGTAAGTGTCCCTATGTTTTTCTTTTTTCATTAATATTTGTCAAATTCGTACACTATATAGGCCTCTGTTTACAGCGGTTTAAATCGGCATTTTATGAGGGTTCTAGTGTTTATAAAAATAATGTATTATCAAAAAGGAAAACATCAGGACATACAAGTAGTCTATATTTATTATTTTGGAAAAAATCATTACTTTATGGTCATTAACCAGAAAGAAAACAGGAGAGAGCGTGTCTATGGAGAAACGACCATCCGCATTTCCACTTAAGCATGGTGATGAAGAAAAAAATGTTTCTATTCTTCAGTCAACAAAAGACTACAATGCTTTGAAAGCGATTACCACTTGTCTATGCCCTCTGGCTATAAAATATAGAAAGTTAACGTAAAATATACTACTGAACCAAAACAAGTCGAAACTATTTCACACTACACAGTCTTCAGTAATTTTTATCGTCCTTTTATATGCAATATAGGGTGATTATTCCCCATTATTGTCCATTATCGTCTAGACTGGACCATTACGTTTTATTGTTATGACTATTGAAATAACTGTGTTGTCACATTCGTCATATTCGTCTGCCAACTAAATTTATGTTTTATGAATTCACTAGTGACTGCCTCATCGGTCTAGTAGTCATGAGCGTGACGGTTCTTTTCCCAAGTCAGTCAAAGTGTTATTGAGTTTTTCCATCTGAAATTTTTCAGTAGCAAAACTTTTTTATTCTGTATAACATGTCAAGAGTATTCCGTCAACAAACTTTGACAAGATGCCTATTGATACGGATGACGATAAGAAAACAACTTACATCGAGAGTTCAGACACTATTAGTACACACTTTAATACTACAGTACTACAATTTAATAGACATTGTTGACTTTGAAAGGAAAATGAAAATTATTTGTATAAACATGATTTATATTATAAATCTCACGGTGGAACTATATTAAAATTTCAACTTAGTAATGGAAAACAATTTGTGATAATGTGCCCGCCTATGTTCACAGCTACGGATGACATCAACGTAGGTATTATAGCTATTACACCACCACCGAATCAACTTATCTAATATTTTATTAAGCCATGTAAAAACCTTCTAATAGGAAAAAGAAATAAAGAAAAAAATGGCGCGTTGTCACTGCACGGGGCTCATCCAGAGTTGCGTCAGTCGCGCTGGTCAGAGGCGCGGGCGGGCGACGTCGGCGACCGCTGCACCGGAGTCTGAATTAGCACCCGGTGGGTCGCTTCCCATTATATTAGACTTAGTATGGCACTTGCCATCTGTCTATCCAAAACATGACGCGCTTGAACAGTTAATTTCTAGGAGTTGATGACCTGAGTAAAGGCTCCTGCAAACAGGCGCGACGCGCGACGCGAATCGCGCGCGACACAAAGGCACCGCTCGTTGCGCGACTTGCTGTGCCTTTGTGTCGCGCGCGATTTAATCGCGTGTCGCGCCTGTTTGAAGGAGCCTTAATGTGGGTGCCTCTGCCTAATTGTTCAGGGTTTATAGGTGGAAAGTTATGTAATAAATTTACTAGTGACACTTGCTTCACGTTAGTGCTAACTACTGATGTGGCGTCAATATATTGAAATTGCTGTGACATTTTTAGACATTTACCTAAATTATGGTGAAAACTGCATCAAAATCCGTTGTGTAGTTTAGAAGAAATAAACAGAAATACAAACACGAAAAGTGATTTTATTTTTTAATATATACATAGTATGTTATAGATATTTCCACTAGATGTGCACGCGGCTTGGGCTATAACGTAAAGATTCTTGATTTTTTAGATTTATGAAACGCATGTACGTGACTAAAAGAATAGACATAATCAGCCTATAATATTCCCACTGCTAGGATAAGAAATAAAGAAAGAAAAATGCATTTATTGGCATTACAGCAAAATAAAACTATAAAAAACAGAAAACAAAGATGCCTTTTCTCTTGACTGTACTTACCTGTCAAAAAGAGTAAACCTGGATAAAGTGGATAACACAGAGATTAAAACAGAAGACGAACTAGCAGGGGATCGAGGAAGGGGAGGAGGGGTTCAGGGTATCAGACCGGAATAAATCCCAAAAGGGCCTCAGTTCAGCATAATGTCAGATGACAACACAAGGTGTACCACCTGACGCTGATTTTCAGCTGTGCAACTCATTGGATATGATACATGCAGAATTGGATACATGCCTCCGCTCTGTGAGAGGGAGTGGGCCATTATCCACCAAGTGAGCCCAGTACAGGGGGCTTACTCTCCAAACTAATTTTAATTCCAATGAGATGCCAATATGATTCCAATGTTAATTATACAGTCACGTGATTCGGTACTCTTGAAAACAATATTGTCAACAATTACCCCACGCCAAGCCCGAACCCAATTCCACTTAGTTCTCCAAAATGGACACCCAATCTAAAAATCATTTGGCGCTAGCATCGAACTCAAGAGTACGAAACGTCACAATTCCATTCCAATGTCGATCTATCGGAATTAAATTGAAGAGTAAGCACCCAGGTCGGTGGTAAGCTCTCAGTCTTGGTCAGCTCCTAAAATATTTCGAGGACTATACAATACGGAGGTGGGATCCTGTGGTTTCAAAAGTGACTACATTTCTACGTGACTTACCATTGCATGCCAAACAAAAGCCTATTTACATGTAACGACTGTTCACCTCGCAATGTTTGTCGTATCGTTATCGAACCGCACTGTGTGAATCTATGTTATTGTTTGCTTCCTGCTCCAATTTCAAGTAAATTCATATTTATTTGAAGGGTTTATCATGGTTATAAATAGGAAATTATTTATATTTTCATTATCTTGAAAAATGGTGTGGCCTGGGTGGGGTCTTTTTCATAAGGATTAATGATGTTTTTGGGATATAAAAAATATATTATAACCGAACTTAAAAATGAGGTTCTTATTTCAAGGCTTTACAACTTCTAATAACAGTTATTGATACTCAAAAGGCATAAAAAAAATTTTAGAATGTTTCTTGATCGCTTGACGATAATTTATTGTTGATGATTGTCTTGTGTCTGTCATGCATGACTAATAGTAATAATAGAATTTATATTTAATCTTCAATTGAATTTATATCAAATCATTAGAATTTTATAATCATATTTTAATTATAATTATTTAATAATTTGTATGCCCAAGTGGCTGATGAACATTGTAATTTGTAATGAACACCTGTATGTAACCTATGTATCACAAATAAACGATTAGATTTGATTTGATTTGAAAAAAGTCACCCATCTCCAAAATGACCGCAACCAGTCCCGTTTAACCTTGCAGTATCAACCTTCAAAGGGCACTTTACTGTAAGTACTCGTCTAGCTACGTATTAAGGCTCCTACAAACAGGCACGACACGCGATATAATCGCGCGGGACACAAAAGCACCGCTCGTTGGGCAACTTGCGATGCCTTTGTGTCGCATGTCGTGTCGCGTCTGTTTGAAGGAGCCTTTATGGGTGTGGATATATATTTAGGTATTGTATAATAAATGATTTTGAAACTTACTCTTCCAAGTGTTACAGTTCTCGTATTGCATCTCACAGTAATTTCCGAAGTTTTTAAAATCCCCATCATAGCTTCGGGCGCAGATTAGTTGTTCTCTGTAAAAATAAACAGTAGATATTTAGGTGAATTTATTCCATCACCACTACTCTTAAGATGGTAATATCCAGGAATGAAATAAAAAACGAGAAGAAATGTAACATTCCGCACTGGGCCGTCGTGGTGGATTACGGCCCACTCCGTCTTAGTGTGCATACATTATTACGAGCATCCCGCGTCAATGGCAGGCAACTACAGCCAACTACAATGCGTGCCACGAAAGATGAGACTTGACACACCAGGTGGTTTGACATGCGCAGTACACGATTTTAGGTATCTTTGGCGGTATGAGGTCTGAGTGCGGGACGGGACCGGACGTCATAGGGGCGGCGGAAAGAGCGGGGGAGGCGGGGTCAAGTCTCATCTTTCGTGGCACGCATTGTACACCCGTCGACGTCCGTCTTCGACGATTGCAGTAATTACCTTTGTCGGTAACGCATGTCGCTCATGTGTATGAGCACTTACAGAGTTGAACACCAGCAGTGGGAACATTTTATGCTGATTATGCTATAGATTTATGCCCAGTGGCATCGGGCGGCCCCGACTTATGCGTCGTAGTGTTTTTTTTTTGTAATTTTGTTAGCAATTTTATATAATTTTTATTTTTAATATTTTGATATTTTCATAACCATTTGACAATTTTATATTTGACGTTTTATTATTTTTTATACGATTCTGACATTTTTATAATTTATTGACGGTTTATTTTTTTAATGAGTTCTTGCATTTTTAAATTTAATAAATCACAGTTTTATTTTGGGTTTTTATCTGTTTTGAATTTAATATATTTATAAGTTATTTTAATTGCATGAGTTGAAACTATGGACTTGAATTATGTCTGAGAAAAAAAGTATAAGTACCTATTTACAATTTGTAATTTCTTTCATCACTTGCTCTCAAAGCGGTAAAAGAAAACAACGTGACGAAGCCGACATATACTACATATAGAATTAAAAATTCGATGACAAGTGATATTTACCAGCCCGCATTGGGCCCGCGTGGTGGATTATGGCCCACTCCCTCTCACAAAGAGGAGGCCTGTGTCCCAGAACGGAACGTTAAGGGCTGATTATGTATGGAGAAAAAAAAAATTGAAGCAACTTACTTGTAAGCCTTTGGACATCGATCTATAAAGTTTTTGCATCCTTTCACGAAGAAGTCAGTTGCAAAGAACTGAGTATCTTGAGGATAATGGATGACTTCCTTCCTGTACTTCTTAGCTTCAATGCCATGTAGTAGTACGCAGATACCGAAGACAAACCCTGAATCGAAAAAAGTAAGGTCAGAAAAATGTTGGATCATCATCTGCCTAGCCCTTTCCCAACTATGTTGGGGTCGCCTCCAGTCTAACCAGATGTATGTAAATACCAGTATTTCATATGGAGCAACTGCATATCTGACCTCCACAACCCAGTAACTGGGTAATACGAAAGCCTTCGGTATGACTGGTTGCCAGACTTTTGGGCTTTTGAAAACACGTGACGACTGCCAAAGGTTTACGAATGACAGCCGGGACAAACGGCTTAACGTGCTTTCCGAAGCACGGGGGGTATCCGCGGACCAACCGCGGCAAGCGTAAAGGCTCGTACACAAAGGCGCGACGCGACACGCGACACAAAGGCACCGCAAGTCGCGCAACGAGCGGTGTCTTTGTGTCGCGCGCGATTCGCGTCGCGCGTCGCGCCTGTTTGCAGGAGCCTTAACTTAATCTCATCGATCGACCGTGCCACTGTTATTACTTAGGTACAGCCATCAGAAAAATGTTGGATATCAAAAACGAAACAATCTTTTTTTGGGTTCCGTTACCAAAATGCAGAAATGGCACCGGTACAAGCAATCCTACGCCGTCTATCTGTCTGTCAGTGTGCCTGTCACTAGGTTATACCTTTTCAACAGTTCTAATAATAGTAGTAGTGTAGTGTAGTGTAGTGTAGTGTGTGTGGGGGTGTGTGTAATGTGTGTAGTAGTGTTAGATATTAGTAATTAAAAAAGGGCTCCTGGCTTAATTAAAACAGCCATACGAGTCGATCAAAGGTTAAGCTACGCTTGCAGCGGTCGATTCGTGGAAGGGTCACTGCTGTCATTCGTTGAATTTTAGCAGTCGTTACGGGTAGAAACCCGAAAGTCTGGCAACCAGTTTTGTGTTACCCATAACTGGGCTGTGGAGGTCAGATAGGCAGTCGATTCTCTCAACTGCATCTGATTAGACTGGAAGCCGACCCTAACATAAACACAACAAAAACAACATACATTTTACATTATTTATAAAGTTTGTTAATGGCCGCCGAAAAAAAGGCTCTTTCACAAAATAGTTGTGAAGGCTCCCGGGATCCTGCAGACAGGCGGGAGGCGACGGTGCGACGCGATTGTGATAGAACAATTTCTTTGAAGTTTTCTTATAAATTGTTCTAATAGAGTCGTGTCGCACTTGTCTGCAGGAGTCTGGACGCTGTAACGTGTGACTTGCCTACAATAGATACATTTCAGTACCTATATGTTTTTATTATAGACTATAAAAAACAACGGTACTGGCACGAAAACTTGATAGTTTTATACTGAGCCGCAAAACCGAAATTGTTTTCTTATAATAAAAATACAATCGAAATAAGATCGAATCGATAAAGATATTTGGGTGCAAGGATTTTTATCAAGTTTTCTTTCAAAATAGAATGATGGCTGGCTGATCCTGTGTCTGATCCTCAGGTCAAGCAAAGTATTATTTTATTACACTAATATTATAAAGGCGAAAGTTTGTGAGAGTGTGAATGAGGGTGTGTGTGTGTTTGTTTATATGTTTGTTACTATGTTTGTTAGTTTTTTTACGTTAAGATAAGATTGCGACTTGAATTTAAACATTTTTTTAAGCACGAGAAATGGCCTCCTGTTTGTTGTCGGATTTAGAATAAAATCTTTGACTATAAAACTAAAACACTCAAACGTGGACACTACAAAAATCCGGCAGCGACTGCCTTATGCGTATAGATGGAGTCACACTGGACTGCCTTGGGTGGTGCGGGGGAGGACGCTACTGAGTCGTAATAATAGAGAGGGTGCCTATCTACTAGACTGACTTGCAAGCGCTTGATCAGCGCTGGACTGGTTTGAAATTAGTGTGATCAACTGCCTAGCCTTTTCGAACTATGTTGGGGTCAGCTTCCAGTCGATGCAGCTGAATACCAGTATTTTATATGGAGCGACCGCCTATTTGACCTCCACAACCCAGTAACTGCCCGAAAGTCTGACAACCAGTCTTAGACTGGTTGTCAGACTTTCGGGCTTCTAACTACCCGTCACGACTGTCAAAGATCCACGAATGACAGCCAGGACCAACGGCTTAACGTGCTTTCCGAGGCACGGAAGGGTCAAGGTATGTAAACATGTTCACCCATCCACAGACTAACCGCGGCAAGCGTAGCTTAACCTGATCGATCGACCTGTGCGGCTGTTATTATTTAGCCACGGGCCCCTCAGGCGAAGCCATGGGTATTAGTTAATAATAAGTTGATTTTCAAAAGTATTATATTAATACATTACCCACCACCCAGCCACACATGATTATGTTCTTAGTACTGTAATTTTAAAAGAAAACTGTTCGAAGGGAAACATAAATTTTACTGAGCTTGTTTAAAAATCGGTGTGGTAATTTCAGGTTTGTGGTGTAACGATTTAGCAGGGCGATAGATTTGAGTAGCTTTCCAGCAGATTTTTACTGAATAGGTATTGAAAAAAGAAACTTTTGTATCGATCATCATAATAGCAGTTACTATTACTTTTTTAAATACTTATAAATTACATTTTAAAATATTTTATTAAAAAAAACATTTCTAAATATGTATATAAATGGTAATGATAAATGATTTTATTTTGTAAGTAGGTTTGCACAAACACTTTTACACGTCTATCATATATTTTTTAAACTAGATGAGATCGGCGTTTCCTATCTGACTACTCTGAGAAGAAAGGCCGAAACAAACTCAGAGGTCACAAGACCACAAGACCCTTTTTATAAAAAACAGTAGCCCATTGGTATCGAGAACAAGGTCTAAGCTACTGGCGGTCAGGGCTCTAGAGAGAGGAACCTCCTTACATAATAAGCCTATAATGTTCCCACTGATGGGACACTGGTCTCCTCTCGGCGAGAGGGAGTCGGCCGTAATCCACCACGCGGGCCCAGTGCGGCTTGGTAGATGTCAGATGTCTTCGAATTTTTAGTTCTAGGACATGCCGGTTTCCTCACGATCTATTCCTTCACCGCTTTGAAAGCAGTGGTGATTGATTAAATAATTTACACGAAGCAAAGTGCCTGTCAGGATTTGAACCTCCTTAAAATGCGATTCTTTATTACACTTAGACTGGCATAGCTTTTGCGGTTATTCACATTTTAGCCAGCCTATTTTTTCAGTAATAAATCAAACAGTGAAAACTTAGGGGAAGTGAGCTTTAAGTGAGATGGCATTCCACCTGATGTTATCCGAGATTGTGTCTGCCCTTCGTGCCCTTTTTTTTGTATCGTTGAGAAATTCTCATGCATACTGCACTACCACGGGGAGATAGTGCAGTTATGTGGGACTCTAACCCACTAAAACTCCACGATGTCCTCCTCTGCTGCTTACGGCGGGAACACGGGCACGCGTTTGCACTCATCCGTGAACCCGCCGCGGCTGTCCGTTGCCGGACCCTCCTCTGAGGAGTACTCCCCATCACCGGCGCACCAGAACACATAGCACGCCATGACCACCCAAGGGGACCTTCTTGCCCTAAAACAAGCAACTAAAGCAACCTCTCCGCTACTACCGATAACGCCATGGAAGTGGCGAAGTTTTGGGCCAACACAATTTAAATAACTATATCGTGCCAGCGACATGAAGGAGAAGAAGATATAATTCCTTGGTATTGACTATTGTCAGCTCACGTCGCAAAAGTTTTCTCGGTGTGAATTTGACACAGATGATAAAATGTTACAGTTAGTTTCAAAACTTTAATTATTAAAAATGAATGTTCATTTGATCATATTTTTGTATCTAGCTATCGCTACGCTAAACAGTGTGCCACCCACCTAAGCACCACGCTATAAATTTTACTATTTTAATAAAATAAAACTGGTCCTAAATCAAATCTACAGTTTATCGAAACGAAATTTTATAATCAAACGAAAAATAACAATCCGAAATATACTTTAGGTAGTACGTAAAATTCTATTATAAGCAATACCTATTCTCGTTTTATGAAAATGTACTTAAGGGGCGCCCATAAATTACGTTAGGTGTTTTTTTTTAATTTTCTGTCCCTCCCTCCCCCCCTGGTGAGATTTCGTGAGATTTTATTCAACCCCCTCCCCCATCCCCCAATCTCACGTGAGATTTTTCAAAATGTAGGTTTCTTACGTAAACGCGTTGGATTGTTATTGTAAAAAGAAAAAAATCTGATTAAATTGAGCTATTTGGTATAAAACAAATATGGTGGTTTGACAGTCATGAGTCAGTAGAAGTATAACGTCGAAGTATGAATGAAATTATTTTCTTTGGAACGAATTAGTGAATGATCTTAATCGTATTACGATATACGCTTAAGATTTAATCTTAAGCATGTACAATCTGGATTAAATGGACTAAAATAGTACATTTTTTTTTGTTTCAATCAGAAAAAAAATTGCGTGATATTTCCCGAGACCCCCCCCTCTCTCCAACGTAAGATTAGATGAGATTTGACTCGACCCCCTCCCCCCCTTAAACATCTCACGTAATTTATGGACGCCCCCTTACTTAGTACCCACGTTTTTCATAAATAACAACTGAAAATATTAAATGTTTAGAACTACGAACTTACGTAATATTCTGAGAAAACTGTCTGCAAACTTTACTTAATAATAATTTATACCAGCCTAATAGTGCCCTAAGGTTGCAAATTGAACCCCAATTCTGTAGGTTTTGGTCATTTTTATTCCCCGCGTAATCTTACCACGACGTGCAAAGCACGTACGGTGGTCAAGGGTGGTATTTTGAGTGTTCAAGCCACCCATACACATCAAATCCACCATAAAGGCTCCTTCAAACAGGCGCGACACGCGATAAAATCGCGCGCGAAACAAAGGCACCGCAAGTCGTTCAACGAGCGGTCCCTTTGTGTCGCGCGCGATTATATCGCGTGTCGCGCCTGTTTGTAGGAGCCTTAACAATAAGATAAACCAAAATGCCAACCGTACATAGAAATCGAAACGCATAGTTTTCTAAACTCCCCCATTGCTCACGTAGATAAGCGATTTTCAAGGAAATTGCTGTATTTACGTATCTGAGGCGATACGTGATCTGCAACCATTTGATGAAATCCAAGTCTTGGTTGGAGACAGCAGAAAGCTATAAGAAGATAAGTGGGAGAAATTTTTAAATTGTGGATTATGATGAAATGCTTTTCTATATTGATCTTAGGTTAGTACCTAAAGTGGGGCGATGTTGTTTTTTAGGGTTCCGTACTTTAAACGGAAAAACGGAACCCTTATAAAATCACTTCGTTGTCTTCGTTATGCATGTATTTATTGTATTATGTAAATGGTACACCACGGACTACCTACAGTATTTGTCTGTCCTTCCCCTTTTTAAATCCATCCTAAGGTTGTCTTTAAAAGATCGCTCTTAGCGATAAGACCGCTCATAGTGTCACCCTTTTTCACAGTTTCTATATTTATGTCTGTAAATTATATGGTGTACATAATAAAGAGTATTATATTCTATTCGTTTTCTCGGGAACGCGTGGAGTTTTCAACTTGCAATTAATGTCAAATACTCAGGGCTACAATCCCTCGAAGCAGTGACAAAATAAAACTTCTAAGTCAATGCAATCAAAAGATACTGGCGTTTATTAAAGCCTATAGGGTACTTCTCGTTGACCTAGAATCATGAAATGTGGCAAGAAGCAATGTCATGTAGCAATAAATAAAGGTATAAATCCGAAAACCTTAAATTTGTAGTTATATTACAATAAAAAAATCCGTGATAATATATTTACATACCTACAAAATACGGAGCACTCGGTGCGTGAGTCCATCTCGCACTTGACCAGTTTTTTTTTAAGTGCCCTGCGGTTTTGAGGTTTCCTGTTAATTCCGGATTAGGTTGCAGAGGAGAAATCTATACCTACTGTGTGCCCTGCGCTACCTCGAAAACCTACTAAGCGAGCGAAAGTGATGCAATTTCTTTTGAAATGCAAAAGAAGAGAGATGGCTATAACGTGTGTGCGCTCGGAATAAAACGATGTATGTACAGACGCCAGCACATCAAGCTACCCGAAACTGTAAAATTTTCCCAATCAACTTTGAACATTATGCTTTGGCGATAAAATTGAAAATCTATTAAAGAAATTTGACAGATTGTAGTAGCTTGATGTGCTGGCGTCTGTACTTTGAGTAAGTTTTAATATGATAATTTTCTATGTTCAAAAGTAAAATTCCATTGAAAACTCATTGCAATTTTATTGTATTGAGAAAAATTCATTGACTCGTGTATTCCTTTTACATGATACTAGACCAAAAAGTCAAGAAACATAATTATACCAAAATGTTAAATCCTTATTCCACATACTTAACAAGTTACACGAAATAGAAAAGTCACATTTCTTTTGTGATTAAAATTATAAAGTATATTTATTTCTTTAAATTAAAAAACACTACACGTTAAAATTAAATTATGTTTTAAAACTCAACGAGTTCCGTGTTTCCTAGCTGACTATTCTCAGAAGAGTTATTTTATTTATCTTTTAAATAGGTTCATTTATACATCGTGTTCCGGACGATATACATAAACTTCGACCAGATGTTCAGACCATGGAAATAAGCATTTTTCATTATGGACACATTAATGAATTCTTATTTTTTATTTTTTGTTAATTTTCATACAAACTCAATACTTCTGACGTTTCGTGTTTCGTTTATGTGAAATAAAATATTTAGTTATTTTTTGAAAGAAATACCAAAACAAACTCACAGGGCTTTTTTTAAGCCTTTTTTAAAGTTCAGACATAATTTTGGTCAGGCTATATGAGGACAATGTATATTGACGTCATTCTTCTGTTGCAAAGCTAATGCTTTGCTTAATTTTCTAAATATTTTTTTTTGTATTGTAGACTAAAGCAACCCTAGTACACTTTAGTAATCACATTAAAAAAAAACGAATCCACAACTGCATGCTTATCTAATTCGCTGCTGAAGTTCGTGGTGGGTGCGCCGGGAATGCTGTTTAACACCAAATAACTTTTATTTCCACTTTTCCGTAGCGTATAGTTTAAAAACAGTTAAAAATTTGGAAAAAGTGGATGTACAAAAGTTGTACAGAATTTTATGAGCTTTCATTTGGTATGCAAAATTTTTCCCTAAGATGCACTGTTTTTGATTTATATGTGAGAAACCCAAAAGTGGGAACTTTGTGTAAGTACCCCTCCCACTCAGGCTCACCTCCTAGATGTCAGGACTTTTAGTATATTCACTCCTAAGCACCTTGAATAAGTTTCTGAAGGAATCGCTTAGGTCCCTCCTGACGCACTCTACAACTTCTTTATTGACTGGACTAATATAATTTTTCCCCTGATTATTTTTTTCGCTAATTTCTCCTTAAAAATTCAATGTGCCTAGCCTTATAACAACTATGTTGGTATTGGCTTCCAGACTAACCGAATGCAACTGAATACCAGTCCACTATTTCACATGAAGCGACTAACCTATATATCGTCCACAACCCAGTTACTGGGTTACACTTTGGTAAGACTGGTTGTCAGACTTTTGGGCTTCTGACTACCCGTAACAATTATGTACGAATGACAGCTGAGAACACAGAACCGGTCGATGTGTAGGATATGTTTGAGGAGTCCTATGTTTAACAATGAACGTCTTTCGGCTGAAATGATGATGATGATGACAGCTGGGATCGATGCCTCGATATTTAATGGACGGTGACCCATCCACGATACAACCGTGGCAAGCATAGCTCATCCTTCGATCTCACTGTAGGAAAGGTAATTTCACTCAAAATCTGTTATCATTTTGTGACGAATGAGAATTTTTATTATCTGTTTAGGACAGCCTAAACAAATAAAAATTAAAATAAAAAAAAAGATTTTTAGTTTTTATTTAAATAAAAACGTAATCTAAAAAAAAATAGAAACACCCGAATTGAGAACCTCCTTCTTTTTAGAAGTCGGTTAAAAAAGAAAGAAAAACGCGAAATAAAAAGAAAAAAATAAATTGAAGTGACATTTTAAAATATATGACGGAGAAGGTATAGTGTCTTGTTATTATCAGCCATATTTAACTATTGTGGGCGTACAGTGGGTATGTGTTGGTTATTGCGCAATAGAAAAACCGTTTGCAGTTCAAATAAGATTATAATTTCACGAACAATTTAGTCACACTAGCAAATTACACACTGTACCTACACGACACAACCAGATACGGAACGCTGGACAGTTTCTAAGCACATGTTGTCCGTACGATGTCCAATGTCCAAGCCCAAAGTCCAAAGTGAGCTCCACATCGTTCTGTCGAGCTGTTTTCTAACCCCCACGGACTCAGGCTAGACTCTGTCAAGCGCCGCCGGGTGGCGCTAGCGTTCCGAATAGTCAAATGCATGACCGGATGCGACATATACATAAATAAATTTTAAACGCTTGAGGCATCGAATTTTTCAGACCCCTATCAGTCCCTGTTGCAAAAAAAAAAAAATATTTTTATTACTTTCTTATTTGCAAAATAGTTGGGTAAACGTCACCTAAAACTATTCCAAATTTCAAGTTGATATCATTAGTCGTTCTTGAGATATACAGCTGTGACAGACAGACAGATTGAGTCTCACCATAAGGGTTCCGTTTTACTATTTTGGTACAGAACCCTAAGAATATGTAATCCGTCATCTTGGAGCGGCGGCCATATTGAAATTATTACAATATTGAGAATTGCACATTGTATTGTAACCAGGGTCCTAAAGAGGCCACTTTGGCAGAATCGTAAAAGGATAACGTTATGAATCAAAATATGTTGAAGACACTCCGTGTTTTCCTTTTTTTCGCTGCACTACGTAGGTATAATCAATGAGACAGGGATTGGATTTGGATTGGACTGATTAGTATTTCAGCAAAGACAAAAAAAATACTGAAAAATCCTACATCAATGGGATTTGATTCGATTAATTTAACAGTTAAATGTCCATTACGAATCATAATGTTATCCTTTTATGATTCGCCAAAGTGGCCTTTTTAGGCCCCCTGAACTAAACGTGTATGCAGAATTTCAGCTCAATCCAACCCCAACAAAGAGCTGAAAAATGGTTTGCTAATTTTGACGGACAACTTACTTAAATACGAACAGTGCAAGTTGAATAATAAATAATAAAAAAGCATGGAAAAATAAATAAAAAGCTTGTAATAATATAAATATTTCTCATTCGTCACAATAACATGCAAATCCTTACCATTTGTAACAAAAATATGCTTTATATTTCAGTTAAGTATACAAACAGATTTTTTTTCAAATAAATGTTCCCGGGTATAGCCCGGGATAACAAACGGGTACTAAATCAGTATAAACTGGATATAAATATGAGTCTGTGTGATTTATGTTCTTTATCTAGGTATATACAAATAAATAAAATTGGAGTTTCTACTTGTAATATTAAAATAACCGCTTTTTACTAAATGCTGGATGTATACACGGTACATATGCCAAAATAAGATTTTTTACAATTTCTGTCTGTCTGTTTGTTCCGACTAATCTCTGAAACAGCTGAACCGATTTTGACAGGACTTTCACTAGCAGATAGCTGATGTAGTAAAGAGTAACTTAAGCTACTTTTATTTAGAAAAACAAAATGCGGTCTCACAAAAAAATATTAAAACCAATGAAATTAAATCTATACATCTTCTATACAAATAAATAAAATTGGAGTGTCTATTTGTAATGAGAGCACATTCAGCCGATTCAGAATTTAGCAAAATTCTTCTTGATGTTGGAGAGGGAAAGTGTCCAGAAGAAAATAGTACTCATGATATAAAACTACCTACCGGTCTTTGTCAGGTTGTGGCGGACACTGAAATTTTAATACATAGTATTTATGATGATATTCACAATCTCAATATCAAAGAAGATTCGTGGTTATGTGAAAGATCAATTTTGAAAGATCAAAATTGAAATTTAAAAAAAATCTTTGCTTCTATTTCTATTTATTGTATAGCCGCAGTTAGTAGTTACACATTCAGCGAAAATTTCAAGTGTCTACCTATTACGGTTCAAAAGATACAGCCCCTGACGGAATGAAGGCGGAGTCTTGGTCTCCTGTTCTCGTCTCATAAGGTCCCGTTGGCACACTTTAGGTACGGAATATTTCTAAAGTGTGCCAAATTTGCATATATATAAGCTGTCACGTCCTTTATGCCTGGAGGCTTTTATTTAGGTGTTAAATTTTGTTTTCATATTTTTTTTTTCATTTGCTTGAAGGACATACGGCAAATAGTTTAATTTAATGTTCTGTGTCTCGTAACATTGACTATTTTGCATACATACTATTCTATAGAAGCAGGTTTTTTTTGACTGAACAGACAGCTTTGCTGCTGGGGAGTTTGTTGCGCCTCTTCTTCTTCCTTTGCATTGGTAAGTGGTGAAGGGTGGACGTTTTGGCGGTCTGTTTTATGTAACTTCGACGTTCCAAAAGTGCTGATTCCCAGTCTAATTTGAATAACTGTCTTTTGATTTTGATTTCAAACCCAAAAAGACAGGAACTACGTGCCAAAGTTCATCCTATCAATTAGGTCATCAAGGTATTAACCAGCTACTTCCATGGCAAGGTCACGCGATGATGTCGGTTATTTTTCACGCACAGCTTTATATTTAACTGTCGCTTATTAATGGGTAAACGGTTAATATTCTAATCGCGATTTGCATGCCATGATCTGACTGTTATCATGCCCTTTAGCACTTAAGAAGTAGATCTTTGTTAACAGTACTTAGCTTGACATAGATTTTATACATTACTAGCTGACCCGGCCACGCGTTGCTGTGGTAGACAAATAATTTGCAATAAAATAATATTGCGATTATAAATGGAGATGTGAGCTATCCTAACTTTCAAGTTGGATCAAACTGGACACGGTGTACAATTTGATTAAAATCGGTTAAGTAGTTTAGGAGTCCATCGCGGACAAAGCACGTTAAACCGTTGTTCCCGGCTGTCATTCGTAGATCTTTGACAGTTACGGGTAATTAGAAGTCCAAAAGTTTGACAACCAATTACAGGATACCATTTCAGGGATAAACCATCGTGATTTTGTAATAAGAAAGAAAGAAAAGTAAGAAAGAAAAGAAGGAAAGAAAATAAAGAATAGACGTTTACTTGCGGCAAAGAAAGAACTAAAAGACAGAAAGAGCAAGTGTGGGGATACTTAATACAAAGCTCCAGCATATCCTGGACAGTCAGCCCCGCTACTACTAACTTGGCTGACTGGCTTATTTTTAGACCATGGTATAAATTACTATTCCCGCATAACTTCTGCTAACGTTGACGTGAAAGAAGTAATAATTGTAAACAGTTCTGTCGTGTTTTCAAAACATTCGTCAGCTTTATGTAATCAAAATTTTAATTAATAGTATCAACGTTGATAAATGTTTGTACGTGCAGAAGGCCAATTCCCCTCATTAAAAACGTTAAAAATCTAGTCAAAATCTCATCTTAGCAACAATCACTGTCAAAAATTGTTCAAAAATGTAGGGAAATTAGAGGTATTTTTGACAGATTGAGACAGATCAGACAGTGAATGTTTTTAAAATTACGACAATAACCCCTCAGATGTTTGGAAATGTTCAGTCATCAGAATCAACAGAAACATCCAATATTCCTTAGAGCCTGAAGACTGGTCTTCAATCAGTGCGTCCTGCCAGTTATGACTTACGGAGTCGAAACATGGACACTCACGTACGGCTGGTCTTTAAATTCAAGGTCGCACAGCGACTATAGAACGGGCTATGCTTGAAGTCTCTCTGAGGGATCGAATCCGTAACGAGGCGATCCGGCAGAGAACCAAAGTTGTCGACATAGCTCACAGAATAAGCAAGCTGAAGTGGCAATGGGCCGGCCATATTAGCCGTATAACCGATGATCAATGGGGTAGACGTGTTCTTAAGTGAAGACAGTGAATCGATAAACGTAAGGTAGGACGCCCTCAGGCTAGGTGGAGCGACGATCTTCGCAGGGTGGCTGGTAGCAGCTGGATGAGAGTTGCCGAAAATCGAGTTGAATGGCGTGCAATAGTTGAGGCCTATGTCCAGCAGTGGACTGCTGTATGCTGATGATGAATCTTCAGAATTAAAAAAAAAAAAAAAATTACAATGAAAACTGAAAGTCCAGGTTTCCTCACGATGTTTTCCTTCAGTGATGTTAGAGATGTCTAAGATAAACTTAGAAAGTACATATAAATTGAAAAAGCCTCGTTCATAATTATGATTAAAGATACTCGTAAGTGCTTTAATATAGTATTTATGAGAAAGACAATACAACAATTAAGGCACAATGAGGAGTCGATAAGTATCTTTATTTATTTATAAAAAAGTTTCATCTTCATAATGCTATATTAATTATTATGAGATGTACATAATTAAATCTCTCTATTTACGTTATGTAAGAATAGAAAGATAGATCGGTAGATATATCGCTGTCCAAGTACAAATGATTGAAAATCTCTCATACACATAAAGTAGCCTTTTTCAATTAGGTATTATTATTAAATTCTTTGTTGCGAGTAACCATGAGACTCAAACAGTGTTAGTAACAATAAAATAAACTTACAACTATGTTAGTGACACAATTACAGCAACAATTACACAAACACACACAACAAAACAATCACTGCTTCCGCATTACAGCTGAGATACCGGAGCAACGACTTATAATACAGCAGTCCAGCTTATCAGCAATAACTCCCAGGATGCTATTGGAACTGGCTCGCAACCTGCGCACCGAGGACGTACATCTTTTACGCATTAAGGTGCTACACACGATAAAATCGCGCGCGACACACAGGCACCGCAAGTCGCGCGTCGAGCGGTGCCTTTGTGTCGCGCGCGATTCGCGTCGCGCGTCGCGTCTGTTTGCAGGAACCTTTAATGCATAAAAGCGATCAACACGCATTTCCGTAAACATCCCCGATGCGCTACAGAAGCGAGGCAGCCCCATCAACACCTTAAAAGCATTATTGTATTGCACAATGAGACTAGAATCAACCATAATCCAGGTAGCTTATGTTTACTGATTTCAAAACCTAGCGACACCAGCTAGAAACAAGGAAAATATAAATCATTTCAGAACGCCGTATCTACACAATAATTTATTGTTATGAGACAGTATGAGACACTGTAAAACATTACCTGGTTTTCTCAAACAGAAAAGTTCCATAATAAAAAATAAAAAAAAAACTCGCGTATATTGGATCATGACGTGTTGACACGATAATGCAATTGCTAGTTATGTGCTCAGTTTAACCTTTAACTAGGGACGTGAGAAATTTATATCACTATAAGGGACATGACGTCTCACAGGCTACTACTTCCAAAGTTAATTTTTGTCATAAAATTTAATTTAGAAGTTTCAAAATTGTGTTAATATTTACCATTGGTATGTAATAAAAAACATATAAGTAAATTTAATCACCAGTTATTACGAATTAAAAAAAAAAAACGGTAATTAACACTTAAAGGTACTTTTCAGTCTTAATTGACATGAGATCTTTATTTTAGCATTTTAATAGACCTTACACAAGTAATATGATAAATTTAACACTTTTTACTCAAAATCTAATCTATCAAAAAACAAAATAACATAAAAAGTACTTATAAAAACAAAAATTAAAACTTTTGACAACTATTCAATTTGGCATTAATTACTCGCAATTTTTGCACAAGGGGTGAGAACATTGTAAGCATACGGGATTGCAACACCCAACACACATGTAAACTGTCATTCTGTGTAGTGTAGCCGGACAAATACTGCATGCCCTTCGCTTGCCCTGACTAGTTTCACGACTTTGGACACCTTCTTCAACCATATTGTCACCCAGAACTCGCTTTATCACTAGCCGTAATTCCCTTGGTAATTGACTGCAGACAAACGTCTTTGCATATGGGGTAGCACTAGCGAACGGGCTAATGACTGTAGAAAATCTACTTTATCTGTAATTTTGGGTTGATGCATATTCTATAGTATAAAAGCATTCATGCCACTCAAGTCCACAATGCGGTAGAATATCACCATTGGCCATCTTCTCGTTCGGCGGCTGCTGGAATAAATGGAGCATTTTTTATCAGCTTCATCAACACCTGCTCCTTTGGTTGAGTTGTAAAAGGTCTCTTTCAGAAATCAAGAAGTCGTCAAAATCACCTTCGCTATCTGATTGGTCTGAAGCCAGCATTCATCATGCAACAGGCCATCATTTGAAGATGAGTTCAATGTTTTTATTGAACTCATCTTCAAATGATGGCCTGTCTACCCGTAATATTTTTCTCTTTGATGAAATCGGGGTTTGGCGTTGACGTTTTCTAGTGTTTTCTGCCATTTTCCACTAAAAATAGAAAAATGGATCAAAAAAATATTTTTATGAGAACTAGGGACATGTAGCCTGACAGGCTACGTCGGATTTTTCAATGAATATTACTCACGTACTAAACAACCCATGACAAGTCTATCTTCTTCCGCAGTCGTTTTAGCACTAAAACAAAAGCTACTAAGATGCGGGGTCGTGGCAAGCGGGGGGAAGTGGGCTATTCTAAGAATTTTTAAAACACGCGACGCCTGTGAGACTCCACGTCACTAGTTAAAGGTTAATATCCGAAATCGGTTCATAAAAAGTTGTTTAATATCCGAAACTCGTATATTTTGCAGATGTAGGTATGCTGAAAATTGAAGAAGCAAATTGAATATTGAATGTGTTTTGCGTTTGTAGGTAAACTATGTTGTGTGTTAGCATATTATTGGTATCGGGATACTCTTCATTTAAAATTAGGTGCGTTTTGCTTATCATAATATGATTCTGAGTCCACCCACCTATAATCTTAACAATAGTAGAAGTCAAGAGTGATTGATTTAGTATAGTATTTTTTTTTGACGTGACAACGTCTAATAAATCGATGAAGCTGGTTGCACTCACGAAAAACATGACTCATGTAGCGTTACCTCGCGGCCTCGCTCTGTAGCGTTCCATGGCGGCTTGAAGTGCAAGCGAATATTAACAAATGAAATGCAACTATTCCATCAGTATTTTCTTATGACGTTGTCACGTTCAACTATCGTCAGTAAACCGACTTTATTTATTAAATTTTTGCTCCACTAGGAATTTCTCCCGCATTGTGGGGTGCGTTTACAAATATCTAAACTCACATACACGAACAAATAATACTTACAGGTCATACAAATATTTGTTTCGTGTAGGAATTGAACCCGCGACACGCAGCGCAGCAGTCAATCGCTTAACCACTGCGCCAACCGTACACCATTTCCATTATATTGAAGATCTATCATAAAATCCAAAAATAAGACACGGAGATTTTGTTGTATTTCCAAAAACAAGTACTTTCATGAGAGCAGAGCTAAGTAATGAGGTAGGATTTGAGCAATGTTAAACATTACTTTAATTCTTATTTCTAGCGGAACATCACCTGCGAGCGTCTCAGCATGTCTTTGTAATTATTTCCGTTCCCATTCCCTAGTTGACTTTTACAACGAGTTGGAAATTATATGTATTTTATGCTCTATTTTCACTTTCAGAGTAACTGTTACTTCTTATAAAATAATAGATGTTTGTTAAGCTTTATGTATGACGGAGAAGGTATCTGTGTCTCGTTATTATCAGCCATATTTTAACTACTGTGGTAGGCGCACTATGGGAAAATTTTGGTTATTGCGCAATAGAAAAACCGTTTGCAGTTCAAATAAAATCAGATTATAGTTTCACGAACAAATTAATCATACAAGCGAATCACACACTGTAGGTACACGACACAACCAGATACGGAACACGGGACAGTTGTCCGTACGATGTCCAATATCTAAGCTCCACATCGTTCTGTCAGGCTGTCGTCGACCCCCACGAACTCAGGCTAGACTCTGTCAAGCGCCACTAGATGGCGCTAGCGTTCCGAATAGTCAAACGAATGACCGGATGCGACATGTATTTATTGCAAATGGTACGACACTGTCTACCTGCACTATTGTCTATACTTCTCTCTTTAAATCCATGCAAAGGTTGTCTTAAAAAAAATCTTTTAGCGATAAGACCGCCCATCGCAATTAATATGGTATACTGCATATAAAACCTTCCTCTTGAATCACTCTATCTATTGCTGAAAACTACATTAAAATTCGTTGTGAAGTTAAAAAGATCTAAGTTAACAGGGAGCGGGAGTGACTTTGTTTTATACATGTAAAGATGAGCTGACACCCAAACACGTTCCGTCTACAGTATTGAGCTGTATTTCTATTTCAAAATATCCGAAAATAAAATTATCGCACGATATTCGCACATCACTAGACTTACAACCACCTACTGTTTACCTTTAGGTACTCTAAAAATCTCTCTTTCCATTTCAGCAACACACATTTTTCACTTACCCACATTACCGAATGTATAATTTAGAGCCGTACCATCTGAAATGTAAATTATATTTAGATTTTGTTTACCGTTTACCGCGTTGGGTTTACCTCTAATTCAAAGTTAGTGTTGAAACTGATTTGCGAACATGGAAATTGGGGCAAGATAGTGATGGGATAGTGAAAGATTTATTTAGTGTTTTTTTACTAAATAATCACTTCTTAGGAAAGTGTGAGTCAAAGATTTAATACATTTATTTTGTGTTTTAACGAAACACAGATGGGTTTGGAATGTCGGATTTTAGATAATAGTTTCCAGTTGGTCGGTTTCTAAAAAGTAGAACTATGTATGTAGAATTGAACAATTGCGACAAAAAAAAAGAATTTTTTAAAATTCGATTTTTATTTAAATTTGAATTATTTTGTTCTTTTTATCAACATCATTGAAAATCTGACCTAGAGACTTATTTATATTTTATATACACAGATGCCAGTACATCAAGCTACTTCAATCTGAGAAAGTATTTAATATGTTTTCAACTTTATCACTAAAGCATAAGGTTCAAGGTTGATTGGGAAAATTTGACAGTTTCGGGTAGCTTGATGTGCTGGCGTCTGTACCATTTTCATTGAGAGCAGTGGTGGCTCAGCGGTGAGTTTGTAGGCCTTAGGTTCGAACCCAGACACGCTTCACTTTGTGTTTTAAGAGATCCGTACCCAAAGGGGAACCTATTACTAAGACTCCACTGTCCGTCTGTCTGCCTGTCACCAGGTTGTATCTCATGAACCGTAATAGCTAGACAGTTGAAATTTTCACAGATGATGTATTTCTGTTGCCGCTATAACAACAAATGGGTACTAAACACAGAATATTTAAAGGGGGCTCCCATAAATAACCCAAACGTGTTTTTTTCAGCGTTTTTGCCTTGTGATACGGAACCCTTCGTGTGTGAGTCTGACTCGAACTTAGCCAGTTTTTTTTCATCACTACCGCTCTCAAAACGGTGAAGGAAAACATCGTGAGGAAACTGGCATGTCCTAGAACCAAATTAGAAATAATTTGAAGATATGTGACATCTACCAACCCGCACTGGGCCCGCGTGGTCCAGTCACTGTTACGGCCCAATCCCTCTCGAGGAGGCCTGTGTCTCAGCAGTGGGAAAATTATAGACTGATTATGTACTATTTTTCATGCAAAATAAAGATGTTCTATTCAATTCTTATACGCATACGCATGTCCTAATTACCACAAAGACCGAGGGGTCTTTTTTCACTGTACACTGTAATAAAATTTATTCCTCATTACATCGGCTATCTGCAGTATCTTTTACCCAGTAACTGGGCTGTGGAGGTCAGATAGGCAGTCGCTCCATGTAAGATACTGGTATTCAGCTGCATCCGGTTAGACTGGAAGCTGACCCCAACATAGTTGGAAAAGGCTAGGCAGATGATGTTATAATAAATCGATCCAGCCTGTCTCAACTTGCTGCCCTCTCCCCAACGACGCCCTAAGCCGAGGTTCGTACCCCACAGGGGGTGCCTTTAGCGTGTAGTCGCTTAGTATACTAAGTAATATAAGCCCCTGGCTGGAGGCTTTGAGTTCTCTCAAGGCAGCCACAGGATAGTCCGGTTAAGTAGTCACGACCTCTCAAGGTCAACTACGAAATGCCGTAGACAAAAAAAAAAATATTGAAATGGAGCTATCTATGTTGATCGATATCACATGTCCTCGAACTTTTGGTTCTAAGTTCCTCACAATGTTTTCCTTCACCGTTTTGAGAGCAGTGGTGATGAAACTAAATACACAAAGTAAAGTGCTTGCTTGGGTTCGAACTCACGACCTACAACTTGTAAGTCGGAGCCGAAACCATTAGGACGCCATTGCTCTCAACTTTCAATTAATACTCAAATTTCTAAATACTATTGACTCAGGTTTTACCAATTTTGATCGCAGAACCATTTGACCTTAAGTAAACATAATCAGACTAGCAGTGCCCAGCGGTTTTACCCGCATAAGTCACGATCCCGTAGGAATATCAAGATAAAAACTATCCTATGTCCTTTCCCGGGACTCAAACTATCTCCACACCAAATTCATCTAAATCGGTTTAGCGGTTTAAGCGCGAAGAGGTAACAGAGAGACACATTTTCGCATTTATAATATTAGTGTGGATTCGGCGAAAAACAAACTACCGAACAGGAGCAACTTCCAAAAAGCGAGCTCTATACTTTATCCATACTCTCTAACCCTTTGGCCTAGCAACAAAGAGAATATAATAGTCTTTGCTTACCAATGACCTCTGTACATTGACCTTTCAGCGCGTGCAACGTAGAAAATGCAAGTGTAACATTATACGGGGAAATTCTACGGATTATATTGCAGTTGTAGCAAGTAAAAGTTTTGTAGTTTCCAGTTTATTTCGGATTATAGAATATTCGTGGTTGAGCTTGTAGCAACCTCAGTTTGTTCAATTTCCTACCAATCTCCCAGCAGCTTGAACATAATATTTTATTTTGTAAACTAAGGTATCTGCTTGATGTAAGAAATAAGTACAGACGCCAGCCTGCTTATCAAGCGACCCGAAACTGTCAAATTTTCCCAATCAACTTTGGACCTTACGCTTTAGCAATAAAGTTGAAAATCAATTAAAGAAATTTGACAGATTGTAGTAGCTTGATGTGCATAGGGTTCAAGTCTTAAGTAGTAATAGAATTTAAAAAAAAACCTGTCAAGATTGAGTCTGACTCGCGCACCGAGGGTTCCGTATTGTGAACCATGAAATGTTTTTAAATTTTCATCGGCGACGCCTATATTCCTCAGAGAATTTTAACACTACGGAATAGAATATTGTAGTTTTAGGTCAGCGCCATCTCTTGACCGATAGTGGATCTATGTAATTTTTGTCATTTCTGAAAAAGTGTGCCATTTAGAGACATCTTTAATTTTTCTGTAATATTTACATAAACTTCTATCACATAGAATAATTTCAGATTTTTTAAATTTGACATTTGACATCTGCATTGACATTACTTAGGGAAGCACCCTACAAAAGGCTCGACCTCTGTTACATCGCACTTAAACATAACTGGTCCAACATTGGTGTACCTACTAAACGTGTACCTCTGCTTAACCTCTCTGGAATTAAAAAGGCGTGACGTTATGTATAGGTGCATATGTTACCAAGACAAAAAAATACAAATAACTTTATGAAAACACCCACAAGAACAAAGCAAATATAATTATCTAGCTGGCCGAATTCGTCCCACATTCCGGAAATTGATCCCTTTGTTCGTACGAAATTGGATCTTCCGTCAGCTCGAATCAGTCGTCACAGCCTCCGTTAGTTCGTCAACCTTATTTTTCTGTCCATTGAGTTAAGGGGGAAACGCTAAAGTAGCCCCCGAAATTCAATTTTGTCATCAACACAACTCTCTAAGACCACGTAACTCCAAAGAATGATGATTTCATGAAACAGTTCTTCTTTGGACTTACGTGGTCTTAGAGAGTTGTTTTGATGACTTTATGATTATAATTCTGTAAATACATATTTGTTACGGCCGCGAATCATATATTAATCAACGTACAAATTTTACTGACCAGCAAATTGCAAAAAACGTAAGAAAATTTGAATTTCGCGGGCTACCTTAGTGCTTCCCCCTTATATGGAAAAAAACACATAGTCTTAGCCAAAAGCGTCAGTTATTTATAGAATTATATACATCTCTCTCTAAGTTCATATTACCCTAATGAATGATTACTTCATGAAATCATGATATTTTTAGCCACTATTGCTGATTCTAATGATAAAAATTCTGTAAAACCATATTTTGTTACTGTCGCGAATTACATTTTAATCAACATACCACCTGACACTGACCTGCGTGTTGGAAAAAACGTAGGGAATATGAATTTCACGGGTTATTTTTTAATACTAGTAAAAAAAAACTGGTCAAGTGCTAGTCGGAATCACACGTAAGGTTCCTTACCACAAGGCAAAAACGCCGAAAAAAACACGTTTGTTGTATGGGAAACAGAATAAAATTTAAGAGCCCCTATCAATTTCGGCGCACTATTAGATTAGGTAATTATAGGAGCGCAGAGTGTCTGTGTGCGTTCGAACTATAAACTGATAATCGTAGTGTGCGTTGAAGCGGGAACAAATAATCTTGGTCCGTAACCGCTATTATTAGCACTCCATAGTTTTACTTACTAGATTGCGTAATACTGGATGGATTTTATGGTGATTATGACATGTTATGTTCAGGTACCCTATAAAAATATCGTAACCTATTACGGCATTCACTATAGTACTCGTAAAACCAAATTATAAAGTGTGACCAGCGTATTATAAGGTACGTCTGAAACGAATTACACGTGTTATTGTTTACGTAATACAGAACGACGGGGAGGTCTGTAGTATTCCCTCGCCATAAGACCGCAGACCATGAGAGTATAGTATAGCAAGTCATTTTGTCCTATTTTATAAAGCTAATCACTTTATTTGTATAGAACAAGGAGAAAACGAGCGGGGCATGGAGGAAAATTACTTTAATATTGAAGATAGCTTTATTCAAACGAAACATTATTTTGTTTATCCAAAAGTACAATACAAAACATTAATATGTATGAATAACATTAACAAATCACAAAGTGTCACACTATTGACATAAAAAAATAAATATTCATAGAGTCTCAAAACTGGTTAGGCGTAGTACAAAATCACTCGCGATTCAAGAATTACGACGGGAGCGGCGAACGTCACAGGCGACACAGGTCCGTCGTCTAGAAGCCTTTGGGCGCGACTGAATGCATCGAGCGAGCGCATCGGTTTATAAGGCATTATTTAGATATTTTACTACAATTAAATTAGTAGTCAAAATAAAAATATAAAAATTGAGTTTGGTAGATAAACATCTCAAATTTTAAAATATTTAACACGTTTTGTTATTTTCAATAAATTCTTACGCGTAGACGACGGTTTTGCACATGACTTTATTGGGATTTTTCAGCGTAGTTAACATTTTTTTACAGGTACTAATACATTAAACTTAAAAAAAATAAATCGTAGACTTACTAATATATTATATGCCTAGTATTTAGGATTTTTTTTCAGATCGTTATTTGCTACCAGTAAGCTAAAAAAGCAATCGAAAAACTTGGTGTTTCGTGATTACGTAAAAACGTGTGTTTGTTTTTTATTTTTTGGAATTTATATTAAGTAGTTATCAAAAATTAAATTCGTAGACTTACTAGATAGATAGGTGATAAATACTTGTGTGTTTTTTAAAAAACTAGATAACTTAAGTATATTGAGAAATTTGCGCTGAAAAAAACTGATTTTTCTGTTTTTAGTCCGCGAAATTGTTAGGGGCTCTTAATATATATTTTTTTTCTGTTTTTACTATTTGTTGTTAGGTATAGCGGCAACAGAAATACATCATCTGTGAAAATTACAACTGTCTAGCTATCACGGTTCATGAGATACAGCCTGGTGACAGACAGACAGATAGACGGACAGTGGAGTTTTAGTAATAGGGTCCCGTTTTTACCCTTTGGGTACGGAACCCTAAAAACCTTATATCTTTTTAAATCGGTGAATGCTGTATATTTACATTCTAACTTACCATTTGTTCTTTTCCATTTCATTATTGCACGCCGCAATATTTCAAAAGTTTTTGAAAACTTGCAACACTAAGGAGATTGCCTCTTCGTTGTAAAACTTAGAAGCTAGCATTTACGCTTACACATGTGTTGGTGTTTAGCCTGTTAGAAAATATAACTTAATCCACCTCAAGAACCTGCCGGGTCAGCGGGATTTTCCGAAAGGGTTACCGCTGGCTCGGAACATAAAGGGCTAAGGAAGGAACACGGGTGGGTTTTAGTCAGTAAGAGTCTGACACTCCCTTCCGCTCCACCCAGAGCGGGAGGGGTCATTTGATGATTTCCCATCCTGGAAAAAAAAAAAACCTCCTCAAGAACCCAGCGGAGGAAAATTACATAAGAAATCATAACGTGACCTTAATAACATCACAAAAGATACGAGATGAATTTATTTATTTGGAAGATCACTCGGTTATTGTCGTCTCAGAAATCTTACCAACCTATGCTATGAATGAGCCTACCTACTATAAACAGACGCCAGCACATCAAGCTACTACAATCTGTCAAATGTTTTCAATAGATTAGCAACTTTATCCCTAAAGCATAAGTTTCAAAGATGATTGAGAAAATTTGACAGTTTCGGTTAGTTTAATGTGCTGTCTGTTATTTATTATCTTGTATCGATGGAGATTAGTCCCCACGACACAGGGAATCCTAGCGTGGAGGCTAGCGCTATTTAAATATGTTTTTCTTGAACAATAAAGTTTTTATTATTTACTAGCAGCGCTCCACGGTTTCACCCGCTTAAGTGTCGATCTCGTGGGAATATCAGGATAAAAACTATCCTATATCCTTTTCCGGATCTCAAACTATCTCTATACCAAATTTCATCTAAATCGGTTCAGCAGTTTAAGCGTGAAGAGGTAACAGACAGACAGACACACTATCGCATTTATAATATTAGTATGGGTTATTATTATTTACTTGCCAAATCTTTCAAAGTAAGGTCGACAAAGGAGGTGAGTATTATTTCCTTTTTGTAGCGGCCGTGAGGCAAAAATAATCCTAGTATTGTAATTGCATGCGGTAATCAAATAAACATTTTTCTTTCTATAATCCTATACCTACAAATAAAAAAAATCATCACTATTATGGTAAACCACAACCTGAATTCACTATAGGCCCTAAAATGCTCTGTTTCACACCCCATAAACTAACTTTTACTATCAATCCGAAGGGAAACCGTAAATTTCCAACATTACACAATATCAATAAAATCAAAAGAAAAAGTGAGCGAAACCACGAGCCGTAAATCTGTAAGTTATACGGCAGGGGCGGTGAACCTTTTCATGAAAATATATTCTTACGAAGCAATAAAAAAAAGACCGGCTAATTGCCGATTCTTCGAAATATTTATTAATAATCCTAGACTCTTGTCTTGTCTTGAGGGGTCAGTGGCTAAATAATAACAGCCGCACAGGTCGATCTTTCAGGTTAAGCTACGCTTGCCGCGGTTGGTCTGTGGATGGGTGACCATCTTTACATACCGAGACCCCTCCATGCCTCGGAAAGCACGCTAAGTCGTTGGTCCCGGCTGTCATTCGTGGATCTTTGACAGTCGTTACGGGCAGTCAGAAACCCGAAAGTCTGACAACCAGTATTACCAAGGGGTATCGTATTACCCAGTAACTGGGTTGTGGTGGTCAGATAGGCAGTCGCTCCATGTAAAATACTGGTATTCAGCTGCATCTGGTAAGACTGGACGCCGACCCCAACATAGTTGGGAAAAGGCTAGGCAGATGATGTGAATCCTAGACTCTTGTATCTTTACCAATAATGAAGCAAAGACCTCATAGCTACACCGCCCCACCATATGGAAGTAGTTATCATAGGTAAAAGTTGCTTACGAATCTATTTATGTGCCCAGTTTGGTAATAAAAAATGCTACCATTGGTAAACAAAACGATTCGTTTTTGTTTATGGGAACCAAGCATAAGTGCCAAATGGAATTCGAGCACTGAGGGTTCTGTACCACCAAACCATTCATATTTACCTTCTGTATAATTATTTTCCACGATAGAGGTTACACGTATTCCGGGAAAATTTCAATTATTACCTACCTATGACGGTTAAAAAAATACAGCTCTGTTATGTAAAAACAAACGAGAGGTGTTACGAAACCCAAAAAAGCTGTCTACAATTTTACAAAAAAGATCGTCAGGTCAAAGGTTTACCATCCCTGCTATTCGGTTTCAATTTGCGCAGATCGTATTATACATACCTTCGATTCTAGATCATTTAAATAGCGAATCAGGAGCGTTCGGTTGACATTGATCTTGTGGCTTCCGTCGCACGCGCAACGCAGAACGACATCAAAACTATTATTTATTTATTTTATTTTTGTTATTTTTCTTGTTGCCAAAGTGAAGTGTTGTGTATTCTGTGGTGATCACGTGATTTTTTTTAATTAAGAGTAAGTAGTTTTTTTTTTGTAAATTTTTATTTTTTTAAGGGGTGTCATCGCCTTTTTTCGTTAGGTTTAACTAAAAAATTAGGCTGTTTTAAAGGGCGATGTAAAATCAAAAGCAATATTAAAAGTCATTTGTTCAAACTCCACTTTTTAAAGTCAAAACTACATAAGACAGGCCCTTAAAACGCCCGCCCTTCACCATAAAAAAAAATTCTTTGAAGTACTTTTAATTTTTTTATATTTCGAATTATCCATTTTCCAAACCTCTTTGCAATATACCTAATACATTTTTAAAGCTTCTATTAAAAATTCAATGAAAAACATTAACTTTTACGCTTTTCATCACACACACGTGTTGTAATCAGTAATGTCTTGAAAGAAGATTTCGAAAATAATCCCTTTTTACACATCCGTTGAATGTTATTTCTGACTTATTTTCATTTTGCCCGGCTTCTGAGAGCTGTAGCAATACGTTAAAATATTAGTATTTTATGGATTACACTTATTGAAATCATGAAAGCCTTCGCATTTGAAGCTGCGTGTTTCAGCTTAATATTACGCTAGCAGTATTGCGGTATAAGCACAAATTGAATTTCCATCTGAGTATGACTTGAGACGCTCCGTTTTGTTAATGCGTCAGGGCTGCCAGCATGACCATAAAAAAATATTTTTATTTCGCATGTTCTAAAAGTTCGTCTATATATTGTGCGTAGGCGACATAAAGTCGCTTTTTATGCTCTAGTGCATAATTTTTTTTTCTAACATTAAGATAATCAAGCCCAACAGCCACCACACGCACAATAAAACGTCGCTGATTAAAGTCATTATTTTATTTGCTTTAATTTTATACCACTTCCACGTTTTCTATTGTTACTTTAATAAAACCAGATAAATAAAATTATTGTCACTTATTATTTAAAAACGGAAAGAAACGTTTTTATGCCTTGGCAGTATAAAGTACCCAAGTCGAATGACATGTTGAAAATTAAAAACAAAGGCATAGAAGATTCATGTAACAAACATGAATCTTCCATGCCTACATCCTACATCAATCAATACTTATAAAAAATAGAAAATATTTATTGTCCAGATATGCAGGTTTGAGACGACATGAGTAGTTTAAAATAGATACTATATTATTTGACAGTGAGCCCCAAACTAGACAGGTAGTCTGTATCTTAAGGGCAAAAATACATATATATTATTTGACAGTGAGCCCCAAACTAGACAGTTAGTCTGAATCTTGGGGCTAAGAAAATATGCTATCCAGGTTACTGGCTTTTTCGTTGTGGTTTTAGTTATAATCAAATCCGTTTTGCTATGAAATTGGGTGTTATGATCGTTATGTGATCAAAAACGTTAGTTTCAGAGTTCGTGTTCAACCGACTTTGTAAAAAGTTACACCAAGTATCTTATTTTCTTGTTATAATTAACGTACAATCTAAATTATTTATCCAGTAAAAAAGTAACGTTATTTTTTATCTAAAAATACATAAATATACAAGTTTGAATACTTTTCACAATAATTTCTTTTAAGTGGCAGCCCTGAGTACGCTGCATACGAATATGATCACGCAATTTATGTGCGCCCCACTCCGAAATACACCATATTCAAACTTGAGCAGATCCGGCTTATAACTGAACTAGCTTCTGCCCGCGACTTCGTTCGAGTGAAATTTCTTGTTCACCCGACCCACCCCGTCGCATCCCATCGTATATCCGCGCTATTACAGTACCCGACGATAAATATTGCACATTTTGAGGAGTTATGCGAACATAAATGTATGGATCAACTGATTTTTTTCTCACGATTTCAGGGTTGGACCCAGAGTAAAATTTGTTCATAATGATGACTATAATGAGCACTTCTAAGGATTAACACGATCAAAATGTAATGGTGTATACACTGAAAAAAATAATTTCATACAACAGCACATTACATCGATTTCATTAAGACTTACTACTGACTTTATACTGTAAGAAATATTTGTAAAACAGTAAAAGACAAAACAGTCACTTTTAATGTTTGAACATAATACTTACTGAAAAAAAGAACAAATAAAAGGAAAACCACCATTAAGGCTCCTGCAAACAGGCGCGATACGCGATAAAATTGCGCGCGACACAAAAGCACCGCAAGTCACGCAACGAGCGGTGCCTTTGTGTCGCGCGCGATTATATCGCGTGTCGCGCCTGTTTGTAGGACCCTTTACTTACGTGAATAAATTTCAATGGTTTGACTGAAATCACCAAATGAATAAAACAGTTAATTTTGTGACCTTTAGCTACGTGAAATGTTAAAGTTTAGTGTCATGACGGTAACATTTTGCCTCAAACTTTAACTGTCTTCGGATCAGTAAAAATACTGTTCTGAACGGTAAGCTCATATGGAACTCTTTAAAGCAGTTTATGTTAATGATTTTTCATTCTTATTTACTGCTTATTTCTTTCAGTGTAGGTATAATAAATACAAAACACAGGATAAGGGGTACAAGCAGGTAAATATAAAAACAATCAAAATTCGTCGTAAAATTTTGGTCCTTCGAAAATATTATATTATTTTGATCGATTTTGAAAGGACCAGATAGGGATTACTAAATACGTAAGTAATTTCGCTTGTAAATACTTTTAAAGTATGACAAACTACCCTCCCCTTAGGGATGAAGACTAAGATTAGGTTTACGCAAACAAGACAGTGATATTTAAATTTTGTTCTGAAAGTTTTTATGCTTTATATTTATGTACCTAGATAATAATAATATTAATATGAACAAGTCATCATCTCATAAAAAAAAAAATAGTCATCATCTACCTAGCCTTTTCTCAACTATGTTGGAGTCGGCTCCCAGTCTAACCGAGTGAAGCTGAATACCAGTATTTAACATGGAGCGACTGCCTGTCGGATCGCCACAACCCAGTTAATGGGTAATACGGTATCCCTTGGTAAGACTGCTTGTCAGACTTTCGGGCTTCTGACGACCCGTCACGACAGTCAAATATCCATGCATGACAGCCGGGACCAACGGCTTAAAAGTGATTTCCGTGGTACGGAGGGGTCTTGTTATGTAAAGATGGTCACCCATCCACGGACCAACCGCGGCAAGCGTAGCTTAACCTAATCTATCGAACCGTGCGGCTGTTATTACTTAGCCACAGGCCCCTCAAGTATAAAATAAGAATTCCTACACGTAGACCTATCATGGCGCCTGTTTTCCCAGGCGGGTTTGGCAGGGGTGTACTGCTGTGTGAGAAACTGCCTAATTTCCTTAAAACTAAGGATCAATTTGTTATCTATACACTAGTCATAAAACCACTTTAGACAGTCGAATTTCATTCAAGCTACAGTTAGATTGATGGGACATCTGCACACACCATTGACTCTATTAACAGGCAGGCCTTGGAGCATGACCGATAGCTTGTCGGAATGTTGACATGGCGACACAGTTGTTCTGTTGTTTTTGATAGATCGATGCACGGGGGCGTAAGAATAGAGTACATCCAATTTCTAAAAATGCGAAATTGTTTCTTCAAAAAAAAAATTCGGTGAGGCAATATTTTTAAATGTAGCTTTTTGAAAGGATAAGCTTAAATACCAATTCGATCGATCGAACATGGCGCCAAACAAATCTTGACTATGCATCAAGAAGTCTACTCGTTTAAGGGGCTTACAGGACCTAAACGCAAGTTTTAAAAACAATAAAAGTATATAATCTACTAGAATAAACAAAATCAGAAAAATATATGATATTCTTTAGGATATATGATATTCTTTAGGATATATGATATTCTTTAGGATATATGATATTCTTTAGGATATATGCTAGGTATATAGTGTATTGAAAACATAATACAACTATTTTGATACGATAGAAAAAATCATGAAGATACCTCTAAAAACTTTCTTTTTACAATAGGTAAAAACTATACTAATCATTACGATTTTTTGTCAGATTATTGTCATATTATTTATTACAAAATATGAAGCAATCTATTTGCAAAAAATCTATTGTTTAGACTAAAAAAATAAAACACTAGTGTTTTAGTATGTTGCTTGTAGAATAATCTGACAAAAAATCATAATGATTATGTCACAACCCGTGAAATGCTTATTATTGAGTAGTTCCGGTAGCCATTTGTGGTCTTCTTCATCAGTTCCACTTCACCAAATGGTGGTTTCCGAGAGAAAATGCACGAGTTACTATAAAAAATACCCAAATCGCTATAGTATAGATCCCATCATCAGAAATAGATTTTGATAAAAATGGGACCAATCTGGAAGTATATATATCCTTTTAAATAAAAAATAATTTCCCAAATCGGTTTATGAAACGTACTGAGGTAAAAAATATAAAAAAAGAATAATAAAAAAAAATACAACCGAATTGAGAACCTATTTCTTTTTTTGTAGTCTGTTAAAAAAAAACTCGGTGGATAATTTTGATCCACTAAAAATAGTCTCATTTCTGTTTCAAAGTCATATAGACATAAAAGCCAAGTTCAGCCAGTACGGACAATGTGTAAAGACGCATCACCACCGTGTAAAACACTGATTATCATCACTCGCCACATAATTACTAAATACTTCGTTTCGCCAGGTGACAAGTTAAACTCCGTTTAGTTTCACGGTTATTGCGGCGAAATCACAATCTCTTTGTAATTAAGAAAACTAGCATGTTAGACTGATAGGAAACTAGATAGATATAATTTCTCAACTATAGTAATTATGTTTTTTAAAGGACATGCAAATATCTTAAGTATTTTGTCCGAATTTTGGCGCCTTGTGGAAAGACTAGAATTAAAATTAGAAAAGAAAATACAATTGCGACAAGCTCTATTTTTTTTTTTGGTTAACCGCTTCTTCATAACCAAAGCATCTTCTTCTATTGGTTAATCTCATATAACATCTTCATCAATAATGGAAATAGCTGATGCCGTGTTAAGAATGCACTGCTGGGAAACAGCGCGGCAAACATCACCGCATTCATAGTACATAGCATACCTAATAAGATTTTTGAAAGCAGACAATAAGCTTACATTTAACACAATTTAGCTTATACATGACAATGTCTTGGTTTGACCGATGACCCACGAACTACACAGGCAAACTAAACAAGGCTTGTATGTTGAGGGTCAGAGTGCCATTAACAAGAAAGAAAAAATATCTGCTTACAAGGATAGCTTAGAAAAGCGTCCGTGTTAAAAAAAAAGCTTCACTACACTTATTCAGAAAATAAGAGCTAAGCCTACGTGACAAAATACAATTTATATTTAGTTCTTGTCATCCCAGATAATGTTAATTTCTAGACCACTAGGCAAGACGCAGGTAATTATAATTTCACTTCTCTCAAAGCAACATATTCTTACAAATTGCATGGTGCAGTTTGCGTGTTTGAAAAAAATAATTTCTATAATTTGCTCTGCAGTTGAAATAATGGGAGCACTTGTACCCAAGTACTTTCAAGAAAATTGTGGTGTATTTATACTAAGTGCTTATTTACTTGGTAGCCAATAGTTGTTATGGGGCTGATATGAATTGATTTGATGATGATTGTGTACCAGCTCTAGATGGACCAATGACCTTAGAAACGTGGCCTGGACAGATTGAATGTGGATGGCAGGAAACCGGGTGTTAAGGCGTGCCATGTGTGTGTATACTCAAGTTGTAGGACAAAATAAATGATCTTTAAGTTTATGTTTAAAAATATATTTTATTCTCAAAAAAGACACGAAAGTAACCAACACCAGAACAATGCTTAAAAAAATGATATAAATATAAAGTTCGTCACAGACGTCAGGGTAGCAATTATGATACACCCATCCAATGTATTTAGCTTTTAGGAACGGTGTTATTTGTGATTAGATATGCAACTAATTGAGTTTTGAATGCATTGAATTTTGCAAAAAAAGTTTTTGAAAAGCTTATGGCCAAGAGTAGGCTGTCATAAGCTGAGTTAATTTATAGTGTCGTGAATCAAAAGGATACAAATACCAATGTAACTTTTTAAATTAATAATAGAATATAAGTAAACTATTTCTTATTTAAATTCTTTTAGAGAAATAAATTCATGAAACCGAAACTAGCTCCAGCCTGCGATTTCGATGCAATATAAATAGTTTGAATGCTACACTGCACAATAATAAACAAAACCAATGTACAGACGCCAGCACATCAAGCTACCCGAAACTGTCAAATTTTCCCAATCAACTTTGAACCTTATCCTTTAGTCATAAAGTTGAAAATCTATAAAAGAAATTTGAGAGATTGTAGTAGCTTGATGTGCTGGCGTCTGTACTTAAACAAAAATACAAATTTTAACATGTTTATCAGATGTCCATAATGTGTTATTGAAATAAGTAACTGTCATTATATAATATGTATACATAGAATAGGTTAAGAACAATTAATTGATCATCATTTTCATTTATTAATAAAATAAGATGAAACATAAAATTTAAAAAAAACTAGTGATAACAATAATAATTATAAATTGGTAACTTTGCGGGCAGAAATCTCTCAGCGAGTGTTTTGCCAGTCAAGCGAGCGGCGCTGAGCGAATTTTTCCTTTGATAGCTCTTGTCGCTGTGACAAACTAGTGGAGGGAGACTAGGGAGAGTTCTCGACAGTGAATAGTCAGTGATCAACTAATAAAATAACAATATGTATCTCTTTTACTGACACGGGTTTCACTTTTGCACGTTTCAATCGCTGATATAATATCTAGATGGTTGTTCGCCGAATGTAGAACAGGCTTTATAGATGCCTCAGCAATCAAGTATTTTTGATCATAGTGAAGAAACAACGTAATTATTGACCACCTCACTTGCTCTTTAAGTGTTTCTGAGTTCAAATTATTAAGCTCAAATTCTCATCCTTTGTTGTACTAGTTTGTAGGTTTTTGGATCAAAATCTGATGTTTATAAAGCGAGTCTTTAGTCCCCAGGCTATCACGGAAAACTAACTAAATTATTACTTACTTTGTAATTTACGTTGTTCTTATAATGTCCTTCACAGTATTCCCTTGTTTGCATTTAGCAAATATTACTTTAAATAATGAAGCTTCGTCTCATTGAAAATGTTTTTAATTTTTTTATTACTTTGAAATTACTTTCCAATATGCGTGAAAAATTAAAACCGTCGTATTGTATGTTGATAAGCAATTAAATATTTTCAAAATTATGGTTTCCTTACGATATTTTTCCTTCATTGATGTCAGTAATGTCCAAGATAAATTCAGAAATACATTTTTTTTTGTACTTGAACCGATCTGAACTCACAACATTTTGCATAAAAAGCGAGGACCTGTTCACTGTAACGGTGTACAGAATATGTGAAAGATGAAATGGCTAAAAAGAGGGTGACTGCCGGGATAACGAATAATAGAGAATGGAAGAAAAAGATCGGTTATTCAGTTTATCCACCCCAAAAAATCCGCCCTAAGTTGGATACGCGGAAACGCATGTCCGAGAATCCATCCAAAGCCTATAAATTCTGTATGTCCAACTAGGCCTAGGATGGATTTCGGACATGCGTTTCCGCGTATCCACCTTCGGGTGGATTTTTTGAGGTGAATAAACGGAATGACCCAAAAAGATATGTTGCGACGACCTCAAATAAAAGTATGGCCAGGAGAAAGATGATATGTTTTGTTTACTAACAAATATCGTCATTTGTTTAAAATGGGCTACATTCCCTAAATTTTACCACAAGGGAATTTAAATTAAGTTAATCTATGTCATTATAAGACAGGGTTCAAAGTTTCTAATTGATCGCTTGTTGACCCCCACTTAACGCGAATTTGCTAAATTAGTGGCCAGCTGTGCAGCTAGTTTTAATAAGTATCTCATTAGAAATGTACTATACTGGACTGAAAAGAGTACAATTTGAATAAATGGATTTTGTTTTTAGCGCTTTTATGTAAAGGTCAGTTACCTCAAACTTTTTTCTATGCTGCAGTGCGATTCTGTAACCATCTCACCGTGAAAACTTAGGTGAAGTGAGCGTGGAGTGGGCTGTCAATAGTGTCAATTCCTAGCAAAAACAAACTCACATCACCATATTTTTCACGGTGAGATTTTTACAGAATCGACCGGCAGCATCTTACACGTTGCACATTATTAACTACCCGGTTCTCGTAGGTCTCGTGGTCGCAAGGGTGACTGCTGGGCGTGAGGTCCCGGGGTTCGATTCCCAAGTCGGGCATTTAGTGTTATTGGAATTTTGAAATTGGAATTTCTTAGTAACAACCCGGAGATTGGAAATTGACGGTGTGATACCCCCGTGCCTCGAAATGAACGTTAAGCCGTTGATCCTGCGCCTGATCTCTCTCCGGTCGTATCGGATTGCCTTCCCATCGGACTATGAGACTGAGGGAAGAGAGAGTGCACCTTTGTCTGCGCACGCACTTGTGCACTATAATATCTCCCGCGCTGAAGGCTAGCTCTGTTGAAATTGGCCGCCATGACTAAAATACGGGCAATATTTATTTTTGGATTAGATATGGGATTTTACACGTAGTTGGTATTCACAGACAGTTTTTTTATTCATGGCGACAAGGCGACTGTGGCCTCAAAAGCCACGCATAAATAAATAATTTCATAGTTTTGGTTTCACGCATTTCGTATAGTATTTTTATCTTACGAAGTGACGCGCGCTTTACTTGTGGTTACCAAGTGTACAAACAAAATAAATCTAAGTGTGATGGCACTTCTCGGATCTTCACGCTGTTGCGGCGCTGTAATGCTAATTCCTCGTAGCAATTCCAAAAACTTGCATGGCGTTCTCCTATAATATATGAAGCGTGTCGTACGATCCCATGCAATACCTCTTTCTGGGTTGGAGTATCCTCATGGATGTCATCCGCCTGGGGCATGCGGAGGGGTCCGTCAGACTCTTACTGACTAAATTAAAAACCATCCCTGTGTTCCATCTCACACCTACGCCGGGGGTCGTGGGAATGTACGATCCTTCCGCAACCACTGACTGGTCCACCACTGCGGACGCAGACGTACTAAACCGGAAAAGGGATCGGCACCGTATCAACTCCCTTTCCGCAGCCTCCTTTTGCGAGACGACTGATTCGCAGAAGGAAACCACCGCGTCCCAGGACTCTTCGCTGCCGACCATCGATTCGACTACGACCGGCAGCGACAGGTCACTGCCTACTCCTGAGATAAGGGCACGGCGAACGATCCCAATACCTGCGTCAATTAAACTGAGTTACTCGGCAGAGTATTCGGTTCGGTAAACATATACCGAGCAATACTCGGTACTCGATAAACCCTTGTACTCGGTGCATCTCTATTAACTACACTAGAATCAGACTGACTCAATGTATAACCAACAGAATTTATAACATCGAAGTTCAAAAGAGTTTGAAGATCCGTGGCATACCTATAGGTAATAGGTACAACGGGCTGTTGTCCGCAACTCCACGTCAATGCGCGTATTTTGCGTACATATACCTATACCTATACCTGTCCACCATTTTGTTAATTTTTAGATATTAATATCTCTGAAACGTGACGCTTTACGGAGTTTAGTCCTATTATGTTTTCTGTTCGCATTGATGTCAGCTATCGATTTATATAGGTTTCGATAGTGGACGCCATTTTGAAAAAAATATCAAAATGGTGGACATAGTCAGGTTCCATAAAAAAATCTTTAAAAAAGAGAACTTTAAGACCAAATTATTCATTACTTTCTGTTACAATTATCTTCAAGACATTATGTTGAAACCATTATTTAAGCTAAGTCAATAATAACAAAACCACGAAAATTCTAGAAGACAAGAAAATTAAACTTTGGTTGTATTATTGCACTTCGGAATTCATTACTTGTTTTTCAAGTCAGAACATATAAAGTAATGATTAATTTGTTTGCTTTGAAACTTTTTGTGAATATTGGAAAACATTGCTTTCAAATGAATTGTACAGTTACTGGGTAATACGATACCCCTTGGTAAGACTGGTTGTCAGACTTTCGCGCTTCTGACTACCCGTAACGACGATCAAAGATCCAGGAATCATGTGCTGAATTAATGTTACGCTCCTTTCAGCGAAAGAGAAATAAATGTACCTAATTGGTTTTAATATTCCAGTTTGCTTCGTCTGTTATAGCCGTATATTTTTAATTAAATTCTGAACCACAGACCTTTTACGATTGATTAAAGAGTTTTAGTGCCTGCTAGAACCAATAAGAAAACATAAACATTCAGTTTTAATTAAGGTTCTTTTAATCAACAATTTATTATACCTTCTAGATAGGTAAGTGAATCTAGAGTTTGCTGAAGACATGATAACCACTTTTCAGGTTTCTTTCAGGACCAAAGAAAACACAAAACTGCCTTGAAACTCGTTAAAAACTAATTAATTAGAAAACATTATTTAGTATCGAGACTATTTCTATTCTCTATCTAGGTAAAAGTAAATATGTATTTTAATATGTTTAAAGATTTTGTACGTATAGACGATCGTACGATGTAAAAAAAAAAATCTGATATAAGGATGCATCCAGACAGATAGGCCAAGGACGTCACACAAATAGGCACATTAAAGGAACTTTTGAACGTCAAAAATTACAGTAAAATAGAAATGATTCTAGTCGTCCCTTTCAAAAGGTAGTGCTCGTATGGAGAAGAATGGGCAAGAAACTCCACATGAATGTCTGGTTCTAAGTCATGCCGGTTTCCTCACGACGTTTTCCTTCAGCGTTTTGACAGCAGTAGGTAGTGTTAGGTATATCAATCATCACAAAATTAAGAAAGTCTATTTCTTCCGATATGGGAGAGGCTTTTGGCTATGTAATAACAGCCGCGCGGGTCGATTGATCAGGTTAAGCTACGCTTGCCGCGGTTGGTCCATGGATGGGACCGTTTTTATATATCAAGACCTCTCCGTGCCTCGGAAAGCACGTTATGCCGTTGGTCCCGGCTATCATTCGTGGATCTTTGACAGTCGTTACGGGTCGTCAGAAGCCCGAAAGTCTGACAACCAGTCTTAACAAGGGGTATCGTGTTACCTAGTAATTAGGTTGTGGAGGTCAGATAGGCAGTCGCTCTCTGTAAAATACTGGTATTCAGCTTCATCCGGTTAGAAAGGAAGCCGACCTCAACTTAGTTGGGAAAAGGCTAGGCAGATGATATTCTTACCGATATTCGAAATGAGAACACAACTCAACATTGTATGAGCGAACAGTGAAAACACATTAAATTCCGCTTATCATTAAGCTTTTCAATAACGAACTTTCAGTCTGTTTAATGGTCTATAAATAAAGAGAAACACAAACTTGCTGCCTTTGTCGACATTAAAGGAAGTGTTATTTCATGCCAAATTAACGATAAAGAAGATACTATTGATAGCTCGTAATGAGGTAATCCGACTATAAAAGTTTTATTGACTTTTCCGCGTTGGGCATTTTTTGAGATGGGAAAAAAACATTGAACTCGCGACACTGTTGTCGTAACCGACACCGCGCGTGTTTTGTTCATAAGACAATTAAAAAAATAGATTTATTCCGGTCCCCCTCTCCACCCACCCCCCTGCTAGTTCGTCTTCTGTTTTAATCTCTGTTTTATCCACTTTACACACGTAACTGTTCAAGTTTTCAATTCTGTCGACACTCCCGGAATGCCACTATTTTTGTGTTTAAAAATTGTTAAGCACAACGTTGATACCGTCACTAAAATCAAAAGCCTCTCCTATATCCTTCCAGGCATCCTTTTCAAGAGCCACCTCGATCCAACCCTTGTGGTTCGTGTCTAGGTCGTCTCGGCATCTCTTCTGGCCAACCTCCGCGTCGCGTCCGCGTCGGTGGCGCGGTCCATCCTCAGGCACCCACCGTGTGATCGATTTCAATGAACCTATTTATTCTCTTTGTTTATAATCTGAAAAATAATGATTGTGTTGATTCATACTCTGTTGTAAAATTTCTATAATATCTTTTTTCATTATATCTACACAAAAATTTCATCTGCAGTTTAAATTTAATTTATATCTCATACAATTATTTTATCTGTTTGTTTCCAGATACCACGATGACCTCACTTAAGCCAGCACTTCTCCTCCAAACCTTCCTTCTACTAGCTACACTAGAAAACATCAACTCGCTAGAAGACGGATACCTCCGCTACGTCAAAGATGGCTGCTTCCTCAGAGGAGAAGCACTATCCTGTGTCAAATACAAAGCTGTTAAAATAGCCAAAAAGGCTATATTTGGAGACAGTTTAAACAAAAACGAGACTATCAAAGCAAACAATATAGTTAGCTTAGTACCTCTAGACGATGAAACTATGGAAAGATTAGGAATAAAGGAGACCAAGGAAACGAATGTAGTACAAACAAATGAAGCAAGGAGTTTCTTATCAGAATGGGCTGAACTTGCGAAGTATTTTATGAAGCTAGTACAAGAGTTCTTCAAGGTGAAAGGATTGAAAGTCAATCTACCTGAAGGCGCGAGAACTGTTGAAGAAGAAGATGATACGGGTAAGTTGGGAGTTTTGTTATTTTACGGCTCTGATTTCGCGAAAGCTGGGTTTGTAGTCCGGTTTTGTTAACTTTATGATAATTTAGGAAGCCATGAAGATATTTAGTTTTATCTTTGGTAATTTTGGTAGTTTTAGAAAAAAAGAACCTCTTACTTTTGTGTTGTTTTATTTGCAAGTTCTTTTAAATTGGTTAAGTTTAAATCGCAAATCAAAGTTAAAACAAAAGAATGCGTTACATTTTCACAGTAAAGTTGCTATTAAAGTATTAATAATTCTAGCAATGTCGTGGATTATATACAGCTTAATACCGTACGCAAAATACGCGCATTGACGTGGAGTTGCGGACACCAGCCCGTATTACCTATTACTTAGATAGCTTATTCTTTATATTTTAAACTAGCGACTCTACTTGCCTCGCACTATTTTTACTTCAAGAGAAAACATTAAGATTTCTTCATTAGATTATATAATCTACTGAAGAAATCTCAATGTTTTTACGGAAGAATTATATATATTTATATTAAACTTACATAAGTTTAATATGAATATATATTATTCTTCTGGAATAAATTCTCTAAATTATGGGGTCAGCGGGATTATCCAAAAGTGTTACCGCTGCCGCGCTGGCTCGGAACATAAAGGGCTAAGGAAGGAACACCGGTGGGTTTTAGTCAGTAAGAGTCTGACACTCCCTTCCGCTCCACCCAGAGCGGGAGGGGGGGTCATTTGATGATTTCCCATCCTGAAAAAAAAAACCGTATCAAAATCAGTGGCGTGGTTTAGAAGAACAACGCCAGATTTTAGGTCACAAAAAGCCCCTAAACTATCAATAACCTCTATCTAAACAAATAAGTAAACAACAAAACAGACGTCCATGACATTAACGATAAGCATAAAAATGAGTCCATCCATTTTACACATCAAACATTTATAACTGTCATAAAAGTTTTGATAGACAAGTTAATAGCTGCCTTCTTTGTCCTGTCCTAGTCATGGCTAATGACCTTAACAAAATGGCTGACTACTAAGAAAATTATACCAGTACCTTATTGTTTGTGAAACGATTAGGTTGTTTGTCACCATGATTCATGGAATATTGTATTTGGAATTTTTCTTTGAATTTGATTTGAATAGAAAGTCTTGGTTAACAGCAAATGTTGGCCTTGGAAATTAATGATCTAACCCAGCGTTTCCTAGACTTATTTTATACGCGCCCCCTACCTTTCTGAAAAGCTGCAGAATTAATAGAATGAAGAATGCAAAAGCGAGGGAAGCGATCTCGAAATTGTATGCACCCACCCCACCTTGGATGGGTTTGATTTTTTTTGACCATTCATACAGAAATAGGAAATAATATTTTGTCGACACTATTATGCAGAAATGCTCATCTTACAACTGAAATATTTATGAAAAATGCTAGCATTTAAAAGTTAGCATAATATTTTCTGATTTTAAGATTTCTTAAATTGTAAAATTTCTTAGCAGCAGCTAATAAATCTTGGTTATTAGCTGCTGCTAAGAAATCTTACAATTTCTTTACAAAACAATATTCCCTTCTGCTACAAAGACAGCCTGAGTTATAAATTATAAGATAACGGAAATTAAATTCCTTTTAAACTAAGTTACATCAAGGAATCTCTTCTCAGAAATTGCTAGTTAATAAGTCGTCGCTTGAAAGGATTAATAATAATAATAAATTATTTATTACCACAAAGTTCAAATATATTGTACTGTATACAGATTATAGATCTTAATTTAGTATTAGGTATCTACCTAGTATAATAGGTTCAACCCTGGCCCCTAAACTAGGCTAGGCCTGTATCTTAGGGGGCAGTGTCCGGCTGTAGGGTATGCTTCTATGATTCTATTCTATGATTCTATTGTGGCAAACGTGCCAGTGTACTGTGTGTACAAACAGGTGCGACACGCGATATAATCGCGCGCGACACAAAGGCACTGCTCTTTGCGCGACTTGCGGTGTATTTGTGTCGCGTGTCGTGTCGCGCCTGTTTGAAGGAGCCTTAACGCTTTTTATTTTCGATTGCGAGTAATTTCTATAATAATCCAGTTTTAAAAATTACAATGGTATTTAAAACTTGAACAAAAGCGGGGTGGAGTTTGTTGCAAAGGGCTTTTTTATATTACTCTGTGTTGGTCATGCATTTCATAAGTTATTTGCCCTAGTTATTAATTTAAATTATTGTTAAATATTTCTATAAGACGATGAAATCGTTAATTACGTTCTTGCACAGACATTTAGATGAGTTGGGAGGTCTAAAGCAGTGGGTACACAAGCAAAAAAACATTTTAAAAACCGTTGTACACATACGTTTTATGGTTGTCAAAAACTACGGTTTAAGGCTCCTACAAACAGGCGCAACACGCGATATAATCGCGCGCGACACAAAAGCACCGCTCGTTGCGCGACTTGCGGTGTCTTTGTGTCGCGCGCGATTTTATCGCATGTCGCGCCTATTTGAAGGAGCCTTAATGCATCCGTAATAACAAACTACTACGGTGAAAGGTCGAACATAAATATAAAATTAGAAAGACTTTTTATTGAAAAAGGTCAAATAATTTCCCACCTCGAAATATAATACCTATAGGGTGAAAGTACCATTTGCGGTCGCCCACAAAGACAAGCAGAGCACAGTAACCACGCTAACGATGTTATTCACCCTTCTTGGCAGTGTTTAATTTTGGCGTAGGTACATTGTCTGTGTTTAACCGATTGCGGCTATTAAGGAGGGTAATGCTGTTTACATAATGGGTTGTGTACGTAATTTGTGTTGTTAATTTGGTTTATCTGTGGCTTCTAGATGATTCAGGGGTGGTAGATTTTGTCTTTTAGTTTTGGTTACAATGTATTAATTTTCGTCACACGGGTTAAATTATATGAAAATTTGGAAAATCCAAAAGTGCACGTCTTACTTAGATATTATACGAGTTATTTTTTTGTAGTTATAATTACACTGCTTTCAATAAATAAAAGAATCATTTGCAATTGGTTTTCTCCTATGGGTGAAAAGAAACTAAGTATTAAAAAAAATTACTTACTTGAGTTTTTCGCAAGCTGCAATGTTTTCAGTCTCATAAGCTTCACACTATGAGTCATGCACTGGCACACAATATTTCAAATCTTCGAAGATATGAAAGTTTTTGTTTTATAGTTTGGCATCTTTAAGCATTTATAGGGAATTAATAGGTCATAAACGCTCCACCACCATATACCTAATGGCGCAGGATAGCTTTACCAGAAGTGGACATAAGTATACAACCCGAATCTCTTCAAAGTAAGAGTGAACAGGCTTCTTCTGGGTAAGCTCACTCCATCATAGACTTTGTCTCTGTCACCTCTGACCTAGACTAGAGTCAAGAGCAAACCCATTTCAAATAAACAAAATAAAAAACATCATATTTAGTAGTTCAGCGCCTTCAGTATTAAATAAAAATTGGGGCAAAAAAAATTTTTTTTTTTAGTTTTGTGTGCTCGGTTACACCTTTGCCTCTGCTCCGCGGAAAGCCAGCGTGATGTCTATATATACATATTTATCTTTTTCCCGAAAAAGATAAACTCACCAACATAATCATACAATTTTCATTGTGATTATGGAGACTGAACATTTCCAAACATCTGAGGAGCAATTCTCGTAATTTTAAGAACGTTTACAGGCTATTTTAGTCTCAAACTGTTTTTTTTTTATTTGAAATGGGTTTGCTCTTGACTCTAGTCTAGGTCAGAGGTGACAGAGACAAAGTCGATGATGGAGTGAGCTTACCCAGAAGAATCCTGTTCACTCTCACTTTGAAGAGATTCGGGTTGTATGCGCTCGGAAACACAGACGAAGGTACGGAGGACAAAGGACATTTGAAAACGCTTAGTGCGCATTGGTGGAATAGCAACTAGGCATGGTTGGTAACTTCCAGTACGTCTGGATGTCCGAAGGTGTAAGGGGACCGGTGAAATGAGGTCGTGAAGTTCTTGGGCACACTCACCGAAGTACAATCTATTAAAAATACGTCTAATTTTCCTATATTTTTGATAAGCTTTTGACATTGGTTGTCGTTGAGACGAGATTCATCATTATCATCATCTGCCTAGCCTTTTCCCAACTATGTTGGGGTCGGCTTCCAGTCTAACCGGATGCTGCTGAATACCAGTGCTTTACATGAAGCGACTGTCTGTCTGACCGAGAGGTGTAACCTATGTCGTTGAGATCGCAGATTGCCACTAGATTTTGAACGTTTTTAATTAGTATTGGTCGGAGACAGTCGCCACGCACGATCAGTGCGATGCTCCGCTTGTGACTTTCACGAGCCAGTCACTCTTATTCGACCTTTTGGGTGGTTTCTAGAACCTTCTTCATACCTAAAAGAATTGGTGGAAAAGTTTTGTTAGGCCGACCGCTTAATTGAGACGTTGCCTGAGGTAGCAGCGCGGTGCGGGAGGGGTGTGGTGACGTGATGCGAGAGCTCAGTGATTCGTCAACTTGTGACAACTATCACCCCTCCCGCACCGCGCAGCTACCTCACGCAACGTCTCAGTTAAATGGTCAGCCTATAGTCATTTGTAGTCTAAATTACTTCGTTTATGCAGTTTCGTTACAAGGAATTTTGAAATATTGCAACATCAATCAAAGTAATAATTCTTACAGATTGCCTAAACACAACCACCGAAAACCATTTCATCTGTAGAAAAATAAAAGGAACGAAAAAAAAAGCAGCAAGTAAAATCTATGTTTTTCTTTGATTCCCAGATATTGAAAACAATGAAGGTGGTAAAACTAAGACTAAAAGTATCCAGAAACGTGAAATCAGTTCTAAATCAGGTGTGTACTAAAATTCGTTTAAAAGTTTAAAAAAACATAACCCTGTCTTTGCTGTCGCACATTCTGATAATACCTTAGATTAGAGTATCATTTCAAATATTCTGATCTCAATTTTTCATTCCAATGAATTTTTATGAAAACTTTTCCGAAGACTGAAATGAAACACTTAAAAGGTATAGTTTTTCTCACAATCTCAACCGTTAGGAAAGTATTTTTCTTTTTCTCTTTTTGTCTCTTGGATCTCGATTCAAGAGACCAAGTGGTTCTAAGAAAAAAGAGAAAAATTTCAAAAGAAAAATAGGTACTTTCCCTCGGGAAAGCACCTATTTTTCTTAAGTGCGAAGGATATTGAAAACCATTTAATTACTTTAAATGTTTTATAAATAGCTACTGTAGGATTGAAATATAAAGAGTGGCGATAAAGTTAACACATGAAATAGTACAGCGGTTATTAAAAGTTTTTATCAGTCTGTTAAAATAATAAAAAAATATTTTTCAAACAAAATAAATACTGTAAAAATTGGCACCTGCAAAACCACCCTTGATCGACGGTATCAACAATTCAACATAAATTTTATAGTATCGTTACCAAATAATCACAAGTGATGTTTAATGTTGTTACATACTAAAATGAATAAAAAAGGTCCCACATAATTTTAATTGTGTTTGTTTAAAATATGTACGTTAGCTACCTCTATACAAAATCTTATCCAATTTGGTCCAGCCGTATGAGCGTGAAGAACTAACAAACATATAAACATACACACACACACATGCACACCCACCCCCACACACACACACGCACACACACCCTCACACACACACACACCCCCACACACTCACTCACACTCACAAACTTTCGCCTTTATAATATTAGTGTGATAAACCAATTATAGGCACTTTTGAATTGTCAAGAGGTCAGTCAATCAGAAAGATGAAGCTAGCTGCCTATTCCAAAGCGTAGTAGGACACTCTTTTATATCATAAAATTGTATCAAAATATTGTTTACATCATATATGTTAAAATTATACATGTGAGAACGATACACGTTAAAAGCGTTCATTATAAAAAGATAAAAACAATTCAGAAATTAATAAACACATAATTAATTGAAACCACATTAACATATAGGCTACTTTTTATCCCGATATTCCCACGGGATCAATATTTACGCGGGTGAAACCGCGGGGCGCAGCTAGTTTGAAATAAATGTTTTGAGGTTGAGTTTTTAAGTTTGTGATACAAGTCAGATTTATTCGCTTTAAGCTAGGTATCATTTTTAAAAACCACAGAAATCATATCTACATCAAGATAAAGTTTTTTACATTTGGCATATCATTCCTTTGTATCTTAGCCAAGTGAGTGTCAGCTATTTCTTAACTTTATTTCTGCGGGGAATACAGAAATGTTCATGTTTGTACTGCAAAACTGTTGGCAAGGAATATTGCTTTAAGTAAGTATTGCTGCAGAATGTAACATTTCGGTGTAAAAGGGTGATCTTGTATAAATTGAACGGTCAAAACTCGTGAAAGGTATTTACAAATAAAGCTGGTCAATATTTTGATAAATAATGTCTCTGCAATATTACCTCTTGGGTATACAATTACAAGAACACTAGCTGTTGCCCGTGACTTCGTCTGCGTTTCAGGATGAAAATTAATTGATATACTTCTCTAGTTCATGGTCTACCCGCGTGCCAAATTTCATCTAAATCCGTTCAGCCGCTGTAGAGTGAAAGCGTGACAAACAAACATACAAACTTTTAAATATTTTCTCTTTTTAATATTGGTGTAAATTAAAATATGGGACAAAACATGTAATCATGAAAAAAAAAAAAACAGCTGCTCCATTAATTTATGTTCCCAGTAACTCGACAAAATGAAAGGAACGGAAGATTATTTTTCGCAGTCACGGTTGCTCCCTTATTAAATTTGTTCAGAATGTTATGTACAGTTACTTCAATTACTCATTGTTTACAACAATACACAAATTATTATTGTAGAACGAGTTAGCTAAGATTAACCACAACGTTCGGGTGAGACTCAATGAGAGCAAGAGATATACATAGATCAAATCAAACGCGATCCTATTTTTATAGTAACAGTGTGCACATCACCCCCTGCCATTTTATCTGTGTAATTTATTTAAAGCAGTGGTCAGGCAGGAGCTATCGGTATTTCCATAGTCCTAAATAACCAGTTAAATATATTGGATTATTCCTATATATTTGTTTCCATATCCTGCAATAGTCCTACACCAACCAGGGGTTGTCCTTGGGTGAACTTGCATAATGCGAACAGGGATAATTGTCTGTTAGTGCCTGATTTAATTAAAAATGGCTTCGGACCCTCGTACGCTATCTAGTCCGGAAAATGTCAAAATAACAATAAAACAGTTGGTTTTCTCTTATGGACGAATTATCTCTACAACCTATAAAATTAACAGACTCCCATAACCAATAACCCATTTCCACAATCACAAATTGACCTATCAATGAAACTAGACCATAAAAAAGAGCAATTAACAGTCGTAAATAATGACCATGTCATCGTAATTACCATAGACCGTCGGGGTCATAAGTATTGGGGTTAAAACGTGGGATTTGACCCGTTCTGACAGATGTTTTGGCCCGAACTAAATGACTGTGTAATTGAATTTCTACGATTTAGGGCGTAAAGTCGAGATGTAATTTATGCTTAACGATTAGTAGTTAAATGTTTGGTTTTTTATAATTATTTGATTTGTGTCGCACGATTGTGACTGACCATAATGAATTAGGCATAGATATTTATGGATCAATGACGAATACGCATTACTGAGAACATAATGATAATGAAAGTGTTAGAAATTAACTGTTCGTTGATGATATTTTTACAAAGATTTTGAATCAAGTCAATCAAGAACTGCAAATTTGTTGAGCCAGCACCTTTATTAAGACCAATTCATCAGGCTAGCCTTAAGAAATATAACCCGCGTTCTATAGTTGTCAATGACGTTACTATTGTTGTTAAAAGCCGCAGTAATGGATCAGACATAATTTAATATTATTGACGAGCTGATTAATAGCTACCTGCTCTTAATCAACTCTACCTACCCATCTTAACCTCTCATCAAAACTGTCGCCCACTGAATGCAGCCGCTGTATCTGAAAAAGGCTAGAAGGCATCATCGTCATTAGCGTCATCATTAATAGACCTCCAGACCGTAATTCTGACATGTCGGCCAATCAAAACGGAGACTCGCCCTTGGCGCAGGAGATACTTGTGTTATAGTGCACAGGTGTGTGCGTAGACAGATGCACTCTCCCATCCCTCGCTTATCATCGTTAGTAGTCCCTATTAACAAGACTTTCATATCTTCTGTATCTAAAGATGGACAGAATACAAGACACATCACCAATCAACTTGTCAAACGTTCTAATTATGATAATAAATTAAATTAAATTGTTAGTTCTGTAAATAGGTTATCGGAATCACTTTTCTACGTCATACTATAGAACAAACTCAGAGGTCTCAGACATGTGATGATATTGGTCACACATATGATGTAGATTGATGTCTGAAATGGTCTTTTGAGGAAAGTACCACACAGATTTGATTGGACCAGTCCAGTCAGTGCAAACATTTGTCAGTAATCGTGTAGCTCAACTCAAAACCTGAGAAGCTCAACGACTCGACAAACAATACCAAAGAAAGGACATTTGAGTAGGTTGCATAAAGTATTCAAAAATATTCATTAGCTACTCACGGTGTATTTGAGACTATGTATTCAGGGGTGCTATTCTGTAAAAATCTCACCGTGAAAACTTAGGTGAAGTGAGCGTGGAGTGAGCTGTCAATAGTGTCAATTCCTAGCAAAAACCAACTCACTTCACCTAAGTTTTCACGGTGAGATTTTTACAGAATCGATCGGCAGTTTCTCAAAATGAACAAATGAACACCAATTTTTTTTTAATTTCCAGCCCGAGGCAAAAAGAAGAAGTTAGCAGTGATAGTGCCTCTGCTGACCCTGTTTGCAGTCCTCAAGTTGAAGCTGCTGCTGATTCCCATCCTGCTATCAGTGCTGCTGATCAAGAAGCTGCTGCTAATTGCTGCCTTGCTGCTGCCGAGTGTGCTGAGTACATTGAAGGCTTGCAAGGTATGAATAGTTCAGCGGGATTGTCCGAAAGGGTTTCCGCTGGCCCGGAACATAAAGGGCTAAGGTAGGAACACGGGTGGGTTTTAGTCATTAAGAGTTTGACACTCCCTTCCGCTCCACCTAGAGCGGGAGGGGTCATTTGATGATTTGTCATCCTGAAAAAAAAAGGAGTGAATAGTTCTATTGAAATTTTATTTATTTATTTGTGACTAAAAAACAGTAACACATCTACATCTATACACCTATACAATACTTAATACAAATAAATTAAAATTGAGGTCTCTTTTTGTAATGTCAAATTAACAGCTTTTTACTAACCCCCTTATTACGAGTAATAAACGTATTATATCAGATGAATAGTTACACACCGATTTTTCTCTTTCAGTAGTCAGTAATTTGACTTTCGAAAGAAGAAGACAAAGTATTGTGTAACTATACAGACGCTATACGTTTAATAGTAAGGGGGTAAATGTATATAAATGTATACAGTTATTACTATTAAATTATTAAGTACTATGATTTGTTTTGACGAGTCGAATATATTGCATATGCGTGTTTTTTCAGTTTTTTTAAAAGCATATTTTTCTACCTGTTTTGCCGATTCCGTGCGTCCCTCGAGACGTGACCTTTACTGCCATTAAAATAAAACCCTTTTTCATCTTAAAATACTTTGATCCTTTTTATTTTCTAATGATTATCCAGCATGCAGATTGATTTATGGCCTATTTCAAATAATTAAAAGAGTTTCTTTTTTCCTCTAGTATTTACCTAAATCCTCCTTCTATGGTGGATCAAATAATCGATTTCCTCACCCGTACGCAAAAAATGCGCATGGACGTGGAGCTGCGGACACTAGCCCACCAGCGATTACCAAAACATTGTGATTACGGGTGCGTGCATGCAACGGTTCATGGGGTCGGTCGTTGGGATAATTAAAATTGTGTTACAATAAAAACTTGTTTTCGTAAAAAAAGCTAGTAAAATTTGGAATTTTGACCTTCAATATGTCCATAACCAGAAGGTTCCCACGTATGGTCTTTTTTTTTGTTTGTTTTGGGGGAAACTTTCAAAAGGCACCCGACCTCCGGGGAGGGGGAGGTCGGGGAGTGTGGGATTTTTACCTCACTAAAATCACCCCGGTGATCACCATCAGCACATAGGGGTGATCCCGGTTCCTCTTAAAAGACCAATTCCGGAACGGCAGCACGTGATCACTGTGCCACCGTCTTCCTTGGGATCACTTGGTGGGCGGACAGAGTCTCCACTCTGTGCGCCCGCGACCCCAAAGACGATGCACCTACAATAAAATGATTATACCACCAGACCGGCATTTTTATCACGTCTAACGTTTTTTAGACCGTCTCTCTCCGTAGTCGGTCCCTCATGTCTGAGGATCGTGGTCAGCTTCGGAGTTGCATCTGGTGCGGATGATCCGTTTCCACCGGTTTCTGTCCAGCGCATCCCTTACCACCGTATAGAATTTAGAAGACGACGATTCCTTCACCTGATCGGTCCATCGTGTTGGTGAACGACCGCGCGATTGTTTGCCTTCAGTGTTTCCAACAACAATCAGTTTTATCAAACTTTCATCGCCTCTGTGTACTATGTGGCCGAAAGAGGAGAGAACGCGTTGTTGACATTATGGTCGCCAAGCGGCACGCAGCTTCGAATAAAAATTTATTCGAAACTGCGTGCGTTTGGCAGTCCACGGTATTCTCAACATTCGTCTCCAGCACTTCTCAAATGCATCAATCCTTTGTCTTTCTCAGGCCAAAATTGTCCACATTTCTACTCCATACAGGAAAGTAGGGAATACTAGGGCTCGTATCAATCTGATCTTGGTTGCGCCAAAAAAGAAACAATGTCACAATTTATTGCATATTGAAGCCGTTTTTCACTAAAATCGGGGCTTATCGCCAAATTTTATGACATACCGTGACCGCAAAATGGTTTCTGACCACAAAATGGAGGGTGACGTCACGTGCGTAGGCAATTGTGGTAATTTTAGACGAGATTGTTCGCAATTATCTTTGGGTCAATTAAAAAATATGGGTTTTAACGGAGGAAATGAAGAATACAAAGCCCAAACTGCGGCCAAGAAGCTGGGTATCCTTAATAGGGTGAAGCGATACTTTACGCCTGGACAGCTTTTAACCCTTTACAAAGCACAAGTCCGATCCTGCATGGAGTATTGCAGCCACCTTTGGGATGGCTCAGCGAAATACCAACTTGCCGCGCTTGACTCAGTGGAACGCAGAGCTAAGAGGGTCATTGGCGACGTAAAACTGGTGGATACCAAGCTTCACAGCTTGGCTCATCGCCGCAAGGTTGCCTGCTTGTCGGTCTTCTGCAGACTGTACTTCGGTGTGTGTGCCCAGGAACTCGGAAAAAATCCGAAAACCGTAAATTTGTGATTACAAAGCTAGCTAGCATAGCATACGGAACCCTCTGTGCGCGAGTCTGACTCGCACTTGACCGGATTTTTACTACAAAACGAACTTTTGTCATACATTGTTATCAGTGTTGAAGTATCGAACAAAATATCCTTTAATCAGAAATCAAATTAACCGAAATGTGTTTGGTTTTATCAAAGTTGATTCGCTTATTGAGGTTCGTCCGACCAAAGCAATTAGCAGTGGAATGCATAATGAAACCGTATTGCAGTTTTAATCAAACTTTATTGAAGGCAATCTTGTAATGAAAGAGATTACGAATAAGTTATTATTGTATTGGTTGACATTAGTTTTGGATTCCAAGTTGTGTTATTATGATAGAATTGCTTTGTTTAGCTGTTAATTTTGCCTTAGAGCGTTGTTGTATTGAAAATTCGTTATATGTATTAATCTATAGGATTATTTTCAATAATAATTTTCTCAGGCTGCAACATCGATTTTTGCCTTTATATTTTCCGCCAAAAGCATGAATGGTCTCTTTTATTCTTATTAATTCTTCTTTCCAATCATTCCACATTATTTATTTGCCCCATCATCACCAGTTACCTTCTTGCACTCATTATTTTTCTTCGCAATTTTATTATTGTCCAGCCCAATCTATGTTTCTGTGCTCAATCTTTGCAAAGCATAGCTTTATCCAATCATTATTCTTATGCCCAATCTTCACCCACCATTCTCTAATTATATTCTGCCTGAGAGCAGCTGGGTCCGCGTGGTGGATTACATAACAGCCTCCTTCTCACAGAGAGGAGGCCTGTGTGCGAGCAGTGGGAATATTAAAAGGCTGATTATGCAATCATGGCCTACGTTCTTCCAGCTTTTTCCTTTTTCTTCGGGTCTTCTTATTATCTACCTTTGTAAATTTTCTTTCTCTTACAGCCATTTATTATTATTTTCCATGTATCTGTCGTTACTCATAGAGGATCTAAACGCAATCCCAGCTCCTTATCTACCACTTGCCGCACAAACGCATCAAAATAAATACATTTATCTGTATGATCCACTCGATACGAGCTTTTACAGATACCAATGTCCTTGGTACGAATTGTTTATGAAGTATCCTCATTGTGGAGGATTATGTTTGTTTGTTGGATTTTTGTTGGTAGTTAGCTTGTGTAACATCTAGTACAGACGCCAGTACATCAAGCTACTACATTCTGTCAAAATTCTTTAATAGATTTTCAACTTTATCGCTAGAGTATAAGGTTCAAAGCTGATTGGGAATATTTGACAGTTTCGGGTAGCTTGATGTGCTGCCTGTACATTAGTGTGAGCAGTGACGGCCCAGTGGTGTCAGCCCCGACTCATGATTATTAGGTCGTCAGCTCGCACCATTTTTTTTTCATCACACCATCATGTGCTACAACAACAAATCGAAGATACAATTATTATATCTCCCAACCCGCCTTAGGCAATCGTGGTAGATCATGACCCACTCTTTCTTACAGAGAGAATGACACAGGCTTCTTCTGGGTAAGCTCACTCACTCCATCGTCGATTTTGTCTCTGTCACTTTTGACCTAGACTAGAGTCAAGAGCAAACCCATTTCAAATAATAAAAAAATGTCTATGTCCTAGCAGAGAGAACGTTATAGACTCATTATGCTGTTTGTTCAAAATCGGATGCGATAGTTTCTTTGGGACGGTTTTTAGTGAGATATGGTTCAGTCGTAAATGAATAGTTTATAATATACCAAAATAAAATGCATCCTATTCGAGCATAGTCACATAATATTGCTAGTTTCCCATAAAAGTTTATTTATTGAGCTCAGCACTTGTCAATCCAATGATAAGCAACTTATTTAATGTTTTACATATTTCCAAGTAGTTTGTATGCATTGCATGTGCAACTATGATTTGTCATTATCGTGACTCATCATAACATTTAATACGCTGAATATGTTAAAATCTGTAAAATCTTCATCAGTAAGAGATTTTGAGTCAGATTTTCGTGTTGCCACAGATCATCTTAAGCTGCCTAGCCTTTTCCCAACTATATTGGGTTCTGCTTACATTTTAACCGCAGCTAAATCCCAGTATATTAAAAAAGCGACTGTCTCACCACAACTCAGTTGGGTGCTGGGTAACCGGATACCCTTTGGTAAGACTGAGTGTCATACTTTGGGTATCTGACCACCCATAACGTCTCCCAGATGCTGTGGATTATTATCATACAAAGATAGCGTACAAACATAGTATCTGGCATTTAGCTGGTCAGCAAAATTACTAAAATCTATATACGTACCAATTTTATAGTATGGCGCCCTGTAGGACCCACGGAGCGCCATACTGTCAAATTAGTTAATAAAACTGTATTTTATACTACAAAACTGAATTTATTTAAACTTGCACACCAATACAAAACAAACAAACAACAACAAAACAACAACAACTACAAACAACAAATAGAATATGTCGGAAAAAATAAAAATCGGATAGAATTTGTACAGAAAACTGACATATCTAGTCCAAAACGTCATACGGTATATGGGCAATCTCAAAATAAATATTTTAATCCTTTGACGCCCTTAACTAAAACGAGTCACGTGGTGTCAAAACTAATAACATTGCTTCGCTGAAATCTACATTCCATCATCTTGTTTTTGAATGTGGGTATATGGCATTTTTGACATACCCCACGCAGTGATACGTTTGACATACAAAATTTTATAGAGAACACTGACCTTTAAAAACCACACATCTCGTGGAAATAATTATAGCGAAAAGGCACCGAAACATTTTGGTTGTGGGTGATTGGAAGTTCAAGGCTGAATTTCTAATATAGTATAACAAAAACCACACGCAAACTACGCATCATACTGCGACTCACGTAAAATCCTACGTCGTACAAGTAGAGTTTACTGGGCAACTAGCATATATAAAACGTCCGATGCCCACCAGACATGACACCCGTCTGTTCGGAGGATACCCCCTTTTCTATGGAGGATGAGTGAACTTTACACCCTGTTCCTCATGCCTCTATAGGAGGAAGTTTATTTCTTCATCTTGGCCTAGGCCACCTGTCGCGATTTCGCATGGCATTTATTGGGATCCAATCAGTTGCACTTGCATTATACTGAGTGATGGCCGTTTTGCATGGATGTGACGAAAATTATCTCCCAACTTGTATGTGTAAAGACACACAATTTTTTTTTCTTTATTTATGGGTCACCAAGATTCAGGCTGTCCCTAGTTTGGGACCCGCTGTTAAATTGGTCTAAGTTTTCTCTTGATTAGAACTGAATGCTAATTACTTGCATGTTTATGAACATGTGTAAGTTTCAATCATAACTAATAATAGACCAAGGCGAAGGTGGCGTGACGATCTAATATCATTTGCAGGGCCAACATGGCCAGAGATCGCACAAGACAGGGAGGTTTGGAAGAAAAAAGGGGATGCCTTTGCCCTTTGGCAGTGGGACACAAAATAGGGTAACAAAAAAAATATTATAAATGCGAACGTAAGTTTGTTTGTTACCTTTTTATGCCTAAACTCCTGAACCAATCGTCCTGAAAGTTTGCGCTTACGTTGTCAGGTGTACATAAACGGACATAGGGTACGATACATCACGATAAAGATTCGAGTGCTGTTCCCGAGGAAAACAACAATAACGTTATTATGATAATAGATGGCGCCACGTGTCTTTCGAATCATGATTGAATTATATTAGAAGCAGAGTCCAATCCGAATTGATTGTCAAATTCTAAATTAACGCCGCAGGCAAAAGATTGTAAATGAAAAAAAAAATTTGCCCACAGCTCATATAATATGCTGGACAAATAAATAAACTTCTATTTTCTATATTTCCAGCAGCATCATCACCCGATGTCCTACTCATATTTTGGAGCCAGTGACAGCAGCGACTACTCCGCAGCCGACTACAACAACAACTATGCCTATTCAGCCAGTGGGGGCTATGGCAAGGACTGGGCCTCCAACAGGGCCTATAACCTAATGAAGCACAGGCCTACGCAGTCACCCAGTTATATCACCGCGCCGGGTGCTGTGGCGTAAGGGCGTTGCGGCCATTTTAATTTATTATTTTAATTTATTTTAGGTTATTGTTTTTGTATGAGAGCTGTATTTTAAATGAATAATGAAGTGGGAAACTCTAGCGCTTCCCCGTTAAGGGGCTTACATGACCTAAAGCGCGGTCACTGTCGGACTGCACAGAAAAGAAAGAGAAGCGCGATGACACAACGCTGGTTATTTATTGTAAAATATGAAGCAATTACATATTTAATTACAAAAAATCTATTGTTTTGACTAAAAAATAAAAACACTTGTGTTTTAGTATGTTGCTTGTAGAATAATCTGACAAAAAATCAGAAATGATTGTATCAGAATGATTGTATGTATATTAGTATGGTTTTTATTGTAAAAAGAAAGTTTTTAGAGGTATCTTCATGATTTTTTTTCTATTGTATCAAATTAGTTGTTTTCAACACACTATCTACCTAGCATATATCCTGAAGAATATCATATATTTTTCTGATTTTGTTTACTGTAGTCGATCATATACTTTTATTGTTTCTAAAACTTGGGTATTTTGCGTTTAGGTCCTGTAAGCCCCTTAATGGCAATATTTTCTTTTACGGAACTGAAGTTACAAAGACGTACTTTCTTGTTATGTTTATAATTGATTACATTTTTGCCCTCAGATGTCCGGTTTCTGACAAAAACTCTCAGTACAAAGTTAGTTTCTAAACATAGCGGAAATTCGATCTGTCCACATAATTAATCGTGGCACTAGACAGATCCCCTTGGGATATAAAAACCTCAGCCGGTCGATTCTGTAAAAATATATTAGTGAAAACATAGCTGATGTGAGCTGTCATTCCACTTGGTGCTAGGAATCGCTTGGGAATCTGCTTGCTGTAAATAGTATCAATCTCAAACGATCCCTAGCATGAGGTGTAATGACGGCTCATATCACCCACAGATTACATCGGCAGAAGCCGGTCATCCATCACTAATTAGTGCCAGTTGGCTGCCACAATTTTTCTACACATATTTATTTTGTATAATTTTGCGATTACATCATTTTCAACCATGGTCACACGTGCGCGTTGACCCAACATGCGGTACGCTCTTGTAATATGTCTCCTTTTATTTTGAAAATTTATTTTTGTCAATAGAAATAAATTAAATTGAAGTGTCTGTTTGTAATGTCAAAATAATAGCTTTTTACTTAATACAAAATATATACGACAATGAAAGTATATACGGCACATATTCGCGCCTGTTTGAAGGAGCCTTTATGTGGGTTCTCAATTTGTTTAGCAATTAATCTCTCTGAATTTACATTAAGGATTCAGAAAATAGTTTTTAGTTAAGTTATTTTTATATTTAAGCACTGTCTGATAATGCATTTATTTATTCAAATCATAATGACTGTTAATATTTTAAGTTAGAGTAATAATTTATTACAAAAAGTGTACAAAAGTTTTTCATAATAAATATTAATAAAACGTAAAAATATGTTTCTATTTCATTTCCTTCTATGATAATAATCGATTATGAAAAACGTGCTAGATTTTAAATCAAGTTTTCCGCTTGTTATGACACACACACACACATGTGATTGGGGGCGAGCTTAGTGCCATAAACTGGACACAAATCCACACTTTAGGCTGCTACTGAGAAATTCCAGATGGAAAAACCCAATAATACATCTGACTTGAGAATCGAACCCAGGACGTCATGCAACGAGGTAAACAGAAGGCATATTCCCATAATTAAAAACATTCAAATCTAGTCGTAATGTCATCTTAGCGACAATTAATGTCAAAAACATGTCAAAAATTTTGGGAAACTAGAGATTCTTTTGACAGATTGAGACGGTGAACATTATTAAATTACGAGAAATGCCCCTCAGAACTTCTTCGAATGCAAACCCTGTGTCAAAGATAAATAAAATGCTTCATGAACGTAGTAATACAGACAAACGAATAATACAAAAACTTTTCCCGTTATCCAACTACACAGGAAACCATTAGGGTTTGGCCCAAAGCGTTTGCCGAACATTCAAAAGTTGTATTACTTGACCCTTTGATGTTTGAACCTAATTTTATACGTTTCCTATCTGTTTTATTGTTCTTTAGTAAAGTTAGCGAAAACACTGTAACTGATAGTTCGATCAAAACCGAGAAGTTCTGAGTGGTTTTGAAAGTGTTCCATTAATAATTGGCCTAACCTTTTTCCAATTATGTTGGGGTCGGTTTTTAGGCTAACCGCTTCCGATTACGGTAGAATGCCAGTAGAATAGCTCAGTACCAGTATTTCTGACCTCCACAATCCAGTTAATGGGTGATACGATACCCCTTGATAAAACTGCTTGTCAGACTTACCTGACTACATGCTGCTGACTACCCGTAACAACTGTCAAAGATCTGCAAATCGGCTGTCCCAAATCAAAACACAGTAAGGGACTTCGAACAAATTTTACAGGAGGGCAAAAAAAGCTGATTTTCTTATGCCTTACCAAACTATGAATCTACAGCTTAATATGATTCTTGGAGATGGTAGATAAGATTAGTGTCTACAATTTTGCATATTTAAACTTCAAAAATATAATTTGATGCACGTTTTATAGCACTTACTAACTTTGAAATGGGATCCAACACTAATTATTGCCCATGGAAACCAAACCAAAACACAGTATGAGATGTTACTAGGTTTTTGAAATTGTAATCAATACTCATCATAAATTATGGAGACCAAACCAAAACACAGTAAGTAATGTATAAGATTATACATTATAAGGTTTTGATTTTTATTGAAAACTTTTAGCTATTATGACAGACTGAAGTTATGATAAAGAAAATGAGTAGGATAAATATTCTAAGTTGCTATCTAAAAACTATTGCAGTAAAACACATTAACGAGAATTAACCATGTTTATTCTTTTAAGTCTTAGAAGGTGAAGTAATTTAATGTGAAAAGTTCCAAATTATAGTAAAAAACGAGGAATTAAAAACAAAAACAGATAAACTCAAAGAGGTACGAAACAAAAATTAGTGTGTGTGTGTGTATCTGTATACACACGCAAGATATATCATTCGTTTACTAAGTCCGGAGACCTGTCATTAACTGGTAAGTCTTGCCAAAATTTCTTTCTGGACTCTGGCATCAATTTTACCAGCTCTTTAATTATTTCCTCCTTTTTGGATGTTTTAATGCCACGAGGTTCGTTCCTGGAAGCGGGCCACACTGAAGGATCAAATTTTTTTATCATAAAGTCCAAAGGATCGAACGGCTCATTGAAAGAGGTTTTATACAACATCTGACGCATACCTCGCACGAATTTGACCTGAACGATTGAGTTCAACTGAAAATTCTTTAAAGGGTCGCTATTAGATCGCGGTTCTCTTTTCTTTTTCGGCCAATCGTGGTAATTTTGGGGCTCTACAATCCTTATTTTCATTCGAGCTTGACGGAATAAACTTTTCAAGTCCTTAAAATCAAACACTGCTTGATTACGGTGCATCTTTTTCTCTATGTTTCCATGCACTGAGTCTGTGCTCATGTGGGTATGTCCTTTAGTAAGGTAGCTTATTGTTAGATTTTCAATTTCATTCTGGCAACTATTCAAAATAATTACCAAAGCGGTATAAAGATACCAGTTTTTATTTTGGGCAGTACAATTGTCTGCCCATAAATGAAAATTCTTTACGTTTCTTTCTGAATCAAGAAATGCCCATATTGCATCAATTATCAATTAAAATCAAATCATCCGCGTTCTCTTTGAGAGCAGCCTCAAGGATTCTTTTACTTCTACTCATTTTGCTGTAATATACACTTAAAAATCGTTCAAAACTCAAAATGACTTAATACAAACGCGGAGCGCACGCAGACAACAAAATCACGTCCAGTCTAATCTAGTGATAGCTACGTACTGGCGATCGGCGCGACGCTATAAATGAACTCACGCGACGCCCCGCCCCTCTCCCGAAAAAATAGCGGCAATTTGATATTTTCTCACTAATTTAAACCCTAATTCCTGGAGATAGAAACTCCGACGGGTGTGTGCTATACTGTGTAATTTTTAGATTTTATGGTCTTTTATACATGTTAATTCCCAAATCAAAAACCTAGCAAGTGGAAATTCCCAATCCAAAACACAGTAAGTACTTGTGCCTTGCTGTGTTTTGAACTGGTTATCAGCTCTTACTAGGTTTTTGATTTGGGGATTGCGGTTTAGTTTGTGCACTTACTAGGTTCTATGGTATCACTAAATTGGGAATGGAGGCCTTTATTGAAAAAAGGGTTTTTGCATATTGTGGGCATTTACTGTGTTTAAAGCGTGGTGTAAAAATCTTGATTTCGACAAAAATGTCCCTTACTGTGTTTTGATTTGGGACAGCCGAAATGTCAGATGGGACCTACGGCTTTACGTGCTTTCCGAGGTACGAAGGGGTCTCGGTATGCAATAGATGGTCACCCATTTACAGACCTCCTTGGCAACCGTAGCCTTAACCTTCCTTCCTTCACCAGTGCGGTTGTTATAATTTAGCCAAGAGCCCCTTTCTTGTGTATCTTGGATAAAAAACCGACGTCTAAATAATGCAGTTCCTAGCATACCTACTTACATCAATGAAAAAGCGGAATATTTCTGACGTTTGTTTTATGCTCAAAACTTGAGATTCTGCTAAGAATAAGCAGAGTTAATACTTCTACTTAACTAATAACTTAACACATCAGTACCAGGAGGACATAAACGCACTGTATGCATTACAGCTCCAGTTCCGAACCATAAACATTTACTGCACAGTCTCAACCTTTTTACTGACTACAAATAAATAAAATGAAGTGTCCTCAAGTTTAGCACCACTTGCTCTCTTTTATGAATACCTGGTAGCTCAAGGATATATTTTCTTTAAGTATTATTGAAAGCGTTAACACGTTCTGCTCTGTATTTCATAGGAACTGCTGTAAATTCTGAATTGACACACAAAAAGATATTATACTTCTGGTGAATTAATTGTATAAGCCAAAGATGGCTCATTTATCTACATTGGGTCATGGGGCCCGAATGCGCGTATCCATTTTAAGGAAATTTCTCGCCGGCTGGTCGACACTTCTCGTGACCAGAGGGCTGGGTCGTTCTTTGGCCAATGAATTAGCATTGCCATTCAACGTGGCAATGCTGCCAGTCTTCTGGGCACGTTTGCGGATGACATGACAGCGATGCGGACGAGTACTTCGACGCCTGAGTGTCCTTTGTTTTTGTAATTATTTGTAATTTAGTATCTAGTGTAAATAGTTTTTATTTATTTATCTACATAAATATCCTAACCTAAGTTGAGTAATAATTCCAGATTACAACATAGTAGAATAAGGTCGACGACAAACAAAATGGAATGGCGAAACCGCCCAGAATTCGGCCCGTATGGTCCATAAGTTCCTATAACGTACATACGACAGGACACACAGGACGCGGTATTATGTATCCGATCATTTGTGGAACAGCACCACATTTACACTCCAGGGCAGAGTCATCTATGAATCTCCACCTGAACAGGTTTTCCTTGCTTCGGCCAACCTGGGACGCTAACAAATAGTCACTTTTCTTCTTACTAAGCGGCAAATAAACAAATAAACATCTTACACGAATTTTGGAGATACTGTCTGGCAAAAAGGTTCGCAGTAAACATATTTTATCAAGAATCGTGCCCGAAGGACCGAAACAAACAATTTGTGCCTTTTCCGTATACCTACAGACATGGCTTCCCAAAAAAACGCCAAATAGCAAACAGGGAAACATAGAAACCTGGGCAGTCATTCCTTTACGACAAATGTAGATAAATGATAAATAATGTATAAAAAATATAAACATTAAATAAAATAAAAACATTAATTCAGACTTTTAAATCCATAGAATGTTAGTACTGTAAAACTTATGAAACTAGTTTTAACAGTAAAAAAATATTTACTTTTTGTAAGTAGGTTTATACAAACATTTTTACATGGCAATAATAATTCGATTGCATCGTTGGTCTAAAGGTCGCAAGCTCTACTATTGAACATGAGGTCACACTGAAAAAAATAATTTCTTACTACAGCACATTAAAGCGATTTGATTAAGACTTACTGACTTTATACAGTAAGAAGAAATGTTTGTAAAACAGTAAAAGACAACACAGTAACTTTTAATTATTGAACATACTATTACTGAATGAAACCACAAAAATAAAGGAAAACCACCATTACCGTAATGTAAGTAAATTTCAATGGTTTGAACGATATCACCAAATGAATAAAACAGTTAATTTTGTGACCTTAAAACGTTAAAGTTTACTGTCATGACGGTAACATTTTGCCTCAAGCTTTAACTGTTTTCGAATCATTAATAAATACTGTTTTGAACGTTAGGCTATTAAGGAGTATTAGCCACTTGCACGTCGCTGGGTACTGTAGTACCACAAAAGTTTTTACGGACTTACGTCAGTGGTACTACAGTGCCATTATGAGGAACGTTCGGAAACATGAACTTACGGTTGAACTACGGCTCCTTCATACATTATCTGTAGTTTTTAATACACAGAAACAAATATAGATGGCTCTGAAACCAAATGCAGTGCATTTTTCAATATCCTGTGGTTGTAACAACGACTTGAAGTCAGGCGTGTTTCGTGAACTTTCGTGTGTGAGTATGTGAAAAGTGTTAACGTAATTATGTCGTGTTTTATTGCATATTTCTAATAATGTAATATATTAAATTTTTCTAGACAATATACACGTTATAATGGTGTATAATTATCATACTCTATAACTCTCGAAAGTTGATAAATTTAGCAAAAGAAGTTGTCGAATTATGTTTGTGTTTGTTTACGTTCGGTTTCTGGTTTGTTTACGGACTGTAGAAATTATTTGTAAGAGAAATAGAGAAATTATACCATATTTTCATAAAATAAACTATTTATAATAATTAGTTATATATAACAAATCAATAACGTTTATATTTTTAACAGATTCAACGAAATTAATAATATGATACGCAGCGTTCCGGCCCGGTCCGGCCGAGGAGTCTTGTTTTGAACAATTTATTTAATCTACTTCCCATGAATGAAATACAAATCTTTTGCAATCATTTTGAAGGACATATAGTCTACTTTATTTATAATTTTTATAAGTGTTACAGATAGCATATTTTAATCACGAAAAATAAAATTGCCGGGAAATCGGAAAAAAATATTTACTTTTTTAACTTTAACATTTTTTTTAAGTATGGATATGTATGTTTGCAGCATATATTTTTATTTAAGTTTATTCTCTTTAAGCTAACGTAATCAATGGCATTTTTTTTTTTTAAATTGCTGTAATATTTTTATTTTGGCAAACGTTTTTATCGGGGAAGATCCGCGGCATTTTTGACGCGCTGGCAATCGGTTGCGTTGCGACGTAAGTCCCACATCACGGCTCGCGAACGCCGACGTGCAAGTGGATAGGCTATTAGGCTATTAGCTATTATTAGGCTCACCCAGGTGCTCACCGGACATGGTTGCTTCGGTGAGTACCTGAACAGAATTGGGCGAGAGGCCACGGCAAATTGCCACCACTGCGGAGGCAGCCTGGATTCCGCACAACACACGCTCGAGGAGTGCCCTGCGTGGGCCTCCGAGCGGCGGGTCCTGGTTGCCAGGATCGGGCGAGACCTGTCTCTGCCGGCAGTAGTGAGTGCTATGCTGGCAGAGACAGAGAATTGGACGGTAGTAGCCTCCTTCTGTGAGACCGTGATGGTCAAGAAGGAGGCTGCCGAGCGGGATCGGGAGAGGGCTGATCCTGCTCGGAGAAGGAGGCGTCGGGGTGGCAACCGCCTTGGCGCCTGATACGCCGAACCCGCTTACCAATAAGGTAGGTGGACCTTTGGGGTCGCGGGCGCACAGAGTGGGGACTCCGTCCGCCCATCAAGTGACCCCAGGGAAGACGGTGGCACAGTGATCACGTGCTGCCGTGCATAGCGAGGCTCAGGGGAGGCCCCTTTACAGTCTCCCCAGGGATGTGCCTTACAGGCGTTGCACGGGGGGGTTCCGGAATTGGTCTTTTAAGAGGAACCGGGACCACCCCTATGTGCTGAAGGTGATCACCGGGGCGGTTTTAGTGAGGTAAAAATCCCACACTCCCCGACCTCCCTCCCCGGAGGTCGGGTGCCTTTTGAAGGTTTCCCCCCGACAACAAAAAAAAAAAAAAAAAAAAAAGGCTATTAAGGAACTGTTTAAAGTAGTTCAGATTAATGTTTTTGAAGTGAAAACTTCTTTAGCGGCGTTGTACACTTTTTTTGTAATGGGTAAAAAATGTTAAACTCGCGTCAGGACACGTGACCTGATCGAAAATTCGTAAGACGGATGGCCGTAGCCGGTAACCACGCGTGTTTTGTTTATAAGACGATTCACAAAATACACACGCAATTGTTCAAGTTTTCACTTCTGCCGGCACTGCCACGGTTTTTATTTTTCATTTTTATTTACTGCTTATTTCTTACAGTGCATGGGTTCGATTACCAATGTGGTTTTTCCATTAGTAATTTCTCAGTAGCAGCCTGAAGTCGGAATTTGTTGAGCAAAAATTGATGCCAATAGGCTGGGACTACTACATGGTATTCAAACATGACTGACAAAATATGGGTCTGCCTAACCCTTCTGGAAAACAACGCGTATTATGCTAGAATTAGCTGCGCTCCGCGGTTTCACCCGCATAAGTTTCCATTCCATACTAATATCGGGATGAAAGTATCTTATGTGTTAATCTTGGTTATAAACTATCTGTGTGCTAAATTTTATCTAAATCCATTCAGTAGTTTTTGCGCGAAGACAAACTTTCGCCTTTATAATATTAGTGTGATAATAAATAGGTATGGTGCTATGTAGGTACACTTACTTAATAGAACCGCAAGAGATTTTTGTTATAAAAGAGAGAAAAGAGCCGAATTTCTTTATCGTGAAGGCATTAAAAGTTTAATTTATCTTCCTGACTAATATCAAACTCTAAAAATTAGTTCTCATTGTTTACTCCCATAATTAAAGACTCAACCTAAAAGACTGAGGGATTTATTTCAACAGCCACTTCCGGTCCAAATTGAGCAGTAAACCACAATAATTTATTTCCCTTGACCTTCTACAGCCCCTTTGACCTTCTACGACTTTGCTTTTGTTGAAGTTGAAGGAAAACAGAATGCAGATTGTAAAAGTTAATTTGGGAATATAAATTTCCTTAGAAAGAGAGGCTTAGGGCTAAGTAATAACAGCCGCACGAGTTGATTGATCAGGTTAAGCTACGCTTGCCGCGGTTGGTCCGTGGATGGGTGACCATCTTTACATATCAAGACCTCTCCGTGCCTCGGAAAGCAGGTTAAGCCGTTGGTCCCGGATGTCATTCGTGAATCTTTGACAGTCGTTACGGGTCGTCAGAAGCCCGAAAGCTTGACAACCAGTCTTACAAGGGGTATCGTATTACCTAGTAATTGGGTTGTGGAGGTTAGATAGGCAGTCGCTCTATGTAAAATACTGCTACTACTACTGCTGTTAGGCTGGAAGCCGACCCCAACGTAGTTGGCCAAAGGCTAGGCAGATGATGACATCTCCTTAGAAAATGTACAACACAGAAGTATTTTTGTTATGGGTCCTGTTCACTATAACTGATAGTCAACCGCCTGGCGCAGGTCCTCACCGGACACGGATGTTTCGGGAGGCTCGTGCACATCATCAGGCGGGAGGAAACGCCCGGGTGTCACCATTGCCAGGATCGCCCAGAGGACACGGTGGAGCATACGGTGGAGGTCTGCCCCGCTTGGGCGGAGCACCGCCGTGTCCTCGTAGAGGCGAACGGCAGCGGCGGCGACCTCTCGCGTCCGGGCCTGGTTCAACCTGCAGGTTCAACCACCTTTCAGTTGAGCATGAGTTCACTATAACTGATAGTTAGCCTGGAATATTCTCAGTGCTGGGACACAAGCCTCCTGTCTTCGAGACATGGCTATAAATCCACCACGGATGCCCAGTGCGAGTTGGTATGACTATCGCTAATACTAAGCCCTAATTTTACTGCCATTTGATTTTACTTAGCATTAAAATAATATGTAAGTAAATAACAACTAATACCTAATTAATTAATCAAAATAACAAATTGATATCCTAACTTAACTTAAACTATTCACAAACTAAAATATAGCATCGAAAAATTCATCCGCATCGCTGTCGACTCGTAATGTACCCAAGAGGCTAGCGGCATTGCCACGTTGTAAGGCAATGCTTAGCCTCTGGCCATGGTAAAAGCCAGCCAGCAATAACACTGGCCACATATAACACTGGCCGACATGGAGATCAAATTCCTAGACAAACTAAGCTGTCTACTTGTAACTCCACGTTTATAAAAAATGTTCCTGACTTAGCAAGAAAAAATATGGAGTCCCCTTTTGTCAACTACTTACCTACTTAGTTTAGAAACAACAAAAATACCTTCGAGAGACTTATGTGGGAACTTAGAACCTACTAACAAAATTCTTTAGAGAGCTTTCCTTCTGTGAAAAGTTTATTTTTAACATCACAGCTGCGACAGACTTTAAATCCTGACATGAAACTTAGATTTTCCTTTCAGTGCTAAAGGAAAATAAAGAATGTAGTCATAAAAATATAGTGTTGTTTATCGCCCTATAAGAACACCAAATCGAGATTTTGGTGTTCTTATGTGTTGTTCCGAGTAACCCCTCGGTTTAGTGATGTGATACAAATTCCCGGGATAGGTACGGGATTTCTGTGAATGCGGGAATTTATTTGTCATTATAGCACAGTAACGTTCGCATGAATGTAGAGGATTTGGCGAAGTGAATTGATGGATAAAAGATAAATGGTCGATCAGTTCGTGCAGATGGACAGCTTAGTAGGGAGAGTATTGCTATGTTCTGGATGTGGAAATTATTCTGGTACGAAATGTCAAATCGTTTTAGCGGGGTAATCTCGCTAGTGTGAAAGTTATCTTTGGTAACCAACACACACTGATGATGACGAGCCAAATTTTAGGTATGGAAATATTAAACTGATCCACTAGAAACCTATTGGACTTCTAATGATGAACACTTTTTACCGACTTCAAAAAAAAGGAGGTTACCAGCAGTAGCAGTACCTTCATAGAAGCCGAAAAGCCCGGCTTGCCCTAATAAAATCATAATTCACAACAACAAACTTACTTAAACCTATCAATAAATAAATATATTAAAAAAATACCAATCAATTAACTCGAACACAAACATTAATAACTGAAAATCAGCCAATCCCTCAGTTGGGCGTTTTTTTTATACGTTGAAAATCTGTGGGCTTGTCCTAATTTTGACCCCTAGGCACGTCACTGGTTACCAGAACATAAAGGGCTAAGGAAGGAACACGGGTGGGTTTTAGTCAATAAGAGTCTGACATTCCCTTCCGCTCCACCCAGAGCGGCAGGGGTCATTTGATGATTTCACATCCTGAAAAAAACAAAGGGTAAAAACGTTGTGTTTTTACCCTTGATGTCAAAAGTCATTGTTTTGCCATCGCTCAAACAGAAAACATATTATGACCAAACCCCAAATGGCGTGACAATAGGTCTGTATACCAGGCTCCAAAACTGAAGGTCAATTCTCGTAATTAAAACGTTTAAAATCTAGCCGCAGTTTCATCTTGACGACAAACAAACATCAAAAACTTATCAAAATGTAGGGAAATTAGAGGTATTTTTGACGGGTATTTTTTTTTGAGACTTAGATCAGACTGAACATTCTTAAAATTACGAGAATTGCCCCGCAGTTATGAGAAAATAATAGCACATGGGCTTCTAATGTTATTTTACTACTGCCTCGAATTGCCTACTTCTTCTATAATTTTAGTTACGTTTTAGGCAAATCACTTTCAGAAAGTTTACAATCGCTGTCAACCGTAATAAAAAATGAGACTGAATAGGTCTTTTTTTTAATGTTTTAAAATCCCAGTCCATGTTACCTACTATTTAAAAACCGGGACAACAGAGCAATAGAACAACACTATTTCGGTACTTTTGTTACTTTACGACTTTACTCAAGCGATCCGTGACTTTTATAAGTTTTATACGATCTACGTGATTGAGCTTTCAGGAAACTCAAATTTTATATTTCGGATCCTTTCACACTAAGGTAGCACTAAAATATTAAAAAAGAAATGGCGTAATAGATTGAGATACACTAAAGTTACGGTTTTGAACTTAACGTTGACCTCGGTTATGTTTCCGCCTGTAGCTTTAAAATAGTAATTAATTTTACAACAACATTTTGCAATAATTATTTTGTCAGGCGTTGTGACATTCTGCATTATCCTTTTGCGTATTTTAATAATCATTTATAAGCTCTCAGCTTCATAAATATCATTTGTCATCGTGAGTTTCCATTCGCTGTCACATTTCTCGACGTAGAAATTAATCTTTCCTTTGGCCTCCTTTTTATAGGTAAAGTCCTACATAGTAGTTTGCAGCTAGTATTTTAAGCCGTGAAGGTAGTTTCGCTTCAACATCGTAACACTTTACAAATTCACAATGCGCCCGAGTTCCACCTAGACTCTAGATGGAATCGTTTATGTCTCTAGATTCTAGACACATAAAAGATATAACTTTCTGACTGTGATTGCAAATTCCTTAAAATTTAGTTTCTTGTTTGAATGGTTACCGGTTACATACGTGGCTTTAGCTTGGTGAATACCTTCTCTTAGCAATCTTTAGTATGTGCATAAATGATATTGATCATTGACTTACATTATATTACTAGTGTAGGTATTGATAATAAATTATTTATTTATATTTATGTACTCGTAGGTTTGTACAAACACTATTACTTACACATCAATCATTTTTTTTAAACTAGATGAGTTCCGCGTTCGTGTATTATAACATCCGTTATCAAAGGGGCTAGTGTGAATAAAAAGATGAGTCCATGTTACTCTTTTTTGAAAGAATAACAGTTCGAAAAAAAAAAAAGAAAACGAAAAATATAATCAGCTTATCATTTCCTAACTCCTAAAACTCGTCTTCTTCTCTCTAACCACAGAACTCTAAAAATAGCTCACGCCGTAGTAAAAATGCTGGGGACTGTGGGATATATCCATGCATTCCATGGAAGCTATGGTCATGTGTTTCTAAATAATCTAAGTATGTTCTGTACAGTCATACTAATATTATAAATGCGAAAGTGTGTATGTCTGTCTGTTACCACTTCACGCTTAAATAAATCACTGAAGCGATTTAGATGAAATTTGGTATAGAAATAGTTTGAGTCCCGGGAATGGACATAGGATACTTATTTATCCCGATATTCCTACGGGTTCAAAACTTACGCGGATGAAACAATCCATCCAATCCATCAATATTAGAGTTACATAAAGAAGATGACACATTTTTCAAAGCTATATTAAAGAAGTCTCGATTTTTTGTCCAGTCAAAAGCGTATGATGCAGGTCGGGCGTGTTGGGTCGGAGTAGTTTTAAATAGAAAAAAAAAAAAACACAAACGACTAAAAGCGAAACACTACTTATATAAAAAAATCGGTTGTCTGTAAAGTCGGTTTACTGACGATAGTTGAACGTGCCAACGTCATAAGAAAATACTGATGGAATAGTTGCATTGCATTTGTTAATATTCGCTTGCACTTCAAGCCGCCATGGAACGCTACAGAGCGAGGCCGCGAGGTAACGCTACATGAGTCATGTTTTTTCGTGAGTGCCACCAGCTTCATCGATTTATTAGACGTTGTCACGTCAAAAAGCTTCCCAACAGTTGCATCCGTATGTCAGCCACCAGCTACCAGGTAAAAGCTTTGAATGCGTACATTGTTCAGCTTCCATTGTTACTGAGCTCACAGCAGTAATAGTCTTCCATTGCGTGTTCCCTTGTTTTAGCGCCCATTACACGTAGGTACACACAGATTTCTGATGAGCAGAGGCGCTCTAAGCCTGCTGGAAGCCCGGAGAGTAAAGCTTGAGAAGTGCTTTGTCTTTGGCCTAATTTGCATAACGTAAGGGGCGTCTATGTATTTCAATAAACCCTGTACCTACGTATATTTTGTTGCTGACGATCCGTCGGGAATAAAAACAAAAGAAATATAGATTAATTAGACCGGAATGAGAAAAATTATAGTAGGAAGTTTATAGTAGTTTTTAATTGGATAAGACAGATATTAAAACAGAAGAACTAGCTGGGGATCGAGGGGGTCTCCCCCCTCCAGTAGGTACTGTGGGGGGTGCAGATGGGAGCTTCACAATATAATTGAAAAAGACTTTGACTTGAATAAAATATATTTACGACTTTACATTATCATGTTTTTTCTAGCACTCTCTCTCTACTAAACAAAAAATCTATATAAGAATATTTGACACTTGCTTGAACGTTCAAATGGAACACACCGGCAATTATTATAACCAGCCTGCACTGCTAAAGGTAGGGCTACACCGATAGCTTTTACAGTACTAAGTCAAGAATCGCACTATACCTACTTTCTTTCTGATTAGGTAAGGAATTTGAAATTTCATTTTTAGTTTTTGCGGAGGTCAGCCTCGGCGGCTGGCGCTCGTAAAAACTCACATTAAAATCGAACCCAAGTATGATACTTTCGATTAACGACAAAAAAATGCTGACCCCTGACTTTGCTCTAATGTTTATTCTATACGGAACTCGACTTTGTCATAAAGTGGCCATGTAAGGCCCTTCCTACACACACGTTTTTCTTGGCGTGAAACACTACGGTTTATTCGCAGTGTGGAGGCACAGTCGTCAGTATAGTATGGATCACTCTGGAAGCTTGTTGACAGGCATGTTTTTCTACGGCGCAGTTTATACGCCGTACCGTAAAGAAACCGTGCCGTGTGACAAGGACCTTAGAGTTAAAAAAACTTCAAATTTTTTTTTCTATTTTTTTGGACTTTCATACTACATGTAGGGCCCGTGGCTAAATAATAACAGCCGCACAGGTCGATCGATCAGGCTAAGCTACGCTTGCCACGGTTGGTCTGTGGATGGGTGACCATCTTTACATACCGTGACTCCTCCCTGCCTCGAAAAGCACGTTAAGACGTTGATCCCGGCTGTCATTCGTGGATTTTTGACAGTCATTACGGGTAGTCAGAAGCCCGAAAGTCTGATAACCAGTCTTACCAAGGGATATCATATTACCCAGTAACTGGGTTGTGGAGGTCAGATAGGCAGTCGCTCCATGTAAGATACTGGTATTCAGCTGCATCCGGTTAGACTGGAAGCCAACCCCAACATAGTTGGGAAAAGGCTAGGCAGATGATACTACATGTATATTTCAGTCTGATTAATCTTATGCACTACCTAGTTATACATCATTAGTGTAATTTAAGATGATAATAGTTTAAACAAAAGACAAGCTCCTTCACTATTAGGGAACTTCAAATTGAAACCTAATTTACTTAGAGACATGAAATAAATATAAACAAATAAACATACAAAAACTTTTTTTTTTCAGGATGGGAAATTATCAAAAATGACCCCTCCCGCTCTGGGTGGAGCGGAAGGGAGTGTCAGACTCTTACTGACTAAAACCCACCCGTGTTCCTTCCTTAGCCCTTTATGTTCCGGGCCAGCGGTAACCCTGTCGGACAATCCCGCTGAGAACATACAAAAACTAACGTCTTCTTCCCGTCGGGGTAGGCAGAAATTATAAAACGTCACTTCATCCATAGAAATATTCCTTTTTCTTCGTTTACATTCAGGTCATCCTCGCACGCCAGTTGCGTGAGTACAAAACACCAGAACTGTCTGAAAAAACACAGACAATTTGAAATTGACGAATGAAAATATTTCATGATTTTTTGTAACTGAGCCTGTGCGTGTGAGTAATTTCGTGTTTAGGCCCTAAACACGTAATTACTCACACGCACTCGTTTTGTTTTTTATTCACACCTATCGAATCTCAAGCAAAAACCTGCTGCCTGAGCACTTATGTATCGTTTTTGATCAATTACATCACACAGTTAACACCCAATTAAAATAACCACTTGCTCCAAGCCAAAGAAACTCAAATATCGACTGCATTTAACGTAGTACAGTACCCGGCGATAAATATTGCACCTTTGGAAAGAGTGATGATGATTGCTCTGCACCCAGCTTTTGGAATCATTTCACTAGATTAGGCTAGTAAGATAGTTATATTACTAGATCGTGCTCATATCATAGTTATATTCCTGGTAAGACAGTTATTTCATATAACTACATATATTATGGTATAAAGTTAAATCCTTAGGGATATAACTATATCACGGTTTTAACCATTTTACTGCGACATATATATATATATATATCTTTTTCCGAAAATAATATCCACTAACTATCCTGGGAGCGCTGGACGTTGTAAACCATTGTCAGTTTTATGTGACCTCACTTAACAGTTCAAAGCATGTGTCTTGTAAAGATGTTGTCTTTATTTTCCCAATTCCATCAATGATTTGGCCAAGATCCAAATCCTTTGACGCCGCATCAGTCGTCTCGAAATATGATTTCTGAGCTATCGACTTATATTAAGTAAATATGATCTGTGTATATCAGAATAAATGAACCAATCAAATAAAAAGACTTTTAGAAATCCTACTATCACACTAATATTATAAAGGCGAAAGTTTGTGAGTGTATGTGTTTATATGTTTGTTGCTTCTTCACACTCAAACGGCTAGACTAATTTTGATAAAATTTTGTATGGAGGTAGCTGACACCCTGGATTAACATATAGGCTACTTTTTATCCCGATATTCCCACGGAATCGACATTTACGAAAGTCAATTCGCGGGGCGCAGCTAGCAATATTATAAATGCGAAAGTTTGTGAGGATGGCTGGATGGATGGATGTTTATTACTCTTTCACGCAAAAACTACTGAACAGATTTGGATGAAATTTGCCACACAGATAGTTTATAACTACGATTTACATGTAATACTTTTTATCCTGATCCACGATATCGAAGCTTATGCAGGTGAAACCGCGGGGCGTTGCTAATCTTCTATATAAATATAACAAAGGGGTTTTACATTTACAACTCAAGAACGGCTGGACCGATTTATATGATCCTTGATTTGTTTGATTTATCTCCGTCCCGAATAGCAGAATAACTATTAAAACATGGAAAAATTCACACAAACAAAAACATGTTCTCATACATTTTGTAAGGAACGGCTTTTTTATGATGTCTCAAGAACGGATTGACTGATTCCGATGAAGTTCGCCGGAGCAGAGTTTAGTATCATAATATATCGTAATTTCCCATTTTTCTTATTTTTGTTTCGACGGTAAAGACGCCTGTACATCAAGCTACCCGAAACTGTCAAATTTTCCCAATCAACTTTGAACCTTATACTTTAGCAATATGGTTGAAAATCTATTAAAAAAATTGACAGATTGTAGTAGCTTGATGTGCTGGCGTCTATACATCTGTTTCTTATACTGTTCATTTATTGCGGCTTCAGAGGCGTTGTTCAAATCGTCAAGGGTGCAAGTGAACATTTCGGTCACTCTAGCGGATGGGGAGTCTGTTCAGAAGCACCGCCATCGCACTGGATGTTGGGTGAATCGATAATGTCCGATTTCACCAGATTATGTTTGCAACTGCCTACTTGGGTACGCAGACGGGTCCTGATTTCCCATTAACACTCCCTCCTTTTCAAGACCTTCGTCAAATCTATTGGAATCCAATTATGACATCCATAAATAAACATAGGATTGTTGAAAAAGAATGAGAGTCCTCTACTGACGGTATGAATAATGAACACGACATTACATCGGGGAAAATCGTGTGAAAAACTGACCAAGAACAACTTGATGGTGGACGGGTTCCGTCGCTTTTCTCTTTAGTTATTTTTGCCAGAAAATCTGAAGACGTTTCTTTGGGGTTACCAAGAGCATTTTTTCTACTCTAGATACGTGTATAGAGGTAAAAGATTACCCGGTATGGCTAAGATAATCACGATATTTATCTACAAAAGGTTTACCAACTTTTTACGACTATTTCTGTGTAATTCTTTCTGATGCAGTTCTTTTATTCGAAGAAAGCAAGCATTGATCATAAAGTTTACTCCCTGCATGTTAGCGTGTAATTAATAATTATAAGCAGCAGATGACAAAGATTATGTCTGGACTTTAAAAGAGACTACGATCTCTGAGTTTGTTTCGGCCTTTCTTCTCAGAGTAGTCAGATAGCAAACGTCGACCTCATCTAGTTTAAAAAAAAATATGATTGACGTGTAAAAGTGTTTGTGCAAACCTTCTTACAAAAATAAAATTATTATCATTTATCATTGCCACCGAATTGCCGCTGAACTTATGTCCGACCGAAATTCGGCTGTATGCTGTAACGCAACGTAATTTCGGCATGATTTATCAGTAATTCAAATAGGATTGCAGGCGTAATCATGCCGAACTTCGGTCGCGTACTGACGACACTGAGAAGTCTTATCCACCTAGAAGAAACAGGCAGACTATTTAAATATAGATCCATATTCATACTAAAAAGTCCTTACAAACCTAGGGTGGAATATTAAAAATAAAGCAACCTGAGGTAACAGCTGGAGATGTCTTTCATAAAAAGTTATTAAAGGGATATTTGAAAAGTCGTCGATTCGGAAAAAACTTGAGCCGTCAAAAGATATCGTATTGTCGTACCCAAGTTAGTTTTCTCAACCGAAAATGCGAAAATTCGAAATCAGCGTCTTCAATTTTTTAGGTGATTAAAACTTTGAGATTACCAGGTGAAAGAAATGGTATTTTGAAATTATTTCATTTTAGCATTGAAATATTGAAGAGTTTTTTTCTTTTACCAATCAACATTTGTTAAGATCAGAGACGCTACACTCAAAGTCGTGGACGAGTATGTTTACCTAGGACAAACTGTCTAGTTAGGTAGGTTCAACGATTTAATGCCACGGAAGAATTTATTTAATAGATTTTCAACTTTATCGTTAAAGCATAAGGTTCAAAGTTGATTGTGAAAATTTGACAGTTTTGGGGATGTGCTGGCGTCTGTATAACCCGTAAGTCGCGGCCGTTACACCTGGGCCACCACTGCTCATTATTAAGTTTTAAACTAACTTACTAACTTTTATTTACAGCTAACGTTGAATCAGTGAACAAGCTCAATCATAACTAACAAGGAACTCTAAGAAAAATACTTTCGAGTTGCAATGATCTTGTAAATGTCTCGCGTGGAAAGTACGTCGGACACGCGACCGAATACCAGTATCGTGATTATTTATCTATTATGTATACGGAATATACATGAGCGATGGAAAATTGTTGGGAGATGCTATTTTTAAGTTTATTGAAAGTTTATTGACAATATAACATAAAAGTACACACCATTTTTTTTTTCAGGATGGGAAATCATCGAATGACCCCTCCCGCTCTGGGTGGAGCGGAAGGTAGTGTCAGACTCTTACTGACTAAAACCCACCCGTGTTCCTTCCTAAGCCCTTTATGTTCCAGGCCAACGGTAACCCTTTCGGATAATCCCGCTGAAAAGTACACACCTTACACTCAAGTCATAACAATCCTGTGACGTGTGTCTACTAGTATAAAATATAATTGCGTATGTTACGTTTACGTATTACGTACGTCTAATAAGTTGGGTTGCAGATTTCCAATTTGAAGGTCTATCTTGTGGTCTGCGGGGTAATTGCGTAACACACTAACAGTAGGATTGGCTTCCATTTTGTTAGTTCAACAACATTCATTGCGTTTTTTACGTTGTAGAGCAGATTATTCTCAAAATGATTTAGATTGTAATTGATACCGTATTACGCAATTAGGGTGCTAGTTTTCATAATAATAATACCCTACCGCCGTATCTCTACGTTGACGTCGTGGTGGAGCTACCGCGCTCCGAACTGCCGGTAGTTTACCTTGCCGGAACAGGGCTAAGGTGAGGAGCCAGACCAAGAGAGATCGAGAAACCCGCAGGGCAGCATGTGGCGAGCTGTTGGGCAGTAGCGACCCCACGGACCCTATCCCGGGAGTAGTCTTATTCCTCACCTCTGTCTTGTCATAATTGGCCGGCTGGAGTGAACACTGACGAGGAACAGAGCTCCCACCTCTTTCTTGCCTTTATTGGCTGGCTTGAGTGTGTCTTGAAGATTCGCAAGTAATCCAGTAAGTGCTCGTAGGGATCTTGACCATCTTCCGGGCTCTGGGATTGTTATGAAAGTCGTGGAATACCTCTCCAATCCTCAAGCACCTCAGAACATATTGCCCCCTTGTTGCTACGTCACTATGTGCTAGCGACGGTTTCCGGGAACCCATTATTGAGAGTGCAAGTCCTGCCATTTTATCTGTGAATATTTTATTATCATTGGTCAGGCAGGGGCCATAGTTCTTCCATAGTTCTTGGTAACCAGTCTACTTTAAGCACCCAAACCCATAGTACAACTTTTTATTGTTCCATATCCTGTAATTGGGTTGTGGAGGTCAGATAGGCAATCGCTCCATGTAAAATACTGGTATTCAGCTGCATCCGGTCAGACTGGAAGCAAACCCCAACACAGTTGGGAAAAGTCTAGGCAGATGATGATTAACCTACGGTTTCCTAGAAGAGAGCTGACCGCAACTTAACAGTCACAATTTACCGGCGAAAGACGTCACTAAAACGTTATTTATGAAATTAAGTCGGTGTGTTTTTCTAAGTCAAATTCCGTTGCCATTTTAATGGAAGCCGTCACTGCGACCTTTATGTGGCGGCGACCGCTTATCTAGGAAACCGTCAATCAATAAATCAACTCAACCTATCGCAGTCCATAGGCATAGGCCTCTCCCAGACTGCGCTAAAACACCCTGTCCTCCGCAAAAGAAGGAAAAAAAAGGAAACCGTGGCTTTTGTTAACTCAAAGCTATCGCTCATTTTGTTAAATGTATCGCCCATTAATTTAAAGACTAAAGGTGCCATCACTCAAATTGATTATTAAGTAAAGATATTATATGAGTCTTTGTCACAAAATTTACAAAGAGATGACTGATGAACTGAAAATTAGCGTCTAATGCTACAATAATGGAAGGAGGAACAGTGACACATTATGTCCCCATCCATCAGAGATAATGAACATTTTAAATTAATTCCGAATAAAATATTTTATTAGATATGTCAAAGAGTTTAGAATCTTGAAATAAAACCGTTTTTTATTGAAGAGAGCAAAGCTTTCAACCTCTTGAAATAAAATTGTTTTTTTCTCTCTTTTCCTATCGAGAATCACTACAGAAGTTTACATTAGGATTTGTTCAACGTATTTAAATATTTTAATGCTCCAGATGCCATTAACTTTGCTGACTGACTAATATTTGTACCAGCATAACATCAGGACTTGTTTTGCCAAAGGGCCCAACCCCAGAGGTGTATCTATTAATACACCCACACTTAAGGGCTTACATGACCTAAGGCGCGGTCACTGTCGGACTGCATAGAAAAGAAAAATAAGCGCGATGACACAACGCTGGTAATTTATGCAAAAAGGAATTATTTAATTCCAGAAAAACTATTTTTTGGACTAAAAAATTAAAACACTTGTGTTTTAGTATGTTGCTTGTAGAATAATCTGAAAAAAAAACAGAATGATTCTATGTATATTAGTATGGTTTTTATTGTAAAAAGAAAGCTTATAGAGGTATCTTCATGACTTATTTCTATCATATCAAATTATTGTATTATATTTTCAACACACTATCAATCTAGCGAGAGAGAGCGAGCTAAGAGTATTCTATTCTATTCTAGCATATATATCCTGAAGAATATCATATATTTTTCTGATTTTGTTTACTGTAGTCGATCATATACTTTTATTGTTTCTAAAACTTGCGTTTTTTTGCGTTTAGGTCCTGTAAGCCCCTTACACAGTTATGTTTACGTCCCATTTAATAGGAGGCGAGACTATTGCCATCAACCGGACAGAAATCCAGACTCCGGACTGCTACTGAGATATACCAGTTACAAAAACCCAATAACACTATACCCGACTTGGGAATCGATCCTAAGTCATCTTGCCTGAGCAAGATGACTTAGGATCTGACAGTAGCACTTGCGACCAACGAGGCGGTTATACCAAATGGCACAAATGAATAAATTAATTGAGCCAAGTAGGAGATCGCTGTTTGTCTGGCTGTTTTTTTTATTATAATATTATTCAATCAGAAATCTTCAGTACTACGGAACCTCAATAAAATAATACCCCACGGGACATTTGATATTCCACCGAATGATTAAATATTTTCGCCAAAAAAGTTGACAACATTACAGATTGCCTGCAGTCTACACGCCAGAGGTGACCAACCTTCGGCAGCAAAAACAAATAATTTTAATCATTAATAACTTTGTCACGCAATGCACACAAAAAAGCGACGTCTTATGACTTTTGCAGCTATTTACTGTGAATTGTCACGCTTTATACGTATCTTCAGTATTGCTATTGGTTTGGTAATATTTCATTTTGAGCGTTCTTTGAAAAAATTACTTGATCGCTTTAACGTACGTTGGTGGCGATTAATTAGAAAATGGTTAAGAAGTGATTTTGTTCACAAATGTAGAATTGCGAATCATGGAAAATTTTATAACTTTTAGTTTGGTAGGTAAAAAATGGTTAAAGACTGAAAAATGTCAATTACACATCTTGAAATAAAAAATTTCAAGCGACATTTTTCAGTTTGTCAGAACTTTGTCATAACTTAAAAGCTCAAGTCCACGTGATGTCAACATTTACCTTAAATCCTCTATCAGAGTTAAAATCAAATATTTCCCATCCAGCTTAGAATTTCTCCGAATGTCGTTCATCACTGCAATTGCTGGCGTGATTCCAGAAAACTACAAAGTTTTCGGTAACTCGGTATTGGAAAGCCAATAAAATGTTATACCATGTTATACTGAAAGTTGTGCCCGAACAAAACTGTGACAAACGCATTTTCTAGTACGAGCAATATAAATTGTACAGCAAAAGTATAAGTTTGAAATAATTGTTCTTCGTGGCATTTCTCGGGCCATTGGAAAATTCACCTTTTCACTCATATTCATTCATTTTGTTTCGTTCTTGTGGTCGTAGTTTTCAAAGTATCGGTGTTCGTATAAACCTAACGACCTAGATCCTAAATTATGTGATGTTGATTTGGTAGCGCGGTGTAAGACATACAAGGCGAAGAAATGTGTTGGTTTGATTTAATGAATTCCGTTAGCTACTTCCATATGCATAATTATAATTATAATTTTTTAATCAGAATTTCCAATTTGAATTGCACTTTTTACCGAAGTTACCAATTTATCAATATTAGCGGTTATTACTAAGTAAGTTTGCTTATTTCTATGATTCATTGTTTTAAGCATGTTGTGTTTACCTATAAGTAATTGATGCACTGTTATTTTTACTTTTAAAAATGTATTATGTGGTTGTATTAGTGTAATTAATTGTTGGTGAACCTAATAAAATAAATAATCACTAATCAGCCTGGCTCCTGAAATACAGGTACCTAGCTACCTGTATTTCAGGAGCCCCTGGAGATGTTTTACCGAAACACTAATTAAAATAGTAAAACACTTATATCAATAAATTTATGCAAAAACGTTGACGATCCAATCACAGAGATGGCAGTAAAACTTTTGCTTTTATTAATTCAGTATTATTTACTTTCGTTTTGCATAAACGATTGTATTCGTTATTTCTGCCATGAATTATGTTCTTGATATTTTACTATGATAAATCATTTTGAGTTCATTATAATAGCACCCAATAGTTTATCGTTTCTTACGAAGAAAAAAGCCATTCCTTAAAAGTCGTGTATAGTCATAGTTTTAAGGTTTTTAATATGTATTAGTTTATTATTATATAAGATTATTTTGTGTATTTTATATATGGGCCTTAGTTGCCTGATAATAAAATGATTATAAAAAGCCCAATTTCTCAAAATATTACGAAAATAAATCAGATGCCGTATCCATTTTCATAACTCCTGAGTAATCTTTTAGCATTTTCTAAAATATAATGACAATAATTGGTAAACTTCGTAATATTATACGGCATTATTAACTGTACACGATACAATAACTGTATGAACTTGTAGCTTCTTCTCTATAAAGTATGAAGAAGAGAATGTGGAATAAAGCTCATCTGAAATAAACATAAATTATATTCAAATACTGGTAATATGGTTGGATGTTATTTTTTACAGGTAGCTTTATCTACAAAACCGAGTTGGGATACGACCGAACATAGTTTCAACGCATGTTATATGTTTCTTCGTATATTATGTCGTAACAAAATGTTGACTGCGTTTCTACACATTTTTAATGTCTGTCATATAATGACAGACATTAAAATGTGAAAAAAATATGAAAATAAAATAATGAACAAAAAAGTGAACGTTTCTTAGAAGAAACAATTTTTAGTTTTTTCGGGAATTGTTTATTTATATACACACATATAAACAGACAAGAAGAAAGGAACAGAAAAATGTACGTACAAAGGTGATGCTTATTTCTAAAGAAATCTCTAAAAACACTCTCGTCATCCAATAAAAACGAAGTAAAAAATGTCACGTTTAAATAAATCAACCATACCATGATGATGATGATGAACCATAATCGGTCATTGTCTCCACTGCTGGGACACAGGCCTCCTCTCTGTTAGAGGGGTGAGCTGCAATCATTGATATCCAAAATAATATATCAATGGCTGTAAATCCACCACGCGAGGCCAGTGCGGGTTCGTGGATGTCACGTGTCTTCGAATTTTTGGTTCTAGGACATGCCGATTTCATCACCAAGTTTTCGTTCAACGTTTCGAGAATGAGAATTAATCAACCATTTCTACATAAATGATATTTTATTTTTAAGAAATGCAAATACCTTAAGATGAATGTAACCAAGTCCTCTTGCACTGATATGGTTATCCGTATAACTCAGCTGACTTTTACAAAATGGCGCCGGATAAGAAACAGCTGATGCATTCTGTTACGCCAATACATGGAATACATAATTACATTCCTTTAGCTACGCATGCGTTAAGTCTGTCCTGCGGTTTTGTCTGTATAGTTTTATATTTCAAAACATCGTGCTCTGTTTGTTCTTCGCAAGAGGAAGTGATTCATTTCTATTTAGTTACTTATTTATAATGAATTTTATAATAAACAAATGTTCTTCGTATAAAGTAGATACATACCCCTTTATTCATAAATGTTGCTTTAAGTTAAATAGTTATTAACAACTGTTTAATCATACATTTTTGACGTTTGAACGTCACTTAACTTTAATCATCGTATAAAAATTAACCCTCCTGTGTCTAGGAATTATGTAGTGAATGTATACAAAACACACATACACTACATTTTAAAAGAGTAATGATGGAGTTTCTTGCCTTTCTTCTCGATGCGAAACTACCTTTTGGAGGGGCGACTAGAATCAGTTCTATTTTTTGTACATTTTGACGTTCAAAAGTGTCTTTTAAGTGCTTATTTGAAATAAATGGATTGACTTTGACTCGTGAGTACACCGTGTATCCTTTACACGATATATACTTTATACGAAGAAAGTTTTTTTTTTACAAGGGATCGACAAGGGTTAGAAAGTACCTACCCTTTAAAAATTTGTAAGAAAATGAAATCTTAACCATAACGGTTAGGTTTTTAGGGGCTGTCCATTACAATTTTTTGTCCATCGAAAAGGGTGACCGCTCAGCCTGATTGATTGAATTTGGTTAATACTTTGATTTTTATTTCACATAAAATACACGTACCTACCGTGTATTTTTGTACAGACGCCAGCAGATCAAGCTACCCGAAACTGTCAAATTTTCCCAATCAACTTTGAACCTTATGCTCTAGCGATAAAGTTGAAAATCTATTAAAGAAATTTGACAGATTGTAGTAACTTGATGTGCTGGCGTTTGTACCTAGTTTTCGTAGAGAATAATGTTCTAAAATGTTTAATAATAATATTAGGCACGTTAATCCATCACTTACTTTCCTATCGACAATAATTATGTTAAGTTAAGCATTAATTATCACCAAAACATTCAGTAATGTGATTAGTGTGCTCATAACCAGCTCCCGACGACCGACTTCGTATGACAGAAAACCAACGGACGTATCCATTTGAAGGGACACGTTACAAAATTTTGTTTCAGTGCGGTTAGTGGAAGTGCTCAGGTGCGGTTCAAATTAGTGCTCTGAGTGGAATACCTCGATTCTAATAGATCAGTCTTCTAGATTACTTGTCAAATTGGGTAATGAAAGCATCAAATTCTCATTACTCGTAAATAGGTTATACTCTGAAAATGTTTTTTTTTTCTTCGGTGGGATGGATTTGACTAATTACAATGTTCTGACGGTTAGCGCGGCTCAGCTAGAATGTCGAAACGATCTCGTCGGTAATTAGTTAATATTATACAAGATTAAATTAAATTAGCCATCGAAATTCCGCACACGTGATGGGTATCGCTAAACACGACAAAAAAAAAATGAATTTTTTGTGGGGTTAACGACCCTTGCGAGTGTTGTTACATAAAGGGCTAAGGATTCCTTCCTTAGCCCTTTATGTTGTGTAATTGGCGTTTTACAAAGTAAATAAAACAAAATAGCTTGCTCAGTGCGGTTTCAATGTTTCCACCCCCTTGAAATTTGTAAATTAGTTTCCTAGCCTGATATTAAAGAACTTAACCCAGAATTAAAAACTAGTTTACAGCCACTATTTAAGCTGTGGTGGCGGCGGGAGCGGTGTGATTTCCAGCGGGATTGTCCGAAAGGATTACCGCTGGCCTGGAACATAAAGGGCTAAGGAAGGAACACGGGTGGGTTTTAGTCAGTAAGAGTCTGACACTCACTTCCGCTCCACCCAGAGCGGGAAGGGTCATTTGATGGTTTCCAATCCTCAAAAAAAAAGAAAAGTATGAGTTGAAAAAATATGTTTTCTTTTGTTTTATTGTGTTTAGATATCTACTTCTGTGAAAGACGCACAAAAATCTGATGTTTGATGTGTTTTTCAATGATTTCAACTAATATATAAGTCAATGCTGTTTTTATTTTCGTGTCTTTTTCTCACTCGCCAGTTAGGGAATGACTTATCAACTTAGATGTGCCGTAGCATCACAGCGAGCCCTGTCAGAATACCAGCGCTGCGGTATTATTTTTTTAAATATACTTTATCGCAGTATTATGCCGAAATAGGAGCCTTTTTGGCTGCGTACAGGTGTTTTTTATGTTAATTTTGTTACTTTTAAATGTTCCTTTTTACTGCTTGTATTTCATGTGCGTGTCAGATATAAAATATTTTTCTTTCATTCAACTTTGCTTATTGTGCATACACACGTGTGGCATGCATCAGCGGCTGCTGTCGCAGACGCGTCAACAGCTGCCGCCAACATGGGTTGACGGCAGCCGTTGAAGCGTCGACGTCGTCACTTAACCAAATAGCTTTATGATATCCAGTAGAAAACAACCTTAAATTTGTTTTAAACCCCTATCGGATCATTGAGGAAGTAAAATGGAATACCCCCTGATGTGAGTGCAACACAACCACCCAGGAGGGTAACTAAAAGCTTCCGTCTTCACTTACTATTGTGACGTGTGAGGTTTATGTGGTCAGATAAATAATAACCACGTAAAGTGTCAACATAAAATCATCTTCTGGGTAAGCTCACTTCATCGTAGACTTTGTCTCTGTCACCTCTGACCTAGACTAGAGTCAAGAGCAAACGCATTTCAAATAAAAAAAATCTGCCTAACCTTTTCTCAACTATGTTGGGGTCGGCTTCTAGTCTAACCGGATGCAGCTGAATACCTGTATTTTACATGGAGCGACTGCCTATCTGATCTCTACAACCCAGCTACTGGGTAATACGATACCCCATGGTAAGACTGGTTGTCAGACTTTCGGACTTCTGACTACCCGTAACGACTGTCAAAGATCTTCGAATGACAGCCGGGACCAACGGTTTAACGTGCTTTCCGAGGCACGGAGGGGTCAAGGTATGTAAAGATGGTCACCCACCCACAGACGAACCGCGGCATGCGTAGCTTAACCTGATCGATCGACCTGTGCAGCTGTTATTATTTAGCCACGGGCTCCTCATAAAATGTAGATAATAGACAGAAGATAAGAATAGGAGGTAGGTAGGTTTATGGTCACAAGGTTTCTTTAGTTTCCCTTGGGAGTAGCACAGTACTCTCCTGGCTCAGCTTGGTGAGACGATGTCTGTAGCGGTGTGCCACGCTGCAGACGCCAGGTAAGGTGCCGGTCGGCGGATGTTCCCAGACCCGTTGAGCTCGACGCGGCTACGCGGGTAAAATAAGTACACGGCGCGGAGCTCGATGGTATATGGATTTGCCGGAAGGTGGTGGCCCGTCGCTCCGCGTTCGGATGCCACCGATAGTTCCGGATGGAAACCTTGAAGATGGTGAGCCGGAACTTTGGACCCTGGAAATAACGTCCAGAGTGTGACAAAATGGCAATGTCATCTCCGCTGATTGTGACACCAAAGCATAAGCAAAGCGAGATGTATTGGTGCGCTAATGAAGGTGGTGTGTGGTTGTCACAATCAGTACGGAGTTTATATACAAAATGGAAGTGAGAATCACGACATGATTTGCACATTGTCAAGGTTTGAAATACAAATTATTAAAATGCTCAAAGCTGAAGGTAAATAGGCTGCATGAGAATTAATATGCGAAAGGTATAATAAGCTAAAACAATAAGAAAGAGGTTATGAGCAAATAGGCACACGCCTATGTTAACCTAGATATTGTAGGTACACAAAATATACAGTTAGGGTCAGGACAGATTGATCGACGGCCTTTCGCACTTTGCCGATTGAAAGGGAGCACACTAGTACGCATAATGCCGATCGGACTTACGGAGGCAATTCGTTTTGTGTCAGTCCGCCGCCGGAGCGCGTTCGTCGCGTCGATGCGAAAGGATGCGTACGTCGTTCCATACTTTGCTCTCTTTCTGTATGGACAAACCACCGAACGCCATCTATCTATGTGTCCTGACCCTTAATTAGCAGTTCAACACTTACCCAGAATGGGTTTACGAAAACACAGATGTTAATAAGTTGATTGGTATGAATCAATAAAAAAACTGTTGCTTGCTAAACCACCACGTATGTAAGGTCACATAATATGATTCTGGATCAAATGAACGTGCGTAAACACGCACGTTTACCGGGGGAAGCCCCGGAGCAGGATTTCGAATGTCCTGATCACGGTGAGTGAATGACCACACCGCGGTGACGCGCGGCCAGATATAGGCCCTCTTCATACGTTCGGATATACAACATTACCGCGCGCGTCACTAGTGCAGACAGCTAATTTATGTTGTACATCAGTGGTTTGTCTTTACTGTTGTTATTTTATTATTTTGTTGAAAATAACGATACAACGTTACACTATAAAATTGATTGAACAGTAGATTTTTAATTAAATTTCCTCCTAAAAGAGGAACCTCCTTTGAGACTAAGGTGAGCATATAAGATGGAACGTGAAAGCTATTATGGGTACTGTGATTGAACATGATGGACGCTCATCGTTGATACGATTACGTGTAAGAGTGGTATTATAAAGTTGTACTTTTAATTTATTTTAATAGTTTTACTGGGTAGCCAGGTCCACCTTCATAATCACTATCTACTATCACTATCTTTTAGTCTAGGTGCATCGTCTTCACATATAATTATATTATGTATACAAACCTTGTAAAACATTTTAAAAGAGTAACGGTGGAGTTTCTGGCCCATTCTTCTCCATACGGAAACTACCTTTTGGAAGGGGCGACTAGAATCAATTCAATTTTACTGTAAGTTTTGACGTTCAAAAGTGCCTTTAATGTGCCTATTTGAAATAAATGATTTAACTTTGACTTTGACTTTATCATAATTTTTTTATGACGTGTATAAGTGCCTCGTTGGCGTAGTGGTCGCAAGCGCTACTGCTGAGTTCCTAGGTTCGACTCCCAGGTCGAGCAGTGTGTTATTGGGTGTTTCTATCGGGAAATTCTCAGTAGCAGCCCGGAGACTGGATTTGTGTACGTTTGACGGTGATAGGCTCACCCCCTATTGCATGGGAGTTGATCATATTGACGAAATATGGATGTACAGTACCCGGCGATAAATATTGCACATCGATCTTTGGAAAGATACAATCGGCTAATTCCGGCTTCGTAGAGCGTTATCTCTGTCGCACGAAATACAAACAGTCCGGTATCTATTAGGAGCTGTTAAAACAATTATGATTTGCTTCTTTTGATAATTATTTTTATTCTTTGTATAAAATAGTTTTGTGTAAAAAGGTCGATGTGCAATATTTATCGCCGGGTACTGTACTATACGTACACCTTTGCTTAACCCTACGGGGAATACATGTGTGGTGTTATGTGTAGAAGTGATACCGATATCCTTCTAACATAAGAAACAATTTCATTTCATTGATTCAGAAACCACGGACAAACACACAGACACAAGTGTATAATTTCTTCCTAGTGCAGCTAAGCCCCACTGCAGCGAATCAGTGAAGCGTCTTCATATATAAAACTATACAATCGCACTTTCAAGCATTTGGTATACACGTGTGAGCCAATTGAAGCATCGACTGAATTTGTGTTAGTGAAGTGAAAAGACAATTATATCGATAAAAATGAAGAGCGCGTATCTATTAGCGGTCCTGATTTTCGGTATCGTGAGAGCGAGTGAAATCGATAAAGAGGTGAGAAAATTATTGTTTCTTTTTTTGTTTACGTGTGTGGATTGCGTTGTCTTTATCGAAAATAATTAAGTGTTTCTAAACGAATGATTAAAGAGTGAGCAAACTTTATTGTAAAAAAAAATGTTATGGTACCGACACTGGTTAGTATTTTTTTATCATCAGATGTTTATATTTAGTTCAAAGTAAATATAATTTTAAAAGAAGAAGATAAATGAAAGTGGTCTCTAAATGTAAGTGGATTCTGCAGGGTGTTAAAAATTAAGCTATGGGTGATACAGCTGACTTTGTGCTATATACTTTATTGCTTTGTGCTATATATTTAGCAGCTTTAAACAGAGAGAAGTGGAAAGAAAGTAGAGAAGCCTTTGTCCTGCAGTGAACACAGAATTTTAATAATAAATATAATTTTTAATCAACTCTAATTTTATTAAAATAAATATCATTTTTTATTAGCTCAAATTAGAATTAATACACTAACGAATGAAATAAATATTAATTTCAAAGTTCTTAACAGAATTGTGAGTCGACTTGTCTGAAATCAATTCGCACCGAATTCAGTTAATTACTTCTCAACTGGCCCACGAATTTCTTTGATAAAATTTTCCAAATTATAAGTAGTCGCGTATTTAACTAAAAGAAACCAATTTATTAAAATGTCAATTAAAACTGATTCCGACCGTCACAAGGAAAGTAAAATTGTATTAATTAATCTACATCGCAATTTCTTCAAGTAATTTCAGCCGTTTTAGTAGACACTTATTAATTCCTTAATTATGAATAGTCAATTTAGTAAAAAGTACTACGATTCCTTTATGAGTAAAAATGTTAGTGGATGACAGTTACTTTACAATTAAAACACATCACTGGCTTCAACATGATGATAATGATAAACGATTTTATTACTGCAAGTAGGTTTGTACAAAAACTTTTACACGTCAATCATATTTTAAAAACTAGATAGGGTCGGTCGATGTATTTACATTGTTTTTTTTTTACCGATTTTTTATCGACAATCAACAGTTATTAGGTCACAACACAATGACGTTAAAAGGGTGTTGAAAGCGTACGATGTCGAAAATTACTTCTACAGACAGCAGTTAGAAATAATTCCATCCATTGCCCAGAATCTGAGACATTATTATGCGATTCTATAGTGATATTAGTTCCAAATCTTGACAAACTGCATTTCTAAACTCTCAGTCAGGGCTTTATCAGACAAGATAAATTTTAGCATCGGCCATCGACAATTTTTAGACTCAATCTGCATCGCGTTCGACTCTTCACGTTCGTAGTTGAAAGAAAGAAAAACATTTATTTTGTTACAGTACAAACATGGAATTCTTTCATAGTGGGTTTCTTTTTGGCTGCGTCAAAAAGATTAATTTTGGAGGTAATGTCAGACATAATTATGCTTTTTGACGCTGGTTCTCTAATGAATATTTAGGTGGGTAGGTACTATTGTAAACTAGATCAATCATAATTTAATATGCTTGTCACAAATAGTTTCGATATTATGCTAAACTGCTATCAATCGTCAGATTATCATCATTACGAAGACTCTCTAAAAGCTCTTCTGTAATCCCGCATCATACCTGATAGGTGCCTAAACTATATCCGTCCATTTTTATCTTCGTTCACGCACGTAATCCCTTCACTGGCAACGGAAAAAGGTATTTCACAACTTAAGCGGAGATAATATTCAATTATTGGGAGATTATCGGAAAATATTATGTGCTTTTTCTTCGAGTTTAGGGTGGTATTATCATCTCTCTGTCGGAAGTTGGTTTCTATTGAAGAGTTTTCTATTCGTGAACATCTGAGGATTTTATTTATTCGATGATTTGTCTGGTGTGGTAATAAAAACGAGCTAAGAGTATTCATGTTGACCTTGATAAAATTGATTCTTCGAAATGAGATCTTTACGCTATTTTAACGTATCGTACCTACTTATATAAAGCGAGATCAACAGTAAATTGTTCAAACAAATTAACCGTCGAATTTTCATCTTTTGGCGTATTTTACGCACAGCTAGGTACATACAATATAAGAATTTTTATCAAATCTATCATAAAGGCTCCTGCAAACAGGCGCGACACGCGACGCGAATCGTGCGCGACACAAAGGCACCGCTCGTTGCGCGACTTGCGGTGCCTTTGTGTCGTGCGCGATTTTATCGCGTGTTGCGCCTGTTTGAAGGAGCCTTTACGTATTTTTTTTTATCGTAATCGTTTTAACACTATAAGGTTGAACATCAATTGCTCGTCGTAGATAATTTATCTATGTTAGGCGGTTAGATAGTTTCAATGTTCATGTAGTTTAAATTTTCTGGTACAGTAATCACGAAGTTGACTGTCTACCTAAAATAAACAGGCAAAACACGCCAAAACTTTTAGTTACGTAGGTAAACAATTCTATAAACTAAAATAAAAAAAGATTGTGAGTTTTTTTTGTAATTCTGTAGTTTCTACCATAACATGGGAGGAAGATGTGAGCTTGTGTGTGTGTGTAGTTAAGAAGAAATTTATGTAACACCAAGCTAACAAATGCTTTTACGTGTATTTTCCCTATTTGTTTTTCCTTCGTCAAATAGTAATAAACATCAATAACACGAACGTATTTCCACAGTATAACTTTTCTGTACCTACAGTGTTATTTCCCGGAGAATTCCTGGGAGCAGTAGTGACCCATTGGTAATGGCCGCGACTTACGAGCTGTAGGCCATAGGTTCGAATCCAGACAGGCGTCTTACATTATGTAAATTATGTCATCACCACTGCTCTCAAAACGGTGAAGGAAAACATCATGAGGAGACCAAGAAGACATGTGACATCTACCAACCCGCACTGGGCCTGCGTAGTGGTTTACAGAGTGGTATAAGATGATCAAGAAGGAATTGATTTAACACCATTCTCTATTCTTTTAGATGTTTTTTTTTCCTTCTTTTGTTACCTATCCTACGTTAAACGTTAACATCATCTGACCAGCCTTTTCCCAACTGTGTGGGACCAGATTCCAGTCTAACCTGATTCAACTGAATACCAATATTTTACATGGAGCTGTGGAACACGATACTCCCTAGTTAGACTGGATGTCTGACTTTCGGGCTTCTGACTACCCGTGAAAACTTACAAAGATCTACTAATGACAGCTGGGACCAACTGTTTAATGTGCTTGCTGAAGCGATGGTAAACGTGATAATTATCTAAAAATCATTACACACGGACACTAGCTGGTTTAAAATAATAAAGATCATTATGATCATCATCTGTGAAGCCTTTTCCCAACTATGTTGGGGTCGGCTTCCAGTCTAACCGGATGCAGCTGAATACCAGTATTTTACATGAAACGACTGCCTACCTGAGCTCCACAACCCAGTTACTGGGTAATAAAATAATAAAGATCACACAGAAAACTTCACGTACAGACGCCAGCACATCAAGTTACTACAATTTGTCAGATTTATTTAATAGATTTTCAACTTTATTGCAAAACTATAAGGTTCAAAGTTGATTGGGAAAATTTGACAGTTTCGGGTAGCTTTCGGTGAGTGTGCCCAAGAACTCCACGACCTCATTCCACCGGCCCCCTTCTACCTTCGGACATCCAGACGCACTGAAGGTTACCATCCCTACCTAGTTGCTATTCCACCAATTCGCACTAAGCGTTTTCAAATGTCCTTTATAATGCGCACAGCAAAAGAGTGGAACTCTCTACCTGCGTTTGTGTTTCCGAGTGCATACAACCCGAATATCTTCAAAGTAAGAGTGAACAGGCTTCTTCTGGGTGAGCTCACTCCATCGTAGACTTTGTCTCTGTCATCTCTGACCTAGACTAGAGTCAAGAGCAAACCCATTTCAAATAAAAAAAAAGCTTGATGTGCTGGCGTCTGTACATCTTTAACAAAATCCAAACATAGCCAATAAATCATCATTAAAAGACAACAGTCTTATTAAGACAGAGCGTCGAAAGCTAACAGCCAGCTAATTATCACATTACGACGAATACCAGACATCACGATTATCGGTATTTGACTGAAAGCGGTTCTCTGCCACGCTTGAGTGCGCGCACGCATCGCGACTGCCAATGAATTTTCTTTGAATTGTTATGGCGCATTGTGCTGACACACACGAGTGGGTAGGTTGGTCAACATTTAAAGTAAACAATGAAAGGAAAAAAATTGAAAATAATGATTATTTGGTACGTAAGAACACATAATCGCCCTCAGGCTAGGTGGAGCGACGATCTTCGCAGGATGGCTGGTAGCGGCTGCATGAGAGTTGCCGAAAATTGAGTTGAATGAGGTGCAATAGGAGAGGCTTATGTCCAGCAGTGGACTGCTGTAGACTGATGATGAAGTACACATAGTCATCATCTGCCTAGCCTTTTCCTATACTACAGTACCCGGCGATAAATATTGCACATCGACCTATTCGATCCTATCGATTTTATACAAAGAATAAAAATAATTATCAAAAAAAGCAAATTATAATTGTTTTAACAGCTCCTAATAGATACCGGACTGTTTGTATTTCGTGCGACAGAGATAACGCTCTTCGAAGCCGAAATTAGCCGATTATCTCTTTCCAAAGGTTGATGTGCAATATTTATTGCCGGGTACTGTACTCTTTGTAAAGCTTTCAACTTGAATATTACAAATACGACAGTCTATCACTTCTATCTAAGCGTACAATTTATCGCAAATAATAATTGTATTATTTGCGATAGCGGCAGTGATAACGGCCGCGACTTAAGTGTTGTTGGTTTTAGAATCGAACCCAGCGCTTTACTTTGTGTAAATAATTTCATCACTACTGCTCCCAAAACAGTGAAGGAAAACATCGTGAGGAAACCAGCATGTGAACGAAAAATTCTTATATTTGTAACATCTACCAACACGCACTGAGCCCGCGTGGTGGATTATGGCCCACTTCCTCTAGTCGAGAGGAGGCCTGTGTCCCAGCTGTGGGAAAATTATAGACCGATTATATATACATAGTTGCTATTCATAATGCGAGGCATCATTTACGGTAACATCAGCCAACCGCAGCGGCCGTGTGTATCATAACGGATAAATCGATGCGAACGCAAGCTAAGCGTGTCTTAATTAAATATTACAGTTAACTCCAATTAATAAATTAACGTGTCACATATCTAGGCGTTGCAGTCATTCGTAGATCTATGACAATCGTTACGGGTAGTTTGAAGACCGAAAGTCTGACAACCAGTCTTACTGAGGGGCAGCGTGTTATCCAGTAACTGGGTTGTGGAGATCATATAGCATTTGCTCCATGCAGTGAAAGCAGAGCAGTATCGTACGACACTGATATTTAGCTTTATCCGGTTCGTTATATAATGTGTGTTAAATTGTTACATAGTATAAATATTTAATAGGCCTTATACCAAGGCTAAAAGTCACCCAAAGGGCAATGGAGAGGGATATGCTCGGAGTTTTCCTGCGTGATCGAATCAGGAATGAGGAGATCCGCAGGAGAACCAAGGTAACCGACATAGCACGAAGAATTTCCAAACTTAAGTGGCAGTGGGCAGGGCACATTGCTCGCAGAACAAATGGCCGATGCGGCCGAAAGGTTCTGGAGTGGCGACCGCGTACCGGAAGACGTAGCGTTGGAAGGCCTCCCACAAAGTGGTCCAACGACCTGGTGAAGGCCGCAGGATCCCGTTGGATGCGAGAAGCACAGAACCGGTCGAAGTGGAGGTGCTTGGGGAGGCCTATATCCAGCAGTGGACGTCTTTCATCTTTCAGGTTTTATGAAGAAACTGCAGCCTATAATGTTCCCACTGCTGGGACACAGGCCTCCTCTCTTGGAGAGAGAATGTAATCCACCACGCGGGCCATGTGCGGGTTGGTAGATGTCACACGTCTTCGAATTTCTTGGTTCTAGGACATACCGCTTTCCACACGATGTTTTCTTTCACCATTTTGGAAGCAGTGGTGATGAAATGATTTATACTAAGTAAAACACCTGCTTGCAACTCGTGAGTTGGGGTTTAGCTCCTGAGTGACAACGATTCATTTTAACGGCCTTCTGAATTCTGGCATTCTGAAGGAAGTGTGTGTCTGCAAATTAATGTCTACACGGGTACAATGTTAATTACAACGCTATCTTGGAAACTTGTGTATTTGCTGAAGTGTAAGGAACGGTTCTTACTGTAAGTTTTCGGAATATAATATATATACCTAGATAGAGTTAATAAATACTGGTATTCAGCTACATCCGGTTAGACTGGAAGCCGACCCCAACATAGTTGGGAAAAGGCTAGACAGATAATGTGCATGCGTGTGCGTGTGAGGTGTGTGTGTGTGTGTGTGGGGGTGTGTTTGTGTGTGTGTGTGTGATGTTTTCCCAACTATCTGTACACTGAATAACTATATATCATTATAGTTATTAAGTGTATAGATATATACATATATAGTTTTAGGAATATCTAGCTGTTCCATTAGGTAATGGCGACAAAAAAAATTCCGAAAGTATCTAGGCAAATGCAGGATTGCCATTTCCTGAGAATCACTTAAAGTTGTTGCACTAGGTAGCCCGCGAAATTATTTTCATAGGTTTTTTGCAATTTGCAGGTCAGTATCAGGTTGTATGTTAAACAAAATATGATTCTGATTGATGATATTGATTGATAATTCATGGAATAGTCATTAAATACAGAAACTTGTAAAAATAAATAAATTATAATAATAGGATTATATGAACAATAATTATAGAGGGTTGTATTGATGATTTTAATGATTATAATTCTGTAAATACATACTAGTTACGCTGGCGAATCATATGTTATTCAACATACAATTACAACCTGACACTGACCTGCTAATTGCAAAAAAAACTTAAGAAAATTTGAATTTTACGGGTTACCCTGGGGCTTCCCCCATAAGTACAGACGCCAGCACATCAAGCTACCCGAAACTGTCAAATTTTCCCAATCAACTTTGAACCTTATGCTTTAGCGATAAAGTTGAAAATCTATTAAAGAAATTTGACAGATTGCAGTAACTTGATGTGCTGGCGTCTGTACATAAAATAAGCTGGCTATTTCGTTTTAAAGATGCAGCCCAACAGATGGGCAGTATATTCTTAGTGATAAGTTGCAAAGAAGAATCACACTCTAAAACCTATCGTGCTTACCGTACAATAATTAATCTAAACAGCTGCATTTAAATATAAAGTCTTCATCTTTGAACCGGAAGACTATCTTCCGAGATACGATGGGAACCATGCCTTACATTCAAGAAAATTGCAAGCGAATCAGTTTCGCTCTGATAATTATTATGAGATGCCATCGTACTAAGAAGGCACTTCGCCCCGTGCAGGGACGTAATAAAGTTATACAGGCTCTTGATTTAATCACGTGTCCTTTTAAAGAGTGATTTATCTCGTCATACTCAACGATTTTCCCTATGAAACACATATTAGAGGGTGCAGAAAGCCTTCAGATCTTTACACACTGAATGCGAACACACATTTGCGTGGGCATTCTCTAAAGCTATGGGAAAATTCATCAAAAAAAAAAAGCCCTTGAAGCAATTCTTGTTTAACCGAGCTGTAATAGCATGGAATAGGCTCCCGGAAGATGTTGTAACGGCTCCCACACTGAACTGCTTCAAGAATCGACTGGACAGACCATATATCTCCAAGCTATACGATACACACGCATCAGCTAATTATCTGCTAGATGTGTCTAACCAAATAATAATAATGGCAAAAAGTTCAAACATATTTGGCCCCAAAATTCAGCTGCGTGAACTGCGCTCATTACCACCCACAGTCATAGATAATCAAGTGCTCAGCTGTCGGGGCAAGTGGCGCAGGATGGAAGTTGGGCCATTCTGTGCGGAGGTGCCGCATACGCATTTGTGATCTGAGCCGTCCTTGGACCCTTATCTGTTAAGATTGTCTTTGCTCCGACTGACTTGGGTTCGAAGTCTACTTAGAGATTTCCAAGTCGGTAACGGTAACGCGTGCCTGCGTAAAATTTTCAGGGGTTTTATACAACTCTGGAATGTGGACAGTGACAGTTTCCATGAGTTGATCGAGTTCGGTTTAGTGAAACTTCCGGAAGTGTGCGCAGGAGTTTCACGATCTGATCCCACCATCGCCCTTTTACAATCGGATAACCAGACGTACTGCAGCGTACCATTCGCACTTGGTTGATATCCCGACGAGTCTTTCTCAGCGCTTTTCCTCCACTTTCCACATTTTTTGTTATTTTTTAACTGATGTACGACTAATATCTAACTATCTGGTGCATTGTGTGTCTCTTAGTCTGTGCTAAATAAATGTATTTTCTTTTTTTCTTTTCTTTCTTTCATTATGCGCACAGCCAAAGTGTGGAACTCTCTGCCGGACATCTGTTCCCTCCCACGTTTAACTCGTCTGCCTTCAAATATAAAGAGTGAACCATTTTCTGGGCACGGTTGTTCCATCATAGACCTCATCTATCGCTTTCCATCAGGCGTGATTGGGGGACCATTTAGCATTAAAAAAAATAATAATAGGCGAATTCCACCAATGAGTGAAATTTTCCCTTAATAATATCCAGTGATTACTGTTTAGGTATGGAAACCTAAAAAAATACGTAGGAAAGGTAAGTTATTACATTCCATAATTCAGCCATAATCACTGAATTACAGGACATAAATTGTATTACACATAAATTTCAGCTGTATTACAAATGGATGTTGATTACACATTGCTCATAATATAATGACTTGTTTGGTACTTCGTGACACTTAGTGTTATTATATTAGTGGCACTATTATTACTTACTATCTTTTGCCCGCGACTTCGTCTACGTGAAATTTATTAATCCTCCGACCCATTAAATCGCATCGCATCGCCTGCCCGCGCTATTACTTCGTTTTCGCTCAGCGTTCCTTCTGACTTTTTTCTTTTTACTCGGCTCCTAAGGGACCTAGCGTGATGTTAAGTAGCCTTTCTCAAGAATTGAACTTGAAAATGCAACAAGAATTTTCCAAATCCGACTGGGAGTTCCGGAGATATGCGCGTTCAAACAAACAAACTCTTCAGATTTACTATTACTATTACTATAATCTAGATTAGCATAGATAGCAATAGCAATTATTATAATTACTAGGGGAATTAGTTCATGGCATATTTGTTTCTATTAAATGAGTAGGGAGTGCGCTGTTGTAAACTGCATTAGTAAAAATATTATAAAGGCGAAAGTTTATGAGCGTGTTTGTATGTTTGTTACGTCTTCACGCACAAACGGCTGGACCAATTCTGATAGAATTTGGTATGGAGGTAGCTGACACCCTGGATGAACACATAGAATACTTTTATCTTAATATTCTTACGGGATAGAAACTTATGTGAATAAAACTGCAGGGCACTGCTAGTTATTAATAAAAGTCACTTTGGAAGGTATCGTAAAAATGATGTCTTTTAATCCGCGTTCAATGTAATGTAATGTAATGTGTTGTATGTATGTGTATGTGTCATGCGCAAGAGGTCAACCTCAATAGGAGTAGAGTGCGGGGCAGCGGCAACAGTCTTCTTGCCGTTATTGCCAACAGGTTGGACGGGCCTTTCATGCGGCACTGGCAGGGCTTACACGCACCCGTATATCGGGCGTGGGGCAGGTAATAAATTGTATATCTGACATTTTATTTATTTCTTATATTCAATTTTGACATTTTTATAATTTTATTTATGTATTTTTTCTTTTCTGACAAATTTAATTATGTATTATAATTTTTTTTTTAAGTATAAATAATTTTATTAGAAGAAGAAAAAAGAACCCACAGCTAACCTTACAGTTTTCTTTTGTTTTTGTTTGTTTACTAACAATAGTTTTTAAGAACAATGTTACTAACAATTGGGCCTAGTTGCCATAATAAAACAAATATTTAAATTTAATCATCTACATCTTTAATAAATATTGTAACTTAAAGTGGCTTTTTGTGTAGATCTTTGGAACAGTTTGTTGTTCTTCCAACGACTTAGCGTGCTTTCCGAGGTATGCACCGCCATCTTTCCCATTCCGGGCCGTTACTATGAAATTCGTAATGGCAAAACCCAATAACTATTTGCTTAACACTTTGTTTAGTTTTTAAATGTAATTTTGTTAGTTTTAAATACTCGTTTTATGTATGTATGTTTGTCCACGCATTTCTCCGCAACTATTAATCGGATCGTGACCATCATTTTTTTGCTGGCTTACATTTGCCTCTACTTAGGGAACAGTGCAAGTTTCATAAAAATCGATTTAGAAATTACTCTACTAAAACTAAAACACAGTTCCCAAGACACCGACTTCCGAAATTATTTCATAATTTTGAGTTACCTAATTTCTTTTTGAAGTCGATTATTTTTTTTTTTAATTTCTTTTTTATTTTAGTGTTTGTATTTCCTGTGCGTATCCCAAATAAAATATTTTACTTTCTTTCCTTCAAAATATGTTTCTACTTACGACATTTTTGTGACACTCTGGGCTTCCTTTGTCAAATTCATCTTCCATTCATACTCGTACCGTCAGCAAACATCTCGCTAAATTGTAATATTATAGTAATCTGCTGACACCCAAAGTACTATATTAATTATATTCTAACGCTACGTGATTAAGAACAAAGGGAAACAGGGAGGATAAGAGACCTTCATCCTCCGCTAATCCCTGTTGATTTTGTAGATGAATGCCTTAAGGGGCTTACAGGACCTAAACGCAAAAACGCAAGTTTTAGAAACAATAAAAGTATAATGATCGACTCCAGTAAACAAAGTCAGAAAAATATATGATATTTTTCACGATATAATATTCTAGGTTGATAGTGTGTTGAAAACATAATAACTAATTTGATACTATAGAAAACAATCATAAAGATACCTCTAAAAACTTTCTTTTTACAATAAAAACTATACTAATATACATACTGATTTTTTGTCAGAATATTCTACAAGCAGCAAAGTAAAGGACTTGAGTTTTAATTTTTTAGTCCAAACAATAGATTTTTGTAAATAGATAATTGCTTCATATTTTGTAATAAATTATCAGCGTTGTGCCATCGCGCTTCTCTTTCTTTTCTGTGAAGTCCAACAGTGACCGCGCTTTAGGTCATGTAAGCCCCTTAAGTGGATGTGTGGATGTTGGTAGTAAGAATGACATAAGTATTATAGTCCGCGCAGAACTAGTTGGCCGCGCCTTAGGAGGGGACGGGGGTGAGGGCGGCGGGGTTGCCTATTGTTCGCAACACACGTATTGAGTAATGACAAAGCGCCCCCGCCCCTCCGTCCCACCGCTCACATACCTAAGGCGCGGCCAACTAGTTCCGCGTGGATTATAAGTAATATTTGTATGTATTTAATCATTAGCTTATTGCTGCGATTTCGCCCGCGTGGGTGTAGGAAAATATCCTACGGGAACTTACTACCTACCGAGACTAAAAATACTCTCTGTGTTAAAATCAGGTTTTAAACTATCTGTGTGCTAGATGTCATTCATTCAGTATGATATAAGTGATATCAAATGTCTGAATAATGATAATTAATGTAAACTAAATTCTAACTGCCTTATTGAAAAAAAAACAAGGTTTATATTTTAGACTAGTATTTGGGCGTTGCGCGAGCTGCAAGCAGCTCGCGGGTCGTGTTTTTGAGGAGTATTTCTTACCCTTGTAAAAAGTATTTGGGCGTTGCGCGAGCTGCAAGCAGCTCGCGGGGTCGTGTTTTTGAGGAGTATTTCTTACGATGGGGGGAGGGGTGGAGGGGGGGAGAGGGGGGAGTTTTGAAAAATGATTTTGACCAACTCTGGGCCCCTTGATATGAATCTGAAAAAAAAAATGTTCCAAGTCTCTTAACTTCCGAGATCTACCTAGAGGCGGGGGGAGAAGGGGGGCAAGGGGGGCAACTATGAAAAATGATTTTTACTTTTCCGAGCCTTCTCTATACGAATCCGTAAAACAACAAAACACGGGACTCTTAGTTTCCGAGATACGATAGGGATGGGGGAGAGTGGGGTGGAATGGAAAAGGGTCGGTTTGAATTTTGAAAAATGGTTTTTACTTTTCCGAGCTTCCTCTATATGAATCCGTAAAAAAACAAAACGCAGGTTTCTTAATTTCCGAGATACGATGGGAGGAGGGGTGACGGGGAGGAGAGGGGGGAGTTTTGAAAAATGATTTTGACCAACTCTGGGCCCCTTGATATGAATCTGAAAAAAAAAATGTTCCAAGTCTCTTAACTTCCGAGATTTACCTAGAGGGGGGAGGAGAAGGGGGGCAAGGGGGCAAATTTGAAAAATGGCTTTTACTTTTCCGAGCCTCCTTTATACGAATCCGTAAAACAACAAAACACGGGACACTTAGTTTCCGAGATACGATAGGGAGGGGGGAGAGTGGGGTGGAAAAGGGGAGGTTTGGGATTTTTCCCATACTCGTGAGAGTTACTTCTATACGAATCTGTAAAAATATACCCACCTCCCCCTTCACCATCTGGGAGAACAATTATGTCAGTCAGTCAGTGAGTGGTAATCGAGCTTTATATAGTATAAAGACCGAGCCAATTTTGAAATTCGAACTTAGTTCCGATAAAATTTAAGTTCTAATTTATTATAAAAATTGACGACAAACCCGAGTCGAAGTTGTCAAGTTTGTTATAAAAACTTCAGTCTTACGTCAAACTCCATAAACGGCTGAAAAATACGGTCTTGTAGAAATAAAGTAAATGCTGTTGAGTTCTCCGAAAAAAGTTTAAAATACATTATCTGATTCAACGGTTTAACCTTGGACTAAAGTTAGAACTTATTTTGTACGTAATAAGGCGGAAATAATCTGTAGATCTATGAATGTTTCCAGGGTATTTGCGTAACAACTTATAGTGGCAATAGGTACCTTTTATTCTAACAGTTAAACAATATTCATTGCGTTATCTACACTGTTGAGCAGACAAAATTTTCAAACATACGAAGCAATAGATTATGAATTTTTTTGAAATCCTTCGGATTGTGATTGAAAGTGTATAATTACTGCTTGAAAATAACAACGAGTGTTGTATTAAAAACGACTGATCATTAAGACTCAAAGTAGCAAAAAACATCATTATTACTTATTTTTTTTAAACACCTCTATTTTTTTTCCCCAACTTCTAATTTTTTTTGGAATTTATTGACTTCGAAAATACCATAAATTTGATATAAAAAAGTTGACAACCCTAAGTCTGATCGATAAAGGAAGATAGAATGCAAATTGTTTGTGGTCAGCTTTTATAACCGATTATGCAAATACAAGACTTTCCTAAATCTACCCTCTGTGGTCATAGTAAAACTTCACCACTAAGATGTGCTAATCAAATCACATAACGTCTTAAAACTAACACCTTACGAGTAACTAAGTTTGTCTGAAGTTTATAACTTTTGTATCTAAGTCTCGTGAAAGATAAACTTCCTAACTTAGTTTTGTTAAGTTAGTGCAGGCTCTTGATAGTGCGGATTCATTACCTGGGTTTTGGCATTACAACTTTCTCCTGTTTGTGCTACTAATCGCCGTTGTGGTGTTTTGGTCTGAAATGTCTCTCCCAGGCTGCGCTACAACACCCTGGCCTCCGACTACCGCATCCAGTCTGTCCCACCCACCTTCGGTCGTCGATGCATCTAGCTGAGGGGCGTCCCATACTATGCTTACCGATACGCTGTCGCTGGAGTGGACTCCAGGACTCATCTGCTCCACAGGCCATCGGTCCTTCGACAAACAAAGCCAGCCCACTGCCACTTCAGCTTGCTTACTTTGCAAGCTATGTCGGTAATTCCGGTTCTTTTCCAGATAACTTCATTCCTGATTTCATCCATCAAAGAAGCTCCGAGCATAGCCCGCTAGCGCGACATATCGCGCTGAGCGCCCTTGAATTTGTGGACAAGCCCGACTGTCGTTGTCCGCTTTTCGGCACCGTATGTCAGAACGGACAAGACGCATTTGATAATGTCGCACATAATGAAAAGTCAGTCTCCTAAATTCAAAATGGCGTGTCAGTGGTAAAAAATAGGAGTTTTTTTACCACTGACACACCATTTTGAACTTATTACGAATTTTTCGCACAATGGTATCGGCATTGTCTTAGAGTGGCTGTCATATAGACCAATTTTTTTTTTTATTATTTTCGAATGGGCCTTTTATTGAAATCGATCACGACTGTTGAAAAAGCGATGGATGAGGTCTATGATGGAACAAGCGTGCCTGTTCACTCATGCTTTGAAGGCACACGATTCTTGAAAATAGCTCCTGGCAGGCCGAAATTGTTGTTCCTTGTTCTTAGTCACCAACTTAAAAAAAAAAGCTAATTTGAATTTTAATCTTACAGGCATAGTGAGAAAGACGTTAACAGTTAAATCTGTGAACAAGCACGTACCGTAAAGTGCCGTGTGTGAAACTTTTTGCGAGCATCTGAAGTTTCGTCTAACTTTATAAAAGTTTCAGTACAATCTAGTTTTACGGCAGATATTTTCCACTGCATCTTACTTCTTACTTGTTTCGAATGTGAGAATGTGCTATAGCTGAAGTCTTCAGAATTTTATTGTAAGATGTACAGGCGCCAGCACATCAAGCTACTATAATCTGACAAATTTCTGCAATAGATTTTCAGCTTTTTTTTTTGACAGTTTCGGGTAGCTCGATGTGCTGGCGTCTGTACTTAGAATGAAATTACTACAATAAGAAAGTATTAAAAATATAATATAAATTTGAAATATCGTCTTCAAATACAATTATAAATTAATATAGGTATTTTTCAAAGAGTATCATTGGAGTTTCTTGCTCATTTTTCTCCATACGAAACTACCATTTGGAACGGGCGACTAGAATCAATTCTATTTTCTTGTAAATTTTGTAAGTTCAAGAGTGCCTTTTAATGGCCTACTTGATACGAATGATTTGATTGTTACTTTATAACATACCTAATATTATGTTCGATATTATGTTCCATAATTGCGTGACACAATATCAATATCAATCTAAAACATTTTTTAGGATATTGTTATCTAAATCCATTGCTTCATAATGTTCGAAAAATATTGAGTCTACTCAACAAGGTAAATAACGCAAATGAATGTAATCTTTTTAGTAAATTGTAGATAATGTCGTAATTTCCTAAAGCAATAAATCCGCTTTATGCTATGTAATCCACTTTATGTCATGGGTGTTGCCCATGACATAAACTGGATTGAATAGCATAAAGCGTAATTATCCATTATGAGTGATGACTGATGTTTTAAGGTGGACTAAATACCTAGGTATGCATAGAAATACATATAAAAATAAGTGAAATATAATGTTGTTCCAATATGGCCAAATATCAAAGACTAGCATTGCCATTCCACGTGGCAAAGCTGTTAGTCTTCTTTGCACGTTTCCGGATGACAGCGATGCGGTCGAGTACTTTCGACGCCTAAGGACGAATTCCACCAAACTTTTATACCTAGAATAAGTCCTATTCTGAGATTAAATTTTGAATTTTCGACAGTTTTTCCATACTTTCAAACGTCAATTCTTTTTTCCACGAATGAAAGATATCTGACTTTGGTGAAATCAGCCCTTAGTGTGTCCTTTTGTTTTTGTATTTATTTGTATACTTAGTCAGTCGTTCCAATATTAAAAGAGTTAAAAATGTGCTGTCATATAAAGCTAGTATAAATCAAAACAAAAGTGTACAGTTTCATACACATTGTTCACCACTCGATAAGTTCTATACACAGCTGCTGTGGTCGTGGTTCGTGGCTAAACATCGGAACTTTATAATTACGTTTTCACTTGTCGCTATAATAATTAACGACTCCAGTAGATGCTAAAGTTTCATTACATTGTTGAGTGAGTTATGACTTTATAAGTGAGAAGCGAAGGGCGATTTAAAAATATTTTTTTTTTGCTGCAATTTGAAGGCGTTTTCTGAATTCTGCCCATTAATTTTCGTAAAGACTTGTTTCGTGTTTATAGTGTTTATCTTATCAACCGATGAGAAAAAGATGAAGGAATGAAGATGAGAAAAGATGAAGGTTCCCAAGTTTATTTATTTTTATTTTTGTTTTTTTTTTTTTTACCTTAACCCTTAACTGCTCGCATGGGGTCATCGCACTTTCGCGCGTCGAAAAAATGCACTTGCAATGGTCGGAACCTCCCCGCGCGCCCGCTAGCCTCTTAATATAGGCTAAAGAACATATTTTTGTACCGTTTAGGCCACTGCAGGTGCAGGCTGCGCCTCTGCTCTCTTGAGCCGTGACCCCGTGCGAGTATTTACGTAACTTTTTTGAGTAAGGTAAGCTTTTTATATTCTATTATTTTTTTTTGTTTTTATTTAGATATTGATATAATTTTGAATGATATCCACTTGCACGTCGGCGTTCGCGAGCCGTGATGTGGGACTTACGTCGCAACGCAACCGATTGCCAGCGCGTCAAAAATGCCGCGGATCTTCCCCGATAAAAACGTTTGCCAAAATAAAAATATTACAGCAATTTAAAAAAAAAAAATGCCATTGATTACGTTAGCTTAAAGAGAATAAACTTAAATAAAAATATATGCTGCAAACATACATATCCATACTTAAAAAAAATGTTAAAGTTAAAAAAGTAAATATTTTTTTCCGATTTCCCGGCAATTTTATTTTTCGTGATTAAAATATGCTATCTGTAACACTTATAAAAATTATAAATAAAGTAGACTATATGTCCTTCAAAATGATTGCAAAAGATTTGTATTTCATTCATGGGAAGTAGATTAAATAAATTGTTCAAAACAAGACTCCTCGGCCGGACCGGCCGGAACGCTGCGTATCATATTATTAATTTCGTTGAATCTGTTAAAAATATAAACGTTATTGATTTGTTATATATAACTAATTATTATAAATAGTTTATTTTATGAAAATATGGTATAATTTCTCTATTTCTCTTACAAATAATTTCTACAGTCCGTAAACAAACCAGAAACCGAACGTAAACAAACACAAACATAATTCGACAACTTCTTTTGCTAAATTTATCAACTTTCGAGAGTTATAGAGTATGATAATTATACACCATTATAACGTGTATATTGTCTAGAAAAATTTAATATATTACATTATTAGAAATATGCAATAAAACACGACATAATTACGTTAACACTTTTCACATACTCACACACGAAAGTTCACGAAACACGCCTGACTTCAAGTCGTTGTTACAACCACAGGATATTGAAAAATGCACTGCATTTGGTTTCAGAGCCATCTATATTTGTTTCTGTGTATTAAAAACTACAGATAATGTATGAAGGAGCCGTAGTTCAACCGTAAGTTCATGTTTCCGAACGTTCCTCATAATGGCACTGTAGTACCACTGACGTAAGTCCCTAAAAACTTTTGTGGTACTACAGTACCCAGCGACGTGCAAGTGGATATATGATAGTGAATGATATTTTCTATCGTTTTAGATTTTTTTTATTGTATTTTTCATACAAAAATGTTATTTACATAGGTTTTTTTTATTCCTCAGTTGTCAAAGATGGATGAAAGAGACGAGCGTATTGCACAGTGGCTAGTGGAGGTACCTGATGAATAAAAGGATGTTGGGGAAGAAAAAATAGTAAAAAGGCGACTTTTGGAAGTACATGGTTTGGAAACCCTACCTGCTCCGCCTACCACTAAACGTGGGCGGTGCTATAATTGCCCGAGAAGGAGTGACCGAAGTGTCCACAAAATGCAGTAAATGCAAAAAGTTTTTATGTAATGAGCACTTCATTGTCTACTGCCTAACCTGCAATAACGACGATTTCCTTAGTTCCTAAGAAATCATGAAATTTTAATACATGATCTCATATTGTGCCAAAAATGTTCCCTATTGTAGAAGTTTATATTTTTGTTATTTTGATGTCTTAGAAAATTTTATTTTTAGTTGTGGTTTTTATGTCTTATAGTTTAAATAAAGTACTTTCATAATTACTATTGGCGTGTTTCATTAAAAATAAGAAATCATCAAATTTAATCCATACAAATTGGGGTCACCACGGACCCCGTGCGAGCAGTTAAGTGATTTTCTTCGTGCGAGTAGTTAAGGGTTAACAACTCTCATAACAGGATTAACCTAATGCGATGGTGTGGTATTTATATGCTTACAATATTAAATTAACCTATAAATAAGGAACTTCTATAATATACTACCTATTCTAGATCATATAAATCTCATACATAAAGTTAACGCGTATATATCATATTTTTTTTTAGTTTATTCATTAACAAAAGAAGATCTGCAGATTCAAAACTACACCCATACTTACACCGACTAGGGAGTAATCTAATTCCGGTGAAAATCTTACAAAAACTGCAAATGAGTAAAGTTCTTAATAATTTTCGTCTGCAGGGAAATGCGAGAACTAATTTAAATAGCTATGAATGGACTAGCATTTCTTATTAAACACTCATTAAAGCTTTAATTTTGCCTGTCTCATAATATAATATAAAATGTTATTGTGCACCTAAATTAGCTAAATATAAGCTCTTGTCTCGTAGTCAACTGCGAATGGTTAAAAATTTATTGATAATAATGTAAGACACAGCAATTATTTTAGTCTATCATCTCCAATTACTCCCACAAATAATCACATTAACCTTGCATAAACTTCACCACACAACATGTTTTGCATGCACAAGCTCTATTAATCAGTATCTCCTATAATTAGTGCAAATCACTCTCTTTAAGAAAGTGTCCGCTTTCTCCTTTAACTTGGGCGTTGTCATTCAATACCACGTATCAATTGTCTGGAAAGTAGGCCAGTCGTACATGAGGCGTGAGAATTGTATCGTCAGTGTAAGGCAGGCGTGGATTAGTTTTATCATAACTAATTGATTAATTAAAAAATATATTTTGTTTTGGGTTATTTTCTTTATTAGTTTAATAGCGCCATCTAGCGTCGTAAAGCAATTGTGACTGTCCAAAGTTATTGTTCTTTTCCTCGGGAAAAGTGTTTTCTTTTTCTGGATGAAAGATTCCCATGTCCTTTTTTACACCCCTTTTTTTTTGAGGATGGGAAATCATCAAATGACCCCTCCCGCTCTGGGTGGAGCGGTAGGGAGTGTCAGACTCTTACTGACTAAAACCCACCCGTGTTCCTTCCTTAGCCCTTTATGTTCCGGGCCAGCGGACAATCCCGCTGACCCCTGACAAACTATTTGCAAAATTTCATGATGATCGGTTCAGTGGATTAGGCGTCAAAAGGTAACAAACAAAGAAACTTACTTTCGCATTTACAATATTAGTTAAGAACTATCCTAACTAACAAGATTATTCTTCTTTAGTTCTTTTAATTTAACAGACAGTTAAGATGCTGGGGAGTTTGTTGCGCCGCTTCTTTTTCCCAGCTAAAGCGCAAAGGCGAGCGTTTTGGGGGACCGCTTTACGAAAGTTTGAAATAAACGAATTTTGATTTTGATTTCATTAATTTCTTACAAAAATACTATGTCTTCACGTTTCCAAATACCAGCTGGTATTTAGTTCACACAAAGGCTTAGGACTAAGTTATAACAGCCGCACTGGTCGAACGATCAGGTTAAGCCACGCTTGCCACGGTTGGTCCGTGAATGGAAACCTTTACGTACCAAGACCCCTCCGTGTCTCGGAAAGAACGTTAAGCCGTGGGTCCCGGCTGTCATTCGTGGATCTTTGACAGTCGTTACGACTCGTCAGATGCCCGAAAGTCTGACATCTAGTCTACCATAGACATGACATAGCCCGAAGAATTGCCAAACTTAAGTGGCAGTGGGCAGGGCGCATTGCTCGCAGAACAGAAGACCGATGGAGCCGAAAGATTCTGGATTGGCGACCGCGTACCGGAAGACGTAGCGTTGGAAGGCCTCCCACAAGGTGGTCCGACAACCTTGTGAAGGCCGCAGGAGCCCGTTGGATGCGAGAAACACAGAACCGGTCGAAGTGGAGGTGCTTGGGGGAGGCCTGTGTCCAGCAGTGGACGTCTTTCGGCTAAAATGATGATGATGACCTATTTTATTTAAAAACTAGTTATTGTTTGAAATATAGGTATCATGTAGTAATCATCACCATCAGCCCCATTTTTGTTTTCCTTGATTTTCGGCAAATCTCATCCAGCTGCTACCAATTTATAAATAATAATTTTCTTACCACTTCAATTACTCGTTAATTATATTATAATTCAGTTTTAAAAGTTAGCAAGTTTTCGTCCATTAATCACTTCTGTCATTTTGGATGGTGTTAACAAATTTTGCAAAGTAATGAACTTTAATAAGCCGTACCTACAACCTGAATACTCTGAAATTTATCCTCATTATAATTTCAGCCGAAAGATGTCCACTGGTGGACATAAGCCTCCCCTAAGCACCTCCACTTCAACCGGTTCTGTGCTTCCCGCATCCTGCGGATTCCTGTGGCCATCACAAGGTCCACCTTGTGGGCCTTCCAACGCTACGTCTTCCGGTACGCGGTCACCACTCCAGAACCTTTCTGTCCCATCGGCCACCTATTCTGAAACCAATATCCTGCCAACTGCCACTTTTGCAATTTTTAGGGCTATGTCAATTCGTTCAATAAAATTCAATTAATCTTTGTTGCAATCCATAATGTACAGACGCCAGCACATCAAGCTACTACAATCTGTCAAATTTTTTGATAGATTTTCAACTTTATCGCTATAGCAGAAGGTTCAGAGTTGATTGGGAAAATTTGACAGTTTCGGGTAGCTTGATATGCTGGCGTCTGTACATATACAGGAGGTAAGTAATAATAAAAACAATTATGGACCCTGTCGGGCAAAGCAAAATTTTAAATAAGTCGAGTTACCTTGGTACTTTGAAATTATGAAAAGAGAAATTATGTAAAGTGTTGTACTTGTACTATTTAATCCGTTCAACATTGACTTACAAGGGTCTATAAAAAACAGGCAAAGGATATAATTTCGGACCCTCGACCTTCATGTTCTTGGCATAATGTAGCTCTGGGCCAGGGCACACCTGTTTCGAGTTACTGTAAAATTTCAGGATTGGATAGTAGCAATTTAAGTCTACGTTCGAAGCAGGGTTGTTGCGAATATCAGCATCAGTATCAGCATCTGCGGATTATCAGCATTGTTTTTTTAATATTTTTTTTTTTCAATTATCAGCAACTATCGATGCTGATTTTTAATGCTGAGATTCAACTAGTAACGTGTTCGTTGAAGGCGCCTAGCGAAAGTCACGTGGAGTTCCAACCAATCATAGACAGATAAACAAAAAAACTGGCCAAGTGCGAGTCGGACTCGCACACGAAGGGTTCCGTACCACAAGGCAAAAACGCCGAAATAACACGTTTGTTGTTTGGGAGCCCCCCTTAAACATTTATTTTATTCTGTTTTTAGTATTTGTTGTTATAGCGGCAACAGATATACATCATTTGTGAAAATTCCAACTGTCTAGCTATCACGGTTCATGAGATACCGCCTGGTGACAGATAGACAAATAGACGGACAGTGGAGTCTTAGTAATAGGGTCCGGTTTTTACCCTTTGGGTACGGAGCCCTAAAAAGCTGCCACTTGTTTCATCATTCGATTATTTTGTCAACATAAATTGGTTGGACGCTAGTGAATTATGATGTGACGTGTATAGAGTAATATTAACTAATAAATAATCCACATACCTTATTCAAATTCATAATGCCTCTTTTAATGAAAAGTGCAATATGAAATAAGCCTATAGCATTAAGTCCGCCTCTGTACATTTATGTGCTTGAAGTATTAAATAAGTAAATAATATGGAAATATTTTACGTAAGTGGACAAAAGACTGTGATGCGCTGTGGGTAGAACGATGTGTTAGCGCTCATATAATAAATTGTTTTATTTCGCCAAAAAAGTACATAACATTTATCATCTGACTACGTATTGTAGTAACTTTTTGTTGGAACATTGTTATACATTTCCGAGGAAGGGAGAGTATCTTGTGTTTATGGGAAACGGAATTTGAAAGTGTAATTTATTGATTTCTCACTAACTAATCCTTGTTATTTACACACTAACTCTATAATAGAAATAAAAATATTTACAAGTATCAAAAAGGGTTACAGGGCGTCGAAAAATTCGTCCACATCGCTGTCAACAGGAAAAGTGCCCAGAAGGCTGGCAGCATTGCCACGTTGGATAGCAATGCTGATTCTTTGGCCAAAAAATAGGCCAGCCCTCTGGTCACGTGAAGAGTCGACCAATCGTTTGGCGATTTCCCGAAATACTAGGTGGGCACTCGGGCCCCATGGCCCTAGAGTTTCAACCCCATACGGTTCAAATACATAATCGCCAATTAAATTATTGTATTTGCGCCGTTTGAGGTTTTCAGCACCTGCAGCAGCCGCCCCAGCGCAGCACACTGTGCTAGGAAGATGGGAAGGTGCAAGGGTGTCGACGCAAGTTGCGTCCCACACCAAAGGCCTACCCAACTTCCATGGCATTATGGTCATACCATCTGGTCTCTTGCCATCGACGCGTGCCAAGCCAGTGGGTTCCAATACACCTGGCACCCCGGCGGTGGCAAGAGCACGACGGATGAGATCATTAATGCTAGCGTGCCGCGCTATCCGACCTGCACTCTTACTACAAGAAAGGCCATGGTGTCCGAGGCAGTCGACTGCTTCACCACATTGACAGCGATGTGGAGCAGCACAAGGAGCGCCCAAACGCAAACATGTAGCGAGCCGGAAGGTTGTATCACCTAACATAGTTCCTATATTAGGTGACGGTAGAGCCTGAAGCCAAAGGCCCGACTCCCACTCACCCACAGCAAGCAGGCGGGCACGCTCAGCAGTATTGGTAGACGTATTAATAAGTTTATTCCGTACCAACCTGCAGAGCGGCTCATCCCACTGTCTCTGGGAAAACGGATTCTCGGGCCGATCCGTGTCCGGGCAAGCCATTTTCCAGGCGTCCTCTGCATCGGACAAGCACGGCACTTCCGAGCTAACCAGGGAGAGAGTTAAAATTTTCCTGGTTAGTTTTTCAGTGCTGTGGACAGAAGACAGGAACGCCGGTAAGCTAACACTAGAAATTTTGCGGATGCCAAGGCCACCAAAACGAATTGGTAGGGTGGCTTGCAGCCACGCTCGGTCGTCCAGGGCCACATTAAGAATGGATGTTAAAGTGTTCCGAATAATTTGGTCAATTTTGTCCAAAAGTTGTGGTTTCTTCCAAAGAGGAGAACAACGGAGAAAATACATATAATTTGGACCAAATTATATGTATTATTATTTCTCACTCGTAATGTGATCTCTATAGCGAATGATTTTATAAGTAAAAAGATGTAGATAGGTTATGTTCAAAAAAAAAAAACCCACTTTAAAAAAAAAACACTACCTACTAAGTGAAAAATAACTTTAATTTCGGAAGTCACCGGAACGACACCGGCTTCCAAAATTAAAGTTATTTTTCACTTTGTAGTGGTTTATTTTGGAAGTCGGTCTATTGATGAAAAATAAAAACTTTTTTACAAAAAAAAAACTTTTGTTTAACAAATAAAGATTATTATGACTTAGACTTTAACTTCATTCATTGATCCATTAAATATCTACAGAAAACTTTTCTAGATCGTACTCACGAAACGATAAACCGGAGCACATTGCTATAGCTATTAAGACAGGCACTGTCAAATCAGATCCACAAATCTGACTACCGCCATTATTTCAGAATATTGAAATGCATAGTGTTGTGTATCTATGTAATAGATATTTTATGTTAACATTATCGCATTCACACAAGTCACAATTTGTGCAGACGCTGTCGGTAGCTGCTGTCACTAATGTCATCTGTAAGTCACCACTAATGACTTTGTTGTGGTAGAGACCCTCAGCCAGTGTAGTGATATAATCAACTTAAATACGGATCGGACTAAGGGTTAACTAAACGGCTAATTAAACCAGTTGGCTGCGACATATAGGTACATACAAAGTAAAGCGCCTGTCTGGATGCGAACCCACGACCTGTAACTCGTAAGTCGGGGCCGTTACCACTGTCTTGGTCACCACTGCTCCCAAGGGCACAGGGGAAAATATGACGTGGGCGGCACATTTGATGAAATGTTTCAAAAGTTAAACCATCAGTTAGTAAAATTGTTAGCTTTTAGTTTTGGGTTCAAACAATAACATTTTCATTATGTACTTAAGTAGATTATAAAGGAAAAAGTACTCACAACGGCGGGACAACTAATAGGTTATCCGGATTTAACCCGTACCACGCTGCTATCTCAGGCAACGTCTCAGTTTAACAGTCGGCCTATAGGGTTGGCTTCCACTCTAACCGGATGCAGCTGAATACAATTTAAAAAAAAATACATAGAGCGACTGCCTATCTGACCTCCATAACTCAGTTACCGGGTAATAAGATACCCCTTGATAAGACTGGTTGTTGACAAAAGTCCTTGGAATTCTTCTACTAAAACTTAATATTTTTCTAATGATATATCATGTATTCCTGTTGGAGCGGATACCAGCTTCCATACATTTTATTGACTCAAAATTTGGCCACTTCCACTAGTAATTTAAGTTCCAAACTTATCTTCCTTCATCTCTTTTCAGACAAAATCCCCAGAAGAAACGCTGAAGCGAGGGCTGACCAACAAATGTGTGCAGCGGGAGACGTCCTCGTGCATAGCCATCGAGCTGGTGGGCTACGTCGACAGGATGCTCAGGACAGCATCCTTCCAGCTCGGCGAAGATGTTATGATTGTTGATGAGAGGTAAGCTATCTCCAGAAAAAAATCACTAGTTGGAGTCTTAGGCCAATATTACAGAATGATAGTCGAGCAAAGGATTGCCTTGTAAATAGATTTTAATACATTTGTATTCAAGTTTTACGTAGATTTTAAAGTTTGAGTATCATTCTGTAATACGGACCTTAGACTGTTAATTACAAGAAAACGGATTCATTCTCAAACAGACGGTGTAATCTATCAATGTAAACACATTATCTAGTTAAAAATACCTTTTACTAACCTAAAACGTCTTTGTTGTACTATAAAGACATTAAAAGGTTACCTATCATAAGTTCGAAAAATATTTGACTGAAATTACATTACATAGAACATGTCACCCAAAACTATTCAACTATTATCGTTTCGTTTTTTTTTACTTCATCGAAGTCACGTCTGCCACTGTATCAGTTGACCTATCATCAATTCGATTTTATTAGTTACAAAGTTTTCGGTAAAAAGTTTTTCGACCAAATGAAACGTCGGACATTTTATTTGGGCGAAAAACATTTTAACGAAGTATTATGTTTCTAAACATTCATTATGCCACTGTTTTAATTACCTACCATATTTTCATTTGCCTTGAAAGTTTGCGCACACTATTTCCCTGTATTCCCGTTGTCCCCGTTCATCTATTGGCATGCAAACAAGGATGCTTGCTTCAAGCATGCAGCATGCAAGCAAGCATGCAGCGTGCAAATAAGCCTGAAACATGCAAGCAGTCATGTAACATGCAGCAAGCATTGTTTCCGTCACGGCTCCGCCGCTGTGAGGTTTGGGCGGCCGCACGCGAGCTTATCGTCACAGATGGTTTTAACGCTCACTACCGTAGCTTCGGCTTCTCAGCCGCGGCGGCGAGCCTTCAAACCACCTGCTCCTCAGCTCGCGGGCCGCCCCACTCCTCTGCACCTACGCTGCATTGGTGCCGATTGCCTTGTTCACAAACTAAACTAAATTTAAGTTCAGTGCATCTTTTTCTTTCTATTTCATTAAGAAAAGGACAGAAGATAAATTCTAGTTTAATCCTGTCAAATTAGTCAGCGCCTGACGTAAATTGACGTAATTTTAGTAGGCAAGTTTTTAATCACGCCTAAACTTGTATGGAGTAGTGTCAGGTAGGATATCGCTGATTTTGCCACGTGGCACGTGTGACGTCAAGCAGAATAAAACTCCATCGTGCAAGCAAAGTTCCAAGCACGACTTTCATTATATACAACGTCCCGACATCAAACTTCCACCATTTCATACGCAACTAATGTTTTTTCGAACCATTCAACCAGGAAACTATATGAATAGCACCAAATCAAGGGTACTTGAGCATAAATAAAAAACTGACGAGAAACGTCTACAATCCCAAAACTCTGGAATACTTCCCCTTAAGGTTTTAAAAGTCCATAACCCTAAATTATACCGTAATTAATGAAAAACTTTTTATCTTAAACTCCGTCAAATTGTTCCGGGATTCACGGAATTCCTTCCAAACTTTTTATAAAGAAGGTTTTTTATTCGGATCTAAAATTTCTTGTTGTACAAGATTCGTTACTGGACTTCGATGTTTCATTATCTTGTTGATAATGGTTTGTTTACAGAGTAGTACCTATTTATACAAGACTAGCGGTCGCCCGCGGCTCCGCTCGCGTGGTCCCGCTTTACTGTTGAAATTTTTCCTGAATTTTCTTTGCTATAAACCTCACGGAGCCCGAGACCTTTCCAACGAATGCAAAACCGTGGAAATCGGTTCGTGCGTTCTGGAGTTATAGCGTCAGGAAGGAAAACCCGACTTATTTTTATATAGTAGATGGCGCAAAAGTTGTCACCCGGTGTTCTTTGGCTGTAATTTATTTAGGATTCCGTATCTTAAAAGGGAAAAACGGAACCCTTATAGAATCATTTTGTTGTCCGTATGTCTGTTTGTCTTTCAAGATCCTTTATCTCGGGAACGCGTGGAGGTATCGAGTTGAAATTAAAACCATGATGTAGTCAGGTCTACAGTCCTTTGAAGTTGTGAAGAAATCAAACTAGAAGTTTGAATTTAAGCATTTCGAAGTAGGAAAATGTCGGCCTTCTGATCTATATTCACGTATAATAAAATAGTAACAAAAAAATTATTATAATATTATATAATATAATATAGGTAATTATTATAGTTAACAAATAAAAAAAAATCTAACAATCCAAAATATATTTTCCAGCCACGGTACGGCAGCGGAAATCCCAGTCAAGTCAGAAACCTTAGCGAGAGCTGGTACAGCACTCGAAGACCAAGCGCAGCAGCTCATCATGGATAAGCTGTGGCACTTCGTCAGCTCCAGGTCCTTGAGGTACAGGCTCCTCAATGATGCGGACCTGGTCATCTCTGGCAAACAGGAGAAGGATGGAAGCCTTGGTGTTGGTAAGTACTACGGTTGAAAATTGTCAAAAACACAAAAACGAGGGTGTGTGCTTATGACCTTACTTACAATGTAACCAGCTTATAATGATCCCATGACTGGGACACAGGCCTCCTCTCTCTGAGAAGGAGTGGGCCGTAATCCACCACGCGGGCCCAGTGCGGGTTGGTGGATGTCACATGTCTTCGATTTTTTTATTCTAGGACATGCCAGTTTCTTCACGATGTGTCTTTTACCGTTGTGAAAGCAGTGGTGATAAAATAATTTCCATAAAATAAGGCTCCTGTTTGGGTTCCAACCTACAACCTACAAATCGTAAGTTGCGGCTGATACCACTGGGTCACCACTGCTCATTGATTATAATTGACCTTACAAAAGAAGAGAAAATTTACGACTGGAGCCGACTATATACCCGATTCAGCGTCACCGACCCGAGCGTGACGGTTCAGTTTCGTTCACTGTTCAGAAAGAATGCAAAGTGTGCTTAAAGAAGTTTTCACTTCAAAAATCACGCCTTTTTTCACCGAGGGGTAAGGCTAATTGCCAAAATCCCAAAGATGCCTCACTGTGATACCTCGCGGTCAAGGTTTAGCTTGCTACCTCGCTGTTACCTCTTGTAAAACAAATGCATGCTAATAAACACGCACTCACACGCTAGGCGTCGAGGATAACTCCCAACCCCCCATCCACCGGCATATGCGTGCGTTACTAATTAGCATGCATTTGGTTTTCATGGAGGTGATAATTTCGAGTTAGCGAGCTAAACCACGACCGCGATGAATCTTCGGCATGTAATTACCCTACTAAGGCACTTACTTAAAGAACACCTATAAACTCCGTGCTCCTGAGAAATTTCTAATGGAAAAACCTTTTCAGTAGCAGTCCGGAACCTGAATTTGTGCCCGGTTGATTTATCTTAGACTTAACTAGCAAAATGTGAGTGTACTATTTATAGGTAGGTACATCTTTCCCTAACCCTCAATGGGAAAACAGGCGTGATGCTAACAATTTGTTGTGTCCTCCGAAATGATCGTTCGATAGATATACCTCAAGCTGAGTCAGGTGTAATAATTCGATTCGATCTAAGTCGATTACTGGAGCACATCCCTAAGGATTAATTAGAGATGTGAATCTAGGGGTATAATTGGATCAGTATTAGATTGATTGGATCAGTATCAGCAGTCCATCGCTGGACATAAGCCTCTCTTATTGCATGCCATTCAACTTGATTTTCGTTAAATAATGGTGAAAATTATGAACAGCATGATGAAATATGTTCACGTTTATGAAAACCATAGCAATAATGAGCCTAGAACGCTCCTACAGCTGGGACACAGGCCTCCTCTTTGTGAGAGAGAGTGGGCCATAAATCAACAAGCGGGCTAAGTGCGGGTTGGTGGACGTCACATGCCTTCGAATTTATTGATTCTTGAACATGCTTTTGGTTTTCTCACGATATTTAGACAGTAGTGGTGATGAAATTAAATACACAAAGTAAACTGCCTGCCTGGGTTTGAATTTAGAAACGATTAAATGTTATAGCACACGTATCAAATCGGAAAGGGATCGGCACCGTATCCCCATTCGCCTCGCCGTCAAACAGGTGTCAACGTAACGTAAGCACGTAACCAAGGCGGATCAAAAACTCCGATACGTCGACTCTGCGTCGGCTAGGCTGGTTGATGGTGCGGTAGGCAGGCCGGAGGGGTGAGAGGGGCAAGGGTGGAAGCGTAAGCTCGGGTACGAAGAGACGTAAGCGCGGGGACGACGAGCCGTAAGCGTGGGCATGATCGTAACGTACCGCACCGGTTCGTGAGCTTGTCCCGAGGCGAGGCTATTACGTTACGATTCCGATTAGTGTGCGTAGGGAGTTTTATACTAAGAATACTGAACGGCTCGAGTTGATACGGTGCCGATCTCTTTCCGGTTTGATACGTGTGCTATTACCTTAATACTACTGGACCCCACTGCTCCCAAAACTTGTCTTATGAAAACCATGATTAATTAAAATGTCAAATTTTTGTGTGAATGTTATTTGAGAATATTTTGTAGAGGATGGGGCGTTTTGTATTTTGTGTGTTTTAACACACAAAATACAAAAAGCGTTGTTATTGTTTTAAACGTTTTAATGTTTAAAACAATAACAATTTGAAAATACATTCATAATATGTGGTAATACGCATACTTGTTCTTTTTTGTGCTTGTATTTATCAATTCATTCTTTTATCAAAATATATTCAAATTGTTTTTAAACAAATCTATTACAACATATAATATACGTAATTATAATATATCTGAACACAAAAAAAATATTCTTATAATTTTTGCAGACACCATAGTCAACCGTCTTTACTTTCAATTCCAGGTGTAGCAATGAAGCCACCAAAAGTATATGAGAGCGGCAGAGGCCGTAAGCCATTTGGGCCCATGTTGGCTCTAGCTGCATTGAAGTTCGGCCTGTTTGGGGCCCTGACCTTCAAAGTCCTGGCCCTCATGGTCGGGAAGGCCCTCCTGATCTCCAAGATAGCCCTGTTATTGTCAACCATTATTGGACTGAAGAAACTATTCTCTTCTCAGGTGACCGACTGAATATATTAGCATGTTGCATGATTAAAATTTTCAAACGTGTCTCTTGTTTTTTCTTGATTTTACCGTCTTTTTTGATTGTCTTGACTTTTCCAAATTCTTCGACTGGGGGCGTTTTTGGTGAGATTTTGATTTGTTGAAAGCGCTAGGGTAGCCCGCGAAATTCAAATTTACTTACGGTTTTTGCAATTTGCAGGACATTATTAGGCAGTTTGTTGATCAAATATTATTGCAAACGTAATAAATTTCTACTTACAGAATTATAATAACTAGAAATACCTATTTTTTAATAAAGTCAAAAAATTAGAGTTTTGCGGACTGCCTTAGTGTATCTCCCTTAGTGGGAATTCGATTGTGTTCACTGCATGTGCATTTTTGCATGTTGAAGTCAAGCATTCAGTTGCAAATTGCATGAATTTTTTGTTATGAATCACAATGAAGTTTCGAATATCTGCTTCTATTTTTAGGGATTACAATTGCATGTACATGTTCATTATAGTCAGGTCAAAACTGCCGTCGTAAACAAAAGAGGCGCATTTAAGGAAAGAAAAGCAAAAAGAAAGAAAGAAAAATTATTTATTCTGCAGACACGAAAGGCACATTACAAAAAAAAAATACATAAAATAGTGTGTATTTTATGCCATTTTATTTTGTAATGTCCGCTTTACAAAGTAGCTAAAAGCCTCGTACAGAATTTAAAGTCAGGCCAAAAGTACCGTCTTAAACAACAAGGGGCGCATATGACGAAAAAAATTTTTCTTTTTTAATGTCCGCTTTACAAATAGCCAAAAGCCTCGTACAGAATTTAAAGTCAGGCCAAAAGTACCGTCTTAAACAACAAGGGGCGCATATGACGAAAAAAATTTTTCTTTTTTAATGTCCGCTTTACAAATAGCCAAAAGCCTCGTATAGAATTTAAAGGCAGGCCAAAAGTACCGTCTTGAACAACAAGGGGCGCATATGAGGAAAAAAAATCTTTACTTTTTCGTCTAGTAAGGCTTATATTTCTTTTCCTCAGATGCGCCCCTATTGCGACGGAAAAGTTGTCTTTATAGTTTAAAAGAAAACAATATCGTTCTACACAAAAGTTATTGTAAAGCAAAACTGGAAGCCCTGCAAAGACCGGATTTCTCTGGCAATTCCAAAGGTTTTCCCATTTATTCCATCGTGATTTTCTAGAAAACCAAGTAGCTCTGTATGAAATTCAATCATATAGCATGCATTGTTTTCACCGTATTGAATATCTGTACAGAAATTGGATGCTACTCGCTAGTGGATTTATGTGTATATGGAATTCTGGAAAAAGTAAAATAACGTTGAAAAGCTGGCAAGAGAATTTTAAAATGGACTTTGCTAGACATTTTTGGGAACTATTTTTGGGACAATTTTTACCAATACAATGGTTGCAAGAAAAAAGGAGCAACTGACTAGCCAAGTGACCTCACTGGTTGTAGATGCAAATCTTTCAAAGATTGAACACTAGTTTAAAAAAGTCTCGAAATTATGTCACAGAAACTTGTAATTCTTACGCCCGGTTTCGGGAACTAACATTATCAACACGTTAATATTTAACGCAAGTGAAGTGACGCGATTGGCTATTCATTATTTATTCAACCAATCAGAGCAGGTTACGCACGCTTGACAATTTGTTGGCAAATTTTTGTGTTGATTGTTTTGGACATAACAGTGCGATTTAATGAGGGTTTTCTGAAATGACGTTCGCTAGGTAGCAGCACTGACACGTCAGGTCCAGGCATCTGTCAAAGAGCCTATATTTTCTTTAGTCATGACTGAATGATGAACGAATGAATGAATCGAATGATGAACGTCATTATATATTTTATATTGGAAGACCTCTTGTCACAGTGGTGCCAACTGGTGTCGTAAATTTTCACGAAAACCCTCATTGCCTTTGGTCTAGTATAATCTCTATAACGTTCCCACTGTTGAGATACAGGCCTCCTCTCTGTGAGAGGGAGTGTACTGTAATCCACCATACGGGCCCAGTGCAGGTTCGTAGGTGTCACATGTCTTTGAATTTTCGGTCCTAGAACATGCCGGTTTCCTCACGGCATTTTCCTTCACCGTTTTGAGAGTAGTGGTGATGAAATAAATCACACAAAGTAAAGCGCCTGTCTGGTTCGAATCTACGAAAACTCGTGGCCGTTACCACTAGGCCACCACTGCTCTATAAAGTGTGACATAAGTAAATGCTTATACATAAATAAATTACGAAGTATTATCATGGCGCAGAAGTTTGTGTTAGGCAGCTCTTAGTTGACCATAAAACCTAGCCTGACTGCCCCGTTGGTCTCGTGGTTGTAAGCGCGACTAGAATCAATTCTATTTGTTGTAATTTCTGACGTTCAAAAGTGCCTTTAATGTGCCTATTTGAAATAAATCCTTTGACTTTGACTTTGACTTTTTGCCTGCTGAGTGTGGGGGTCCTGGGTATTTCTTAGTAAGAGTCCGGAGTTTGGAAGTTGGCGGTTTTATACCCCCGTGCCTCGGAAAGCATGTAAAGTGGTTGATCCTGCGCCTGGTCTCTCCCTGGTCGTGTCGGATTGCCGTCTCATCGGACTATGAGAGTAAAGTAACAGAGAGTGCACCTGTGTTTACGCACACACTTGTGCACTATAATATCTCCTGCGTACCTGGCTGTAGCGGTATCTACAACGCCACATGCAAACAACGCGTCATACTGACGTCACGCAAATCCTGCATCGCGCAAGCATAGTTTACCGCGCAACTAGCATAGATACAACGGCCCGACACACGGTCGGTGGGCTGTTTTTTTTTTGTTATAAAGCCTGATTTACACTGTTCAATTTAATTAAATAGTCTAACATGAAGTAATTTGCCATATGTTTGTTACCTTTATTATTACTTGACCACAATTAAAAAATGTTGCCATTTTTAATGTCTCACAAAAAAGGGTAGCTTGATGTATTTTTAAATATAAGTACACGGATTATATTAAAATTTGTAAATGTAATTTAACAGCAGTCAGGAAGCGGAAGATTTAATTTAGAAATTAAAACGTCGTCGGTTTTAATTTTTTGCTTCAAATTAGGGTGACTTTTGAAAGCGATACACAGAAGTGTAGGTGGGTACATACATAAACAGATCAAAATGTCAGTAGGTATTTTGTGACATTGCTTACGGATAATTTGAAATAAATAAATAATATTGAACCTACTTTAAACTCGGAAAATTGTGTAAGTATGAATAAAAATTGCCCTCAACTTCATCAAGTTTTTAATCCATAGTTATTTACTTACAAAATAACATCATGTAGGTACAAAAAAAGTGTTAATATTTTGCTCAAAACTGAGATTAAAAAAACTGAAGTGTTAGTCGAATTTTGTTGCTGACTGTACCTGTCTTATTTTAGTATTTCCCGTTGACTGTCCGTGTATCGTTATGATATCGCCTATCAAAGGCCTTTAGAAAGAATGACACTAGCAAAATAGCCTTTGGAATCCGATCATAGTTTAAACATTACCAGCAATTTAGATTTTACAATAGCTTCTCTTGAATTGCAGAAAGTTTTACTTCAAAAACCTGACCTTAGACAATGAAATTTAATTTAATTAGGTATTTTCTTTTTTTTGGAAATGAACCCGCCTTTATTTCCTCGATATGGCAAAAAGTCTGCATTCCCCGCCTGAGAGATGGCTCGTGAAAATAAAACAGGAATTTAAATTGAATTCTCAGAGAATCCAGTCTTCACGATATTAAAATGGCGTCGAATGTCAATTTTTAAAACCTAGACGTGACTGAGCGTTTAGTAGCTGTTTAGTAGGACTGCAGTGTCCGATACAGCTTATAAAATATTTTCATAGGGAAGAACAGGTGAAATCAAAATTTATACTAAAGTCTGACACATCTTTCCGATCCACCCAGAGTGGGAGGGGTCTTTTGACGATTTCCCATCCGCAAAAAAAAAGTGTGTGTGTGTCTGTTTATATGTTTGTTACTTCTTCACACTCAAACGGCTGGACCAATTTTGATAAAAATTTTGTATGGAGGTAGCTGATACCTTGGATTAACATAGGCTACTTTTTATACCGATATTCCCACGGGATCGACATTTACGCAGGTGAAACCGCGGGGCGCAGCTAGTCTTATTATAAGTTTATATCAACGAACAAAAAACACTGATCTAACTTTTCTTCCAAACAGAAAGGGACTATCGTTTAGATAAGTTTTCCCTTGTTTACACAGAAGTAGAAGTTTTACAAGACTCCGCAATGTTATGTAAAAACCTCAACTATCCATGAACAAAACTCGTTCTAAGTAAAAAGAACTAAGTACTTTAGAAAAAGGCACGGAACACTTATCACGTAACGGTAGACCTTTTTGAAGTTTTATTAGCATAAGCAGAGGCTAAAAGCCCTATTAATTTTAGTAATAATTTTGGCCTGAACCAGTTATAAGGGAAGTCATAAATCTGTAGGGTGCGACAAGAAGGTTTCACGGGCAGCCGGTCTTTTGATAAATTAAATGGGCGGCGAATCTGCCTACTTATTTATTGAGATTTGGAAAATTGCTTTAATTTTCCAGTAAGGTGATTGCGTACCTAACACACTTAACAGTAGAAATCGCTTTTAACATTCATTGCGTTCTTTACGCTGTTGAGTAGACAACAATAGACAATAGATTTTTTGTAATTAAATAATTGCTTCATATTTTGCAATAAATTACCAGCGTTGTGTCATCGCGCTTCTCTTTCTTTTCTATGCAGTCCGACAGTGACCGAGCTTTAGGTCACGTAAGCCCCTTAAGACTTTTCAGAACGAAATAGACATCCACTGACCCCTACACACTGTTTTTTTTTTAATCAGGGGGTAATTGCGTAATACACTAACAGTAAGAATGGCTTTCATTTTGAAAGTACAATAACATTCGTTGCGTTATTTACGATGCTGAGAAGACACATTTTTCCAACATAGGTAATTATTCTAATTGTTAGGGTGTTACGCAAATATAATATTTCCACGAAAGTCGGCCATCAAAATAATCCTGCAGTAAAAAGCAACACATTTTCTGAAGCTTTTCAGTACAACACTACTCATATGCAATTTTCTTGGCGTTTCATTCCGATCGTTCAGAGAAACCATTCGTCTCGTTCCACGTGATTATGAAACATAATGCACCATTTTCAGGGATTTTTAATCAAAATCGTGTAGGAGATATGGTTATTTATTTATTTTACTATTCATGTACATATAGTAAAATAGATACAGGTATGACATATATAAAAGTATTGGGACCTTCTTATTTCTTAAGAAATTTCTTGATAATGAAAAATAAATGTAGACAAATGGCGTTTAGGAGGATGGTCTTCAGTGAATTTGATGTTCAAAAAGTGCTGATTTTCACTCTAATTTTAATTAATTACTTTTTGTTTGCATTTTTTGATTTTATTAAATAAATTAGCTTTTAATAAACAATACTGAATGCCCATTGCATATTTTTATAAATACGTTTCGCAGTTTTTTTTAATCATTTACCCTCCACTTATTTTATGATGCCACTATGTGGGTCCTGGTGACCTGTAATACAGGTTTTTTCTAAAACCTACTTCAGGCACCAGCTCTCACAATGTGAATTTATATAGTTCAAAACTGTAAAGTGCTACTAAAACATTGTGAGAGAAATAAATAAATAAACTTATTTTATACTACACTTGCTTAGTAAGTGTACCAATACTACCCCACTAAAAGGCTTGAAAGCTGTTCATTAAACCTTCTCAAAAATCTAGGCAGTTTATTGTATGGAATTTCATTACTGCCCTGAAAATCAGGCTATATAATGCGTTCATTACTAACGCGTTTTGTTTTTGAAGTGAAAACTTCTTTGGCATTGTTGCGGCTTGAAATTTTATAAAACGAAAAAGCGACAGTAAAAAGAGACATTTATAAGATTTAACGTGGGAGAAAATGAGACAGAAAGCATTATACAGTGTTTTTGAGTGTATTGAGTGTTATTGAGTGTTTTTGAGTGTTATTGAGTGTTATTGAGTGTTATTGCGTGTTTTTGAGTGTTTTTGCGTGTTTTAAGTGTTCTTGAGTGTTTTTGTGTTTTATTGAGTGTTTTTGAGTGTTGTTGAGTGTTATTGAGTGTTTTTGCGTGTTTTTGAGTGTTGTTGAGTGTTATTGCGTGTTTTTGAGTGTTCTTGAGTGTTTTGAGTGTTTTTGAGTGTTATTGAGTGTTTTTGAGTGTTATTGAGTGTTTTTGAGTGTTTTGAGTGTTATTGAGTGTATTTGAGTGTTTTTGAGTGTTTTGAGTGTTCTTGAGTGTTTTTGTGTTTTATTGAGTGTTTTTGAGTGTTTTGAGTGTTTTTGAGTGTTGTTGAGTGTTATTGAGTGTTGTTGAGTGTTATTGAGTGTTATTGAGTGTTATTGAGTGTTTTTGAGTGTTTTTGAGTGTTTTTGAGTGTTATTGAGTGTTTTGAGTGTTTTTGAGTGTTGTTGAGTGTTATTGAGTGTTGTTGAGTGTTATTGAGTGTTATTGAGTGTTATTGAGTGTTCTTGAGTGTTATTGAGTGTTTTTGAGTGTTTTGAGTGTTATTGAGTGTATTTGAGTGTTATTGAGTGTTTTTGAGTGTTATTGAGTGTTATTGCGTGTTTTTGAGTGTTCTTGAGTGTTTTGAGTGTTTTTGAGTGTTATTGAGTGTTTTTGAGTGTTATTGAGTGTTTTTGAGTGTTTTGAGTGTTATTGAGTGTATTTGAGTGTTTTTGAGTGTTTTGAGTGTTCTTGAGTGTTTTTGTGTTTTATTGAGTGTTTTTGAGTGTTTTGAGTGTTTTTGAGTATTGTTGAGTGTTATTGAGTGTTGTTGAGTGTTATTGAGTGTTATTGAGTGTTATTGAGTGTTTTTGAGTGTTTTTGAGTGTTTTTGAGTGTTATTGAGTGTTATTGAGTGTTTTTGAGTGTTTTGAGTGTTCTTGAGTGTTATTGAGTGTTTTTGAGTGTTTTGAGTGTTATTGAGTGTATTTGAGTGTTATTGAGTGTTTTTGAGTGTTATTGAGTGTTTTTGAGTGTTTTGAGTGTTATTGAGTGTATTTGAGTGTTTTTGAGTGTTGTTGAGTGTTATTGAGTGTTTTTGCGTGTTTTTGAGTGTTGTTGAGTGTTATTGCGTGTTTTTGAGTGTTCTTGAGTGTTTTTGAGTGTTTTTGAGTGTTATTGAGTGTTTTTGAGTGTTATTGAGTGTTTTTGAGTGTTTTGAGTGTTTTTGAGTGTTATTGAGTGTTATTGAGTGTTTTTGAGTGTTTTGAGTGTTCTTGAGTGTTATTGAGTGTTTTTGAGTGTTTTGAGTGTTATTGAGTGTATTTGAGTGTTATTGAGTGTTTTTGAGTGTTATTGAGTGTTTTTGAGTGTTTTGAGTGTTATTGAGTGTATTTGAGTGTTTTTGAGTGTTTTGAGTGTTCTTGAGTGTTTTTGTGTTTTATTGAGTGTTTTTGAGTGTTTTGAGTGTTTTTGAGTGTTGTTGAGTGTTATTGAGTGTTGTTGAGTGTTATTGAGTGTTATTGAGTGTTATTGAGTGTTTTTGAGTGTTTTTGAGTGTTTTTGAGTGTTATTGAGTGTTTTTGAGTGTTATTGAGTGTTTTTGAGTGTTTTGAGTGTTTTGAGTGTTATTGAGTGTTATTGAGTGTTTTTGAGTGTTTTGAGTGTTCTTGAGTGTTTTTGAGTGTTTTGAGTGTTTTTGAGTGTTGTTGAGTGTTATTGAGTGTCATTCAGTGTTTTTGCGTGTTATTGAGTGTTATTGAGCGTTTTTGCGTGTTTTTGAGTGTTCTTGAGTGTTTTTGAGTGTTTTAAGTGTTTTTGAGTGTTATTGAGTGTTTTTGAGTGTTTTGAGTGTTTTTGAGTGTCTTGAGTGTTTTTGAGTGTTTTGAGTGTTTTTGAGTGTTGACGTATTTTGTAGAAACAATTTTCTTGGTAAAGTTTAAAGTTTGGCGGTGTAAATCACAAGTTGAAATGAGTGATTCCAGTGACAATGATAGCAATTTATTAATTAGTCCAGTCAAATTAGTCCTTAAAATAGAGGTAAGGTTACAATAATTCCCATAGAGCTAAAAATTGGTATGAATGTTCAGAATACTATTATAAATGAATTGTGAAAAGTCCCCATCAATCCCCCTTGTGCAAAATTTTTTATTGATGGTGAAAGTTTGCAAAAATAGGTATTTTGCGTTTTTCAGCTAAACGGTGAGTTTTACAGCAAAAATAGTTCAGACAAAAATTGTAGATCATCCGATTCTCTACAAAAAATGTATCCACACTTTTTTTCATAATTATTGCCATTTCCGTGATATAGCGGTTGTAAGAATTGAAAAAAATATTTTATTCGTAATATGCACGTTAATGTACATACTTTTATATACATTTTTGAACCGTTATACGAGTAAACATATGAGTCCCTGTCTTTTTTTTTTTTTGTTTAGCCTGCGCTGTCCCACTCCTGGGCAAAGGCCTCTCTCCACTCCTTCGCGAGCCCGCGCGTCCTCCTTCCAGTTTTGATGGAACCTATCCAGCTCGTCCCGCCATCTCATACGTGGTCTGCCGCGACCCCGCCTCACTGTCTTATACATACAAAATACCAGACATCTGTAAAAATTCATGAAAAAAGACAGGGACTCATATGTTTACTCGTATAACGGTTCAAAAATGTATATAAAAGTAGGTATGTACATTAACGTGCATATTACGAATAAAATATTTTTTTCAATTCTTACAACCGCTATATCACGGAATTGGCAATAATTATGAAAAAAAGTGTGGATACATTTTTTGTAGAGAATCGGATGATCTACAATTTTTGTCTGAACTATTTTTGCTGTAAAACTCACCGTTTAGCTGAAAAACGCGAAAAACCTATTTTTGCAAACTTTCACCATCAATAAAAAATTTTGCACAAGGGGGATTGATGGGGACTTTTCACAATTCATTTATAATAGTATTCTGAACATTCATACCAATTTTTAGCTCTATGGGAATTATTGTAACCTTCAAAGTCTTATTTGACTGGACTATAATGTAGTATAACAAGTGTAGTATAAAGCAGTATATATCACTCGAGGGTAAGTACAGATTACTAAACTCGTGTGGTTTACGGCCCTCCGCTTCGCGTCGGGCCTCAAATGTACACTCGATTAGTAATCTGTGCCTTACTCCCCTTGGTGAATAAATAGCTATTAAATAACAGTTAACGTTTTTGTAAATACCTGTACATTAAAATTCGCATGTATTATTTTGACTACCTAATAGTTAACGTTTACTTAGGCACAATTTAAATGTTACAAGCACCTGGCACTTTCAAATGAAAATGAAATTTATTTGCTTTATGTTTGGCCGTTTAGAATAAGTTTATTAGATTTAAGGCTAATTTTTCCATCGACAGATAACTTTTATTCGAGGAATAAAATTGACGTTTGACAGTTTTTGTATGAAATAACGGTCAAAATTTCAAAATTATTCCTCGAATAAATGATTGAAAAATTAGCCCTTAGTTGAGTTTTATAGTTACTCATATTTTAGGACGCATATTTTCGAATATTTTCGTTTTTTATTGCCATTATAATTAATTCATTTTATTTTTATTCGAGCAATTTGTTTTCAGAGATAATGGTTACTGTTTTCTTACATTTATTTTATTTATTACTTTGTTGTAAATGGACCTCACATAATTTCGCCCTTAAATGTGACTTTATTTTTATTTGTAGTTTTATAGGCTGTTACTGAATTCGCGTAGGTACCTACTCATTTTGTGTGATAAAAACATTCATTTAGGATTCTATTCCAATGAATTATTTTAATGTTTTTTCTTTGTTTTCATTTCTTTGTTCAACCGGTACGGTACATGAATTTTGTAACTACCTGTATATTTGCCTTTTTATTAATTATCCTTCTAATATTATTAATAAATACATTCTAACGAGTCTCAAAATAAATGCTGTTGTAAATAATTTCATAACTAATAATATCAATGTTCCCTTTCTTTTCAGTCAATCGATTCAAGACAATCGATTGGAACTGAGTAAACCAATATTTTAATGAAAGTACATAAATATACTTAAGTTAAAAGAAATTAAAGTACGAATACTTTTCAGGCTATCAAAAAGGAATAAATCAATTGGATCAATGAAACTGAATGGAGTTAACGGCGATACTTACCTCAACAAATAACCATAAAATGAGGCTTATTACACAATCGAATTGCTAGGAAAGATTGAAAAAGATGACTTCATAAATACGGTACACAAAACGGGGTACATAAAAAAAAAACATCAAAGGACTTGTGTGTGTGACTGTACAATGTAAAATGTACACGATAAAAATTGCTCACTTTGGTTCGGCAGCAGTCGGGTAAATACACCAAAGATAAAAAAAAACGTTCTTTTTATACGAAGACTCTTTTACCATCTTTAGTTAACGGCAATATTTTTAGTTGTTGTAATTGTTAAATTTTTGGTACATGAGTCAAAATAAAAGGTACCAAAATGTGACCAAAACTCTGGGAATGACACTAACCCACCAAAACGCGAAGAAAAGCATCGGAAAAGTGTAATAGGTTTTGTTTATGTAAAAGTTGACAAAAAGTACCAAAGAAAATAAAAATTAAGTAATCATGACTTGTTAAAAAAGTAAAAAAAAGTAAGCGCAAAATAGTCAACACGTAATGAGCTAAATATTTCCATCTGCCTATTTTTAACAGATAAAATACAGCTCGTTTTTTTTTTGTCAACTTTTATTATATTATTTTTCAATTAATTAAGTGTATTAATAATGTAAATAAAACTATTTATTTATTTATAACATGTTAACTTTAGATGTACTTACTAACTTGTACAATGATGCTAATTTCGCATTTAAATAACTAAGCATTTGCCTTAATATAAAATATTAATTTATTAAAATTGCATTAATTGTACTGATTATTTATTGTGGAATAAACGAAATTAATACTAACACTTTTGTTTTTATGTGTACCTAACACTACTGACAGATTGGTGTTGTTGAAATTAACAAGAAAATAATCACATGCTCGGAGCAAGCAAATATTCCAGTAAGTGCTCGCAGGGATCTTGACCATCTTCCGGGCTCTGGGATTATTCTGAAAGCCGTGGAACACCTCTCCACTCCTCAAGCTCCTCAGGACATGTTGCCCCCTTGTCGCTACGTCACTATGTGCTGGCGACGGTTTCCGGGGCCCATTATTGAGTGTACAAATCACCACCTGCCATTTTATCCATATATAAAACGTTGATCAAGCAGGGGCCATAGTTCTTCCATAGTTCTTGGTAACCAGTCCACTTTAGCCACCCAAACCCATAGTCCATGTCCTGCAATGGTCCTAAACCAACTGGGGGTTATCTTTGGGTGCACTTGTATGGTGCATACAGGGATAATCGTCGGCTGGTGGCGAATCAAAATCAAAATAAGTATTTTATTTCACATAACCTTAGATGGGCACTTATGAAACGCCAGAAGATAGGTGGACTAAAATTTCCTAAGGGGCCTCTGCGAGTTGGCTTCAGCCCCTCGTACGCCTTCCAAAGGATGACCCCAAGGTCTCGAGATATAAAATTAAAAACATAAAAATAGTTATAGTTGACGTTGATACATTTTATGGTCTAAGGTTACCTACTAATGATTGTCATACTATCTACATTACCCGGCGATAAATATTAAATATTGCATCTACCTTTGGAAAGAAGACCCCTCCATGCCTGGAAAGAAGCTTTTCCTTTTATACCTAGTACTAGCTTCTGCACGCAACTTCGTCTACGTGAAATGTATGATCCCCCGACCCACCCCATCGCATTGTCAGCCCACAAGTCGAAATTAGCCGATTATCTCTTTCCAAAGGTCGATGTGCAATATTTATCGCCGGGTACTGTACTAGTTTGCTAAAAATTGCATCACAAAAGAACTCTTTGTTTAATGACGAAAATATAGACAGATGTCCCTTAAGAAAAAGTAGCCTTCATCATAATCAGCTTATAATGATCCCACTGCTGGGACACAGGCCTCGTCCCTGTGAGAGGGAGCGGGCCATAATCCACCACGCGGGCCCAGTGCAGGTTGGCACATGTCACATATCTTCGAATTTTTGGTTCTAGGACAAACCGGTTTCCTCAGGATGTTTTCCTTCACCGTTTTGAGAGCAGTGGTGATGACTTAATAATTTACATAAAGTAAAGTGTCTACTTGGGTTCGAACCCACGACCTACAAGTCGCAGCCAATGCCAATAGGCCACCATTGCTCTAAAAAAAAAAATTAAAAGATTTATATTCTAGAAATCTTTTATTTCAGACATGAGTCGATGTTACAGACACAGATATACAATTAAAATTCAGCTTAGAGCTGCATCCACCTCCGCAACATCGGGCAATCCCAGCCATCTGCGAACACACTGAGTCCTGCCGTGAACAAGCGCCATCAGGGCTGCACATCTATTTCTGTGTATTAATTCAGAGACGGTACAAAGTTCGCGAAGTCAGCTAGTATATTATAATAGTGAATTCTAAAATGTCATCTATCACAATAATCGTCTATTTTACAGCCATAGAACCTTGCTAAAGATCTCATTGAACAAGCCAAACCCACGTATAAACTAGATCAAAATGTTGACAACATTGAAGTCAGACACATACTTAACACGAATCCTTTAGGTTAGAACTCTATTGTTTTACAATAAGGGTTGCCCATTGTCCTGTGTCAGGTCATTTATGGAATATAGAGGATCAAGAGCACGACCAATTATAGAGGATCTATATTTAGCTATCAGACATTGTATTTGCTTGTCTTAATTGAGGGAATGATTTTTAAAAGACAAGACGATGAATATTTTATTTCACATAAACCTACATCCACTTATGAAACGTCAGAAGCAAGGTGCACGGTTCCAATAATTGGTCGTTTCCTATGGAGAAGAACCGGCAAGAATATCTTTTAAAAATAATTGTCTTTTACAATGTTTTCAAATTAGTGTGAGAAAGTATGGGAGGACAGTCAATAACTACTAGTTACTTAACAATAGGCGACCGATGTAGTTGTAGGAGACGGTACTTAACTATTCGAGTAATTGCTAACTGCATTTACTGATTTTCGAAAATTGGTGCAGTTGTAGCGGTATCTACAACGCCACATGCGAACAACGCGTCATACTGACGTCACGCAAAATCCTGCATCTCGCAAGCAGAGTTTGCTGCGCAACTAGCATAGATACAACGGCCCGACATGAATCATCGGGCAGTTGCCCGCCAGACACAACACCCGTCCGATCGGAGGATCCTCCCTTTTCTATGGAATATGAGTGAACTTTACACCCGGTTCCTCACAACTCTATACAGTCTATCTTTACTGCTCCGTCTCAAAAATCCATCCCATAATGTTGAAAGTAGCTAAAATAAACAAAGCTCAAGAGCGTTTACGCCGTACGGCATTTCATACAAACTTTCAAGCCCTTATTTTTCGAAATGAATGAACCGATTTTAATGAAACTTCATACGCTTACGCAGGATACAAAGATTTAAAAAGTTAGTAGAGAACATTTTCGAAATGTCTTATTTAAATAAAGATAACAGAAAATCTCTGTTGTGTCTATGGAAAATTTAAAATCGGTCTAATTTGGCTGTAATATTATTTTTCGAAAATGTTCTCTACTAACTTTTTAGTCCGTACAGTTATTTTTGTATAAAAAATCAAATAACAGTAACACGATAGGCTCTGTTCATATATTTAGAACAGGCTCGAAGAGAATAACATTAGTGGATGAGTAATGGTCAGATGAAATTACAGATTATGGCATTTTATTGCTAAAGAATAAAATAGCAATATACACACAGGGGTGACTCGGACTTGAACGAATTTTCATAAGCATGAGCATATCAGAATTACCCTATATTTTCCCGGTGCTGGTATATCTCCTCTCGGTGATAGGGAGTGGGCCGTAATCCACCACGCGGGCCCTGTGCGGGTTTGTAGATGTCGCATGTCTTTGAATTTTTTGGTACAGAATAAAACAGCAAATCCGAGTCACCACTGTATAGCATATACAGTGGTGACTCGGATTTGACCGAATCATAGGAAGGTCTCAACAAAACAAATCTCCATAATTTCCGTCCAGAGTTCCTGCAACACGTTTTGTATAATTTTTTTCTGCCTTCGGAGAAATTACAATATTTCGACGTCCAGAATTGATTTGTTTTGCTGAACCTACTGATATAAGTAAGGAATCTGTTACTATACTGAAATTGAGGATTACATTTTTTCCGTGACAGATCAGATATCGCAAGAGCAGCAGAAAGCAGTGGGGGCCCAATAAGTACCTACTATATTATATCCGTCCGTGGGTTTTATTCAGTAAGAGTCTGACACTCCCTTCCACTCCACCCAGAGCGGGAGCGGTCATTTGATGATTTCCCATCCTCAAAAAAAAAAGCGCCAGCTTCCGGCGTGTCCATTCGCGTCTACCTTTTGTTACTCGCCTTTTTTTGTGCTAATTGGGCCCGCTCTTGACCCCGAACACGCCTGATAGATAGCAATGAGGTCAATGATGGAACGAGAAGATGCTTGTTCACTCTTGAAGGCAGACGGGTTAAATGTGGGAGGGAACACAGAGAGTTCCACACATTGGCTGTGCGCATAATAAAAGTGGAGGAGAAGCACTGAGTATGACTCGTCAGGATGCCAACCATGTGCGGATGGTAAGAAAGAAAGAAAGAAAAAAGTTTATTTGGACACGGTTCGTGAAATACAATATACAAATTTAACAAAATAAAAATAATGTTTTAACAACAATATTGTGTATCTAACGGCTGCGCCAAAAAGATTCATTTCTGCGTTAATGCCAGACATATGCTGTCTGACGCTGGTTTTCTAATGAATCTTAATGGTACGTACGCTGTACGTGGTAATGGTACGCTGCAGTACGTCTGGTTTTCCGGTACTAAAAGGGCGATGGTGGATTTTTCATTTCAACATCACTAACTGACCTGTCTAATTTTGGTTACATCTTTTAAACCGTAACGTTGCCCTCACACATCAATCTTTCTCTTTTTTGTTTATGAGGCCTTACCTTTATAATGAGTATAGACGCCAGCAAAATCTGTCAAATATCTTTAACAGATTTTCAACTTTATCACCAAACCATAAGGTTCAAAGTTGATTGGGAAAATTTTACAGTTTCGGGTAGCTTGATGTGCTGGCGTCTGTACTTTAACTTTGACAAAAAAGAGCGTAAAAGCCTTAGGCCCTTTGTACACGGCACCGTTTCTTTACGGTTCGGCGTATAAACCGTAGAAAAAACTTCTTTGTCAACAAGCTTCCATAGTGACCCACACAACACTGACGAACGACGCCTACACAGAGCTTATAATACGCGCCGTTGAAAAACCGTATGCATGTTTAGGCTTTCATAGAAATCCATACAACACTGACAAGCGTGGAGTTTTTCACGGTAACTATAATCCGCGCCGTTGAAAAAACGTATGCGTGAACAGGCTTTCATAGAAATCCATACCACACTGAAAAGCGTAGACACGAGTTTTTCACGGTAAGAAAAACGTGTGTCTTACTTACATAGGGCCTAACTTGCTGATGGTTCTTTCGATTTAATTAATCACAATTTTGTTTCAAACAAATGAATTAAATTAAGTTCACACCTTAAATATTTAACTTGCTATCAATTTCCCGTTTTTTTTTTAAATTTTAAGGGCCTTACTCTCGTTTAGTACCGTAACTCGGTCACTTTATGAAGCTTATAACTCATTAACGGTTTGGTTAGAAGGTCTGTAAAAAATATATGTTTGCTATAGATTCATGTACAGCATTTTTGAAACAGGGTTTTTTCATAAGGCTAATACTTTTGCCTTAAAAAAATATTTACCAAAACGCTATTTTCGCTAACATTTGCTTATAACTTCTAAACGGCTTTGATGTTTGGAAATATTTTTACACTGCAAAATTGGTGGTTAGAGGTACTACATATTTGAAATAGCGTTTTTAAATCAATCAACAGTTGCAAAGACAATGCCCCATTTTGAGATATAGGTTCAGAGGTGCTCTGCGCGGGCGCGGGCGGCAGTCGTGCGTTAGCACTGAGACGGGGTGGCTGTGTCGCTCGCTGCTCCGCCCGGCTATCGATCGACTACGCGCGTTTGGCTGTGTTAGTGCAAATATTTATGAACGAATTGTATCAGTATGCGTTTATAGATTAGCTCGCTGCAGAGGGCCCATTTCTATTGTCCGCATGGACGCTTTATTAGTGGTGCCATTTCTAAATACTGTTTTTTTTTTATATTGTTTATTTTGTAAATATGTATAAGATAATTTGTAAATAAATAAAAATGCCAAAGCAAAGCAAGTCAAGAAAAATACGTTTTCTCTACGACGACGCACCGTTTTATAGATATTAGCGAAAAACTCAAAAGTTGGAATTTTTATACCCCCCACTCCGGCTCACCTCCTAGACGCGGGGACTTTTAGTATGTTTACTCCCTAAGCACTCTGAGCAACTTTCTGAAGAAATCGCTCAGGGCCCAGCTCACGCACTCTACACCTCTTTTTGGTTTATTCGTTGAGTGGACTAATAAGTATCTATCTATCTATACTTAATCTTATAAATAAAAATCTTTAAAACTATATCTAATAAATAAAATTGGAGTGTCTGTTTGTAATATTAAAACAACCGCTTCAGGCCATTTTATTTTGACTGTTTAGAAAATAACTACATACTTACTCACAATAAAAAAAAATGTTTTCAAATACCTTAATTTATAAAAAATGAGCATTCTTAGTTGTCAATCTACGAGTAGGTATTTGCATTACTGAGTTTATTGATTACTACCTTCTCATATTCTTGTGCGGATTTATTTCTGTGACTGGGACTTTCACTAGCAGATAGGTGAATAAGGAGTAACTTAGGCTACTATTATTTTAGAAAAAAAAAAAGAAAATAGGTTCCCACGAAAAAAAATTAAAACCTATGAAATGAAATATTGAATAATATCCGATTCAAATAGGGAGGTTGTATACTACGTTTATTTAGGTACTTAACCAAATGTAAATAAATCATATAATAAAGAAACGGAGTATAGTTTTTTTTATTTTTTATAATCCTATACGTGAAGATTCCTTAATTTCCAATGAAATTGATTGGATAAATAATAAAATAATATAGTGTTTTTGTTTTAGCCCAAGGAAATCGTTCACCAAATATTGTATATAAAAATGCTAATACGAAAAACTAAAAATAAATAATAATTAAACTAAAATGCAAAAACGATCAAAAAGAACTAAATGGAGAAATATTAGAAGAATTTCAATAAAATTAGCATAGGTATTTCTTTACGTGGCGGTGAATAGACGACTTTTATGTATTTGAGGGGGTGAAGCAGTTGAAGTGGGATACGAATAGTCCCCGCCTTCGGCGGGGTGCACCGCGCGGATTTCGTCGATGAGCGACTTCGCATTTATTTATTTATTTCACATTATATTTAGAAGCGTAATTTCGCGGCTCGAATAAGATGCACGATTGCCTCCGCGCTCTACTGTCCGGATTCTCACTGCGTAATCACCAGGTTCGAATCTCAGTGGACGGCATAATGTTATTTTTTAATTATAATGTACTTATCTTTTGTTTTGTTATTTTTTAATTATAATGCGCATATTTTTATTTTCTTATTTTTAAAATAATTCAATAAGTAATTGTTATTTTAATAAAAACAATCATTTTTATTCCTATAGTTATTTTTCTTCAGAATCTAGAGTAATATAATAAAAATAAAATAAAAACGTCCACCAAGCTTGATTCGGAAAAAATTATATACCTACAGTGTTTTACAAAAGAGTGTAAGCAATAATAATATAGTCTGAAAATTTTCAAACAAGAAAATCGGCAAAAAGTAAAATAATAATTAAAAAAACATATCAAATAAGAAAATAAAAAAAAACCAAATATGGAAAAGTTTGGATTTGAAGCCGGGCGTTAGTGACTAAACTATAGTGACGTGACGCACGAGACCACTAGACCGATCGAGCTGTTGTAATATATGTCGAAATTACGCGTCATAATCTGTACAAACAAAATATGGTGTGTACAAAAAAGTAGGTTACTTTACAATTTGTTTCGTCGAATAAGATCTCTTTATTGCCTTCCGTTTATTTTCTTGTTGACCATTTTTTATATACTGATAGTACAAACATTTACACCAACAACATAACTTAGAAAAAACTAATCAAAAAATAAAATATAATAAACAGCTTTCATCAACAAACAGATACCAAAGTACGTACCTACACTAGGTACCGACTCGAAATAATTGCAAGACTTCAAAGTATTTTATACGGCTACTCGCTCAACTACATAGGTACCCAACGCGTCAGTTTTCGCAAATGCGATCATTCTCCTTATCAATTAGAGTCTACGGAACAATTTCGTATGAAAGTATTTTTACTTTAATGGTTTGTGAAAATATTAATTGTAAACGCGATTATGCTCCTTATTCATAGAAGGTAACGGGTCAATTTCCTATGCAAGTATTTTTACTTCCAACTAAGATTGAAAATAATAATTGTAAAACAAAAGAATCTTCGTTTATTTGTGGAATATTTAACATAATATTGGTTAGCAACTCGGCATTCTTATTTCACGTGTAAACGTGTAATATTTAAAAAATATTTTTCATGTTTGATGTAAGACTCGAACCCGAACGTTCGCCATGCGAGGTACAGTGTTAGCCACTTTGACCACCGTAACGCTTACGAACCTTATTGAAATTTGTAATAACAATCATGTGGCCCATTTGTAGTGTTGTCAAACGTTCTTATAGAAGAAGGTCATTACATTAGTACTAATATTGCTATGCCATAGTTTTGTGAGATTGCTAGTCGACTTCTGACTGTTTTTGTAATATACCTACCAAAATATTTTTTTTTACAATTTTTGTCTGTCTGTCCGTCTGTCTGTCTGTTTGTTCCCGCTAATCTCTGAAACGGCTGGACCGATTAAGACGGGACTTTCACTAGCAGATAGGTGAATAAGGAGTAACTTAGGCTACTTTTATTTTAGAAAAAAAAAAGAAAATAGGTTCTTACGGAAAAAAATTAAAACCAATGAAATTAAATATTGAATAATATCCGATTCAAATAGGGAGGTTGTATTATACTCCGTTTAATTAGGTACTTCCAAATGTAAACAAATCATAATAAAGAAACGGAGTATAGTTATGTTTATAAGTGGATCCTATACGTGAAGATTCCTTAATCTCCATAGAAATTGATTGAATAAATAATATAATAATATAGTGTTTTTGTTTTAGCCCAAGAAAATTGTACACCAAATATTGTATATAAAAAGGCTAATACGAAAAACTAAATATAAATAATAATTAAACTAAAAATGCAAAAACGATCAAAAAGAACTAAATGGAGAAATATTACAAGAATTTCATTAGACATGCATAGGTATTTCTTTACGCGGAATACAGAATTAATAAGTTATCGTAAACTCTGCGAACTCAACAATAAGAGCGTAATCGAGCGCCCTATGGATCAGCTGTACCAAACGTGCCGTCAATGCGCTGCGCGTCCAATACAATGACGCCTTCAGGGCGCTGATGCGGCTGCCACGTTATTGCAGTGCATCAGAGATGTTTGCAAAAGCCCGAGTCGACAGCTTCTCAGCTGTCGTACGGAAGAAAAGTGCGTCTCTGCTCGCCAGATTGCGTGGCAGTAGCAACAGCCTCCTGAAGGTGATAGCGGACAGCCTTGATGAGAGCCCCATAATGGGACATCTCATTAAGACAACACTGTCTGTCGTAGTTTATAAGTATTAACATAGATCATAAGCCACATTGTTACTAACATAAGGATATAAGTACTAACATAGGCTATTTGTTACTAACATCTTTTTATGTATTTTTTGTTTTGTGTCAGTATGGATCTATTGTTGTCCGTAAATTAAATAAATTATTATTATTATTATAATAACTTTTTTCTTAAATTCCACGCGGACGAAGTCGCGGGTAACAGCTAGTACAAAATATATCAGTCTTGCATCCGCCATTCCCTTCTGGAATCGTAGGCAAAAATGGCGACCTACGTGCGGCATGTCTGCGCTTCTGCATATTCTTTGAATTTCGTTTTATTGTAGCGCGCCACCGCACGCGTTTTACGTAGGACGCTTAGCTCCGCCCACATGCACAAGGTCAGTGAGCCATCTATACACCTTAATCTAGGTTTGGTACACCTGCCGAGCAGTATTGCTATGTAGCTATCAACAGGCACATAAAAATGTAAATTTTTGCCTCCTAGATATACAGCGTACAGTATCAGAAATGTTTGATTATATTTTTAAGGATACAAGTGGTGCAGAATAAATCAAACTGAACAACTTTCACCATGAAACCAATATTGTAATCGCGAAAATATAATCAGCTGTCCAATAGATTTGGATTGAGTACTAGATATTGAGGTTTTCAACTCCATTTGAAATCTATAACCGACTCCCAAAATACAGGTCCAGGCCTAACTTGGGGGTTAGCATCAGTTTTGTGGCAATACATTCATGTATATTTTATGATGACTGGTTTGTAACATGTTTTTCATAACTTCGTACGTCCTCGGATCTCGACGTTTGGAACTTGATCTATATAATAAGCCTTATGCTAAGCATGGAACGCTACATGGCTCTTTGTGCAGCAATTCTCACAGTTTGTATTTTCATAGTTTAATAAAATACTAGCTGATACGGCGAACTTCGTACCGCCTAAGAATTAAAACACAAAATGATGAGAAAATGAATTATCATCATTAGGTATATTTTTTTCGTGAATATTTCCCGTATTTTAATAGTTATTCTGCTAATCGGGGTGGAGATAAATCCAACAAATCAAAGATCATAAAAATTGGTCTATAGAGCCGTTCTTGAGTTATAAATGGTGTAACTAACCCGACTTTATTTTATATAATGTTAGATTAAAGTCCTGCTCTTTTTCAAAGAAAATCATAATAATATTGTAAAATTACGTGCAAAAACCGTAGTCTAGAATAAAATTGGCACTGTATAAATTTCTATATAATTATCTTTGAATACATGATAACAAAGACAAGAGCGAGGAGGTTTGATTAAAAATAAATTGAATTCCGTTTCGTAACGGTTCAATGTGTCAAAACGATTTATTGGATTCTTGATGAAATATGAGAGCAGTGAGCTAAAGAAGGCTCAGTTTGACGACGATTTTGATATGGAACACGTACAGACGCCAGCACATCAAGCTACTACTATCTGTCAAATTTCAACTTTAATGCTAAGGCATAAGGTTCAAAGTTGATTGGAAAAATTTGACAAATTGTAGTAGCTTGATGTGCTGGCGTCTGTACCAGTTTATTGCTACGTGAGGCCTTATTGATGAACTGGCGAAAAATATGATTCATGGATTATTTTGAGTCGTGGGATTGTGTTTTGTTTTGCATTTTTGTAAAATCTAATATGGTGTACCTTATTTACCAAAACAGTACGGAGTACTCTTAGAACTTTTAACATAATAATCACCCTATCATGTTCCCACTGCACCATAGGCCTTCACTTTTCAAGAAGGGGCGGGCTGAAACGAGAGCCCAGTGCGGGTTTATAGATGTTACATGTCTTATAATTGTTGGTTTTAAGACATGCCGGTTTCCTAAAGATACTATTTGGAACCGAGCTGCCAAGCAACTGCCGACAGCACGTGAAGAGACTGCATGCCGACACCAGTCACTGACGAGCCAGACACGAGCGAGGCATGAGCCGCTACACGTGCTGTCGGCAGTTGCAGTTGGCAGCTTGGTTCCAAATAGTACCTTAACGATGTTTTCCTTCACCGTTTTGAGAGCAGTGGTGATGAATTTATTTACACGTAGTAAAGCCTAGCGCCATGCGCAAAATACGCGCTTTGACGCGGAGTTGCGGTCACCAGCCCTTATTACCTATTACTACAGGTACTGTTCAGATTAGCGCCTGCCATTTAAACAACCGCAGCTACTGTAGAATAGATGAAAAACTTCAGTACCTGTATTAATCTACTTACATAGGTAATAATTATTTAGATCTACCTAATCTAACTAGCTTGTATTGTTCCACTGCAGGGCAACGGTTTCCGTCTACCTTTTCCACAAAGTCAATCAATTAATCAACTCAACTTATCGCAGTCCACTGCTGGACATAGGCCTCTTCCAGACTGCGCCACAGCACCCTGTCCTCCGCCTTCCGCATCCGGTCCAGCCCAGCCAGTCTGACCGACTCTTTAACAAATCAAAAGTGCCTGTAAATGGTTTAATATAAATAAATGCTTTAAGTTTAAGTTTTAGGGGGGACCTCACCATCAGCCTACTTGGGGACCTGTATTTATAATATTGCTACTTTTTACAGAAGAAAAACGTGACATACGAAGTATTCACGGACCCGAGTCTTTTCTACGACTGGAGCAACTGGAAGAGAAATATCGTCAAAAACTTGAGACTACCAGATAATCGGCGTGGTGCTTAAAACAGATTAATTATTATGTTATTTTTAAACTAGAGGCTAATTCCCTTAATTAAAATCGTTCAAAATCTAGTCGCAATGTCATCTTAGCGACAGTCAATGTCAAATACTTGTGAAAAATGTAAGGAATTAGAGGTATTTTTGACAGATTGAGACTGAAATCAGCCTGTGAATGATCTTAAAATTCGAGAATTATTATCGTCCATATTCTGATATCAATGTTTGATGATGAAAGATAATTCAAAGTTATCAAATAATTTATTTTCCTTATTATTGACATGGCTGTGTTGATTCAGCTTGAAATGAAATGTTCATTTCTGTAAATAGATCTTATAAGACGTCTCGACTTTTACACGTCGATATTTTGATAATGAATAGATAGCGTCGCCTTTTCCAAGCTGACTGATCCCTCAGAAGAAATGCCGAAACAAACTCAGAGGTCTTTGTCTCTTTCAAAATGCAAACATGGCTCTGTGGATTCAACCAAAACAAGGATAATTATTGATAGCATTTAATAAACCTACAAAATAAACAATCAGTTTCTTCTTTTATTTTATTTTCTTTACGTTTTAGTTTTTTAAGTTCCGTGCTTCTAGTGACCCCCGCCCACCCGCCCGTAAGCCCCCCGTAAGCCCGGCCCGGCCGGCCGGGGCCCGTAAGGGCCGAAGCCTGCCGGGTCAGCGGGATTGTCCGAAAGGGTTACCGCTGGCCCGGAACATAAAGGGCGAAGGAAGGAACACGGGTGGGTTTTAGTCAGTAAGAGTCTGACACTCCCTTCCGCTCCACCCAGAGCGGGAGGAGTCATTTGATGATTTCCCATCCTGAAAAAAAAAAAAAAAAAAAAAGGGGTATTGGGACAATTTTATCATTTTATGATTCTGCCAAAGTGACCTTTTTAGGCCCCAAGGTCTGGGTCCGGATTTCTGGAGTACAGCCATGTGGCCTTCAAAATCAAAATCAAAAGTCAAACTACATTCTAAATTCAAACTAGGCTGAGAATCAGCACTAACTGAAAGTAAAATTACATAAAACAGACCCCCAAAACGCCCGCCCTTCACTACTTCCTAGTGTTTTGGTTGGGAAGAAGAAGTGGCGCTGCAAACTCCCCAGCTGCACAACCACAGGGAGATACTCCTTCAATCGTCAGTGATTACCCAGAATATTACAAGACTAGTGTTACAATGGCGATCCGTACACGATGCGACCTCCTAATGTGTTATTACCCAGTTTGAAGAGATGATTGGAGGACAACTAAAGGGTCATCGAAACGATCAATCGCAATTGTCAATGTCTACGTGATTAACACATTGAAGGACACTGTACGAGACACAATAGAAGTTTTATTGTTATTACGTCGAGGGGCGTTCAGTGTCCTTCAATGGGTTAATATACATTGATGCGCTTTATCGTCGATAGTTTCGAGGGCCATTGAGATGCTTTTTTATGCTAATAAATAAAGTTGCTGGAATCACCAATCAATCTGCCAAGTCTGATGATTTTGGCTACGCCCTCTATGACCTTGATTGTAACCATCATTCTGACCGTCAGTCAAGTAATGACATTTAGGTATATAAATTCTTATGAGAAGCCGTAGATTACCTATGGGGCAATTGCGTAACACATTATCAGTAGAAATGGCTTTAATTTTGACAGTTCAACAACTTCCACTGTGGTATTTACATTTTTGAGCAGAGAAATTTTTCGAACAAACGAAGCAATGGATTTGCAATATCCTTCAAAATTATTCAGATTGAGAATGATAAGACGTGTGTTACGCAATTAGGGTGATGGTTTTCCGATAAGCTAGCATAGGACGTATCATCATCATCAGCCTATAATGTTCCCACTGCTGGGACACAGGCCTCCTCTCAGTGAGAGGGAGTGGGCCGTAATCCACCACGCGGGCCCAGAGCGGGTTGGTAGATGTCACATGTCTTCGAATTTTTGGTTCTAGGACATGCCGGTTTCCTCACGATGTTTTCCTTCACCGTTTTGTGAGCAGTGGTGATGAAATAATTTACACAAAGTAAAGCGCCAGTCTGGGATCGAACCTACGACCTACAACTCGTAAGTCGCGGCCGTTACCACTTGGCCACCACTGCTCTTAATAGGACGTATAGTATTACTTAAACCAATTAAGTTGGATAGATAAATTAAACGAAGTAGTGTTCAACCCGTTATTATAATTTACCTGCTACCTACTCAAGCAATTAGAAAGTTTTAATAAGTTAGCAACAGGATAATAATGTTTAAGCAACAGAATATAGTTAGACAGGAGCAATTAATACTCCGGGAAACACGGAATGTTTAATCATTTTCATCTCAACTCTCAAAGTCAATTATGTAAATGTAAAATGCAGGTCTGCTTGAGTTACAGTTAAATACTCGTATATCCATTTCCATAGTCTTAATTGATTTCCAGCTTCACATAAGAGCTTACAATTAATAATACCCTTGTTAGAATCCAATAGGGCTGATGTTTTAATAGACATTATTTCCAACGAGGTTCTGGGTTTTCAACCTTTCCCAATTTCGATATTAAAATATCATGACTTAATATTATGAAGAGGTAAAGTTTATAAGTTTGTATTTAGGGGATAATCTCTAGAACTACCAGTTGGATTTGAAAAAATCTTTTTGTACTTGATAGCCCGATTCTTGAGGAAGGCTATAGGCTATTTAGCATGGCGCTATAACCCTTAGAAGCTGAGCAAAAAGAAAAAAAGGCGAATAATCAGCATAATCATATTATTACACAAGCGACCCGCTCCGGCTTCGCACGGTTGCAATTTAAATGACTGTGAAGACGGTAGGTATTCTGTTTACGACATGTTGTACACAAGTTCTGAACAGTAACCTTACAAAAAGTACTAGGCTTGCATGATAGATAGATACTAGGCATTCAAGATAGTATTTCATTAGTACTATTAAGTACTACGGGTAATGTGCCCTGTCCACTGCCACTAAGTTGGGCAATTTTTCGGACTATGTTGGTTAGCTTGGTTCTCCTGCAGATCTCTTCATTTCTGATTAGATCACGTAGGGAAACTCCAAACATAGCCCTCTCCATTGTCTCTGTCAAAGTGGTGGTGCTTGGGGGAGACCTAAAGATTTGAGGAACGGGTGTAAAACTCATCCTCCATAGAAAACGGAGAATCCTTCGACCAGACGGGTGTTTTTGTGTCTGGTGGCTTACTGCCCGACGATTGTTGCCGAAGACTTTGTATATTATGCAAGTCGCATGGTAAACTCTGCTTAGGCGACGTGGATAAGTGACGTCACTATGATGCGTAGTTTGCATGTGGACATGTGGATGTCGCCACAAACCTATGTCCAGCAATGGATGTCTTTCGACTGAAAAAACGATGGTGATGATTACCTAGGTACTTCTTTTTGTATATATTTAAATAATATATAGCCTATGTCTATCTGGAATAATGTACCTTTCAAACGGCGAAAGAAGTTTTCAAATAAGTTCTGGAGATTACAGTAATGTGATTATGAGTTGAGAGGGTGAATAATGTAGTTTGCCTTTGAATAAATCCTTTGTTCTGTGGCGGCATCTACACATCGCCACATACGAACTATGCATCACACTAACGTCACGAAAAATCTTATATCACACAAGCAGAGCTATTCACCACGCTACTAGCATATATACTCGTATATACAACGTCCCGACAGTAATCTTTGGGCAGTAGATACCCATTTGGTCGGAGGATCATCCCTATTTTTCTATGGAGAATGAGTGAACTTTACACCCTATTCCTCACACCTCTATAGTTTTCTTCAAGGATACAATAAAATTACTTTTCACTGTAATTTAAACAAGCCCTACAGTTATTAGCTAAATGCTTATGAGCAATGAAACATTAGTTGACAATTCTTCAACAAGTTCCAATCCAATCTTGATTGGCTCAGAACTGATGAACGGCTTCCGTTTATCTTAAGATTTGTTTAAACTAAGTAGTCTTTAAGTGATTTCACGTCTCAAAGGAGGTTGATAATAGGTTTCAAAACTTATAATTCCCTGGAGTTGAAACTCCACTTTCTACATAGGAAACTTTTAATGTAACTTCTGCGTGATATTTTTTATCGTTTTTTCCGTCGTTTCCAGCTGATATGCGTAAACTAACTTTCTTAAATAATTTTACTACTAGTATTACTTAGAAAAGAATCTGAGCCTGATTTCTATAATTTTCTTTTGCTGTTAAATATAATGCTTTCTTTGCGTGTGTGCTTCTAATTTGCTTCAATAAAATAAATAAATCTGTCATAGTATTCTGCCGGATATATACCTCTCCTAAGTTGTTTTTTTTTAGGTTACTTGATACTCACAATTCGTAACCTTTTTATACATTGTTTGAGTTAACCTTTAATGTTCTAAAAGGGATAAAACCAAATGAAACAACCAAAGACTTTGTTAACATTATTTTATTTAACTAAATGCTGAATAAATAAGTCTTAACAACTTAAATTAAAATAAATTACAATACAAATAATTAAAATAAAGTCGACGGGCTCGCGCATTTCAAAAAAATAAGTATTCAGTCTTAAGGGTGGGGAATTGCAATGTCTTAAAATCTGGACAGGATAATGACCAAATGGAAGCAAAAAGAGAATTTCAAGGTCCAGTGGTTTAAAACACTGCAGTTATTTTTAAGCTAAATGCCAGACTGCCACGTTTATCACAAAAATCGGATCAAGCCACGTGGCAGACTGGCATTTAGCTTGGCGTTATGCTTGGCATTACACTATCGCCACTAAACTTGATCCATGGGTGTCCAATTTTGTTTACTGGGACGGCGGCATAGTCATGGGGGGACCATACATCTGTGGCATTACGTACATGGGCATAGTCATGGTCTGGGCTGGATTCAATGGCGGTGTCGGAATGCCGAATAGGATTCTGAAGTAGCGCGCGACTGTCCATAAAACATTGGACGTCTCCGGTAGCCTATAACATAATGATCATGATTATATATTACAGTACAGTGCAAATATCAATTCAAATTCTGGTTTTGTAGTTGAATTTGGGTGCTCAGTTTCTGAAATTATGGTAGAAGTCATACATTGTAAAGACAAAGGTAAATAAAACGGTATTAATAACTTCCTAAAAGTTTCAGTAACTGAGCATAACTCAGAAATTAACTCGATAAATTTCAGTTTCTAAATCTTTAAAAAAATATTATCTCTCAAATTTATAAGATTGACTTCGTAAGGCATATAGAATTATGGAAATATATTAGGAAACTCATCGAGTTAAATTCCGTTTTGTAAAATATACGATTTTCATTGATATTTACAAAAAAAAAAACCCTCTTAAAATCTAAACATCAGTGGGACATTACTATAGTACATATCCTGTAATACAAATAATACCGTCACCAACAAAAATATTATTGTAATTACATTAAATGCTTCTTTAAATGCAAATAACATTACTACTCCAAATTCTATATAATTTCAAATTATAGGTTTTATTTCTTTAGTAGTTGAGGATTGTGTTGATTCAGTTGTATTTTCTATTACACTTTCCGTTGATTTTTCAACAGTACGTGTACAATTTGATACAACGTTTGCTTTATCCATTTTCTTTTTATACTTTCTCCTCTTTCGTCGTCTACTTTTAAGATTATCTTCAAAAAAATGCTTTTCTAGAGCTTCGTTAACATTTAAGAGACCTTCAAAGACATCTAGAGTCATCATAACCATATTATATGCTGCAGTATAATAACCTGGTTCTTTAGATTTCAATGATTCTTTTAGAACTGATTTAGCATACTCATTAGATTGTTGAATTAAATGCCCTACTGGATCTATTGCGAAAAATAATTGTAGGAAATTAAAAAGCCCTCTACCTGTACTCTGTGATTCACTTTCATGATAAGACCTTGCACTGGCATTACGATAGTCTGAACTGAAGTCTAAACTCCTTTTTGACCTAACGCGACGTTTTTTAGTATGTTTTCTGCGAAATCTTCTCCTCTGTGGACTTTGAGTTACATTTTCTGAGAAGGTGTTCGTATTATTTAAAACAATTATGGGTTTCCAGTCAGATTCACTTAGAACTGTGGTGCTTATTACTTCCGAAGCTTCTTTCTTGTACGGCATAAGTCTACTGTTGTTGGGTTTATAGAAAATAGTAGGATTAACAAAATATTTGACTCTAGGATAAAAGTATGTGTTGGGATAGTTATACTTATACTTTTTAGTTTTGACATAATCGTACAAATCCTTATTCTGTTTCAATCTATCTAAACTAACGTTTAAATCTGCGTATTTCTTGGGCCTATTCCTATTTCTTTTATGAGTAATTTTCCTCTGAGCTATATTCCGAGGTTGTGGAACCAGTATCTGTCTAGGTTTTTTAACAATCTCCAATTCATCTAGACCATCGTCGACAGGTTCAATGCTGTTCGCTTTTGGAACATCAGAGTTAAGACCTCGGAAGGTAGCGGGCATGGCTCCATAGAAAACGTTCGCTATCGGGTCTATAATAGATTTGACGCCGTCGACGATCGGTTCGAGAAATTTGAGCAGTTTCGACTTACCATCCCATCTCTCCGCCGCTCTTGTTGAGTTTACGAGTAATGTGGGCGCCTGTTGCGACTGCTGAGCTGTCGCGTCGCTTTGGTGTATGATCTCATTGGTCTGCCCATGGGCACCCATCGCGGTGGGGCTATACATCTCCGGGGACGCGAATTGTGGGCTCACTCCGCTAACGGAGTATGCGTGCGAGGAGGCGCTCGGAAAATCGATCGGATATTGCGAGTAAAGGTACGGGTGGTTTTGTAAACCGACGCTGGAATAAACAATTTTATATTGTTATCGATGGTTGACTCACCTTACTCGATAATAATTTTATGATGTTCAGATGCATTGTCTAAGTCATTTAGAAGTCTCTTTCTCAAGTCTGTCTTATTATTTCGTAGAGTTTGAAACGTTTCTCTACAAACACGTCAGATATTTTAAGTTAACTGCCACGCGTTTAGATCTACCTGCGCATCATACTTAAGTAAATTGCTAGCTTTTAGTCTAAATTATCTGATTTAATATTCCTTACTACATCAAAATATAAATTTGTATCGTGCTCTAGGCCGTCAACAATTTCATGTCTACAACAAAACAAATTATGGCCTTAGTAACAAGAGCTTAAGCTTGAAGTCTTCTGAGATCAAATTACGAGTATCTCAAGTGTTCTTGTACTAAAATGTAAAAAGGCCAGGTTACACTTTAATTTATTATTTAAATTGCTAAAGAGTGATTCGGGAAATTCTCCGTAATATTTATTAACATTTTTATCTTTAGGTCTTAAACCTTTAGTCATTACCTTTACGTTATTTTTTTAAGATGGTGCTTACCCTTTGTTTTTATATTTATAAGCCAAAACAAATGCATAGTCTTCCGTAGTATTATTGATGGAAATAAAAATAAAATGAAGATGATGATGATAATTTACTTTTTAGTCAATCACATCGATCTATTTAAATGTCTATGTCAGTCATTGCAACTCAGTTCGTTAATATCAGTTAAAAATAGTCATTAGTATTCCAGCAACGGTTACGTCAATTCCATTCCTATAAAAGCGTCATTAAAGTCTTTCAAAATATAAAAATTCAGTTACTAAACAAAAACCGGTCTGTCATTTAATCTGTTTATTCTAGAGGTTCTAACAGTGTCTGTATTTATGAGTAAGTAAATGTCATATCTATCGTTATATAAAGTCTTGCTCCAATCTTTAACATTTTCAGGATTTTCAGTGTGATTTCGTCAAGTCTGTACATTTTTCACTACATTGCTCAATTTGCATAGAAATGGTTCATTTACATTATATTACTTTTCTACTGCAGTAACTGCACTCGGAAGGAAATCGTGTTTGTGGAAAACATTCCTTTAATTATTTAGATTTTTTTAAACGAAACTTTTCCTTCACGAATGTCGACTGCTGCAACAAACACTATCGAAACTTCAAATCGCGTACTTCAGAGGAGAGCAATTCAATGTTGTAATTCGATGCAAAAGATTTGGTATTATTAACTTCACTAAAGTTATGTATGGAATAAATAGTAAATTTTATGCAGTTTTTTTTTCCTTGATAACAAATTTCATATTTCATATACTTTTCTAAATATTTCACTTTCGATAATGTTTTACGCTTATGATAGTCAGAATTTCATCGAAAGTGCCAAATTCGATGGTGTTCTACGTGGTTCTAACACATGTGAGTATCGAATATGGTACTTTCGTTACTGTTCTAAGAAAGTTATTAGGTATACAGAAAAAAAATGTGCACTTTCGATATCTAGCTTGGCACTAACTTAGGTCTGTTTTCATCCGATTTAATAAATAAAAATGCATTTTTCATTTATTAAAAAATATATATTTAAAACAAAACAAAACTCGTGTAACAAAAAACTTAAAATCGAATCATTTCAGACTTCTTCATTGCACTTAATTGGAACCAAAGCGTACCACTGGTCTGGTGTGTAAATAATCTTCCCTTTAGCTGAACGTTCTATCAGGGCGTGTACACTGTCAGCTTCTTGTTGGGTATGACCAGACTCTAAAAATCGGTGCACAATATTGATATTGTATTTCCTGCTAGCATACATGTAAAGGCTATATACCACTCTATTCCGATTTTGGTGCAATTGTCAGACCAGAACTTTATTTCTTCTACATTAGTCGCCACTTTTTTTTCAATGAAATCCAATAAACAACTGCCTACCTCATTTGCACCCCTCTTGGCTACATTTTCTGGCCACAAATAACAAAATGCTTCTTTATTACCACAGTCAAAAACTGTGAAATGCATAAGTGACAGTTTTCGCTTGTAATAAAATACAGATACTTCTCCGGCAGGGCAATTGAGCAATTTTTTAAAATCGTATGTTGCACATACGATCTTAGAAGAACTTTGTGCTGCTTCATCTTTATCTTTTGATTTATATTTACGGGCAGTCTCCTTATTCGAAATATGTTTATCATGATTAAAAATTTGTTCTTCAGTAGGGTTATTTTCAATGGAAAATGAATGGCACTTATCGCACAAGTCATTTTTGGGCATAAAGAAGGCAATGTTCATTTGATCATTTACAATATTTCGGTATTGCCGTTCGGTTTCTGCTGTGTTGCTATACTTATGCGGCTCTGACCAATCTTTATACATTGAGAACATTTTATTAAAACTCAAAGAGTTGTCCAAATACAATTTGCTAGTATTTTTTCTAGTATAGTGAGACTCAACAGGTTGGAAAGATTTAACATGGTCGCATACACTTCGAATCATTTCCTCATCAATTTTTTTTACGTGGTTTGAGTGTTTTCCTCTATTGTCAGTACTGGTAATACCAAAAGCATCTAGTTTGTCATGTGCAGTGCGAATTATTTGGTCTGTTATGGAAAGAGTAGCACAAAACATTTTTAAACAAACTTGGTGATTTACATATTTGGAACTATCAACAGGCAAAGGTAGGTAGTATTTAGTAGTGTAATTACGCCTAGATGGTCCTTCGGTGGTTTTCCTATTTTTTTCTACTCTTTTAGTAAATTTGTTTATGTACTCCCATTGTTTTGTGTGATCTGCTAGTTGCCAGTACTGAGTCAAAATTGTTGTTCGGATATCATCTGTAAATTTGTCTGAACAATTGAGCTTACAGGAACACACTTGTTTTAATCTCTTAGCTGCAACATTCTTTCCTCTTTTTGAAATATAACGCTTACCGGAATTAGTTAATAACTTTCTTCGAACATCTGTCCATTGCTCAATGTGTCGCTTTCGTTTTCTACCAGGATCAGTTTTGTAAGTAGATTTACGTTTACGTATCAAAGACACATTCGGAGAAATAGGATTTTCATTTTCAGATTCAGTTATCAACGAATTCACACTGAAAATGTTGCCAAGTTCCTCAGACTGTCCTGTTTCAGTGCAAAAATCATTCTGAGAAGAAGGCGATGGGACAGGCGTAGCTTCATCAGTACCGAGTATAACTGTGCTCCAGTCATTTGGTAGACAGTCATTCTCTTTTTCCTCCTCTGACATTTCGATTATTATGTTGGATTCACTTACTTTGTTAACTGAGTCGTCCACCACGTCACCATCGAGCAAATTATTAAGAACCCTCCATTCCTCATCATTAATTTCGTTAGGTGGCACAGGTGATTCTAAAATAAAAACGAATAAAAAACATTATAAAAAGCAATAATATTTGAAACAAAAAAACACTACTAATCGTATCTACCAACCAATTTCATATATAAACGTAAAACAACATCGAATGTGGTAGATTCAATATATAACTAACCAAAAAAAACATCGAAATTGACAGTTTCGATAGTTACAAAACTGTAAATTTTATCCAAATTTTACGGATATTATCGAAACTACCACTTTCGATAATTATGCAGATGTAATTTATCATCACAATAATTGAACATTATCGAAACTACCACTTTCAATAATGTTACTTGTTAACCCCGAATTACGGCCACGTGTCCTAATAATGCAGTAAAAGCACTATTATTTCAAGTCAAACAAAACAGTATTCTAACAAGCACATAAAAGTACGCAAGAGACAGTTTTATTACCTACTTGAACTACCATTATTTAGAAAATTTGCACAACTTACCAGGATAATAATTATCGTAGTTTGTTTCATTTGTTGCAACTTCAATGGGTTTTTCACTTGTTTGAATCAAATTAGCGAGTTGTCTACCCCGACTAACCATTTTAACAAAATCTTAAGAATAATAATAACAAAAACTTAACACAAAACGTTACAAACAGAACTAAACAAAACTAATGCAACCACACTCCGTCACATCGCGGCGAACACAAACGGTTCTGGTAGGTTCGGGACGCTCGCGCAACACGCTCGCACGGAACATCATTGTAAGTACCACTTCCAAAGATGTTTGTCGCGCAACATGTCCTGTATCGATTTTGTTCAATTAAAAACTTCTTTAATAATTACTTTTTAATTATTATTTTTGATGTATCCGATATAGTTTTAAATTCTCTTTTCAATTATGTAAAAAAGCAAAAATCGTTTTTTTGCAGTTTCGATAGTGTTTGTTGCGACAGTCGATGTATGAAGAGATTATTTGACCCACATTTTAAATAGCTATTACAGGAAACTTTTTCAGGAAAGTGTCTTTTGAGAAATATAAATAAACCATCGATAAAAAATATAACATCCTTCATGTAAGTTCCGTCTCAGTCTATAGAACAAGCGTTACATATTACATGGAAACTCGATTTTGCGAAGCAACTGACAGACAAAAGCAATTCCGCCGGTATCGTTTTATAAGATCAATCAACAGACGACCCCCTTTTTGTTGCTAGAGCTGGCATCTCAAGTAGCTGTCTGATGTGCCTAGAATACTGTACCATAGTTGAGTGTGCACTAGGTCAAAACCTAGCGCCCAGTCAAAAGATAGCTTGCATTGCCAAAATACAATTTTTAAGAAACGGCATGGATATTTAACAGTATAATATATGGACGGAAACGAAGCATAGGAGTATGTAAAGATCGTGGCAGGTGGCGTTCTGTAGTTTCTGCCTACCTCCATCAGAAGAAGGCGTGAGTTTAGGTATGTATGTATGCAAATATACTTAGAACGTTTGCTCCACACATTGGGATTTCGAGAAATGTAATTCTATTTCTAGTCATTATTTTATCTTCGTTGTAATTTTTAAGGTAGGTAAATCCTTAGTGTGCTTCTAGCAAAAACCACAGTCTGTCGTTCTATCATTGCCATCAAGATAGGCAACTCTTACTTGCTCGTCTGTAAATATCTCAGACCAAACAATGAATAGAAACTCCCTTGTATATATCGCTTCATTTTTACTCCCGCCAAAATTCGATTTTTGAAATGCTACCAAAGGCTTATTGAAGTCTTGTCAGATATTACGAATGAATGATTCCCACTCTGTACTATCATACTTGGTGGGAAGCATTCATTTATAATATCTGACAAATGTTATATTATTATATAGAATTTTGTAAAGAGATATAATGGAATTAATCAGAAACACGTTGAAGACGTAGGTGAAGTATATTCTAGGGCGGAATGTAGAATTTCCGATATTTACAAAGAGAGAGCAGATAATGACATAATAATTATAGCTGATGATAATGGTGTAGTACATTTTGTAAAAAAATCCAAATACGTAATGAGTAATAAGTATGTTATTTAATAGTCGATATGTAATTTGTTAGGGCATTTATTTTAAAAAATTCAGCCACATTTATTTGCAAGCAACAATAGATTAATTTGGATTAATAACAATAACATCTCTGCTCTCAGATATTACAACCGCATGGCCCTTAATGACTAAAAACAAGTATCTTTAATAATAATATTCACAATTTAGTTCAGATAATGGTGTTCCTGCATAATATGCATAATTAGCCTATAATAAATGCTGAAACACAGGCCTCCTCTCTGTGAGAAGGAGTGGGCTTAATCCACCACGCGGGCCCAGTGCGCGTTGGTGAATGTCACATGTCTTCGAATTGTTTGTTCTAAGACATGCCGGTTTCCTTACGTTGTTTTGCTTCAGCGTTTTAAACAGAAAAATGCATGCCTGGGTTTGAACTTACGACCTACAACTTGTAAGTCAGTGCCGATACCACTGAGCTACCACTGCTCGGTAGCTCACGAATGGTGTTCCAGAATTCATTAACTGTGCGCTTACATAAACAGGTTCTCATCTACCTAAATATTCTATAACCACAAACATTTCAGCCGTCACGGAACAAGTAACATCATAATATTGTAACAAGTGCAACTATTTCATCTCAAGTCTCACAAACAACGATGCTAGCTAAAACGGAACTTTCTTCAAGTAATATTTCATCGTGTGCACGTCAGTCAATAGTCATTGCAGTCATGCTTAGTAGATCGTATTAACATCATTTAACACTAATAAATATTAAAGTAGAAACTAGAATATCATACATTGGAATGAAAATATTTTTCAAGATTACCATTCAAATTATGGAACAAAAAGGTGGTACCTACTGATAAAATTAAATCCACAGGTGAGTGTATATTCAAAGAAAATATTTTCATTTAAATAAATATATTGGAGAGCCTTGAAATCAATTCTTGTTACGTTTTGCAATTAAGTTAAATTAAATAATGGGAAGCAGTGTTATTAAAGGCATCAAAAGCCTGGCAAATAATATAGAAAATTGAGAAGATGTAAATAAAAGATAAAATGATGGATATAGAAAAAAGGTAGAGGAGATTTAAAAGCTCAGAGGGATAATATTGGTAAAGTAAATAGTAATCTTGGGTCTCGATTAAACGAATATAAAGAGGATAGTATTTTTAGACGTGAACAAAAACTGCTTATAATATATTATTAAAGACCAGGATCCTATCATTTTCTAAACTGATATTATAAAGAGATTAAGTTGTTTTTCTGTAAGAGGTTATCTCTGAAAGTACTGATCCGATTACAAAATTTCTTTCAATTATAGAAAGCTACACTATTGCCGAGTGCAAATAGTTGACTTTTACGTGAACGAAGTCGCGGGCAGTTAGTTGTATTCTATAGAGGCGTCACTTATCTTTTCTATCAAAATAACTAGCCACAATTAAATTACTTTTATCAAGGAAGTATTTTTCATCAATAAAATACATTTCCCTTTCCTTTGACTTTGCTGTAGTTAGGTAATAAACCGTAATGGCAACCATCAATTTGTAACCAGAAACCTTTATTGAATTGTTTGTCCTTTTCCCAGTTCGTAATGGGAAGAACTTGATAGACCGTGAAAAAGGTTTCCAGTGACAGTTTCCATTAAATCCATGGATGTGTGGGGTAATTCCAATCAGATCTCGTAAATTGGAATACAGGAGGATATTGGAAACTGCGTAAATTTCTAAAAATATCTCGTCAAAGTCAGGATTGCTTATCAATTCTATTTTTTGTTGATATTTGACAGGGGTTTCTCTTTGCAGTGGTTCCCGCTTAATGGCATACGACATGACGACAGGCGCATTCAAAGATGGCGGAATGAGATAGACTTCTTTATTCTATACTTCTCTCTTCTTCTATACTTCTTCTTTAGGTGATGATCACCATAAAATTTCAACATTAAATTAGAAATGTCATATTGGGTGACATTTCGGCTATTATAACGCAAAGAACGATTTTTTACGATAACCTTTGGACGTGTTCAAGAAAGAAGGAGAGACAATACTATAACCCCTAAAACTTACTTAAACAAGAATTGATTTCAATATCGCTCAAGATTTTATAAGCCAAGCAATTTCTCAGATAAATTTTTTTTAGAATTTCTTTGCACGTGGTTTTTATCATCATATTCTCGGTACAGACGGCAGTACATCAAGCTACCCAAAACTGTACAATTTTCTCAATCAACCATAAACCTTATGCTTTAGCGCTAAAGTTGAAAATCTATCAAAGAAATTTGACAGATTGTAGTGTTTTTTTTTTTCTAGATAATAATATCTACTGTGGTACCAACTCCAATTGGGATATACCTATATCTAATGTTTTCATTACGATATTTGAGTTTTTTTTTTGGCCTTATTTAATCCATAGCTATACAAAATTGGGAGTAGACGAATTTGGTTCCTGAGTTAATCGCAATAAGATCTAAAATAATATACATAATAATTATACTTGGCATACAAAATCTCCCAAAAAAAGCAAAGTTACAAAAAGTACCATAAGTCCCAGTACTCACCCACTTCCATAAGTCTCATACAGTTTCTTGAGAGCCATGCCAACTGTCACTAAAAGTGCCACTTTGCTCGCAAAAAATGCTTTCAACGTAAGCGCAGTTACTATTGCCATAGCAAACATTGCCATGCCTGCTGACTTCATGCCGAAAAGCAACGGGATTATCACTTGCATCACCTTTTTCTTTTGTCTTCTGCCTGGAATTTTGAGAAGGGAGATATTTATTTATTTAGGTATATAATATTGTTTATTGCGGATCACACATAAAAATACACACAATCCATATAGTATCAGTAATAACGACTTAAAAACTATGTTAGTAAATCTTACAAACTAATCTATCGACCTATCGACAACTAATAACTACGTGATTCAACACATGTTGACATGTGCCTCTGAACCCAGTGTCTAATAAAGGGGCTGTCCACCTTGACAACCAAGGTTTTTATGATGCTGTTGGAGCCTCCGCGGAACCTGCCCATTATTGATGCCACCATCTTTCTCATTATGGCATGAAAATTGTCAACACGGGCTGTTACGAACATCTGCGAAGCGCTGCAGAAGCGCGGAAGCCCCATCAACATCCTAAATCCACTATTATACTGATAATTGTATTTAAACTTGATTGTACACCAGAAAATACATAACAAAAAATACATTTGACATGACAAAATATACAATGGGCGGCCTTATCTCCTCCTCCTTCTGTAATATTATAAAGGCGAAAGTTTGTGAGTGTGTGTGTATGTTTATATGTTTGTTACTTCTTCACGCTCAAACGGCTGGACCAATTTTGATAAAATGTTGTATGGAGGTACCTGACACCCTAGATTAAGATATAGGCTACTAGGATATTCCCACGGGATCAACATTTACGCAGGTGAAACCGCGGGGCGCAGCTAGTGAATAAAATAAAAACAACGTCAGACAAGGGTTTTTTTTTTAATTGCTGAATGGGTCCGCTCTTGACCTCGAACACGCCTGATGGAAAGCGATGGATGAGGTCTATAATGGAACGAGCGTGTGCGATCATAGACCTCCTATGTAATGATAGAACGAGCGTGCCCAGAAGATGTCTAAGGCACTGGAACTCCCATGCATCGACGAAAAACAGCAGGCTACTTGACGCTGGACTCCGGTGGGAGGGTGGTCGCAAACCAGGCCGAGGATTCTCCGATTCTCCATTTATGAGCACACAAACGGACAGAGACTGTGTTATATAATAATTTAGATTATTCGAGTAACTCCGGGGTAATAGAGTAACACACGCGTTTCATTCGCGCTTCGCGTTTTCATTTTGACAATTAAAGAAAATTCATTCCGTTATTTACGCTGTTGAGCAGACAAATTTTTCGAACATAAGAAGATGGGAAGCAATTTTCTTCAAAATGATTTAGCTTGTGATGGAAAGCGTCTTACGCAATTAGACTTAAGATGCTCCAGTGAGCAAAGGTTTGGGGTCTGTGTCATTTAATTTAAACAGGATATCATATTGTGCCTTAAGGTGCCACTAGTCGATATTTTTTCCATACAATTTTCGGGAGAGTATTACTCAACTGTTTGATATTGTGCATCCAAAGTTAAACATGTAAGTTTGGCTGTATGGAAACAGAATAGTAAAATAAAATGCCATTAAAAAGTTATGAGCCAACAAAGATTCGTTTTTCTTGTTATTTTTAACGTAACTTTGGGTGCAAATAAGTAAATAATAATAATAATATGTAATAAAAGAATTGTAAAATCTTCAAAACCAAGTCCGAACAAACAAATCTCAGTTTTCGAAGAGTTCAATAAACTTTCTTTTTTTTTATAAAACTTGATTTTCCGAACACTTTTTGAATTTTTTTATGTACCTATGAGTTCTGAACGGTGTTTCTGTGCGTGAGAACTAGACGACTACCACCTCTGTCGGACACGAAGCCAGGTGAGACAGCGTGCTTTTTGACCATGACCAACCAGTGAGATCAAGCTCGCAACTAGTTTACTCTTAAAATCCCAATCTACGCACCATAGAACGGACACCAGTAGGTTTCATAATCTCGTACCTTTGTGTTCCGTAATGTAGTCAGTTGAATATTCAATGAAACTGTTTCCATAATAGATGAACCCAAATAAATTATTGAGATGAAGGCAGAAAAGCGATAATGAACAGAATAAATTATTCATATAAAAATTTGTGCATTATTTGTGCTGTACTATCCCATACGAAACTTCAATACCGACTCGAAATTTATGGGACGGCTGATTAAATTATTTTTTTGCGATTACCTTAATGGTGCCATAGAGAACGTTGTTCAGTTTGATGGTTTGTTTTTTTTTAATGGCATCTCGCAGGTCAACCAAGAACCAAGAAGGCCAGAGCTTAAAAACTAAGCAACTACATGGTAAGGGCACCCCCTGTAGGATACGGACCTCGGCTTAGGCCGTCGCTGGGGGAAGGCAGCAAGGGACAGGCTGGATCGGATTAATCAGTTAGATGGTCTATAATCACACTATAACATCATTATTCTCAAGTCTTAAAGTTACCTTTAAGTCACATAATAGATAATATAATAAACTAGCTGCGCCACGCGGTTTCACCCGCGTTAATGTCGATCCCGTGGGAATATCGGGATTAAAAGTAGCCTATATGTAAAAAAAAAATTGAAAACAAAACTTCCTTCTTTCCTAAAATTTTGTATGGAGGTAGTTGACACCCTAGATTACTAGGGTGTCAGCTACCTCCATACAAAATTTTATCAAAATTGGTCCAGCCGTTTGAGCGTGAAGAAGTAACAAACATTTATATACACACACACACACACTTAAAAACTTTCGCCTTTATAATACTAGTGTGACATTATCACTCAGTCACGCACGCCCAAAAAACACACACATACACACACCCACACGTCGCTCGTACCAACACCACTTCACACACACACACACAGACACTTCCACACACAAATAACCTAATTCACAAAAGTTTTATCATTTAGATTGTCAGTGTACAAGACAGTATGTAATAATAAAATGTATCATTTTGTAAAAGGGAGGAGACCAGAAGGCAAAATCTCGTGATTTAAAAAGTTCAAAAACTAGTCGCAGTCTCATTTCGGCGACAAACAAACGTCAAAATGTGGGGAAATTAGAGATATTTTTGATAGATTCAAACTGAGATCAGACTGAAAACATTTATAAAATTACGAGAATTGCCCCTCTCTGGTGTCATGAGATACAGGTCTAGAGCTTAGTCCGTACAAAAACATGCTCGCCCGCGCCGCTTGCGCTCATTGATAATAGTACAGACGCCAGCACATCAAGCTACTACAATCTGTCAAATTTCTTTAATAGATTTTCAACTTTATCGCTACAGTATAAGGTTCAAAGTTGATTGGGAAAATTTAAAAGTTTCGTGTAGCTTGATGTGCTGGCGTCTGTACCAGTCTCCCACAATATTAAAATGTTGTCTGACTCTGATACCATGTAATATGTATTTTGTAACATTGTGGTGAGAAAATAAATCTTAAGTATATTATTTAATTGGAGCACACCTTTCTGATATACGTGGTATGGCAAACAATTACCAAAAAGGATAACAATCGTTTCATACTTTTGAAGATACAAATGTAAACCTAGAGACTAAGTTTCTCTTAAACAACAAGAGAATACTTTAAAATAAAATCTCTGGCTTAACACAAACACTTGACGTTACATAATTTCTGCAGTTACTAATTAAGTTATCTCACGTTGTAACTGTGGGTAGTATGAGACAACGCTGTATTAAACTTGAATATTCCTCGCAGCAAGTTCTTTAGTATCTTTTTATGTGATAATATTATTAGCATAATCTTTAGTCGTACTATGTAGTTTCTCTATTTAGCTCCCATATATAAAATGTTAAAAATTACATTGTTTTCATATAATCTATGCTAATAATAAAGCTTGAGGGGCTTATATGATCTAAAACGCGGTCACTGTCGGACTGCATAGAAAAGAAAGAGAAGCGCGATGACACAACCCGGTAATTTATTGCAAAATATGAAGCAATTATTTAATTACAAAAATCTATTGTTTGAACTAAAAAATTAAAACACTAGTGTTTTAGTATGTTGCTTGTAGAATAAGCACACAAAAAAAACAGCATGGTTATTATGTATATTAGTATGGTTTTTATTGTAAAAAGAAAGTTTTTAGAGGTATCCTCATGATTTTTTTCTATAGTATCAAATTAGTTGTATTATGTTTTCAACACACTTGTCTACCTAGCATATATCCTGAAGCATAGCATATATTTTTCTGATTTTGTTTACTGTAGTCGATCTTATATTTTTATTGTTTCTAAAACTTGCGTTTTTTGTGTTTAGGTTCTGTAAGCCCCTTAATATATAGGCTGTTTAACATCACGCTCTGACCCTTAAGAGCCGAGCAAAAAGATAAAAAGTCAGAAAGAATGTCAAGCGAAAACGAAGCGGAATTGGTCTTTTAAGAGGAACCGGGACCACCCCTATGTGCTGAAGGTGATCACCGGGGTGGTTTTAGTGAGGTAAAAATCCCACACTCCCCGACCTCCCTCCCCGGAGGTCGGGTGCCTTTTGAAGGTTTCCCCCCGACAACAAAAAAAAAAAAAAAGGTGATGCGATGCGATAGGGTGGGTCGGGGATAAAGAAATTTCACACACGTGTATAATATCATGTATTGTCCCTCAAGATGAGGCTCTTAAGAGCTTTTACGCCATTCGGCATTTCATACAAACTTTCAAGCCCTTGTTTTTCGAAATGAATCACCCGATTTTAATGAAACTTCATACGCATAAGCAGGATACAAAGGTCTAAAAAGATACTTAAGAACATTTTCGAAACGTCTTATTTAAAAAAAGATAACTGGAAATCTCTGTTTCTATGGAAAATTTAAAATTGGTCTAATTTTGCTGTAACACAATTTTTCGAAAATGGTCATAATTATAATTCCTCATATTATAATTCTGGTGTATAATAGTTATTATGTTCACTAATGTAATTAATAATTATGAGCATTTAAAGAAAATAGTTTGGTGACGTCCCGAATATATTAATTTTCCGGTAAGTTGCTCTTACAGAACGGTTTATTTCTTGAATAAAACTAGACATCCCTCTTGCTAGGGTATCTCTACAGGTATATAATGTTGTTTTCAACAAACATGACTACCTACACGTTATTCCTACTATAAAAGTTATTCAAACATTTTCCCCCATCATCCTCGGCCTTCAAAAACTTCAAACCGAATTAATTTCGTAAAACAACACATACAAAACACAACAAATAAATTTGAAAATCAAACCACGTAATGCTCTCCAACGTTGATTTATAATGTCGTTAGTGCTGCTCGGCTTGCGATGAGTGTCAAATCGATTCACGTCCGGTTGTAAAGAAAGTTGAATCCGTATCGATTCGGAGAACAATCGAGCGATTTTCTAATATCTCCAGTTCTAAGTGATGTGAGGAGTAAACGCATGTTAAAAAGATGAGCAGATATTAAACACGGATTATGATAATTACAGCCCGGTCAGAGAGGTGTACTAACGCCAATTTTATATGTCAGGTAACTTCCTACAGCGCAGTGTTTGCTTTGCGAAAAAAAAAACTTACGTATTAAAAAATCTACTTGACGGGAAGTAGATTTTTTAATACACTTTTTTTCTATTGCTTGTTATTCTATTTGAGTTTTGTTTTTATCTCAACATTGAATTGTATATTTACTCCCCGTTCGTTAAATATTTTTTAGCAAGAAAGGAAGAATAACGTTTATTTGGACACAGTTCGTGAAACACAAAATACATATAACAAAATTAAAAGTAAAAATAATGTTTTAACTTCAATTTTAAGTATATGCCTCACGGCTGCGCCAAAAAGGTTCATTTCAGCATTAATGCCAGACACATGCTGTCTGACGCTGGTTTCCTAATGACCTTCGGGGATACGTGACAATGACATATTATTAAAATTACTAATCAAAGGAACCGTAACTTTTAAGGCTTATATTTTGGCTTAATATTTATGAATTGTTTTAAAAGAGAAACAACAATTTAAAAAAAATCTCCTTGGAATCACTTGCCCGTTTTTCTCCATAGAGATCTATGTTTTCGAACGGAAAACTAGCTTCAAACTGACCAACTGACAGGCTCTTTGACAGTTCAAAAGTGGTTTAATTGAAATAAATGCATTGACTCTAAGAAAACTCATAACACGGTATTTAATTTCTAACTTAACTGTTTATCCTCATCAAAGTCAATAACTGTATTCGTTTTGAGTGAAATAAAGTATGTGAAGTATGTATGTATGTTAAGCCATACAAAGTAATACAAAAATAACATGCCATTTCTATAGAGATTTTCAAAATCAACTGTCGCTACCTGCTCCAGAGTTAAATCATAAAGACAAGTAGGCTCTCAGCAAACGAATACTATTACGTATTTATGACAGAACACAAATATTTATACGTTTACGATGAGCTATCGAATCGTAACAAAATGAAAATCGACGTTTATTTACTCGCATCTGAATAATTTATCGACGTTCGATTTTATTTATACATTCTGTACAGGTACCAAAATGAATTATTTGAAGTGTTAAGGCTCCTGCAAACAGGCGCGACACGCTACGCGAATCGCGCGCGACACGAAGGCATGCGCGACTTGCGGTGCCTTTGTGTCGCGCGCGATTTTATCGCGTGTCGCGCCTGTTTGAAGGAGCCTTTAAGTGTTCTCACGTTATCATAATTTATTGCGTTTTTATTTTATAGACTGCGTTTTTTTGATACATAATCGGCCTATAATGTTTCCAGTGCTGGGACGCAGGTCTTCTCTTTGTGTGAGAGAGAGCGGGCAATAATAAAATAATAAATAAATAATAATAATAAATAATCCACTACGCGTGCCCAGTGCAGGTTGTTAGATATCACATGTCTTCGAATTTTTGGTTCTAGGACATGCCGGTTTTTAAAATTTAGCACATGTGCTAGATTTTAATTTTGTTACTGTACCAGCTATGTTGATTTGTGAATCAACACAGCTAACTAGCAAATATTTCAGGTAGGTTAGGTACTAAGTATGACAATTTATGACCAACCCCAATCAGATTGAACACAAACATAAACGTAGTAAAACACAATTTTACCGTGCAATATTTATTTAGGTCGTTTTAAAATATTCAATGAATCGACAGCGAAATACGAAATGCTAAAAATTTTATGCCTTTTGCTCTTAGACCAAGTTTTTAGGCGCCCTGAATTTGACAGCTACCCCCAAATGAATTGGAGTTGTAAATTTTTCTGCTACGCTAAGGAATTTAAGAGGAAATGTGGGTGGTGTTTTCACTATAGAAAGTGAAAATGGCTCTCGCCTATTTTCTTTCGGTTAATGATATAGCAATGCTTTTTTACAGAATAATAAATATTAACTACTTGTATGTCCCTGTTTTCCTTTTTGATGATACATGATTTTTATAAGCACTAGAACCCTCAAAAATGCATGAAATTGCCGCTGTCAACAGAGGTCTAGTGTACAAATTTGACAACCATTAACGAAAAAAGAAAAACATAAGGACACAGTATATGGATATATACTGTGTCCTTTTGTTTTTCTTTTTTTTTTTTAAAGACATTTCATAAACTGAATAAGAAGGAATTCTTATTCAGTTTATGAAATGTCTTTTAAATTGATCCAATATTGGAATAAGAAATAGGCGAGAACCAAACCTTGAGTTATGACTTTTTACTTAGGTTTTTTCAAGTCTCTCTGACCGCATTTCCTCTTATAAGATTTATCGTTTAACAATCAAAGAAGAAATTCTATATTTTCGTCCCGAAAAACAAGTTTGATTTTCGTGCTGGATTTGACGTGAAAAGGTAAAGGGCAATTGAACGAAAAAGCCTCCGTTTTATTACTTAATAACCTTTTTAAGATTATTGCCTTAGTTATTTACAAGATTCTAAAACAATTTTTTCAAGAAAAAAGACCTACACAAAATAATTATCGGCAATAGCGAGTGAAAAAAAAAATACTAGATGAATGGGTCTAATAAATCTCCGTAACAAATTTGGTCTTATGTACAGTCGCCTGCAGATAAAACGGACCCCTCAACGCTCACTGCTTAAAGGGCGGGGGGGGGTCCGTTTTCTCTGCAGGCGACCGTACCACACACACACACACTCACAATTAGGTGTCAAACGAGTGCTTTGACACTCGAAATAGGATTACCCTGTATCACCAATGCCAATTAATTAAGTTGTTCCGTTTTCTGCCAATCTTTTGATGTTGGAGTTGGAAATAAAAGGTAAAAGAAAGAAACACACGGCACACGCCACACCAAGCTAAACATTTTCACTTTTAGCTGACCTCGCATTGGCTTGTCGTGTGACAAGTCAACTTATACTGGAAATGTATATGTCAATTCAATTGTATTCAATTTATTCAGGAACAATTCTCATTGTATTTGAATTCATAAAAATTATAAAACTAATACATTCATAATACAACCAATCATAGAAGATTACAAAAAAAAAAACATATAAATAATAATACAATAACATTACAACCCAATAATTATTACCCAGTCTCTCATGAAATATAAACTAATATTACCAAATATCATGAATTACTATAAACTGATATTATAGCTTGATAATTATATCGTCGGCGTCGTGCGTACCAGTTCAACTGGTTCTGCGGATCATGTGTTACTAAAGTTAGCAATATTTAATTTACCTAATGGCAAAGTTAGCAAGTAGCCGGTGTATTCTGTAAAAATGTCACAGAAAAAAATTAGGTGAAGTGAGATTTAAGTGAGTTGTCATTCCACGTGATGTTAGGGATTGATATTGTTGACAGCACACTAACTTCACCCAAGCCTTTACGGTAAGATTCTTACAGAAAAGATTGGCTGAAATCGCAGTGCCATTTTAAGGACGTCGAATGGTTTATTTCAATAGCCGTAGACCATTATTTTTTTAAGTGAAAACTTATTTGGGCGCACTGGGCATTTTTTGAGATGGGAAAAACCGTTTAACTCGCCACTGTTACCGTAAGCGACAACGCTCGTGTTTTGTTTATGAGACAATAAAAAAATGCCCGCTTCGGATGTGTTCGGCTGTCCTCGGGATGTAATCGGTTTTAATGTATATCCGATATGTCAGTGAGTGATGGCAAAGTATTCTGTTTGTGTTTTGTTTTCACTTCTGTCGGCACTCCCGGAGTGCCACTATTTTTTCTTTATAATTACGTCACATTTAACGCAAATCCTAGTACTTACTAATATTAAAAACGCATTTGGATGAAATTTTGCACACAGGTAGTTCATAATCAGGATTAACACATAGGATACTTTTTATCCCGATATTTTCACGGGATCGAAACTTATGCGGATGAAATATATATTTCATCTTTTCTTTTGCAATAAACGAGGAAATCTAACCCACTAAGCTGAATTTGCCTCCAGACGAGAAAGTCTGTGTTAAACTAAATCCTACACTGAATAAAAAACTTTCCTGAAAGAGAAACTCGAAAAAGTCGTAAATTAATAGCCAAGACACAAATCATGATCAAGTTTTGGTTAATTTCAAAATTCCAGTGTAAAAATATGAGACTTACACTACTACAGACTGTTCGTGAGTTATTTATGCCTTCCGCTGAACAATGCTGAAAGTTTATTTTATTTTTAACTCTTTTTTGCAGGTTCTACTTTTATCCAAGGCTGTTTTGTGAAGAAAGTAAGTCAATCAATTAATCACACTTACCAAGGGGTATCGTATTACCTACATAGTTACTGGGTTGGGGAGGTCTAAAAATCGTAATTAAAAACGTATAAAACTAGTCACAATCTCATCTCAGCAACAATTAGTGTCAAAAACTTGTCAAAAATGTTGCGAAATTAGAGGTATTTTTGACAGGTTGAGACTGAAATCAGACTGTGAAGGCTCCTTCAAACAGGCGCGACACGACACGCGACACAAAGCCACCGCAAGTCGCGCAAGGAGCGGTGCCTTCGTGTCGCGCACGATTCGCGTCGCGCGTCGCGAATGTTTGCAGGAGCCTTGAACGTTCTTAAAATTACAAGAATTACCCTCAGATAGGCAGTCGCTGCATGTAAAATACTGGTTTGGTTTTAGCTGCATCCGGTCAGAATGGAAGCTGACCCCAACATGGTTGCTAAAAGGCAGACAGATTGATTGAAGTAGGTAAGTTTTACTCCACAAATTTTCTTCTTGGGATAGCTAAGGATTATTTCTTACTAGCTTCTGCCTGCGACTTCGTCCGCGTGAAATTTCTTGTTACTCCGACCCACCCCGTTGCATCGCATCGCCTGCCCGCGCTATTACTTCGTTTTTGCTTAGCGTTCTTTCTGACTTTTTTTCTTTTTGCTCGGCTCCTAAAGGTCATAGCGTGATGTTAAAGCCTATAGCCTTCCTCAAGAATTAGGCTATCAAATGCAAAAATAATTTTTCAAATCCGACTGGTAGTTCCAGAGGTTAGCGCGTTCAACCAAACAAACTCTTCAGCTTTATAATATTAGTATAGAAGAGATAAGATACATTATTTGGCATATCACGATGGGAGTTCCGGGATAAACAAAGACGTTCCTGTAGTAAAAGTGCGCTGTGCTGCATACCCCTACCCTATTTCAAGTCAAACAAATATCAACTTTATTTCAATGCCAATTAAGTTGATTTCAGAGTGACTAGCACTATTAAAAAAAATTATAAAAATGTTTGAAGTTGTAGCGTAAGCTGAACTTTATTGTGTAGGAATTAAAGTTATTTTTCCATTAATTCATATTTGTTTACATTTTTGTCAAATAAATCGCGAACACAGATTATATCATTCTACCTATCTAACATAACATCACACCGCGCCTGTATAGCCTGAAGGTGTAGGCAGATATGTTTAAGTCCCATGTAATAGGAGGTGAGCCTATTTGTCATCAACCGTGCACAAAACCAGAATCCAGACCGCAACTGAGAAATTCCAGATAGAAAAACCCAAGAACACTTTGGCTCGACCCGGGAATTGAACCCAGGACTTTGTGCTCAGCAGTAGCGTGATCAACGAGGCAATCACCACTAGACTGATGAGGCAGTCTGACGAATACCGTTTGTTTAAGGCTCCTTCAAACAGGCGCGACACGACACGCGACACAAAAGCACCGCAAGTCGCGCGCGATTCGCTTCGCGCGTCGTGCTTGTTTGCAGGAGCCTTTATTTGGACGTAACAAATTAATGTCATAATTTAAACAGCTTTTAATAGTTTAAACTAACACGTTTAAACACCAAATAGCGCAATATCATTAATATCCAATCATAATTTACTAAACGTTTCCCGAAACTTATAAATTATTAGTGTTGACATATTCTGGCCGACAGTAATGTGACGTAATACACTGGCAAACTTGCTGATAAGTAAACATTTTAATTATTTATTGCCCAATCTGACAGCTTGTTTATTCATCACTCACCCAAACAAAGTTCCTATAAGTATTTCCTTGCGTGTCTAGAAAAATGGACTAAGTAAACATCCGACTTTCTTTCGAATCACCAATTAATTTTATGTAAATGTGCGACATAAAAGCGTATGCGCACACGCGACTTTCTTGCTTGAATGATCGCATAAACGGACATTTGAATATGGATCAGCTGAAATTTGTTAATACTGAATGGAAATCAGAAAAAAGCGGAGGAAAGTCTGTCCTAGTCATCCGAAACGGTCTGTCGAAGATAGATATTGAGATGTCGTGTCACATACCATAAAAGTACGTCAAATCGTTTGAGAGAAAAGTAAAATGCTCTAATTAAAATAACTGCACGCCTCTTCTTCACACGCTATATTAGAAACTAATTCAATGAAAAGCCGTATATGAAGATTCCTTCGCTCGATTTTTTTTACATTCCCACTCGCTGATTGGTCGATTAATGACAGTTATATGTCATTCCTTTTTTAAAATTGGCCGTTATTTTGACGTTGATGTGTTGTAAGTGGCGGTGTGTGTAAATGGGAATTATTAAAGTAATATTACACTTTGATTGTTCAATTATTATAATTTAATCGATTATTTGATTGGCTGAGAGACGCCATTTTATTTGTGCTAATGGATTACTTTCATTGTACGGAAAGTTTACAAAGACGTACGGTAACGTTCCGTTACGTAGGTACATTACCTATGTAATTTGAAGGTAGAAATATATTTTGCTAGGTTTATTAACATGTCTAAACAGGAAAGTTGCTTTGGGACAATTTATCTCAATTTGGCACAAGTTTTCACAATTTTGCTGTACAGGGTAAGTCAATGGAACTCAAACGATTGGAAATTGTTTGCCAATTTTATGATGATCAGACAAAATATATTATATAACGATGTAAAGCCACGCGTCCCAATGCCTTTTTCATTATTTTTTTTATTAGGAACCTTCTGCCGCACGCACAAAACAACTTACCGAAGTTTCATCACAATCGGTCAAGCCATTTTCAAGTTTTTGCCAGACTAACGCAAGTCAATTGATTTTTATATAATAAAACAGAAATAGAAACATGCAGTACCCCGGCGATAAAATATATTGCACATCGACCTTTGGAAACAAGTTTTCGCATTTTTCGGTTGTAAGACATGCCGGTTCCCTCACGATGTTTTCCTTCACCATTTTGAGAGCAGCGGTGATGAAATTGAATACACAAAGTAAAGTGCCTGCCTGGGTTCGAACTCACGACCTACAGCTACCTTTTGGAAGGGGCAACTAGCACCAATTTATTATTTTATATATTTTCACGTTCATAAGTGCGTTTTATGTGCCAATTTGAAATAAATGACTGTACAGACGCCAGCACATCAAGCTAGTACAATCTGTCAAATTTCTTTAATTGATTTTCAACTTTATCGCTAAAGCATTAGGTTTAAAGTTGATTGGGAAAATTTGACAGTTTCGGGTAGCTTGATGTGCGGGCGGGCGTCTGTACTTTCTTTGACAACTCGTAAGTTGGGACTGATACAACCTCTGGGCCATCACTGCCTTTAATTAATTTTTAGGGTTCCGTTCTCAAAGGGTAAAAAGGGGACCCTATTACTAAGACTCCACTCTTCGTCTGTCTTTCTGTCTGTCACCATGCTGCATCTGATAAACCATGATAGCTAGACAGTTGAAATTTTCACAGATTATGTATTTCTGTTGCCGCTATAACAACTAATAATAAAAATAAAATAAAGTTAAAATTTAAAAGGTTAAAAGAAACGTTTTTTTCGGCGTTTTATACCTTGTGATACGGAACCCTTTGTGTGCGATTCCGACTCGCACTTGGCCGGTTATTTATTAACATCATGTTAGAGGATTTTTACCTTATTTAATGAAATAGCCCTTAAATTACATTGATCCATCATCCATACATAAAATAGATAATGGAGCCATAGAACATAAATAATGGAGCTGATACGATATTTATCGCCACAGTAGCGAAATAAAATTTTCTCAAAGATTTTCCGAATCTTGTTTTTGTAATACGTGACTAGTGTATAAAAGACATGTTTATAACTTTTTCTTCTACCACATAAATAACCTTGTTTTGTCCTTTTATTTTATTTTTTGTGTTAAGATGGTTATGACTCTCGTCTCGTTTGAATTTGATAGATTTCCGTTTATGACAAGCGTTCATGAATTTACCAATTCATAGCTTTTATTGTTGTTCATTTTGCAGAAGAAAACTGTTCTACTTCTTCATTTGTACAGTGTGAAGGTTCCTACAAACAGACGCGACACGCGACATAAAGGCACCGCTTGTTGCGCGACTTGCGCATGATTTTATCGCGTGTCGCGTCTATTTGAAGGAGCCTTAAATGTATAGATATTACCATAGTAATCGATAAACTTTAATCGGTTTTGAGAATGGTATATTTTCAAATGTTTTCTTTTTATAAGGACTAGCTTTTACCCGCAGTTTCGCCCGCGTGGAATTCGGTCATTTTTATTTTAGGTAATTTACAACAATAAATTTATTTAAAGGGAAAAATCACTATGGCTAACAAAAAAAGAGTACTGTAGAACACTTACGTAGACCCAACTTATTTACTCTCTTGTCATTTTCTTTCTCCTCTTCTTTTTTGCTGCTTGATTTTTTCGCATTCGGATCCGAAACATCTGGAAAAAACATTGTTGTACGTTAGAAGATTATTACTTGAATGACGTATAGATTTTTCTTAATATTCACAACATGGCCAAGTGCGACTTGGAATAGCACACGAAGGGTTCCAAATCACCATACAATCCTTAACACTACATATTTGGGTTCTTGTATGGAAAAATTATATATTTAAAGATAAGAGATAAAATAAGATAAAATAATATATATATTGTATTATAATTTGTTACAATAGCGGCCATACAAATTCTATGAAAATTTAAAGTGTCTACCTATTACGATTCAAGAGATACAGCCCTGTCACAAACGGACTGACAGACGGGCAAAAGAGCCTTAGAAATAGGGTCCTATTGGCACGCTTTGGGTTCCGAACCCGTATAAATAAATTCACATTCGTCCAAAATTAGCATAGCATAATAACATTTCTCCTACATTTGTATATCATCATCTGTCTACCTTTTCCCAACTATGTTGGGGTCGGCATCCAGTCTAACCAGATGCAGCTGAGTACCAGTATTTTACATGGAGCGACTGCCTATCTGACCTCCACAATTCAGTTACTGTGTAATACGAAACTTGGTAAGACTGGTTGTCAGACTTTCGGGCTTCTGGTGATCACGACTATCAAAGATCCACGAATGACAGCCGGGACCAACGGCTTTACGTGCTTTCCGAGGTACGGAGTTGTCTTGGTATGTAAAGATGGTCACCCATCCACGGACCAACCGCGGCAAGCGTAGCTTAACCTGATTGATCGACCTGTGCGGCTGTTATTACTTAGCCTTGAGGTTAAGTAATAACAGCCGCACCTTTAGGTCCTCTGGTGCTCCTCACATTTTGAATATATATTCACTCTATTTCAAGTTTAACGTCAGTAAAAATGTGAAGAAATGTTCCGTTTTACGAGTATTTCCCCCAAAAACGATTGGTTTAACATAAATCTTAACCATGAGAGATTCCTTGTTAAAATTGTATAATATAAAAGAGTGTCCGTGGGGTTTCGTGCCCGTTCTTCTCCATAGGTACTATAGAGGTATGAGGAACAGGGTGTAAAGTTCACTCATACTCTATAGAAAAGGAAGGATCCTCCGACCAAATGGGTGTTGTGTCTGGCGGGCAACTGCCCGTTTATTCATGTCGGGCCGTTGTATCTATGCTAGTTGCGCGGTAAACTCTGCTTGCGCGATGCAGGATTTGCGTGACGTCAGTATGACGCGTTGTAGATACCGCTACAGTACCTACTACGCTTTGGAATGGGCAACTAGCTTCATCTGACTGACCGACAACTTGACTTAAAGAGAAAGTTTATGCAACACAGGCTTTATTTGCTTTACCAACCTATCTTTTGGGAAAGGACATCTAGATTAGACTAGACTTGGTTTCTCTTGTAAGACAATCATTCAAATTTATTATGACACTAGCAGCGCCCCAAATAAAAAGTAGCCTATATAGTTAATCCAGGGAGTCAACTACCTCCCCCCCGGTGGGTTCCCGCATTGTCGAGGCGGGGGGGCTCAGTAGCCGTGGCTTGGACACCCACGGTGAAGCTAAGAGGAACCCGAGGAGGGGCCGCTCGTCAGGGCTTCTGCTGACAAGCCGACGACGTAGCGGCCAAAGGTAGGTTGCGGTGTCGCTTGGGCGACATCGCAACTGAGGCGGGCCGCGATGTCGTACGTACCGGAGGCATCGCGGTTGAGGGTTGGAGGCCGCGGCGGGAGAGGAGTGCCGGTATTACGGTGCGCCGCTCTCCCTACCTTCCGCGGCCTTGACGGGGTCGCCACCGTACGATGGCGGACGCGGTGGGGCTGCAGGGGAAGAGGAGTGTCGGTATTACGTTGGCCGCTCTCCCTATCCTCTGCAGCCGAAAATTGGCAGGCGGCGGGGCCAATGTCCTGACCCGTCGCAGGGGGGACCAAGGGTGCCCAGACACGGGGTCGTCTGGCGCCCATGTGCTGGTTTGGTCCCTGGGGTGGTCACGGCGTGCTATGTGTTCTGGTGCGCCGGTGATGGGGAGTACTCCCCAGTGGAGGGTCCGGTAACGGACGGCCGCGGCGGGTTCACGGATGAGTGCTAACGCGTGCCCGTGTTCCCGCCGTAAGCGGCAGAGGAGGACACCGTGGAGTTTTAGTGGGTTAGAGTCCCACATAACTGCACTATCTCCCCGTGGTAGTGCAGTATGCATGAGCATTTCTCCACGATAAAAAAAAAAAAAAAAAAAAAAAGGGAGTCAACTACCTCCTTACAAAATTTTATCAATATTGGTCCAGTCGTTTGAGCGTGAAGAAGTAACAAACAATAAACACACACACACTCACAAACTTTCTTTCGCCTTTATAATATTAGTGTGATAGCAGTACCCTGCGGTTTCACCCGAATAAGCGTCGATGCCGTGGGGATACCGGGATAAAAACTATCCTATATTCTTCCCCGGGATGCAATCTATCTCTCTGCCAATTTTTTTCGAAATCCGTCAGTGGTTTAGGCGTGAAAAGGTAACATACAGACAGACAGACAGACAGAGCTACTTTCGAATTTAAATATTAGTATGGATTATGACAAAGAAAAACTGTCTTTGAAACCAAAAGTCAATATTAATTAAATAAAATAACTGAATAGCTATGATAAAAATAATGTACTCATCAAAACCTGTTGGCACATAAATTATTTATTTATATTATAATCAATGTGTAATGCAGTCATTCAGTAATCAGATGAAGTTCTTGTGATTTGCTTATCTAGAAACAATATTTCACGTGAGTGGAGAGAGTAAAGAAACCAAAATCAATATAAATCTTTATTCGGATAGACAAAAAATATCAAACACTTTATAAAAATTAAATTTATAAGTAAAAGAGTGAGTACTTAATCCTAAATATGTATCCAAAATATTTATTTTAACCTTAAAGCAATTCATTATAATTATCTCTCCGAAGAATGTCACAGGACAATGACAAATTTTCATAACTACAAAAATTACGTTGTTCACAAATAATGCTTGCTTAGAAAAATGTCGTAGGTAGTGATTAATGTGACCTTTTGAAAGGACAAAATAATAATTGGTACATTACAAACAATGTTAAGGGGTATGCGCTTGGTTACCCGCAAAATTCTAATTGACTTACGTTTTTTGTCAATCATCAATACAAGCCTGTAAGTCCATATTATAATCCTATTGAACGACTATATCATGAAATATCAATAAATAGGTTTAGATGAATTTAGAGGGTTGTATTGATTATTTTAATGATTATAATTTTGTAAATACATGCTTATTACGCTCGCGAATCATATTTTGTTCAACGTACAGATAGACGCCAGCACATCAAGCTACTACAATCTGTCAAATTTCTTAAATCGGTTTTCAACTTTATCGCTAAAGCATAAAGTTCAAAGTTGATTGGGAAAATTTGACAGTTTCGGGTAGCTTGATGTGCTGGCGTCTGTACAACCCAAGACTGACCCGCAAATTGCAAAAAATATAAGAAAAACAAAAAAAAAAACTATCCTGGCGCATCGCCCTTAATACAAACCAGTAAATTGTACACGTGACAGAAATAATAATGTTTTGTGTATCTTGTAGTGATGTGGACACGACATTTTTTAAAGATCAAGACAAATGTAAAATTATTATTTATGTTTTTATTTAATACTTTAGCAGCCTTTTCTACCAGTCAACCTTTTTTATTTTATAAATTATTATTTTATTTTGCAAATATGGGTACAGTACATGGTGTTATAGTGAGTAGGTAAAGCCATATTTTACCAGTAGACATGCACAAGTTACAACATTATAAACTAACTAGGAGCGCTCCGCGGTTTCACCCGCATAAGTGTCGATACCGTGGGAATATGTATTAGGATAAAAAGTATCCTAAGTTGTATTCTGATGTATAAGGTATAAGCTACATTACTGTAAAGTTTCATCAAAATCCGTTAAATTTTTTTTGCGTGAAACAGTAACAAACATCCATGTACCCATCCTTACAAAGTTTCACGTTTATAATTATGTATAGGTATGTATTATAATAAAGTAGGATGTACTAAACCTTGACAAACAACAAAATAACATGTTTTTTTTGAAGTCTGTAAAAAACAACACAAAACCAAACATAATACAGTTTATGTTTCAATTTTTTTTTCTTTCAAGAATTTTGTTACGCTATAGTAAGTTTTGACTGTCAAATAGCTTCGAAGCCTTTTTTTAAATAACACTCTCTCGTTATTTAAAAAAAATGCTAAATACCTAAAAGTTGGAAAGATCCAACTTTTAGATATTTTATCATCTATGAAATAATATTCAGCTATTTTTTTTTTGCTGCTAAAAGAAAGTACGAAAGTGCAAAAATAATCTGTCTACTCTTCAGAGAATTTCAGTCCTCACATGTTTTAATATTTGAGGCCAGAAAGTAGGTATAAATCATGTCAAAAACATAATTTGAAAATGAATAAATTATGTTCAAATACCTACGCCATTAATGTCTTGAAAGGAAATTGCGAGCGAAACAACGTCGGAACCGTAACTTTGGATGTAAAATTTTCATATAATTATTACCCTCTTTAATAGATGTTAAATAGAATGAACAAATGAAGATGATGTGGTACTTGTCTATTGAATATTTTAAAAACTATCTTTGCATTGTATAAATACAATATCAAATTATCGTATAATTGCACAGCACATGTGTGAGTACCGTGTACATACTACACAACATTATTTTTAGTATAATTATATATGCGAAACCCGAAATTATGTAAAGAATCTATGTATAAAATTTCAAAACTGTATCATGAAAAATCACAATTATAAGCTTGTTACCTGTTTGTCCGTACAAAAACATGCTCACCCGCGACGCCAGCACATCAAGCTACTACAATCTGTCAAATTTCTTTAATAGATTTTCAACTTTATCGCTAAAGAATAAAGTTCAAAGTTGATTGGGAAAATTTGGCAGATTCGGGTAGCTTGATGTGCTGGCGTCTGTACAACTACATTTCGCCAGTAAAATAACTGGCTCTACTAACTAACGTTACTTTAAAATAACTGGCTCTACTAACTAACGTTACTTTAAAATAACTGGCTCTACTAACTAACGTTACTTTAAAATAACTGGCTCTACTAACTAACGTTACTTTAAAATAACTGGCTCTACTAACTAACGTTACTTTAAAATAACTGGCTCTACTAACTAACGTTACTTTAAAATAACTGGCTCTACTAACTAACGTTACTTTAAAATAACTGGCGATTTTCTAAGAGGTGGGCTTATTGCCATCAATCAGGCACAAATAATAGCACGGGCTGCTACTGAGAAATTCCTGAAGGAGAAACCCAATACCGCTTTGCTCGACTCGGGAATAGATCTCAGGAACTCAGCCTTGCCACCACAAGACCAACGAGGTAGTCTATTTTAATCCGGTTATTGAAGTAAGGCAATATTCAATCAAAAATACCATTTAAATGAAAACATCTAGGCATATGGTACCTATCTTCTGTTTAAGGGGACTACATGACCTAAAGCGCCGTCACTGTCGAACTGCATAGAAAAGAATTAGAAGCGCGATGACACAACGCTGGTAATTTATTGGAAAATATGACGCAATTATCTATTTACAAAAAATCAATTGTTTGGACAAAAAAATTAAAACACTAGTGCATTAGTATTTTGCTTGTAGAATAATCTGGCAAAAAAGCAGAATGTTTGTATGTATATAAGTATGGTTTTTTAAGAATTTTCCCAATCAACTTTAAACCTTATACTTTAGCTATAAAGTTGAAAATGTATTAGAAAAATTTAACAGATTGTAGTAGCTTAATGTGCTGGCGTCTGTACTATAAGTATTTCTTTGTCGAACCACGTTCAATAAATTAAGCGCCTTTTTTTTCAGGATGGGAAATCCTCAAATCCCCTCCCGCTCTGGGTGGACCGGAAGGGAGTGTCAGACTCTTACTGACTAAAACCCACCCGTGTTCCTTCCTTAGCCCTTTATGTTCCGGGCCAGTGGTAACCCTTTCGGAAAATCCCGCTGAAAATTACGCGCCTCGGTTTTGATTTCTACTGAAATAATAATAACAATGTTTATCCAACTTTATTTATTGTATAGAAGTTTTGTACAAATATAGATCTTACTAGAACATCCAATATTTTATCACAAAACATTATGAGCCACTGGAGAAAAGAGCGCAAATACAGAAAAATTACCCGTCCTCTGAGACGAATTTTCGACGACTCTGAGGCGTATTCCTAATGAATGAATCATAATTACAAATTGATAATACTACAGGGAATTGTAGTTATAAATGGACTGTGTTGGACCACCTACAAAATATTATTGTCAGGTTTTTATTATAGAAGGTGGGCCGTATCCCGCGCGGGAAGCGGGACGCATCTTTTTTTTGGAACGAAGTTCTTTAACGCGCCTTTTACGGTTCGAACCCACGACCTACGACTCATGTTAAAACACAACGGTCTGATAGTTTCTGACCTTGAAAATCCGATGTTAAGGTCAAGGTCAAAAGTCCAGAATTTAGTCCTTCATAAACACAATTTCCTCATTCAGCATCGCTGCCGTAAAATCTCGCACTTTTACACTCACTCATAATTCAATTTTTTTATTGACTGTCGTAACTCATGTCATAACTTAGTGTGTTTGTTTCATTATTTTTCCCAGAGTAATCAGGTAGGAAATGCCGACGTCATTATTTTTTGTTTTTTGTTAACCCACTGCTGGACAAAGGTCTCCTCCATATTTTTCCCACTTTTCTTGGTCCTGTACCTTCTCCGTCCAATCGGTTAGAAAGGAGTCCAAATCTTCACGCCAGCGTTTCTTAGGCCTGCCTCGGACCCAGACCTAGTTTTTCAAATAATTAGATTGACGTCTAAAAGTGTTTGTACCAAACCACTTACCGAAATTAAATCATTTATCATTTTTATCATATTGGTCAGAATTTGATCACAGACAGACTATTTTTTTAAATGTTTTTTTTTTGCATTTAAAAATTAATTACATTTGTTTCAGCAGAATAGCATTTTTTTTTTTCTTAAAAAAAAACGTTGCCCCACACTAGAAATTTCTCTTGTATTGTGAGTGCGTTTACAAACATTTAAAATCACATACACAAACAGCCAGACCCGGAACAACTACTTGTAGGTCATACAAAATATTTGTTCCGAGCGGGAATCGAACCCGCGACACGCAGCGCAGCAGTCAATCGCTTAACCACTGCGCCAACCGTGCCGTCACCTTTGGAAAGAGACAATCGGCTAATTTCGGCTTCGTAGAGCGTTATCTCCGTCGCACGAAATACAAACAGTCCGGTATCTATTAGGAGCTGTTAAAACAATTTTATTATGATTTGCTTCTTTTGATAATTATTTTTATTCTTTGTATAAAATGGTTTTGTGTAAAAAGGTCGATGTGAACTTCATCTCAGGTAATATGCTATTATGAGGGGCTGACACTGTATGTACATATGTGTATGTACCAGTAAAAAAAGATGTTTAAATTAGGTTCCGAATCATTATATCTACGTATCGGATAACCCAATAATTGGGTTGTGGGGATCAGATAGGCAGTCGCTCAATGTAAAATACTGGTATTCAGCCGCATAAGATTAGACTCGTAGCCGACCCTAACATAATGGGGAAAAAGCCTAGGCCGATGTTGATGACGGCAGTATAATTACGGTTACAAAAAATGTTATTAGGCAATGAATTTGTAGAGGTTTATGTAAAGGTTTTCTTTTAAGTAAGTGAAGGCTCCTTCAGACAGGCGCGACACGACACGCGACACAAAGGCACCGCAACTCGCGCAACGAGCGGTGTCTTTGTGTCGCGCGCGATTATGTCGCGTGTCCCGTCTGTTTGTAGGAGCTTTAACACGTTCACTGCCACCATAATTTTATTGAAGTTCATAGCGATGCCGCCCTATAAAGCCACACGGACACGCCAGGCGTGTCAGCGGCACTGCATCTTGTTAAAACATGGACACGCTAGGCGTGTCCAGTGGCACCTCGATAGACTTAAATTCTAAATCTGTCTTTTTTCGGTTTAGCTTAATTTTCGAAATATCACTGAAACATTTAGGACACGCCTGGCGTGTTCAAAGCGTATAGAAATTCGTAAGAACACACTAGGCGTGTCGGCGGCATTGGAGTTTTTCTGGGGAGGGATATTTAATTGCAGAGCTATCTTTGTGACAGCCGTTTTTAGAATCCACAAGGACATAGAGACCCGGGAGTGAGAACCCAAAGTAGCACTAAAAAATTATACTACCTTTAAAATTTGTAACCTGTTTTATCCAGCGGTTAGGTTAATAAAAAGCATTTTATAGTACACACTGAAAAAAATATTTCTTACTACAGCACATTAAACTTACTTTATACAGTATGAAGAAATGTTTGTAAAACAGTAAAAGAGAAAACAGTAAATTTTAATGAGTGAACATACAATTTACTGAAAAAAACAACAAAAAAAAGGAAAACCACCATTATTGTAATGTACGTAAATTTCAATGGTTTGAACGATATCACCAAATGAATAAAACAGTTAATTTTGTGACCTTTAAGCTAGGTACTTAAAACGTTAAAGTTTACTGTTATAGCGGTAACATTTTGCCTCAAGCTTTAACTGTTTTCGGATTAGTAAAATATACTGTTTTGAACGTTAGGCTCATATGGAACTGTTTAAAGCAGTTCAAAGTAATGTTTTTTTCATTTTTATTTACCTAGTGCTTATTTCTTCTAGTGTACCCATTATGTTTCACCTTCAAATCCCTCACTCCTTCTGCCCTCTATATTCCTCTCAAATTGTCTTGAGCAAGTATTATCCAACACGACTTGGCACGCGAGCAAATGTACATATTATTCTAGAATCTGGATTTATAACCTAACGAAGATATATCCACAAGGGATAAGTCTTAAATAATATGTCTGCTATCTATTAGCCTGGGATAGTACTATATCCAAGTCCTTAGGCAACCGGTGTTTAAATATTCAGAAAAGACGGGAAACCTCCTGTGGGACGGCCTATAATGTAGGTAATTTATGTTTATTCTCGACAAGAAAATTGAAATATGAATTTATTTGCGAAGTAAATACTGTTTTTGGATGCGACATGTTTTTTTAGCAAAACTACAGCAGTAGTGACGAGCCATGGTATGTCTATGCTTGGAGTCTCTCTGAGGGATTTTAAAACAGAAATAAGATGATCCGATAGAGAAGCAGACAGTCGATATATTATGTAAGTATGTCGGAAAAATCATTAGTACGGGAGCTGACTTGACAACGAGACGGAAGTGCTGTGACGACAACGCTTCGACGGAGTCATTCGTTTGTCTATTCAGAACGCCAGCACCATCTGGTGGCGCTTGACAGAGTCTAGCCTGAGTTCGTGGGGGTCGACGACAGCGCGACAGAACGTTGTGGAGCTCTTGGACATTGGACATCGTACGGACAACATGTGCTCAGAAACTGTCCCGCGTCCGTGTCTGGTTGTGTCGTGTACCTACGGTGTGTAATTTGCTAGTATGATTAAATTGTTTGTGAAATTATAATCTGATTTGAACTGCAAACGGTTTTTCTATTGCGCAATAACTAACACATATCCACAGTATTTAAAATATGGCTGATGAATAAATAGAATTTACCACTATATGTGAGAACGATGGATAAAGACAAGCATATTAAAAGCGTCCAGAGATAAAAAAAGGATAATTAAAAATAAATTCATAATTAAAATAAGCTAAGATACGACCAGTGAGGTAATTGCGTAGCACATTATCAGTAGCAATGGCTTTCATTTTGACAGTTCGACAACATTCACTGCGTTATTAACGTTGTTGAGCAGACAATTTTCTCGAACATATGAAGCAATGGATTATCAAGTTTCAAAATCATTCGGGTTGAGATTTATAACTGACCCTTTCCCGTCCCTTAAAATACAAGACGCTATTTTCCTTTCATGAATTTCACCACAAAAGTTAGTTAACTATTAATTTTATCATCAAAGTTACTACGAATATTATTATGATTAATTGTTGATTGGTTCCTTTCAAACTAGTGGCTGTAAAGATTTCTAGAGCTTCAAGCGGCTTTAGTGTTTCGTTACCTACGGTTCAATATTTTATTTTATCTTATAGTTATATCTTGTAGTCGCAGGTTCGAGCCCAAACAGGCGCTTTACTTTGTGACAATTATTTAATCAACGCCTACTGCCTATCTGACCTGCACAAGCCAGTGAATAGGAAATACGATACATAGATAGATACGATTAGGAGACTAATTTGAACATCTTTTTATTACTGGTATAGAACATAAAGTGTCAGATCCTATAATAGTCTGAAAGTGATAAAATTCTGACCCAAATGATAAATGTCAATCATACATAATAAATATATTATAAAAACTAGATGAGGTCGGCTTTTCCTATAGCCTACAGCGATAATGGATTACGTGAGTTACATGGCAATAAATTGTGTTTATGAAGGACAATATTCTGAACTTTTGACCTTGACCTTTACATAATTTATTCAAGGTCAGAAAACATTTGATCTTATTGTTATATCATGAGTCGTGGGATCGAACGCAGACAAGCATTTTACTTGTAAGTAAATTATTTTATTACTACTGCTCTCAAAAACGGTGAAGGAAAACATCGTGAGGAAACCGGCATGTCTTAGAACCAAAAATTCGAAGACATGTGACATCTAGCCTCTACTCCCAAATTCAATACTAGCGGCGGCCACTTAGCCGATACATTTTCTCGATTTAAAGGAAAAAAAAAACAGTGGCACTCCGGGAGTGCTGACGAAAGTGAAAACAAAACGCAAACAGAATACTTTGCCATCACTCATTGACATAAATACTAATATTATAAAGAGGTAAAGTTTGTATGTAAGGGGTAATCTCTGGAACTACCAGTCGGATTTGAAAAAATCTTTTTGTATTTGATAGCTCAATTCTTGAGGAAGGCTATAGGCTATTTAACATCACGCTATGACCCTTAGGAGCCGAGCTAAAAGAAAAAAAAAAGTCAGAAAGAACGCTAAGCAAAAACGAAGTAATAGCGCGGGATGGCGATGAGATGCGATGGGGGGGGGTCGGGGAAACAAGTTTCACGCAGACGAAGTCGCGGGCAGAAATTACGCATAGAACAATTAATTAAATATGAATCAATTAATTTATTAATTAGACATTTAAACCGAGTAGTTTTCACTTCAAAAATAAGACATCAAATAAACATAATCAAAAAGCAGAACCAACAACCATACGGCACGGTTGGCGCAGTGGTTAAGCGATTGATTGCTGCGCTGCATGTCGCGGGTTCGATTGCCGCACGGAACAAAATATTTGTGTGACCTACAAGTAGTTGTTCCGGGTCTGGCTGTTTGTGTATGTGAGTTTAAATGTTTGTAAACGCACCCACGATACAAGAGAAATTCTTAGTGTGGGGCAACGTTTTAAAAAAAAATAACATTTTCATTAATTAAATAAATTACAGCCAAATAACAAAGGGTGACAACTTTTGCGCCATCTTGTACTAGGTACCAAGGTTTGTGATGAATAATAGCTGAATTCGAACTGTGTTACAGAACAGAGAATCATACTGAGAATCCCAACAAAAGCAGTTCCTCCAATGCTGACTATCAGTTTATTCAATAGACTTAATTTATGGTGTTCCATTTCTATAGACTTCTATTTAGGTACGCCACAATTGCTTGGTTCTCCATATTACGTATTTAATCCATCCAACCCGCTTTTTTTAAATCGTCGGTCCATCTAGGCTCTAGTGATTCTGATGTAATCAGAATCACTAGAGCCTAGATGAACCTGAGAGATCAATGAGAGAAATTATTTGTTGAGCGATATTACACATATTTCTTACACATATTATCTTACTTTTTATCTGATGTAATACGACTATTATCTAACTATCTGGTGTATTGTGTGTCTCTTAGTCTGTGCTAAATAAATGTATGTTTTTCTTCTTTCTTTCTTTCTATAAATTGTGTCACCCTAACATCTATCTTTTTTATAAAGTAAATAGAGAGTATTTTATCTTTTGACCTCCTACATCAATTTGTTGGTTTCCTGGAGTCAAAGAGTTACAGTTATGGACAGTTACTAAGGGATTTGCTTAACAATTAGGGGTTCATTTATAAACGACTAGCTGACTCGGCGAACTTCGTATAGCCTCAGAATCAATAAATACAAAATGTATAAGATAAATATTATTATCTTGATTATTTTTAGTTTGTTCTCTTTCCCATTCTGCTAATCAGGGCGGAGACAAATCCAACAATCAAAGATCATAAAAATCGGTCCAGCCGTTGTTGAGTTATACACCATACACACACAAACTGGGTTACTTACACCATGTATAACATTGTTTTATTTATATAGCTCAGACCAAATAAAAAACCAAGACAGAGGGCTGTCAACACCAAAGTGAAGCCGGTTTCATAATCATGTGTGCACATAGTGAGGTATAGTTTGTTTGTAAATGGTTGTAAATGTGTGCGTGTGAGCGTGTATGCACAGAGCGGAGGTGTAGATTTTGCATGCTTCACTGTATTGTTCGCAGCGCTATGTCTTGACTTTTTATTTGCTCTGAGTTATATAGATATGAGAGATAGTGAAATGATTAAAGTTAAGTGATGTTCAAACATCAATAATTTATGGTTAAACAGTCGCTAATCACTGCTTAACTTTGAGCAACGTTTATGAATAAAGGGTTAATATCCCGAACTGTAATATTGTGTGCCGAAACTCTACGCTAACCTTCATAAGCCTAGTTCCTGTATTAATTTTTAATTAACCGTCATATTGGATGTCTACATCAGTTCCAAAACAATATTATAAATTCATAAGCGTGAGATTAACGCGATACTTAAGATTAAATAGCTTGTCTGCATAAACAGTATGGATTATGAAGGGCTGTCCTATTTGAGAAGATTATATTATAATACTAGCTTCCACTCGCGGCTTCGGCCGCGTGGTACATCGATACAAAGCCTATGTCCCGCCTCAGGGTTCAAAGTATCCCTATACCAAAATTTCATCAAAATCAGTGCAACCGTTTCGGAGATTAGCCGTATCAAACAGACAGACAGACAAACACACATACTTTCATATTCGTTTCGTTAAAAGTTGTTATTTTGATATTACAAACAGACACTTCAATTTTATTTATTTGTATAGATGATATTGGAAGTGATGACTAATTTTAATTTCGTTTAATATTTGTTTTTTTCATCTTTTCATTACGGACGCTTTTAACGTTCTGCATCGTTCTCACATGCATAATTTTTGACATGAATGGTGTAACCAAGACTTTGTAACCAAATATGGTTACAAAGTCTAAATAATAATTTTGATTTAAAAGAGTATCCATGGAGTTTCTTACTCGTTCTTCTCCATAGGTATCTACGCTTTGGAATGGGCAACTAGCTTCATCTTTCTGACTGGCCGACCACTTGACAATTGAAAAGTACCTGTAAAACCTATTGGTTTATTTGAAATAAATTCTTTGAGTTTGACGCAATAAGTTTATTTATTTTGGACTTGCCCTCAACGCTGACTCAGTGGACCTTGAGTTTAGAAATGTCATTACGGCTGTATTCATTCATTATTTTATGCAGAGTTGTACAGACGCCAGCACATCAAGCTGAAATTTGACAGATTGTAGTAGCTTGATGTGCTGGCGTCTGTACTTAATGAATCCATGGTAAAAGCTTACTTGTACGCAGTAAAGCGGCTATTTGGGTTCGAATCTACGACCTACAACTCGTAAGTCGCGGCCGCTACCACTGGACCACCACTGCGCAAAGTCGCCGACCTTGCGCAATGTCGGCGCAACGTCTTGATTTCCATACTTTTCTATTAGTCGTCTCTTTGTTGTTATCCTCTTTCTAGGCATATAATTTTTTACACAGCAGGACCTATTAGAAACATGAAGATAAATTGAAATGACTTTATTTTCGTTATTTCTTGGGACAGTAGGAAGATGCCATGAATAATAATTCAGCCACGCTATCAACCGAAGCGCCGAATATTCAGCTGGTGAAAATATATGGAAAAGCTTTTTTTTTCAATAACCAGTCAAATATTTCAACACTCATGTGGTTAAAATATTTATATATTTCTACTAACTGCGTTGAAAAATATTTCGTTAGGGTTCAGAATCATGTACAGACGCCAGAACATCAAGGTACCCGAAACTGACAAATTTTCCCAATCAACTTTGAACCTTATGCTTTAGCGATAAAGTTGAAAATCAATTAAAAAATTTGACAGATTGTAGTAGCTTGATGTGCTGGCATCTACACTTAATGAATCCATGGTAAAAGCTTACTTGTGAAGATATCTATCGAAGGCGTTCTGTCGAACGATGCTAACATACTTGAACTCTATCCATCCATACCAATATACGTATATGTACTTCCATACTTGTAAATTCAAAATCTATTCTGTCTGCCTCTATTTGTCACTTTTTACGTCTTAACTGATTTGGATGGGCATAAATGATACTTTTTCTCTCGGTAGTGCATTCCCGTGGTAAAACATTTTCGATACCGATATTGCTGAAGCCGCGGGCAAAGGCTATAAATCAATGATACATCTGCTCCAACTGTTATCGGTTTACACCTAATTTGGGCAGCACATTGTAACGTTATTTTCATTAAAATTCAAGAGAGCAAAAATAATATTTTTACATTGTTAAAAGTATTCATAAACGCGGAAGAAAAACAACCTCTAAGTATTCAAAAAAACCCTCAAAAAGTTTAATTAAAAACCAAACAACACAGATTAGTGAATATTTTGAATTATTCATTAGACATCTAACGAGTATCGTGGAAGAAAAATTTCAAGCTGAATTCTTGTTAGGAAAAACTGGAACACGATTTTGTACTAACGTGATAATTACCTTGCATCATGACAACGCAGAAGACTTAGGCTTTATTCACACTGCACATAGGTTCGATAATACTCTTTTATGCAAATGATAATATGATGACATTACATACAAAATAATTCTACTGTTACTATTTGGTGGCGCCTTACACCAATTACTTGTGCGGAAAGAGAAGTTATTGCGTTTATCCCAGACGCTGGGAGCTGGTTGGATAGTGGACTGTATTATTGCGGGGTTGTAGAAGTAGGTACGTGGATAAATCTGAGCTTGCAAATGCGACACGAATTAGGACGACGAAGCTGTGAATGAGGATAAAGGAATTTGGCAGGAACCATGCAACACCACTGACCTGTAGATTCGCCGTCTTCCTCCGCGTGGGTCGGCAGAAGGTTCGAGTCCTTGCTGAGTTCAGGGCAGCGCACGAGGGGGCGCGCAGACGCCGTTTACCACATAAACACGCACTTTCTAGTGTTTTAGACAATAGTTCGTAAATGCACTCGCGGCAATTCGCAAACCGTAAATTTATAATAAATTAATAATGGAGCATGTTCTTCGTAACGCTACTCTCGTTCAAGTGGACGAGGGTCTTCACACAGTCACCGTCGGCGGTGACAAGGACAGCGATAGTCCAGGTGTGCATGTGGGAAAAGGATGGGATATGGTAGGATAGTGACGCATTTTGCAAGTCATTTCTACTTCTACCCTACAATGAAAATTATAAACTAATACGAAATCCAACACTATTTAAAATCTTTAAGTGAATGTTATAGTTAAGTTTTCGTTTACGATTATTATTAATAGGTACTGACAACGAAATGAATAAGGAGCAATTACTGATTCTAAATCGTATAAATATGTTCGCTTTTTTTAGTAATTAATAACGATACAAAACTGTCGTAATTAACTAATAAAATAATTCGTTGCGATGTTACAATTAATTAATGTAATATCATGAACAATAAACATAAGGCTGCCTTTCCACCAGAGATAAGCGAGGATGCGTAGCGAGGGATGTGTGTAAAACTAACCAATACCAACGCTAACTTAGTTCAAGCTATAAAAATGAACCGATGTTATTGGTTGGTTACACACACATCCCTCGCTACGCATCCTCGCTCATCTCTGGTGGAAAGGCAGCCTAATACTACTGCTCGTCTTGAGGACAATACTGATAAGAATATCGAAACTGAGAATACTGAAGGCAGGTAAAAAAGACTAGAACAAATAGAAGCAGAAAACTTTAGCAATACCAATGCAACCTCTTCCTTATTACTTTCTCTTGATACAGTAATTACCACTACCACCTACTTAGAAACAACAGCACGTGACGTATGAATCAAACAACCTAATCATAAATTAAAACTCAAACTAACGGTAGCAAAAACAATTCTATCAGAACCGCGTCTTGTACACATTGCCTTAAATGGTAACGGTCTGGTAAATGGTCTGATGCATCAAGGCGTGCTTACAGATATGAATTAGCACGCTGTATACGTTAATCTCTGATTGCACTTGATAATTTATTGGCTGTTCCTAACTTTCTTTTTGATATTAAGTACGGTTATTGTGTTGCTACTGAAGTAATTAAGGATAAGGACATTAGTGAAGATGGACAACATCTTGATGAAGATGAGGAATTTGGTACGGTTAACATAGAAGAGAAACGAAATAGATTCTTACCTTAGTAAGGGTTTTGGCATTTCGCTATGGACTCTAAGAAATAGCCAAAAAGCAAAAAGAAATAGGGTCTAGATTTTTTTTTGAAAAGAATTTAAAGAAACGAAATAACTGAATAAATATTTAAAATGTGAGCGCTTTTTTTGTTAATTTGAATGAAGAATTCTGCCAATGTAGCTTTTCAAATTGTGTTTTTCATAAAAATGGTTATTATAAGGCTGATGTTAATTAAGTTTAAGTTTTTTTAAAATGGTTTTAGAAGGTTTTTTTAATTCGACGAGATTAAAATGCTAAAACTGTATCGTTATAATGTAAAAGTATACGCGAAACTCTTTAATAATTTTGGAACTAGCTTCTTTAATTTACTTTTATGTGGCTTTATACAATTTTAATATTTAATATATGGTGATAGAGTCTAACACCTACCTTTAGCAGTTCTTCCGTCATATATCTCCAAATCCAAGGCGTCATTTCCGTCCGCCTGCGAGACTCTAAAGGTGTAGTCACTCCAATCGAAGCTGAACGCGTGACTGTCCAGGAAGTTTGTCAGCCACCAGTCCTTCGACCTCGCCTGCCTCGTCTTCAACGGTTCTATCGTTAGCACATTGAACACCTTCACAGATTTCTGCTGCTTCAAACTCCTTAGAATCTCCTTCGCCATATGATCGATACACGTAGCATTATCACTACAATTCAGTTCAATAATCGCCCTAACATCCCCCATCAGCATGAAAGCGACCAAAAGGGCAAGGGGATTCATTTTCACCTATGTCTTTTTCACAAACACTGTGTCACAGGTCTTCACCAATCCATTTGTGGGTCACGCCTTCCCGAACCATCTACATCGATGGCTACTTGGTTAATGAGTCCCTCTATGCCTGCCTGATCATTTTTATCTGGCGTCACGCTGCACTGACCACCGCGGACGGCGTGTGCAATATTTTTTTCATTGAGTTCTTCACTTGCATGTATACGCTACACCACTTTTCTTTCCACCGTATACGTTTTTATTCAAGAATTTTCCGTGATCCGCGCATTTAAGGTGCTTTATCGCGAATTATTGATGTGTGACATAAAAAATGTTTTCGTTTCGCTTTGGTATCCGTCGCTAATAGGTATAGTGAATCAATATTTTACTTTCATAAGTATGGTCAGCAAATTCATTTGGGCTTCAACTTTTATACAATGTCGCTTAACTGTGATATCAGCTTTGACAGGGTTTGTTAATTTCAAACAAAGAGTAGCTTTTGAGTATTGTGATTGCAGCTTTTGAACTTTGGAGAACCCTTAATTGCGACTTAAATAAATAGAAAATTAATGGATTTTGCTGTTATCTCCCATGAAAGGGTATCAAAAAGTCTTTCCAAGGCATACCTTGGAAAGACTTTTTAAATCCAATAGGATTTATTAAAAAAAGAAATGGTCGGGAGACGAGAGGGATTGACTTTACAAGCTTCTCTATTACAAAATGTTAATTAAATGTTTTATTCACTCAATATGCGATGAGTACGTCAAAGTTAAATAAGAACTTCGAATTTAAGAGAATTTATTGAAATGAAAATATGTAATACTTTTATTAACAGGTGGGACTTTATTGGAAAAACTAACACATTTTTCGAGCAGATTTGGGCATAAAATCACGAAAAAATTCAATTAGTTTCGAGATTTTGATTCAATTTAATGAATTTAGATAACAATTTCGTCGCACCTTAAGGGTGGTTATTCTTTGAATTTATTCTTTCTTATAACACAGCTAGTATCTTCGAAAGAAGATGTACTTACTTGTTTTCACAATATAAAATGCTTAAATAAAAAATCTACAAGAGTTGTTAATAAATCATTGAAGCTTTCTATAATATCCGCTTATATTGGGTCTCCACCTATGAAATTGGCGTTTTTTTTCTCACAAATAAAGAACCTTGTCACTTCTATTATTTAAAATATTCATCAATTGCTTGATATTCTATCGGATTATGAGCATCATAGACAACTACCAATAGTAAAACCTTAGTACATATAGTTTTCTAAACATAAAAAATACCTTAAAAATGACTCCTTTTTTGTTAGTAGAAATGATCACTATGTATTTCTTTTAACTTAGCCAAAACTTATTTTTTTCGCTTAATCTAAATGGCATACGTTATCTTAGTTTTTAAACATTAGTGCATAAAAGTTTTAAAACATTAGTGTTGTTAGTATGAAAAATGCAACTTCTTTAAAATTCTCCATACAAAACGCTGATTTCATATTTTCCCCCGTGTCACAAATTTCACTTTAAAATCAAAATTCCAACAAGATTAGTGTACCAACATCTGCCTCGAGTTTCAAAGTCTAAAGTTTTGGTAATTACGCATATCATTACCAAGGCGTGACGTTAGTTTGGTAAGTGTTACTAGTTAAAGAAGTTCTGGTTTAAATTGATTCTGCAATGGCTGAATAATTGACTAAATGAAGTTTTAAATTTTTGGCTCTTTCTGTTTGGAGTGGTACTTCGAATCAAGATGTTGTGATGGCAGGTGGAGCAGATTCCTAACGGAATGGTTGCCGAGAGACGGTTGAAGGAGCGTTGGAATCCAACGGCCACCCAGCAGTGGGTGAACAAGGCTGTCAATGAATGATGACAATGATTTGGAATCTTTAAGTGCGTTTCTTCTTAAAGGTTAGTTCGTGATAGAAATTCAAGGCTGTTGTTATGGCCTTGGTCTACTAGAAGTTTTTTTTTACATCTTAATTTCTTAACGAGTCAGTAAAATGTTTACTATTTTTAAATTTTTACTTTGTTTAATGGTTGGTAATATTATCGGCCAAAGCTACTTCTGAGCTTTTTGATTTTTGTACTGGGCTTTTGGCTCAATATCTTTTAGTGTTTGATTTTAGTCTCGGTATTCCACGTTTAAATAATGTTTTATTTCCATAGATTGTACAAATCAGTCATGAAGCCACGAACGAGGACAATCAAAATGATATTAAAGACGAATCAAATTTAAAACAAAATAATGATTTAAGTAACAAAATTAATAAGGCAATTGAAGACATACACAAGTAAGCCATCTTCAACAAAAAATATAGCTCTCCAGAGAAAGCGTTAGTTAGTGACCAGAATAAAAATATATACTCTTAAATGAAAATGGGTTTTCTGACTACGAAGCAAGTCAACGTCTTGAACTAACGACGAACAATTTAAAATATAACAGCTGAAGAAAAGGCGATTATGTATTATTCCAAGAAAGTAGTTTTACTTCATTTCGAGAAATGCTCCCTTGTGACTTGGCTGGGAAATGGAATAATCAGGCAGGAGGTTTAGCAGCGAGAATATATGAATGCAAAGCATGGTAGCGAAGATTGACCTTATACAGGATTAGCTGTGCCCCGCGGTTTCACCCGCGTTAATTTGAGGAAAAAACATACTACAATTTATTTAATATCCATTACTTTAAGAAGCTTAATTGCTGGCGTCTGTACATCACTTCTTGAAGCTATTTTAGGTACATCACGCTATGATCAGTAAGAGTAAACTATAGTAAACCTCGCAGAGCTACCGGCGGCCGTGCGGAGTTTTTTCAAAACTATGATATCTCCTAAGATATTAATTGAAATCAAATGATGACAAGGGCAATTTTCTTCGAAATTAAATACTTGTGTGTTAATGAATAATGCATTTATTTGGATAAATATTAATATCATGTTTATAAAAACACCTTCGCGAATAATGCATTATTTTAGAACCATAAAATAGGTTTTAGTGAGTCAACCTTAAAAGATTGGCATATACTGTCACGGACTTTTTTTTTGAACTTTTAAAGGGAAACAATTCCATCATACATGATTTTTGCGTCACTTTAACCGTTTACGCAGCGTACGCAATGGAAGCTCTCAAAAGAGATAATTATTTCCGTTTTTGCATCATTTTTCATTGATGCTCCGCTCGTATTGGTCATAGCGTGCGTGCGTGGTCCTTGATAAATGGACTATCCAACACAAACAGTTTTTTTTTTCAATTTGAACTAGTAGTTTCTGAGATTATCGCGTTCAACCAAACTAACAAACAAACTCTTCAGCTTTGTAATATTAGTATAGATAAATTTTTAACCAGTGCGAAAACAGAAACCATGAATTCAGTACATGATAGATGATGATGATGTATAGTGGTCAAAATGTATGGCAAAACTATTTTTTTTTCAATAACCGACTAAAAAAAATAGTTTTGCCATACATTTTGACCACTATTCCACTTTTCTATTGAGTTTGAGTTTTGCCATACATTTTGACCACTATTCCACTTTTCTATTGAGTTTGAGTTTTGCCATACATTTTGACCACTATTCCACTTTTCTATTGAGTTTGAGTTTTGCCATACATTTTGACCACTATTGCACTTTTTTTTTTTCTATGAAACGCGTGTTTTTTTATTTATAAAATTATAAATTTTCGTAATATAAATTATCGTCGGAAAATAAGTCAGTTATATGTATAACTGACTTATTTTCCGACGATAATTTGCTGAATTCACGGTTACATTTTGCGCGCTGGTTAAAAAATTGTCCTGTATATAAATTTTTCAGTTATGGGTTGGCCAAGAAGCCCATTATAATTGATTGTAAAATAAATGAAAATAATCATGATTGCGTTAAAAACCATTCGAATAATAGCATTGTATTATTCCTTCGCTTTTCTTATTCATTTTCATTACCACTCACATCATGTTGCTCACATTGCACATTAAAAACTGGAACATCTACACTTGACTTGATAACGGTACTTACAAATGAAACTTATTTTGTTTAATCGACTGCGTATTGCACGCAATCACTGCTCCAGTAACAAAAAGCAATATATCACATTTTGTGTCCGGAACCACGTACTACTTTCCGTTTTCGGCAGCCCTAGTCAGTTCTCCATTCACGTGAGTACTCAGTCACAAAATAATGTAGGTAGATCTTTATTGAATTTAATGGCTATTACGAATGCTTCTCAATACAATACAATTAAAAATAATTTGGGTCGTGTTTTGGACTTATTCATTAGCAATACTGAATGTCAGATACAGTCCGACACTTCACTGCTGCAGCCCGACAATCACCACCCTCCATTTTCTGTTTTAACCTCTCTGGAGACACCATTCACACCCATGAAGCGTCACTCAGCAATAAAATTAAATTTCTTTAAAGCTAATTACCAAGAAATTAATGTAGAACTAAACAAGTCGAACTGGGACGAACTGTTTCGTAATCTCTCCAGTGAACAGGCCGTAGATGCTTTTTACGACCATATATATGGAATTGTCAGATTACATGTTCCACTGTCACGTCAAAAATCAACCACCTTTCCCGTTTGGTTTAGCGCTTCCCTGATTAAAACATTCAAAAATAAAGAGCGTGCGTGGATAAGATGGAAAAAACTGCGTAACATATCTGATTATGAAAAGTTCTCTATTCAGCGTAAACGTTTCAAACTACTTTGTGAACAATGTTACAATAAGTATATGCAAACAGTTGAAGAAAGCATACCTTTTAATGTCAAGCACTTCTGGACGTACATCTCTAACCGAAAGAAAGGTTCCGGAATCCCAGCTAACATGCAATACAAAAATAAATCATCTAACTGCCCCGCCGAGATATGTTCACTGTTTTCTACCTTCTTCAACTCGGTATACGAGCCCTCAACTTTTGATCCTAACACCTGGACACCCCCAGAAACCCTTGACGAGAATTCTGTATGCATTCCGGATATTTACCTCGAAAAGAGTGTCATACTTAAGGCACTTACCTCATTAGACTTGGCTAAAGGAGCTGGCCCGGATGGCCTGCCCCCTTCTTTCTTTACGAACACTGCACAAACCATCTGTGTCCCATTACACATAATATTTAATAAATGTCTCAGGGAAGGGATTTTTCCTTGTATTTGGAAGAGGGCTTTCATCACGCCCATTCACAAAAGTGGTGATAAGGGAAACGTTGAGAATTATCGACCCATATCTATCTTGTCCACCTTGTCTAAACTTTTTGAGGGTCTAGTGCACGGCCACTTGTTTCCACAGTTAAGTCACCTTATTATACCCGAGCAACATGGCTTTGTTAAATCCAAATCCACTTACACAAACTTAATCATTTTTACACAATTTTTGTTTGAAAACATGGACATGCGCTCGCAGGTTGATGCTGTGTACACTGATTTTCGGAAGGCTTTTGACAAGGTGGACCACAAATTGCTTATCGATAAGATCGCTCAGATGGTTTGCTTCATATATATTTCACAGGACTCAAAAAGTCGTTATCAATGGATTCGAGTCTGATTATGTGGTCGTTGAATCAGGTGTGCCTCAAGGATCTGTCCTGGGCCCAATGCTTTTTATCTTGTTCATAAACGACATAAAATCCTGCATAGTCAACTCTAAATTCCTAATGTACGCCGATGACATTAAAATCTATAAGGCGTGTGCGAACTCTCAAGATTGTTTGCGACTACAAGAGGACTTATGCAGGCTTTCACAATACTGTCTGGTCAATAAACTTCATCTTAGTCTTCCAAAATGTCACTTCATTTCTTTTACTAAAAATAAAAATACCATTAACTTCCCATATACCTTGAACGACATACAATTGAAAAAATCTGAGTGTTTGCGTGATCTTGGCGTACTGCTTGATTGCAAATTACATTTAGACACCCATATCGATAGCATAATTAACAAAGCCTTTCAGATGTATGGTTTTGTCATGCGGTCTTGTAAAGACTTCAAAAAGCCTTCTACTTTTCTCTTCTTATACAAAACACTAGTCCGTTCACAGTTGGAATACGCGGTACCCATCTGGTGCCCGTATTATGATAAATATAAACAAGCAATAGAAATGGTTCAGAAAAAATTTCTCCGTGCCATGCACTATAAGTGCTTCCGTACTAGGATTCCCTATGCAGATTTGTTAAAGCATTATAAGATATTGAGCTTGGATTCCAGACGTTCACTGATCATGGTTGTGATGCTGCACGGTATATGCAATAACAAATTTAATTGTACTGAGCTCTCGAATAGATTGTGTTACGTAGTACCTAGGACTGTTGTTCGGCGTGAGGTGCGCGCACCTCGACTATTCTACACTACGCGATGTAGAACGAAGGCCGGGGTGCGAGCTCCTCTCCGCCGACTCTTAGAAACCTATAACTCACAATTCATTGATTTTGATATTTTCGCGCTGTCGCAATCTAAATTTAAAAGATTGGTTTCACAATTTCTTGCAAGTCGCCCATAGGACGGATGCTCTTGTCATCCGCTTCCTCCGATTTGTCGGTATATAGTGATTTTCTACTGAATACCTATGTACTCTTTTTTTTTTTTTCTCTCATTTAACATGCGTTCGTTATCGTACTCAGATGTCACGTCGTGGACAATAGTGTGGGTTATACGTTTTTTTGACTGTAATATAACTACTTTTTGTAAATGCTGTAATGTATAACTGTTTTTTGTCCCAAATAAATAAAATAAAAAAATAAAATAAATAAAATTAATAGTCGTAAGTTCATTATTTTTGTCACGAAATAATCAAATCGTTTCTGATGTCATTATAGTTAATTTAAAATTACTATAGTCCGCACGGAACTATGTAGTTGGCCGCGCCTTTGGTGGGGACGGGGGTGAGGGCGGCAGGGTTGCCTATTGTTCGCATCCCACGTACTGAGTAATGACAAAGCGCCCCCGCCCCTCTGTCCCACCGCTCACATACCTAAGGCGCGGCCAACTAGTTCCGCACAGACTATATTTCCTATAAGTATTGCCTTCTCCGGAAAATCTCCCAGAAGTGCCTCTATAGCAAAGGATAGCCGTGGGGAGACCCTGTCCCAATACAGCTTGTTGTCCCACTCTTGTACTAAAACGTCACTGTATTTTTAAATGTATATAGTTATTTATTCACATCGTAAGGTCGGCGCCTGCGACCTTTTACTTGTCACAGCAATGCCACAGACACACAAGACTCACCAGAGAGCTCAAGGCATAGACAGGTAATCAGGTTACGTCTGGCGCAGATTAAGAATTAATATTCAATTTTATTTGCTAATATTTTACTTATCAAATCTATTTTATTATTTATTTATTTCTGTAACTGCCCGTGACATCACAGCGGGCCATAACAGAATACCAGCGCTGCGGCATTTATTTTTTAAACGTCGCAGCATCATGCGAGGTGGGAGCCTTTTGGCCTCGTATTTCATTTTCATTTTCCTTTCTGTTTTTTTTTCATTTGAACCGACTTCTAAAAAGGAGGAGGTTCTCAATTCGGATGTTTTTGTTACTTTTTTTATTATAACCTGTTTTTTTACTGTGTTTCGTTCAGTTTGTGATCTTCCTGTACGAGTCGCAATAAATACTTTTTCTTTCTTTCTTTCTTTTTCTTTCACTCTATTTCTTTCATTTCTCTTGATCCCGCGTTTGCTCATTGCATCACGAGCAACAAGACTCAATAGCATGACGTCGTTGCGAATGCAAAAGTCGCTATGTGTTTTTAGTGAACTTATTTGAGCTATATGAATTATAACATTTAGCGTGTTTATACGGAACTTTCGATGTATGAATATCACATAGCTACATTCCTTAACTCTATAAATATTGCACTTATCACATAGCTGTTTTTACAGTATGTGTGTATTGAAATAACGATTAAAACTGCATAAAGAACCGAAAATAACTAAATAACACATAGCGACTTTTGCACGCGCAACGACGATGTGTCAGTAGTAAGAGATATTATGTATATTCTTCATAGAAAAAAATATAGAAGTATTTATCTGTCAAAAATAGACATTATATCGCCCCTTTAATCATAAAACGAAATAACTCAAAATTGAAGTTTTTTGGGAAAACGCATTTAAAGTTTCACATGTTTACAATCATGGCTTTAATTTATCATAAAAAAATAAAGAAATTGTTTAGGTCAGTTTCAAAAGTAGATATAGTTAGCTTAACTAATAAACTACATGATTATTAAAAAACAAAAAAACATTTTTATCAGGAACACACTTAAATCAAGAATTCAAAAATAAGTTCGTAGTTAATTCACTTTTCAATAAAATATGTCGACAAATAATTATTATATAGACGAGGTAACTCAAAGTGTTGCAGTTTTACATTAAAATCATCTTGCAAGTAGACGAAGTATTTTGATTTAGTGCATTGTTAAACTAAGAAGCATTAACTGTCAGAGAAACATTCCTTATTGTTTCTATGTTAATTTAAATTCACAAATTAAATTTATGTATTTATTATTAAAAAAAGACGTGTTTCTTCTTCTTATCTAAATTTATTACAAAAAAATGTGAAATTGTTGTAATTACTTATTGTAAAAAAAACACAAAATAACAAAAGTCTTAAGTTATAAGTCAAAATCAAACAAAACTCTATATAAAAATGTTCTTCTATATTTATTAAAAACGAATAAAAGTGTATTCTAGTCATCAGACTTAACTATTTCTTTTGGTTTTATTATCACAAAAAATCAACTAAAAATGAGATCAAACTTAATCAAAATAATTATAAACTTAAAATATCGTATTATAAAATTCTGAAGGGGTCAGAGCTTTTGCTAAGCTTTTTTAAATCTTTTTTTTATTCGCACTAATCTCCTGTTTCGTGGAATAGGCTCGCTGTAGTGATATTTCTGTTAGTGCTTTCATTTTTTTTTCTTTTATTTCTAACATCAACTTCCTGGTAGTTTACTTGCTTATAAGACGTTTTATAGAAAAAACAACACAACTCTCTAAGACCACGTAAGTCCAAAGAATGACGATTTCATGAAACAGTTATTCTTTGGACTTACGTGGTCTTCGAGAGTTGTGTTGATGACTTTAATGATTATAATTCTGTAAATACATATTTGTTACGGCCGCGAATCATATATTAATCAACGTACAACTTAATACTGACCAGCAAATTGCAAAAAACCTAAAAAAAATTGAATTTCGCGGGCTACCCTGGCGCTTTCGCCTTATGAGAAAAATATTATCTTTTATTTTATTTTGTGTCGTAAATATCATACGGTTCGAGATGTCTAACGTGGCTTTATAAAAAGATTTGCAGACCCTAATCATAGTGTTGTCGACTGTAAAATGAAATGCTTTGTTATTGTGCCTAGGTCGATTAGAGTTCGTGTATTTGTATTTAGGCTGAACATAGATGCACTTATGAACGCTCTTTGTTTTGCCAAATCTCCCAAATCCCAAAACTTCCGAAAGAGTTCGTATCTGCTATCTGTATTTATTTTTGTGGTGCATTTAAGCCTGCATTTTTCTGAGCAAGGTTCTTTGATACACCGGGCTTGAATACTCTTTTGTGTTTTCGACATGGAAATATATGATTTTCCCCTATTACGCAAACGTTTTACTTTATTTTGTTTCCATTGGGATGGGTTTTTGGTACGTTTGCGTCCCTTTTTTGGAGTCATACGCGAATTTGACGAACTAAGTAGTAGAAGAAGAGCTCGACTGGCAAAAGATATAGTTTCTCTTTCTTCTGGGTTCCATGTTTGTAAATGTCGTATCTGTATCACTGAGGTCTATACCACTTTCGTCGGTATATACTGGAGATGTATAATAACTCTGAGTATTCTTTAACTCCCTGGGATGACAATTTGGTTCCTGAAAGACAAATTAACATTAAAATTTAATTGTAAGACAATTTCTATTGAAATAACGGCAAGTCTTGGTCTTTTTATGTCCATATACCAGTTAATAACTTACATTCCTTCTATTCTCAAGATACTGTTGCTGCGGAGGAGTATTTTCAATAACGTTATCGTCGTCTGTTTCATCAACAGTCATGTAGTGTCTAGCAGTTTTTGAGGGTGACCGAGGGATGCTTGATTGCGAACTATCCGAGTCTGAACTTGAGGACGATGAGCTCGAACACGAATTTGAAGATGATGAATATTGATGAACAGTATTTTCTTCATTTTTGTATTCTGCCTCAGTAGTTGTGTTGTATCGTGTAGTATTATCTTCATGGTCAGACAAGCTAATGTCACTATCAGAATAAGGCACTAGATGACATTTATTGGATTTGGCTTGTTCAAACTGAGCTTTCTGTAATTAATAAATATAAAATTTTGATGAGGACTTACTAAATATTTTTCCAGGAATAAATAAACTGAAAAATTTGGTTTCTCGATAATTTAATCATCACCAATTTCTACTCACTGTTATACCTGATTCATTTGTTTTATCGAAGTGTTCTATTGATTCCGTAATTGTTTTATCCTCCGTATCAACAGGGAAATTTTGTTCATATTGTACCTAAAATATTAGAACAAGAAATAGATTTAATAAGTAATAAGAAATAAATAATGTGGTTTATAATTAATAAGAACAATATCCTGAGTGCAGGCTGCTAATACAGAACTATTTTTGTCTCGACCTGGGAATCTGACCAGAGATGTCAGACTATTATAAAAGTGGGTATCTCTAACTACGCTCTACCTCACACTGGTAACGCACCCCACCTCACCATGCCACGCAGGTGCATCACCCGCGAGTTCGAAGAATATTCGTAAGAAATTTCATAGAACTCATCACGCACACAAGTCATGCGCGTGTGCATACGTCTGTTTATTTAGTGGAGTCATAGGTAGACATAAATCGCAGTTTCATAACTTGATTGTAGGTAATTTGCAATAATAGTAATTATTAATTAGGTACTCACCTCGTCGTTGGAATCCTTATTGCTATTATTGGGTTTCTCATATTCTAACCCAAAGTCCGGTGAAGGGTTTTCACAAACCGGTACTTTTTTTTCCATCAGTAAACCCAAAATTTTTCGTGCCCTTGAAGACATTCTAAAACAGGACAAAGAGTAGGTACTCGTATCTATTAAACTCCTTCCAAGTCCTCCACTTCACTCTCATAATAACCTCTCTCTCAAATAATTATTATACTCTTGTTAATATTTTAATTTATTAAATGCGCTCATTATTTTACTAAAATAGTAAAATAACTCTAAATGAAAACAAAGTGATACCTGACAAATTTACAGTAAACAGGAACAAACCAAGAAAATACCAAGTTTTTGATAAATTATAGTACAATACTGGAATAATACATAATATAATTTAAATTTGCTTATGCATTTTATTATAAAACTGCATCAACTCGAAATGTGTCGTAATACGGTATCATACAATTTATACAAAACTGAATTAAGTCAAAATACTATAGGCACAAATTACGTCTACATTTCTAATAAAGAGAAATAACTCAAATAAATTCACTGTTTGAATAAATAAAAGCTTATAAAATAATTACCTGATAGCAAAACACCGATTTCTTTTGGTTTTACTCCGCTTTTTTAGTTTTTTTTTGAGAATTTACCTTGAGGAAAGTCGGTGCATCACTGAATGGATCACTTTACCGGTACCAACTTGTTCGAGTCCGTTAATCAAAAAGAGAACGATAGTCTTCTATCTCTGTCATTTTCATCGTATCGAGTTGGCTGTTGGATTGTACGTGTTCTCCGTTTGAAGTTAATTCACTTTATGATAAAAACTCGAAAAATGTAAATTTTGAGTTGTTTCGTTTTATGATTAAAGGGGCGATATCCAAACAAAGTGACTTTTTTTTTTGACATCGTGCCGTTGAAATATTTCAACAATTAGTAATTTTGTCTTACCTATCGTTAGTTTCTACGGTAGTCACGCGCGGGCTGCTAGAGAGTGGTTGTTGTACCACTTCGATCAATCTGCCTAGAGCCAACTATGTAGGGGTCGGCTTTCAGTCTCACCGAATGCAATTGAATAATTAATTGATGCTAGAACACCGCCTTCCACCGTAGATTCCAGGTTCGACGGTTGTCGGGATGTTGCAGTCAGTACGAATTTGGTCATTTTCTAAAATGCCCAATTCCGGATATTCCAGGGTTCTTCCGTACCGGTCAACTATAGATTAGCTGCCGCTGCAGGGACTGTGGCTGGACAAACCTGCATGCTACGCACGACCCTCAGACTGGAAGACCGACCTACCTACCTGGCTACTATCTATCTCCAACGTTCTGGAACCTTCAGGATAGTGGTTTTCTTTAGGCGGTCTAGAACCCAACACGAGCTCGATATTGAGAACCCACGCCAGTCTTCTACTGGGGTGATTATAGAAGTCTACCTACACTTAATTTTATTTTTATTAATAATAACATTTTTGTTATACTTACTCTTCCGAGTTTTATTTACAGTCTGAGCCCTAACCGTTACAGTTTACATGGAGCAGGCACTCCCTGTAAAATACTGGGTTGCGGAGGTAATTCGGTCAAAAAGGCAGACGCTTTCTGACCTCCATAATCGGGTAACATGATACCCCTTGGTAATACTGGTTGTCGCACTTTTGGGCACCTAACTACTCGTAACGACTGTTAGAAATTTAGGAATGACAGCCGTGACTAAAGCACGGAGGGGTCTTGATAATTATGTAATGGTTACCCATCCCCAAACCGTACGCAAACGTACTTTAACGTACAATCGACCCCTGCGGCTGTTGTTATTTAGCCACGAGCACCTCTGGTTGTTGCACCACTTACACTTCTTAAAACAATATCTACTGTGTTAAACTACAGTTTGACACAGTAGATACCTATTTATTGTACATATACCTAGTAGATAAAAAAAATAAAAGTAGATGATGATAATGATAGGACTCCCTTTTCCGCACTTCGACTCCCATTCGGTCCGTTGTGCGTGGGAATTAAAAGTAGATAAAAAAAAATCATTCTGTATACGCAAGATTGATACTCGTATCAATCTTGCGTTCACATACCTATACAGAATGATTTTTTTTACCGGTTCCAAATTTTTACAGGATGTTCTACCCATGAATATGAACAACTTTTACTATGGAACCAACACGAAATTACGAAAAAAAATCAACTGTTTCATACATTTTAGTCAAGTAGGTATTGAACTTTTGTATGAAACAGCCGATTTTTTTTTGTGACTTAGTTGGTCCCATAGTAAAAGTAAAAAAAATCCTGTAAAAATTTGGAACCAGTAAAAAAATGCATAGTTGTTATCCTTATCCCTTCGAAACAACAGATCAGCAGATTGTCCTCGTCAACGGCGGAAATTCTTTCAATTTGCAATACAGCACCATGTTTTATAAGTATGTCAGTAGCTATAAGTTTTATGCTATCTCCTTTTAATCATAATAAAATGAAAATAACAGCAAGATTTATCGGTCGTTTAAAACTGTCAAGTGTTGTATACATCATGTTTCTTTTACAATGATGGTCGTTGATAGAAGTCATTAATGTTCAATTATGAACGATGCTTTTGCGATTGTAAATTACTGCGTGACTAGTTGATGGTAGGAATTAAACATCGTGAGATATTATAAATGATATCTTGAAAGTATCAGACGTCTCAATCTATTGGAAGTGTCTTTTGAGTTATAAATAACTAATGATACATTTATGAGTCATAATAATAATCAACGGATTCGTTATCAGTACACAATAATATTTAAATAGTAACAAATAACTAATGATACATTTATGAGTCATAATAATAATCAACGGATTCGTTATCAGTACACAATAATATTTAAATAGTAACAAATAACTAATGATACATTTATGAGTCATAATAATAATCAACGGATTCGTTATCAGTACACAATAATATTTAAATAGTAACAAATAACTAATGATACATTTATGAGTCATAATAATAATCAACAGATTAGTTATCAGTACACAATAATCTTTAAATAGTAAAGAAAGGAATAGAATAACGTTTATAATATTATCTCCAGTGTTACAGCTGTATGCAACGTGGTTTGGTGACCAGTCAAAAAAGTAGAAGAACTAAAAAGAATTATGAAATAAACAAAGCTGAATTAAATTCCACTCATCCATAACAACACAATATGTATATAGTAATGATTGCTTTCTATGATTTATGTAAAATTAATATTCAATTAGACTGAAGTAAATAAAAGTAGAAAAACAACGCGAACGCTGAACAGTTTAAGTAATGAAAAGTGATTACTGTGTTTATGCATGGAAGCTACACATATTAGCTACTTCTATTAGTGATCAACGGTATTGCGTTGCTGAATTTTAGACAACTCTATTTAAAAAAATACGTTTATTTTAACGTATTATTTTTGCCATCGACACGCTAAGAATAAGCTCATTTTTCACTTTAATTGATTTTTCGTTCAGACGTATCACTTCGAGTAAAAGATGGCGAATGAAACGCAAAATGAATGACTTAATTTATTACGTGCATTCTATGGAAACTAACGGTTGAGTTTAAGTTGATTCGAATACATTCCCAAGGAGACCGGTTTTACTAGACATCAACTCATTTTCTCAAAGATTTTTTTGACAGTCGGAAAAATCAACAATTTTTTTAGGAGGGGTTTGTAGCTAATAACAGCTGTACGGGTTGATCGTTCAGGTTAAGCTACGCTAGCCGCGGTTGTTCTGTGGATGGGTGACCATCTTTACTTATCAAGACCCTGCTGTGCCTCGGAAGGGAAGTCAAGCCGTTGGTCCCGGGTGTTATTCGTGGGTTTTTGGCAGTCCTTATGGGTCTAAAACCCGAACGTCTGACAACCAGTCTTATCAAGAGGTATTGTATTACTCAGAAACTGGGTTGTGAAGGTCAAATAGACAGTCGCTTCATGTAAAATACTGGCGTTCAACTACATTCTTCTGCATTCAAACGGATGCACCGGTTAGACTGGAAGCCGACCCCAACATAGTTGGAAAAAGTCTAGGCAGATGATAATGTTTAGCCTATATGGCATCCCACGGCTGGGCAAAGGCTCCAAGACCTTCCAAGAACTCTTTTCCCGCACCACCTTGAACTAGTCAGTCAGTAGCGAACAGTAATCATTTCACTAATGAACAAATTTTTTATTTTTTCAATTGTATTATTGGCAAATAATGATTTAAGGTGTGAATTCACTGGTAATTAGGAAGTGGTCAATGTATGAAGAATAGGAATAAAATCAACGCACGCATGGACAGAGTCGATGCACGCATAATGATTAATTTCCTATTCACAAAGATTATGAAACACATAGAGGGTAAAAATGGTTGTAAAGTAGGTTTCTGCCTACAATGTTAATTTGGGGGCGTGATAGTGCTCCCGCCAAGACGAGCCGAAAACAAAAAGCAGCACCCTCTAATAATAATAATAACTAGCTTATTACCCGGTAGCTTGGACCCTGTTCCCGATACCGGTGGGCTACTATTTTTTATATTTTTAAATGTTTTTATATTTCTTTTTATATTAATATTTAAAAATATAATTTATATGTATTTTAGTTGAATAAAGGAGATAATAATAATTATTGTTAATTTATCTAAAGTAATACATAGACACAGATTCAACACAGTGGTAGACATACAATAAACATCAATGGCTGTTTATATACTCGTATAAGTGTAAGGTTACAAAAGTATTAAATTTATAGACAAAAAAAGAAACCCTGCCTCTCAAACTAAGAGACCTGTATCTTGAGAGACAGTGGCCGAAACCCTAAAAGCGTAACACATAATCAATCTTAATCTGAATGATTTTGAAGGATAATGCTAATCCATTGCTTCATATGTTCAAAAAATTTGTTTGCTCAACAACGTAAATAACGCAATGAATGTTATTGAACTGTCAAATTGAAAGCCATTTCTACTGATAGTATGTTATACAATTACAATGCGTGCCACGAAAGAAGAGACTTGACACACCACGTGGTTTAACATGCGCAGTACACGATTTTAGGTATCTTTAGCGGTATGAGGTCTGAGTGTGGGACGAAACCGGACGTCATAGGGGCGGCGGAAAGAGCGGGGGAGGCGGGGTCAAGTCTCTTCTTACGTGGCACGCATTGTACCCCGCAAGGGCACCTAAGATAAGTAAGGTAAGCTCGAAGCGTTTCGACGTATTTTCGAACCCTCATTGCTTCGGCTATAAATAGCTAGGGAGCTCAAATAGGCGTGGCGACAGTATCAAATAATCAAAGATTTAATGATTTTAGGGGAAAGTACACATTAAAAGGATTTAAAACACTGATTTAGTTTTATTTAAAAACTTGAGATTAATCGGATTTTCACTAAAATAAAAGATGAAAATACGGCATTCGGCCATTTTGACTGAAACGCCAATCACAGCGCATGACGTCATGCCTATGTAAACATCACTTGCGTTTTGTTGACTACTACCTATTACGCATTTGGATCGATTTTTTATTAATTTAAGTGTAATTTATCCACTCCACTTGACTCTACAACACGAATCTATAACAACATGGTTTCGCCTTGCGAGCTTTAACCATTGAACTCTTATTATTTGCTTGTTTGGGACATATATAAACACCTTGTTGGGAGTGGTTATTGATGTGTTTTTACACTGAGGCACTGCACACCACTTTGGAATTCATTTTTATCAGATGAAATATGCAATGTTTGTTTTGTCAACACGCGCAGTCAGAGGAAAGGTAAACACTAAACGTAAAATGTGTCAAATGTGTCAGCTTGACACATTTGACGTTTAGTGTTTACCTAGGCGTGACATCAGACCCGACGCCATGACACTGCGAGCTGTTTTCGCGCGCTATTGAAAAAAATATTAGAAAAATGTCTTTAAACTTCGTTCAACTTTATTTTATAACCGAAATATAGGTTTTTTCGTAAATAGTAAATGTGTATGTACATTACGGAAGAGGATTTCAAAATCATTCGTCATCCCTATTGTAAGGATAAGATGTAGTTAGCAGACTTATACAATACGATACATTTTATTTAGATAGCTCCTGATACTTTGAATTTTATTAATACCTAAAACACGTCGATTTCGTCACTCACCAAGACGTCTAGGGCACTTCCCGACAGTTGAACGAACAAAAGAACAATATTAAGAAACCTTTTACTCTCCAATCCTCTTAGGGCTGATTTCACCAAAGTCAGATATCTTTTATTCGTGGAATAAAATTGACATCCGACAGTACTAGTATGGAAAACTGTCAAAAATTCAAAATTTATTCTCAAGATATGATTTTTATTCTAGGTAAAAAAGTTTGGTGGAGTGCGTCCTTAAAAGGAGGTAAAAGGGAAAATTTTACGAAAAAAAGAATAATTAATTTTCTCATACATTTTGTATTTATTGATTCTGAGGCGGTACGGAGTTCGCTGGTTCAGCAAATATAGGATTTTCTCTTCTCTCTTCTCTTTATTTTCTGTACTACTGTACAAATTGTGAAATGAATATTCATCTTCTACTTCCGAAGCATTCTCGCTTCTGTATTCTTGCTACTCGGTGTCGGTAACGGTCGACATGCGGCACGGGCCTCACGCTTGCAATGGCAGCGCCTGACCGAACGTTTCCGTTATCACCAGGAAACTATCCACTGTTTACATTCTAAGTGTTGTCGGTGCTTGAATTTGCATGTTTTGCGATATACAAACATTGCTCAAAGGACGACTATGTTGGGGTCGGCTTCCAGTCTAACCGGATTCAACTGAATACCAGTATTTTACGTGGAGCGACTGCCTATCTGACCTCAACAACCCAGTTACTGGGTAATACGATACCCTTTGGTAAGACTGGTTGTCAGACTATCGGGCTTTTGACTACCCGTAACGACTGTCAAAGATCCACGAATGACAGCCGGGACCAAAGGCTTAACGTGCTTTCCAAGGCAGGGAGGGGTCACAGTATGTAAAGACGGTCACCCATCCACAGACCTACCTCGCCTAGCGTAGCTTAACCTGATCGATCGACCTGTGCGGCTGTTATTATTTAGCCACAGGCCCCCTTCTACAATCTTACATGCTTCACATAGTAAATCACACCGAAACATCGCATAGATAAAACTTTTAAGTACCTACCCACCTAGCGTGAAACAGAAGGTGTATCGAATCGTTCAGAAACGCGATGTCGTGATGAGCCTCCTTCCTTCCTGCTTTACATTGTGTTTCTAAACTATCTACATAATTTATTGATGCATTTATCTTTGTAGGTACCTGCTTACTGCAATATACCTTCTAATATTTGAAGGAAATATTGTTTGGTTATAGGAAAACCCGTGAGTAAATTAAAGGTATAATGTTTATAGGTAATATATTATTGAAATACAAGATTTCGTTGACAGGTAATGTCATAGCGTCGTGAATTCGTGATACAATATGAAATGTGGTAAGAATTATGACGCCTCAGATGTTCGTGTCTTCGAAGTATGCATTCCAGTGCCGTTTTGTGGAAATAAACTACTATAACTATAAATTATTTTTAAAGAAAGCTAAGTATGGGTCAGAAAAGTTTCTGACTCTTCGTAGCTAACTGTTGTAAAAATTAATGAACCATCAGCAGGAAGGACTATGTTCTGTTCTGAATGTAAGCAAATGGATCAGAAAACGTACCCGTAGATGCACTTTTTAGTGCCACTAATTGAGTGTTTTGATTTGATCTATTTGAATACTTACACCCAACATTATATTTATTTTATTTTTATTGCTGAATGGGCGGAAAATGGAAAGCGATGGATGAGGTCTATGATGCAATGAGCGTGCCCAAAAGATGCCTAAGGAAGCTGATGGAACTCCCACGCATCGACGAAACACAGCAGGCTGCTCGACGCCCGACTCCGGTGGGAGGGTGGTCACAAACCAGGTGGGCGTTAGCCCTACCACCGCAAGGGAAGAACTGGCCAGTCAATTAAGGTGTTGTGTGTGACTGTCCAGGATGCGCCGACCGCTCGGTTCAGTTGAGTAACTGGCGGAACAAACTGCGCTACACGAGGAGGATTCTTCATGCATCCCTTTTGAAATCTCCTTAAGTTGTTTTTCATTGGACAGCATAATCAGCCGATAATGTTGCCACCGCTGGGACACAAGACTCCTCTCTGTAAGAGTGAGTGGGTTATAATCCACCACGCGGGCCCAGTGCGGGTTGGTAGATGTCACAGGTCTTCGAATTTTCGGTTCTAAAGAAATACCAGTTTCCTCACTATGTTTTCCTTAATCCTTCCTTTCATTGGATATCTTTGATTAATTTCATAACCGCAATTCTCGACAACAAAAAAAAAAGGAGCTGCTTCATACAAAAGTTCAATACCTACTTGACCAAAATGTATAAAACAGCTGTTTTTATTCGTTATTTCAGAGTTGGTCCCATACTGAAAGTTGTTCATATTCATGGGTAGAACACCCTGTAAAAATTTGGAATCGGTAAAAAAATCATCCTGTATGTTATTGTTAATACCTACATATACATATATTTTTTTTTTCAGGATGGGAAATCATCAAATGACCCCTCCTGCTCTGGGTAGAGCGGAAGGGAGTGTCAGACTCTTACTGACTAAAACCCACCCGTGTTCCTCCCTTAGCCCTTTATGTTCCGGGCCAGCGGTAAACCTTTCGGACAATCCCGCTGACCCGGCAGGCTTCGGCCCTTGCGGGCCCCTTCGTTTGATGCTGACATCTCTTTGAAGCGCGCGTGGAACACGTACGCACCGTCCGGCACGGGCCTGGTCCTGATCGGACGGTGAGCTACCCATTACTCTCCGCCCGCAGGCTCGCGCACAGATATTGAATTAATAAAAAAAAAACCTGCTAGCAAATTACTTGTTTTCCTGATCATAACTTAGAGCTATTTTACGCGACGTGACGGCAGTTTTTTTATGAAAAACATGCGGCTGGATTTGATAAAATAAGATCTTTTTATAGTCTAGCCTGAATCTATATCAAGTTGACTGACACATTATGCCAATTTGACATAATTATTCGCTATTTCATAACGTGCTATCCAACGCACGGAGTCTCGACTCGATACCGCACCCGGCAAGCCGTCAATCGATCCGTGCGCTGTTACCATTTAGTCATGAGTGTAATACATAATTTATGTAACAAAAATAAAGTAAAACGTTATCAAAGTATATTCAACTAAAAGCTATCGACTTTTTTGTCAGTTACCTAATGTTAGTAGTAATAGATAGGTACGGACGTACAAGAAAAAAAGATCGCGTTATATATGTCTTTCACTTATTGTTAGACTATTGAATGGTTGGTGTATTTTAGAGCGGCTACCGACATAATTATATAGCAGGTATACCTGTGTACCTGTGTACCTGTGTGCCTCGGAAAGTTACGTTACGTTAAGGCTCCTACACACTATGCTGGCGGGCATGCCGCCAATAAACCCGGCAGCATTCCCGGCGGGTATTATATAAGCAGTTTTATGTTTTATGGCAGTTTGAGTAATTTATGTGGCCTACCCAAATGTCCTTTCTTTGGTATTGTTCGTCGAATCGTTGAGCTCCTTAAGTCTTGAGTTGAGCTGCACGATTTCTGACAAATGCGTGCACTGACTGGACAGGTCCTCTCAATCTGTGTGGTTCTTTCCTCAAAAGACCATCTCAGACATCGACCTACATGGTCTTCATATAACCTGACCAAGATTATGTCTGGACTTTAAAAGAGACTATGACCTCTGAGTTTCTTTCGGCCTTTCTTCTCAGAGTAGTCAGATAGGAAACGCTGACCTCATCTAGTTTAAAAAATATATTATGATTGACGTGTAAAAGTGTTTGTGCAAACCTACTTACCAAAAAAAATACCTTAATCATTATCATTTATCACAAAGTGTACAACTACTAGCGTTCTACCCGACTGTCACAACTGAAACGATGCTCTGCGGCCGCCAGCGGCAAATTCCGGGCGGCATGATTACCTATGTCGGCGGCATACCCGCGCGGCAAAAACCCGCCGGCTGTACCGCATAGTGTGTACGAGCCTTAACGTTTGCTATTATTATCATTTCATATAATATTATGTTTACGCTAAACATTTTGAGAATTATGCGACGAATAATATTTTTTTGAGCTCTGTTTTACGATGGGATTGTCATAACTTTGAACGTTTAACAGTCTTCACCTTAATTTAATTAACGGCTGTTTAAACGGACATATCTGGCGTTTTAACTTCAAGCAATGTTTTCAAATAAACTCTAAAGCCGGGTATCCACTATGTTCGCGAACCTCTTGCGCTCCGCGCTCCTGCAACTGCTCCACATAGCATGCTCTAGGAGCGCGAACGTATCCACTATGTGGAGCAGTTGCAGGAGCGCGGAGCGCAAGAAGTCGCGAACATAGTGGATACCCGGCTTTAGGTTTGCCTTGTAATTCTTCAAACGCCACAGAAAAAATAATAACCTCAAAAAACATTTTGCATAATGAAATAATTACTCTCCCTACTTTTAAAAATATGTTATAAAAACGGCCTTATTCTTTTACGCTCATGCTACTTACAGAAAAAGATAATAATATAATACTAAACTGACAAACCAAACCCGGCCCGTTAATGTCACAGCGCTCGATAGATGGCGTTGTACCGTCCGGGCCAAATCCTGAATCTCGCTATGGTTTCGTTACACGTGACAGTACTAGGGTCTTAGGGAAGTGTAGAATCGGTACAACAAAACTTCGTCTAGTACTCAGCACTTCTTTGCCCGTGGTATGGGAGAAGAAGATGATGTCTTAGAAGAACAAACTTTTTAGATAAATCAGTCTTAAAAAATCCTGTAAAAGTCTGATTTTATTAAATATTATGAATATTTACGTGCGTGATCCTTAGCTTATTCTCTAACTTATAACTTATAAAGTTTATAATTGTGCGTGTTGATTTTAAGGTTAGAACTTAACGTAATAATTATTATATTCTTAATTAAATTTTTATTAGAAGTTTTTTTATAGGTTTTTAGTTTTTGAGTCGACTTGGCAGATTGTCGCGTAATTAAGAAGTAAGCAATATTTATTTTAGTTTCTTTTTATTATTTATATAAAAGCTTAGTTACCAACTACAGACTACTAACCCAAAATCATTGTAGATTTATTTATTTATGTTTTTGTGTGTGTGTGAAACAAAATATCGGCCAAATGCTCGCCACGGCTTCAGAGGCGTACCTCTATCCGATGGTCTTTATTTTCAATACGGTGACTTTTTTGTTTTTGTCTGATGTATTAAGAATCCGTGCATAAAATTCCCTCGCTAGAGTTTAGGTAAATTCATTGCAATACTATGTTTGTGTGCAACGTTCACGCACACACGCCTAAAAATCGAGCGTAGCGATCGTTTAAACAGTTTTGATCCTATATATTTTTTTATTCATAGAGGTACGGTTAAGAAATATAAGTCTGGAATATTTGTCTAACATAGTATTCGTTTAGTATAATTACCAAAATCAACATAAAAATGGTACAATTTGTTGTTAGATCCATTTAAGTACATTAAGACATTCAATAACATTGAGGTAAGCGTTTTACATAAATATCTACGAGTAGTATGCATATTTAGGTAATTCAATGTTTTCCTTCATCGATGTCAATGATGACTAAGATAAACTTATTTCAAACAAATTGAAAAAGGCTTCTTGGGACTGGGCCCGTACCTATTTGAAAAAAATAAAATAGGAAGATTGGAATTGGATTGGGATAAAAAATATAGTTTTGGAAAATGCAAAACAACTAAATTTGAATATTAAGTCTATACCTGTGAAATTGCTGTTTTATTTTACTGGCCGCGAACCATGGAATTAGGAAGTCCAAGTCAAACTGTAACTACTAACATTTACAGTTCGAAGTGGCAGTTTAATAAAACGACAATTTCATAGGTATCGAGTATTCGTGGTGTTTTTATAATATATTACAATGGAGGTTATTGTACTTATCATTATGCACAACTTTTACTATGAGACCACACCTAAAATCGCAAAAACAAAAATCAGCTGTTCCCTACATTTTGACGAGTTATTCGAACATAAATATAAGACAAAGGTGATGCCATGCCTAGATCAAGCTGATATGAGTTTTAACAACTCATGTCAACTTTACCATAGAACATAACACTAGTAATTACTGTATTTTCAGAACTTCCATTGTCATCGATTTCCTAAAATTACCAGCATTTAAAAATAAGAATGTAGGTACTCGTAAATACTTCTTTATGCAATTCTAGCGTTGATCGAAAGTAAAAGCTTACATATTCTTGAGACGAAGTCGTAGCGATTTGATTCGAATTACGTTCTGTTAGAATTTGTCTGATACGTGCCAGTCCCACGTTTTGTCGTTTTTTTTTGCGGTGCACTGGTATTGCGATTCTTTCTATCGACCCATGATCTACAACAAATTTGTATATATTAATATACAAATTTGTTGTAGATCATGGGATAATACCAGTAACTTATGGGCAGTGTAGGGCTTAATCACTAAAATTCTCCATCGATTGATTAGTCAAACTAAATGTTTTGAACCATTAAAAAAATACGTGTGTGGTCGGAGGGCCTCCGTCAGGAACGCGGTTCCTTTTCACGTATGATTTAAATAAAACAAAATTTTCACAGCCGCCATCTTGGATTTACGTTTTAACGTCACTATCGGTTTTAAAACCCTCAAAAACCATGAAAAAAACGACGACGACGACTAATTTTTTTTTCTGTAAACCATTAAAAATAATATGCAGCCATGGCATCTATCGGAACTCCGAGCAACGACAAGCTCAACACGTCATACTTATAGCCACATTATGGATATTGATAACATAAGCATGTCGGTGACACGAACGAATAAGATTTCCCTCTACCAAAACATTTGAAATTTTTTGCGGCTGCCATATTGGATTTTCATTTTGGCTCTACTATCGGCGTTAGCATCTATGAAAATAACACCCATGATCAAAAACTTGAACATTTTCGCAGTCGCCATCTTGGATTTACATTTTGACTTCAGTAACTTTAAAGAACTTTGTTCCAAAAAAATACTTCTCTTACTGCTACAACAGCATGTCTGTGCGGGCATGTCGGTGACATGAACTTATAAGTTTTTACCCTTAACGCGCATAAAGAAGTTTTCACTTAAAAAAAATCGATGAAATATACAGTCTATATATAACTAGCGGACGCTGTAGGCAGACGTTGGCCCGCGACAATAGCTAAGAACATCCGCTCCTTTTTTTTTTTTTTGATCCGGGGTGGAAAATCCTCATGGATGTCCGCCGATCTGGGGCGGGCGGCGGGGTCTGTCAGACTCTTACTGACTAAAAACCACCCCGGTGTTCCATCTCACACCTACGCCGGGGGTCGCGGGAACGTACGATCCTTCCGCAACCCCCGGCTGGTGCCGGCCCGCCTCTGCGGGCCCCGTCTGGTCAGGGGGGGGAGTGAGGTGTTTGACTCCCCCCGCGACGTCTAAGAGGGGCGCGTGTGGAACACATCGCGCCGCCACCTCGGGTCCTGATGTGTGGGGGGCGACGGACGTCCCCGAGTCCGTCGCCCCTGGACCCGTTTAGGGGGGCTGGAAGAGGGCGTTGTCCGCCCTCCGCCGACGCCCGGTGCGCCTGCTGCGGGCAGGGTGAGTGGACGAGATCTCCCTCTCCCTTTCCGCAGCCTCCTTCCGCGAGACGACCGTTTCGCAGAAGGAAACCACCGCGTCCCAGGACTCCTCGCTGTCGACCATCGACTCGACCACTCACTGCCTACTTCTGAGATGAGGGCACGGCGCGGCTCCTCCCAAGCGGCACACTCTGCCAGCGTATGCCACGCCGTGTCCTCCCGGCAGTCGACGCAGTGGTGACACCGGGCGTCCGGCTCCCTGTTAATGCGACACAGGTACTTCCCGAAGCAACCATGCCCCAAGAGCACCTGCGTCACTCGAAACGACAGTGTGTGTTTAACTACTATTGTAAACGGACGTACCGATCGCGCGCGCGTGCTCTAGTTAAGAGTATTTTGCAGACGCATCATAACACCGTCGTCGCGGTGTACGTCGACCTATCGGGGTCACCGCGATGACCCAGTTACAAGTGCGGAAATCATCATGAAGTGTTTATTATAATTGTTTAGGTGTCACGCTCGCCTTAAACTAAATAATGGCTGCAAAACAGTCTATAAAAATAAAAACTGATCTGGAAAAGCAGTTGTACGACTGTTACATCCAGGAGAAAACGGACAGAGAAAATCTGCAACAAATGGTACGACAACTGAACGGCCACATACAAAGCTTACAGGAACAGGTACAAGATCTTCAAAGTCAGTTAAAATGCTTAAGGGCACAAGAAATAGAAGAACCCACATCTGTGGGTTCTTCTATTTCTTGTGCCCTTAAGCACACCTGTTTATCTAAACAGGTCAGTGAGACCATAACACCTGCTCAGCCTACTAAAAGTGACGTTGAGTACTGCACGGACGAGGATGAACTCGCCAAAGAGACTGAGTGGATTAGGGCTAAAAATAGGAAGAAAAGGAAGTTGAACACCTCCCTTACTCCACCATCACTACAACAAGCTAGCACTAGCGCTCAACAGCAGCAACTCAACAAAAAAGAGAACGCCAGCTTTAAAAAAATTCTGGCACCGCCTCCAATCGTAGTGGACGGTGTTAAGAATTACCAAACATTCTACGACTTTTTGACAGAATCTCAGTCAGTAGAAACTTTTACCGCCAAAATGTTAAGCGGTAATAGTGTCAAAATAAACGCCAAAACTGAAGAATCCTACAGAGTGATTTCTCGACGCTTAACGGAAAAAAACTGTTTGTGGCACTCATATGAGGATAAGCAGACCAGGCCAATAAGAGTAGTGGCGAAAAAATTGCATTCTTCTTGCCTACCGGATCGGATTAAAGATGACTTAATGTCGCAAGGATTCCAGATAGAAAATGCAATTAACAAGCTAAGCTGGAAAACCAAAGAACCGCTGAACATGTTCATATTATCATTTAAGAATGACGAAGATGTAAGTAAAATATACGGCATTAAATATATCCTAGGGTGTAAAGTTGAAATAACCCCGCTTAAAACATCAAAAATAATACCGCAGTGTAAGAGATGCCAGGCTTACGGTCATACCCAAAGGTATTGCTCAAAAGAGCCAAGATGTGTTAAATGTACAGGTAAACACCTCACAGCTGAATGCAACAAACCTGCAGAAGAAAAACCTAAGTGTGTCCACTGTGGCTTACCTCACCCAGCCAACTACAGAGGGTGTTTAGTTGCCAAGGAGATGCAAATGATGAAGAACAAAACCTCCAAAAATAAGTCACCAAATAACCTTGTTGTTAAGCAAACTGTTAGAAATAACGACAAACAGACAACAAAACAAAGTGCACAGTTTACACAGACAACCGCGAAAACTGCACACACATCTAAAAGTGTCTCATATGCACAAGCAGTAAAACCAAGCACACAACCACCAAGTTTGGAGGACAAGCTCAACCAGATCTTGAAGTGCCTATCATCATTTGACAAGCGACTAGAAAAAATAGAATCAAGTACAATCAATCATGAATAACACATTAAAAATAATGGCGTGGAATTCCAACGGACTGCTGCAACACCAACATGAGTTGCAAGTAGTTCTAGACACAGAAAATATTGATGTGTGTTTGATCTCTGAAACGCATTTCACTAAACAGTCTTTTGTAAAGTTTAGAGGCTATAAGGTTTATCACTCGCTGCACCCTAACAACACGGCCCGAGGGGGTAGCGCTGTTATTATTAGAGAAAATATCTGCCATTATGAACAGTGTAAATACGAGGAGCCAGACACGCAAGCTGTGGCGATATCAGTGAAAACAAATAAATTTCATGTTACAGTAGCGGCTGTATACTGTCCTCCAAGACACACGATAAACAAAGAACAATATGTACACTTCTTCAGACTCCTTGGGCAGAGATTTATATTAGGCGGTGACTTTAATGCTAAGAACACTCACTGGGGATCGAGATTAACTTCAACTAAGGGAAGACAGCTTCTAAGTGCAGTGAAAGACATGCGTTGTGAGGTCATAAGTACTGGAAAACCTACTTACTGGCCGACTGACCCACAGAAACTACCAGACCTTATCGACTTTTTCATCGTCAAAAACATATCAACAAATTATCTGAGTGTGAAAGAGGGGTACCACATGAACTCTGATCACTCTCCGATATTATTACAATTGAGTCACAAAATATTACTAAGAGAAAACCACCTGACATTAGTCAATATGTTTACAGATTGGGAAAGTTTTAGCATAGATCTGCAAAATATTATTGACCTAAAAACTTCATTAAAAAGCAAAGATCAGCTCGATTTTGAAGTAAACAAGTTCAGCAACAATATCCAACAATGTGCATGGAACAACACACCACAAGTTATAAAGAAATTTAAAGGAAATACCTACCCAAAGGAAATAATAGACCTATTACATGAAAAAAGGACTCAAAGAAAAAGATGGCAACAAACTAGATTCCCGCAAGATAAAACTATATTGAATAACCTTACGAAAAGACTGAAGAGAAAAATACAAACTTTTCAAGATGAGGCTTTCAATACTAACCTACGTCAGTTAAGCAGCGACCATACAACGCAATACTCTCTTTGGAAAGCGACAAAGACTCTCAAAAGGCCAATTACACCAATTCCCCCTATCAGAGATGGTAACGGAAAGTGGGCCATAAGCAATGAGCAAAAAGCTCTAAGATTTGCTCATCACTTAGAAGATACCTTTCAGCCAAATGACAGGTCTATAGACAACCTGCAGTTCACTAATATTCTGCAAGATCAAAGAATTAAGCTTGTGATCCCAAAAGAAGTTGCAAGGGAAATTCAAAACATTAGCCTAAAAAAGTCGCCAGGGTATGACCTTATTACGGGAGAAATCCTAAAACATCTCCCGCGTAAAGCCATCGTTAAGCTTACTAGGCTCATCAATGCTGCATTTGTGCTAAAGCATGTTCCTGAGCCATGGAAAGTTGCTGAGGTGATTATGATTGCAAAGCCCGGTAAACCACCTCACGAAGCATCATCATACAGGCCCATTTCCCTGTTGCCTATAATATCAAAGCTGTTTGAAAAATTGTTTTTAAAACGCCTAAAACCTGTAATAAACGAGAGAAATCTGATCCCTGACCATCAGTTTGGTTTCAGAGAGAAACACTCAACAATAGACCAAGTACATAGAATTACCAACATCATTGAGAGAACACTTGAAGATAAAAAAAGTCTGCTCCACCGTATTTTTAGACGTGGCACAAGCTTTTGATAGAGTTTGGCATAAGGGTTTGATATATAAGCTAAGACTAATGCTGCCCAATGATTTTGCCGATATCCTGCAATCATACATTACAGATAGAATGTTTCGAGTAAGGCACGAGGATGCCTTTTCCGAATTAAAAATTATTAAAGCTGGCGTACCTCAAGGTAGTGTGCTGGGTCCAGTCCTCTATCTGCTGTACACGCATGATATACCAGAGCTGGAAAATAATACTATTGCAACCTTTGCGGACGATACTGCTATTATGGCGACAGGGTCATGCCATACGGAAGCAATCAAAAAGGTACAAATCGCTGTAAATAAAGTTCATGACTGGGCACAAAAATGGAGAATTAAATTAAATGAATCGAAGTCACTTCACATTGACTTCACCAACATGAATTGTGATTACCACCCAATCTTCATAAATGGTCAACAAGTGCCATACGCAAATACAGCCAAATACCTTGGCATAACGCTTGACGCAAAACTGCGTTGGAAAGAGCACGTCAAAAAGAAAAGACAGGAACTAGAAATGCGCTTTAAAAACATGTATTGGTTGATTGGACGGGATTCCTGCCTATCGATACATAATAAAATCCTATTATATAAGCATATCCTTATGCCAATATGGACATATGGCATCCAATTATGGGGCTGTACTAAGCCGACCAACATCAAAATCATACAAACATTCCAGAATAAGGTACTCAGGAGTATTGTTAAATGCGCCCTGGTATATAAGAAATGACGACCTCCATCGTGACCTAAAAATGGAGCCCGTCACCAACATAATCCAAAAATTTGCTGAGGCCCATGAACACCGACTCCACCGACATGTGAACATCGAGGCAATTCAGCTGTTAGACCAAACAAATATAGTGCGAAGACTAAAACGGACAAAACCTTTTGAGTTAGTGTAGTGTAAAAAGTGTAGAAATAATAGTGCTAATGACACACATAATAACACATGAACAAAGTGTTTACATCATCATATCAGACTCTAAGAAAGTGGAACGGACTTGTGTAAAGTACAATAAACACTATTCTAAGTTTTAAAATAATTATCATGTAAAAAATTAAGTTAGATTAAAATTGCTTATTAGTCTTATAGGCTAGATTGTAATTAATTATTAAGAACCTGGTTCTTTTTAATAAAGGATAAAAAAAAAAAAAAAAAAACTCGAAACGACAGGGAGCCGTGCCTCCTCCCGAGCCAGCGCTCGAGTACTGGCCGGACCGCCTCGATGGTACCGAGGCCGGCGGTAGGGCGCGAAAGCCTGTCCCGCCATTCCGCCACCAGGACCTCGCGAAGCTGAGACCGACGCAGCTCCATGTGGCGCTGCGTCAGCCCCTCGCCTCGCGCCCGCGCTTCCTCGCGCCACCGGTACAGTGATGCGAGTACTTTCGCCTCCAGGTCCCAGGGCGGGGATCCGGCCAGTACACAAGCCGCCTCGTAGGAGATCGTGCGATACCCCCGGACGACTCTGAAGAACATCCGCTCCTAAGACAACCCACTGACCAACCATCCAAGTGACACAATAAGAATTAAAAAAAAAATACATCTAAATCAGTCAAGCCATTTAGGATGAGAAGAATTACGAACACAAGCACACCGCTATTTTATATAATATAAAAATCAGGCATGCACAATTTTAATGTTGTTCAAAAACAAGCAAAGTACTGAAAATAAAATAAATACTAAACGGATCAAAAAGTGGTAGTCGGTGTACCATTTCTGGAATATGTTTACGGAGAACACGTGCGCGCCTGCGATACAAAGTGATACGTCCTCACGCTGCACGCTGCCTGGGAAGGCCCGGTTGCTACTGACGGGATCGATTTTGCGCGGTCGATAATATAGTTCACTTTGCCATTTATTTACGAAGTTAAGTTATTGTTTATTTATAAAATAAAATTTTGATTCTATTAAATGGTTATCTTAACTTTAATATGTAATTTTTTTATTTTCTGAAAAGTGTTTCAAAGTATTAGAAAAAAATACTTATTTGTCAGGAAGTTTTTAGAATATTACGTTATTTCAACATTTTTTTTCTGCTATATTTTGTATGAAAATTGAGAAAAGTAGTTCCACCACATGCAAGTACACCATATAATGATGTTAAAGATAATTTTTAATTTTCAAAATCATAAGTAGTTTCTTATAACCAAACGATCAAACGTCAGTCTCGCGTCATTTTTCGGAAAACTTGTTGCGAAGATTAGTGATTTTCCACGAATAATTAGTTTATTTGAAAAATCCCTTTCCTCCACATGCAAGACAAAGAACTCGTCTTGTCAAAGCATAAATAATTTTGTTTAAATTCTATTGCCCTTTCTCGCAACGAATGAACAAAATTGATCAAAATTAGTCGATTTTGTGCCAGGCCCCTTAAGAGTTCTACACAAAACGCGAAGACATCCAAACACAGTACACACTTAGGTAAGCACCGATCTAGGCTAAGCATACGAGCTAATTATGTATTCTACAAGTCCCTACGTAATGTCTATAAAAATATATAACAACGTACCTGACTTATTAAAGAAAGAAGAAAATTTTAATAAGTTTATAAAAATATTTAAAAAATTACTGAAAAATAAATATTATTCCTTGAATGAATATTTAAATGATAAATATGAATAAAACAAAAAAGTATTAAAATAAATGATAATCACGCAATTTATAAGAATGTTTAAATATATTAAAGATACGGTAATTATTACTAAATAATATAATACCTAATTAATTATATAAAACAAAAATAATAATTAAATATCTTTTAAAACAGGGTTTCCTCTCTCCTACTTTTTCTGTGCCCTACAGGGTCCATAATGATCTAAATTATATAGCCACCTTTTTTTTTACCTCACTAAAACCTCCCCGGTGATCACCATCAGCACATAGGGGTGGTCCCTGTTCCTCTTAAAAGACCTTATTCCGGAACCCCCCCGTGCAACGCCTGTAAGGCACATCCCTGGGGAGACTGTAGAGGGGCCTCCTCTAAGAAATTATATAGCCACCTAGGTACACATTATGGTAAAGCCACAAAGTTATTGAGTATATTATAATGGTGTACTTTTTAGTCTGCGCTAAATAAATGTATTTTCTTTATTTCCTTTTACTACAGGTACAGTTTCTGCCTACCCCTATAGATGATTTCTCGGTATAAAACAAAACGTACCCTAGAGTCTCCGCTTGACGGGCCGCCTGTATCCCGTTTTTTTTAAATTTCAAATTGAACGTGCACGCTTCTGATTGTACAGACGCCAGCACATCAAGCTACTACTAATCTGTCAAATTTTTTTAATAGATTTTCAACTTTATCGCTAAAGCATAAGGTTCAAAGTTGATTGGAAATATTTGACAGTTTCGGGTAGCTTGATGTGCTGGCGTCTGTACATACATTCGTGTTAACTAAGGGTAACTCGCAACGCGTTAGACTTTAGAGGGTGATCCCGCACCTGGCTACCTTACACCCTAAGCTTCCACCGCACCGTTAGATTTTGATTATGCGATCGCCTGGGAGGCGATAATTAGTATTACAATTAGGTCAATTTCTGGGAAGGGTATTTTTAAGGGGTATCGTATTACCCAGTAACTGGGTTGTGGATGTCAGATAGGCAGTCGCTCTATGTAAAATACCGGTAAATCAGTTGCATCCGGTTAGACTGGAATCCAATCCTAACATAGGTGGGAAATGACTAAGCACATGATGACTCTCTGAGTTACAGTTATCAATACTAATATTATAAATTCGAAAGTAACTCTGTCTGTCTGTATGTTACCTTTTCACGCCTTAACCACTGAACGGATTTCGATTAAATTTGGCAGAGAGATAGATTGCATCCCGGGGAAGGACGCAGGATAGTTTTATTCCGATATTCCCACGGGATCGGCACTTATGCACGTGAAACCGCGGGACGCTGCTAGTTTTTTTTATGAAAGTTTTCAGTAAGGTCGTTTCAGAAGGTGTACGTAATATACTATATTTAAGGTTAATTTATGAACGAATCACAGTTTCTCTTAAAAAATATTTCGAATTTTGAAAGGTAGAATGCTTGTCCGTTTTTTCGTTTAAATATTCTTTAATTTCAGTAAGTTAATAAGTTTTAAAACAAATTATATTTTTACTTATAAATTACTTAGCCTCTTACGCGATCAGCTAAACTTCTATCCTAATAATAAATCTCAAGATTTTGTTTGTTTGAACGTGCTAATCTCTGGAACTACTGGAGTGATTTGCAAAAAATCTTTTGCATTTGATAGCCCAACTCTTGAGGAAGGTAATATTATACGTAACATCACGCGAAGACCCTTAGGAGGCGAGCAAAAACAAAAAGCTCAGAATGAACGCTGAGAAAAAACGAATAATAACGCGGGAAGGCGATGCGATGCGATGCGATGCGATTTTACGCGGACGAATTCGCGGACAGAGGCTAGTTAGTAATAAACGGTAATAAAATGAGATTAGTTTCTAGGTTTAATTAATTAAGCAACAATCTCTTCCATTTCAGGTTTAAATCAAGCACAAAAATTCGGCCAAGTGCGAGTCAGACTCGCACACGAAGGGTTCCGTACCACAAGGCATAAAACGCCGAAAAAAACGTATATTTTATACCCCATTAAATTTTAACTTCATTTTATTATTTTTTGTTACAGGGGCAACAGAAATACATCATCTATGAAAATTACAACTGTCTAGCTATCACGGATCATGATATACAGCCTGGTGACAGACAGACAGACAGACGGACAGTGGAGTCTTAGTAATAGGGCTCCGTTTTTACTCTTTGGGTACGGAACCCTAATCAAAAACAAATTTAGATCACAATCTGTCCTAAAAACATCAAATGTCAAAACCTAGTGATATTGAATGAAAGAACATAATTAACAACATACAAGAACTACAACAATACAATACAACAAAAGAAAACCGTCGCCCGTACTACAAATAGAAAACCCATCCGAGCAAGAAAGACACAGCACCACAAAACACATGCGCTAGACAGAGATAGATATAGTTTGTCAGTGACGCGTTCGAGAGTGAAAGTGCAATTGACTCAAGCGCATGTAGAAAGCCTAAAATAGTTTAATTTCCTTTTTTTTCCTTTTTTTTTTGGCTGCACAATAGGAAGAATGATTTGGTTATTTTAGTTTATTTATCGAAAACGAAAGTTATATTACGTCGTCGGTTGAAACAGTTTTAAGTAATATTTTGGCGTAATTCACAAGCTATTTAAAGAACTCTTTGACGTGAATTGTGACGTGCAGTCAGGAATTTGAAAGGGGCTAGTGGTTAAATAATAACAGCGGTTTGGGTCGCGTTAAACTACGTTTGCCGAAGTTCGCGGATGGGTGACGATCCATTACATATCGAGACCCCTCCGTGTTTCGGGAAACAGGTTAAGCTGTTACTCTGTCAGTTAGTCATTCGTTCATTAATTGACAGTCGTTACGGGTATTCAGAAGCCCAAAAGTCTGACAACAAGTATTAGCAAGAGGTATCGGGCCACAGTAACTGGGTTGTGGAGATCATAATTGGAATCGCTCCATGTGAAATACATGCATCCGGTTAGACTGGAAGCCGACCCCAACAACGTTGGGAAAAGACTAGAAAAGAAAGGGAAAATAAGATATTTCATTTGGGACATACAAGAAATACAAATATTAAAAAGGAACATTTAAAACTAACAAAGTTACCTACATTAAAAACTACCAAAAAGAAAAAACAAACAAAAAGGCCAAAAAGACTCATATCTCGGCAAAATACTGCGATATAGCGATTAGGTAGATTGAGTCCACAATACGGGAGAAATTCCTAGTGTGGGGCAATGTTGTTTAAAAAAAAAAGAAAAAAATAGGAATTTGGTATTTTGTCCAGCAGAGGAAGTTACAAAATAGAATGTAATATACCTTTAATACTTTCCTGCTTTGGCGAATTCGAATTTCGGAAATATTATAATAGATGAGGGATGTTTCTGCGTTAGGTAGGATTCGATTTCCTTTGACAAATAATATAGGTGTTTTCGACAGCTTCAGTATGTTTGCAGACCCCCAATATCTTACAGTCTGTCAGTTTCATACAAACGAATACGTGCGAATTTGATTTTTATTAGCTACTAGATTTGTCGCACTGACAGGTGTCAGGGACGCGTTCTGTCGACGGCCGGACGGTAATATTAAATGACAGGGTCTCACACACTTTCAAGAGTAGAAGAAGTCCAATGGATAGATTGTGTGAAATATGATTCGGCTAAAAATGGGATGACTTCTAAGATGACGGGTCATAGAGATGAAAGGTAGTAGAATATACTGTAACAACCCAAATAAACCAACCCGCACGAGGCCCGCGTAGTAGATAACAGCCCACTCCCTTCCGTAGAGAGGAGGCCTTAGGATCCCACATCACCAAAAATGACGAACTTCCATACAAACTTTGATTAATTAAACGCCTTTTTTTGAAGATCGGAAATCATCAAAATCAATCTAATTAAACCCCTTTAGGGTATGAATTTAAAAAAAAACACTGGCACTCCGGTAGTGCCGACAGAAGTGAAAACTTGAACAATTACGAGTGTATTTTGTGAATCGTCTTATAAACAAAACACGCGTGTTAAGGTGTGTTCCTTATTTTATAGGGTTTTTTGCAAATCAGGTATGATGACCAAAGTGACTGGTTTATTCTTCTCGTGAAGGGAATTTATTCAGATTTGCTCGTCGTCAGTTATATATCCGTGGTTCAGCGCCATCTCGTCGTTGTTGGATGAACTACGTAGTTAGTACGCGAGGCCCTCGTAGTTCTTCCCGATGTGCATAGATGGCGCTGTCTTACGTTTTACGTCTTACGAATTTTCGATCAGGGTCACGTGACCTGACGCGAATTTAGAAGTTTTTACCCATTCCAAAAAAAGTACACAGCGCCGCTAAAGAAGTTTTCACTTCAAAAATCCTTCCTTCGTTCTATCTTCGTCATTTATGGACCCAGCGGTTTATGATTTTGATTAGGTAGATATCAAAACGACCATATATTAAACACTAAATTTCGCAACAGGTAAAATATGTAGTACACAAAATGTCTGACGGTGTAAGCTTAAACAACGATCCAATTGAAAAACCTTCCGCATAAATAATGTTGTTTTTTCAGCCAAAATAATAAAACTCTCTCTCTCTCTCTCTAAGTTCTGAGCCTAAAACATCGCCGGGAGGGTTCAGAGTTCATAATTTAAATGTACATACAAAAATTGGTGAGTTTATTATTTATTTGTTAATTATGAACTGTTTAATAAGACTTCTAGAAATACAGACGGGCGTATTACTTCAATATCTCAGTGGCTACATAATAACAGCCACACGGTCGAGTGAAGGTTAACCCTTAACCACCTACCACCCGTCTACCAGACGGAAGCTACTTTAAAATCACAAATATTTTTATGCCCTTACACTGTATAATCCCGCGCGTTCAAGTACCTTCTCCCCGCGTCCCTCAGTGTCGTGCATGCGCTCGTCGACGTTGGAAGTGTGCTTGATTACCTGTGGTGAGTAAAAAACTATCGCCGAGTGTCTCGGAGACGGGTGGTAGGTGGTTGCGTGACTAAACTCAAGTGTTCCTTTTTTTACTTTTTCAATGAAATATGGCTTTACGAAACAAGGATATTGAGAATTTGTTAGATAATGAGTTGTCAGATGAAGGGGATCTGCCTAACGATGAATGCAGTGAAGACGAAAGTAATATTGGCGAACAGGAAGTAGTAGAGGAAGAATGCGGATCGGATTCAGAAATTGATGGTGAGGAAGATCTGACGTCATCGGATGAATCATCAGCTATGCTGAAGAAAGGTTAGCTGTTCGCAAGACATGTTCTACTTGTGACCCAAACAAGAAACGCAGAACCCAATATATTTGTTTCGAGTGTAAGGCACCCATATGCCTCGAATGCTCTAATAAAATGTGCAGTAATTGCCGTGAAAAAAATGTAAAGTTTATGGTCTGCAATTTTGTTGATTGAGTTGTTCTAGAACGTAACTAAAAATTTTCTTGTCTTTGTTGATTATTGAATAATTGAAAATTAGTACTAAATAAGCATTATATTTTTGTATTTTTTTTTATGGATCTCATTATCCAAAGACTGTATTTTTGTAGCAACAAACGTAAGTTGGTTTTTGTTATTTAGTTTATGGAAAACGTAGTCGTTTTTATTTTGTGTTTTTTATTATAATACATAGTTTCTAACATAATTAACATGTTTTTTATTTATCAAAACCTCTAAGTTATAAATATTATACATGGCGAGGGTAATTTGACACACACGTCTCTAAGACGGGTGGTAGGTGGTTATGTTACAAAAATAGGAGGTAGGTAGTTAAGGGTTAAGCTACGCTTGCCAAGGTTAGTCCGTGGATGGGTGACCATCCATTAAATATCGAGACTATTCCGTGCTTCGGAAAGTACGTTTGACTGTTGGTTCCGGCTCTCATTTGTAAATCTTTGACAGTCTTTGGCTTCCCTGGCACCTCATTAACGGCATAACTATGTAAATGTCTAAACTGCTCTCAAATTACGATGTTTATTTTTTATATATTTTTTAATATAAGTACTTCTTTGATATAAACTTTTTATTACTTGACATTATATACAGACAATTCTAATTTTTCACCTCTTTATTAGTGATTGTAATGGCAATCATATCACTTCGTTTTAGTAGATTTTTATATTTTATTTATCCTTTTGATAGATTCTTATTTTGTAAATGTGAGGACTTTGTAGGTCTTGTAGACTTTAGATCTGTAGACCATTTTTTAATTTATCAAGTACCTGCAGTGCGATTCTGTAACCATCTCACCGTGAAAACTTAGGTGAAGTGAGCGTGGTGTGAGCTGTAAATAGTGTCAATTCCTAGCAAAAACAAATTCACTTCACCTAAGTTTTCACGGTGAGATTTTTACAGAATCGACCGGCTGATAATTGTTGACAGGCCTACGCTGTCCTCCCATACCTACTGTAATTTGAAATCATTGTAAAAGCCAATTATTTTTAAAAAGAGTAACCGTGGAGTTTGTTGCCGGTTCTTCTCCAATGGAAACGACCAATTGGAACCGTGCACCTAGCTTCTGACGTTTCATAAGTGCTCATGTAGGTTTATGTGAAATAAAATATTTTGATTTTGAGTCGTTACAAGTAGTCAGGAGCCCGAAAGTCTAACAACCAGGGTATACCAAGGGTATTGTGTTACCCAGTTAGGTAGGTACTAGGTTGTGGAGGATAGGTAGTCGGTCCATGTGAAGTAACTGCAAGCCGACCCCAGCGTATGCTCAGCGGGATTATCCGAAAGGGTTACCGCTGGCCCGGAACGTAAAGGGCTAAGGAAGGAACACGGGTGGGTTTTAGTCAGTAAGAGTCTGACACTCCCTTCCGCTCCACCCAGAGCGGGAGGGGTCATTTGATGATTTCCCATCCTGAAAAAAAAATACCCCAGCGTATGTAGATGGGAAAGGGCTAGGCAGATGGTGATGAATTTGAATTGAAATTTTCTTTAGGTGCGTTGGGCATTTTTTGAGATGGGAAAAAACCATTGAACTCGCGACACTGTTACCGTAACCGACCCCGCGCTACATTCGGCTGTCCTCGGGATGTACTCGGTTTTAATGTATATCCGATATGTCAGTGAGTGACGGCAAAGTATTCTGTTTGTGTTTTGTTTATAAGACGATTAAAAAAATACACACGTGTTGTTCAAGTTTTTACTTCTGTCGGCGCTCCCGGAGTGCCGCTGTTTTTTTTTACTACAGATACTGGTGGCTGGTGGTGTTCCATAAATACATTATAATATTTGTAACTATCCCTCGAGACAAAACACATTGAATAGTCCCAGAAGTACAATACGTACCTAATATATCATGTTTACACAAACTGAGGGCTTAGACAAACACGATACACAAATATAAACAAAGGTTCTTGTATAACAAACAATGATATCTACGGAAATTTTAGGACAGAATGTTTAGTCTTGTTTTATGTTTATTTAACCAGATAGGGACCTGAATAAATACAACAAACATAAATAACATGGTTCGAGGTAGCGCGGGAAAACAGCTGGAAGGATTTGGTGGAGGCCTTTGCCCAGTAGTGGGACAGTACAGGCAAACAAAAAAAAAAAATAACCTCACGTATTGTTCGCATGGCGGTAAGCAGATTTTTTTTTTTTATTTGAATTGGGTTTGCCCTTGACTCTAGTCTAGGTCAGAGATGACAGAGACAAAGTCTACGATGGAGTGAGCTTACCCAGAAGAAGCCTGTTCACTCTTACTTTGAAGAGATTCGGGTTGTATGCACTCGGAAACACAAACGCAAGTAGAGAGATCCACTCTTTTGCTGTGCGCATTATAAAGGACATTTGAAAACACTTAGTGCGAATTGGTAGAATAGCAACTAGGCAGGGATGGTAACTGGCAGTGCGTCTGGATGTCTGAAGGTAGAAGGGGGCTAGCGGAATGAGGTCGTGGAGTTCTTGGGCACAATTACCGAAGTACAATCTGTAGAAGACCGACAAGCAGGCAACCTAAGCTTGGCATCCACCAGTTTTACGTCGCCAATGAGCCTCTTAGCTCTGCGTTCCACCGAGTCAAGCGCGGCAAGTTGGTATTTCGCTGAGCCATCCCAAAGGTGGCTGCAATACTCCATGTAGGATCGGACTTGTGCTTTGTAAAGGGTTAAAAGCTGTCCAGGCGTAAAGTATCGCTTCACCCTATTAACGATGCCCAGCTTCTTGGTCGCAGTTTGGGCTTAAATTACAGAACGCCACCCGCTACGATCCTAACATACTGCTTTGGCCTCGTTTACTTGTATACGTCTGGTCATACACGCACGCTGGTTGCGGGCATCACGCACCTGACCCTTCTCGAGAACATCACCAATAAGGTCACTATAATATGTCCTCTTAACCGGCGGCGTTTCCACTCACATCTATATAAATATTTTGGCAAAAATATTGCTTATTAAGGGAAAGATTGACTCAAATTTGGATGGCATTCTTCAAGAATCGGTTTCGGCTTCCTGTGATGAGAAAACTCACTATTCGGTTTATTCGATAAAAGTTCCTTCGGACGATGTCTAGATTTAAAGTCTATTCAAATTTATGTTTCAAATTAATAGTATTTCACGTTAAATAACAGTAACAGTATGAAACGATATGAGTTCTGCTGGGTAATTGCGTAACACACTTACAATAGCAATGGATTTCATTTTTACATTGCAACAACATTCATTGCTCTATTCACGTTGTTGAGCAGAAATTTGTTTCGAACATATGAAGCAATAGATTAGCAAGTGCAGCCGGTCGATTCTGTAAAAATCTCACCGTGAAAATTTAGGTGATGTGAGTTTGTTTTTGCTAGGAATTGACACTATTGACAGCTCACTCCACTGTATAATGTCAATCCTTATCGTCAAGCGGAATGACAACTCACTTTAAGCTCACTTCACCTAAGTTTTCACGGTGATCTTTTTACAGAATAGCACCGCTTATTTGTAACTGTACAAAAATATTAAAATAAAATTATTAAAACTTATTTTTATATGTTTTTGCTAAATTCATGACCCTTCTTAGACAACATTTTTCTCCGTAGCCCTTTATTATTGACCGTCACTCTCACCGCATCCAAAAATAAATGAAAATGGAAGTCACCATAGAAAATGTAAGTAATGTTATTTCACTATCTATAACATAGATGTACAGAGTCGAGATGTGGCACGAGAAAATATTCCTTCTTTATAATCTACGAATAATGTATTTATTTATATAGATCATTCTAGTATTGATATATTATTTACACACTAACTCTATAATAGAAATAAAAATATTTACAAGTATCAAAAAGGGTTACAGGGCGTCGAAAAATTCGTCCACATCGCTGTCAACAGGAAAAGTGCCCAGAAGGCTGGCAGCATTGCCACGTTGGATAGCAATGCTGATTATTATTATTCCTTCTTTTGTTTTCTTCTTCCTTCTTTTTTCTTTTTTTTTCTTATTTATTATAATAATTATTATGCTATATTGTGCATAAGCATGCATAATAAGCCTATAATATCCCCACTGCTGGGCCTCCTCTCTTCGAGAGGGGGTGGGCTATAATCTACACATTCTTATCTTTTTTTTTTTTTTGTTTCTATTACATGTCGATTTCCACACGATGATTTCTTTCATCGTTTTGATGGCGGGAGTGATGAAATTATTTACACAAAATAAAGCGCCAGCTCGGGTTTGAACCTACGACCTACGTCTCGTAAGTCAGGGCCGTTACTTCTGGACAACCACTGCTTTATTGCAATATTGTGTGCAACATGTACAGTACCCGGCGATAAATATTGCACATCGACCTTTAACTTTTTTTTGTATTTCATACAAAGAATAAAATAATAATTATCAAAAGAAGCAAATCATAATTGTTTTAACAGCTCCTAATAGATACCGGACTGTTTGTATTTCGTGCGACAGAGATAACGCTCTACGAAGCCGAAATTAGCCGATTGTCTCTTTCCAAAGGTCGATGTGCAATATTTATCGCCGGGTACTGTAAATGCTTCGACTGTTTCGTTTCTCTAGTGGTCGCAAGGGCTACAGCTGAGCGTGAGGTCCTAGGTTGTCCATAGGTTCGGGTCCTAGGTCGGGTAGTGTAATTAGGTATTTCCGTTGGGAATTTCTCATTAGCAACCCGGAGTCTCGATTTGTGCTCGGTTGATGGCAGCAACAGGGTCGCTTCCTATTACATAGGACTTAAACACAACTGTCGAAATGTAGGTGTGCTATAAGTAATCCTCTGAATAACATGTTTCCAATCTACGCCTTGAATTACATATATCTTGGCTGTAAGGAGGAAGCTGGTTTATTTATTTATTTGGGACATCCAACAAGGGACAGAATAAAATAGAAATCACAATAATAAAAAAAGGTTATTATACGTATGCTCCTTAAATTACAGGAGACCATAGCACACCATATGTAACTAGGTGAATACAGGATAATAATAAAAATATTGAATTATAAAAAATATTGATCAGACAGGAGTTACAGTATTTCCATAGTCCTAGATAACCAGTTCACTTTAGTCACCTAAATACATAAAGGTTACCTACAAACAGGCGCGACACGCGATGTAATCGCGCGCGACACAAAGGCACTGCTCGTTGCGCGACTTGCGGTGTCTTTGTGTCGCGTGTCGTATCGCGCCTGTTTGAAGGAGCCTTAATACAATATCTTTGTTTCCCTAACCTGCAGTAATCTATCGGGTCTCTGAGAGTTGATTTCAATCCCTAGTACGCCTTCCAAAGGTCCGGGACCCCCAGGCCCCCGAGAAATGTTAAGAAAAATATTGAATATATGTTTATAATGGAAAAAAAATTCAAGACTGAGCATTTATATTAAGTATAATAATAACTATTCCACATATTTTGTTTAACACTGAAGGGAAGAAACTTGGTTACCATATTAAGTTATTTTGCGGTGGTCAAATTCTTTTTGTATTTTGAAATAGGGTGAGACTTTCTTTCTTATAGGTATGGAAGAGACTAATAATAACATGTCATTTTTAGACAGCATTCTTATTAGAACGTATACACTCTTACGTAATTGAACTGCCACATCTAGTATCTCTACAGCTTTTTCCTCAAGTGCAAACTATTGTTTTATTTTTATTCGACAGTATTCAATGTCTTGCTCTTTATAACAGAGTTATTCTGAAATTATTTGCAGTGTCATATATTTTATTTTTATAATTATGTAAAGATACGAAATAATTACAAATGAAGGCTATTAAATCTATTCTAATTTGCTTAAAATACTAAGCATAGCAGAGCATAATCAGTCTATAATGTTCCCACTGCTGGGACACATTCCTCCTCTCGAAGAGAGGGAGTGGGCTGTAATCTACCACGCGCGGGCCGAGTGAGGGTTGGTAGATATCACATATCTCCGAATCTTTGCTTCTAGGACAAGCCAGTCACTAATATTAAACTAAAATTTAAAAAACGCAAAAATCTAGATACCTAGAAACATTTTTATCATATTATCTTATTTATATTCATTAATCATAGTCTCTACCACTTTCAACAAAATTGTTTTTGACAAAAAGTTTTTTATCTAATTTTCACTGTTAACTTTATAATTTTAAACAAAATTGTAATTTATTACCCGCCTTCTTCATAATATCATTAAAATAACAATAACAATACAATCAAAGTTTTATCTGAAGTAAAATCTAGTTATCACTTGAAAAGTGTCATGAGCCAAGCAATTTAACACTTCGGGAGACATTATAATAACTATAATTTTATAGACAACCAGAGTGTGTAACTTTGTGTAAACTAGTTGAATATACTGACTGCACTTGTGTTTTTATGACGTGATTAAAAAAAAATAAGTTGACCACGTATAAAATATATATCATATACTTTAGTTATGCTTCTGTTAAAGCTGTTGGTTCTCCTATAAATAAATAACTACAATTACCAGCGAATTTACTGACCACACAAAACAAACAGACAAAGAAAACGTAAACTTTCTTACAACTAATTGCAGAATCGCCACACTTTTTGCCACTCACTGAGATAGCTTCAAAGAAATCGTTCGGTCTTACTTCTTATTTTTTTTAACCAAGTATATAAGCCTTTCGGTCTCCATTTCTTGCTTATTGCGCGAATCACCATCACCGAAAATGTATCGAGAAGTGTCGGTTTTAATCACCCTAGTTGGAATTACCTGCGCTTCGTTACTAGACGGTGACATCGACTTGATTGAAGGCGTGCGGTTAGCAAGAATACCAGTGACAAATTCTTTGGAAGATGAAGGGAGATCCTTTGGAGAGAATTCTCCTTTGTTCCGGATGGCGAAGTTCTTGGAAGGGCATGAGCTGCGTGTGAAGTTACCGAATTTGATTGAAAAGGATCGTGTCACGCAGTTTCTGGCTGATTCGCTGAAGGTCGTCGATGATAGCTATAAGGAGAATTCTGGTAAGTTCTGTGTTTTGTTAGAAGTGATTTTTTGTGGTGAATAAAGCAATCGTTTAGTAATTGCCGTACTATCATTTCGATATGCTCTAATAGAAATTTTACTAAGTAATTCAATCGAAAAGTGCCACTGATAATGTATCAAACTTCCTTTATGAGCTGACCTAGCGAACTTCGTACCGGCTAAGTTTTTATTTGTTATTTTTTCCCATGTTTTAATGATTATTCTGCTATTCGAGGCGAAGACAAATCTAACAAATAAAAGATCATAAAAATCGGTCCAGCCGTTCTTGAGTTATAAATGGTGTCACTAACCCGACTTTGTTTTATATATAGACTAGCAGCGCCGCGGTTTCGCTCACCTAAATGACGATCCCGTGGGAATATTGGGATAAAAATTATCCTATGTCCTTCCTTGTGTCTGTCTGTCAAGACCCTTTATCTCGCGAACGCGTGGAAGTATCGAGTTGAAATTAAAACCATATGCTCAGGTCTATGGTCCCTTGAAGCTGTGAGAAAATCAAACATCTAAGTTAAAGTAAAAAAAAAGATACGGCCGTTTAGCCGCAAAAAACGTATATTTCGACACTCTCAAGGGAATCAAAATGTAAAGAGTATTTCTCGTTTAGAATCATGAAATTTAGCAAAAGGCAAGGTCATGTAGCGCAAGTAAAAATCCAAAAACCGTAAATATGTAGTTAAATAAAAAAAGCCGTGATAAACTATTTACATACCTACAAATTTGTACGGAACCCTCGATGCGAGAATCCGACTCGCTCTTGACCGGTTTTTTATTATTCATTTCACCAATAAACATTGAGGTCATCCAATATTACTTTTATATTCGGATCAAAAAAGATCCGTATTTGGGCCCAAAATAAAACCAGCATCAATTTTTCTTCATCATATAAATTTTTATTAATATGTATCTCCCTAAAACATAAAACTTCAAAAAACAAACTGTCACTTAAAACGTCCGCAAAGTGTAGCTGAACCTATTTCCGGAGGAACGCAATTTCCGCTTTCCATCAACGTTCACTAAAGCAAGTTGACAGTAAAGTGATTGTACTTTTATAATGGCCAGATTGCGGTAGGGAAATATTGTTTTTTTTTTATCTGTGAGGGACCAAAATTGGCCGATTGATTGGCCACGCGGCACTTGGCACGAGGCATTCTCTGCCTGGTAAGTTTTGACGTTCAAATTCCCTTTAATGTGCCTATTTGAAATAAATGATTTGACTTTGACTTTGGTGAAATACACCATACTGCATAATCAGCTTATAATGATCCCACTGCTGGGACACAGGCGTCCTCTCTATGAGAGAGAGTGGACCATAATCCACCACGCGGGCTCAGTGCGAGTTTTTAGATGCCACATGTCTTCAAATTTTTGGTTCTAGGACATGCCGGTTTCTTCACAATGTTTTCCTTCAACGTTTTGAGAGCGGTGATGGTGATGTCATTATTTACACAAAGAAAAGCGCGTGGCTGGGTTCAAACCCATGACCTACGACTACGACACCACTGCTCTCATACAATACCATATTCTGAATGAACAATAATCGATATTTCCTGCGTGTATTTTACAAGACGGCCTAGATAAAGTGACATTAATTAATAACGATAAGTCGATAACGATGGCTTTTTTGGATAGTTTTTTTGGACTGCAACGAGCACTTAGTACGACTTACTTTAATTGCGCTTTCATCCAGCTCCTCATTTTATTTGCTCTTCTATAAAATAAACACAGCGGTGCGATTCTGTAAAAATCCCACCGTGAAAACTTAGGTGAAGTGAGCGTGGAGTGAGCTGTCAATAGTGTCAATTCCTAGCAAAAACAAAGTCACTTCACCTAAGTTTTCACGGTGAGATTTTAACAGAATCGACCGGCTGGTCTCCCAATGACCGCTGCAATTAAGGCGAAAGCGCCAGGGTAGCCCGCGAAATTCAATTTTTTTTAGGTTTTTTGGAATTTGCTGATCAGTATTAAGTTGTACGTTGATTAATATATAAATCGCGGCCGTAAGAAATATGTGTTTACAGAATTATAATCATTAAAGTCATCAACACAACTCTCTAAGACCACGTAAGTCCCAAGAATAACTGTTTCATGAAATCATCATTCTTTGGACTTACGTGGTCTTAGAGAGTTGTGTTGATGACTTTAATGATTATAATTCTGTAAACACATATTTCTTACGGCCGCGATTCATATATTAATCAACATACAACTTAATGCTGACCAGCAAATTGCAAAAAACGTAAGAAAATTTGAATTTCGCGGGCTACCTTAGCGCTTCCCCCTTAATGAAATTTTAAACTGCTACTCCCAGCACATGTACTGATATTGCCCGTTGACGCTGACATTGCTTAGCCTGAGTTGCCACGCTTTTAACGATGTTTCTTGCCCGTTCTTCTCAATTGAGATTTAAGTTTTGGAATGGACCACAAGCTTCAACTTTCCGACCAACTGACAGACTCCTTGATAATTCAAAAGTAGGTAGCTGTAAAAGGTTTCATTGAATTAAATTGCGTTCAGTTTGACCCTTTTAGGACAGAATAGAAAAGGTTTATGAAACACGAATAATCTTATAGTGTCCGTTTTCAAATGCGCCCAGCATAATATCAAATTTAGATGGAAAATTTATGAATATAGGATAACAGAAACTTGGCAAGCTAAACTTTGGGGCTTCGTGTATGAAGGTTGATATGAGATACGGTTTAGATCATATAAGGTTAACCTAAATATACAAAATCCACCTTATTTAGGTGCAAAATCATACAGCTTCTATTTTCAAATAATTAACTTGGTTATTAATATGTTGAAATGTAGATTAGAAGTTCTAATTGGTACGTGTTAGTGGTGCTAAATGATAATAAATGTCGACAAAGAAAGTGGTCTCGATTCGCCTATTTTAAAGAACACGAGCAGTGGTAGCCCTGTCGTAACGACCCCGACTAACGAGTTGTAGGTAAAGGATTCGAACCCAGGCACTTTACTTTGTGTAATTTATTTCATCACCACTGCTCTCAAAACGATGAAGGAAAACATCGTGAGGAAACCGGCATGTCGTAGAGCCAAAAAATCGAAGACATGTGACATTACCAATCCGCGCTGGGCCCGCGTGGAGGATTGCAGCCCACTAAGATTAATCTCCGTTAAGATTGGCCACCGTGACCTAAATCGGTCGGGAGGCTATTATATAACCAACTAGCAGCGCCCCGGTTTCACCTGCATAAGTTGGTGTCAGCTACCTCCATACCAAATTTTATATAAATTGGTCTAGCCGTCTGAGCGTGAAGAAGTAACAAACATATAAACACACACACACACTCACAAACTTTCGCCTTTATGATATAGTGTGATAGTAGGATAATGTAATTGTAATCCGTATGTAATGTAATCTTTCCCCGCAGTGACTGGAAGAGGCAAGGGCGGCGGCGGCGGAGGCGGCGTGGCCCTGATTGGTCTCATGTTCGCGAAGGCGCTTGGAGCCATTGGTATCGGTGGTGTGGGTCTACTGACTATGAAGGTAATACACTACTATACTAGTAATGAAGGTATACTAGCCTTATGCAGGATGTTGTGAATGTTGTAATGGCACACTGTTTTGGTGAATACCCCTAACAGAGACGGAACGGTTGGTCCAGTGGCTTGCGTGAAGGCTGAAATACACAAGCTTGCTTTTTGCCACCATTATGTGTGTGTGCATGTGTAATTGTGTATTCCAGGGCCCTTTTCTTTTGGGTGGGAAATTATAAAATAACTTGTACCGCTCTGGGCGGAACGGAAGGGCGTGTCAGACTTTTACTGACTAAAACCCACAATGTGTTCTGTCAGTTGCCTGTGCCAGGGGCCACGGTAACTCTTTCGAACAACCCGCGACCCTGGCAGGCATCGGCCCTAGCGAACCCCGTCAGTTAGAGCTGACATCTCTTTGAGGCGCGCGTGGAACACGTCGCGCCGTCGACCCGGGCCTAGTCCTTACCGGGCGGCGAGCTTGTATTCCAGGGCCCTAATTCACTATACTACCCTAGCCTTTTCCCAACCATGTTGGGGACGGCTTCTAGTCTAAACGGATGCAGCTGAATACCAGTATTTTACATGGAGCGACTGCCTATCTGACCTCCATAACTCAGTTAATGGGTAATACGATACCCCTTGGTAAGACTGGTTGTCAGACTTTCGGGCTATATACCAACCAATAAAAATAATATAAATTAATTTATTTCAGATAACTAATTGATCCATACAGTACGATTTAAAATTAAAATACATTCAAATTACTCGCTTAATCGAGAATAGCACTGCTCCAGTCTTCAGAATTCCGTTGCAGCTGCCACGCACTCTGCAAATAGCGGTAGTCTATTTGATTTAAACTGATAAAATTTTCGGGTGTTTGACTTGTGAACAGCGTTGAGAGTACTCCTTCGATAACGTTGATTAATGTTCGATACGCTACGGAAACGTATCGAGTGGTTGTAAATAGCTATGCTAGTCTGTCAGGCGTGAACATACCAGGGGCCCTAAAAAGGCCACTTTGGGAGAATCATAAAAGGATAACATTATGAATCATAATATGGCGAAGACAGTTCGTGTTTTTCTTTTTTTCGCTGCACTACGTAGGTACAATGCGTGCCACGAAAGATGAGACTTGACCCCGCCTCCCCCGCTCTTTCCGCCGCCCCTATGACGTCAGGTCCCGTCCCGCACTCAAACCTCATACCGCTAAAGATACCTAAAATCGTGTACTGCGCAAGTCAAACCACGTGGTGTGTCAAGTCTCATCTTTCGTGGCACGCATTGTATAATCAAAGAGATTGGGATTGAATTGATTGGTATTTTAGCACAGACAAAAAAAAAAAAACTGAAAAATGCTTCACCAATGGGAGTTAACTTAACAGTTAACTGTCCATTATGATTCATAATGTTATCCTTTTATGATTCTGCCAAAGTGGCCTTTTTAGGCCCCTGAACGTGCCTGCGAGACTGATGTACACATAGCCATGTCTTGTAGAAGTGTACGAAGCTTAGTCTCTGTCGCCTACCTCCTCTTGAACCACCAAGCATGTAGATATAGTATCTAGCACACGGACCGTCGGTTTTCTTCGTCACGCCGCGCGAACTGGCCCGCTTACCCGTAGTAATTACACACTTTTCCCAATTAAAATCACTGTGCAATCATTGTAATTTGTTACACTTATAAACACACTACATTTCCATGAACGTCTTTGAGTGGAAGTGTTGTGTTGAAGAGATAACAGAAAAATCAATCTGCTGTCCGTGTCCTAACTATGTTGAGGTCGGCTCTCAGTCTAACCGCATGGAGCTAAATACCAGTATTTTATATGGAGCGACTGGCATCTGACCTCCACAACTCAGTTACTGGGTAACGCAATAGCCCTTTGTAAGACCGGTTGTCAGACTTTCGGGCTTCTGAATACCCGTAGCGGCTGTCAAATATATGCGAATGACACCGGGACCAACGGCTTAACGTACTTTTCGAGGGACGGAAGGGTCTCGGTATGTAAAGATGGTAACCCATCCACAGACCAACCGCGGCAAGCGTAGCTTAACCTGATCGATCGACCTGTGCAGCTGTTATTATTTAGCTACGGGCCCCTTGGGAGGGTTACTAGTTCATATTATAATTTCGGCTTTCGCAAGCCATCTTTTAATTTCCAAACCAATCTTATAGCACCAAAACAAAATATATAATATGAAGCTCTTACCTACGAGACCATATACGAAAGTATTTCAGAATCAATTTTGTTAAATGAATTTGATGATAATGATTCGTTTGAAAAATTTTTTGCACAAGAAATAAGCCAACACAAAATAATACAAAATACAGAATCCCCCTGAAAAAGACTGGATAAATAAAAATATATACAATAGATTCGTAGTTGATAGATTCATCATTGATAATGTTGCACAATCGAAATACTCGTATTTATATTTTAATATCATTTGGTTTTAATAAGTTTTTATATTTAATTTATCTTTTTGATAAAATGAATTATTTTATATTTTGTGAGTTTGAGAACGTTGTAGACCTTGCAGACTGTAGATTTGTAGTCCATTTTCTATTTTATTAAGTACCTACCTGATACTTGTTGACAGGCCTACACTGTCCTCCCATATCTATTAACACTGTAATTAGAAAACATTGTAAAAGCGCATTATTTTTTTATAAGAGTAACCGTAGAGTTTCTTGCCGGCTCTGCTCCATAAGAAACGACCAATGGAACCGTGCACATACTCGTAGCTTCTGACGTTTCAGAAGTGCCCATGTAGGTTTATGTGAAACAAAATATTTTGTTTATTTTTATTTTATCTATTTAGATACCTTACCCACGGAAAAAGAAGGAAAGTTCTAGAAAGCTAAAATAATAAACATTTTCTTTCCATCTCCAGGCTCTAGCCGCATCAGCCCTCGCACTAATGCTGGCAGCCATAGTAGGAGTCAAGAAGCTTACCTCCCATGAAGGAGGAGAAGACCACCAGGTCATCTACGCAGGTCACCACGGTCACCATAGACGAAGGAGAGATGTCAGCGACGTCACACCACTCCCTTATAGGGGGTGGATGCAGTATGAGGGTAGTTCGTAGGGTAGATAAGTTATTTATTTGTGGGTGTGTATAATTTATTGAAATTATTTATTAAATTATTGTTGATTTTTTTTTAAATTTTTGGTGTTTTATTTAGGTTTACACAATAAACATTTAAAAAAAAAACTATTTTATTCCTATACTAAACACACACGCTGCGGAATTATTTTTTTAATTGTCGCAGCATCATGCTGAGATAGCAGCCTATAAAGCTTCGTAAAGGACTTTCTGTTTCATTTTTATTTTTGTTACTTTTTTATTTAACTTAGTTTTTTTTATTTTTTTTACTGTGTTTAGTTCAGTTTGTGATCTTCCTGTACGAGTCTCAATAAGTAATTTTGCTTTCTTCCATCTTTAAAATGAAGGACTGCTTTAATTTCCACCATAATACGCTCAGATTTCCAGTCACGTGCCTACTACTCCCCGCTCCGCTCCATTGGAATGTAATCACGATTGCTCACTCCCATTGGGGATAAATTATTACAAATCGATGGATGCTCTGGGGTTTACAAGTGGAGTGATGTTTTGATTCGTTATGCGCAGTTTACACGTAGATTATCAGTACGATATTTTACGATATTCAGTTGGTGCGTCGACATCCCATTATTCGTACTGAATACAGTGTGTTAGGTTAAACGAGGGACGTACTTTAAGAGAGTGTAGTACTCATGAAAATGAACAACTTTTACTAAGAGACCAACACTGAAATCGAGAAAATAAAACCAGCCTCTCTATACATTTTCTGTTCGCATAACTGGACAAAATGTAGGGAACAGCTGTTTTTTTTTTCATATATTTGAGTCAGCCCCATATTAAAAGTTGTTCATTTTCATGAGTACTACACTCCCTTAAAATATGTCCCTCGTTTAACCTAACACACTGTATAAATGCAGTTTATCATGTCCATGTGATCCCAAAATTACCTTTTTATACAGTAAAATAACATAGTTTTCATCGCTGTTTCATCAGGGCCTTTGGCTCTTAATGTACATAAAGTTACGCGAAACTGTCAAATTTTCCCAATCAACTTTGAACCTTATACTTTAGCGATAAAGTTGAAAATCTATTAAATAAATTTGACAGATTGTAGTAGCTTGATGTGCTGGCGTCTGTACACGGTACGGCGGCGTATAAACTATGCTGTAGAAAAAACATGTTCTTCAACAAGAATAAACCGTAGTTTTTCACGGCAAGAAAAACGTATGAGGGAAAAGTCAACGCGAAAATGTAATAAATTTTCTAAATTAATGTATTTTGCTACTTCTTATAACATGACGCAAACTTATGCTATAACTGCGTAGCAGTGATACAATGATAGGTAATTATATAATAATTGAGTTGTATAAAAGTGAGACTTGCTTTCAAATCTTTGAGAGCCGGAGAAAAAAGTCGACACGAGGCTTGAGTATCGTCTGCTAAAAATATATCTACTGGCTTTATCATTATTTCAATACAAAGATCTTAGTATCCAAACAACTCTGACTAGCAAAAACCACTGCTAGACATAGGCCTCCCCCAGACTGCGCCCCATGACCCTGTCCTCCGCCTTTCACATCCAATCAGTCCCAGTCACATTTAGGTCGTCCGTCTATCTAGCAGGGGGCGTCTCACACTACGCTTGCCGATACGCGGTCTCCACTCCAGGACTCATCTGCTCCATCGGCCATCGGTCGTTCGACAAACAACAAACTCACTGCCACTTTAGTTTGCTTACTCTGCAAGCCATGTCGATCACTTCGGAGAACTTACTAAATAAGTAAAAAATGTATTATCTTGAATGAGTTCAGCAAATATAAAGACCCTGAATATAATAATGTTTAAAGAACCACTAACTACGAGATACGATAGTAAAAAATAAAGCAGTAGATATCTCATTTCTCTCTAAAGAATTTTATAATAAGCCAAATAAATAGTAGATTTTACAACAAGTGCACAAAACAAACCATTTTTATCCGAGACTTTTAGCAGCCCGAGCCGAAGGCGAGGGCTGATAGTAATGTCGAGGATAAAAATGGTTTTGTGGACGAGTTATAAACTCTGCTTTTCACTTCGATTGCGAGGAAATAAAACAGTAGGATTTTTCTTATCTCCAATTTACAAAATTATCGTAAACTTTGAGATATTTTTCCCGAGACTTTGGCGGTAATATCTGTTCCACAACTCTCTGTGCATTCATTTCCATAAGCGTATTAGGAGAGACTGTTAAATCCTCTTCTTCACTGGACATTTTTAACAATTTTAGCAAATTGAAGAAATTAATAAATGCACGAAAAAAGAACAAGAGCTGTTTCCCGCCGCTTTATTTTTTTTTAAATCCTACGACATTGATATTAGGCTGCAGACCTATACAGCCTACTATTAAATTAATTTTGTAATAATAATTTTCTTAAATCAACTAACCTACCGTACTTGAATTAATAATTTTAATATCTATTATATCTTAAAAAACACATAAGGCAAATAAATTAAAGTAAATATTATATAATAACAAATTCTATCTATGAACTTCTTATTGCATTTGGCTGTATGGCTCATTTTCTTTGCCTTAATATAATACATTTATGAGTAGATACGTTAATGCCCTTGTGCACAAAATTTGATTTTGTGCAGCCTATACCCTGCACAAAGAAGCACTTTCAGAGCATGAGAAGTGAAAAAACTTAAAATAAACAAAAAAAAAAATGGTCTAAAAACATTTCTCTCTAACGGCCGATACACTTTCACATGTTTTAAATTTTATTTTATTTTTAAATGCCTTTCACCAGAGAATTATCCGTTCACAGATGTTTTACCTCTGATTTTGCATCACTGTCCAATTCACAGTGATCTTTATTCACATTCTAATAAGGTTGCTGTTCCGTTGCTGCCACTGACAGGTCTGTCAAAATCTTTGTGATCTTTATACTAGTCACAATAAGGTTGTTGGTTGCTGCTATCACAGGTAAAATAACTGCGAATAGACTGTACAAAATGAACAAGACTGAGTTATAATAATAATAATAATAATAATACTTTATTTCAGACCTTAGTGTCCATTTTGTTAGTAACAATGTTCTTATAAACTAGTGTTAGTAATACTTAAAACTACCCACACCAAAACATAAAAGAAGTTGTATGTCATATGTCAATGCAGTTGCGACATTTTGGGAACATAGTTGTTATGATGATGTCTTTTATGATTGCTCGCCAAGTGTAAACGATCCACCGACTAAGTTTTTCTCCTATGTAGTGTGACTGTCGTTGACGTCATACTACAGTACCCGGCGATAAATATTGCACATCGACCTTTGGAAATTGGTATATTTTATACAAAGAAAATAATTATCAAAAGAAGCAAATCATAATTATTGTTTAAACAGCTCCTAATAGATACCGGACTGTTTGTATTTCGTGCGACAGAGATAACGCTCTACGAAGCCGAAATTAGCCGATTGTCTCTTTCCAAAGGTCGCTGTGCAATATTTATCGCCGGGTACTGTAAGTACTATTATTATCTGAACGCTAATTCCCGTACTAAAAAACGTTTAAAATCCAGTCGTAATGTCATCTTAGCGACAATCAGAGTCAAAAACATGTCGAAAATGTAGAGGTATTTTTAACAGATTGAGACTGAGTTCAGAACGTGAACTTTTTCAAAATTACGAGAATTGCTCCTCTGATCTCAGAGATAGGGGCATATTCTGTCTGAAGGCCTTACAAATAGTTTCCCGTCCGTGATTTGAACTGGTGCAATCTGCAGTACGGAAGTCTATCTGTCAGCCAATGCGCTAACATGTGCAAATCACCGATTATCATTGAGTTCCTTTTATAAATAGCCCTAATTAGTCCTTTCTGGACACGGAAAAGGGCATATTCTGTTTTTAAGCCATACAAATAGTTTTCCGTCCGTCAATCGAACTGGAGTAAGCCGCAGTACTATCGGTCACCCACTGCATCGACATGTGCAAAATAATGTAAGTATTGTCTACTTACTGTTAATATTGTCTTACTGCTTTCGAATAGCAAAATAAAGTCCTTTAAAAAAATGTATGGGTCCATGGCATTAAATCATTTTAATATAAGTATGGCTGTAGGTCCATACCATATAGCCATATATTAAAATGATTTGAGCCATCTAAAGCATGTTAGAAATAATTATGCTAACTTTTAAAGTATGCTGCAATGTCAGTGGAGAAATAAAAGAATAAAATAAAACCGGTTAAGTGCGAGTTAAACTCGCGTGGAGAGGGTTCCGTACGATGAATATTTTATCTACCATGTTTTTTTAAATCTGACCCAAATTTGTTTTGGTAACAAAAAAAACTTCTCTTTTTAATTGAAGAACATGTTCTCCCATACATTCCAACTGAAAATGTAAGTTTGAATGCGCAATATTGAGAGATTTACCTACCATGTTGTTTTAAGACCACTGACTTTTATAGGTTTTCCTGCAATCTATACATATAAAACTATTTTCTTTATTTTTTTCAAAATTTTAGGCTCAGTAATTTCGGAGATAAGGGGGAATGGTCAATTTTCGTCTATTTTCTTAAATAACTTTAATACAATTTACTTTAATATTATGAAAAAAATATATTTAAGATCCTCACAGTAAGTCCTTCCATTTGATATGTCACACTGTACAGATTGCAAAGCTGTTTTTTTTATTTTTCTATTTGCCCCCCAAAAACTACCCCCTTATTAAAAATTCATTTATTTACGTTACACGTATGGGTTTGGATCACAGAGGTTCATATGTGTACCAAATTTCAACTTAATCGGTCCATTAGATTCGGAGCAAATTGGCTGTGACAGACGGACGGACAAACAGACACACAAGTGATCCTATGAGAGTAAGTACCGTTTTTTTCTTTTGAGGTACGCAATCCTAAAAATAAGGTAACCCTATGATATAAGGACTTCTACATGACAGGAATGCCTTAGAATAAATTAGCAAACAATGAAATAAATTATTAATAATTAAATTATTATTATTTTAATAAATTATTAATAGGGAGTTGGCATAAAAAACTGGATAGATACGATGACTACAATTTTATAATATTCAATTTAGTACTACTATAGTCTTTCTGGTTCTGGCAGACATGAGTTTCATGAGAATTAGATACTTACAGAAATTATCTACTATATAAAAATAAGTCGGGTTTTCCTTCCTGACGCTATAACTCCAGAACGCACGAACCGATTTCCACGGTTTTGCATTCGTTGGAAAGGTCTCGGGCTCCGTGAGGTTTATAGCAAAGAAAATTCAGGAATTACGCGGGTGAAACCGCGGGGCGCAGCTAGTTTAATATAAATTTAATGGTAGGTAGGTATCTACTAGAAACGGTGTTGTCTACTAAGCTCTAAAGCCTAATAGATATTTTATAATGGTCACAGAAACACAATATTTATCAAACAGCCCACTTAGGCCAGTATCAGATATAATATAATAAGAGATTTTAAACTGTCCCAATAAACCGTGGGCACTAAAAGTTCAGCTAAATAAAAAAGTTACACGCCATCTATTAGCGTTTAGATGTACTAAAACGACTGTACCTTTAGGTAGTGTAGAACTTTCTCCTTTCTCTCACTTTCCTTGTGTCTCACTGGTTACACTTAGCTTTCAAAGATGGCGCTCTTAAGACTTTCCCTTTAGTACTTTAGTAAGCTGCCATCTAGACATAACTGAGGAAAGCACAAACTCTTTCACTGTACTTTCTCTTCACGTACTTTCGAAATCATTTCATAGATGGCACTATGATAGTTTTTATCAGTTTTACGTCTTATTCCACAGTGCTACTCTCAAAGTGGACCGTTCTGTAATAATGCAAGCATTATTCATTGTTAAATAATTGAGACACAGTTTGTAGCAAAAATAAAAAATCACTGCATTGAATAAAAATGTAAGTATAATTTTTTAGGTAGACCAAATTTTAGGCAATTAGAAAATGTATAAAAAAGAACTAAATACAAAACAAAAGCATAAGTGTCAGAAATTATTCTACTTGAGAAAGTAAAAAAAAAAAAAATGTCATCACATTTTCGGCTTGCGAAAACAATAATTTTGTGTCTATCTATCTACACTAATAATAAAGCCGATGAGTTTGTCTGAAAGCGCTAATCTCTGGAACTGCAGTAAGGTTAGTTTCTTTTTTTTTGCATTGGATAGCTCAGTTCTCGAGGAAGGTTATAGGTTATTTAACATCACGCTATGACCCTGAGGAGTTGATCAAAGAGGAAAAAGTAAAAAAGAACGTTAGCGCAGGCGGGCGATGTGATGCGACGCGGTGTGTCGGGGAAGCATGCACGCGGACGAAGTCGCGGGCAGATTAATAAGAAGGGTCGTTATGAGGGGTTCACAATCACATTGCATTGAAGATAATATCTATAGACCTACTAACAAATGTTGTTTTTAGGATTCCGTACCCACAGAGTAAAAACGGGACCCTATTACTAAGACTCCACTGTCCGTATGTCTGTCACCAGGCTGTATCTCATGAACCGTGATAGCTAGACAGTTTAAATTTTCACAGATGATGTATTTCTGTTGCCGCTATAACAACAAATAAAAACAGAATAAAATAAATATTTAAGGGGGGCTCCCATACAACAAACGTGTTTTTTTCGGCTTTTTTGCCTTGTGGTACGGAACCCTTCGTGTGCGAGTCCGACTCGCACTTAGCCAGTTTTTTTTTAAAGCAACTATAAAGAATTCGTAAAGACATAGCACGCATACAGCCCCGCCTGATATCAAAAGTGAAGTTTACATTCATCCCACATACATGGCGTAAAGCAGTAACCTTACTGACGTATAGTGATGCGTCATACAGTCATACTCGATATCTCGATAGACTTGACAACAAACTTGTTTATTTAGTCTAGCTTGGGGCTCACTGGCGAACAACAAATTATTCCGCTGTACAGATGTACCTTCCATGAAATTAAGAGAGAATAGCTTTTATACTTAACATAATTATGATGAAACAGAAAATATATTGACTATAGAATCATAACTTTATCAAACCTACATTGAAAGGAAGCCTATCAAACACTCACATTTCACATGCACACCTCCCTACAAACAAACTACACTCATAATACACACTCCTAGATCCACAACCACAATCATTAGTTCCATTTGCTGTGTTAACAACCACTGTAAGCAAACAGAATAGACACGGTTGTATTATATAAATTGAAGCCTCAAAATGTCCGATTCCTAAGATACAGGTCTGCGAACCTAGTTTAGGAGCCCGGAAAGCTGACAAGAATTTTAAACTTGGTAGTACAACCCACTGTTTCCATATGCTATGTACTGTGTTGTTATTTTTATGTACTAATAAACTTATTATTATAACAATAGATACTTACTTTGTAACCTAGTGGTGCCAAAACGTGGACACTGACAGTCAGGCTGGTCAACAAATTTAACGTCGTTCAGCGCACTATGGAGCACGCTATTCTCGGAGTTTCTTTAAAGGATAAAATCAGAAAAGAAGTTATCCGGAAAAGAATCGGAGTTACCGAAATAGCTTGCAGAGTAAGAGGACTGAACCCTATTAATAAAATCTTGTATCGATATTCTTAGAGTTTTTTGCTGCACATCACTAGACAATACAGGAAGTAGGCATCGTTGCAATATGTAAAACTATGTCACAAGGTGACAGATGAGATCGAATGATTCGACAAAAAATGCACATTTTCAACATACACATTACATACATGGTGTACATAATAAAAAGTAAGTATTCTATTCTATTTTATACATAACGATATGGATTTCACTTGTTAATGCTGTGAAGTTCTGTAATTTATACGATTTATTCCGGTCTGATTTAGCTAGTTAAACTCCGCAGACGTGGTGGGTGTTCTATACCTGAACAAAAAAAATGATTTTCTCTACTCATACTTCCAGTAAAATGATTACAAGCGGTCGCTGACCCGAAAAATAACATCAGATCTTTTTTATTTTATCATGTTTAGATGTCGACACTTATCATGTCTGCGAAGTGCCGCTAGCTAATTTAGTTTGACCCGGTATAGTATTAAATCTATGACAAAAATTGCTTGTTTTTTCAACTGTAGTTAGCGGAATGTTGAGTTTAAGCACCTGTAGGAGTTCAGCTTTTAAATGATGCTTTAAAGGGTTGTTGTAGAGACGCCAGCACATCAAGCTATCCGAAACTGTCAAATTTTCCCAATCAACTTTGAATCTAATGCTTTAGCGATAAAGTTGAAAATCTATTTAATAAATTTGACAGATTGTAGTAGCTTGATGTGCTGGCATCTGTACAAAAATTTAAATAGAAGAAAAATATGGATATATAGTGGACATAATTATATCTGGAGGGCCTAAACAAGCGGCAATCGCTTTCAGTGTTTCGTATTTCTACAGCGACTTTCAACTGGATTGACATAAACTTATCGGTAACTTTATGTCAATCCAACACACTTTAGATTATTCCATCATCGTTATCGCTGACAGAATGTCACTTTGTCTAAGTCCGCTGGGTATCTTCACTCAACGATAGCTCAATTTTCTTGTTATATTACAAGATTTTTCCGGTTTAATCGCTTTCCCTCCACAAAGTAGGCCTAGATATTATCCATGGAAGGTGAAGATTTCCCGTTGGCCGGACATCCTGAATTGGACAGAGGAAGCAGCCATTATGAGAGAAGCGGCGCACGCGGCTGCAGGCGATCTGCCCTGGTTGGTACAGGCGAGGCAATAATACATAGGTATACGGAACTTGGCATAAGATATACTGTAGGTATTTTATTTGGGGTCTCTTGCATAGGAACGTAAATTAGGTAAAATTATTATTAATGGAAATAATTTTTTCTTCATATTTTTTTTTCGTTAGCATATAATATTGTGTACCAATGCTGGGCAAACGCCTCCCCTATTTCATTCCCTGTACCCTTCCTATCTGTACCTTCCTGTCTTTGCGATCTCTGGCCATGTTGGGCCAACTAACCTCGTTAGATCGTCACACCACTTTCGCCGTGATCTACCTCGACGGCGAATTTTATTGGTGATAAAAAAATCTTACCGAATTGTATGTATTTAATACCATGATGGCAATTTAGAAATAATTTGGTTAGTGACCTACGAAATTTTTCAGTAAGTTGTGTTACGTATAGTTTAGCGTTTAAAATTAACCCCTTTGTTCATAAATGTTGCTTAAAGTTAATAATTAGTTATTGGCGACTGTTTAACCAAACATTTTTGATATTTGAACGTCACTTAAATCATCGTATTTAGATAAACTCATAAATTATTAATTTGTCAGTAACGTCACTTCCGCAGGAAATAGTCCTGGCTATGTTGAGTTTCATGTTTGTTTGAATGGTTTTGGTTGTACGTATTTAAAGGCACACGAGACATGTTATCTCTCTCTGTAATGACAACGCATCTGTGATGCCCATAGACATAAGATTATATCTCTATGGTGATGCCACTGGTGGTGGTATTGCAGATATATGCGGGCCGCATGTGTGCCGTCGGCTTGTCACCACGACTGTACAAAACTAGTATCGTCACTGGCCTTGTTGCGTTAGAAACCTAGGTCTATATACTTATAATAAGCTACTCTACTCTAGTGGTGACTATACCCACTACATAGTGGTCGTAAACTTAGCTGGAATGTCGATTTCCTAGCCTGTAGGCTTCGTAGCTTTGTTACTGGATAAACCTCCGTGAATCAAGTAAGTGATTTTGATGATAGATTAATAGAAGGTATATTACTTTTGAGTCTACGGAGTGAGAATAACCCAACTGGTGAAAGGAGTTCTTAAGTCTGAAACTCACTCAAATTGTTGCGCTATTATCGTGAACTTAATTTAAGCACTAATATAATAATATATATCTAAAACTACACGCAGCGCTTCCATATAGCACTGAATTTACGAAAAGGAGACGGAAAGATAATAGTTTGCCCTCAAAAAAGTACAAAACATGCTTTCAGAACCAAATTTTATATGTACCTCGGACCGCTACTCTACAATAGGCTAAATGATAAAGGAAATATCTACTCCTTAAATCATATGCAAGAAAATCCTTATGGAGGCTCTTCAAACTATTTCCTATGAAAATACAGACAAGTTATTACTTGTGCTAAAGTGAATATTTGTCGTATTATATAATTTTATACGCCTTTTTACGTGATACCTACAAGATAAATATGATAAGTATGTGATTATTTAATCAATTAATGTTACCTCCAATCGCCTGAAACACAGGATTATCTAGTTCAGGCACAAATCATGGATGAACTTGACATAGATTTAAGAAAAACTGTATTTAACATTAGTCCTTATATTTTTGAATACATTTTTATTATTATTAGTATTTTGGCTGGTCAGAGTTACAATACAAAATGGTTATTTGCCAACAAGGAAAGGTGTTGAACATACGGTAAGCTATGGTAAGATATTTAAGGAAATTAAGTAAGAAGTTTGTAGGTACTCATCACGATGTTTTGTTTGATCGTTGACCCTCAAACTTAGCAAGGCTTGTATCTCAGGTAAACAAAAATACTACAACAAGAGTCGTAATACTAAAAAAAAAATATTATGTGACTTTACAAAAATATAACATTAACTTTGAACGCAATTCCTATTGTAACCCTTTCACTGGCACAATACACGCATAAAAGTCATCTAAATTCGGGTAACACACACACACACACTTTTTTAGTGTACAATAAAGTATATATAAATATAAATAAATATAAACACGTTCCAAAAATCCGAAAACCGAAACACATGAATTAATATTCTACAATTGTTGCCTATCCAAAATAGGTGCCGTTTAGTTCGATCTATTGAATGTAAATTCCATTTGAAATAACAGTAGACATTTAAATAAAGCTTTTTTACAGTCCGTTCAACCGATTTTGAATTCTATTGCGTTGGTGGCATGACATATGGCAGCCGCAATAAACAGTTGGTATTGTGACCACTTTTTTGCTTTTCCACCATCCTTATGCCTCCGGTATAGAAGTCAAAATCGATTGAACGGACTGTAAAAAGGTTTATTTTAATGTCTAATCTTATTCCAAATGGAGTATAGGGCGGCATACTATCACATCTGAAAATAGAGATTTGAAGCTAAGCATAGACAGAGTAAAAGAATGTCCAATTGTCCACGGAGTTTGTTGTCGGTTCCGCTTAACTGTTGAAAAATTAAAATTTGATTTATAGCAGTAGAAATTCAATTGTCTCTTTAGCCACAGTTGAGCTACTACTGCTATAACTCACTCCCACTCACTCACTCACCCTCACTCTTTACTCTATTGCTATAAATCAAATTTTGATTTTTCGAACTTACGATTTGGAATGGATAACTTTCTGACTGAACGACTCCTTGAAAATTCAAAAGTGTCTATAAATGGTTTAATTGGAATAAATGCTGAGTTTAAAGTATAAAATCTGTGTAACTAAATGTTTGTTTATGTTATAATGTCGTTATATTTCAATAAAAAATGCCGAATTAATAGATGTTTTGACATGTTATTGGGTTCTTTCAAAAATGATTTTATTTTTTTTGCGAAAATCTATCTCATTGAGAGACATCATCTGATAATGAACATTCATATTCTTCATAATAAAAACTTTGCAATTGCCATCTAATTTGTTTACATACAAAATTAGAAGCGTAACAACCATGACTAATTCAAATTCGTTACCATAATTCTGCCCCCGATAGTTAAAAAGACGTATCTAACAAAAAGTAAAAACGGAGAAATAAATGTTTTAATGAATAAAACGGGAAATCGTATGCTGTCTTTGAGTAAATTAATATTTTACATATTTAAAGTTGAAAATAATACCCTCTAATAATAGGCTTTAACCTGGTTTAATAATAATATGAATTTATTACATTATTATAATAAAAATAATGAAAAAACAGTTTCATCTTAGCATAAAAAATTAAGGAAAATATTACATACTTAATTGAATAGACGTAAACGGCTAGATGCGTCCTTTAAATTTCAAACGCTTTTGGCTGTACTTTTTTTCTAAGTATTTAGTTTATCTATCTAATAAATGATTTTAACATAAATGGGCGCATATAGGTATTTCCGCCTTTTTTCTTAAGAATTAGAAAGTATGTAGATAGCCCTTGGCTTAGGTAAAATGTTTATAAAATATTTAATAATCCTTTTATCTAAGGTAAAGGAGGAGGAGGAGGAGGTAGGTATATCAGAAATAGTACAGTAGGTTCGTGGTTATCATATAAGTCATAGCCTAATTTATTATTTGTAAATAAAACACAATTTTTTATTCAACGTAAAGTATTAAGACGATTATGGCAAATGCGCCTATGCTAAAACAATTTTACGAAGTAAATAAGGCGCAAGTGGTCAGGTGTGGTCTTTTTTTCTTAATGTGAAAACAGTTTTTTTTTAGCGCGTTAGTCGCAAATACCTATTTGCGTCTTATTAACTTCCTTTTAGAAATAGGGACAAATATGCGCCTTTTATATTACTGAACTAAAAGAAAAACTATAAAGTATAATGACATTATCTACATAAATGCGACTTTTTAATTAAGTTTCATATAAATTCGTCTTTTCATCTTCAATCGGGTGTAAAAAATGAACAGAAGCGCCCTATTTTGTTGTGCTAAAACCGCACTGGAGGAAGTTAGAGAAATATAAAAAATACAGGCAGATGCGCGTTTTTTTTCTGATTTCGGCAATATACATAACTCAAATCTGGAAAAACTGTTAGATGCGTCTTTTTTCCTATCGGGGGCAGAATTTGTGGTTACACTTTTACATTCATTCCACACAGTCCCAAATTTTTCAATTAGGTACTCCAGAAAAAAAAAGAAATCAAACCGACATCTAACACTCATCAGGGCACCCCATTTGATGCACCATCACACACACGATATAAATGTGTTGGCAATTTACTTGGAAAGTGCGTCGCAGAGCGATTTACCTCGAAACATACAAACCGGACGCTGCGCGAGCTCGCGGATATTTACACGAGTACGTACGCGCGAACATTTGTAGTGTAAACTTTTGAATTGTGAATGGAACGTGGTGTATAAGAGTTGGAGCTATCTGTCTTTCGGGTTCCGTGCACACAAGTCACAACTTTTTATAAGGTTTTCGAAGGGGTGAATGTCGTAGTTTTTATGTTCTTTTGAATACATAAAAGTTAGTTTGGTACTGGCAAAAACCGAACAAAAAAAAATTACATAAAATAAATTAGGAGGAATCATTGAATTTGATATTGTGCTTTCACAATTTCTATCAATAAGTCTGTCATTTGTTATATTTCATAAAATCATTTCTCTTTTTCGGGCTCTCGAAAAATACCTATACTGGAATCTGATATATCTTATCAGGGAAATCAACGAGCGTTTCTTAATCTTCAACAACTTTTAACAGAATTTGACAAAGATTTCGCTTCAGAAATTCAAAATTTATTCTCAGGATAAGATTTATTCTAGGTATAAAAGTTTGGTGAAATGCACACTAAGTCTGGTCTACATTTTACTCATGCTTGCGGTTACTTACACTATTTGCGCTGTAGCATGGTGCGGGTGACAGTTGCCCGTATGACGTTGACATTTGTCAGTACCACGTAGGGATGTGAGGTTATGCAATTCATTTTTATCGCTAACGATACTCGCAGCGTGAATCTAGTTCTCTTTAATATTGTTATGAAAATTAGTGTATTATTCAGTTGTGCAGTGTAACTACGTGTGTGCTACGTGTATAAACTTGTCAATATAAATGTTTTATGGCTACATAATTATCTTTGTACTTATATAAAATAATCAAAATCGGGTTTATGTTTTTTTTTTCGTGACAACATTTTTGCTCTATGGTGCATCGGCGCGGCGGCCATGTTGTTTACCCGTGCGATGCTGTGAGTGCGAGTACGAGTGCAAGCGCGTTATATTGTGACTTAATGTGACACGTATTACGATTTCATTGTTTGTTTTCATTTTTGTTAAATTGTTATTTGTTATAAGTTTGTTGAGTTTGTTGTTATTACCATGCCTAAGCATACAAAAAAAACTGTTTTGGGTAGTCAGGCCAGGGAGCTTGTTGTTCGCCTCCGAGACTACTTTGAAAGAGAACAACAAAATAATGGACCGTTGTTACCATTGAATCATATTGTAGAACGAGTAGCCGAAGCTCTTGATATTGGCCGCAATACTGTTTCGCGTATAACACGTGAGAAAATTGGCCAAGATGGGATGTTTGAAAATAAATTATCGACACCCAACAAAAAGCGGACCAAGGTGAAGCCAATCACAGATTTGGATGATTTTGCTAAGGTTGCTATTAGAAATCATATTTATGATTATTATAGAAGAATGGAGCTACCCACATTGCTCAAGCTTCTAAAATCATTAAAAGAAGCTGACTTGTTCAAAGGAGGTATTACTTCGCTATGGCAAGTTATAAAAGATATTGGCTTTGTTTACAAAAAAGTTAACAAAAGAAAGATTATTATGGATAGGACTGACATTGCCCTAGCAAGATGTAGATTTTTAAGGAAGGCCAAAAACATAAGTGATTGGAGCAAAGTTGTCTTTTTGGATGAAACGTGGCTAAACGCCAACCACACAGTGGGTAAAAGTTGGACCGACGATACGGCACAATCGTGTACCAAAGTGCCGGAAGGCAAAGGCGAACGCCTTATTATTTGTCACGCAGGTACAGCAAGTGGATTCGTCCCTGATTGTTTGCTGGCTTTTAAGTCAAAAAAAACTACGGAGTATCATGAGGAGATGAATTACGAAAAATTTAAAGATTGGTTCATAGGTCTATTAAACAATTTAAAAGAGCCTATGACCATAATAATGGACAACGCACCCTACCATTCGGTGCAAGTTAATAAACCCCCAAACCAATCCAACCGCAAAAGCGAGTTGGTGAAGTGGCTGAGTGAAAACGGAGTTACAGCAGATATAAAAATGTTAAAGACGGAGCTTATTGCCTTAGTCCGACGCCATAAGCCACCAACTCCTACCTATGCTCTGGACGAGATGGCAAAAGAAAAAGGCCACCAGGTCCTTCGACTACCACCCTACCATTGCCAGTATAACGCTATTGAGCTGATTTGGGCCCAAATAAAAGGTATGCTTTTAATTTCAATTCCCATTTTGAAGCTTTATAAAAAAATCAGCTTTCCGATCGTAGCATGTACCTAGTTTAAAAACATTACCAGATACTAGATTAGGCTGATTGATGATTATTTGAATACTTTTTTTTATAAGTTCGTTTATTTTTAGGTTACGCCGCAAGAAATAATACTTCGCCGCCATTTACGGCAAATAAGATGTTGGCCCTATTACAAGAGGCCATCAACAATGTTCAACCTGAAGACTGGTCGAAGGTCGTGAATAAAACAAAAAGGGACATTATGTCTGATTGGGATCGTGACATACATATTGACAACATAATTGAGTCATCGTTAATAATATCCGTCACAGATTCAGATGATGAATTGAGTGACAATTCAGATGTTCCTGACTCTGATATGAGTTTAGACGAATAACATGTATTTTTTTTTAGCAACCTTTTAAGCAACCTTACCCTATAAATGTTCTGTTGTATAATTAGACCTTTTAAAAATAAAAATTGACCTACGCACAATATACGTTTTTTATTATAAAAAATATCGACTATCCATCGTAGCAGTACATCCCATCACTAAATACGTCTATGGCGTTACGTTATACGCATAACACTTTGCTTAATTTTTCATTCAATTTGATTTTATTTCTTGATTAGAACATTCTGGTTGGGTTTAATTTAATTTACTACAGTTATTAATTATTTAATATATTACGAATGTGGTACAACTGAAATATTAAGTCATAAATTGTAAATCGCGGCAACTTTCAAGAGTGAAACGAAATGTTACTGAAACTGTCACCCGCACCATGCTACAGCGCAAATAGTGTAACCATCTTAACATTCCACAGCCACCAACTGTGCCTAAAATCCATAAAAAAAACAAACGAAAGTACAAGAAACAAATACTACACATAACTTTCAAAAACAAGTGAATGGTGCGTAAACACATTGTGATTCGGAGACACGCGTGACGACCATATCAAATTGATGTCGGTAATTTGACATAGATTTTATTCTTACACGGTAACATTGACAACGTATGGAGGAATGCAGGTCAAGTTCGAAGCAGAAGTAAAGAATGTGCTGCAGGTTGACGTGAACTGCCCCATTTTGTTCAGTTCGTAAGTTCGCTTTCACTGCATGCAATTGCATGCATTAAAATAGCCTCCACGAGAAGCGATAATTTTTACGTTCGGCATTCCCCGGGTATTCAACTCTGATGTCATCTCACTGACTAATATTATTGGTGAAGAAGAAAAACTATATGGAATAGCGGATTGTGAAGAAGCAATATACAGAGACAACTTTTGTGAAAGAAATTATAATGAGCAATTCTTAACACTAGCTAAAAGCAGAGCTTTGTGAGGGCACTTTTTTTCGTAATTTAAATTATTATTTTTTTTACTGATAACACATCTACATATAAATAGAAATTATTATGTTAAAGCACAAATCAATAGGCGTAATAGTTTTTCCGTAAAGTGTACCACAAAATGCTCAGGTTGTGGGATATAGCAGGGCTCGCTTCGCTCGCCCTGACAAAGAAATATAGAAGATGGAAAATGTCTGCTGCGTATCAGATGAGTTGTCGGCTATGAGAACCACAGAGTGGGTCCCATTGAGCGTTAGGAGACATTGTGGTAGACCAAGGCAAAGATGGCGTGTCGATACCTACCGAAAGGACTGGCCCAAAATTGGCAGAGAACAGAAATGTGCGTACAACGGAAAAGTGAGCTTTTGCTCTAAAGTGGCAAAACACAAGTTAGATAGAGGGTTTGACATAAAATAATCAAATAGATTAAACACACATAATCTTACTATAAGGTTTTGTAAGATTAGTATGCAAGAAGTAGATAGAATTTGTTTCACACATCTCGCAAAAGAAGTAGATACTCGTACAATTTGTTTCGCACATCTCGCAATGAATTCGTCAAAACCCCACAACACTCATAATGTAGTTGCTAAACTGCTTGGTTAGCAAGCAGTAGCTCCACATACAAATGAAATTAATCAAGTTCAAGAGAACCCCATGCCATCGTTCTCATTCAAATAAACTTATAACAGAGCGTCTATTGTTTTACTTTTTATCTGACCTGACGAGCTCGAAGGTGACCTAGGCACAATGTAGTGTGGAACACCTAATTATTGACAGTCGAGTTCTCGTGACACGGGTGGTAATGTGAGAAATTATATTGTGTGCACGCGATGTGGAGGGAATTTCTTGTAGTGGATTCTGATGATTCATCATTAAAAAAAAAACAATCTGCCAAGCCTTTGCCCAACTATGTTAGGTTCGCTTCCAGTGAATACCAGTATCTCACATGGAGCGACTGCCTATCTGACGTCCAAAACCCAGTAATACGATACCTCCTGGTAACACTGGTTGTCAAACTTTTGGGCTTCTGACGACCCGATAAGATTATCGGGTAGTCAGAAGTCCAAAAGTCATTTGTAGATACAAATGACAGCTAGGACCAATGGTTTATCGTGCTTTCCGGGGCACGGAGGGCTCTCGATATGTAATGGATGGTTACCGTCCACGAAGAGACCACGGCAAGTGTAACTCAACTTTAGATCGACCTGTGCGGCTGTTATTAGCTGCGAACCCCTATACATATTTTGTATCGTATCATCATAATCTTTTCGCTAGTCCCTGGCTAAAGCTTGGGTTAAAAAAATACTTTGTCAGATTTTTTTGTTTTTGCAAAACAGCTACCTTTTTTTTTGAGTAAAACTTTCAACACAATCGTTTACTTACCATTGTGTAGCTTTCGATCTGTTTGTTTTTGATTAAACTAATGGCTAAGTCATAATATTAAATACCTGAGCATTTTTGTATTCAAAGGCTTACTTACAAACAAAGCTAAGATTTATGCAATAAATTACCGTTAAGTTGTCTGTGGTTAGGGATTGTATTTTGGCCTTGGCATCCGTTACTTACAACAAAGTCCGCATTTTATCTTGTTTTCTGAAGCTTTTTTGAAGGCTTCGTGTAAACTTTGCTGTAGATCCCAATAAATAATACGGTATACCTACTAATAAGTGTCAATGTATGTCAACTGTGGTACTATTAACATAATTCTCCACCATCTTGCTGGATGATGCTGCAGCAGCTTTTTATACATATAATATTGTTGTCAATATGATTGCATAAGCTTTCTTTACTCAAAAATAAAATGTTAGCCTTCGGTTCTAGAAAAGGAAGGGATTTATGATTGTTTGTTGTAATTTTGTTTAATTAAAAGGAAATGCGGTCGCAGAGACTTTTGAAAAAGTCAAAGTAAAAAGTCAGAATTCGAGATTTGGCTCTCGCCTATTTCCTCCTCCAATATTGGATCAATGTAAAAGATATTTCATAAGCTGAATAAGAAGTATAAATACTGTGTCCCTATGTTTTTCTTTTTTCATTAATAGTTGTCAAATTTGTACAACGGTTTTAATCGGCATTTTTTTAGGATTCTAGTGCTTATAAAAATAATGTATCATCAAAAATGAAAACATTCCTGTTTCCATTTTTAATGATACATTAATTTTCATAGAAGTACCTAGTTAATATTTATTATGCTGTAAATAATCATTGCTTTACAGTCATTAACCAGAAAGAAAACAGGCGAGACGAGCGTTTCTATGGAGAATAGACTACCCGCATATACTTAATTATTGTTACAGCCAACATTTGACGGCAAATCTGAGGGGCAACTCTCGTATTTTAACGAATATTGGCATTCTAACCTCAGTCACAATCTGTCAAAGATATAATAGTTTCTAATTTCTCTATTTGTTTGTCAAGTTTTTGACGGTGATTGTCGTTGATATGAGATTGTTTCTAGATTTTTTAGGTCTGAAAGAATAAATTGGAATGTATCTCTTCACCTCGATCACGCCTGATGGAAAGCGATGGATGAGGTCTATGATGGAACTAACGTGCCCAGAAGATGCCTAAGGTACTGGAACTCTTGCGCATCGACGAAACACAGCAGGCTGCTTGACGCCGGACTGCGGTGGGAGGGTGGTCGTAAACTAGACGGGCGTTAGCCCTACCACCGAAAGGAAGAATTGGCCAGTCAAATAAGGTGTTGGGTGTGACTGTCCAGGATGCGCCGAGCGCTGTTTCGGTTGAGTAACTGGCGGAACAAACTGCGCTACACGAGGAGGCTTCTTCATGCATCCCAAAAAGGTTCTAAGTAACTACTAGAATTGACCTCCAGATGAGAGACTACTTCTTCTATTGATTCCTAAATTTTATTGATGAGTCTCTATTACAATCCCATTGATACAATCCAATACTTTCATAAAATACTTTTATGGTTTCCATTTCTAGTAATCACTTTCAAACAAGAGTAGTTAATTAAGAAGTGAAATACTAAGTATGTAATGAACAAGAAGATGACATTACAATAGGTAACACTTTCAGTTGTAGATTCTGTTCGAATGATGTATGGATGAAAAGTTTAGAGTCATGTGTTTGTTATGTGCCATGTCGTTTTCTCGGTTTATTTTGTGGTGATGGTATATCACATATGTTTGGTGGTATTATCTTCTTTAGCACCTGTTTTTACGATAAAAAAGAATGTATAGAAGCGATTATTTTAGTAGGTATACGTTTTTCTAGTAAATCTAATAAGTTTGATGTACGCTGATGGAAAGTAATGTAACTAACGATACCTACTTATGGTGTAGGAGGAACCGTTTTTTTATTTACATCCGTCACACTTGAAAACTAGCGTCAGGCACTAGTTGTCTGGCAATTTTGCTGAACAGGGCCTTTTTGGCGCAGCTGTGAGGCACACTTTCCTTCAAATAGCTTAGGCACATCGCAATTTTTTTACTATTTATTTTATTTTTATCTGAAGTCCGATTCCCGTAATGAGAAATATTCAAAATTTAAAAAACGCGATCTTACCTCAGCGACAATCAATGTCAAAAACTTGTCAAAAATTTAGAGACATTTAAATTTAGAGAAATTTAGAGATATTTTTGATAGATTGAGACTGAGATCAGATTGTGATCGTTCTTAATATTACGAGTAGTGCCTCTCTGATGTAGGTATATTAAATTGTATATACAACGTGTCCCAAAATTCAACGATAAGCGGGCACCAGAGGGTGTACCTGATCAGGACTACTCGAGAAATAATAATGAACAAAAACTATCTCAATTTTTTGGTAATTACAAAGTGGACTGAAAGTAAAAAACTTTGAAAATTTTAAGGAAAAAAATAATTTAGATTGATTTTTGTGTAAAAATTACTGGCATTCTGGGATTTTTAAGGTTTGTGATGGATGACAGTGCTTCTTAGGTTGCCGATACAAAAAAAAAACAGAAATATTTGTAAAATTGTGTACATTTATCCATATAACTTCGTATATAAGAATAATTACCTAATGTATTATATACTCAAACCTTCCTGAAAGTATTTAGATCATATTAATGAAATAATTATGAAAATCGCTTTATTAGTTTTAGAGAAAATCGTGGACATACAAACATACATACGGGTCGAATACGGAACCTCCTTTTGTGAAGTCGGTTAAAAATAAACAAAATCTGCAGATTTATTCTGTAAAAACCTTATTCCTTCCTTCTTTTCCGTACCTTATTCCTTTCATCCTGTGAAAACTTAGGTGAAGTGAGCTGACATTCCATTTGATACTAAGGAGTAGCTCACTTCATCTAAGTCTTCAGGTTGAGATTTTTACGGAATAGACAGGTAGTTCTCATTTCATTGAATGATTTACATATCGAAAACAAAAAACACAACAGTACAATGACTTGTAAAGGCACCAAAAAAACTTCACTTCCACGACAAATTACTATAATATCACGACATTTCATCTCTGCGTTACAATAAGAGATAAGTTTCAACATTTTGCGTGTGAATTTGTTTGTAAAAATATAACTTTCTAGTTCGTAATGTCACGTAATCTGATCGATGGGTCATGAGGCAGTGAGAGCGGGGAGCGAAGTTCAACCGAGGTACAGACACCAGCACATCAACCTACCCGAAACCGTGCCGAAACTGTCATTGATTCTATTTGACACAACACATTGACACAATCTGGACCCTACTCCTGTTATACTTGTGTATTATTCAACCCGTGCGTGCTTTCACCCACTCTCGCTTCTTTGCTCGGCTGACCGCCACTTGTTATAATGTGTGGAAATGAGGCGAGGCGAGGTACAGACGCCAGCTCATCAAACTACCCGAAACTGTCAAATTTTCCCAATCAACTTTGAACCATATGCTTTAGTGATAAAGTTGAAAATCTATTAAAGAAATTTGACAGATTGTAGTAGCTTGATGTGCTGGTGTCTGTACCTACGTGACTGAGCTTGTAGTACCTACCTAGTGATGAGGATGATAAGTTATTGATAGGAAAACTTGTGGAAAATCATCGATGTGGAAAATTGGTTTACTATCTATACTATTGGCTGGCTTTTCAGATTGTTTACAAATTTTAAACCCAGGAAAGTAAATAAAGGTAAATGATGATAAAAAAATTCAAAATAAAAAACTAATTTCAAACTTTAAGTCAGCTATTTATTTATAACTAGCTGCGCCCCGCGGTTTCTCCCGCGTAAATGTCAATCCGGTGAGAATATCAGGATTACAAGTAGCCTATATGTTAATCCAGGGTGTCAGCTACCTCCATACAAAATTTTATCAAAGTTGGTCTAGCCGTTTGAGCGTGAAGAACTAACAAACGTATTTAATAAACACACACACACTCATCAACTTTCGCCTTTATAATATTAGTGTGATAAGCACGGAAAGGTATTGATGGGAAAAGGTGCATACTATTTGTAGTCTTTGATATTTAAAGTTTATAGACAAATGTTGAATATGGATGCAATAGATTCTTTAAAAGCCACAATAGGTACAAGTCCAAAGCCAAAATAAAGAAATTTGGTTAAAAAGGTCGTGGGTTCGATTCATGCAAAACAGTAATTAAACTTAATCAAGAGATCACTGAGAATAATGGTGGCCTAGAGGTAACGGCCCCGAATTACAAGATTTAGGTCGTAGGTTCGAACCCAGACAGACGCTTTACTTTGTGTAAATAATTGCATCACTACTCAAACTCAAAGCATTTATTTCAATTAAACTATTTACAGGCACTTTTGAATTGTCAAAAAGTCGGTCAGTCAGAAAATATGAAGCTGGTTGCCCATTCCAAAGCGTAGGTACCTATGGAGAAGAACGGGCAAGAAACTCCATGGACACTCTTTTAAATTATATTTTTACAAAAATATTAGTTACATCATTAATGTAAATTTATAATTATATGTGAGAACGATGTAAAAAAGACGTACGCGTTAAAAGCGTCTGCACCTAAAGCGGTGGAAGAAAACATTGTGAGGAAACCGGCATGTCCTAGAACCAAAAAATTGAAAACATGTGACATCTACCAACTCGCACTGGCCTTGTAGATTACAGACCACTCCCTCTTACAGAGAGGAGACCTGTGTTTTAGCAGTGGAAACATTATAACCAAAGCCTTCATACTACTCTTTATCATGGCACAAATTGATCATATACTTTAACATTCCTGATCGAATCCTGCAGGGTTTAAATAAAGCAAATTATTGGCAAAAGCTTTATTTTTCAAGATAACAAAATGTGAATGCGTCAGTGTAATCATTTCTCTTTGCAATTTTCTATGCTATACCTACTTTTCAACGGACCACGATAAAATTTTGCTGAGAGGTAGCTTGATACTTAATTTACTTTTAATTCTGCTAATTTAAAGAGTCATCGTACGAACTGCTCGACATCAAAATGTAGTATCATCAGCTTTACATAAAAGTACTTACAGCTGTATCACATACCCCATTAAACAGAAGTAGGTAAGCAGCAAGCACGGACTCTACCGTAAGCGCTCCACTAACATAGAGCACGTAATTATGATGGCGCTATATTGTTGTCGTGTGAACTCTATAATAGAGCAGACGATAGTTTAAGTTGGCTGCTTTTATGGTAGTTTATAATTAGCAGGGTCACGAATTTTAAGAGGGGCCGCTAAGTCTGATTATACAGGAAGATTTTTTTATCACCATCCAAATATTTACGGGGTGTTCTACCCATGAATATGAACAACATTCACTATGGCACCAACTCTGAAATAACAAAAAAAAAATTCTGCTGTATACATCGATCAATAATAGAGAGTGATCGATAGCTGTTTAATACAAAAGTTCAATACCTACCTGAACAAAATGTATGAAACCGCAGATTTTTTTTTCGTGATTACAGATTTGGTCCCATAGTGAAAGTTGTTCACAATCATGGGTAGAACAACCTGTAAAAATTTGGAAGGTGATAAAAAAATCTTCCTGTAGACATAGCATAAGTCAAGTTTTTAATCGACTGGTAACTCACAACGCATAGAAAAAAAACTTTCTTATCCCATAAAAAGTCTCCATAACTCAATGTTCCTTGTGGAATTTCCTTCCTCAGTTAGAAAATACATGATTTTTAGCTTAGACAAGGTTTAACTTAACTAGGCTTTATTATGGACTAGCTGCGCCCTGCGGTTTCACCTGCATAAGTGTCGATCTCGTGAGAATATCGGGATCAAAAGTAATCTATCTGTTAATCCAGGGTGTCAGCTACATCTATAGAAAATGTTATCGAAGTTGGTCCAGCCGTTTGAGCGTGAAGAAGTAACAAATATAAAAACACACACTCAGAAACTTTCGCTTTTGTAATTTTTCGCTTTGATTAAGAACTCAAATAAAATTACTAAATGGCATTAGCAAAATAACTTAAAGATACAAATACGAGATTTGTGGTACGCGGCGGGTACCTGAATAGTTATGTGGAGTACCGGTACCCATCTGGAACCGGTACCATCTGGAACCGGTACCCAAGTACCGAAATAGCAAGAACCGCTAAGTAGAGGTACAGTAAGGCGCAGTATGGGTACTTGTCTGGGACTGGTACCCAGGTACTGAAATGGCAAAAACCAAGCCCTGCTTGTCACATACACAAATACCCATAAACATAGGCTAAATAAATATTTGGTTCCGTTCAGCAATCGAATACGGGAACCGAGCTTTCCTAGTGACGAATTGCCAGGGATGCTTCAGTCTCAATAAAAAAAATCGCTCATCTAGATACCGAACGCAGTAAGCACAGCTTAGCCTCACGAATAACTATCTACTCATCTGCAAAACAGACTTTGACCCTGAGTTTATTTCGCCATTTTTAGGGGTAGTTCTATTGTAAATATAGACTCCACCCAGTTTATAGCAACAAGAATAATGTAGGTACCCGAGATTTTATAATATCTTGATTTAAAAGAGTGTCCATGGAGTTTCTTGCCCGTTCTTCTCCATAGAGATCTACGTTTTGGAATGGGCAACTAGCTTCAACTTTCTGACTAACTGACAGACTATTTAATTTTGACAATTCAAAAGTGCCTGTATAAGGTTTATTTGGATATCTTATTGGTTGCATTCAGAGATTTTACACGAATATTATTGAACCGTCCAACGTTGCCGAGTATACTATTTTTACATTTTTCATTTTCACCGTCCAAGTTTCTTTTCACTGAACAATCTCCTTCGTTTGATGGTCTATCATTCTAAGTACGTGAAATTGGCAAAATTGTGGTGTTTGTTCCGCAGAAGCCATTAATCAAGAGTTGAAGTTGAAGGTTTATTTGAATTAATGCTTTGAGTGTGAGTGATACACGCTTTTGCACGTCGTGGTAAAGTAATCCTGATATCCTATTAATTAAACAATATGATTTCATTTTATTTCTATTATTTACCCACGCGCCACCACCGACCAAATAAATAAACAAAAGAAAACCCACCTACAGTGACGTCACCACCAGTATTACGTATTCTTCGTCAAAGCAGTATAACTTGTCAAACCAACCGTTAAATGGTTACGCGTAACGTGAAGGTCAACGTATGATAATCTGTTCGAGAGATTCTGTGCTGTTAGCATGGAGGTGTTAATTTTGTTTGAAAGAGATGATTATTTTGTCTGAGTGTTCAAGGTTCAAAGTTCAAATGAAAGACAATAATGGTCAAGTTCAAGCTCAAGACGATTCATTTTTAATTTGTGCTTTATTTACCTGTTTTCCTGATCGGGTATGCGGATAGGTACACACAACGACATATCAATATATCATGTTATACATTTCCAGCATTGTATTTGCTTTTCGTACAATGAGAAGTCTAAAATCAATTAATTTAATAACTTTATTGATATAAAAATATTACAACCATAGTCATGTGAAATCGCCTAGCACAGGAGTCAGACTCCTGTGCTAGGCGAACCTGGTGTTACAGAAATCAGGAATTGTACTGAGAATGTTGTAATGGCAGACACAAATAACACTTTCAACCTAAGAATTGAACCCAGGATCTCGTGCTCGTTCATGCACTTTAGACTAAAGTTACTAAATAGTAGATTATAAGGATTCAAAGTACGTCACTCGAGCTTAAAATAGTGTTGCTCCCGAGGTGGACACTCTACTTTTTATCACCCTCTATGAAAAAATAGGTAACTGCAACTTATGAGTAAGAATACGAGTAGTACGTTTATTTATTTACATAAAATTTTGAGTAAACAATTACGAACGAAGGCAGAACGTTTTTCGCGCGTTTTTTATTTTTTCACAAACCTTTTTTTTTTATTTGTCTCGTGTCCGTTATACTTGTTCATACAGCCTGTTACTTGCACATTAATGTTCGTGTGTGATATCTTTGGTGATTGAAACTTTTATTATCAATATCCACATTCTAAATTCAAATCATTTTTAGTCCCTAGGGATTAAAAAGCTATTTTAGTCCCGGTTTACGAAGAATACACTAGCTTTTTTTGAATAGATGTGACAAAAAATTGTTATTATTATTTTTTATGTAAGCACGTCAAAATAACATAGAAACTCGACATTTTTTGAGCAGGTACACCATCATTTCAGCCCGGAATCATCCACTGCTAGGTATATGCCACCACTTTCTTCTGCCATGCTTCTCGGTTCTGTGCGTCCGTCAGGTGTTTCCCACGACTTTGACGATATCGTCAACCCAGCGTGGTTTTGGACGGCCCTGGTTCCTTTAGCCTAAACTTGGCCAAAATTCAGTCACAGTTTTACTACATCCGCCGTCTCCTCGTCTAACTAAATGGCCTGCCTAATTCCACTTGACCCATATCGCCCTGTTTCCGACGTCGTAGACTTTCGACTGACGATGGACAAGGCGATTACGACAACGGAGTACGTAAAAAGTTACTGCTTATTTCTTTAGAGTTTTGCTTAATAAATACCTATAGTTATTGATTATTGTGATACGTTCAAAATTATCGCAATCTTGGGCCTCGCAGTCAGGCTTGAAGAGGATCTTCGCGATTGGTTACAGCTTCTATGAAAGCTTAAAATTTAACAAAAATGAAAGTAAAGTTCTTCCGACACGAAATATCAATTAAATTTAATATAATTTGTAAGAAATGTAAAGCACCTTAAATTGAAAATGATGGCAGTCGGATTTAATTGTTATTGACGCAATTGTTACGAGTAGATGAACATCGTTAATATCTATGGTTTTGAAAGTGAGGCGTCAATGCAAGCGGTTAGCGATTTGAAATTAAACTAATCTTATGGTAGGTAATTATGTATTAATTGATGAGACGTTACCAGCAACTCACTATAAATATTACAGACTAGCAGCACCCCGCGGTTTCACCCGCATAAGTGTCGATACCGTGGGAATATCGAGATAAAAACTATCCTATGTCCTTCCCCGATGCAATCTATCTTTCTGCCAAATTTTTATCGAAATCCGTTTAGTGGTTTAGGCCTGAATAGGTAACATACAGATAGACAGACGGAGTTACTTTCGAATTTATAATATTAGTGTGGATAGTATGGATATTATCTGTAATATTTGTGGTTTAAGTATATAATAAAGAATATTCTATTCTAATTTGTTTGTTGAAGTCAGATGGTCAATCACTTCATTGTAAAATACTGGTATTCAGCTGCATCCGGTTAGTCTGGAAGCCGACTCCAACATAGTTGAGAAAACAGATAATTTAAGACGATAATTAAGCTTTCAGAACTCAGACAATTCCAATAGACTTACAGTATTTTTATTTCACGAAGCGACACGCGTTTTACTTGTGATAACTTAGTGTACAAACACGCTGTTTGTGTGAAGACGAGTAGCGTCAGCACATAACACACACACACACACAGACTTCGCCATTGTCTCGGACGGTACCGAGAGCTGCTCCTGCGCTTTTTATTTTTTTTTAGGATGCGAAATCATCAAATGACTCCTTCCGCTCTGGGTGGAGCGGAAGGGAGTGTCAGACTCTTACTGACTAAAACCCACCCGTGTTCCTTCCTTAGCCCTTTATGTTCCGGGCCAGCGGTAACCCTTTCGGACAATCCCGCTGGCCCGGCAGGCTTCGGCCCTATCGGGCCCCTTCATTTCATGCTGACATCTTTTTGAGGCGCGCGTGGAACACGTACGCGCCGTCCGGCACGGGCCTGGTCCCGATCGGACGGTGAGCTACCCATTACTCTCCGCCCGCAGGCCCGCGCCTACAGTGGCCGGGAGTGGTCGCGCGGCTCCCGACGCCCGGAGCGTCTCCCGCGGCGGCTGGGACGGGAGGCTCTCTCCCTCAGCCGTCCCGCCGCCTCCTTCGCTAGCGTGACTGCTTCGCAGAAGGAGGCGACTGCTCCCCACTCCCTCTCGCCCCGGACCATGGCTCGAACCAGGCCCGGACGCGAGAGGTCGCCGCCGCTGCCGATCGCCTCTACGAGGGCACGGCGGTGCTCCGCCCAAGCGGGGCAGACCTCCACCGTGTGCTCCACCGTGTCCTCTGGGCGATCCTGGCAATAGCTGCTCCTGCGCTTACACACACATTCAAAGCGTGTACCTTGGTAAAAACAAGTAAAGTCCGCGTCGCTTTTGAGATAAAAATATTGTGAATTTATTTGAATTGTAGCATTTGCGTTTTTTAAACACCAAAAACAAATTTGGAAAGGAAGTCGTTAAAATTATGTGAATTTTGCATTAATACCACCACACCCGCAACAAGTATGACCACCTCTCGCTCTTCAGAATAATATTTCGACTATAGTTGCTTTTATATGATACAAAACACTTTACTTTCTCCCATACATGAAGCATTCATAATGGGCTTTACGGTGAAGTACCATACCGTTTCATTTTGTTATTGTGGCTACGAAAGATAACGCCAATTATATCGAATTACTTTTCATTAAAATAAGTATTGTTTTTTTTCCTTACCAATAATGCGGGTGCTTGATCGATTAGCTCAGCTTCTGTGGCAGAAGCTTTTTAAAATAATTTACTTCTTTACACCAAAAAAAATCTGTGTTACAACAAAACAAACTCTTACCAATTGTGTCACTGATTTTCAATTCTATATCATCACAGAGAAAACAAGAAAATCTTCCGTCATCATTCTACCTACAGTACCTGGCGATAAATATTACACATCGACCTTTGGAAAGAGACAATCGGCTAATTTCGGCTTCGTAGAGCGTTTTCTCTGTCGCACAAAATACAAACAGTCCGGTATCTATTAGGAGCTGCTAAAACAATTACGATTTGCTTCTTTTGATAATTATTTTTATTCTTTGTATAAAATACAAAAAAAGGTAAAGGTCGATGTGCAATATTTATCGCCGGGTACTGTACATCCTGCTGGTAAACAAACCCTGTCCCTGATGTACTGATCTCAGGTAACGTATTTCCTATGAATATACACTCATAGACAGGGTTACATCAGGAACATTTGGCGCGGTTTCGTTCATTGTGTGATAGGACACAATGCGCAAAAAAACTGCGCAAAATGAACCCGAAGTTGGCGTGACATGCTAAAGAATTGACGTGGTTTCGAAGTAAGGAATCATTGAGTGGTCATAGTCAATGTGTCCGGAAGCCCCTGACCTATAAAGGCTCCTTCAAACAGGCGCGACACGACACGCGACACAAAGGCACCGCAAGTCGCGCAACGAGCGGTGCCTTTGTATTGCGCGCGATTATATCGCGTGTCGCGCCTGTTTGTAGAAGCCTTAAATGTGGATAAAGAAACGAAAGAAAGAAAAGTGTTTTTAACGGACGAAAAACGAAGGAGGACTTTGTAGGTATCTATTTGCACAAATATCAACACCTTATAAATAAAATAAAATAAAATTTATTTATTTCAGATAACTAATAATTGATCCATACAGTTCGATTTAAAATGGGCCCGTGGCTAAATAATGACAGCCGCACAGGTCGATCGAGCAGGTTAAGTTACGCTTGCAGCGGTTGGTCTATGGATGGGTAACCATCTTTGCATACCGTGACCCCTCCGTGCCTCGGAAAGCACGTTAAGCTGGTCCCGGCTGTCACTCTTGGATCTTTGACAGTCGTTACGGGTTGTCAGAAGCCTGAAAGTGTGACAACCAGTCTTACCAAGGGGTATTGTATTACCTACCCAGTAACTGGGTTGTGGAGGTGAGATAGGCAGTCGCTCCATGTAAAATACTGGTATTCAGCTCCATCCGGTTAGACTGGAAGCCGACCACAACGTAGTTGGGAAAAGGCTAGGCAGATGATGACAGTCCGATTTAAAAATAAAATAGAAATTAAAAATAGAACCCGGTCCTACCAACCACATTAAGTACCAACCTCTCACACCTCTAGTACCTATCACAGCAAAAAAATACCGAAGCCTAAGCAAGCACATTATTATAGCATTTCTCTTGTATGACCCTAACCATCACTATGACTAGCAATTCATACGTCACATACAAACGTACAGATTAGAATAACATACATTATGCAGACTGTGCGATTTGGAGTGAAGCCAAAATGAGCGGATGATGTTTGCTTTTTAATCAGGTAGGTGCCAAAGGCTGCCAATTTAAATGTCTTGTTTCGCGTTGTTTCTAGTATAGGATCAGTTTGAACGTTTCCTACCAGGTGCATTTTATGGCTGTAAGGAAACTAATGTTCCACGGTTACACACAGGACGATTTACTTACGCAAGTTTAGACTTGCACAAGTCCGCTTGAGGCTGTTGTGCACACAATTGACTCAGATGGTCGCACTAATTCATCCCATACACTTCATTGCATACTTGTGCAAGTCCAAATTTGCGCAAGTATATCGTTAAGTGTGAGGTCTGTATTATGTCAGGAGGAATAAATTCCATCTTTGGCTGAGCCATGTTTACAATGGATCTCCACAAACTAATTACCAAAAGCTACAAATATTCTATGGTATGTCCGCTGTTAATCTTTCAAAGCTTTTGCCTTTTCATTACGACTTTCGTTGATATTTTCTTGATAACCGGAACATACATACAAAGCTTGTAAGCTCCCCTAACCTACCTATAAAATTACCTTAACCCATTGAAGGACACTGAACGCCCCTCGACGTAATAACAATAAAACTTCTATTGTGTCTCGTACAGTGTCCTTCAATGTGTTAAATATCACAACGTAAACTTGCAGATTATAGACACGCACAAAAAAAAACAGTTATTAAAAAACATCCTGTATCTAAACGCACAACCACACAAGCGCGTACGCAAAGTATAATCATAATCAAATTCATTCATTTCAAAAGTACTTTTACTTTACAAACTACAAATGTAAAAATATACGTACATACTTACCTACTCATACTGCGAAGTCGACGAACTTATAAAAAAAAAAAGTGAAAGGGTTCTCGAGTATTCGAGATGCACTATTCGGGTTCCGAATATAAAAATATAAATGCTTAATTGGAGGTTGGCGATTGCGTGATGTGATGTGGATGAAAGACTGGTATAAGTGCTTTGTTATGATACGTGCAATATGAGCTCTGGCAAAAAATAAGTGAAATAAGAGGCTGAGGAACGTCTTTTGTTTTTTTTTGGTCCGGTGTTCAGTTTTTAAAAGTTGGAAGTTTTTTACTAAATTGTAGGTGGTTTTTAGACTACATACAATTTTAAAGAAACTAATATTCTAATTTCAGACAATTTTCAATGCAGATATGTACAGACGCCAGCACATCAAGCTACTACAATCTGTCATATTTCTTTAATAGATTTTCAACTTTATCGCTAAACTTTACATTAAGGGCCTAGGACATAAACTTTATGAAATAAATGAGGATCTTATGGAATGTGAAAAGGACAAAAACACTGCTCACAAAGTACTAGGGTTTTAATAATTAAGAATCTTTGTTGTGGAATGTTGTTATTGAGCTTCTTCGCAGCTTTAATCGATAGGCGAAATGCTATACATATATCTATACAAATAATAAAGTCGACGAGTTTGTTAGTTTGTTTGACCGCGCTAATCTCTGAAACAGCCAGTCGGATTTGAAAAAAAAATGTTTGCATTTGATAGCCTAATTCGTGAGAAGGAACGCCAAGCGAAAACGAAATAATAGCGCTGGCGGGCGATGGGATGCGACGCGGCGGCTCGGGGGCCGAAATTTCACACAGACGAAGCCGCAGGCAAAAGCTAGTATAATATAAATTCTAATTACTTTTCAGCAATTCTTTTAGCCTTGTGAAGTTTTCAAGTAAATGCTTTAAAGTATGAAGCGATTATTAGATTTCCAAAAAAATCTATGGATTTTTTATCTCCAGTCTTGCCAGATAGATCGTATCGCAGTAATATCCATTAGGAGTGGATTGTAACAGGTAAAATCGCATATCTGTTCCGCCTGTTCCTGTTCCACGTAATTAGTGCCAGTGCCAAAAACCTGTTACAAAATAACAGGCTGTTCTTTCATACTATGTGGGAACAAACTACTGTGTGTTCTCTGTTACCACAGCTGATCCACGTAGGTACTTCTCTTTCTAACTAAGGTGTTTCACCTATGCGAAAAAAGGAAGAAGCTTTTGACGGACGATGTAACAGAGTGTCACAGTGTATTAATAACATTATTTATCTTATTCTAACTAAGGTAACTGTCATAAGCATGAATAGAGAAAAGCTTGTTAATGGTTGGATTCTGTTATCTCATCGTGGAACAGAAGCTGTTTTTTCAGTTTGTTTGTCACAGTTACAGTCAGACAGACAGAAAGTGTTATCTTCTAATACCTGTTATATTTAGCTGTTACGATACGCCTCACTCCTAATATCTGTGTTGATCATTTAGAAGGAAAGGTACCCAGTTTATCTTTCTCGCATCGCTCAGTGCTTGGAAATCGGAGTTTTCATCCGTTTTGATTCGTGCAGATATTTTATGACTAAGCTTGTGTGAAAGTTATATCCTGATGTCCAACATTAACTAAACATGAAAGTAGAATTCGTGTGACTCAGGCAATGGATTCGTGAGCTTTGAGTACGCACGGCTACACAATTAAGCTATACATAACCAGTATAAGCTGACTTCGGCACCCTAATTGCGTAGCACATTATAAATCGGAATCTGAATCATTTTGAAGCACAGCAATTTGCTTCAAAATGATTGCTTATCCATCGCTTCATAAGTTCGAAAAATTTGTCTGCTCAACACGTAAATAACGCAATGAATGCTGTTGAACTGTCAAATGAAACCGATTCCGATTGATAATGTGTTACGCAATTGCCCCGCTGATTGTACGAAAATATGCGAGATCAGCTTTAGCTAGAAATCTAATAATAGTAATAGATATGTTTATAATATGATACTTTCTTGATAATTAATTCTGAAGGTCGGTTAAGGTCGCGCGTGTTTGGACTGACTGACAGATAAACATTAATAATTATAAATAATACCTAATTGCTTCATGGTTCTCGTCTTGAATCATCATCATCTATACCCTAACTGCATTATACACTATCAATCATTTTGAATGACACCATTGCCGCAGAATACATAATCATTGCTTCATATTAATTTGTCTGTTCAGCAATGAATCTTGTTTTCACTACTGTTAGTGTGTCAATCATGCTATTTAGTATTCTCCTATCTATGTTGGGGAAGGCTTCCAGTCTAAAAGGATGCATCTGAATACCAATATTTTACATGAAGCGGTTTCCTACCTCATCTGCACAACCTAGTTACTGGGTAACACAATACCCCTTGGTAGACGAGTAGTCAGACTGTCGAGCTTTTCTTCCTAAATACCAGACTTTAATTTGTATTAGTCTATTTGAAGGAATGTTGACCATTAGAATATTCTTTGCATTCATCATGTCTCTAGCTGCGTGTCCGCAATTTCATGACATTGAGTCCGAGTTTCTTCACGATGTTTTTCTCTACCGTAAGTCATACTGTCTTTGGCCAGATTAGCCTTTTCTTAACCTCGAATCGGCAAGCGTATTGTGGGACGCCGCCACCTAGATGGACTGACGACCTTAAAAATGTGGCTGGAACAGACTGGATACGGAAGGCGGAGGACAGAGTGTTGTGGCGCAGTCTGGGAGAGGCCTGAATTGATTTATAGCCAAACCAATCATGGTGCAAATTAATTTAATCAAATTTATAAAATCACTAAATACTATAAGTATCATCGGAATGACTTACTCATCATCATCATCATTTCAGCCGAAACACGTCCACTGCTGGACATAGGCCTCCCCCAAGCACCTCCACTTCGACTGGTTCTGTGCTTCTCGCATCCAACGGGTTCCTGCGGCTTTCACAAGGTCGTCGGTCCACCTCGTGGGAGGCCTTCCAACGCTACGTCTTCCGGTACGCGGTCGCCACTTCATAACCTTTCAGTCCCATCAGCCATCTGTTCTGCGAGCAATGTGCCCTGTCCACTGCCCTTAAGTTTGGCAGTTCTTCGGGCTATATCGGTTACATTGGTTTTTCTGCAGATCTCCTCATTTCTGATTCGATCACGCATGGAAACTCCAAGCATAGCCGTCTCCATTGCCCTTCGGGTGACTTTTAGCCTTCTAATAAGGCACATTGTGAGCGACCACGTTTCAGTGCCATATGTCATCACTGGCTACACGCACTGGTCAAAGACTTTCGTCTTGAGACACTGCGGTATGTGGGATGAGAAGATATTGCGTAGCTTCCCGAACGCTGCCCAGCCGAGTCGGATTCGACGATTGACCAGCTCTTTCTCGAAGTTGGACCTACCTAACTGGATATTTTGTCCTAGGTAAACAATTAAACATACTCGTTCACGACTTCGAGGATTCTGTCTCCGATCTTTATGAGAGTGGGTGTTACATGAGCATTTGACATGACCTTCATTTTGTCCGTGTTCATTTTAAGACCCACTCTTTCGGATGCTCTACTGAGGTCATCGAGCATTGTACTGAGGTCCTCCATTTTCTCAGCCTTGACTACGATATCGTCGGCAAACCGAAGGTGTGTTATGTACTCGCCATTGATTTTAATGCCAGCCCCTTTCCATTCCAGAACCTTGAAGACATCCTCCATGACTTACTGCAGTTAAGTAATTAACTATATTGTTTAAGTCAAAGCTTTCTAACTTTCAAGACGGGCCAATAGCTTACAGAAACGCATTTTATGAGATTCCTGGCGTATCTATGGGAAAAACTTTTTTTTTTAGTTCGATTAAGTACTTGAGAACATTAGCCACTTTCCTATGTAATGGCCTACCAACTATGTGCGAAACATAAAATTGCTTGCCAGTGATGTACAGACGCCAGCACATCAAGCTGACTGAAACTGTAAAATTTTCCCAATCAACTTTGAACCTTATGCTTTAGTGATAAAGTTGAAAATCTATTAAATAAATTTGACAGATTTGAGATTTTAGTAGCTTGATGTGCAGCTGGCGACTGTTCTTAGAGTTATTTACGTAATGATAATATTATTAACATTATCATCACGCCTGCAAACACCGAAAGGTTTGGCAGAGGTGTACCTACCCCAATCTCTCCAGTTATGTTGAAGTCCTATGTACAGGGAGCTAGCCTTTTCACATCAACCGGGCTCTAGTTCAAACTTCGGGCTGCTACCGAGAAATTTCAGACAGTTAAAGCCCAATTACACTTTTCTCGACCTGGAAATCGAACCCAGCACCTCATGCTCAGCAGTAGCTTTGCGACCATTGGACCAACGATGCATGAATTCATTTAATCGTCTCCAATCTTTGTTGTATAATAATATGTTAGGTACAGACGCCAGCACATCAAGCTACTACAATCTGTCAAATTTATTTAATAGATTTTGAACTTTATCTCCACAGCAAAAGGTTCAAAGTTGATTGGGAAAATTTGACAGTTTCTGGTAGCTTGATGTGCTGGCGTCTGTACTATTATTGTAGCTACATATAAATAAACTCACGCCCACAGATATAGATTATACCTAGATAACGCAAGTATCAAGATCTGTATGAAAACCAAGCGTGCCATTTTTTGACTACCTACTATGACGTCACAAGCACTATTTAGTGATGGGAAAATCAAATCGATTCAAAGACGCCGCCGGGTGCGGCACCCGTCTCGCCCCACCTCGGGGGCCTAGCGCCAGCGCTTACGCTCACCCAGCCAGCAGCCGGCCGATTCTGTAAAAATCTCACCGTGAAAACTTAGGTGAAGTGAGTTTGATTTTGCTAGGAATTGACACTATTGACAGCTCACTTCACCTAAGTTTTCACGGTGAGATTTTTACAGAATAGCACCGCAGTACTCAGGACTGAGCGCGAAAGTGGTGGCTTACGATTTTTGTACGTAAGCTGGTGCGATTTTTGGCACGCGAAGTAGTTGCTATTGCATTATCTAGGTATATACTGGTATATAGGTATATCTGTTTATACCCATGCGCGTAGACAGAAACTACGAAACGTCACCTGATATGATCCTTACTTACTCTTTTTGCTTCGTTTACGTTCATACATCAGAAGGCCAGTTCTCGTAATTAAAAACGTTCAAAATCTAGTTGCAGTCTCATCTCGGCGACAAACAAATATCAAAACTTGTCAAAATGTAGGGAAATTAGAGGTATATTTTGACAGATTGAGACTGAGATCAGACTGTGAACGTTCTTATAATTACGAGAATTGCCGCTCTGGTCATGCACGAGCGCTGGACGCACCTGACTTTTCTAAAGAGCATCACCAATAAGGTCACTACAATGTCCAGGGCGTTGCTACCACTCACATTTGCCTTATAAGTACTGTGGGAATTCGTGACCGTGGTGGACAAGTAATACTGGAGTATGTTGTAAATAAGTAACGATTAATTTATTACGATACCAAGTAACTAAAGCTAGTAGTTACACTTGACACGAAAAAGTAAAATTAAATAATGTTACATGAAGAGTAAAACTAATAGAAACACGAAGCTCGCCGTAAACTATTACGGCGAGCTTCGGCGAGTAAAATATGATCGGGGGTCAGAGAGGACCTCGCACGATCGTAGTTCAGCACAGACTGAAGCTCAGAACCAAAAACTCCCCCAAATCTGCCGTTCACTAGACAAAGGAAGCGGCAAAACGATTTTACACAAAGGACAGAAATGCAAAATGGGTACAATATAAGACAACTAAAAATAACAGAACAATGAACCTTAACTAACAATAGCAAATGGGTACAATACAAGATAACATAATAGAACATTGAAGAACCTTAACTAAAAGTAAAGAATCATGAAATACAATAGTACCTATAACTTAAATCGCTTGCAGATGTGATTCGTGGGAAAAACACAAAATGAAACTTTCTAAAAATTATTACAATAAGTACCTCTATAAAAATATTACATTCTTAAAACTATGCAAGGGATGGGTACGTGAGACACAGTCCCCACAGTACCCCCCTACCAGTGATAAAGATCACGAAACACCTGCCTGATAGTAATCAGGAAAATTTAACTCGCCTACCAGAACGGCGAGGAATATGCTTGCCAGGCCAACTTAGGTTCCAGTGAGTCGGAACCGGTTGCCGCATAGTTCACGGTGAGTCGGAACTGTCTGCGAAGATGTCCCCAGTGAGTCGGGGTGGCGCGGGCGCTGCGTTATGCTCCAGTGCGTCGGATGTGGTACAGCGACCAGAACGGCGAGGAATATGCTTGCCAGGCCAACTTAGGTTCCAGTGAGTCGGAACCGGTTACCGCATAGTTCACGGTGAATCGGAACTATCTGCGAAGATGTCCCCAGTGAGTCGGGGTGGCGCGGGCGCTGCGTCGACCAGGAGAGGAATTGGGCTCTTCTTGTTGACCGGCCGAAAGTGCAGTGTGCTGTGCCGAGGTTGCTGATGAGGCTGAGGGTGATGACCAGGTATGCGCGGTCGCTGCATGCTGGTGGTCAGGATACCCGCTGAAGCCGTGGGAGCTGGCTGGCTGGGAATGCGCGTCATCCGCCGCTAGTGACTCCCGCTGGATCGCTCGCCATTTTAACACGTAGGTACTTTGATTTAGCACTCGCGAAACTCTTTCCGCACTGTCACGAACTCACGCTATTGATAGTTTTGATCACGTCGGGGTCACCACTGTGGGTTTTTCGGGACCGTGTTGGGCGATGAGGCGTTTCCCGGCTGCGTGGATAAGTAATGCACTGAAGTAATTTGTAAATAAGTAACGATTAATTTATTACGATACCAAGTAACTAAAGCTAGTAGTTACACTTGACACGAAAAAGTAAAATTAAATAATGTTACATGAAGAGTAAAACTAATAGAAACACGAAGCTCGCCGTAAACTATTACGGCGAGCTTCGGCGAGTAAAATATGATCGGGGGTCAGAGAGGACCTCGCACGATCGTAGTTCAGCACAGACTGTTAGTTAAGGTTCATTGTTCTGTTATTTTTAGTTGTCTTATATTGTACCCATTTTGCATTTCTGTCCTTTGTGTAAAATCGTTTTGCCGCTTCCTTTGTCTAGTGAACGGCAGATTTGGGGGAGTTTTTGGTTCTGAGCTTCAGTCTGTGCTGAACTACGATCGTGCGAGGTCCTCTCTGACCCCCGATCATATTTTACTCGCCGAAGCTCGCCGTAATAGTTTACGGCGAGCTTCGTGTTTCTATTAGTTTTACTCTTCATGTAACATTATTTAATTTTACCTTTTCGTGTCAAGTGTAACTACTAGCTTTAGTTACTTGATATCGTAATAAATTAATCGCTACTTCTGTGTACAACTTACTTCAGTGTATCACTCGCTCCACGCGGTCACGAATTCCCACAGTACCTTTGGTTGGTAGACTTTCATTCACCTTGACATTGACACCACATGGAAAATATATTGTGAACAATCAAATGAATTCGTGTCCTTGGAATTTCCTGCGCGTTCTTCTCTATAGAGATCTACGTTTTGGAATGGGCTTCATCAGAGCTTCATCTTTCTTCCGACCTCCTCTTTGATTCAAAAGTGCCTGTAAAAAATGTTTTGAGTTTGATTACAAACACAAACACTTTTTCAACAACAGTAGTCTTTAGAAACAAAAGCCGGTTTCTGGGTTTACAATGACTGAATGCCGGCCGACCTTGAAACCGGAAAAACGAGTTTGTTATAATAAAAATTATGATAATAAATGGTAAACAGTTTTATTTAGGTTGCAAACTTTTCTATAAGTTTTGTAATAAGTTACCAATGCAATTTGAAATAGATTATGTAAGGTCAATTTTTTACCTGATTAACGGTAACGGTACAAGTAAACAAGTAAGGTGTATGATTATTGAGAGCAATGGTGGCCTAATGGCACCTATCTGCCCCGACTCAAGACTTGTAGGTCGTGAGTTAGATCTTATTCAGGCACTTTGTGTATTTAATTTCATTACCACGGCTCTCAAAACGGTGAAGGAAAACATGTAACGTGAGGAAACCAACATGTCCTAGAACCAAAACTTTGAAGATATGTGACATCTACCAACACGTACTGGGCCCGCGTGGTGAACATAGCTCAGTGCCCCAGGCCTGTGTCCGAGCAGTGGAAATTATATAGGCCGATTATGCTGATGATTCTCACAGTCAACAAATAATTTTGAATTTGAGATGGCGTCACAGGATACTTAAAATGGCGGATACTTTTGTGCATATACAATTCACGTATTTTTTTTTTTTGTTAATTTTATTATTCTTTATTTGAATACTAGACATATTTAGACAGAAAGTTTAAAAATCTAGCTTCAACTGAGAGATCGTTATGTAAGTAGGTAATAAGTAGCAAAAGTAATATTCAAAAAGACTATTATACATATTATTATTATTTTGAGTTTGAAAAGTCGTAAGCCATCCATTAACTGTCATAATAATTTGTAATTAATGGTTTTTTTTTTTTAGAAATGGTGAGTCAGTGGTAACTGCCCCGACTTAGGGCGCTTTCCCACTATGTCGTGACGATTAATTTATCGTTGGACGACTTTCGTCCCTAGCTGTTCCCATTATATCGACTGTTTATCTTCACTGTGTCGTCACCATAAATCGTGACGTTTTTTTTTCGTTTTAGGACTGCCGTGCTAGCCGTTCCCGTTGACTTGACAATCTGTCGTTACTGCAAAAAAAGTCATGGACGACAGTTAATCGTGTAGTCATATGTGAACACCTCCATTTAAATACACAAGCCACGACGCTTTAAATGACACGATAATCTGTCGAAAGTGGGAACGAAGCCTAACAATTTAAGATTACGGTTTGAAACCAGACAGACGCTTTACTTTGTTTAAATAATATCATCATCACTGCTCTCAAAACGGTGAAGGGAAACCAGCATGTCCACCAAAAATTCGTAGACATGTGACGTCTACCAAGCCGCACTGGGCCCGCGTGGTGGATTACGGCCCATCACTCCTTCTCACCGAGAGGAGGCCTGTGCCCCAGCAGTGGGAACTATTTATAAAATAAATTATTGCTATAATTTATTTTGCTGACTTGAGGGAAATCTTCTAACCATAATGTCAAACTCAAACTCAAAGCATTTATTTCAATGACTTTTGTATTGTCAAAGAGCCAATCAGTTAAGCAGAAAGTTGAAGTTATTCCATTTCAAATAGGCACATAAAAAGCATTTAGAACGGCAAAATTTGCAAGAAAATAGAAATGATTCTAATAACCCATTCCAAAACGTAGATCACTATGGAGAAGAATGGGCAAGAAAATCCAAGGACACTCTTTTAAATCAAGATATTACAAAATGGTGGGTACATTATTCTAGTTGCTTTAATATTATTAAGTTGCTTTTTAATTTTTTTTACGTGAGAACAATAAAATTTTTAAAATCCATTTGTAAAGGTGGTTTTTATAACAAAATAATAAAGACTTCAATATAGACATGCTTGCAACGACTTAATATTGGAAACTTAGATAGTTCTATTAACAAACACACTATAGAATACACTGACATACAATAGAAGTTTTAATGTTATCATGACAGCCATTTTGTTTTCGAAGTTTTAATTCAAGACTTATGGCTAAAAATATGTGGATCATAGTGGAAATAATCCGCTATTCATGTTAATGTCTTACTTTTTGCATAAAGAAATGACAAAGCTTTAAAAAGGAAATTATAGCGGTGTTAAAAATAACTGTAAATGGAGTAAATCAATAAGTGCATGCTTGTAAAACTGTAATATAAATTAACAACTTCTTTTAAAATCGCAAAGCTTTATAATGAAAACATGATACACACAGCACACAACCACCAACCAAAGCATAACCATAAACAGTTATCCATAAACCAATTCCCATCAAACTAAAACAATTAAAAACGGAATGAACTTTCGCACTGCTCTAACCTACTGAAAACTAGTACAAACTTAAAACCTCACCTACATAAAAAACCCAACAAATTCGCAAATCCCAATACAAGTTCATGACCCTCACAATGACCGCACAAGCCTTTCGTTATGAAACCTGGATGTTACTTTTACTTCCAGGCTGAGAAAGTCCAATTCGGTGGATGCGACACTTGAGGGAGGCTATATAGGAGCGTCGCGACTGCCGGCGCGCAGACGTAGCTAACTCTCACAATGAGGCGGTCGACAGTCTTGCTCTTATTCGCGGTCGCACACGCGCTTCCCGCCCAAGACTCCGGCCACACAGACAACGACATAGACGGCCTAACAGACTGCCTCAAAAAAGAATCAACAACATGCCTCAAATACAAATTCTTCGCGTTCGTCGACAAGATGATCGGACAAAAGGAATCGTTCTCCCTCACCGATGGAGTGACCGTCGTCAAATCCGGTGACGTACCGACTGACACTGGAGCACCGAGGGCCTTAGATCCTGTTTCGCGGTTAAAGAACTACTTCGAAACGCATTCCTTGAGAGTAGAAGTGAAAGGTTCCGATGTGATTGACGCGGTGTCGAGTGCAGGGCGAGCGTTTGAAGATACAGTGTCATCATTTACCGAAGATAATGAAATTAGTGAAGGACGTGGGAAAAAGAAGAAGGCTGCTAAAATCCTGGGACCTATAATAGCAGCAGTGGCTTTGAAGCTGATGGCGTTAATGCCACTAGCTATTGGAGCGATAGCATTGATTGCAGGGAAGGCGTTGCTGATCGGAAAGCTTGCCCTAGTTTTGTCGGCGATTATAGGGTTGAAAAAGTTGCTGTCTCAGCAGAAGCATGTGACTTATGAAGTGATAGCTCATCCTCATCATACATCGAGCCATGATTACAGCAGCAGCAGTGGAGGGACGAGTGGGTACGGTGGTGACTCTGGAGGCTCTTCGTATACTAGCGGGAGTGGAGGCGGCGGTGGTCACGGCGGCGGCGGCTGGGGACGCTCGCTCGAAGCTCAAAACTTAGCGTATTCTGCGCAGAAACCTTAGCGACCCGGTTCCGTGGCACCTTTTCCACTGATTTCTCCGATCTTCAATGTATTTAAGTATTATTTATCTTGTACGGATGTGTGTGTGTCTGTTATTTATTGAGTGATTTATTTTTAATTTATGAACGTCATGCCATGACCTGTGAATTGTTATTTGATGACGTTTTTTGCCGTTTTATTTCTTAGTCACTTCAAGTCATATTGTTATTTTATTTTTTTCGAAATGTTTCTCTATTTATTTATTTGTATATACTTCGTTTATGTTAGTATTTTAGTTGGTAACGTATATTTGTATTTAAAACTCAGTACCTGGCTTTAATATTGTTAAGTATTAATTATTTAAGACTGTGTATGTATTTCGTTATTTATATTTATTTCCCCACGAGTATATTAGGTATCAAAGGTTTTATTTATTTTGTATTTATTGTTATGTAGCTAATTCTTGCTAAATACTCATAATATAAAATAATTATCGTTGTAATAATGTAATTAACGATACAAAGATGTTTAATTGTTATAATTATTACAAATAAAAATATGCAATTTTGCTCTGTGTTTTATTGACGTAACAATGTTTTGTGCATTTATTAACTAATGAATAAATAAAGAGAGCTTTCAAATACTTAAAGAGAGAAAAAAACCCTAGTACAGTATTCAACTGAGATAATTATTATAGGCCTTTATAAATCCTAGCTGACTGCATCAGTTATTTAAATGTTACTACAGTGAGAAAGCTTATACGATAAGCTAGATTTGTAAAATGGAAATTAATAGGAAGTTCCCAATTCTTATTTCCCTAAAATATTTTTACGATTTCCACAGAATTCATATTATGATCATCGTGTTTCGTATCCTACCAGTCAACGATAGTCGCTCTACATGAACTGCGTTATTATTTAATTTTAACATCGTTTTGTTCCGATAAACTATCTGAAGCTGCAGTTACTACATTTCTCTGTATCTATCTTAATTTTAGAAACGTTACTATACTATTTGTGACCTAAAATACTGTTTTATTTTCATTACAAGTTCTTAGTAGATAAAAATATGTATGTTCGATACATATTATTATCAAACTCAAACTCAAAGCATTTATTTCAATTAAATCATTTACAGGCACTTTTGAATTGTCAAGAAGTCGGTCAGTCAGAAAATATGAAGCTAGTTGCCATTATCTTCACTTGTAGGGTTGCCAGCCACGGGTTCCTGGAAGATTTATCAAGCTTACGTCATCAAATCTCGTGTCATGTAATATAAGTATTATAGCACCTAAATGTTACCTTTATTAACAATCACAAAAGCTAAAATATTATGACATTTGACTTCAGATTCACGGTCAGAGCTTGTATCAGAATTTCAGAAACATTGGTTTGGTTACGTAACTGGCAGATATTATGTTTCAAAGGTCGGGCAAAGTGTTATGTTGGGTTTCTTCATCAAGAATTTCTCAGCTGCAGCCCAGAGTCTGGATGGGTGCCCAGTTAATAGCAATAGGCTCACTTCCTTATACATGTGCCATCCATAGGTACTAATATTATGAATGCACACTAAAGCGCGGTCACTGTCCGACTGCATAGAAAAGAAAGAGTATTAGTATGGTTTTTATTGTAAAAAGAAAGTTTTTAGAGGTATCTTTATGATTTTTTTTTTCTATTGTATCAAATTAGTTGTATTATGTTTTCAACACACTATCTACCTAGCATATCTGAAGAATATCATATATTTTTCTGATTTTGTTTACTGTAGTCGATCATATACTTTTATTGCTTATAAAACTTGCGTTTTTTTTTGCGTTTGGGTCCTGTAGGCCCCTTAACACGACAGAACCTGGGAGACAGACACACTCTGGACAGTCACCATCATCTTAACATAAGCAGAATCAGCTGCTATAAATTTCTCACTGCTCGGACAAAAGCCTCCTCTTGGCGAGAGAGATTCGTACCTAATCCACCACGCGGGCCAAGTATACGTTGACAGATGTCACATTATCTTAAAATGTTTGGTTCTAGGACATGCCGATTTCCTCACGATATTTTCCTTCGCCGTTTTGAGAGCAGTGGTGATTAAATAATTTACAAAGCAAACCACCTGCCTGGGTTCGAAGCTACGACCTTACAACTCGTAAGTCGCGGCCGTTACCACTGAGCCATCACTACTCCCTAAGCATCATTTTATTGACTAAATTAATGAATAATTAAATGAGTTACTCTTATTGTAAACATTCATAAACAGAAGTCTCATGCACCCAGCATAATACCTTCGTGTCATTGCACTGCACTCACCTACAAAGTTGCCGCCATAACTTTTCTATCACAGATTTAAAATGGCGCTTTACCCCTAATGGTAGCTCTACTTAAATATAATGTGCTCATAAAGGAAATAGAAATGATACTTATTAATAATGTGCACATAAAAGCCATATGTATGACAGTACATCTTTTGCTCGTTAGAAAGATCTAGAGTTAAGACAAGTCTAGATTTAATATGTATGTTATTGAGTTGGTATTAAAAGTATGCGTTACATTTTATGGTATGCAAAATAAAATAGCTGGCTCAAAGATTATATCCAGGATGCACAAAAAATATAATTACTGTAAAAACTGACACCTTAGCAAAGGCTCAAAAATGAATGCACCACTGTCCTTCCCCTTTTTAAATCCATCCTAAGGTTGTCTTTAAAAGATCGCTCTTAGCGATAAGACCACCCATTGTGTCACCCTTTGTACAGTTTCTATATTTATGTCTGTAATTTATATGGTGTACATAATAAAGAGTATTCTATTCTATTCTAATTAACTGGTCTTAAATATAGTATGTGATCAAAAAACTGTTATTGAGGTGCTAATAGGTAGCTAACATATTATTTAGAATGAGTTGGAGCAAAGCTGCTGATTTCTTAAAAAGGCCAAACAAGGCCTTGCTATATTATAACATCCAAAAGCTAAACATCTAAAGTCCAAATACTAAGATTTTTATGGAAGTCTACTTCCATAAAAATCTTAATAGTTGGACTTTAAAAGAGATGAAGACCTCTGAGTTTGTTTCGGCATTTTTTCTCGGGGAATAATCAGCTAGGAAAAGCCAGCACCATCTTGTTTGGCCAATAAATGTACATGAAAAAATCTACTTACAGAAATAAACATCATTTCATTTTATTTCAGTTTATGAAAATACATATTTTAGATAGAAATGTGGGAATCTGAGGTTGAACGTCTGGCAATATTGATAGAATAGGAAATGATAGACGATGAGCACGACAACATTGCGTGGAAGTAGAAGTGACAGACACGGAATACAGCAAGAGAAAGAAGTAGGTAAAGAAAAACAGAAGACGAAATTAATAAAATAGAAGAATTCAAACAAGACAAATCGTTTCACTGAACACCTTGATCCCACACTAACAAAGTCATTGCTTTGATGTGCAACATCTCCTCTCCAGCTAAAACACTGAAGCTAGAACACTTCATCACTTCTAGCTTCCAGCTAGAAGTGATGAAGTGCGGGCGTTTTGGGGGACTTTATTATGTAATTTTGACGTTCAAAAGTGCTGATTCTCAGCCTACTTTAAATAAATATATGACATTTGAATTCAGCTTCCAGCTTGATATGTCAATAACTCTTCGTTCGCTGATTTGCAGTCTTCACTTAACGACTCTGGCTATTTAACCGACTATCGATATATTGGCAGAGATGACAACTGACAAGCCTAACAGCCATAAAGCTGGTTGACTGCAAGCTCTGTTGCTGACTCAAGTAATTCGAATACACTTCAACCGCCGCCGCTGGGCAAAGGCCTCTGTTTTCCTCTACCAATCACAACAATGTGGTCTGCCCATCCCGCCGCCACAGAATTTAAAGAATCACCCATTCAAAATCTATTCGAATCAAAGATGATTCTAGACTATAAGCAATGCCGTCTAAGAGAGGACGCTCACTACAAATACAAACAAATTTCACTACAAAATTTAAATTTTACATTAAAATTTCACTTCAATGTCATTCAAATTTCACTTCAATTTCATTCAAACGTCGGGCTCTCTCACCAAATCCATGGGAATTAGAAGATCATAATCTAATTACCAATTAATTCGTTCTATCAAGTCTCCATCATTGTTAGAATGTAAGTACATAAAAGTTATTCCTTCCATTAATTTCTGTTTTCTTTCTTTCTCACAATTATTTTGGAATTAGAGTTGAATATAACAAGGTTTTGATCTTCGGAAGGGTGTGATTATGGCTCAAATAAATAAGATTTCCAAAACGCCTTGCTTCTAGCCAATAGAATAGAATAGAAATACTCTTAATAGTATCTACACAATCGCTAGAAAGTAGTTCAGAAATAGACTTTATGCCCTTTAGGAATTTTCTGCCACCTACTGGACCTTAAGGCTATCTATGCACATACTAACATAGTTGCTTTGTCAAAAATAAGCAAGTTACTTACGTTACTTAACATACACTCTAAGAGGCCGAAAATTGAAGCATACTTACAGATAAGTATTCGTGTTATGTTCCCACGTATGGAGACAGTGCGCTATTATAATCTCCTTGTACAAATATTATGTGTTAACTTTAATTGGTGTCTCCAAGTGATATGATTTGAGCGATAACTTTGGTAAAATAGGTAGGTTTTTTTAGGTAACATTTTATACTTATATAAACCAACCCAACCAACCAACCAACCAACCAATCAACCAACCAACCAACCAACCAACCAACCAACCAACCAAAACCAACCAAACCAACCAAACCAACTCTTTCTAGCTTTCTATTCTTTTTTAACCGACTTAAAATAAGGAGAAGTTTTTCAGTTCGTCGGAATATTTTTTTTTTATGTATTTAGATGATTAGTTTTGTGAGTTGAGCATATCTAGTATTCCTGACAAAGTGAGTTAAAGTTATTTCCATAGGCTACACTACAGATCGATTAAGTAGTCTGCTGGCTGAGATTATATGTTGGTATTTTACCAACTTATATCTTCCAATGAATGATTTCTTCCTATTGGTCGCAAGCGCTACTGCTGAATATGAGGTTCGATTCTCAAGTCGGGTAAAATTGTATAGGGGTTTATTATTTAGAATTTCTTAGTAGCAACCCAGAGTCTGGATTTGGGCCCGGTTGACAATAAGCAATATTTACTTGTTTAAGACTTAAACCTATTTAGAATTATTGTACAGACGCCAGCACATCCAGCTACCCGAAACTGTCAAATTTACAGTAATAAAATGTGTGATGTGCGTGTGTATGTGTGTGTGTGTGTGTGATGTGGTGTGTGTGTGTGTTTTTTTAATTTTACAGTTTAGCTTTAAAGTTGAAAATCTATTAAAGAAATTTGACTGATTATAGTAGCTTAACTAGCGTCTGTATCTTAAATTAGACTTTGTAATTTCGTGGCAAGATACAAGACATGTGCAACTGGGCTTAAACTAGGAGGACTCCTGTGCTATAAGCATCAGTTACTTCCATTACCACCGTGATCGAGCTGCCATTACAAGTGTGGTGCGGTGCAAATGGTAATATATAATGATGCAATACGCTCGCCCCCTACCTATTACGTGGGACTTAAGCATAACTGGTGAAATGTGTACTATAATTATAGGTACACCGCTGCCCAGTCCTTATGGAAAAAAAGTGTGATGTTATGGTATACTGACAATTTTTTTTTTGCAATAGCAAACACTGTGCAATGCATATATTCATTTTTCTTCAAATAAGAAAGCCAATAATTACACTTGACAAATGATCCTAGAAACTTAATGTCACACCCGCAGCCCGCAGGCACGCTTTATAAATATAACTAGCCACTTGTGAACGAGGTGATTTAGTCTAATAGCCGCGGTGAGCCAGTGAATTTATAACACTGCTATGGTGTTTGTGGTCAGTACTTGAGACCTCTTTATTATAGATAAAGATATAATATTTGTACTATGGTGTTGAATTAAAAAGAAGGTAAATAAACGAATTTAGTTTTGTATCAAACGTGACCGAGAAACGTAGGGTTGTAAGTTCAATTGCCGCTTGTTGCAATAAATAAGGAAATCTAAAATAGAGTTAAATATTCTTTATTATGTACAGCATTCGAATTACACAATATAAATGTAGCATCTAGTTATGCTACAAAGAATCTATTCAAATGAACCAATCCCAAAAAAAACTACATATATTTATTTTAAAAAGAAACCATGATTTTTATCCATGATGACGATTCTTTCAAATTATTTAAACAGTGTCCAAAAAGACACATCCAAGGCAAAAATATGAACAACACTAAAATAAAATAAATTGGTGCAAAAATAAGGAATAAAAGACCGTTGTGGTGGACAGTAAGTTTTAATCCGATCGCTACCTCTTATGCCTGCCCCGCTACCACCTATATCAAGCACCACACAGCTTTCCTTCTATCCAGGTCGGACATTTGCCCCTAACAGAGAAAGGTGCACTGACTACGGTGAAATCACTCATCGCGCACGTTCGTATTGCGATAAAAGTAAAATTTACAATGCGTGCCACGAAAGATGAGACTTGACACACCACGTGGTTTGACATGCGCAGTACACGATTTTAGGTATCTTTAGCGGTATGAAGTCTGAGTGCGGGACGGGACCGGACGTCATAGGGGCGGCGGAAAGAGCGGGGGAGGCGGGGTCAAGTCTCATCTTTCGTGGCACGAATTGTACTCGTATCATCTTGTTTATAGTATGTTTATGACAGTTAACATAGGTTGTTATGCTACTAGATAGTAGATAAGATCAAAAACGTACAGGATACACTATAAACCTGACCGTTTATAAGTCAAATAGGCTCCTATTATTACTGATACTGTTAGCTGGCATCATCCCACTGCTGGGAAAAGGCCATTTTATTCATACGTGGATAAATAATACCATCCGTACAGGTCGATCGATCAGGTTAAGCTACGCTTGCCACGGTTGGTCTGTGGATGGGTGACAGAAGGTGACAGATGGGTGAACAGATGGCCGATGGGGCCGAAAGGTTCTGGAGTGGCGACCGGGTACCGGAAGACGTGACGTTGGAAAGCTTCCGACAAGGTGATCCAACGACCTTGTGAAGGCCGCAGGAACCCGTTGGATGCGAGAAGCACAGAACCGGTCGAAGTGGAGGTGCTTGGGGGAGGTCTATTTCCAGCAGTGGAAATGATGACGCAATTAGGGTACTGGTTCCGTAATATTTTGTAGGCTTGCTACTTATCTGGCTGTTGGTCTGCTAATGCTCCTCTGAAGGTCACTTACACGCATGCATAGTCCGCATCTCTAAGAGAAACGCATAACAAATCTCACTTTGTTTAATTATGATCCATTAATTTCTAAATAAAACATGAGTTTGAGAACCTTTATGATCACATTTAAGTACTTTCTCTTAGTAATTATATTGGGCTGCACATTACCGTAATTAATTCAAGGTTTTACGAAGTACTGGCCACTTATCTTTTTAGTTGTAAAAAGGCTGATGATGATGGCTCGGTTAGTGCGTTTGGCTTGCTGCGCTTCAGATCGAGCAGCCGAGTCCTGGAGTGGAGACCGCGTATCGGCAAGCGTAGTGTGGGACGCCCCCAGCTAGATGGACGGACGACCTGAAGAAGGTGGAGGACAGGGTGCTGTGGCGCAGTCTTGGAGAGGCCTATGTCCCGCAGTGGACTGCGATCGGCTGAGTTGAGCTTCAGATCGCAGGATTAAATTAAACAAAGATCACCATTTGTATTGTATAAAGATAACTACTCAGAGTGCAGTTTTTTGTGCTTGGATTCACGGATCGTGAAAATATTGATCCAGATCCACAATTTGTTTCAAATCAGGTTGTTTGAAAACTTGAAATATGAAGCCGGGGAGTCTGTAGCCCGATAAGGTTATATGATAGTACCTGCTTTGCAAAAGCATTGATGATCGCAGTGTTATGATTGTTTTCTTTAATAATTTTGTTTTTAATTCTGCAAAGAAGGACGACGCTCAAACAAAATCAAAGGACATTGTAAAAAATGGCCTATGAATCAACACGCATGAAACATTTACTATAATTACTAGTTCTTTTAATAATATACATTACAAATATTTCAATAGAACGGACACTTCTTAATTTCGAAAACATTTTAAAAAGTATTCACTTGATCACTTCCGTCATAATCATCGGTGTTATTATTTTTTGATTCAATTTGAGGTTTTTAATAGGCAAAGGTATTATAGCTCATACAGCCAAGTCTTTGTAACAACACTCTTAATAAGAGTTTGACACAGACAAGCGTCAGTATTCTCAACGCTTGATATACGATAATGGTTTTTAGTTACAAACGTCCGCTATGATGTCGCGGAATCATAATACGGCTTATCAAAAAACTCGATTTAGCGCTGTTTGAAACGAGCAATAATGACACTGACAATTGATGAATTGACAGATGACATTTGACATTTGGTAGTAATGTCACTTGGCGCGCGCATTCTGTTATTGCTACATACCGAATGTTTTTATCGACGTAATTATAACCTCAAAATCCGAAAGTGTTTTGATTTTTTCCGAATTCTCAGAAGTGTCCGTTGTTTTAATTTAAGTTCAATCGAATATATAAATTATCTAAAACCCAAAAAGTAAATACACCTCCCTATTGGATCTTAGGCCAACTATGTATGGACGACGAGCAATGTCCTTTGGTCGTTTCCTATGGTCAAGAGCCGTCATGAAACTCCACTGAAACTCTTAAACAAGTTACTTTCAATAGGTTTCAAATTACAGTGTTAACACAGTGCGAGGACAGTGTAGGCCTGTCAACAAGTACAAATAAAAAGAATTATCAAAATCGGACTCTGTAAAAAGTTATGAGTGGTCATAGTTTTTAAAATTGTAAACTTTAATTTTTTTTTCATGTGGGTGATTTTACCTGAAATAAATGAATTTTGTTTAATACTAACATTCGTTTTAAGTACTGTAGGAGATGCGTGTGTCGTGTGTGTCTTCTCTTCGTGACCGAGGTTGTCTTCAGGGAAAACAAGTAAAACAGTCCAGCACTTTAACGACAGTTTATTTCTCACCACAAACAATAACAATAAGAATAACAAGCACCAGCGGATAGATAGTTTATATGCATAGGCGATCGTAAGCGTAGGCGGGAGATTAGGTTTCGCGTAGCAAGCGGGCGTGCGTCAGCTGTGAGCGCGCGAGACGTACTGGTGGGGCGCGGGCGCGCGCGTCGCTGCGCCGGCGATGGTTCGAGACTCCTTTTGTTTCGGTGAGTAGCGGGAATTGGTGCCTGCTTACTCGATGCGACACGACGACGACGCGGTGACGCTCGACGACTCGACGATGCGGCTATGCGGTAGGTACTGGTAAGTTTTATATTAATGTGCATGTTTAATGTTTGTGTTTTGTGTATTTAGTATGTTATTATGTATGTAGTGTTATGTATGTAGTTATAAATATTTATAATCAAGTACTTATATATTATATTATATATTATGTTAATGTATTGTGGCTACGCCACATGACTCCCCCCTTGAGACCATCCTAGGATGGGCGATAATAGTCAGGGAATCTCACTTTTCTTCCTGAGCGAGTAATTCTTACTTCTTTCTCTTTGCTTACAGGGTTTGGTGTTTCATTTTCAAGCGGAGGGGTCTCTGGACGAGTATCTGGTGTAAGTATATAGGCTGGTTTTAACCTCTCTATCGATACTGTCTGTTCTTTTCCTTTAACCAGCAGCTTAAAGACTTTTGTGCCTCGTTGCAGGACTAGATATGGCCCAGTGTACGCCGGCTGAAGAGATCCTCTCACGGTGTCATCTCGGACGTAAACGTGAGTAGCAGAAGGTAAGTCTCGGTACATGAAGATATTACGTCTGCTGTGTCTTGCAGCTGGCTGAGGGCGAATATTGTTCATGATGGAACGCAGTCGTGCTGAGAATTCGGTGAGGTCACTGGTCGTATGCTGGTCGGTGATTGGCTGCAGAAACTCTCCAGGCAGTCTAAGGGGTTCGCCGTAGAGGAGTTCGGCTGGTGACGCTTGTATGTCCTCTTTGAAGGCGCTTCTCATTCCTAGCAGTACTAGAGGTAAGCTTTCCGTCCATTTTTGGTTCCCATGGCACATTATAGCTGCCTTAAGTTGTCTGTGCATCCGTTCCACCATTCCGTTGCTTGCAGGATGATAAGCAGTGGTTCTGTTGCGTTGAAATCCGGCTAGTTCTGAAAGCTGTTTCAGCAGTGCGGACTCGAATTGTTTCCCGCGATCTGTCACAACTTCTGTCGGGCAACCGTAACGTGATATCCAGTTGCTAACGAGAGCTTTGGCGACTGTTTCAGCGGTGATATCTTGCAAGGGAATGGCCTCGGGCCATCGAGTGAATCTATCCACGGCGGTAAGGCAATAACGGTAGCCATCCGAAAGGGGTAATGGTCCAATGATATCGATGTGCACGTAGGTAAATCTGCCGTTTGGTAGTTTAAAGGTGCCTACCGGTGGAGTTACGTGCCGAGTGACCTTTGAGCGTTGACATGCGTGACAGAGCTTGGTCCAATCACGACAATCTTTATTTATTCCTGGCCATACGTAGCGCTGAGCCACTAATTTTGCGGAGGCTTTAGCGCCAGGATGGCTGAGTGAGTGTAGGCTGTCGTAGACTTGCCTTCTGAGCTCTTTTGGTACATAAGGTCGTGGGTTTGGCGTGCTGTCGTCACAGTAAAGTTCCAGTTTTGTTCCAGGTACAGTTACTTTGACAAGTTTTAGCGAAGTTCCACCTTTTAAGAGTTGCCTTAGTTCTGGGTCATTACCCTGTGAAATAGCCAAGTTCTTTGACTCGACCGGCTGTACTATTTCCTCTATTCTTGAGAGAGTATCGGCAACTATGTTGTCTTTACCCGGTATGTGTTGGATGTCCGTTGTGAATTGAGCTATATAATCTAAATGCCGAAACTGACGTGGTGAACACTTTTCTTTGTGACTTTGGAATGCGAAGCAGATTGGCTTGTGGTCTGTAAAGACTGTGAAGTGCCTTGCTTCCACTTGGTGTCGGAAATGTTTTATGGACTCGTAAATCGCTAGGAGTTCTCGGTCGTACGGCGAGTATTTCTTTTGTGATGGGCTCAATTTACGGCTAAAGAAAGCGAGAGGTTGCCATCCCCCGTCTTTCTGCTGCTGTAGTGCTCCACCGATTGCGACGTCTGATGCATCCGTGACTAACGCTAGCTTGGCGTCCATGTCTGGGTGCGCTAGGAGAGCTGATTGGCATAGACTCTTCTTACAGTCTTCAAATGCTTGGAGTGCTTCTCCGGTGACGTTTATGGGATGATTGCCTTTTTTGGTTCCGGTAAGCAGACTATGTAAAGGCGTTTGAGTTGTGGCAGCGTCTTTTAAGAAACGACGATAAAAATTTATCATCCCCAGGAATCTCTTGAGTTCTCGAACGGTTTTCGGGGTGGGGTAGTCCTTTATGGCTTGGATCTTGCTATCCAGTGGTTTGATACCAGCACAAGATACGCTACAGCCGAGGAAAGTTACTTCTTCCGCACCAAATACACATTTGGAAGTGTTTATGACCATTCCGTATTCCTTCAATCGTTCGAAGAGGAGGCGTAAGTGACGGTAATGGGTATCTTCGTCGGGGGAGGAAATCAGAAAATCGTCTAGGTACGTGTAGCAAAAGTCCAGGTCACGAGTCATCTGGTCCACAAATCTTTGAAACGTTTGTCCCGCGTTTCTTAGACCAAACGTCATAAAAGGGAACTCGAACATTCCAAAGGGTGTGGTTATGGCCGTTTTAGGGATATCCTCGGGGTTAACCGGTATCTGGTTATATGCCTTTATTAAATCGATTTTTGAGAATATTTGGCAGCCAGCTATGTTCTGAGTGAAGTCCTGGATGTGTCGGATTGGGTATCGGTCGGGGATCGTTCGTGCGTTTAACATTCTATAGTCGCCGCATGGTCGCCATCCGTTGTCCTTTTTTGCGGCGAGATGAAGGGGGGACGACCATGGGCTCTCTGACGGTCGTGCTGTCCCTACTCTCAGCATTTCTTCGAACTCCTGTTTTGCGATCTTCAGTTTGTCCGGGGCAAGTCTTCTTGGAGTGCAATATACGGGCGGTCCGTCGGTTGTTCTTATGTGGTGAACCGTATTGTGACGTATGGCCCGATGTGTACCTGCTGGCCGAGTGATTTCCGGAAAATCTCGAAGTAGGTTCAAGTACTTTGACTCGCCTGTTATCGTTTTGACTGAAGTTATGGCATCAGATGCAGGAACTGGATTTGCGTTTGCTGACAGGCTGGTCTTGTTGTCGATCAGGCGTTTGTTACGACAGTCTACGATTAAGTCGTAGTACGATAAAAAATCGACCCCTATAATAGCCTTGGTGACGTCAGCTATTATGAATTGCCAGGAAAATGCACGGCGAAGACCTAAGTCTAGTTCCATTTGTTGGACGCCGTATATGGCGATTGGTGTTCCGTTCGCTGCGAAGACGTTGAGCTCGGTTGTGCGTGGTCGCCTTTGTTTCAGGGCGGAGCGGGGGAAAACGCAGATGTCGCTCCCGGTGTCGACTAAGAACTGCGTTTTTGTCCTTCTGTCCGTTATGAATAAGCGACCAGTAGTTGAACTATGGCAATCATGTGTCGCTACTGATGATTGCCTTTGGCTTTTCCCGACCCTGATTGATAATCACATGGTTTCAGACATCTACGTGCCTTATCTCCATATCTGTGGTGGAAAATACAGGTGGGGTACTTCCTATAATTTGACTGAGAACGCGTGTTGCTTCTTCCACGTTGACTTCTATCCCTCGTCCTGGATCTAGAATCTCTTGTTGAGAGGGCCTGCACTTGACGACTGAGCTCCGCAATCTCTTTAGACAATTTCTCGATCATTGAATTTGGAACTGCGTCCGTGGCGGCCACTTGTGGCGCGGGTGGTACGAGGTCGTGCACTTTATCAGCCAGGTCTGCGAGTGCTGAAAGTGACGACTCTGGCTGCGATGCTACGACTATTTGTATGTTGCCCGGTAAGCGACTAGTCCACACGGTCTTTATGAAATCGTCCGGTATGCTTGGGCCCGCTAGATGTTGCAGGTGCCGAAGAAACGCGGATGGTCGCCTGTCTCCTAGTTCCTCATGCATAAGCAACTGGGTAAGTTCCTTTTCGCGCGACGCGGATAACCTTTTAATCAGCTCGCTTTTTAACTTTTCATATTTGCCGCTGGCTGGTGGATTAATTAAAATATCTTTTACCTCTGCGGCATAACGGTTTTCAAGTTGTGCGCTGACGTAGTTATATTTGGTGTCGTCATCTCTGACACCTGAGAGTGCAAAACTTCCTTCTATTTGCGCAAACCAGACTGCAGGTTCCTCCGGCCAGAACGGCGGAAGTCGTACCCCGACACGACAAATGTCGGAAGGTATAAATGTCCTCTCTGTAGAATTCGACCCGCCGTCGTCGCTTTGTTTATCGGATGACATGGCGTTTTTAGACATTTTTAAATCCGGTTTTCACTAGCTTACGGTTTTTATGCTGCTCCGTGCTGTGTCCAAGATCCGGGGTCACCAATGTAGGAGATGCGTGTGTCGTGTGTGTCTTCTCTTCGTGACCGAGGTTGTCTTCAGGGAAAACAAGTAAAACAGTCCAGCACTTTAACGACAGTTTATTTCTCACCACAAACAATAACAATAAGAATAACAAGCACCAGCGGATAGATAGTTTATATGCATAGGCGATCGTAAGCGTAGGCGGGAGATTAGGTTTCGCGTAGCAAGCGGGCGTGCGTCAGCTGTGAGCGCGCGAGACGTACTGGTGGGGCGCGGGCGCGCGCGTCGCTGCGCCGGCGATGGTTCGAGACTCCTTTTGTTTCGGTGAGTAGCGGGAATTGGTGCCTGCTTACTCGATGCGACACGACGACGACGCGGTGACGCTCGACGACTCGACGATGCGGCTATGCGGTAGGTACTGGTAAGTTTTATATTAATGTGCATGTTTAATGTTTGTGTTTTGTGTATTTAGTATGTTATTATGTATGTAGTGTTATGTATGTAGTTATAAATATTTATAATCAAGTACTTATATATTATATTATATATTATGTTAATGTATTGTGGCTACGCCACAGTACCATTGTTACTAACAAAATATGGACCTGGTCTGAATTAAATGTTTTATTATTATAGTTATAAAAAAAATATATAAGCGTCGACTTGAGAACCTTCTCCGTTTTTCGTCGGTTAAAAATAGAAAATGGTTTACAACGTTACGTACGTCTACAACGTTCTCACATTAACATATTGTTAAATAAACTATTGAAAAGATAAATAAAAAAACAGTGGCACTCCAGGAGTTCCGAAAGAAGTGAAAACTTGAAAAAGCATAGTAATTTTATCTATACATATAATAAAATTGTAGAAAAGTGGTGTCTGTACAATAGAAATATTGTATAAAAAAAAAGTAGCAGGAGTTGTTATTATATCGATGCCGAATCCGAAATTGTAATTACATTTTTTTTTGTCTGTTTGTCAACAGACAAACAGACAAAAAAAAATGTAATTACAATTAGCGTGTTATTAGCGTGCACAAACACACAGACAAACATGTCTGTGTGTTTGTGCACGCTAATAACAGAAACGGCTTATTCGATTCAGATGCGGTTTTCACTAATATATTGTAGTAAGCTTCACTTAACATTTAGTGTTTATTTCATGTCAATCGGTTCATAAATAAAAAAGTTATGTCAATTTAAAAAATCACGGCGAACATTTTTGTTAAGGTATTCTATCAGAGTACGTACACGACACGTCTCGCGCCTGCGCGTCCGTGGCTATATAAAGCGCGCTGAGAGCCACGCCGCTGCCCGCCCCACCGACGCTATTTTTTTTTTCCAGTATGGGAAATCATCAAATGACCCCTCCCGCTCTGGTTGGAGCGGAAGGGAGTGTCAGACTCTTACTGACTAAAACCCACCCGTGTTCCTTCCTTAGCTCTTTATGTTCCGGGCTAGCGGTAACCCTTTCGGGCAATCCCGCTGACCCGGCAGGCTTCGGTAATGTAAAGACCATGGCTTGAAACAGGCCCGGACGCGAGAGGTCGCCGCCGCTGCTGATTGCCTCAACGAGGACACGTCGGTGCTCCGCCCAAGCGGTGCACACCTCCACCGTATGCTTCACCGTGTCCTCTGGGCGATCCTGGCAATGGTGACACCCGGGCGTTTCCTCCCGCCTGATTATGTGCAGGAACCTCCCAAAACTTCCGTGTCCGGTGAGGACCTGCGTCAGGCCGTAGGTGAGGGCGCCATGACGCCTCTCTAGCCACTCCTCAAAGAGAGGTCTTACCGCCGCTATCGTGGCGTGCAATCCCTACCGACCCTTGCTCGATGTATTGCCAGCCCGCGCCGCAGCTGAGCCTGTAGATTTAAATTCCCGACTGTGACATCTGAGTTTGTTTCGGCCTTTCTTCTCAGAGTAGTCAATTAGGAAAAGCCGACCCCATCGTTCTTAAATAATCAAAAATCGATCCAGCCTATCTCAACTTGCTGCCCTCTCCCCAGCGATGCCCTAAGCCGAGGTTCGTACCCCACAGGGGGTGCCCTTAGCGTGTAATCACTTAGTATACTTAGTTAATTTAAGCCCCTGGCTGGAGGCTTTGAGTTCTCTCAAGGCAGCCACAGGATAGTCCGGTTAGGTAGTCACGACCTCTCAAGGTAAACTACAAGGTATAGTAAAAAAAAAAAAAACACGCCGTTGCCATAAGGATTCAGTTATTCGTAGCGAACGCACGTATAACGACCAAGCAGCAACAATAAACGCTGAAATTTTGAGCTATGTTCCGGGGGATTATGTTGAGTATATCTCCATTAACAGAGTCATGGAAGAAGGAGAATCTACAAGCTACCCAGTAGAATTTTTAGAATCCCTCAATGCTCCTGGACTACCAGCACATAAAATAAAATTAAAAGTAGGCGTACCCATAATGCTCCTTAGAAATTTAAGCCCCCCAAAACTTTGTAATGGCACCAGGTTAAAAGTGACCAATTTGCAACGAAATCTGATAGAAGCAGAGATTTTAACAGGGTGTGGAAAGTGTTTTCATTCCTCGGATTCCTCTCATTCCAAACAATTTTCCATTTAGTTTTAAACGAGTCCAGTTTCCAGTCAGCCTATGTTTTGCGATGACAGTTAATAAAGCCCAAGGTCAGACGCTGAAAGTTGTGGGTGTAGATCTAAGTATCAGCTGTTTCTCGCACGGTCAGTTGTATGTGGCTCTGTCACGGGTTAGCAATCCTAGGAGCCTGTATGCTTTCATGCCCGATGGCCATACGTCAAATATCGTATACAGAGAAGCATTACTGTAAAGTAAATTTTTAGCTACCCAAACGACGGTATATGTAATTCAAAATATGCTGCCCGAAAAGTCACTATTACACGCGGACAAAGTCGCGGGCACAGCTAGTAAATTAATATGTTTGAAGGTCATTCTTCCCAAAGAAAATGTACCGCGCGTTGATGTCTTTATAATGACCGTTACCGACACCTCTGTTTTAAGTTCTGATTTATCAGTAAAAGATCAATCAAACGGGCAAACTTACTTCAATGATCATTGGTAAATCCCCAATACGAAGAGAGATATTTATAACCAAGACACAATCTTTCCAATCTATAGGATACGACTATTATAGAGAGAAAATACCTGATATTTGTAAACTAGGTTGGAAAAGCAGTAACTAACCGGTTGTAAACACGTTCTGTAAGTGTAAGAAAAACGGACGACACATCAGAGAAATTGTATTCATTCTGCGTTTATTAGGGTGGGCACTGGGCAGATGTTGAGGTTGAATTTTAATCTGAGGGGCTGGTCTTTTGAACCTTAAAAACCTGGCAAGAGCGAGTCGGTCTCGCGCACCGAGGGTTCCATACCATCACGTTTTTAAATTTTCATCGGCGAGGCCTTTATTCGTCAGAGAATTTTTTCAGCGCCATCTCTTGACCGATAATGAACTACTGTAACTTTTGTTGATGATTTCTGTAAAAGTATGCTATTTGGAGACTTTGTTTTATTTTGCCTGTAATCTTTACATAAACTTCTATCACATTCAACAATTTCAGATTTTTCTCTTTGCAAACTTCGGAGATGAGGGTGTTTTTTTTTTTACATTTTTCATCAAAAGTCGAAAACTATGTGGCCTAAAAAAAAGGAAAAAATGTTTGAGAATGTGCAATCTGCGCTCTTTCATATGACACCTTACATGCCCTAGTTGCCCCACTTAGAATTTTTCAGACCCCTTTTCAGTCCCTATTGCAAAAAAAATATATATATATATTTCTTTCTTATTTGCAAAATAGTTGGGCCAACGTCATCTAAAACTATCCCTAATTTCAAGTTGATAGCAGTAGTAGTTCTTGAGATATCATGCTGTGACAGACAGACAGACAGACAGAGAGACTGATTCTCACCATAAGGGTTCCGTTTTACCATTTTTGTACGGAACCCTAAAATAGTAGCCCCCAATAGTCCTTTTTCAGGTCTCAGGGTATCTGTCAAATTCCCTAACGATCTGTTCATTGGTTTTGACGTAGAAGGTAAAAGACAGAGGGAAATACTTTCGCACTATATTATTAGTATGGATTGGACCTTATTTTCTTCGACTGATGTAATTTCTTGTCGTTTCACAGAAAATTCAGAAGTCGGCGTATTAATTGTGGCTTTGCAAAGAATGGCATCTCATGTGGCGTGGATACCTAGGTTGATAAGAGGAACAGCCATTCAGAAAATCAGAAAAAAGTTAGTCTATTTAAACCTTAGTGCTTAACAATTTGAAGATTAATTTAGAGTTTCTTTACAACAACACAACCACTACATGTGTATTTACAAACGGGGACGCTTTTGTATTTACTGCTTCCAAACTCCCAAAATCTGATGTGTAAAAAAAAAATTACAGTAGATAGTATATCACTCCATTACCATAATCATAATCACCCAACTAAAGTTATCTAACCTCCGAACAAAGCAACCGTAAATTACAAAATAAGCTCAAAGACTAAAAACAAAACAAAAGATATTCAATGTTCCAACGAACAAAACAAAAAACTCTATTAAATAACTGCTTGCCTCACAACATAAATAAAAATAAGACGACGATTACTGTAAATGCACTGCCACAGTAACCGAGTTTTACAAAGAAAAAAGAAAAAACAACGCCATCTAGTCGACTGTTGCAAAAAAAAAAGAAGATGGCGATCATGGCCGACTATTTCATTCAAACCGCGTGCGCGTAACCTTGGCATTGGTTTTATGAATGAAAACGTTATAGTTTATTGATAAAACCTGCTACGGTGTTGTAAAATTAAAATAAGAAATGAAATTTTGTTATTTTTGTCTTGTTCTGTATGTTGACTTCGTGTGACATATCAAGGTGACTTTGTTTTGCCTGTGTTCAAAAGGGCAGATACCTTTTCATTTTTTTACCATCGATAACTGCAGGCCTAAACTCAGCTAGATTTCACAGATTAAAGATATGTGCGTGAGGATCTTCAAAAATTTGTACTTCATCATCTGATTTTGCCCGACATTCATTCTTAAAGCCATTAAAAAACGAAACTGGGTAATAAAATCCAAACATCACGTTACTCAACAAACTCATTCACTACAATACTAGCACAAAATCCAAAAAAAGTGCAGCAATCTAGATAAAAAACAAACAAATAAAACATTTAATTCACGTTGAGTTCGTCGACTCATGATTGCGCCCGCGCGTTGCGGTAGAACCTTGAACTTTTATTTTCTTTGCACACTAGCAAATGTAAACAAACGTGGCCGTGAAAATAGTTCTGTATTGCGATAAGAGACGGCGCTATTTGTAAAAAATGCATTTATAATACCTAATAATAATGTTTGACTGGGCTAGTTTATTTTCAATAATATTTAAGGTGTAATGTGTGTGTTATTTACATTGTTTTTTTAAGGTTTCATATTTTTCAATGAGCTATGATTTATAATTTTTAAAACTCTAGTTTTGATTGGCAGCAGCTTTATACTCGTACATACAGTTGGAAGTTGCGAAATTACTATCATTCGCGAAGAAAGCCTTTCATTTAAATATTAGCTAATTTTGCTAGATGGCGTTATTTTTCATTTTGATAATTTTTGGTTTCTGCATGTACTTACCACAATAGTACATTACTTCAGAGGGAAGAAAGTGACAGTATTGTTGTATCTGCATTTAGATTTTTCCGGCAACAGATTATCAACAACTTCTTGGGCCGTCTCTAATAGTTCTGGCGGTGTGTTAGGGATAACATCATCACTGTCGCTCGAAGTATCCATATTTTACAAAAAACACAAAGATAAATGTGTTTTTGCGAAAATGCGCGGGCTTTTCCATTTTTTATTCGCCCATTTCTGGAGTAGGCTAAGATCATAAGGTCATGCAGCCACTTCTTCCGTGATTCCACGCGTTTTATATACAAAAATAATTTCGTTTTTAATTTTCTGTATGCACCAAGGAGGTTGGTAACTGGTAAAAAAAAACTGTATGTGGCCAGTAACAATTTACTTGAAATTTAATTAGTAGACAGTTAAAATCTCTTGGCAGTATGACTGCTAACAAATTAAAAAAAAGAAAAACCGGGTATGTAATGGAATTTCATACATTTTTCCCACCCTTGGGTCGAAAGGATTTTCATACAAACTTCCATACCTTGGGATGAAAGGATTTGAAGGGCGGGATAAAGGCGTTTCTTCCCTCTAATTGGTATAATTAGTATGTATTTTCAGAGCAGGTGTGATAAAAAAATATTTTTTTATACTACACTTGCTTAGTAAGTGTACCAATACTACCCCACTAAAAGGCTTGAAAGCTTTTCATTAAACCTTCTCAAAAATCTAGGCAGTTATATTGTATGGAATTTTATTACTGCCCTGAAAATCAGGCTAATAATGCGTTCATTACTAACGCGTTTTGTTTTTGAAGTGAAAACTTCTTTGGCATTGTTGCGGCTTGAAATTTTATGAAACGAAAAAGCGACAGTAAAAAGAGACATTTATAAGATTTAACGTGGGAGAAAATGAGACAGAAAGCATTATACAGTGTTTTTGAGTGTATTGAGTGTTTTTGAGTGTTATTGAGTGTCTTTGAGTGTTATTGAGTGTTATTGCGTGTTTTTGAGTGTTTTTGCGTGTTTTAAGTGTTCTTGAGTGTTTTTGTGTTTTATTGAGTGTTTTGAGTGTTTTTGAGTGTTGTTGAGTGTTATTGAGTGTTTTTGCGTGTTTTTGAGTGTTGTTGAGTGTTATTGAGTGTTTTTGCGTGTTTTTGAGTGTTCTTGAGTGTTTTGAGTGTTTTTGAGTGTTATTGAGTGTTTTTGGGTGTTATTGAGTGTTTTTGAGTGTTATTGAGTGTTTTGAGTGTTTTTGAGTGTTTTGAGTGTATTTGAGTGTTTTTAAGTGTTTTTCAGTGTTTTGAGTGTTCTTGAGTGTTTTTGTGTTTTATTGAGTGTTTTGAGTGTGTTTGAGTGTTGTTGAGTGTTATTGAGTGTTATTGAGTGTTTTTGCGTGTTATTGAGTGTTTTTGAGTGTTTTGAGTGTTTTTTAGTGTTGTTGAGTGTTATTGAGTGTTTTTGAGTGTTATTGAGTGTTTTTGAGTGTTTTGAGTGTTCTTGAGTGTTTTTGTGTTTTATTGAGTTTTTTTGAGTGTTTTGAGTGTTTTTGAGTGTTGTTGAGTGTTATTGAGTGTCATTGAGTGTTTTTGCGTGTTATTGAGTGTTTTTGAGTGTTTTTGAGTGTTATTGAGTGTTTTTGAGTGTTTTGAGTGTTTTTGAGTGTTTTGAGTGTTTTTGAGTGTTTTTGAGTGTTTTGAGTGTTGACGTAGGTATTTTGTAGAAACAATTTTCTTGGTAAAGTTTAAAGTTTGGCGGCGTAAATCACAAGTTAAAATGAGTGATTCCAGTGACAATGATAGCAATTTATTAATGTAGTACAACAAGTGTAGTATAAAGCAGTATATATCACTCGAGGGTAAGTACAGATTACTCCCCTTGGTGAATAAATAGCTATTATGTTGCTTATCTGTTTTTTAGTTGTGTTACTTATGTAATAACTACGTTATTTGTTTTTAATATTTTGTTAAGTTCCGGGGATAGTTCTCAAAAGAGCCGTTTGTAAACAAAATCAGAAAAAATATATGATATTCGTCAGGATATATGCTAGTAGTGGAGCGCCGTAAGATTTATACCTCGGAATCCAGGGCCTGTCAATGAATCTTCATATAAATTTTTGAAATGTGTTTTTAACAGTATATAGAAAAATGTTAAAAAAAAATTTTTGCCCGATCTCAATTTTTTTTTTTTTCTCAAAAAATGTGTTTGCAAAAAATTTCGAAAAACGGCTGGACTTACAAAATGCTGCGACAGTTTTCAAAAATGAATGCAAAGATGCTAATGACATTTTTAGCGCTGGTATTACATGCACTCTTGCTTTATACGCTGCCCCCCAAAAAATAAAAGATTTCAATATACTCTTTTTTGAAAGCAACTGCTAAAAATACCTGCGTTAAACTATCGTCTTTGCCACCTACCGCAGATGCCGCTTTTGGACACTTCAAAAGAGTATATCTGCAAATTCAAACATGGCTCGGAAGAGAAATATCACCAGAAGAATGGGGTTGGAAATATGAATGCGGAATACTGATGCCCAGCAATGACGCAGCTACCCGCTCCAGAAGCCTTACTAAAAATGATTTTTTGCGCATGCAAAACAGGATGCGGAGCATCTTGTGGGTGCAGGAAAAGTGGATTAAATTGCACTGTAGCTTGCTTAGAATGCAATGGTAACAGCTGTACTAATCCTTCACTTACAATCCACATCAATGAGATCGATGACGATGACGACGAAAATAATGAACAATAATTTAGAAATGTATATAGTTGATAATTATTTTTTTTTTCGTAACTCGTTATTTTTTGCTAAATATTTATAAATTAACATTAAAGTTACTATGCAAATATAATTTATTCGCTATAAAATTGAAATCTTTACTTTTTTCATATTATCATATCTTTACATTTTTTCCCTTGTCCCTCTCATTTTTCAGTAAATTGTTGTTATAAATTGCAGTAATCAAGATCGGCCAATTTTTTTTTTTTAACTTTTTTATTTGAGCTCTTAACAATGCAGTAGAACAGTTTTTATGAAAATTCATTGACAGGCCCTGGATTCCGAGATTTTACAATTTTTATGCCTTGCGGCGCTCCACTATAGGTAGATAGTGTGTTGAAAATATAATACAACTAATTTGATACGATAGAAAAAATCATAAATATACCTCTAAAAACTTTCTTTTAACAATAAAAACTATACTAATACTCGTATACATACAATCGCTCTGATTTTTTGTCAGATTATTCTACAAGCATCATACTAAAACACTACTGTTTTAATTTTTCTGTCCAATTAATAGATTTTTTGTAATTAAATAATTTCTTCATATTTTTCAATAAATTACTAGCGTTGTGTCATCGCGCTTATCTTTCTGTTCTATGCAGTCGACAGTGACCGCGCTATACGTCATGTGAGCCCCTTAAGTTTGTTATACGCAAGTGTTTAATCAAGGTCATTTGACAGGCCCTAAGAAATTTGATTATACAAACCAGAATCATTTTATATCAAACGTAGGTAAGAACCGTTAGCTTTGACGCTCATAAATCGTGTTCGATGATTCGAAAATTAAAGGTTTCACATTGATGGTGAAGCTTAGAAGACTTGTTTTAAATACTTTAATGAATTGTTTTTTTTTTTTTAATATATCTGCCTGGTATTGAATACAGCACTTTTTAGTTGTCTCACAATAGACAGATTCAAAGTCTCCCAATTTTCACGATTAAGGGTAGGCCTTTTTAATCTTTGTCACGGTTAAGACCTTGAAAAAGTAGCACATTAACATGCGAATTTCATTCGACGAAGTTTTGCGACAATAAGGTCTAAAATACAGCAATGCCTGTGACACGAAGAAAAAGAACATTAATTTCAGGAAATTATAGAGCTTTGAAGTCTGCTTGTAATACAATGTCATCATCGAATATTTCCTGCATAGGTATTCGTTAAAATAATAATAATATTATAATGATTTCTGAAGAGATGCTGCACCAAACTCAAATTAAATTGGGAAAAATCAGAAGTATAAACATATATTTCTAAGCTTTGCATGGTTGCCATTTTCGTATTGTATGGTAAAAAGTATAGGTATATATATATATATAATAATACCCTCCATGGCTCGTGGGATACAGCCGTATAAAATGAATGGATGCAGCATCTCTAAAACAATTATATCATATTGAGAAACCACGATTTCCCAAAGGGTTGTAGAGGTCAGACACTAGCGCTTTGCGTCGAACTAGAAACTTACCGTGAGCCCATAGATACGTAGACAATTAGATATAACTACTGTCTATGGCATGTGTATGGTGATCCTACGCACTAATAAAGATGGAGACTCTTCGAGCTAAGATAAGAAGTTAGAACCCCATTTTTATTACTTGTTGATTAAAATTATAATTATAATATGTAAATGTTTATAAAAAGGAGGGGAAATAATCAAAGGGCATCAAAAAATTCGTCCGCATCGCTGTCAATAAGAAAAGTGCCCAAAAGGCTGGTAGCATTGCCACGTTGTATGGCAATGCTGATTCTTTGGGAAAAAAAAATAGGCCAGCCCTCTGGTCACGTGAAGAGTCGACCAGCCGCTTGGCGATGTCTCGAAAAACTAAGTGGACACTCGGACCCCATGACCATAGTTATTGTTGATTTCTTTTTGAAACTAAATAATGATGATTACACGATCAAATGTAGCAGTGGTGGCCAAGTGGTAACGGCCGCGACTTACGAGTTGTAGGTCGTAGGTTCGAACCCAGACAGGCGCTTTACTTTGTGTAAATTATTTCATCACCACTGCTCACAAAACGGTGAAGGAAAACATCGTGAGGAAACCAGCATGTCCTAGAACCAAAAATTCGAAGACATCTGACATCTACCAACCCGCACTGGGCCCGCGTGGTGGATTACGGCCCACTCCCTCTCACTGAGAGGAGGCCTGTGTCCCAGCAGTGGGAACATTATAGGCTGATGATGATGACACGATCAAAAAGAGGCCCATGCATCAGTTAGAATGGTGAACAAGAACTTGTGATTTCGAACCCCATTCAAGATCAAAATTACAATAATTCAAACTAGGCTACAGCCAATATATTCAAAGCCTATTGTAGCACACGTTTATGGGATAATAATAAAGTGGAACCAACTTTGCTTGTTAAATTAACACTTTCATTGGATCTTCTGTATTCATGATGTCCTTTAGAGTGCCGCGACATACCTTTGGAGGCTAGAGAGGCTCGTTGCCAAACAATAATAGTTGCACGAGTCGACAGAAGGTTAAGCTATACTTGCCGCGGTCGGTTCGAGGACGGGTGACCATCTATTAACTATCGAGACCCCTCCGTGCCTCGGAAAGCATGTTAAGCTGTTGGTTCCGGCTGTCACTCGTAGATCTTTGACCAGTAGTTCCATGCATGTAGCTGTATACTGCCAAGACACTGGTATTCAGCTGCAACCGGTTAGACTGGAAGCCGACCCCGACATGGTTGGGAAAAGGCAGGCAAATTAACGCCTCGTGGTTTAGCGTTTTATTTTCGGGCCTCATAATTCTTTTCACCATAGTCTACACTGCGGTTTGAATAAGCAATAGCTCAATAATTAACTTAAAAACATTTAGTGAAAATTTCAAAACACACGCTTGCTTGTGGCAGCTGAGAAAGAATTTACAGACACACGCGGGACGTGCTCTGACAATGTCAAGAGATGTTTAATAGTGGTAATGTCTATGGGCAAAGCCCTACATCCAGCCGTGACCCAGCTTGCATGTTACTATGTAATCAGCGTGCGTGATTTGCTCTTCGTTACAATAGAGGAAACGAGAAGGAAATGGTAACGAATGATGGCTTACTTAAAATTTATGCACGCGATTCTGCGCATCGTCAGGAAGTTGCGGGTGGAGATCAGGAATAGCTGGTGGTAGTGCTCAGAACAATTATTGAGTCACGGATTAGTGGGTAGGTCAGCTTTGTTAATTTTGTTGGTAATTGATTACTTCCATGAGCACAGTTTTATGCATGAAGACTATTTGAACACAGTTAGTAATGAGTCAATTAAGTAAATGAATGAGCTCGTGGTATTTTTCAACAATGTAACAAGGAATATGAAATCGACTAAAATATTTTTAACGTACAGACGCCAGCACATCAAGCTACCCGAAACTGTAAAATTTTCCCAATCAACTTTGAATCTTATGCTCTAGCGATAAAGTTGAAAATCTATTAAAGAAATTTGACAGATTGTAGTAACTTGATGTGCTAGCGTCTGTACACTAAAAACTTCAGATAGAGTAAAAGGAATTTAGCGTATTTCGTCCATTCCTATACCAAATAGCATAATAAGCCTGTAATGTTCCCACTGCTGAGACGCAGCCTTCTTCTCCTTGAGAGGGAGTGGGCTATAATCCACCACGCGGGCCCAGTGCGGGTTGGTGCGGGACAACTCCAGAATCCTAACCCAAAATTTAAAAAACTGTGTCGTATCACAAGCTGTATTTTGATCTTTTCTTAGAATATGACCATTTATTTAGTTTACGATTTCCTTTCGACGTTTCCTGAAGATGATGAAAATGTTCTTAAGTAACTTTTTAGACCTTGTATCCTGCTTTATGCGTATGAAGTTTAATTAAAATCGGTTCATTCATTTCTAAAAAGAAGGGCTTGAAAGTTTGCATGAAATGCCATACGGCTTAAACTTAATCTTAAACTCAAGATCTCATTAATTTTTAAGCATTCTTTCATTTAGCGAATAGGTCTCCACTAAGAAGTTAAAATAATTTCTCCTTCTAACTTCAAAATCTAGACCCCGTGATAGCATTACAGGTGTCATCGCATCAAGCATTTGTCTCTTGTTTTTTTGAATACCGTCGATTAGCTTTATAAAGTTTCTAAATAACGACTGTAACTTCCAAATCTAGTAGTTTATCATCTTCAAAATCTCTTCATCTACCTTCTTGACTAACCTAGACGTTGTTATATTGTCAAAATCTTTGGAAAGAGTAAAATTAATTTTGCCTTTTGCATTTACTTCCTTAACAACTCCGAAATCTAGACCACCGTGATACTGTGTAAATTGGAATTTCTGTGTAGTATCACAAGCGTGACTGCATTAAGTATTTGAGTCTTGTCCTGTTGAATACCGTCGATTAGCTTCTTAAAGTTTCTAAATACCGTTTGTAACTTCCTAACATGATGTTTTATCGTCTTCAGTATCTTCTTCCTTGACTACCCAAGATATTATTGTTGTTTTTGTCACAATGTTTAGAAAGAGTAAAAGTGATTTCTCCTTTTTCGTTAGTTTCCTCTACAACTTCAAAATTTAGGTCACAGTGATATGTTCTGTTAATTCAAATACCTGTGTAGTATCACAGACGTGACTGCATTAAGTATTTATGTTTTGTCATGTTGAATATCGTCTTATAGACTATACTTCCTTACCAGTGTCTGCGATTTTCAGCTACTTTCTTATCATCATCAGGGACTGTATAATTATATTATCTATTTCCATGACCAGCTACAAAGTTAATGCTTCCATCAAAAGCCCTTTACGAAAATCTCCAAAAGAAGTAAAAGTAATTTCGCTTTTCCGTTTACGTCCTCAACAACTCCGAAATGTAGACCACCGTGACTTGATATGTGTAAATTGGAATACCTGTGTACTATTACAGGCGTGACTGCATTAAGTATTTGTGTCTTGTCTTGTTAAAAGGCGCACGCTTTTAGAAATTGAAAGCTATTGTTTTACGAACCATTGTTTGACTTGTACACTTTCTGTTTAGCTTCTGTAGTAAATACTATTAAATTACGTGGTTGCTATGGCATATGCTGTGGGAATTTTATAGGTAATTGGTAATGTGAAGTCAACTGATATGCAGTATGTATGTGGCTTCGAATATATTGTATTCAAAATCGAAAGATGATTGGTTGAGATAGGTCCTAGGTTTATCCATGTGATTATATCTTTAATGGACAACTTTCTACCTTCTTATGGGAATTTCCAGTACCAGAATACGAGCTGCCAAAGCTCTTACAGTGGAAGTAATACAACTGGTATTGGTAAACATGGACTCCATACGCTAAACAATCCATCGATATTAGTCTTAATCACTATCAATTGATTGCCATTATTGTTATTACAATACAGGAAAACGGTTTGTTTAAATAAATTATGTAAAAATATTTTCAGCAGTGGTGGCCCAGTGGTAACGTCCCGGACTTACAAGTTGTAGGTCGTGGGTTCAAACCCAAGCACGCGCTATACTTTGCGTAAATAATTAAATCACCACTGCTCTCAAAACGGTAAAGGAAAACATCTTGTGGAAACCGTCATGTCCAGTTGCGGAAAATTCAAATACATGTGACATCTACCAACCTGCACTGGGCCCGCGTGGTAGATTACAGTTTCTCTCGAAGAAAGGAGGCTTGTGTCCCAACAGTGGGGACATTATAGGCTGATAATGTATGTATGTTATTTATGTTCACTTTATTTTATTTTATGGCAATTTAAAAGCGAAAAAAATCGCCACTTGAAAGCACAAACTATATTCAAAGCTTCTTTATTTTGTTCCTTGTCCCTCACACAAAATATAATAAGCTTGTGTCTTTGTTTGTATCAAAATCACTTTCGACGTTACGCTTTTTAAATTGCAGGTTATGTTAAACTCCAAATTGGATTGTAAACTCTTGCCTTCTAATTATCTTAAGTCATATAATGAGGCTTTCACTCATAAATAAAAAATAAACAAATACTTATGTACTTAAGAATTATGGTCCCATAATATACGATAAGATGAAACGGTATTATCTGTGCTAACAAAAAAATAAATGTATTATCAATAAAATTCATGTTCAAATATAAGTTCTAAAAAATTACAAACAGAACGAAAAAAATGTTTAGGGAAGTAATTAACCTCAAACTTACTTGCAATGCTTGGTAGAATAACCTAATAAAACATCAGTCGTGAAAATTCTGCTTCAACGCTAACATCTCTTGCTGCAATTCCCAAGAACTCAACAAGCTCTACAATAAACAACAATCTAATCAAGAAACAATCTAAAACAATACTAACAAACAAACTACCTTTTTGGCATGAAACTCACGATTCTCTCACACGGACGTTTATCCACCATTTAGGTCATCAAGAATGTTACTACGTACAGTAGTATTAAAGTCTCTAGGTGTAGTAGTAGTGGAACTGGTCGCAAGCCTGCTAGGTCATTGCTAAAGAATGTCTGTGACCCATTGAGAAGTAGACTTGATAAGCATATTATGATAATATACTTACTTTCGGGCCTGGTAGGAATTATAATCAGTTGGAAAAGTTGGTAGTAACTTTTCTTTTGAGTCAGTCTTGTAAGTTCATTATAATATTAAAATATGATCATAATAGAAAATTTTAATTGAATGATACTTTTAGATGTGGTCTAAGAGCCATTAAATTAATGAATACATTGGTTGGAATGATGGATCGCATGAAAATCATATTAGAAAACTCACTGAATGATCAGCAACGTTGGTACAAACCGCATAAGGAATCTCAAACAAGATGACGTTCTATTCCTATCGTGTTTATGGGTAGATTTTGTTTTCTTAATTTGAATTTATGAATATATTACAGTAACTAAATATTCTAAGTGCATCTTGAACATGTTATTATTTTTTATGTAATTGAAAGTGTTTACCGTTTTATTGAGACTTGGTTGTGCAACAATGAACACTTGTGGATTTATTATTAATAATAAGGAAGTTTGAATCACGTCTTACAGTGTTTAATATTTGAATGAAGTTGATTATTATAAGACATTTTGTAATAAGTAATAAAAAGTAAGCATGATGTTGGGAAACAAATAATACAAAAAATATAAAAACAACTGTTATATTTAGTTTATTTGGGTTCATAATAGATTATAACAGCTAAAAGAAAGAATAAAGATTTGTACACACGAAGACATCACCTAAGAAATATATACGTTACAATAATATATATATATATATAAATATATATATATGATATAACAACAAACGAAGATGCAAACAATAATATTTTACTTATATAATTCAATACGAAAATATTTACAAAAGCTATAATTATAAAAGAAAAATATTATAAAGGAAAGGGAAAAATAGATCGACTAGTAAGAAATGAACACATAAAAATTGATACTAAAATAAAAATATTAGCCTCCCTGGCTTTGCCAGTCGGTTAGAGGTGAACAAAAAATAGTAATTAAAGCTATTGATATCGTAAATACATTTGTACTTTAAGAAAATTATACTAATAAATAACAGGTACAATGTAGTAGTAACAATAAAGTAAAGAAAGACGATGAAGATTTAAAAAGAAATCGGCGATGCTGATAAAAATTCGAGACAAGATTCACTCGTTCAACAATTAACAATACAATAATTTAAATAAATTATTAAATAATAAATTAAAATCGTTACTTTGAGGTCCAAACTAAATTACATGAAGATTAACCACGGCCCTTGGGACTTAGATTTTATCTTAGGTATTAGTTGGAGTAGGCGCTGTAGGCCAGGTCCTGGCCGTCAGAGGATCTGCCCCAACCGCCGTGACCGCCACCACCACCACCACCACCTCCGTGACTAAAGTGTTCCTCATGGTGTGGGTGAGCTACGACCTCGTAGCTTTCATGATGTTCACCCTTGGAGAGAAGTTTCTTGAGGAGGACCAGAGCAGAGGCGAGGAGAGCAGCCTTGGCGAGCATCAGACCCTTGATAGCAGCGAAGGCGATGATTCCGAGGAACAGAGGGATGAGGGACTGGATCTTTAACTGGAGGAGGGCTAGGATGGGGAGGAGCTGTTTCAGCTTCTTCTTCTTGCCACGGCCTGTAAGAAAGAACATGTTTTATAGAACATTGCTGATGATTGAGCATTAACGTGATAGAGTTGTAAAGAAGCGATTTTTAAACATTGACTGCCATACGCGGTTATAAATGATACAGATGTTCATAGAAAAACTTTTGTTGTATTGAACTATATTGAACCATGAATAAGTTAGTCATATTTCTTAGTTAATTCAATTCATAATATGGAAAATAAACCGCTGCTTGAAAACGTTTACATGTAAACTGTAGATAAATGATTAATAAATACGCTCAACTCAATATTATATTCTAATGGTAAGTAATGAGATAAATTTATCTGAAAAGCATTTAACGTCCAGCAAACATCGCCAGCAGAAGCTTATAAATTTTAATTAACGTAATACACTTTCTAGTTATAGTTACTGTAAACTATATGTACTTGCACTCGGTCAAATAAGAAAAGGTGTTTGTAGGCAATGTCGTTATTTGAATTTAAAATAGCCTCGTGCTCAGTTTAGGTAATTTACTATTTAGGTTCAAATGTTAATCGGGTATAGAAACTTCATTGGGATTCAATGTCCTTACCAACTGAAATTGAAATTCACCATGTAACATCAAGTTTGCATAACCCCATTCACCTAGAAAGTGTTTCGTTGGTACCAATTCGAAAGCTTCAAGCCTACATCCATGTTTCGTTAGCAAGATTATGCCTGGAGCGTTACTTTTACTTGTTTCTTGATAGAGATTTCGATCGCGGACCGTCTTAGCGGAACTTTAGAACAAGTCGAGCCTACATAGTTAACGGATACTATGGACATCTAGCAAAAACCAGAATCAGTTCGTCCGCTTTCCACGATAATCAACCTTGTTAATAGGTTAGAGAAACCCTCTCGAGACTTGTTCGGACGTTTTCTAGCTTCTCATGGTGTGTTCCGGATGTCCGTTTAAAATTTTCTATATTTCGTAATTTACCTGTTATAGTTTCGGTATTATTAGTCTCGTCGTGTGTAATATCAGATTAATTTTTGATCGTACTTTCTATTTTTTTTTTAATTCTCATGTGCACCGAACAGGTTTTGGCGTGTTTTAATTTATTTGGCAAGAGTTATGCAGGAAATTATATATGAACATGACTGCAAGGTTTTATATAACTACTTTTTACTTTATGATGTTACCAAGCGAGTCTATGTCGTGACTTGTTTAATACGAAATATAATTGAGAGCTCCGTGGATGGTTTTCTCTACGACAATGACTTGCATTTCAAAAGTCCATCGCTTTTTATCGATATCATCAAAATTTACGGAAAACCAGTTTTACGAGCGCGAGAATGAGTGTTATATAATATTCAGTTTCATAATGGTCTGTAACGAATTGGTAAAACAAACTGTTTTAAACAACCGACAATGAGCCGTGAAATTGATTGGTCATACTTTTGTTAATAAGCTAATAAAGGAATTTTTGTTTTACGATGATGATGAGACTTTGATTGACCCTTGAGAAAATAACTTGCCCTTATAACAAGGTAGCATTGTACATCTTTTTGGGAACTGCCCATGATTATATTTCTCATAATACTTTCACTTGTTTCGTTGAAATAATTTGATCGCTTACGAGAATTGCACCTTAATGATATAGTAGATGTTAAATACAGGTTCCGTGGTGATAAACCTGTGCTTTTTTTTGTGTGAGCATCATTATTGGACGTGACACGTGTAATTATTTTTTTATCTGAGAAAAATTTATCCTATGCGAGTTATTTTTATGAGAAGTGTGTTAAGAAGCTTAAAACAACTTTTCTGTTAGTTTCGCGTCAGTTAGTTACTTGGGCTTTCATTTCCTACACAAAGCAAGAATTTTCTGTGTATTAGATTTATTGGTTTGTAGGAGGTGTTGTCTAAGCTTTTGCATCACATAAATAAGGAAGTGTATATATTAGCTTTATTTGAATTGATAACTCTTAGTGTTTCTTCACAAACTCATCATCCTTGTTAGTGGCTATTACTTAGACTATAAGACAAATATGACTGAATTTTGCAGTTTAGTGTGTTATTGTAGGAGACTGACCTTCTTCAAGGGACCTCTTCATATCCTCAACGGTGCTCTTAGGCATGCGCAGCTGGACGACATGGTTCTCCATGAAATCAGCAGCAGCATCCACTAGCCTGGCCTCAACTGTGTTCTCCCTAGCTTGAGGTTCTTCTGGAAGGGGCTCGTAGGACCGGGCGGAGCGTGAGGTGCCGAGGTTGTAGATTGCGAGGCCATCAGCGAGTTTCAACTCCCGCGCTGATGCCGCGTTCTCTAGGAATCTCATCGATTTTTCCTGTGGGAAGAGAGGAGAAGGGTTAGAATTTTGTTCGTAATTTAAAATACTGTTGGATTCGAACCACTTAGATCTTGTTTTTTTTTTTATATAAAGCTTTTGCAAAGACCATTCTATCGTTAAGGAGTTTAATTTCAGGCAATAATAAATATCATGCTTCAAGGTTCATATAAGTTTTCAAAGAAAATATTTTAATTTGCAATGAACTTGAAAGTTGGTTGAACAAGTAAGCAAGTATTTATGCTGACTCAACCAGTAAGTTGGCGGCAAATTGCTTTACAAATATTTGCTGTTTAGTTCACCAACATAAACTGCCAAATCATTTACTTGTTATGCAGTTAGTTAAATGCAAGTTCACTTTGAGATCAAGAAGTTAATTTTAATTGAGCTGATTATAAAAATGAGCTGTTAATTGTTGTGTGCTGTTTGAAGAATTGTTATATAAAGTGTTAATTGAATATAAAGTTTCTAATTAATTTTTCGTGGTCTTGCTAATAAGGCCAAAAAGCTTATTAGTTTAATTGCAATTAGGGACTTTGAAAAAGTTTTCTTTATTGCAGTAATTTTAATGGAGTAGGTGCTAAAAAAAAATTAAATGAGATTCCGATACAATTAAAATTTAAGAGTGATATGGTATTTAAAATTGACAAATGACTCAAAAAGCGTGATTGAGATTATTGAAGTCAGAAAATTTAGTGACATGTCAAAATTGAGGGAGATGGATAACCAAAGAGCTTGATAAAGATTTTTGAGGAAGCTGATGACGAAATAGCTCAAGTCCAATGGACAACACTTAAACACGATCACAACACACCTTAAGGCACATCCAAGTATCTTCCTCGGCACAACTCTTGACCACCCCGACGACGGAACCGATGACGTCATCATCGGAATTGGCTGGCTTGCAGCTTACTGCTGCCACACACACTAAGAATACAAGGAAGGTCTTCATTTTTTTTGGTCCTACACTCCTTCACGGTGGTTAGTGAAATGTGGTGAGGGGACTGTCAGAAAGCGGTTTTATTCTCCGTTCCCCCACTGCGGGGTTTAAGCCCAAATGCGCAACTCGATGCGTGTTACGAATGATATAGAAGCGGCTGCAGGTGAAATACTTTTGTTTATGGTGGTGATGATATGCTGTAGGGTGGATGGATTTTTTATGGGTTCTCGTTGTGTGATGTGGACAAAACTAAAGGTTTTCTTTTCATTTGAAGTCTTATACGCTACGAAAATAACTCCGGAAGAATATTCGGGATTATATTCAAACGAACGGTAACAAAATAATCATAATTTAGGTGAAATTTTCATGACGCTAAATGCTACACTTACAGAGTAATGTAGGAAATAGAAATTCTAGTATTTTGATGTTATATAGGAAATTAATAAATTCGTTAACTATGATGTAATGTCATACATAAGTGGACGATTAAATAATAAACCTTTTAATATGAACTGATTAGAATTTCAAATCGGAATAAATTTCTATTTTTGGACATAATATATTATATTTGATTAATGTCTTATGATTTGTTTCCTATCTCAATTATATCATCGTTTCCAATAAATTAATGGCCCAATTGAATATTGACCTCCAAAATAGACACAAAGTTAATTTTATACTTCATCGTAACTATCATCATCATATCATTATTAGATTTAAAAATTATCGATCGATTGATTCTCTAGCTTCATCAATAAAGCCACAAGTACTTTGCATTGTATCGAGGCCACAGCCAGTTCCTTTAAGCAAAGCGGGTCCATACTAGGTCAGGAAACTTCCACCTAGGATGGTAGAGAAATAACAAAGTCTAAATAACCTAAACTTTTAACAAAATCGTGCCCATATCTTAAAATAATAAAGGCGTGAATTTAACACACACGCCTAATTATTATTTATAATATATACTTTCTTTTGACTTGAACGCGAAACTAAAATATGTATAATTTGATATATTATATCTCTTTTGGCATGTGTATTATAAGCAGTCGTCACGCAGGTAGTTTTCAAAGGGTCAAGTAGGGATTTACTAATTTACCAACATTGATGAATTATTTGAATTACTTGCATCATAGAAGCAATGCACATATTGTCATCAATATACGGTGGATGTATTTATTGCCCTCCATTGCTTTATCATGATTTTTAGTATCTAATTTGTACTTGCACCATTTGAAACTGTAAAAGAAAATATCTAAAAAATTGGACATAAAAACTTACAAATTTGAGACGCAGACATACGAAATAAGATAATTATATTCATAAAGGGGTAACAAATATTAGTTATAATTGAACCCTATTGAATCGTTTTTTAAGAAATTATAATTTCAGAATCAAATTACAACATCCCAATTAGCAAATGATCATCCATAATAATAATCCTACATCCTTTCTCGTCCAACTAAAATGCATGATAATCATCATATTTAGAAACTTCCGTTTCTGTATGTAGGGCGAATCGTCGTGTCTAACCGTTTGTAATGTGTATACAACTTGCATTGAGGGCTCTTGGTGCTACTTGATTGGTCATTTTCTACTCATTGACACTTTATACTGACCATTATATTTTGACATTCCAAGAGGGCGCCACTTTCTTCGTCTATCTGTCAAAGATCTGTCAGATTCAATACTATCGAACTTTAGTTCCATATTTTACCGTCTGCCAAAATAAATTTGTCTATTTTTCTGAATGAACTTTTCACCAAATATGTATGTATTGTATGTAGATAATTTCTAAAAAAGAGTGACAGTGATGATTGCGTTTTGCTTTGGTCGAATTATAAGTGGTTTTGGTAATAGCAGTAGGCTTGGATATTACAGTGTAAATGATGATTGAAGTAACTGATGTATTGCGTAAGGCAAAACCATTTGGTTTTAATGAATGACTTCTTAAATAACAGCTGCTTTGCTTTCCAAGTGGAATGAACTCTTGAGGGCTTAGTACGCTGTTATGGTTTCATTTATATATCTTGGATTGGCAGACAAGCTGGCGGTTATCACCACCTCCTATGGACGTCTTCAATACCCGGGGTACTATAGGCGAGGTGTATACCCTTTTTGAAGAGTACTCTCTTCTATTTTTTATTACATTTATTAGTATTATCACCTTTCATTCTAGGTCATCATATGTGTATATCTGCTTTCTGTCCCACTTGTATATATCTTCTCGTTCTATGACAAAAACATTTTTTGCAATACCCGGAGTACCACTGATGAGCTGCCGACCTTTTTGAAGAGGCCTCTCTTCTATTTCTCTTTATATTTATTAGAATTTTCACTTTCGACACTTCCATTGTAGGACATTATTCGCATCCCTCTCCCCACTTGTATTATATTGTCGATCTGTGTCAACATCCTTCTTTTTAATCGTGCTAGTTGTTGCCCCGACCTAATTTTACTATTTCTTCTAAGAGTGTTTATATCATCATTTTTAGGGTTCCGTAGGGTAAAAACGGGGCCCTATTATTAAGACTCCACTGTCCGTCTGTCTATCTGTCTAGATAGATAGATAGATAAAACATTTATTCAGTGCAACAAAAGACACAATACAGGTATTAAAAACATCAAAAAAGGTGAAAAAAATAAAATAACAAAGTTTAAAAAGATAAATTGAACCATAGACACCTAGCTCATAAACATCTATAACGGTCGATCACTACTGGGCGGTGTGTGTCTCATGGTTGTACCAAACGGGAGTCCAGCTCAGCATATGCCAGGTACAATACCTGACGCTGGTATTCTGCTGCATCCCGTTAGTGACACACGTGTATCTGTCTGTCTGTCACCAGGCTGTATCTCATGAATCGTAATAGCTAGACAGTTGAAATATTCACAGATGATGTATTTCTGTTACCGCTATAACAAAAAATACTAAAAACAGAATAAAATAAATATTTAAGGGGGGCTCCCATACAACAAACGTGTTTTGTCTTGTTTTTTTCGACGTTTTTGCCTTGTAGTACGGAACCCGTGGTCAGTTTTTTTTCATATCTCATTAACCAAGGAGAACATAAATATCTATTCATGTTCTCCTTTTTAGACTCATTATGAAAAATGAAAAAGCAAACTGCAGTCTTTAAAAGACGATTTGATCTATTCAATGCGGTTTGTGTGAATGAATACATTACTAGATTAATTGAGGTCTGTAGCAGTATACGATGAAATGATTCACGTGATATAAGTAGTTACCGATACATTAAAAAGTCAATGTTAGACTTTGGACTCGCAACTTTATAGCCAGATAGCCATGTACTTCCTGGTGTAGTTTCTTTTAGATCACTATAAAGAATAATATCTGTTTATCATGCGGTTCGAGAAGCAGGTCTATTAACTTTCTTCCTGACTCTTAGAGGCCATGGTCAAAAGAAAGCCTATCTGACTCACCAAAAAAGCGACCCTAAGCGCCGAAAGCGAAACTTAGTCCAAAAATTAATACTCTGATTACCCCCTAAGGCTATACAGCCGTGAAGTTATAGAAATACGTACTTTTTATGATTTCTAAAATTGCATAATCGTGCAGGTGTTTCGAGCGTATATTTTAATTTGTACAATGTACGCACGTGAACACTTTTTATGTAATGTCCGGTGCGGTATAGTTACGAATATGATTTCCTATTTTTATTGAAGTGTTTGTCTTAGATAGTTTTGGTTTAGCGTTTATTTGTAGGCTATTTTGATTTCGCAGTATTATTTTCAACGTTTATTTATTTTGTCTTTTATTCTGTTTCGTCTTCTTTAAACGGTGGTTAAGAGTACGCTAGTCGCGAGCTCGAACTCACTGGTGGTCATGGCCAAAAAGCACCCTGTCTCACCTGGCTTCGTGTCCGACAGAGCTAGTATCAGTGATGAGCAGTTAGACGCTAGTCTACACGAACAACGTCTAGTACTCATGCACAGAATCACCGTTCCGAACGAATAGGCGCGTAAAAAAATTCGAAAAGTGCTTCGGATAATCGAGTTTTATGTAAAAACCACTGCATAACTCAATTACAAATAAAGTTTATTGAACTCTTCAATAACTGACCTTTGTCGGTACGGACTTGATTTTGAAGATTTTATACTTCCTTTATTACTTATTTACACCCAAAGTTACGTTGAAAATAGCAAGAAAAACGAATCTTTGCTGGGTCATAACTTTTTGATGGCTTTTTATTTTACTATTCTGTTTCCGTACAGACAACATTACTAATAAGACAAAACGATATCGTGTTTAACTTAAGATACACAATGTCAAACAGTGGAGTAATACTCTGCTGAAATTTCTATGGAAAATATATCGACTAGTGGCACATTGAACGGTGATAATGAGGCGTACAGATATTCTATTTCACGAAGTCCGTTCGGCTTTGATTGTAGTAGTGACGTATCCCGACAAGCGCGCTCCCACAGCGGCTGCCCCTTGCTGCCGTCGCATGAGGCTATTTCCGCGAATGTGTACCGTTTTACTTCACCCATTGTTGAGTCTCTGTTGATCACAATGTGCATGTGCACGCTTGACAACATTCATAGCTAAACGGACTTCGTGACATAGAACATCTGTACATAGATATTGCTGACGGTCGTCCATAATCTCCATCTTCCTTTCATCATGCAGTCCAGAAATTTCTATTGGTTTTTTGGTCTTTAAATCTGATATACTTACAGGATGAAACAGAAACACAGTCAGCGGCAAAACAGCCGGACGGGTCGATCAATCAGGTTAAGCCACGATTGCCGCGGTTGGTCTGTGGGTGGGTGACCATCTTTACGTATAAAGACCCTCCGTGCCTTGGAAAGCACGTAAAATCGTTGGTCCCGGCTGTCATTTGTGTATCGTTTGCAGTCACTATGGGTCGTCAGAAACCCGAAAATCTGACAACCAGTCTTACTAAGGGGTATCGTATTACCGAGTAACTGGGTTGTGGAGGTCAGATAGGCAGTCGCTTCATGTAAGAAATGCCCGTAACTTCGGTCAAAACTACGGATTTCGTGCTTAGGTAGTAGACCCCCTGGTTTGAAGTTTGCCAAATCACAATTTTCTCTTATTCACAGACACAGATACGCTTGGTGTCTGGAAATGTATGGAAAAGAAGACTTACGATTACCCCATTTTTTAAGGGACGGCGCAGCATGAAACCATTATCAAAGATTGGAGATATAGGATAGAGTAAAATACTCTTTATTAAAGGGCAAGGGGTATACCGGCTGACTTTTTTACCATCTGAGCAAAAACAGGGTATATAAAAAAACTAGCCAAGTGTGAGTAGGACTCACACACGAAGGGTTCCGTACTACAAAGCAAAAACGCCGAAAAAATACGTTTCTTGTATGGGATATAAATATTCATTTTATTCTGTTTTTATTTAGTACTTATTTGTTGTTATAGCGGCAACAGAAATACATCATCTGTGAAAATTTCAACTGTCTAGCTATCACGGTTCATGAGATACAGCCCGGTGACAGACAGACGGACAGTGGAGTCTTAGTAATAGGGTCCCATTTTTACCCTTTGGGTACGGAACCCTAAAAATTATCTTTCTGTGCCATAGGCTTCTGCTCCGTTCACCTTTTATACCCTTTTTTGTCCTGACAGTAAAAAAACTCAGCCGGAATAAAAAGGGTAGGAGGTTGATCATGACGATGATGATAGCCTGGAAAATGCCGATGGCCTATACTTTTTACTTCGTTTTCTTTTGTGGATGTTAACTGAAAGGGAGAGATCTGTGGGCCAAAATAACCAATATGACATGAGAAGCACTGATACAGCTAGAAAGCTTCGCAGCAGATCCCGTAGAAGATGGTGGCACGAGCTAGACAAAACAAACGAACAGTGATCCACATGAGCACTGGATCGCAAGTACTGGAAGTCGTGAAAGTCGTCGAAGCCTTTGCCCAGCAGTGGGATGATCCAGACTAACAGTAACAGAAAGGGAAGAGGTAAACAGTAATCTATAAACATCCGGAGACCATTACAAATAAGTAGGCGAATAAAATTCCGAACCAAAACGCGAGCTCCATTTATAATAACTAGTTAGGTATTATAACCGCATACATAGCAATTACGTGCCAATTTTGAATTAAAGAGCGCAATGTAGCTTTGTTGTTAACTGCTAATACTTCAGCGGTGAGGAGGAAAATTGGTTTTATGTAGGTCATCTGTGTCATAACTTGTTAGTAATCGGAGATTTGGGTGAATGGGTTTTATTTCTATTATCAATACAACTAGTCGCCATGCTTGGCCATCATCGTCATCTTCAGTCTACAGCAGTGTACTGCTGGATATAGCCTCAGCTATTGCACGCCAATTTCGGCAACTCTCATCCAGCTGCTACCAGCCATCCTGCAAAGATCGTCGCTCCACCTAGCTTGAGAGCGTCCTAATTTACGTTTGCCGATTCGCGGTCTCCACTCAAGAACACGTCTACCCCAACGGTCATCGGTTCTACGGCTAATATGGCCGGTCCATGACTTTAGCTTGCATATTCTGTAATGTCGACAACTTTGGTTCTCTGCCGGATCACATTGTTACGGATTCGTTTTCTCAGAGACTCCAAGCATAGCCCGTTCCATAGCTCATTGAGCGACCTTGAATTTATGGACCAGTCGTACCGTGGGTGTCCACGTTTCGGCTCCGTCACTCATAACACGCTTGGCCAGTTTTATTTTATTAATGACTGGTTACATAACGATAATTGAATGTTGGAGGGTTTGTATCTCATTTATCAGGACGCCAAAGTTCCGGAAGGCCTTCAAAAAAAAAACATCTTATTTTATGATTTAATTTTGTATTTAAAATTTAAAATTTTTATATAGTGCCCACTTGGTTTTTAGAGATGTCTCCAAGCGGCTGCTTGACTCTTCACGTGACGAGACCTATTTTTGCCCAAAGAATCAGCATTGCCATACAACGATGCAATGCTGCCAAACTTTTGGTCACTTTTCCTGTTGACAGCGATGTAGAAGAATTTTATGCCCTATGGTTCTTTCCACTTTTTATTCTTTTTTATCCTTACACATATTATTATTTATTATTTTAGCCTGTTAGCGTATATTATCTAAATTTTATGATATATGTAATTAAGTATGATGATTTGACCAAGTGTTAATATTTCGTCATCTTTAAGAAACCTGTTCATGAAACCGCTTTCAAGAACATTCTGCTTCGAGAACCGAAGACAATTAAAAATAGTAGAATGTTATGTCATGTTATTTCAATGCTGAACAAGTTCTATTGATCTAATCAATGACATAAGAAGCCTTATCCATAGTAATATTCTAATTAAATTTTTACAAATATGACTAATAATAATATGACTCAAAACCGCCCAACTAAGGGATTTTGCGTTTAGTCGTCTCCTACGTTTTCTCATATCGCATCTGATATTAGCAGAATTGTCGACATTGGCACCATTGTTATAGAGAAAAATATAATAGAATAGATGTTTAAACGTAAAAGTGTATCGTTAAACATTCGCAAATATTTTTTTTTACTTTTAGCAACGTTTATGAATAAAGGGGTGTATTGCTTTCGATATGACATATTTCGCTTTGAACACATTGTGTTCAAAGCGAGCCATAGAAGGAGGCATCATGGAGATCCTAAATTCATTGAAATCCCTTGATATCCGTAGCATTCTTACATTGCTCCGTCGTATAGAATTTCTTTACGTCGAAAACTTTATTAAAGTATTATAACTACTACATATAATAAAATAGTATTTGAAGCTATTCAATATATTTTAGAGAAAAGTTATTTAAAATGACAAATTCTGAAATATTAGCAAAGAAAACCCATGATTTTATTGAATCTGGTGATTTTTTGCATAGGCTATATGGGTTGCTTAATTGCTACAATAGTGAATGGAATACGTCAAATTGCAGGTCACCTTGTATGAAGATACTACCATTTTCAGACGAAGGGAATTAAGATTTTCATACGAAAACGCAAAGGGAAATATTTAACTGATCCGCTAAAAATTTATTGACCTTCTAATAATGAGTACTTTTTACATGATTTAACCTCTTTTAACTTACTGGCCTTTTCTCACAGTTGAGCACAGTAACCATTATAGGGTACCTCGACCAATCGGGTTAGGTTAGGTTGGAACTTTGACTAAACCCGCGCGCCGGATTGGTCGCAGTAGTTAAGCTACGGTACCAGACCTGCAGTGGCGGGTCGGCACCAGTCGGGGGTTGCAGAAGGATCGTACGTTCCCGCGATCCCCGGTGTAGGTGTGAGATGGAACACCGGGGTGGTTTTTAGTCAGTAAGAGTCTGACAGACCCCTTTGAGACATCCATGAGGATTTTCCCCCCCGGAAACAAAAAAAAAAAACTAGAAGGGTTAGAACTGTGACCAATCACTATATTCAAGTTGGTTAGTTACTTAGATATTTTTTTATTTTTATAACCCCAAAATAGGAAATATTTGAGTTTTGAACCTATGTTCAATAATATTTTTAGGAGCGCAAACAAAATAGTCATTAATTAATGTCTAAAACAAATGAACATTTTGTACGTTCATGTCTATTTCAATAAACAATAGTGTTGTGCACACACTATCGAGTCTTTTTGCTTCAATTTGCTCTTACTACTGGCTCGTGCGATATAATTGCCTAACCTACTCTGTTACGTTTTTCATTCATTCTCTACAATGGCATGAGTGAATGACGCATTTTAACAAAAAGATTTATCTTCACTTTCGTAGTGGATACAATGTGTGTATTAAATATTTAATTAGTGTTAAAAGAGAAGATTAGGTAGATGAATAAGGCGATAAAAAAATTATCCCATGAGTTGTTGCTAAGGAAAAATTAAAAAAAGTTACACATGATTTTTTGTTATTCAAATCATTTTGCAGTATCAATAAATAGCGTAGTGAAATAAGAAATTAAATAAGTAATTTATAGTATTTGGACACACTTTGAACTTTGTTTCGTGTCGACAGTTAAACTTAGAATTGTTTGGACGAAGTCCACATTAATAGATACAAAAACAAGCCGAACTCACCCAGGTTCAAACTTTTAAAAGGGTGCATTCTGAAAGTTAGCAACGCAGTTATTAACTGTCAAATATTTCGTTGTTTTGATTAATTTGTCAGTATTTTAACAACTCGACTCAGCTTGTCGCAGTCCACTGCTGGACATAAGCCTCTTTTAGGCTGTGCCACAACCCTCTCTCCTCCGCCTTCCACATTTAGTTTTCCGCTGTCACTTTTCATGAGCTAGGGGGCGTCACATGCTACGCTTTTCGATACGCGGTCTCCAATCGAGGACTCGCCTGCACGGAGTACTCTCCGAGCACCCCGATTTCCGAGGCCCCCGTCCCAGAGAATCTCGAATACGATAAATATGACCGCCGCCCATCGGTCCTCCGACAAACATCACTGTCACTTCAGCTTACTTTGCAAGCTATGTGACTATTACTGAATGAAATTATGAAATATCACTCTGTAGTGCTTTTCATTTTTTTCATTATAATATTAATGGCAAATATTAATATCGTAACACTGAATACTAAGTTTTAGGTGCCAAAAATTCGGTGTGATTATTACAATTCATAATCAATATTTTAGTGAACTGGCAGAAACTAGAGCAGTGGTGGCCTAGTGGCATCGGCCGCGACTTACGAGTTGTAGGTCGTAGGTTCGAACCCAGATAGGCGCTTTACTTTGTGTAAATTATTTCATCACCACTGCTCTCAAAACTGTGAAGGAAAACATCGTGAGGAAACTGATACCAGTTTTTTCACGATGTTTTCCTTCACCGTTACACACAGTTACGTCACAGGTCTTCGAATTTTTTTCAAAAATTCGAAGACCTGTGACATCTACTAACCCGCACTGGGCCCGCTTGGTGGATTACGGCCCAGTCCCTCTCACAGAGAGGGGCCTGTGTCCCAGTACTGGGAACATTATAGGCTGATTATGAGGCAGAAACTATAGAACGCCACCAGCTACGATCCTTAAATACCCCTTAAGTTCGTTTACGTTCATACAAACTTAAACTCAAAGCATTTATTTCAATTAGACCTTGTACAGGCACTTTTGAATTGTCAAAATTTAAATAGTCCGTCAGTTAGTCAGAAAGTTGAAGTGTTGCCCATTCCAAACCGTAGATCTCTATGGAGAAGAACGGGCAAGAAACTCCATGGACACTCTTCATCATCATACATCTGGTCATATACGAACGCTGTTGATGGAGTTGCTAACTTAAAGAATGCCCCCTCTTAACATTCCGTTCGTTGTCATCGCTTCAAGCACAATAGGCAAAACTAATGCCGCTAATTGAGAAGTGTCAACACAATGATAACTTTACATTGTGGTAGTTAATTTAAAAGTCTAATTAGCTGACGATTGTGATTTTATCTTTTAGGTAAGCTGTTGCTACAAGCAGCTCTTTGTAGAAAAATCATCATTCACAACTTTTCATGCCCGTCTATCCCGTAAAAATCGCGCCGTCAAAACATAGTTTTTTTTTTTGAGGATGGGAAATCATCAAATGACCCCTCTCGCTTTGTGTGGAGCGGAAGGGAGTGTCAGACTCTTACTGACTAAAACCCATCCGTGTTCCTTTCTTAGCCCTTTATGTTCCGGGCCAGCGGTAGGTAACCCTTTCGGACAATCCCGCTGACCCGGCAGGCTTCGGCCCTAACGGGCCCCTCCACTTGATGCTGACATCTCTTTGAGGCGCGTGTGAAACACGTACGCACCGTCCGGCACGGGCCTGGTCCTGATCGGACGGTGAGCTACCCATTACTCTCCGCCCGCAGGCCCGCGCCTACGGTGGCCGGGAGTCGTCGCGCGGCTCCCGACGCCCGGAGCGTCTCCCGCGGCGGCTGGGACGGGAGGCTCTTTCTCTCAGCCGTCCCGCCGCCTCCTTCGCTAGCATGACTGCTTCGCACAAGGAGGCGACTGCCCCCTACTCCCTCTCGCCCCGGACCATGGCTTGCATCAGGGCCGGACGCAAAAACGTAGGTGAAGTTAGCTTAAAGTGGTGAAGCTACTTACCATCTGAGGGCAATCCTCGTAATGAGGGTTTTCATGAAAATTTACGACACCAGTTGGCACCACTGTGACAAGAGGTCTCCCAATACAAAATATATGATGACGTTCATCATTCGATTCATTCATTCGTTCATAATTCCGTCATGACTAAAGAAAATATAGGCTCTTTGACAGATGCCTGGACCTGACGTGCCAGTGCTGCCACCTAGCGAACGTCATTTCAGAAAACCCTCATTTCAAGAACGTTAACAGTTCAATCTCAGTCTAAATCTGTCAAAAATAGTTAATAGTATAGTAATAGAAGAGTAATTTCCCTACATTTTTGACAACTTTTTGACATTGATTGTCGCTGTGTGACCTTTTTAATTACGGGAATTCGCCTTCCGATGCCATGGATTGACACCGTTGACTCTCTTCAAGCTCACTTTAACTAAGTTTTCACGGTGAGATTTGTACAGTGGAGACTAAATTGTACGCAATAATCTACATACAGTACCCGGCGATAAATATTGCACATCGACCTTTTTACAAACCATTTTATACAAAGAATAAAAATAATTATCAAAAGAAGCAAATCATAATTGTTGTAACAGCTCCTAATAGATACCGGACTGTTTGTATTTCGTGCGACAGAGATAACGCTCTACGAAGCCGAAATTAGCCGATTGTCTCTTTCCAAAGGTCGATGTGCAATATTTGTCTCCGGGTACTGTAGTTATTACTGCTAATATCATGGGTTATAAAAAGTGTCCAAAATTGAAGTCTAGATCAAAACTTTTCAGTTTTTTATCTGCTAGACCTAAACGCTAAACCTACTTCCTCAAGGTCAACCATCATAAAAAAAACCTGTCAAGAGCGAGACGAACTCGCGCACCGTGGGTTCCGTTCAAATTTATAGGTATGTAAAAAGTTTATCACGGTTTTTTCTTTATTTTTTTTTATTCGACTACAAATTTACGGTTTTCGGGATTTTTCCTTTACTTGTGCTACATAACCATGCTTCTTGCTAAATTTCATGATTCTAGGTCAACGGGAAGTACCCTATACATTTTGATTCACTTGAGAGTATCGAAACATGCATTTTTTGCGGCATAAACGGCCGTATCTTTTTTTCGCGTTAACTTAGAAATTTGATTTTTTCACAACTTTAAGGGACCGCAGACCTAAGTATATGGTTTAATATAGAGGTATCGAGTTAAAATTAAGTATAATTTTAACTCGATACCTCCACGCGTTCCCGAGATAAAGGGTCTTGACAGTCAGACGGACGGACAACAAAGTGATGCTATAAGGGTTCCGTTTTTTCTTTTTGAGGTACCTACGGAACCCTAAAAACTAAAACCTGCCAAACAAAAAGGATTTTAGAAAAATCTAGTTTTCATTACAAAAACTACATTATTTTATTATTATTCAACTTTCTTATATTATGCGCGTTATTTAAACTAGTTGCGTAAATTATAAGGAAAAAACTAAAAAGTAAAAGCGGTTTTATAGCGCTGTATTATATATGTTGTGAGTAGAGACAGTTCATTAACCTTGCCTCAACCAGCTGTGTTTTAAAAGTTTACGTTAGTTCATGATATAATACGATAATTGAATAAATTAATATTGCTTATTTAATTAACGAGACAGCATCTTTGGAAATGTTTAGGTATCATACTTACGATTTCTTGGTTTAAGTTTTACTCATTAAAATGCATAATTAGCATGCAAAAAGAAATGCATAATGCATGCCCACTGCTGGGACACAAGCCTCTTCTCGGTGGGAGGGAGTGGGCCGTAATCCACGACACGAGCCCAGTGCGGGTTGGTAGATGTCACATGTCTTCGAATTTTTGATTCTAGGATTTGCTCGTTTCCTCACGACGTTTTCCTTCACCTTTTTGAGAGCAGTGGTGATGAAATAATTTACACAAAGTAAAGCGCCGGTCTAGGTTCGAACCTACGAGTCCTACGACTGACTAGTAAGTCGCGAGTAAATAAGGCAATGAATGTTGTTGAACTGTCACAATAAAACGCCATTGCTACAGCTGTTAGTGTGTCACGCAATTACCCCGCAGATTTAGATCTTCTTGCACTTGATAGATCAATTCTTGAGGAAGGCTATTATAGTGTGGTTATTAAATATCAATCTTGGGCCCTAAGGCGCCGAGCGAAAGAAAAAGTCAGAAAGCCACGCGAAAACAAAGTATTAGCGGACAGGCGATGCGATGCGACGGGGGGTGACGAAGTCACGGACAGAAGCTAGTACAATATAAAGAAAAGCAGGTTGGCATGTACAGAAAATAATGCGGCTGAGACGGCGTCAGGATTAGCAAGTAAGATATAGATTATTGAATAAAGATCAGAGCTAACGTTAGTATTCTAGTTGCACTGCATAGTTCAAGTTTAGTGTGTCAGTTTGTACGAAGTATCTATTGAATAGATTCTTAAGTGTACCTATATAACAGTTCAGGTAGTGGTTTGAAGAGAAGATAAAAAGTGATGGCTGAATGTGGGTCTTGAGTTCGATTCCCAGGTCATAAGGAATTTCTCCGAATTTTGCAAGTTGGTGGTGTGACACCCGCGGCTCTTGGAAAGCACGGCAAGCGCCTGATCCCTCATAGGTTATATGGATTGCCAAAGGACTTAGAGAGGCAGGGAAAAGGGAGTGCACCTGTATTTGTGCGAATACTGGTGCACTTTTATTATCTCCTGACTTGGCTTGGCCAGTCTCCGATGAAATTCAGTCAGAAGATTTGAAATCTCAAACAAGAATGAAATTACAAAAAAAAAACATAAGGTTAAAAAACTAAAGCACAATATACGAGCTACTTGATCGGAATATAATGAAAAAAGAGAGCGAATGAAATCGAAGACTGAATGGCATTTAATATTGAATGAAGGTTAATATTCGCGAAGAAAATCACAACATTATTACTTATCACTCCATTCATATCGAATGAGATGTGGGAATGCACGACGAGCACAGTTTAGATAAATGAATGCGGCATATTGTGCCACGAGAAGTTTTGGCTGGTTAGTGTTATTAATTTATTTGTTTTGATTTACTATTTTGCAATAATGCGTAAGAAGGTGGCGTCGATGACACGCAGAGTGGGAGGAAGCTTCAACAGTATCTTGAGGGTGTTTGCTGAAAGGCTAGATGGGCCCACCATGGGAAGGCATAACAAGCTTCATGTATTCCATGGAGCTTGATGAAACTATCTGTGGTCGTTGTAATAACACCTTTTTTTTTGTTTGCTAAGTATATACTAACATAGTTTATAACATTTTATTAGACACTAATACAATGGCCTATCATCACCATCTGCCTAACCTTTTCCCAATTATGTTGGGGTCGGCTTCTAGTTTAACCGGATGCAACTGAATACAGTACCCGGCGATAAATATTGCACATCGACCTTTGGAAAGAGACAATCGGCTAATTTCTACTTCGTAAAGCGTTATCTCTGTCGCACGAAATACAAACAGTCCGGTATCTATTAGGAGCTGTTAAAACAATTATGATTTGCTTCTTTTGATAATTATTTTTATTCTTTGTATAAAATAGAAAAAAAAGGTAAAGGTTGATGTGCAATATTTATCGCCGGGTACTGTACCAGTATTTTACATGGAGCGACTGCCTATCTGACCACCACAACCCAGTTACTGGGTAATATGATACCCCTTGGTGAGACTGGTCGTCAGACTTTCGGGCTCAACATGCTTTCCGTGGTTCGGAAAGTACGTTAAGTCGTTGGTCCCGGCTGTCATTCGTGGATCTTTGGCAGTCGTTACGGATAGTCAGAACGTGGGTCTGTAAATAAAAGATTTTTTAATTATTTTTTTATTTAACATAACCCGAACAGCCGCGGCCAATTGCACAATAATAGGATATTCGATAATATACATAATTATTACATAATACATTATCATCTGCCTAGCCTTTTCTCAACTGTATTGGAGTCGGTTTCCAGTCTAACCGGATGCAGCTGAATATCATTATTATTACATAATACATATATTATAATAAATTAAAGTTGCTTTTCGTGTCTGTTCGGTGTCTGTTCGTATGACCGAGTTCTAGACTACGACTTGCTACTCGAAGTTCGAAATTTATGCGTTTTTAATCATCATTTAGAGAATTTATTCTGAATGATTTATGTCTTTAATAAATTTATATTAAACTTACATATCATCACGTCATCTGAAGTCGTAAATACCATGTGTGGAGACGCGAGTCGCTATTTCATTAGGTAATAGGTAATACGGGCTGGTGTCCGCAACTCCACGTCAATGCGCGTATTTTGCGTAAATATTTATATTATATATTATTATTTCATTATTATTTCACTATTTCATTATTATACATATTATTACTAGCAACACCTCGCGGTTTCATCCGCATAAGTGTCGATCCCGTGGGAACATCGACATAAAAAGTATTCTATGTATTAATCCTGATTATAAACTATCTGTATGCCAAATTCCATCCAAATCTGAAAACTCTTTCCCGCAAAAAACGACTGAACGTTTTTTGCGGGAAAGAGTTACAAACATCCATCCATCCACACAAACTTTCTCGTTTATTATATTAGTAGGATAGGATAGTAGGATTTATGTATATAAACTTTGCGATTCAGTCAAAATTAAAATGATACAAGTTGGATTTTGTAAGTTTTCTTAGAGAACGCCGTAAAATTTTGGTCCACCCATTACACTGAAAAAGGCTGCGGGGTTAATTTAATCTGTAAGAGCAGCATATAAGCAGCTTACAGTACCCGGCGATAAATATTGCACATCGACCTTTGGAAAGAAACAATCGGCTAATTTCGGCTTCGTAGAGCGTTATCTCTGTCGCACGAAATACAAACAGTCCGGTATCTATTAGGAGCTGTTAAAACAATTATGATTTGCTTCTTTTGATAATTATCTTTATTCTTTGTATAAAATACAAAAAAGGTCGATGTGCAATATTTATCGCCGGGTATTGTACGTTATCTTGGTCTAGTGTTCACAGGTGCTACTGCTGAACACGAGGTCCTGGGTTCAATTCCCGAGTTGGGAAAATGTTATTGGGTTTTTCCATCTGGAATTTTCTAGTAGCTGCCCGGAGTATGGATATGAGCACAGTTGGTGGGAATAGGCTCGCCGCCAATTATATGGACTTAAACATACCTAGCGAAATGTTTGTGTTTTATAGATACTCCTCTGCCATACCGTTTGGGGAATACAGGTGTGATGTTATGTTATACAGGATGAAATTGAGTAGGTGCGCCAAATAGTAACATCTAATTCAACGTGTTATAAAGAAAATTTAGAGTACAATGCGTGCCACGAAAGATGAGACTTGACACACCACGTGGTTTGACATGCGCAGTACACGATTTTAGGTATCTTTAGCGGTATGAGGTCTGAGTGCGGGACGGGACCGGACGTCATAGGGGCGGCGGAAAGAGCGGGGGAGGCGGGGTCAAGTCTCATCTTTCGTGGCACGCATTGTATGTCGTTAAGGAAAGTGATGCACATACCTGCTCGTAGGCGAGCGATTTGGCAAGCGTGCCCTTTTTTCATAGCAACGGTCAAAATTAGGCAAATACCGCTAGTTTAACGTGTTAGCAACTTGTTTTGTGTTGTTGAACTCTGCGATGAATGGACTGGTTATCGGGCGCGCGCTAAAATTGATACTTTAATTTTCATATTTGTGTTGATAGATTATGGCACTTTTTTTTTTCTTTATCGCCGTTATTTCGTGTATGCTTGAAGGCAACCACTTAGTTTGCACTATCCAAGACGAAAATAACACATTTTTTTTAAGAATTTAGATTTGGGAAATGACAATTTATAATGGTTAGTTAGACAGTTACTGCGCCTCCATTTTCGAGTTGCGCAAGTTTTCAATTATATTCTTCTGTACAAAATTGAAAACTTGAGTATTAAGTTTGTTAAAGTGCAAAGGTAAACTCCAAAATGAACTTTGGAATTGTGATCACCCCAGCTATTTCATACCCATTTATTATGTAAAAAATACCACATCCAAAAAAGCTCTTCACTTCCCACTAACGCGCGCACGTGTTACAAATGGGCGTCGTCACGCAAAATTACGATTCGATCCACTATAATAAAACTTTCATCGACATCGATTGTCGATAGTGATGTAATATCTATAATTTTGAAGAAAACAAACACACTTTCGTGTTTGGCATAGAAATGAGTGTTTAGATGATATTTAGTGAAGTTCTTTTTAGCGTTTTGTTGTCAACTGTGACGAATTTCGATCATATTACGTGATTTTTGCAAGAAAATTGACAGTACTATTACGAACTGACTCATATAATAGATGATACCATTTGATAAATGGTGAATTGGTCCTGATTATACTATGCTATGCTCATATTCGTTATTTGTGATTAATATTAATTTAATTGATGATTGTTACAGGTTTTTATAACAGAAAGGTAAGCATAATTTAACAAAAGGAACTTCTTCTTAACGGAAATTAGTATAATCAATGTTAAATAGGCTAAATCTTCTCTCTTTAACATACAACATGTATGATTGTATGTAGATAAACATGACTTCTAATTATTTAATAGATACGTATTATATATATGAAGATTGTTTGTGAGCTGTGTGTTTGGAATTACTGTTACTCAGTCTCATTCATGATGTGGTGTTAGGACCTTTAAGTAAATTAAAATAAGTATATTACCTAAGCATTGAGTGCGACTTGTGAGAGAGGCTTGTGGTTAAGTTATAACAGCGGGTCCATCGATCAGGTTAAGCTACGCTTGCCACGGTTGGTCCGTGGATGGGTGAACATCTTTAAAACCGTTTTCCCCCATGCCTCGGAAAGCACGTTAAGCCGTTGTTCTCTGCTGTCATTCGTGGATTTTGGACGTCGTGGACAGTCGTTACGGGTCGTCAGAAGCCCGAAAGTCTGACAACCAGTCTTACCAAGGGGTTTCGTATTACCCAGCAACTGGATTATGGAGGTCAGATAAGCAGTCGCTCCATGCAAAATACTGGTACTCAGTTGCATCCAGTTAGACTGGAAGCCGACCCCAACATAGTTGGTAAAAGGTTAGGCAGATGATATCTTTTTCAATAGGATCTAGAATCCAAGATAACCTACCCGCATGAGTTAGATCGATAGGAAGTCGAAATTTGCTCCATTTCTCTAGGACTAGGGGTTTCTCTGCGAATGTCTATTCTTATCCTCAATGCTGACTCAGGTCAGGACAGGTGGTTCCTGCACCTGGGTATTGAGTGTCAAACGGTTAGAAGTAAATAATCCACCCTACCATCGTAACGCCTTACCTTACGCCTAAATTTACGCCTTTTCTCATGACTTGATAGACACAATAGCTTTTGCATACCCACCCCTCTTCTACAAGAGAGGACGGAAAGCCTTTACCTACTATATGTATTCACTAAGAGTTTTCCAGGAATAAGACTCCTTTCCAGGATCCAAAAGCGGAAATTTTGTAAAACTCAAATTCTGCAATGCCGGAAGTGACGACAAGGCTAATTACATCACTGTGACAAATTTTCTCTCACGTCTTAAAAGCCGTAACTCGAATACATATCATGCGATTATTCGTATAATCGACTTTCGACGGACGACATCAATATAGCCTTTAATGAATCGATTTGAATTGCAATCGAATAAAAGTGTGGATAGACGTTTGTACAGTTTTATTTCTATTCGATATTAAAGTAGATATAGGTTTGAGGAATGAGGTTGTTGTGTAATTAGGGAGAAGCAGTTGTCTTCAGAAATTAGTTGATGGTTGTTGAAAAACAGGCTTGATAGGTACAAAAATCGGCCAAAATTTTGACCTATAATAATTAATATCGGGACTTTAAAAGATACCTCTTACTTTGTTTTGGTGTTTCTTCTGCCAGTAATTAGTTAAGAAACACCAACCTCATCTAATTTAAAAACATACTTTTGACGTGTAAAAGTGTTCGTACGTCCTCCTTCATTCAAATAATTAATTATAAAAGTTTGAAAAGTAGGACATAGAAAAAGTTTTGTTTAAATCAATCCTTTTTTCTAGTCGTTCAGAATAGCTACTTTAAAAATTCCAAATATTATCTATAAACAAAATAATGAAAACAGCTAAATTTAAAATTCCTTAAAGTCATGAAAGCCACGCCCTTGCTTTTCGCGCTCAATGAGTGAGACCAACTCCCGTTGTTACGGGTCCTTTTCGATTCGAGCTACGCTTGAACTCAATTAATAATGTTACGTATCGAAACATAAAATAAAACAGCTGTTGAACTAAACATTTTTCTTATTCACAAATTAACATGTATATGTCTGAGTTGTTATGTATTCATAGCCAATCTAACAACGTCGTTCAACTAAGTAGTTTCAATTCATTATAGTTAGCGAGGCTATTATTAGAAATCATCTACGTATTCCACCTATCTGTTACCTTTTGGCCATCTGGCTCGCCCAAAATTAATAAAAACATTGATTTTTATAAATTTTGCTAATTAAATGCATTTTTTTAAAGCTAATTTACTATAAAATGTGATTTATATAAATTAATAAAAAAATTAATTGAAATTCTTTCGATTACAATAGAAATAAATCTGTGTGTGTAAAGAAGGTAAAGCAATAAAAATTAATAGTGGAGCGCCGTAAGATTTATACCTCGGAATCCAGGGCCTGTCAATGAATCTTCATATACATTTTTGAAATGTGTTTTTAACAGTATATAGAAAAATGTTAAAAAAAAATTTTTGCCCGATCTCAATTTTTTTTTTTTCTGAAAAAATGTGTTTGCAAAAAATTTCGAAAAACGGCTGGACTTACAAAATGCTGCGACAGTTTTCAAAAATGAATGCAAAGATGCTAATGACATTTTTAACGCTGGTGTTACATGCACTCTTGCTTTATACGCTGCCCCCCAAAAAATAAAAGATTTCAATATACTAAGATATAACTCTTTTTTGAAAGCAACTGCTAAAAATACCTGCGTTAAACTATCGTCTATTGCCACCTACCGCAGATGCCGCTTTTGGACACTTCAAAAGAGTATATCTGCAAATTCAAACATGGCTCGGAAGAGAAATATCACCAGAAGAATGGGGTTGGAAATATGAATGCGGAATACTGATGCCCAACAATGACGCAGCTACCCGCTCCAGAAGCCTTACTAAAAATGATTTTTTGCACATGCAAAACAGGATGCGGAGCATCTTGCGGGTGCAGGAAAAGTGGATTAAATTGCACTGTAGCTTGCTTAGAATGCAATGGTAACAGGAACAGCTGTACGTACTAATCCTTCACTTACAATCCACATCAATGAGATCGATGACGATGACGACGAAAATAATGAACAATAATTTAGAAATGTATTGTAGTTGATAATTTTTTTTTTTTCGTAACTCGTTATTTTTTGCTAAATATTTATAAATTAACAAAGTTACTATGCAAATATAATTTATTCGCTATAAAATTGAAATCTTTACTATAAACATTTTTTCCCTTGTCCCTCTCATTTTTCAGTAAATTGTTGTTATAAATTGTTGTAATCAAGATCGGCCAATTTTTTTTTTTTAACTTTTTTATTTGTGCTCTTAACAATGCAGTAGAACAGTTTTTATGAAAATTCATTGACAGGCCCTGGATTCCGAGATTTTACAAATTTTATGCCTTGCGGCGCTCCACTATAAAGTAATAGCTGGCAAAATAGCTCAAATTAATTCAATTAGGTATTTATTTTGTCCTTTTAATAAAAATCGGTTAGTAATATATTTATTGAATAAAATTCTTTATATTAAATAACCAACTAAAATTGTAATTATAATAAGAAGAATTAAAGCATGATCATGAAAAAAAAAATGTTTTGTTAAAGGAGATGCTCCATTTTGTAAATTTGGGCATTCTGTAAATTGACAAACAGTGATTTGTAAGGACTGATCGCTGGTGAAGCAGAACAGTCTTTGAAGGGAGATCACAAAATCGAAAAACGTTGCGTGGAATGTGAGGGTTACTCCACAAATCTCCATTGACAATCCCCATTAATGGGGATTTGTGAAATTTTCATCCACAAAACCCCGTTAAACTTTGTCATTACCTTAATTCGATTTACGGCCTAAAAATGGCCAAGAATAGAATACAATAGAATACTCTTTATTATGTACACCATATAAATTACAGACATAAATATAGAAACTGTACAAAGGGTGACACAATGGGCGGACAAGTTAGTAGACTTAATATAAAGGGAAAAGAATCTGGATTGCTACCGTGAAAATTTGGGTGAAGTGAGCTTGAAATGAGTGTTATTCCACCTGATGCTAGAAATTGACGCTATGACGCTATTGACAGCTCACTACACCTAAGTTTTCACGGTAAGATTTTTACATAATGACCGGCTGGTGTTGTGAAGTTATTTAGGAAAGGTCTATTACAGCTGTGGTCTACAATTATGTAGCTTAAGAACGAAATGGCGTAATAGCTATTATTTATTTAGGACCTTCAAAAAAACATGTACAGATGCCAGCACATCAAGCTACCCGAAACTGTCAAATTTTCCCAATCAACTTTGCACCTTATACTTTAGCGATAAAGTTGAAAACCTATTAAACAAATTTGACAGATTATACATAGTAGCTTAATTTGCTGGCGTCTGTACACAAACATGACAAATAAAATAAAGGGCAATATCAGGTATGAAAAAGGTGCGGTCTTTCACTTATAAGAGAGCAGAACATGCATAACATAATTTAGCTAACAAAGTTAAAGTATTAATAATAGGCATCATTATTGGAAAAGATTCAAAATTATTAAGGGGCTCAAAGGACCTAAACACAAAAAACGCAAGTTTTATAAACAATAAAAGTATATGATCGACTACAGTAAACAAAATCAGAAAAATATATGATATTCGTCAGGATATATGCTAGGTAGACAGTGTGTTGAAAACATAATACAACTAATTTGATACTATAGAAAAAAATCATGAAGATACATCTAAAAACTTTATTTTTACAATAAAAACCATACTAATATACATACATACAATCATTCTGTTTTTTTTTGTCATATTATTCTACAAGCAAAATACTTAAATACTAGTGTTTTAGTCCAAACAATAGATTTTTTGTTATTAAATAAAATTGCTTCATATTTTGCAATTTTTTTGGTGACGGAAAACATCGTGAGGAAACCGGCATGTCCTAGAACCAAAAATTCGAAGACATGTGACATCTACCAACCCGCACTGGGCCCGCGTGCTGGATTACGGCCCACTCCCTCTCACAGAGAGGAGGCCTATGTCCCAGCAGTGGGAACATTATAGGCTGATTATGATAATTATGATGATTTTGCAATAATTACCAGCGTTGTGTCATCGTGCTTCTCTTTCTTTTCTATGCAGTCCGGCGCTTTAGGGCATGTAAGCCCCTTAACTTATTGCTCATAGCTTAATCGGTCCGCTCTTGACCTCGACCACGCCTGATGAAAGCGATGGATGAGGTCTGTGATGGAACGAAAAGGTTATTAGTTCACTGTAGACTGATGGTTCACCTTAGTACGACACGACACCCCCCCCCTAACGACACCCCCCCCACCCCTTGACACGTAATTACAATGAATTGCAATGTTAATGAATATTCAATCTTTGAACCACTTAAAGATATACCTTGTTAGTCGCTGTTAAAAAAAAGCTTAACTGAAAGCCTATAATAACAAGATGATTATCAGATTCATACTACAGATAAAATCATTAAAACATTACTTTCCACTTTGTTAAAAAAATATAGTTTCCATTTCTACCTGGTTAGTTAAAACCCTTTTAAATTGTAACTTCTAATTAACTAAATGTAAATGCTAACGATGTTATCTTGTTTCCATCTTCACCGACCTCTATGTGCATTGTTGTTGCCACAACATAAGTAAATCAGAAGGAAAGGTTCTAAAATTAGAAAAAAAGGCTGTGTATCAGCCTTTTATTTGATTATTATTTTTTTAAATTTAATATCGTATGGTCTCTTTATCACGGAAGTAGTCAAAATAAAAACCAAACTAACTTTAAAAAAAACTCGATCAAAGCTCTTACGGGTATTTTAGAAAACAGTCTTATGAAACACGCACAAACTGCGAAATTGATATGATTTTAATGCTAATTGATATGATTTTTTGCAATTATCAAAAAAACTAAATAACATTTTACCAAATTTTATTAATTTAGCACATTATTATCGTTAACAGTGGTACAGACGCCAGCACATCAAGCTACTACAATCTGTCTAATTAATTAATAGATTTTCAACTTTATTTGTAAAGTATAAGGTTCAAAGTTGATTGGGAAAATTTGACAGTTTCGGTTAGCTTGGTGTGCTGGCGTCTGTACTGTGAGTGGTGTCTTCTCTATCACATAACTTTATGTTCAACATATGTAAGTTATGCATTTATCTTATGAAAGTGATCATGATTTGACGCGTGCGAGAAGCTTTATGTGAAGACATACGGGAGTGTGTTGCATCGAGGTTTTAAGAGACCAACTTGTTGATGGATATTGTTGAGTGAAGAAAAATATATGGCTAAATATTTAATAAATATTGAGATGACGGTCGATCGTCACTTAGGAAAGGAAAAGAAACGAATAAATATTTATAAATGAGAGGAAAATGCATCATTCACATATTTATTATTTTCTTTCGATTTTCTAAATGAAAATTGTTGTAATTTGGTGTTCTTTTTTGTTGCTTTCTTGATATGTGTAAGTTAGTTAGGCAGATAAATTAATTAGGTTTCTATTTGCTTTCTTAACATTAGTGCTGTTCCAAGTTGGTCCTTATTAAAGGTTAGAATGGAATTAACGGTTAAGAACAAACTGGCCATTTCAAAACAGTTTTTTCCAGATCTCTAACCATTTCCGCTTTCTTAATTTGTTTTAATACTAATAGATGAGATTTTAGTAACAGACCAATCAGCCAACATAGTATTAATCATTGCTCACCCATCTTGCTTTTTCATTAAATTACTCACGTTGGCCACACGTGGCCTTGACATTTGACGCTTTCACACCCTTATTTTTCGAAATGAATGAACCTATTTTAATGAAGCTTCATACGCAGCAGGATACAAAGGTCTAAAAAGTTATAGAGACCTTTTTCGGAAAATAGTGTTACGGGAGAGGATGCGATGCGACGGGATAAGTCGGTGAAACAATTAATTTCACACGGACGAAGTCGAGGGAAAAAGCTAGCTTAACACTTAACGCCCCTCGACTTAATAACAATAAAACTTCTATTGTGTCTCATTCAGTGACCTAAAATGTGTTAAAAATTAAATCTGTATTGTCCGTTTAGTGAGTAAAGTCTTACCCATAGCTAGATTTAATATAGGAAGAAAAATAACCACCTTCTTGGTCTACTGGTCACGAGTGCGGCCGCTGAGCGTCAATTCTTGGGTTGGATTTCCGGGTTGGCCAAAGTGATATTGAGGTGTGAGGAAAAGGGTATAAAACTTCACACATACTCTATAGAAAAGGGAGGATCCTCCGACCAGACGGGTGTTGTATCTGGCGGGCAACTGCCCGATGATTCATGTTGGGTTGTTGCTATAATATATGCTAGTTGCGCGGTAAACTCTGCTTGCGAGATGCAGGATTTCGTATGACATCATTATGACGCGTAGTTCTCATGTGGCGTTTGTAGATACCGCTACATGATTTTCCATTAGGAATTTTCCCAGTAGCAATCTGGATTTGTGCCTGTTTAATAGAAATAAGCTCTCCTTAGTATATGGGTTAAACATTATTGGCTAAATGTGGGTGTGAATACAGGCTTAATATTATAATGTATTTATTATGTTATGAAGTATGTTATGTAGACGGTATTGGCTTAGTAGTTGTAGCGCGTTGAAGTCTTTTGTATGGGAAAAGTTAGGACTGTTAAATTTTGGAACAAAACATCCATTCGGTAAACAAATACACGCAGGAAACATCTTTTTTAAGCAGAAGGAATTTTCACAGTACCATTATATTATGGCAATATACTTGGCTAAAAGTTTGATGGTCAAGATTATTTAATTATTATTATTTTCGTTCACTTAGATTTTGTTGCTTCTGATCATTTAAATTCTTCAAAAACTAAAATGGTTAGCACACCATTTTAGTTTTTGCAGAGATCCATAAACGTTACTTGCACATATGCTTTGCATGGATCATTAACATAAACTAGACTTATTAGACACGTATCACTTTGTAAATCAGTCATTTTAGTCAATCACACATGTTTATTTTAGTATTTTTGATCTTTTATTTATTTATGTTATGAATATAGGTGATTACAAGTGTTTTTCAATATAAATTTCAAGTGCACAAATCATGTTCTGCCGATAGGCATACAAAATCCTAGTTAAAGTTATAGTAGAGTAACTTGTAAAAATTAAAACAAAAAGAAATCACGCAGTAGTTATATAACGAATTAACAATGTCAAAAAACATATTGTTAGGCATGTCAAATGCATGGAAAATTGTCATAATAATATAAGGAAAATGCACAGATACATATAAATTGTTTAAAAAAATCTTCAACATTTGTCATCCTGACTGAATAATATACCTTGTCATTTAGTAGCTTAAAGAGCTCGCTTTTGAATTCATTATTATTCTTAAAATTTCTAATATGACAAGGTAGTTTGTTATAAAATTTTGGTGCCATTGCATAGACACTTTTCTAAGCAAAAACAGTTCTGGTGATTATGGTTTTCAACTTATCTGAGCGACGTTGGCTTTCTACATGACTAAACAAGTGTATATTGGTATTTATAGCGTGGATGGTTTTCATGCCATCATGCGGAAGCGTTCTGCGTCCCCTATGAAGCGAATGCGGGCCAGCTCGAACAGCCTTCTGAGCGTATTTATGGGACGATGGGACTCGCCGATGTGGCGGCACTGGATGCGACTACACACTGTGGGTGGTCGCGTCCAGGGCCCGGCATAGACTGGCACTCCTGTGTGGTGCCACTTCGTGCTTTTTATTTCTTTCTGTGGTTTTGTTTTTGTATATACTAACAATAGTTTTATAAGGTTTTTGTGTTACTAACAGTATATGGACAATGTCTGAATTAAATGTCTTATTATTATTATACGTATAAACATTAGAATCTCATAGATATAGATAGTGAAGGTACTGTCAGAATATTTAAATCCCTAAAATGTGGCTTACATGTGTCTGTTATTGTTAATTTGCAGATGGCTCTGTTGCATCTTTTTTGTGCCAAAAGCACGGAGGATATACTTGAAGCATTACCCCAGAATATAAGTCCATACCTCAATGTGGAGGCCACATAACCGTGGTATGCCGTTAAGAGGACTGTTTTGTTTGCAATTTTACCTGGCATATATAGGGCATAAGAGAATTGGTTAAGTTTCAATCTTGCAAGTAGGTACTTAAAGAATTTACTTACTATCTTACTTGTAATGTGATAAAAAGTACAAGAATATTATTATCTACAAAACAGGGTAGTATGTATTAAAAAATATATAATAATTTATAATTTTATTCCTATATCCAATATTTTTTTCCTACTATCTTTCCTACTACTGAGAAAAGCGCGCTCTAACGGAATCTAACAAAACTAATACCATATACATAGCATCCAAACCTGAACGTGACAAACTTTATAAACTTAAAACTGGTATTTTACTTTTTAAGTAGGCACGAAGACAAATTTGGAAACAAGAAAAAATTTGAGGTTTTTCAAATAACAGTTTTGACGATAACGATTGTCGAAATGTCACCTTGACTTTCTAACAGATGGCGCTGCATCACAAGGTCAATGCCATCCTTACAGCCCGTACAGTCATGGTCTCCGTTTTACTGGTCCGTTTTATCAGATACGTTTTTTTTCGTCGATGGCGTATGGAGTTGTATGAGCGACTTTACTTATGACAGTTTTTAGTAAAGTATTTGTTAAGTATTCGTATCCGTTAAAACGGGTACCGTAAATACGGAGACTATGTGTAAACGGGCTGTTATTTGTTGTTGTCAATACATTTATGTGTAGTGTTACACGAATAGATAGAAAAGAAATGAGTACATAAGAGGAAGTCTGAAAGTGGTGGTGACTGAAAAGCTGTATGGAAATCGGTTGTCATGGGGTATTTACAGACGCCAGCACATCAAGCTACTACAATCTGTCAAATTTATTTAATAGATTTTCAACTTTATTGCTAAAGCATAAGATTCAAAGTTGATTGAGAAAATTTTACAGTTTGGGGTAGCTTGATGTGCTGGTCTCTGTACATGTGATACAGAGGAATGAGGAAATATCGTGAGTTAAGTTTTGGGTATGAATATCGATGGCTATAAGAGTAGAAAAAGACCAAAGAAATTATGGATGGACTGTGTGAAAGATGATATGGTTAAAAAAGGGGTGGCTACCGAGATGACGTCTCATAGAGAAGTATGGAAGGAAAGGCATGGTGCGCCGACCTTTTTGGTGGAAGGGCAGGAGAATAATGTAAAATGAGGTTTAATTGTCATTACGTTATTACAGCACCCGGCGATAAATATTGCACATCGACCTTTGGAAAGAGACAATCGGCTAATTTCGACTTCGTAGAGCGTTATCTCTGTCGCACGAAATACAAACAGTCCGGTATCTATTAGGAGTTGTTATAACAATTATGATTTGCTCCTTTTGATAATTATTTTTATTCTTTGTTTTTCTTTTTTTTTTTTAATGGTTTTGTGTAAGAAGGTCGATGTGCAATATTTATCGCCGGGTACTGTTACTTTGTTGAGAAGAAAAATTTTTAACAATAAGAAGCAATGGATTAATCTTCAAAATGTGATTGATAATGTGTTACGCATTTAGGGTTCTGGATAAATCGTTAATAGTGATTTCAAGAGAAGGTGTTCAGCTGAAAAAAAAACTTTACGAATAGACAATCTACTAGTTGACATACCATGCACAGACGCCAGCACATCAATCTACCCGAAACTGTCAATTTTTCCCAATCAACCTTGAACGTAATGCTTTAGCAATAAAGTTGAAAATGTATTAAAGAAATTTGACAGATTGTTGTAGCTTGATGTGCTGGCGTCTGTACATATATCATAAAGTTAAGTCGCCATGGATGTCTGTTTGAAACTGATAACATCAAAAACTGCTGACCTTAAGTTATTCAAGTTTCAGCAAGATTGTGTTTCTGAAAAGTTTTATGGGTATTATCAATTATAATCCGGTCGTCGACAGAATGCGTTCCTGACACCTCTCAGTGAGATAGTTCTAGTCGCTAATAAAGATCAAATTCGCAAAACGCTTATTCGTTTGTATGAAACTGACAGGGTGTCAAGAACGCATTCGTCGGCCGGTAGTACTAAAAGCTACCGTTACAGAGTCAAACGATTAGGTAAGCTAAAGTAAAATATAAAACATGAATATTGAAAACGAAACCAAAACAATTTCACTTTTCATACACACAAAGATGGTATCAACTGATTCACAAAAGGAGTTAAGTGTCACATTACATATTAATTAGTCCTTCGCATCCGCTTACACAAGACATGCATATTAATAATAAATATACTATTGAAGTAGGTATGGTACGCATCGAAATCAATTAACTGTAACATCTAAATAAAATTAATACATAAAATTACAGCACTTTTTAGCATTTTCTGTATATTTAAGAGTTTGAGTAATTTTAATGATACATCTGTATCCTATTAACATTGCACTCCCATCCTCTTGTCCTAATAACCCTAATGTTATATCTGAGGTCGGCGTGGTTTGCCTTTTTCTACCATAGGTAGAAAGAAAGAAAAGAGAAAGAAAGAAAGAAAAAGTATTTATTGCGACTCGTACAGGAAGATCACAAACTAAAATAAACACAGCAAAATAAAAATCCAAGTTATAAAAAAGTAACAAAAGGAAAATGAAACATAAAGTCCTATACGAGGCCAAAAGGCTCCTATCTCAGCATGATGCTGCGAAATTTAAAAAATAAATGTTGCAGCGCTGGTTCTGATAGGGCCCGCTGTGATGTCACGAACAGTTACGGAAATAAATAAAATCAAATAATCTCAGTTTTAAATATATTGAACTCAAACTCAAAGCATTTATTTCAAATTAACCATTTGCTAGCACTTTTGAATTGTCAAGGGGTCAGTTAGTCAGAAAGATGAAGCTAGTTGCCCATTCTAAAGTAAAGTAGTTATAATTGCCTATGGAGAAGAAGGAGCAAGTTGCTCTAAATGCATTTATTAATTTACCAGCTAACCCGAACTTCGTACCGCCCCGCCAGCCGCTCTGCCCCCGCTTTTTAAATCTCTGATATCTTCTAAGATATTCATTTAAATGATATGCTGTAAAGATCAATTTTGATCTACATGAAATGACCATCGTATCTATAAGGACTAATACTGTATTGTTTAAAACAGCTTGGTAAATAACCCATTTTTTATATGTTAAAGATAAAAATGGTACTGTGGTAATGATGTAACTAATATTTTTGTAAAATATCATTTAAAAAGAGTGTCCATGGAGTTTCTTGCCCGTTCTTCTCCATAGGTACCTACGCTTTGGAATGGGCAACTAGCTTCATATTTTCTGACTGATCGACTTCTTGACAATTCAAAAGTGCCTGTAAATGGTTTAATTGAAATAAATGCTTTGAGTTTGAGTTTGAGTGGGTTATCCTTAGGAGATGAACATATACCATCGCAGCTTTTTTTATCAAATTTTTTAAGATATACAATTCCGTAGTATGTACATTATTTTATCTATCTCGTAAGGTATAGCCAGCCCTTGCAATGTAAGCGCACAAAAATATGTTTGTTACGACATCACAGTACAAATCTTTGAATTTCTCGGCTTTTCTCTACTATAATATGCATGTATTATATACAAACCTTTCTCTTGAATTACTCTATCTATTGCTGAAAACTGCATTAAAATCCGTTGCGCAGTTTAAAAGATCTAAGCTTACAGGCAGCGGGAGCGACTTTTTTATACTATGTAAAGATGGTTTCATAGAATTTCGTTGCTGACTGTACCTTCTACCGAAAGTGCAACTCTTACTTATTTTACAATATAAGTTATGAATATTTAAATCAGTAAGTATGTGGGTACTTATTGTTACATCATAGTATAATGTTATAATTTTGTATGTCGGTACGTGAGGGGATTTCACTAGTAACACCATTTTGGTGCTATTGTGTACCTACATGTTCATAAAGTCAAAGTATTTATTTCAAATAGTATGTCTATAAGGTACTTTTGAACGTCAAAATATTTTTTTGGATGGGCAAAACAATACATCTTGGGAATAATGATATTGCAATTTACAGGTCGAATCATAGCCTATTTCGCCGCCCAAAGGTGAATTTTACCAAAGTTTTATACCTAGAATGTCTTATCCTGACAATAAATTTTGAATGTTTGACAGTTTTTCCATACTAAAACTGTCAATTTTATTCCACGGATATAAGATATCTGACTTTAGTAAAATTTACCCTTAGAATGAAAAGGGGTTTGCCCGATGTCAGTTGAAAAAAATCGCCGCGTGAAGAACGCGCTTTGCGAAGCTGGACTAAGTGTCAATCACTTATTTTGTCATAAAGAACACCTTTGTTCAGTAAATAATACAGATTAAATTATTATTATACTTACTCGTTATATCGCAAATGACTTAATAACTGATTTCACTCACAACTTACGCACAAACCCATTCACAAAGTGTGACGCAATTGAAATAAAAACGCATCATACTGCGGTCTATACCTACTACGGCTTATGTACAGACTAGCTGCGCCCCGCGGTTTTACCCGCGTAAATGTCAATCCCGTGAGAACATCGGGATAAAAAGTATCCAATATGTTAATCCAGGGTATCAGCTACCTCCATACAAATCAAAATTGGTCCAGCCGTTTCAGCGTGAAGAAGTAACAAACATATAAACACACATTCACACTCACTAACTGTCGCCTTTATAATAATATTAGTGTGACGCCCAGCGCAACAAGGCACTACAATCTGTCAAATTTATTTAATAGATTTTCAACTTTATCGTTAAAGCTTGATTTAGGTATTCCAAAATACTCCTGTGCACTAATATTTTTTATTGACTGTCGTATGGTCTTTCCCACATGGTATAAGGTTAAGTATACATGAAGATTTATGTTTACAACACAACAACTTAACATAACACTTTTTCCCGAAGAGGTTGGCACAGGTACCTATTAATTAGTTAGTACATTTAATGGGGGCAGGCTTATTTGCATAACTCGGCTACGAATCCAAATATGAGGTTCTACTGACGTATTCGTAATGGCAAAATCGACTGTACAATCAAGGGTAACAATAAACCCTTTTCTTGTGGCAATAAAGGTGGTTTTCGTTGTTGAAGTACCACTGATACTGTATATTTAGTTTACCGTACAAGTACCTACATCTTTAGACAATACTATTAAAATAATGTTGCAACAAACAATTGTTTTTTATTCCCATAACACCCCATTGTGCCTGAGATTGACTTTCTTTGTAATTGGTGAAAACATTTGATTGTAGATGCCTCATGAGAATAACTAGTCAGTGTCCAATTGTGTAAAAATCTACTTTAGCATCCATTTTTGAGATTAGGGTTATTGACCTTAACCAGTCTTATATGTTCGTAACGTACAAATAAGTGGGTATTTCAAGTTCTGAAACCGCAACGTGATGCTTCAGAAAAGGGAAAATCAGATAGCAGTCTGCCCAGCCTTTTCCCAACTAAGTTAGGGTTGGTTTCCAGTCTAACCAGCTGCCTGTCTAACCTCCATAACCCAATCACTGGGTAACACAATACCTCTTGGTAAGACTGGTTGTCAGTTGGACTTCTGACTACCCGTAACGACTGTCAAAGATCTACGAATGACAGCTGGAGGCACGGAAGGACTCCTCTATATATGAAGACCCATTTGTAATGGATGGTCACCCATCCACGAACTGACCGTGGCAGGCGTAGCTTAACCTTCCATCGAACGATGTGGCTGTAATTATTTAGCCAAGAGCGCACGTTATGAGAGTCATATCTATACATCTATACTAATATTATAAAGCTGAAGAGTTTGTTTGTTTGTTTGTTTAGTTGAACGCGCTAATCTCTGGAACTACCAGTCGGATTTGAAAATTTTCTTTTTGCATTTGATAGCCCAATTCTTGAGGAAGGCTATAGGCTATTTAACATCACGCTATGAACTTTAGGAGCCGAGCAAAAAGAAAAAAAAGTCAGAAAGAACGCTAAGCAAAAACGAAGTAATAGCGCAGGCAGGCGATGAGATGCGACGTGGTGGGTCGGAGTAACAAGAAATTTCACGCGGACGAAGTCGCGGGCAGAAGCTAGTTAGCTTATAATATTCCCACTGGTGGGACATTTCTCGGTGAGAGGGAGCGAGCCGTAATCCACCACGCAGACCCAGAGCAGGTTGGTAGGTCACATGTCTTCAAATTTTTGGTTCTAAGCCATGCCGATTTCGTCAAGATGTTTTCCTTTACTGCTTTGAGAGCAGTGGTAATGAAATAATGTATGCAAAGTAAAACACCTTTCTGGGTTCGAACCTACGACCTTACAACTCGTAAGTCGCGGCCGTTACCACTGGGCCACTACTGCTCCTATATAGGAGCAGTGGTGGGAATATTATATATATTCATATGAACTATAATTTTTTTTATATTTGACTATATAGTCACATATAAAAATAATTGTGATCGTCAAAAGTAAAACGCCTTTAGAGATTGACAGAAACTGGTTCTAAACTGCTCATGCGCACTGAACTAATAAGCTGTCGCTCACTTGTGATCTACAAACCCACCTTCCTCATGGGTACATGTGTAATCAAAGTAGATCTGCATAATATTACAAATGGGATTTGTAAATATATATACCTATATATAAAAGGAGAAACTGATTGACTGACATAATTATGTTGAATATAATTTCAAATGAGATAAATATATTTCACTGCAGCCTGATCAAGTTCACAGAAGTAGCATTGAAGTGCATTGAAAATGTTGAAAAGTGATTTTGATTGTATTTTAATAGTATTTATAATTGTATTTTTAATTGTATGATATTTGTATTTTTATTGCATTTTAAATTGTATTTTTAATTGTATTTTGGGTGCCTACTATCTACTCCATGTAAGTCAGATATATGTGTATCTCTGTGGTGGTAACATTGCATTGGCGTTATAGCGGTTAAGGTGTTATTTACGAAATTTTGAATAAGTAATAAAATAAATAATAATAAATATCAACGCACAGCCGAAACTACCGGGACTAGGAATGTGAAATTTTGCAATACTCCTGTATCGTGGGTACGTTTACAAACATTCAAATTCACATACACAAACAGCCAGACCCGGAACAACTACCTGTAGGCAATACAAATATTTGTTCCGTGCGGGAATCGAACCCGCGACACGCAGCGCAGCAGTCGATCGCTCAGCCACTGCGCCAACCGTGTCGTCAAAAATCATTGTTGGATAAACCGCCATTAGCTAGACCATAGATTTCAATAAGCATGGCTCAAATCAATTAAAGGATTTCAAGAGCAATCTGAAATGGGAGAATCCTTAGGGGACCAACATTGGCTCTAAATACGCTCAAAGGGTCTGCCCCATTCCGGTTATCAGAGCTCAAATCATAATCACGTCTCTCTCGCCCTACGAAGTACATACTACGTTTGACCTCGTGTAGAAAGTGAACTATGCAAAGAATTCATTCAAACTATGAAAGTGAGGCTGTGTGAAATCGAAAGTTCTAGGCTCCACTGTCGTCAGCGATGAGTTTCAAAAATTAACCATATTGATCACGAGACGTTTATAATGTACGATCTCACGTCGATATGATGTCGTTTTCAATTTATTTTCTTCCGTTTTTATCGTAATACCTTAATAGTTTCTTGTTCCAGAAAACGTCCGGCAACATCGAGGCACTCCCAGGAAAAGATGGCGTGAAGAAGACTAGCGTCGGCACGTAACACACTCACTCACGCTTCCCACTTCACCATTATCTTAGACGGTACTGAAAGCTCCTGCGCTTACACACACATTCACAGCATGTTTGTACACTTGATAGCCACAAGTAAAGCACGCGTTACTTCGTGAGATAAAAATACTATACTTATAAAGAAATAATCTACCTGTAGTTTATCAGCTGTGGTTTGTAAAAGACTGGATTGACAAATGAAAATCAACAATGAGGATACTGGAAAAAATCTAAATGACATTGTACCCATCAATAAATTACATCACACTTCGACTAATATTATAAAGGCGAAAGTTTGTTAGTGTGTTTGTATGTTTGTTACTACTTCACACACAAATTTCATCCAAATCCGTAGGATAGGATTAACACGGATACTTTTTATCCCGATATTCCCACGGAATCGACACTTATGCGGGTGAAACCGCGGGGCACTGCTAGTATGGCAACATTTTTTTTTAAATGTATTACAAGACGTTACTACGTTACGTTATTTTAAAATTACGTAAGAATAATGGAAGTTAATATTCTCCTCAAAACTAGAAAGAATAAGGCGACATTGATCCGACAGCGCCTACACGCGACACGACATATCGTAACATATAATAAAGAGCTTCTAACGGTCACCTGTCTTTTACAACTTAACTTTCAATATCGATCGATTAATATCTCCCGTCCCTTTCCAATACAAAAAAATAAGATAGATGATGGTTATTTCACTGGCCGTCTAATTGAGGGGCCGTCGCTAAATAATAACAGCCGCAAAGGTCGATCGATCAAGTTAAGCTACGCTTGGCGCGGTTGGTCAGTGGATGGGCAACCATCTTCACATACCAAGACCCCTCCCTGCCACGTAAAACACGCTAAGCCATTGCTCCCGGCTGGCATTCGTGGATCTTTGACAGTCAGTATGGGTAGTCAGAAGCCCGAAAGTCTGCTGAAAACCAGTGTTACCAATTACCCAGTTACTGGGTTGTAGAGGTCAGACAGGCAGTCGCTCCATGTAAAATACTGGTATTCAGCTGCATCCAGTTAGACTGGAAGCCAACCCCAGCATAGTTGGGAAGAGGCAGTTGATGACTGATCATCTAATGTTTTCTTCATAGCTTTCTAACATGTGTAGAGGTTGTTAGAAATATATCGATGGCTGGTCTATTATTGCCCACGCAATATTTGACAGTCAATAAAGAAAGTGGCAGCTGATTGGCTAATTGCTCGGTGCTATTTAAAACTGAGTTCCGGTTGTGTGTTTGGTAGATTGGAAGGAGATGGATTGGGTAACTGGCATAGAAAGATAGACTCTAATTAATATGGGCCCCCAAAGTGATGGAGCAAGGATGGAGGCCTCCTCTGTGTGTGAGAGAGGATGTGGGCCGTAATCCACCTCACGGGCCTTGTGCGAGTTGGTAGATGTCACTTTGTCTTTGAATGTTTTGGTTCTAGGACATGCCGGTTTCCTCACGATGTTTTCCTTCATCGTTTTGAAATCATACTAGTACTACAATGGTACAAACATGCTATTCAGTATAAAAAAAAACTGCTCAAAAAGGTCGTTTTAATATTATTATTAATTTCCATTTAAAAAAACTGAGACGAATAAGGAACAAAATGTGCAGCGAATGTGGAAAAAATACATGTTTATCTTTATTATTGCTCTTTTTAGACGACTGCCCAATAAAAGGAGTGTTATTTTTCCAGGGTTCATGTATGTTTGTGAGTTTCTTTTTTTTCCTAAAGTTTAGTCCGATCATCTAATGTTGTTTTAATTTTTGAAAGAGTCATAGACAGTCATGTTCTCGGCTAAATATGTATGTATATATCAGCAAGTAAACCAGTAAACACTATAATTTGCACAATCACGCATTGTAGTCAAGTCGATCATTGCCTGCGAGCATCTTACTGACATAATTCTCACGTTTACCTCTAAATTGAATTGGAGACATTAAAGGCTAATTTTATGGTAGTTTTTTTTCTACAAAATTAGTATGTATATTTTTCCAATTTGCGTGTAGGTTCCGGTTTAAAACTAGCTATTTATCTAAGTGAACTATGCACTAGGTAATAATTATTCACTAGGCCATTTATTTAATTTTATTTTATTTAAACTTTACGCATAAAAAGGTACAAAGGCGGACTTAATGCCTCAGGCATTGTCTACCAGTCAACCAAGGGTGGTGAAGAGATTAGATGGCAGGCGCTTTAGTTGAGAGAAACAATGTTTAAAAAAAAACTATTATTTATATATTTTTATAACATAAATTATTATTTATTATCAATGTCAGATTTCAATTTACCGTGATCTTTTTTCTTCCATTACATCCAGGGACTTAAAAACAACTTCGTAAAGGTTACAGAATTATAAGTGTTACATCATTTATAATAGAATCAAATTATGTAACCCTTAAAAATGTGTCATTTTCAATGTTTGTTAAAGCGTTTTGAGTTAACACCCAAAACACTTTTAAAAGTGTAACAGTAAATATGTATAACCGATATAAAACAGTTAACAGTTTTAATAAGTGTAACCGGTAAACGCGGCGTTTCCAAAGTAGCCGCAATCCCGACTTGATTGTGGTTATATTGGCATCGCCGCCCGCGTTTGTCTGTCCGCCGCGTGTTTTTGCGGTACCGTGCAATTATACCTACAAATGCTTATTTCTGTTACACATATAAAAGGTTACACTTTGATTCTGTAACACTATTGTATCTGTTACATTTCGAAGAGTTTTTCTTTTAAAGCAGTTTTAAAAAACAGTGTTAAAAACACTTATTCCGGTTACAGTTTGAGTCCTTGATTACATCAAAGCATGAAAAAAAGATTACCGCTTTCCTTCACGGAAAGCCTTTTATTGTTCGTCTGGGGAGAATGTAGAGTGATGTCGGACTCTAACCGATTCCTACCACGACCAAAAATCGGGGACCCAAGAGATACCCGCATATTTGCACACACACGCACTGTACTGGTAAGAAAACTTTACCTACGGACCGTAACTGATCATCTGTCTAGACAGATGATCAGTTACGGTCCGTAGGTAAAGTTAGTTAGTTCATAGTTGGGAAAAAGCTAGCCTTTTCCCAACTATGTTGGGGTCGACTTCCAGTCTAACCGGATGCAGCTGAATACCAGTATTTTACATGGAGCGACTGCCTATCTGACCTCCACATCCCAGTTACTGGGTAATACGACACCCCTTGGTAAGGCTGGTTGTCGTATTTTCGGACTTCTGATGACCCGTGACGACTGCCAAATATCCACGAATGACAGCCGGGACCAACGGCTTAATGTGCTTTCAGAGGCACGGAGGGGTCTTGGTATGTTGGGATGGTCACCCATTCACGGACCAACCGCGGCAAGCGCAGCTTAACCTGATCGATCGTCCTGTGCGGCTGTTATTATTTTGCCACAAGCGTAGGTATAACAAAAAATTAATAAGCACTTACTTCTATTTTTGAAAAAGCTAATAAAGCACTTGTCAAACGCAGACATTTACCTAAACGGAACAAGGGAAATTATTTTTAGCACGACAAGATTTGGTCTACGTTTGGTTTAAAAATAATAAATAGCTAAAGTTGAATAAACACGCGTCTAAGAAATAGTCTGCGCATTTAGTTCCGCGTCTTACGGAGGTCAAACGGCAGGCAATAAGCGTAAAATCGATTACCCCGTCATATTAACGATTAGGTAACTAGTGTTACGTTTGTAAATAAAAATACTACTTGGTTTTCTGAAGCTGTAACACACACGGTGGCAGTTGAAAAAAGAAAGACTGATTGTTTGTAGGATTTCGGTTTGTATATTTAATAGAATTTTTCAGTAGCAGCCCGGATTCTGGATTTTTGGCCGGGTGATGGCAATAGGCAATTATTTGGGAATAAATCATAACTGACGAAATATGGGTTTACAGTACCCGGCGATAAATATTGCACATCGACCTATTCGATCCTATCGATTTTATATAAAGAATAAAAATAATTATCAAAAGAAGCAAATCATAATTGTTTTAACAGCTCCTAATAGATACCGAACTGTTTGTATTTCGTGCGACAGAGATAACGCTCTACGAAGCCGAAATTAGCCGATTGTCTCTTTCCAAAGGTCGATTTATCGCCGGGTACTGTACTATAGTTACCAGAATATACATGCATAATGTTATGTCATGTTAAGTATAATGTTATGTTATGTCATGTTGCGTCATGTTTACCGCAAATAAACGTATTCTATTTCTTTCTTTTCTAATGAGAGAGATCTTTGTAGATTTTCGAGCCTCGCTACATTATGATGCATCATGGGCAGCCACAGTGTGTTTTTAACCTGTAGAAGTTTGATTTAACCCTCAAACTTATTATAGCCAAGTGAAGAGCATCCTACAAAAGCTCCTATGGAAGTAATTCATGCAGGGAATGGTCAACTCAACCTATTCCTAAAACCAAAGTCTGTAACGTTTTCAAGTGCGAAAGGTTGCGAAAGCTTCAAAAGACTTGGAAGGTAAAATGTTATGATTATTCAATAAGATGATTGATGATTATTGATTGTTTTAATTATGCAATAAGAGTATTGAGTATTCGGGCTATATGCAGCAGTAACAATAATTAAATTGGCCTGTAATTGATCAATTCACCTCACACGTGAATTAACTTCGAGATACGAGACCCGTGGTAAAAAGTAATGCTATCATCATCAATGGGAAAATAAAAGCGTTACTGATTTATTTAATTCCAATATAGTTACTATTAGAAAACTCATCGTGCGTGCGTCATATAATATAACATAATAGAAATTGACAGATCTTCTTTTTCATCGGTAGAACAGTTGATCGTTTCTGTAAAAATACCACAGATTAAGACAGAAGAAGAACTAGCAGAGAATCGAGGAGGGGGGGTTTAAGGAGATCAGACCGGAAAAACTCGTAAGAACCCTAAGTTTTTGACGTGCTCCTCTACTGACTTAGTTAAAACTCGTAGAATAAACCTGATAAAGTATAAAGATAGCAAATAACTAAAGTCATTACCATTTATAGTTACTGTTCCACTAAATCGACCTGACCAGGAGCATCTGCCACCCGGACGTGACCTGCAGTGGCCTATATGGAAAGCAATCAATCGACTGTTGACCCAAGTAGGCCGCTGCAAGCGCAATCAAGCAAAATGGGAGATTATTGACACCTCCGATACCACGTGTGGCCGCGGTGCTCTTGACCATTCCCCATATGCTGGAGTGTAAATACTTAACCAATGACTAAGTAGCGGCCAGACAGATCTGGGATGGTGATAATGATTATAGTAATAAACTTAAGGGGATTACATGACCTAAACGCAAAAAACGCAAGTTTTAGAAACAATAAAAGTATTTATGATCGACTACAGTAAACAAAATCAGAAAAATATATGATATTCTTCAGGATATATGCTAGGTAGATAGTGTGTTGAAAACATAACAACTAATTTGATATGATAGAAAAAAATCATGAAAATACCTCTAAAAACTTTCTTTTTACAATATACTAATATACATACAATCATTCTGATTTTTGTCAAATTATTCTACAAGCAACATACTAAAACACTAGTGTTTTAATGTTTAGTCCAAAAAATAGATTTTTTGTAATTAAAGAATTGCTTTATATTTTGCAATAAATTACCGTTGCGTTGTGTCATCGCGCTTCTCTTTCTTTTCTATGCAGTCCGACAGTGACCGCGCTTTAGGTCATGTAAGCCCCTTAAACTAAAAACCTTTTCTATTTTTAGTATCAATACTTATCACGATCTATTCTTTCGATGTTTGTAGAAGATAATAGCATTAGTGACTGGTTGCAGTAGGTAAGCCGTAAAAGCTGCCCCACACTGGACTGATGCGATTACGCGAAAACAATTTGTACAATGATGAAACGTGTTTGGCCATTTTCGTAATGATTATCTTACACAATATTATATATGACAATACGTTGAGGGGCTATGGCTAAGAAATAACAGCCGCACGGTTCGATTGATCAGGTTAAGCTATATGCTTGACGACGTTGTTCCGTGGATGGGTGACTGGTTGCGTCGGCTGTCATTCGTGGATCTTTTACAGCCGTTACGGGTCGTCAGAAGCCCAAAAGTCTGACAACCAGTCTTACCAACGGGTATCGTATTACCCAATAACTGGGTTGTGGAGGTCAAATAGGCAGTCACTCCATGTAAAATACTGGTATTCAGCTGAATTCGGTCAGCTATAAGCCATGAGTTGGTATCGTCACTGAGGCTGTAATGAGTGAAGATACTAAAGAATTTCCGATGCATACTGATCAAGTGGACAGTCAGACTCTATAAAAATCACCTTTGTACCTATTTTTCTGTTCTGATTATTTCGTGTCTGTTTATATATGTGTGTACATAAATAGTAAAATAAAAAAAAATAAAATAAAAAATAAAAAATTGCATAATGCCTTCTCGTTCTAATATTGCATAATATAAAACCAAATAAAAACATATACGGCTTCGTGACCGTATTTTACTGCTAAAAGCAGTCAGGTGAGTCCGTTGATATCATCCTTATAATTATTGTAAGACGATGACCAACCACAAAAAATACCTACCGCTGGTGGTCTGATGCGCCTTTCCCCGTTGTTTCGGGTAATACCGAAAATAATTGCCTTCCGACCGATTTCGGTCACGGTGGCCAATCTCAACGGAGATTAGACGGGTACGCAGGAGATACCTATTATAGTGCACAAGTGTGTGCGTAAACACAGGTGCACTCTCTGTTCCTTTACTCTCATAGTCCGATGGGACGGCAATCCGACACGACCAGGGAGAGACCAGGCGCAGGACCAACAGCTTTACGTGCTTTCCGAGGCACGGGGGTATAGAGATATGAGGAACAGAGTGTAAAGTTGACTCATGCTCCATAGAAAAGGGAGGATCCTCCGACCAGACGGGTGTTGTGTCTGGCGGGCAACTGCCCAATACCGAAAATATCGGAGCAGTCAATATCAAAATAGTTATCGGACGATAAATACCATCCGTGTGGCACAGCCTTAAAGCAAGCACGTTCCAAAGTAGGCATTTTAGAATTATATCCCCCATAACAGACCGAAAACTGGTTTTGCGCAGTTTCTAATTCTAACGTCTGTACCTGCTTATTATTGTCTTAATGTTGTATTGACTGGAAAGGAAGGTATTTGGAGGCCATTTTCTAATTTTATACCACGATGAATAAATACGGAAAGAAGAATTGATGGAAGTTGTATCAATGATTGGAAATGTGGGTCATTAGGTCCAGTTGAAAATCAGCTTCAGGCACTAGTTGCCTGGCATTTTTACTGAACTGGGCCTTTTTGGTGCAGCCGTAAGGCACACTTTCCTGCTAATTTCTTACATCGGACTTTACACTTTTTATTATTTTGATCTTTATTTTTTGTTTTTATCTGATGTTTCTTTCTTTCATTCTTCCATCAAAGTCAAAGTAATTATTTGCTAAAAACATGGTACTCAGGATTTAATAGGATATAGGATCTCTGAGATCAAAGATATACTCTACCTTGCCTTCATAATCACCCTATAATATTCCCACTGCTGGGACACAAGCCTCCTCTCTTCGAGAGGGAGTGGGCATCCACCGTGGGAATCCACCACGCGGGACCAGTGCGGGTTTGAAGATGTCGCATATCTTCGAATGTTTTGTTCTAGGACATACCGCATTTCCTCACGATGTTTTCCTTTACCTTTTTGAGAGCAGTGGGGATGAAACTGGGTTCGAACCCACGTCCTGCACGTAAGTCGGAGCCGTTAAAACTAAGCCACCACTGCCCTCGCTCTACCTTGCTTTGCAAACGTGATATGGAAAGTAAGAAAATAAATAGATACCTCGAGGCGAACAAGATGCATGGAAGAAAAAAATTGCGGTTTTCTCCCCAAATTGTGGTGGGAAGATGCTCGTGGAAAGAAAATGCCATTAAGGTGAATGCGCAGTGGTAGACCGTGAAATTCAAATTTTCTTACGTTTTTTGCAATTTGCAAGTCAGTTTCAGTCAGTCCGGTTGTAACTTGATCAAAATACGATTCGCTACTCTAACAGGTACGTATTTACAGAATTATAACAATTAGAATCATTAATACATCTTTCTAAGTTAGATTTGTACCATAAAAACAAATATCTTTTGGAAAAGTGCTTATGGTACAAATCTAACTTAAAGAGATATTTAATTTATTTTATAATTTATGTACACACAGTAAAATACATAGGGATATGACAGACTTAAGAAATTTCTTCCAGCAGACCTGCGAAAGGAGAAGTAAAAAAGAAACGTAGAAAATAGTGTGTGAGAACAAGAAGAGAATAATATGAATATGTGAAGTCTAAAACTATAATATTAAATAAACGTACACATATAATGCAAAAAAAAATTACATAAATATACTTAATTAAATACATAATGCTAAAATATATAGAGGAAAGGTAATGCTCTTTTAATCGACATTTAAATAGAGAAATAGTTTTTAAATCACGAATGGAAGTGAGTTCCACAATCTTACACATGGACAGAGCAGGAATAAGAATAGTAGCTTGTTTTTTTATTTTAATGATTTTATATAATTCTGTAAATACGTATCCATTATGGTCGCGAATCATATTTTGATCAAGATACAACCTGACACTGAGCAAAATGCAAAATACGCAAGAAAATTTGAATTCCGCAGTCTACCACTGCGCATTCACCTTAAAATCTTCTTTCCATCCTAGAAAATACTAACAATAATAAAAGAGCGGTAACAAGAGTTAGTGGCATAATAAAATAAACAATTATATAATAAAACAAATGACTTAACAAATGTATGCAAATAAAATAATAACTCGTTAATAATAAATTACATAATGGATGTAACATTACGAACGATAATAAATTAATAAGATTCGTTTTTAACTTTTAATTTTATGACGCAGAAGTAGACCGCTTAGATTTAGGAGCTAGACAAAAAACAGTCTAGATTCATTTCTGTCTGGTTCTTATTTACATAACTAGCTACGCCACCCGCATAAGATTTGATCCCGTAAGAATATCGGAATAAAAAGTAGCCTATGTTTTAATCCAGGATGACAGCTGTTGTTCCGTGGATACCGAGACCCCTCCATGCCTCGGAAAGTACGATAAGCCGTTGGTCCCGGCTGTCATACATGGGTCTTTGACAGTCGTTACGGGTCGTCGGGAAGCCCGAACGTCTGATAACCAGTCTTACAAAGGGATATCATATTACCAAATAACTGGGTTGTGGAGGTCAGATAGGCAGTCGCTCCAAGTAAAATACTGGTATTCAGCTGCATCCGGTTAGACTGGAAGCCGACCCCAACATAGTTGGGAAAGGGCTAGGCAGGTGATGTATCTAGTCAGCTTATAATCGGTTCTAGGGAAGTAGTAACAAGTTCTTTGCATTACAATATTAGATGCAGTGTATATCTGTCTGTCTGTCTGTCCTACATATAGGGCTTCTCAACCTGATACCATTCAGTACATGATTCTGAAACCCTTGCGTTGAAAAAAAAACAGTGGCACTCCGGGAGTGCCGACAAAAGTGAAAACAAAACACAAACAGAATACTTTGCCATCACTCACTGACATATCGGATATACATTAAAACATCCGAAGCGGGTATTTTTTTAATCGTTTTAACAAAACACGCGCGGTGTATGTAGCTTACGCTAACAGCGGCGCGAGTTCAATGGTTTTTTCCATCTCGAAATATGCACAACGCGTTTTCACTTCAAAAATTGTTCCGTACATTTTGACCTCGTAGGAATAATTGGACTTTTCTATAAAACAGCAGATGTTTTTATAACAGTTGATAAATTTCTACGCTAAGGGATTAAGAAAAATGTGCTGAATAAATTCATAATTACAGTTTGCGATGTCTCTGCTAACCTGTATAAATGATTAACATTATACATAATATTTCCGTAAATTGGTTTAAATAATCATTTATAAACGTCAACAAATATATATTTTGAGAGCTGATGAGGTCAGTGTTTTCTATCCGACTACTCTGAAAAGAACTGGCTAGTTCTGCAAAAATTTCAGATAAAATATGGCGTAAAAAATTAGTGGCTGCAAATTGAAACACAAAACTATTATGATTGGCTTTCAAAAAAGGGATTACGAAGCAGTTTACTTTACGGATTAAGACAATTTATTTCGATCGAAATTATTTCGATATTAAAAATATGCCTCTAGTAAAGTTTAAAAAAGCTCTTACATTATTGCTAATTGACAAATGTTATTATAAAATTGAAGACTTTTTAAATGATAATGTTAATTAATATTGAAATTCACTGTAAACCAACTATTTAATTCATTATGTTATTTTATTTTCTTTTTCTTTAATAATTGATAATTGACTAATACGCATGTTTTCTCTAAAAATATTTGTATGTCAAAATTGACAAGACATAGCGCACTATTTAGTTCTTAAGATCCATCTATTATCTATCCTATGTTTCACAAATAAATTGATTTGATTTGATTTGATTTGATTTGATCAAAAAGAATTCAATTATTCACTGCTATGAGAAAAACTTTATAATTAAGGTAAGCGATGGTTTCGCTGGGTTATAAACTAAAATTAAGTCATAAAAAAAACAGTAAAACTTACAATACAAACATTATTCAAAACATGGTGCAATAGCCTTTTACAAGTTGGAACTAATTTCGTTTTATTTATCAAAACAAATCCAGTTAAAGAAGCTCAAATTGCAACTAAAAATGGCTCATACCAAACCAAAAGCAACGCTATTCAACCGGAAATCCTAAACCCACCGATTTTCACCGATAAATCACGACCATTAAGAGCGAAGCGATTTGATATTAACTCCCAAGTTTCTAACATAAATCCAACAAGACGTATTTTAACGGCATCTTCGCGGTAATCCTTAATACCCCAATAAACATATAGGATATGTCTTATCACGGTAAGTGAAGATACGATAGATTGAACAAGACTAGCCGAGCGGAGCCGCGGTATACCGCTAGGCAAGAAATTATCATCACTTCAGCCAGTATGATTAAATAATCTGAAACGTCTGTTAGTTTAGTTGTGTAATGTTTAGAATGAGTTGTACAGACGCCAGCACATCAACCTACCACAATCTGTCAGATTTTCCCAATCAACTTTGAACCTTATGCTTTAGCGATAAAGTTGAAAATCTATTAAAGAAATCTGGCAGATTGTGGTAGGTTGATGTGCTGGCGTCTGTACAACATGTATTTTCACTTAAAAAATGTAAAATAAATGTATGCAAATATCGTTTTGAATTTTGTGTGCGGTCTGAGGGGCAATTTTCATAATTTTAAGAACGTTCAGTCTGATCTCAGTCTCAACCTATCAAAAACACCTGTAATTTCCTTACATTTTTGACAAGTTTTTGACATTGACTGTCGCGACTAGATTTTAACCATTTTTAATTACGGGAATTGGTCTTCTGAATTCTATTTTGGTGTTTCAATATTTAATTTTACATTTTCAACTAACAAAATAATTATTAGGATAATAAAATAATAAACAAAATTGTTATGACTAACTCACAGGCCGCTGTTCTCCCGTTTTGGGTGAGAGGCGACTTCAGAATGGAGTCAAACCAACGGAGACTACTTTAAAAATGTCAAGATGAGTCATGTGAACGAAATTCCTTTGGCTGAATATTATGTCAAATAACAGGCACAATTATATAATTAAATTAATAATGTTTGAGAGAAACTAAATGAAAAATAAAAAGCTACCTGAAGGTTAGAAAAAAGTACGAGACCTAGATAGTTCTGTCGAAGGCATCAAGGACTTCGTTGTATAAAAATAATAATTGTTAACACATGTGTTAACAATTATTATTTATTAAAGATTTTTATTATTTATTAAAGGATTTTATTAAAGATAAGTCCAGTCATGACTGGACTTATCTTTAATAAAATACCAAAGAACTTTTAAGAGCCTACCTTAAATTTGTTTTTTTTATACAGTTAAAATTAAGGCTGCTGGAAAAAACGATTTTATTGTACAAATGAATTTATAAATAATGACAAATAATCTGTTTTAAATTAATGTGACGATTAAATGTATTGCAAAATTAATGAATAATAGACACTAGATAGACTACTTAGAAAAAAAATGCAAAAAAAAAGCATGAAGCATAAGTTTAAACCGTGCCGTTAGACATAAATATTACACTAGCATTAAATACATTGTAATATTCTGCAAGATGAAATGTCTGACTATGTATTAGGAACTTTATGACCAACACTGTACCAATAATTATTGCAAATAAATGGTTATAATTATAATGTTACATTCGGTCTAGCTCTCACTTGCTAAATGTGCAGAATTTAACGTGCATAAGAAGTTTAAAAAAAAAACGCTTATTCACTAAACGGGATTAGCTATTAGCATAACAATATGTCCAAAGTGAAGATGTGAACAATAAAAAGCTTGTAATAACATCATGTAACACAGTAAGTGTTTCATGATTAATACATTTAATCAGGCCTAGCAAGGCAAAAACAACTTTTATATAGCCGCAACGTTACTACTGTGGTTGGTATGGGAAGCATAATTTAACTTTCTGAATTAGAAATTTATTTATAAGAAATTAATTAGATTACTATAGTACTAAGATAATATCCACTTTTAAATGATATTCATAATATCCCCTATGTAATTCTTATGTCATAAAAAATAAAAGGCTGTATTTTAAAATCTTAAAGTGTGACGTAAATCACTTTTCTCTAATTTCATTCATATAATTGCGTAACTTTAACACCATTAAGATCAATACATTAAACAAAAATCAATATTACTTTCGAAAATTCAAAACCAAAAATAATTATTCCTTAATGGTATGCACACAATGTTTTCAATAACCCACATAGATAAATTATTCATTTCACGTAAATGCGTATCAAAATATACAAATATTGTACAACCGACCATTCAAGAACCTGACCTTAAGAATGCACAACAAACCCTAGTAAGAAACTTTCACCGAAAAACTAGTTCTAACACTAATCACATTAGAGTCCATAATCACAAAATCCTCATCTTAACCTAGATGGTCCAACTTGCTTCAAACAGAAATCAGGTGGGGGGGAATATGATAAAACTGTATAGCAGACCAATCGCCACGCCAAACATTGCTTGACATCCCTAGATGTCGGAAAAATAAAACAATTTTTTTTTTAAATAATATAAAACAAAACAAAATGAAGCTTTTCTTAGTATTTTTGGTGGCGACGGCCTATGTGTCGGCTCAGGAAAGTGATAACACATTAGAATCGGCGATAAACGTCATTAAGGACTGCAAAGGAGACTACATTTTATGTGTGAAGGTTAATAATAATTTTATTAATAAAAGTGAAAGTGAAGTGTGTGTTGTGGAATCAGGTTTCGCAGTGGTTGATGTTGAGGATTTTGCATTTCACTTGTAACAAGTGTGCATACGATCTAAATTACAACGGCCAGATAAAACAATTAACGTTTCCAATTTTACCCCAAAAATTTCAATGCTTGACCGGAAATTCCTTTGCAAATAAGAATTCGGAGCAGTTTCTACTGCAATTCTTTTTCCAAAATCCAAGTTTAAAATGATAACTTCATCTCAAAAAATCTTAATTCAAAATAACCAATTCGTTCCAAATTCTAAAACAAAAATCTAATCAATTTTTCTTTCACAGGAAAAAATGCTCAGAGTTGTTGACAACTTAAGAGCATCGAGAAGCATTACAATTGTAGATGGAGTGATCTTCAAGGGTGAACCTGAACCCAGGTCAGCTAAGAAAGTGGATGCTCTGCCTGTTGACCCCACGGCTAGGGACGCTGAGGTCAACTACAGACTGGTGGATGGCGTCGTGAGCCTGTTCGAAACTCACGCCCTCGAGGTCAAAATAAACCAGGCTGATAAAGACACTATTCAGAGGTCTCTTGAGGAAGGTTAGTCTCAAACTTAAAATCAGTTAAGATCTTAAAATAGATTCTGTAGTAGAATATAAATAGAAATGTGAATCAGATAAGTCAGTGATTTTAAATGAATGCAGAATTATAGAATCGAGAAAAAGGTTAATTACTCGTAGTTTATAATTTGCAACGCTTTATTGGAGTCTTAAAATAGTGCAAAGTAGAGGCTGCTAAGCATGTGATAATTGATTAATAAATTAGTTCTGAAGAACATTAACGTTTAGAAAATAAATAAAATTGTAATAGTTCTAGTGAAATCAACGTAGATAAAATAGTATGAGACTTAAAATAATATGAAACTAATTAATATAATTTCCTGTTCCCAGGTCGTGGTAAGAAGAAGGGAAGCGGCATGGGCGGCATGGGCATCATCGGTCTCCTTGGCGCCAAGCTGCTGCTCGGAAAACTCTTCATCGTCAAGCTCATCGCTCTCAAAGCCCTCGCTACCGCCAAGATCGCCCTCATCCTCGCAGTCATCCTCTTCGTCGCTCACTGCTTGAAAGGTGGTCAGACGAAAACGACGTACGAAGTCGTCCCTCACGCTCACCACCACGAAACTCATCACCCTGTTCACGTTGAGCATGTGTCCCACGACGCTGGGCACGGCGGCGGCCACGGAGGATATTCCAGCTACGGCCAGGACTGGAACAAGAACCTCGATGAAGCCCAGAACCTAGCATACAGCGCATACTCACACTCAACATAATCAAAGACTTTTTAGCATAAATCGACGGTCGTCGTAGTAACCTCTGTTGTACAAAGAATTTATTTATTATTTTAATTTATTGCCATTAATTTATTGTTGAATGAAAATAAAAACTATTTATTATTACCAATTATTTCGTTCGTTTTATTGTTAGATTGAATGGTGTCATTAAAGATCTGGTTTTCGATTGATTCGAAACGGAAATCGAAATTACTCAAAATCATGTCAATGGCTCGATAGTATAAGTTTACGAACATGCCGGGTGAGTTTATTACGTCTTACTTTCATTTGATGATTGATATTATTTATAGCAGATAGTTGGCCGTTTCATTTGGAATTTCAATGATCCCTTTGACCAAAGGGATCATTGAAATTCCGTGATAAAATATTGCGCATCTGACCAGATGCGCAATATTTTATCACATCTTCCATCCGTGGGTGTGGTAGTTCCGGTTACTCGAGACGCTTGCCCAATTTCTAAATTTCGACACACAATCATCACTAATTCATTAAATACTCATGCATAAATTACAATACAGGGCCATGATTTCCCATGGATACGGAAGTGTTTGTTAATATCTCTAATTCAACATAAAGAGTTCCAACTCTCTCTATTAATAATATACTTATTATAATATTCTACATATTTATAAGCGAATTAACATAGCTAAAATTGATTCTCGAAACTGGTGAACGATAAAACAGGTTAAAAGTACCTATATAAGCCTCGACTTTCTATAGATGAGGTTTCACGTGTTTTAGTTCAATTTCATCTTCATCGAGAGTGTAGCCGGTTGGCGAGACAGTCCAGACCCGGCAACTTTTTGTCGCGAATGGAATCAATATCTGCATGACATTGCAACATTTTTGTCACCGCAAATCACGATTTTGTAACTGTTATTGTCTTTCCATCATGACTTTTATTACGTTGCGTTTTTTCTCTAGATCATTCTTCTCATAATTCTTATGATGTTGCAATTAAACTGTAAGATCTAGGCAACTTTTACTTAAAAGGATTTACTGGTGTAGATTCGAAAGTTGCCATATAATGGCTTATGAATTATGACTTGCATTGCATCAAGTGTGAGTAAGCTTCTTTGCGTGCGTCTCGTGCCGTATAACTGCTATTATAAGCATTCATTTATTTGAACCTTTGTGTTTCAGTGAGATAAGTGCTTCTTTCAAACGTTACGTCGGAGAACATTCTACTTTTTTATTTAAATGGGTTTTAATCATATGGGAGAGTAATGGTTGTTTGTTCAGTAGTACCTAAATTATAGACGAGGAATGAAGTTGATGGTGGTTAGATACTTTGGAGATAGTAATAGTGTGATAATTGGTGTCTATTGTTGTATTTTGCAATTTCTGTCTATATATCACTAGTTTAATATTCAGCTGTCAACTTGTGACTTGTAAAGTATTAAAAATTTTGTTTTTTGACGGTTTGAAAAGTTTTCATATTTATCAAGAGTGACCAAAGGCAATATTAGATGATAGACATAATAAATATTATTTCAACCATCGAAACAAACGCTTACTATCACGCGTTATTAAGATAGGTATAATGCTTGTTTCTTCTCAGGTGTTTACGCTGAGTTTTTAATAACCAATATTTATAGTTGACCTTTCCTATAAAATTTGTCCTCTCGATTAAAAAAACCAAATTCAACGCATAAAACCAAATTGCTCATAATATTCGCAATATTTTGTTCCTCATAGGCATTCCTTACCCTGTCTAATAAATAACAACTGTATGGCCACTAATCATCGATATAGGCAGCAACTATTAATTGCCCGTGTGCCCCCTGCGGGTCGAGTCGGACCGGCTCGTCCGTATAGACATTAGACATTATTTGTATATCTTCGTTGGAAAGTGTTTGTTTTCCCTAAATCTATGCATTTAGGGTAATAGGTTATGGTGTTGAAGGTGTGGTCTATAGGTGCTGATAACCTATTTGTCAAACAACAAAGTTTATCAAGCTTTCTGCCATGCGGTCGGCACTTTGAAGATTTTTGTTGCAACAAAAATCTTCGCCGCGATATATAACGCTTAGGCAAGTACCAATCGATTTCAAAGCGTTTCGCATTAATAGAACGACTTTCAACAGGATTGACATCAGCTTTTCGGTAGCTTATTTAAATCCAATACATTTTTCCATCATCGTTATCGCTACGCGTGTATATTTATGTATTTAGCAATTTATTTCAGGCATCAAGGCCCATATAAACACATACAATATAATAATTAATATAACTAAAAATACTATAAGTACATATCCATACTATAATATTATAAATTCGAAAGTAACTCTGACTGTCTGTCTGTATGTTAACTTTTCACGCCTAAACCACTGAACGGGTTTCGATAAAACTTGACAGAGAGATAGATTGCATCCCTGAGAAGGACATAGGATAGTTTTCAGATTTTCCCACGGCATCGAAACTTATGCATTTGAAACAGCAGGGCGTAGCCAGTAACATTATAATTACACTAAAAACTAACCGTATAGGTACCGTATGCCTTGTTTATATACCATATCTTGTATACGCTAGAGAAACATGTTTTAACAGTAAGGGAACATAGAAAATTTGTTGCTGGTTCGGTTTTAATTTTTATCAAACTCTGCCATGCATTTATATCAAAGCAAACAAAAGAAGAATTCAGGAAAAAGGTGGCAATTAAATCTTCTTTAGATCAAGCAATCAAAACAACAGCCCTTGCTAGTGATCAGTTTCTGAAACATTTTGCGGTCAATGTATTGTTCGGGATATTAGTGGATTCGCACGAATTTACTCGCCCGTAAAGGGCGAATCGTCACTTTTATAATAATATTATTTTTTCTATAGGCGACTCGCACGAATTGGTACGCCATTTTGAATTTTCTGCAATAAAGTATAGAGAGTTAAATATTAATAAACGAGTACTTTTTTCCTAACTTCATTGCATAAAATTAATACGCCGAATGTTCTAAGAAAACGTATCTAATAAAATTCTATTGCCTGTAATTGTCTATGATTTATTACAGTGCGACCTCTCACGTTCAAAGTGAACTACATTCGACGCGCGTTAACATTGCCATGATTCAATTTCCACAAATCTCTCTTGTGATAAACTATAAGTAATATATCAGGCTTTCGCAATACTCTATTGAGTTAGTGAACTGAACCTTCTTCCATGTTGCTGCAAAGCAATATAAATGATACTTTGCCTTCCACATCAAGATTATTTCTACCATCTTCTTCAGGTCTTCGGTAGACATGAATGCCCTTTTTTTTATTTTTCAGGATGGGAAATCATCAAATGAGGAGTCATTTGATGATTTCCCATCCTGAAAAATCACTCTGGGTGGAGCGGAAGGGAGTGTCAGACTCTTACTGACTAAAACCCACCCGTGTTCCTTCCTTAGCCCTTTCTGTTCCGGGCCAGCGGTAACCCTTTCGGACAATCCCGCTGACCAACATGAATGCCCTTTGACTATGAATTGGGTGTTGTTTTTTCCCCACAAACTCAAAATCAAAAGTCAATTATTCAAACTAGGCTTAGAATTTGCACTTTTTGAACGTCAAAATTACACAAGAGAATCCCCCAAAACGCCCGCATTTCACCACTTCCTAGTGCGTTTGCCGGGAAGAAGAAGTGGTGCAACAAACTCCCCAGCAGCACAGCTGTCTAATCCGTTGGCGCGACCTATTCAGGACTTTTTTTTCCGAATGGGAATTCATCAAATGACCCCCGCTCTGGGTGGAGCGGAAGGGAGTGTCAGACTCTTACTGACTAAAACCCACCCGTGTTCCTTCCTTCGCCCTTTATGTTCCGGGCCAGCGGTAACCCTTTCGGACAATCCCGCTGACCCGGCAGGCTTCGGCCCTGACGGGCCCCCTCTGATGATGCTGACATCTCTTCTTTGAGGCGCGCGTGGAACACGTACGCGCCGTCCGGCACGGGCCTGGTCCTGATCGGACGGTGAGCTACCCATTACTCTCCACCCGCAGGCCTTACTCTCCGCCCGCAGGCCACCTATTCAGGACCTGCTCTAGTATTTTCACAGAGAGACTATAAGTCGTTTGGCAAGATCAGAACCATTGCAGACAATTATGGGTGAGCGTTAAATGAACAGACGGATGAGAGGTGTTAGAGAACCAAGTCCATAATAAAAATTCGAAGACATGTGACATTCACCAACGCGCACTGGGCCTGTGTGGTAGATTATGGTCCACTCCCTCTTGAAGAGAGGAGGCTTGTGTCCCAGCTGTGATAACAGGCTGATTATGGTGATGCATAATAAAAATGACCAAAGGAAAAGTCAGTTTCTTTTTTTGGTACATTATCACCGTCAAACAAAACATTTGACGGCAACTTTATAAAACGGCATGCACCTAGAAAGAATTAATAATATTAAATATTTAAGATCAAAGGTAAGGATATTAATTTCTATCATCGGTCAAAACCACAAACCACAATTTCATAAATAAATAGTAGATTATTGGGTTCCTGAGGTCCCGAAGCGGACGCTAAGATTATTTTTTTATCTTGTTGATTCACATTAACATAAAACGCCATAAATAATTCATATTTACTTAAGAGAGGAAACTCAAACATTACATCCGGTTATAAGCAAAGCCGGGGTGACCCGTTTGTCAATGGATTTCACTTTTAATAATATTAGTATTGAAGCTTCTCGCTTTTTCTTTGTGAGGTAGGCTGTTAATTACATTATAATGTGGTGATAGTCTCACTGTAGAGTAAAAGTACCTTTTTCTTACAGAAAAGCAACGAGACACGTTTCCTAAATGAATTTAAAGAATTACTGGCTTAGTTATTCCTGTCGCCAAGCTATCTGCTAGCTTACAAGTTAGCTAGCTGTCTAGCTGGGTTTTGATTCAAAGGAAAAGAGTGGCTAGTGTTCATTGTACAAATAAAAAAAAAAAAACAAAATGTTTGTTGCTGTAACATGTACAACTTATACAGTAAAGGCTCCTACAAACAGGCGCGACACGCGATGAAATCGCGCGCGACACAAAGGCACCGCAAGTCGCGCAACGAGCGGTGCCTTTGTGTCCCGCGCGATTTTATCGCGTTTCGTGCCTGTTTGAAGGAGCCTTAAATCTTACATAGGGACCTCCTTTTAAGTAAAGATAATATTATATCTGTGCTAGAAGGCCCCGCTCTTGTGCTAAAGGACTTTTCAATTTTGTCTTTAAAGTCGACAATGTATTGTCAATCCCATAGGATTTGCAAGTGTAGGCGTAGGTAACCATTGCTTTCTATAAAGAGCGGTAACATTACGATTCATTACCAACCTATAGAAAATATGTAAAGTCAGCAACAAAAGTCGATTACCACTTCAGTTTTTTTAATCACAGTTATTGAGCAAAATTTTAACACTTCAATTTTTTTAATTTCAGTTATTGAGCAAAATATTTATTCAAAATTGTATTGTACTTCTGCTGAAATTTTGAACAAATATTTTGCTCAATAACTGGCAGACCACATCTATCGCATGTCGGAGCAGCAATACGCACAAAGTACCACTCAGTGGATCCCAAATACGATACGATATAAAAACGACGCGGCAGGCACAGAAAGAGATGGCAGAATGAGCTGGACTTTTTCTTAAAGGATTGGCCCACAATCGCAGTAGACCGGGAAAAGTGGAAAAAAGGAAGGGAGACCTTCGCCCTGCAGTAGAACCACACAAACTTATAATAATCATAATAAAGTGCCCAAAAGGTATGCGATGGATACCTTCGTTGATGAATTGACAAGCCTGAGTGAGTCAAAATGGACACGTTTCAACTCATTGGATTCAATTTTGATTGGATTTTCAGTGTACACTTACACTACTCTATTTACACTTACTTAAAGGTTGAGAGCAATCTTTAAAAGTAATTACTGAAGACTAGTAGACCGTGTAGTTTAAGACAATTATATCCAAAAAAACCGTTCGAGCTCCCCAACTGAATCGCATATCCATGATTATTTCTACAGAAGAAAGAATGCACGATGGTTGAGATTAGCCGACGATCGAATCTAGAGACATGTAATGAGACCTGTGTATTGTTCATTATAATATTGTCAAGCAATAGTTAATAGCTGATGATGATGATGACGAAAAAGAAAGACTTGTCAAGGAAAATCTACATGAATTGGTGTGATGAAAGCGTCTTATAAAATACCAGTCTATAACCAAATGCTACTACTACCGCACCATCTCGAGCCGGCTAGTCCCACTTAATTATACATAAGTATCAATAATTATGCCTATAGCCGGTATCGAGAAAGTGATATAAAATAGAAATTTTCTATATAATGTGGTATAATTAAACTGAACCGACATGGTTAAAGGTTGCCTTCAACATTCAATCAAGATACAACTTAAATTGTACATTTGTCAGCTTGTAGCTGGACAGGGTGCATCTTTTTAACTTTTCCCCCAAGAACTGCTAATCATGGACACTCGAATGTCATCTTGTGTCCCTCTAGTGTGGTGTGTGTTACTTTGGGCCCACTTCACTTGCGTCACCAAGTGTCCCTCTTATGCCAACAAGTGTTTTTAGAGTGTTATTCTTGCATTACACATGTTACTCTAGGGTCACCATGTGCCTCAGTTGTGTCTTAAAGTGTCATTCTTGTATCGTGTATATTAAGTCACTCTAGCTAGGGTCACTATGTGTCTCAGTGGTGTCAAATTGTGTCCCAAAGTGTCTAATTTTGTAACAACATTATCCTCAGTTTTGTGTCATTTTAAGTCACATTTTTGTAACCATGTATCGATAGTGTGTTACTTAGACTTTTAGATTATTAATTTAAAGATATGGGTTACATCAATTACCTCACGACGATAGACTGTTTAAATCAAATTGATCATCATAATTTTAGCCCGGAATCATCCAATTCTGGGTTTCTTCTTCCTTCTGCCATACTTCTCGGTTCCGTGTGTTCCTCATCCAGGTGTTCCCCGCGACTTTGACGATATCATCAACCCAACGCGTTTTTGGACGGCCCTGATATCTTTGACCTAACCTTGGCCACCATTCAGTTTGAAGATACTTAACTTATTAAAAGCTAAACATCGTTAAAACGACAGCCGTACAACAAAATGTAAACAAAAGCATTTCTCTTTACTGTACCTAAGAGTATAATTACAAGGCCACGAATACCGACACTTTCCTTCCTTGCCCACCCACGCAGAAAACGAAAACTTTAAAAAACGTATCTTGTTATACTGTTTTAGATATTATTATTATGTTTTCACGCTCTCGTGGGTTTCTGAAGACAGTGGAAAAGTACAATAGTGAACTCCGTTTGAAACAGTTCGGTCGGGAAAGTAAAAAAAAAATGCTGAGAATCACCACAAAAGTCAGAGTTAAAGCAGGTCAAAAGTCACAATAGATAAGCCTAAGCACACACTCTTCACCACTTCCTAGTGTTTAAGCCAAGAAGAAGAAAGTAGATTAACAAATTCCTTAGCAACTGACACAATCTGTTTATTTCTAAGCGTAATTCATTGATTCAATCAATCAATCACCTCTCCCATGCTCGCCACAACAGCCTATCCTCCGCCTTCCGCATCCAGTCTGACCCAGCCACACTTTTGAAGTCCTCAGTCCTTCAAGTTGGGGGTTCCACACTGCGCTGTTATAAATTCATTGATTTTTGGATTAAAATTCAAATCAGAAGTTCTTGACATAATTATACAATATACAGTTACAGATCTTATCACTTTGATAATAAATAACAATCGATTTGTCTCGTAGTAGTACGTAGAAATGTAAGTACTCCAAAATGGATGAAAAGAGTCATCCGCCCTAACATGTTGATGACCTACATAATTTAAATGACGTAACCTAATTAATAAACATAGGTAGATCTACTAAGACGTGTTTGTTACGCTTTTTAATTCCACGATGCTCGTAGCTTACACCTGATAACAATCAGTGTACCAAGCAGGTAGGAGGCTGTTATCGACGCTATCTATCTACGGTTGAATTATTTATAAGAAGATTTCTTGATACGGATACTGTTTTAAAAAGATTTTGTTGGCAGTGCGGCTGACGAGAGAATGCGTTCTGGACACCTGTCAGTTTCATACAAACGAATATGTGTTTTGTAATTTTGATCTTTATTAGCTACGAGCTTTTGCCCGCAACTTTGTCTTCGTGAAATTTGTTGGTCCCCGACCGACCTCGTTGCATCGTATTAACTGCACACGCTATCACTTTTTTTCTTTTTGCTTGGCTCTTACGGGTCATATTTATCGTATCGTGTATAGCCAATAGCCTTCCTCAAGAATTAGGCTATTAAATGCAAAAAGATCTTTTCAAATCCGACTGGGAGTTCCAGAGATTAGATACCTCCTATATACAAATAATAATCTATACATATGTGTATATAAAATTCAAATTCCTGACTGACTGATATATCAACGCACAGCCTAAACCGCTGGTCCTAGAGACATGAAATTTGGAGAATGTGTTCTTTGTGAAGAGTAGTTACCCATTTATCGTAATTCCACCCCTAAGAGGGTGAATGGGTGGAGGGTGAAATTTCACGCGGACGAAGTCGCGGGGCGAAGTTAGTATTTGTATAGAAGTAATAGACTACAATTTTAGCACTAACAGGTGTCAGGAGCGCGTTCTCTCGACGGCTGAACTGTAGTCTGCTACAAGGATCTTTAGGCTCTTGAATGATGTTGACAGGGGGATGCTGTTGGTATACATTCGTCACAATCAGTCTTGAAAAAAAACATGCGTAGGATCGGGGGACCCCCGGCAGGAACGAAGTTCAAAATAAAAATCCAAGATGGTGGCTGCGAAAATTTCAAAATAACAACATTTTTACATTTTTGCAGCCATTATCTTGGAAATTTTTTGGGCCGCCAACTTGGATTTTCATTTTTATATCACTGTTGGCTTCAGTACCCTCGAAAATACCATACAATGTAAACTATCTCACTTTCTCTCTCTCTTTCTATAACATAAACGAAAAGACTCGCACTTTACTTCTACCGCTAGCTCCGTAAAAGAACTTCTTCATTGCAACAAGGTCGCAGCGTTAGATCCGATTTTGGTGGCGCGCCATAAAATCCTTTTAAAGTGGTAGTGTCGTGTGTTGGAAACACCAATAAAATTTTTATTACTAGCAACAACAAATTAGATAATTTTAAGTGTTTCTACAGGCAAAATTGAGAGAATATTATGACTATAGCCAAAACACAAGCCTTGTAAGTATAGGGCTGGTTTAAAACTAACATACAGTCCAATAGAATAAGTATCCCACACAGCGTTTTTATGTAAATGAACTGCAAGCTATTTATATACCTACTGCAGTTATTAAGAAACCAAAATAAGTCACTCGATGGTATATATCATCTTTTTTATATCTCGGGGCGCCCACGACCAACTTTTGTCTCAGCAACTAATTTGTCTCTCACATCAAGTCTACAGGTTCGTATATAAGTGCGCGCATGATTGTAGCGACGCGATAAAGACAGCACTTTCATACTTTTGATGTGAGAGACAAATTAGTTGCCGAGACAAAGTTGCTCGTGAGCAACTTTTACTATGGGACCAAACTTGAAATCGCGAAAATAAAATCAGCTGTTCCCTACATTTGTGTTCGCATAACTCGTCGAAATGTAGGGAAGAGCTGATTTTTTTTGCGATTGCAGCTTTTGTCCCTTAATAAAAGTTGTTCATAATGATGAGTACAATGGCCCATTTCAGTTTGGCGCATGTTTTCAATTTCAACATATATAGTCGAGCGATCAATTAAGTCGCATACATATGTCAAAATTCATACAAACGATCGCGTCTATCTTTTGATTAAAACACGGGGTACCTCTCCACCGAGGCATAATTTACGATTGGAACCTATTGTTAACCGGAAACTACACCAAACGTCTATTATATATTATGTAATGTAAAGTGCGTAAAGATGTAATGTAATTAGAAACATTACACGGTAATAAAAAGTAATGTAAGAGAATCGCACTACACACTAAAATAATGGACGTATCGTTAAAATAATAATACTACAATATACAATAGATTTTATCTATTTAATAGTATATTTTGGTGTTTTTATAGCTGTTATAACATATCTATTGTTTTAAGCAGTTATGTCAGATTTTAATTATTGTTTTGATGAATATTATTTTGTGATTTTGTTTTAGAACTGATGATGGTGATGTACTATAAGAATAGACTTGATATAGAATTTGAAGCAAAGCTTTTGACAAAAAGTTCGTCACTGAACATAAAATTAACACCTTATGCTGCGGTCCTACAGCCGGCTTCTCACAGCCAAGATCGCGCCAGGCCAGGCCGACGGCCATGGGGACAGCATCTTCTACTTACGCGCGTTCCATCATAGACCTAATTCATCGCTTTCCATTACGCGTGATAGAGTTTTTTAAACTGACTTCAGTACCATGAAAAACCTGTAGAGATTTTTTATAAATAGTTTAATTCCTTATTTGGATCACAGAAAACTAGAAACTACAATTATCACTAAAGTGATTTTCCAAAAATGTAACAAGACACATTAACCCGCATAGCGAACTACCATTAAGTTGAAACAAGCAGCGTCGTAAACAGATAAAGTTCTTAATATCTAAGTGTGTGTCATTGTTACTTGTGTTTGTATTTATCTTTACGCTTGTTACGTTTGTAAGCAGATTTTGAAGTAGGTATTGTCCCACTGCAGGTTCTCATACAGAGAAGGCACGAGCATTGATCACCACGCTGACTCAAGCCATCTTGAGCCAGCGTGGTGATCAATGCTCGTGCCTGTGCTCATGTGCTGGCGATTTCAGACTTCTAATGTAAGTCCAAATTTTCTCACGATGCAGATGTTTTCCTTTGCCGCTGTCTGACTTAGAAAGTACATTGTGAGAAAGAATTTTCTTTCCGGGTTATTTATCAAAAAAGAAATCTGTTAATTTTGTTTATAAGGGTATTACAGCACCTAAACTCAAAAAATGCAAGTTTTAGAAGCAATAAAAGTATATAATCGAATACAGTAATCAAAATCAGAAAAATATATGGTATTCTTCAGGATATATGCTAGGTAGATAGTGTGTTGAAAACATAATAGGTACAACTTTTTTTTTAATATTTTATCTAATGATATTAAAAATACAGAGGTGTTACTTCAATCTAAACTCGCCAAACTTTTACATTTGATACGATAGAAAAAAATCATGAAGATACCTCTAAAAACTTTCTTTTTACAATAAAATCCATATCTACTAATATACATACAATCATTCTGATTTTTTGTCAGATTATTCTACAAGCAACATACTAAAGCATAGTGTTTTAATTTTTTAGTCCAAACGATAGATTTTTTATATAATTATGTACATAATTGCATAAATTACCAGCGTTGTGTCATCGCGCTTATCTTTCTTTTCTATGCGGTCCGACAGTGACCGCGCTTTAGGTCATGTAGTCTCCTTAATAACCGACATATAATCATGTACTGAATTCATGGTAACAGGTTGCGCATGAATGTCCCTGTCAGCCCGTGTCAATTGAATCAAAATCAAAAAGTCTCTAATCTACATGAGTTAATGTAACTTCACGAACTCTGCTTACCTTTGACGGTACCAGGTCGGTACACTTTCTTTTGCAACACCAACGCCAGATCTGTGGTGAAAGTATATGAAACTAACATGTGAAAGATGCAACTCATCTCTCGTCTAGTTCACATAGTGGGCGACAGATGGCGTTGTCTTGATCTTCGACCTTTATGAAATAATAGTCGTCCTCATAGTTGCTTCAACACTTTTGACACCAATTCTCACTTAATTAAAACTTCATTAAGATTGAAACTAATTTAAATGTCACTTAAATAAATAGGTCTTTTCATTACGTGCAAGTGACAGTCAGTCTAGGGTGTTAAACACAATTACAAGGTAAAATTAACTTCTGAGCCTTACTCCTTTCTCACGTGGTTACTTTGCATTGTAGCCAAATGCAGCTGTATGTTTGACTTGTAACTGTTGACTTGTAAGAAAAAGTAATTGTGTCTCATTAGTCGCAGTTGAGCTCATATAGACAGCTTTTTGACACAGGCAGCTCAAAAAAACTGGCGCGTAAGAAAAAAACTTAACAAAAAACAGAAGAGCATCACAGCATCAACATGCTCCATATACAAATAATTTCAGTGAGTTTAGTGTTTCTCTTTCTGCCAGCCAGTAGTTCCCTAGCTATTACATTGCCAAGGTTCACTTCAAAAGCAACAACCAGTCGAGGTTACATTACCAAGTGCAAGGCTAAGTATACCTTCACTCATTCATAATTTATGGCCAGTTAGAAGTTTATTGCCAGTGCTATTTCGCAAAGAGTTTTACATAATATTCTTGGCCAGTAGTGCTGCCATCTACTAAAGAATATCTTGGTGACTTTCTGCGACGAAAACTGACATTTCTTGCAATTTACATTTTTTTTTACCACATTTTCGTGTAATTTAGCGGCCTTTGGGTACAGCGGTGACTGATTGCAGGCAAATCTGGTGAACTCCACCAGATTAGGCTGTAGTCATTTACCGCTGTACTCACCAACTTACTGGTGAGTAGGTTATTTAGTCAGCCTGTTGATAGGTTAATAGCAATGTTGTGAAACACACGGATGCTCGGGTAAGAAAGCGGTGAAAGCTTTCACCATCGCACAAGTTGTAGGCTTTGCTATCCTTATATTTGTAGGCGTCAATTATTTTTGGTCTTCAGCTTAGAGTTGGTTCCTAGTGTAAATCGTCGTGGAGAGTTGCTACTGAAATCAAAACTACGTTGACACTGATATCATTTTTTACATATTTTACAATCCTTTGGTTACGGAACATCAGTGACGGATGAAACGATGAGGAAATTTTATTCTCAAAAATCTTGATACTGAAATATAATTATGCATTTTTAATGTCATAGCTGTTTAAAAGTATTGATGACCTTCCTATCACTTCGAATTATACAGCGCGCTTTTACTAATTTGCAAAACAAAAATAAATATTCAAACTAACGTAATACATTATCATAATACGCTGTTATAATTGTATATGATGTGTCTACGTGATTGCATTGTTAATTAATAAAACAAACATTGATATGCCGACAGTAAGCTGTAGTCCTTAATTATAAGTAGACTCATTTCTTTCCGTGTATGCTTTATAGCATGTCATCATCATCATCTGGATGGACTGTGTGAACGATGATATGACTGGAAAAGGGGTGACTACTGAGATTACGATTAATACAGAGATATGGATGAAGAAGACATCATTCACCCGACCCCAAATGATTTGGGGGCCTGCTGGGTCAGCGGGATTGTCCGAAAGGGTTACCGCTGGCCCGGAACATAAAGGGCGAAGGAAGGAACACGGGTGGGTTTAAGTCAGTAAGAGTCTGTGACACTCCTTTCCGCTCCACCCAGGGCGGGAGGGGTCAATTGATGATTTCCCATCCTGAAAAAAAAAAAAGGGCAAGAAAATTATTTATGCTGTAATAGGTTTACTTAAAATTAACTAAGAACTTTGGCGGGATTCTTCATTGTTAGTTGATTACTAAATTACAATCAATGTTCGATATTTTATTCGATAGTTTACCATACTGCCAACATTATTATTTTAATAGTTTTGGGTTAGGAAAACTTTCTTTTTGGATGTGTCACGCTCACAAAATAAACAAGATTTTCTTATTTCTTTGATACATTAAAAAAAGCTTGATGCATAACTCATTCATTCATTTTTAAACGCTTTTTCTGATGAACTTCTGAAAAATGCTGCTGAAGAACTACTTAGGACGTAACTTCATGTTTTGGCGCCTACTTGTTGGGAAATAAGATTATAATTTCACAAAGGTGCTATAGCGTTTTAGTACTAGGTATGACTACCTTCTTCCGCGTGAAATTTCTTTTGTTCATAAAATATATCCTATAGTTGTGCCCATTACTTCATTTTCACTTCTGATACTGAAACATGCATACGTTTACACTGAAACATACATACCTGCTATAAATTAGAAGATTATATCCAGGATAAGAACGCTTGGAAACATGCTGGTCCTGCTTCATAGGATAATCTAGAGTTTAGACAAAATCAAACGGATTGCTAATTTAATTGTAAATTTATTCTTTTTTTTAGTTACATTGATTTACATTCTGTAACTATTTCAACTCACACCCTGACTTATTACTTGTATTTTTTTTTATTTAAATGAAAATCGTTTACTTTTACCATGTTTGTAAATATGTGAGCACCATGAATCTACCAGATAATTAATTTATATGTCATGGTTTCATTTTTAATTCTTTTACCTATTATGATATAGTAATTTTATTTTATGTGCATCATTTCACATATTATTACTATATAATTAATTTATGCAAAATATTGTAAAACATTTTAAAAGAGTAACGGTGGAGTTTCTTTCCCATTCTTCTTCATACGAATACTACCTTTTGGAATGGGCGACTAGAATCAATTCTATTTGTTGTAATTTCTGACGCGATGACGTTCAAAAGCGTCTTTTATGTGCCTATTTGAAATAAATGCTTTGACTTTGACTGTGACATTTTTTCAACGGCGGCGGTGGAGGGATGTTCAAAGTTCAGTCCAAAGCCTATAAACCTTCCTCAAGAATTGGGCTATCAAATGCAAAAAAAATATTTCAAATCTGACAGTTACCTAATCCCAGACATTAGCGCGTTCAAACAAAAAACTCTACAGCTTTATTATATACCTAAGTAAGTATAGATATTGTGTACTTTTTTACCAAGAAAAAGTCGAGTTAGTAGCTGGTAGCAATTTCGTGTTAAATGTTTAGTATTTTTGTGAATTTCGAGTATGTTTTAAAAAAAGCAATTGTTCTGTTGATGGGGTAAAGTTGTTCATTAAAATGAATAAGTAAGTAATTGTTGTTTGGTTTATTGTTGCTATAAAAATAAAAATAAATTAACAATTCACACTCATCCATACAAACGAAATAAATAACTCCTCAACTCATGGCACACGATACAATATAATGTACATCATAACAATATAGAAATTAAAATAAAAAAATATATAAGAATATAAGAGATCGTATTTTAAATATATACATCAATTATAATGAGAATCATACAGGTACTTTATAAATAAAATCAAAAATATTTTACAATTCTAGTAATAATAATATATAAATATATACACAAATAGATAGACATATTAGCCTTTTTTTGGTAGAAAAGTTATAAGTATAAATTGAAATAAATAATTACAATATTAAAAATAAATACGTATAAAATTATACCCGTACTTATACTTAAGTATTTATAAATAACTAATAATACTATCATATAAACTAGCAAAGCAAGAATCCTTTTCAGTCAGATTAATAAAGTCATAAATAAAAGTAAAACATATAAAATGACTGAAAAGAAAAACTGTAGAGAAAAAGAAAACAAAAACGAACAAAAAATTAAAAAAGCGACAAACATTCTTAAATACATTCACTCTTAAATCGTTAAGGGATCAGATTATACGTAATATTTGGTAATAAGTTTAGTTGTTGTATGCGGAGTAGGCTAGGTTGTTGGCTGAACGAGACCAGCCACCTTCCCAGCCGTGACCGTGGCCATGTTCTACAGCCACTGGGTGGTGTTCCACATGGGGTTCCCAACTTTGAGATTCCCAGGACACCTGTTCTTGGGCATGCTTCTTGGCAAGAAGAGCCTTGATGAGGGCAATAATCTTGATGATGAACGCGATCTTGGCGAGGAGAGCCAGTTTGAAGAGAGAAGCGGCGATGACGACCAGGGAAAGGACTACCATGATAATGGCCTTAACTTTGCCGACGAGGAGGAGAGGGATCAAGACCTTCAGTTTCTTCTTCATTTCCTTCTTCTTCTTGCCACGGCTTTCCTCAACTGGAACAAAAAAGAAAATTTAACAATAAAATTTAAAAGAGTGTCCATGGAGTTTCTTGTCCATTCTTCTCCATAGGCAACTACTACGCTTTAGAATGAGCAACTAGCTTCATCTTTCAGACTGAACGACTCCTTTGGCAATGCAAAAGTGCCTGTAAATGGTTTAATTGAAATAAATACTTTGAATTTGCGTTCGACTTAATGTCTTAAAACTTTATGGAAAGAAACTATAAAGAAGAAGTATAGGTACTTATAAGCTAACTATCAAATTAAACGTTCTTTCAAGATTATAACAATGGAACCGTAAGCAAAATACGCGCATTAACGTGGAGTTGCCGACACCAGCCCGTATTATTAGCCTACCTATAACAATGGAGAAATAATCTTCTCCAATCTCTTTGGAACTTATATGTTTGAGCCGTTGAGGGGTTGAAACTCTAGTGCCATGGGGCCCGAGCGCCCACTTAGTATTTCGAGACATCGCCAAGCGGTTGGTCGACTCTTCACGTGACCAGAGGGCTGGCCTATTTTTTCGCCAAAGAATCAGCATTGCCATACAACGTGGCAATTCTGCCAGTCTTTTGGGCACGTTTCCTGTTGACAGCGATGCGGATGAATTTTTTGATGCCCTTTGATTATTTCCCGTCCTTTTTATATACTTGTAGATATTATTATTATATTAAAAACTGTTAGCTTTTGAATTATGTTTCCACGAATAAAATATTTCTGAGCTATCATCAAATTATAACAAACTTAAAATTATTAGTTTTGACAAGGCTTAGATAAATTATTTATATTTCACCAACACTATGATTTTGCTTTCTTATTAATATATCATCCAATCAAATATATTTTATGGGAGATGGTAAGTCTTATAAATTGCTCTTAATTGGGTAGCAATTTATTATAGTAATTGTTTTGATATTAACCGTCTATTTTAATTTCAGTCCACCATTGATTATTTTTATAGAAATTACTAATAAACAAGTTGTTAACTGAACAATTCCAAAATAATAAAAATTGGCTGTACTCCCAAATCAGTTCTCAATTTAACATTTCTCAATACCAGAATCTTTACAAAATATTTGCTTAAATAACCAAAAGTTTCCATCAGTTGCATTACGTGATCCATCATTTCCTCCAAATCAATTTGCATCTAGCTATAAACAACCGATTCTGAAGATTATCAGTTCTAAACCTACCTTCGTCGCCAATAGCTCTGGACTCAGCCTCCTCATCATCAGTTCCACCGTAGCTGAGCTCTAATTCACTAGACTGGATGAGGTCTGAAGCGCTCTCCCAAAGCCTCTCAGTGACCTGTTTGTTCCTCAGCGCAGGATCCGTGGAAAGAGTCTCCAAGCTCTTGCCTTCCTTAGGGTTGTTGTTCAGAAGAGTGACTCCTTCAAGGATCTTGAGCTTGCGGGCTGCGCCGAGTTTTTCGCTTGCTTTTAGAGCATGCTCCTGTGGAAAGATAGTTTATTTAGATTTTGTGAGATAGGAGTTGAGGAGTTATGACTCCGGGTTTGGACTATAGAATTAATGTTGGTTATTTGAGGTCTTAATTTAGACAAATTTTCGAAAAAAATGTTGATAACTAAATAGCAATGCTGCCAAGCAATGGTCGAAAAAGAGAGAAGTCCAATCACGCTAACTGAGAGTAAGATTTTTTGTAATTGTTGTCAAAATTGTCTTTGCGTGCAAATCCAAGCTCTTGATCACCCATGACCTTTACGTTGACAATTAAGTAACACACACTATTTATTTTAATGACAGTGATCAATTATCTGCTGGTTATAGTGCCTATCGCTAATTCTATATTGACGTAGGTATCTAATTTTTCCCACAAATTAAAAATCACTTTCACCATAAAGCCTCATTTGGCAGTATTTCACTCTTTTCTATTTCTCTTAACTTTGAGGTCGATCCAAATAAGGATATTATTTCCTTTTGTATCACTAACTTTATCTTTGAAACCATTGTAAAAGGCAATCAATTTCCTAAAATAACTTATTTTAAATTTGCATTTGACACTTGGGCTTGAAAATATCGTGACCGTCAAAATTTTTATTAGCACTCATATAAATGAAAATTTGGTCTAAAAGTTTGTTGACACATTGACTAATAATCGTCCAATTCGTTTAGATTATAAAATGCACTTCAACGTCCCAAAGACCTTATATACACTTTAGCTATTTTCAAATCATCCACGTTTTGATCAAGTCCATGTGTCAAGTCAAAACAAATATCACTGCACTGTCACTCCTCACCTTCATACACAGACCCACATCACTATTACAGTTAACGAAACTTCCCAGGACTGTTTTTAGCACTGATTCGTTCGAACTAACAGGTCCACAGGACACATACGCCACAACACTTAAGAACACAACGAAGGTCTTCATCTTTGCTTTCACTCCGGACTCTACTAATCCAAGATCGTTCGAACTATGATGATAATTCGATTGGAACAGTATTTTTTATCTAAACTCCCCCACTCAGATGTTTATAGAATTAACATTTTAATTTCATCTCTCCTATATGGAAACTAGACGACGCTATGCAAAAGTGCGTGGCATACTTTGTTTTCATTAATATTTATAAAAGTGGAATTCACGTTCGATATTTATCTCTTATTTGTTCGTGTCGAAGGTAGCTTTTGTGAAATATTGTTCGACTGGGCACTTTCTCCGGATTCCCATGTGTTCTCGTAGGAATGGACGGTTCTATGAGAAAATTCGCTAAGCAGTCGTGTTTATGATCCATCGTGAGATGTTTCCTCAGATATTTTTGTTTAACCTACAAGTACCTTCATAAACATTTAATTTTATATTCCTTACGGTACTTTTTTGTATAAATGAAAAGGTACCCCTTCGTTACTGGTTTAAATTCTTCAAAGGAACGTGAAATGAGTATGTAGCGGTTAGAGTTTGCAATGACCGGACAGTGTCCGCATTGCGAACGTAGAGAACGCATAGTGACATACCGTTTTGTCTAAAGATCATTCTCATCCACACATTGCTTTGCAGTTTTGTTCATACAATAATTATATTATAGCTATTCACCAATAGGTTTCTAGAGCACACGTCACTGAGATCCAACAGTAAGGTAGGACAAGCTTGGTGGACCGACAATCTTTGCAGGGTAGCTGGTAGCAGCTGGATGAAAGCTGCCGAGAATCGAGCTGAATGGCGTGCAATTTGATAGGCCTACGTCTAGCAGTGGACTGCTGTAGGCTGGTGATGATGATATGCTACATCCTTATTAAATCTCATCCTTCTTTTTCAGCCAACCTGTAGCTACCTCGGTCCACTTTATCTGAGGGTTTATTATAAAATTTGTTGATACATTGTTATGTATCAACAAATTTTATAATATAGATATTTTTTCTCAGATAGTTTTTTATCCTACACCTAAATCGAGATAATGTCTACAATGTCCAGCAAACTATAATTGCTGCATGAAATCCTACCAACAAAATTAAATCTCAACGATTTGAAACATCAATTAACAATCCATTCCTTGTATAATTCCAACGTCCACTATATAAATGAAGAACATAAAATATATATAGTCATACAAATATAAATATATATAGTATATAAATATATATATAATATAAATATATATAGTACATAAATAGTCTTTGATATTATAACTGAACTATCTTCTGCTCACGGCTTCACCCGCATGGTATGATCCCCAGAGTATTCCCATACCAAATTTCGTCAAAAGCGGTCCAGCCGTTTCGGAGAATAGCCCGAACGACCAACAAGTAAAAATTTTTTTTTTAATATAGTATGTAGGTACCGTTTAAAGTTCCATATGCAATCAGTTAAAAGCTATTATTTTGACATTAAAGACACTTCAATTTTGTATGTATTATTTGTATTCACTGTGTGCAAATAAATAAATCAAATTAATTTTTAATTGAGCAGATTTTTTTAGATTTTTATTATAACCCAGGAACAATGCAATACTTACGTTTCTAGGTTATGTAAAGGTATAGTAGACGTGAAGTCTTTCACTCAGTACAGCAGGTGTAAAGCATGTAAAGCAGAAGATTTGTAGCGTTGTCACTGATGCAGACTGATTATAAAACAACGTAAGTATTCAATTATATCGCCGAAGAACTTTACCTCTGGTTGTACAACCAGAGGTCTTCTTTTTGTTTCAGAACTTATCGAGCGTGCACTAAAGTATAATAAGTGAATTTTGATCGTCAACTTATTTAATTTTGGCGCATATTACACTATAATTATTAGTTTTTCTTACACTGCGTCCATCTGAGCGCGTGTATCTCTGGACACCTCTCTTTCTGCTGCATCGTTTTGTAAAAAAGTTGTTTGTTTTCTTCTTGTTCGTTTGTATGTCTCTACGTTTGTAACAAATACAAAATACTATGTCTTTTGATGGATATGAATCGTTTTACACACAGTTTATCTATAACAGCTGCATGTACTCATACTTGATGGCTTAATGTGTGAATTTCTAGTCCTACAAAATTTTCTTTTAACCAATCGATGATCAGTTCGGATGTTGAGGTGTAACTTAGAGTTTTTCTATTTTGCTATGCAATTTTGCAGTGTATCCGTAAATGTCTTCTTTCTGATTTTTATTGTTTTATATTTCAGCAGATACACACCATCACTATCATAGACGGTTATGTAATTAAAAAACATAATAGGTAAACTTTAAACAAAAAGTAACTGTTCTGTTTATCTGTGCTTGTGTTTGTTTATCATATACTACACTTGGTTTAACAGAAAACGTTTACTAAGAGACGATGTGAAAAAACGTTTTGAAACGTTCTTTTAAACGTTTAATATGCTCAAGAGAACAGAAGGATTGTTGGAATATGGTTATTTACTGAAGAATCGGTTTTAAAAAAAAAAATTAAATAATTAATAATAATTAATTATTTAATTAATTAATTGATTAATTAATGAAAATGTAAAATATATTTCTTTATATTTCCTTATGCTTGAAGTTTTTGACTAGTGTTTGCTATTTATCAGTTTTTCAAGTTATTTGTGGAATCACCAAAGGAACCTGTTGAAATGTTTCATAAGGTACAAACAAAACAAATCAAATAAAATTGAACATAAATATTTATTTAAATAAATAAATTAAGACTGAGGTACTTGTAGATGGCTTCAACATACATGAATAAATAGCACACATTCACACAAATAAATTAACAATCATTCTAGGTCAATTCAATTGCTGAGTTGTCCGGCGTAGGCCATTGATGCTCCATCTTTGGCTGACCGACTCCAGCCTTGGCTAGCTGGCTCGTAGGAGTATCCTGGGTGCTCCTCGTGATGAGAAGGAGCTGCGTATGAGATGCTTGAAGTAGAAGAACCACCACCCTTCTTGGATAAGAGTTTCCTGATGAGACTGAAAGCACTCATGGCGAAAGCGATCTTTCCTAAGAAGACGGCCTTGATAGCGGCGAAAGCGATGATTCCAAGGAAGAGAGGGATGAGGGCAGCTAGTTTGAGTTTTAAGAGAAGGAGGAGGGGCAACAGCTTCTTGATCTTCTTCTTCTTCTTACCACGGGCTGGAAATAAACAGAAAATATTAGAATTTGAGAGTTGTGACGTAATCGATTTGGGATCGAAAGTACCAGGGTGTCATGATTCAAAGGAGTTGCGATGCTATAACGGTCAGTAATATTACACATAATAAATGCTAAGCCGCTAAATGTCCGAAAATTGTATGGTGAGTCTATTTAATAGATGCTTATTACTCTAATGTCCTAGTCGGATATTTTTTGCTTTGGAATTTTTTGTTTAATTCAAATGAAGGAGTTGTTTATGAAAAAGATATTCAAGTATTTATGGATCGAATTTTTATGTTCGGTAGATATAAAAATTTACATTTTCATGATTTTCTAATGTTTTTGTAAATCTTTTCGAAGTTATAGTTAAAAGAGTGTTACAGCTTAACACCGATATACAATTAATAAAGAATGTGGAAGAAATAGTGTCAAAAACAACCATGAAATTGTCAATACAAAACGTTTTGTTTAGCACCTTCTTGTAGTCATAAAGGGCTTTGCCTGTCAACTGTGTATGTAAATATGTGTTGAAGAGAAAGCTGCGAGTACCTAGGTTTCAATGCATTGTTTGAAACTCGTTTGGCACTTTACTGGTAAAGTTTCTAGTTGTTACAATGGATTTGTTTATTGCCTTGCTAATGGCATTTTTGGGTTTATGTAAGCTGTTCGTCTCTTATTGTCGTGAGAAAAGGGAATTTCGTTTAAACTGGGTAAAATTTTAATTAATTCATGAAGAAAAAAACAGCGGTTCCTACATTTTGACGAGTTATGCGAATAATAATAAATGAAGGGAACAGCTGATTTTTTTACTCGATTTTAGATTAATTTGATCCCATAGTTTACTAGTTGTTCATAATGATGAATACAATGACCCATTAAGAGGATAACCAAAAGCGTATTTTTCAATAACTCATAATTTTCCTCCAAATATATTTTTTTTATTCTTATTATTTCGGGAATTTATTACAACTTTTTTGTTTTAAATCTAAGATTGTAATAAGCATAGCTTTTCTTCTTACCTTCCTCATCAAGTCCTCTAGATTCTCCATCATCAGGAGAAGACAGACGCATCTGCAGTACGTGGTTCTCCAAGAAGTCTCCAACGTTGTCAGCGATCCTCTCATCTATCTGGAGTTCCCTGGCTTTGGGTTCTTCAGCCAATGGCTCGTAGCTACGAGCTGATCGAGCTGATCCGGTGTTTACCAGGCTCATACCTTCGAAGATGTCCAGGTCTTTTAAGATGGAGAGCCTTTCGGTGAATTTCAGGGCTTTTTCCTGTGGAAAAAGAGCTTTGTTTAATGACTTTGCTATGAGGCTACTTAAATCAGTGAAATTAATTTTATTTCGTTTTATTTTGTAATATTAAAATAATTTAAACTTTTTTTTTTTCTGTATATTCTGATTTAAAATTATATATTCACTGAAGTATGATATTTAAAATGTTAATTAAAATATTAAGTGATTTTTTTTCCACTTGAATTTTTAAACCACTTGGTATCAAACATTCAATGAGAAATCCGTATTTAAGCAACACTGTCTTCAGAAACTCATAAATGACAGAAGTGATTTTACTACAAATCCTCAGTAGGTAGCCGATCGTCGTGTTAATGGTTTTTACTACTACTGAAAATTCAATGAGCTTCGTCATTGTTACGACTGCACTCAATTGGTATTCTGATCACTGCACTCCACAACACTTGGTATCCACGATATTCACCTTCAGACATAACGAGGTATCCGTTTCTATGCACTCTTTAACTGCACCCACTAAGTTTTCCGCAACACCGTTTTCTTGCACTGGGTTACACTTCACTGAAGCCAAAATGGCTAACAAAGCTATATTCTTCCACATTGTTAATTTATTAAACTTCTACTTCATTGGGTGCTTGTACTTCAAGTGCCGACGTTGGCAAACTTATGATGATTTCCCAAAAAACTGATGGATTTTATCCTTCGCCTCCCCACTACAATTTTTTGACAATATGACGTAAAGTGTGTGCGCGCTGTTTGAAGGCGTGTGCTAACTGATCGACCGTAGATCGTTTAAGCTCAGACGTCAGGATAAGTAGAAAAATAAATATTGGATGTTAGAAAGCGAAGTTTGCGTTTACGACATCTAAAATAGGCATTCATACATTATGAGCAGTGTAAATTAAAACGAAAGAAAAAGTGTGATTGTTTGGTTTTTCGTACGTCCATAAGCGGAGGTGAAAATGAATGTCGTAATTTCTAAAAACACGTAGTAACGTTAAATTTTATAATGTTGTTATAAAATATTGTTTTAAGTGAAATTCATTGTTCGCTCTCTCATGAACTCTGTCTAATTTTATATGTAGCTATTTTTAATACTTTAGATTTCGAGGTCGTATCGAAAACCGGAAAGCTTAAAGACACCGCCCCGAAACTTTCTGTCGTGTACGGTACCGGTCTTAGTTCAACGCATTTTTCGTATTCTAATTTCTTTTGATATATGTATAGCTACTTCTTTATTATTTTCATACGTGCATCGGAGTCGTGCTGACCGCTCGGAGTGTTGATCATATTGAAACCAAAATAATTGTGAAAATTTTGTGTTTTTTAATTTGGAAAACGATTATGAAACATTCGTTTTCTGTTGCAATGTTTAAATAAATTTTGATTGTTTTTATGCATTAGACTTTGGTGCTAAAAGTTGATAAAATTTAGTGTTACACTATTAAGTTAAATTTTAAGATATTTGGTGTGTAATGTGATAATACGTTAACTGAAACGTTGTAATCAGAGATAATAGGCACTATATTTTACTTTTGAATGACTTATGTGTACACCACTCAATAAATATGTGTAAAATATAAAAACAATTGACTGATACCAGTGCATCTATTTCTTCACCGTATACTTTTTAACATGAATAAAAAAACAAATGATGGTTAAAAAAACATTCCCAAAAAAATAGAACGCGCAAGTAAAATGAAAAAAGAAAACACATTTTTTTTTTCATTAAACAAACAAAGCACAAAATTTCACAATTAAAAAAAGAAGCTACGCATAGCAACAAAATGTCTAGGTCACAATTATTATAAAACGATTAAATAATTGAGCTCAAGTGTACAAAATGTGCCAGTGATGTAACCATCTCGCTTTGCACAAGTGAAAGTATACGTGAATACCTCACAGACTTCTTAAATTCACGACTTACCGAGACGCCTGCAAGACTTGCAGGGAAAAAGTCGTGTTACGAGTTGCTAATGTGTATGTATGTATGTGTAGATGTATGTATGGTATGTGCTGTGAATGAAATGTGTAGTGAAATGTAAGGTGATGCTGCGGCTGAAACTTGAGGGAATATTTTTGATTGATTGTTTTATGTTTTGGTTTCAGTATTGTTATCCTTTTCTTGTTTATTTAGCATATCTAGTCTATGTCTTCCTTTTAAATTAAAAATACAATAATTTCTACTTCGATTTTAATTGTTACCAACTAATTATGTGATTTTTTTTTAAATAGATACCACGGTTTTTATGATATCTTACAAATAGTATGAAAGCAGGGCCTTGGCGAACTCCATGAGGATCATTATGCAACTTTTTATTCTAGCTATGCTCCAGAACTGGTTATTCTAGTCACGTAGGTACTAGAATTTAAATTTATACTTTTAGCTACAACATTATGCAGAAAAAATAAATCTAACTCCGAATTTTCATCAAAAGATTCAACTATAGGCGTATCAAAAGCTTGTGTCAGTTCCATACAACTATGACTTTACCATACGTAAGGTAACCACTGTTTCTGAAATCAAATTTGTCATCGAATCCATTTATAAAATAAAATAGCGTGGTCTTATCACAATAATATCCTTGCTGAAATCTTAACAACATTACTTTAAGTAACCCTACTGGCAGAGAAAAAAATATTATCTTTGAGCTTCTTAGCTTAAAGATAATATTTGTAATTCATTAGTCCTAAAGTCAAATCAAACTATTAGGCCTCTCTATGTCAGTACCATCCAGCATTTAAGGGGTTAAACAAGATATCTCGAGAACTATCACGGAGTTCCGTTGGTGACATTTGAGGCCAGCTTCGGAAAAAACCAGTTTAACATGTTAGTTCTGGCCTCAACCACTGTGAATGCATACTGTTTGTTGTACTAGCGCAAAGTATTATAAGCGCTTGGTAGTATCTTCTTCATTAACATATATAGCATTCACTATACTAGAAGATATTGCTTTAATGTTGTCTACAAGAGAATATTTGCCATCATCTTCTTACCCTCCGACATCTGCAATTTGAAGAATACAAAATGGCATGCGATTCAAGATTTTATGGAGTTACATTAAGCCTAGCAACTGCAGCATCTGATCAGATCAGCTTACATTTAAGCTGCGCTTGAATAAACGTTAACTCATCACAGAACTTAGAACATTTTTATTAATTTCTAGATGTTTAAAAAAAAATCATTTTTCATGCAATCAATCAATATTTTTTATTAGAGAGGCAATTATCGTAATTTTAATAACATTCACAGTCTGATATCAATCTTAATCTGTCAAAAATACCTCAAATTCCCCACATTTTTGACATTGAAGGTCACTGAGATGAGATTAGGACTAAATTTTGAAAATTTTCGTTCGTATTTTTGACATTGCCGCTCTGTTATTTATAAATACTAGAATGTGTATTTTCTTTCAATATCCCATGTAAAAGTACTAGGCTGTTTGTTTTTAACTGTAGCTGATGATACAAACAGAAATTGGAGGCTTTCCTATGTTATAACACAGATATTATAACCCAATTGGATCAAGTAGCTAACAGGATCTGTTAGTTCTTTCAACATGTTATTCAAAACCATAAAGTTAGGAGCTTTGCGTGAAGAGACGCTCCCAAATTACGAATCGAGGAAGAATTTAGGACACTTTCTATTATCATACATGTCATATACTGCTATGTACCTACACATTCGTGTAACTTCACAAATGTTTGTTTTGTTTTCTAAGAACAATTTTAACTAGAAACGGAGCTCATAAAAAAGCTAGAGCAAATAAAAGTTGTACAAAGAAGTCTTTAAATTAGGAATGTGTTGAAGCGAGAGCAACATTACTTGAATATCGTGCAGCTTTTTTTTGTAACGTAATTATTAATTTCATGTTACGTACTTCAAGGTTCGTCAAGAGTTAAGACAATAGTCAGATAACTAACATCTGAAAAATAATAATGACGGTTTGACATATTTTCTCATATTTTTTATTCCTTTTTATTCCTCAGAAAAAAGGTTTCATTCAATTGAAAAATTGGCTCCTAGTCTTATAATTAGAATGATTTAGGGTCCCTTTTTCAATAGTCAAATAACTATTCGCAGAAGAATAAATAAAGCAGTTTGCCATTAGTATTCCATACAAAAGCTGTCGAACGGTCATTTATTATTTTATTCTACGAGTATATATGTATAAAAATTAAAAAACCGCCTTTAGACACATTAAAAACAATGAAAATGTTATACCAGAGGACAGAGGATACCTAGCTCTCTTTAATTGAATATTTAAAATGGCTCGATTTATTACATGACTCAGACAAAAATCTGGACTTACATTTTATACAACATATTCCTGTTATTACCAACACTTTGGTTTTCATCTTTAAGAAAGAATCAGTAGAAATGGATGTATTGGTGTGACTAGCTGACTTGTGGCAAATAATTTAATTTAACGTTCTGTGTCTCGTAATGTTAATTATTTTGCCTAACTACTATTGTATCAAGGATCAAGTGTTTTCTAACTGAAAAGACAGCTCTGTTGCTGGGGAGTTTGTTGCGCCACTTCTTCTTCCCAGCTAAAGCTAGGAAGGCGGGTGTTTTGTGGGACTGCCTTATGTAATTTTAACGTTCAAAAAGTGCTGAATACCAGCCTAAGTTGAATAAATTACTTTGGATGCTTTTAGGTTTTGGATCTTTTGGACTTACAGACTGAAAACGATTACAGAGCTTAAGCTTCCAGCTTCTGTTATTTTTTATGTTTCTTTCACCTTTTTAATTTCTCAGTATTTTGGAACACCCACATAGCTCATAAATGTGTCACAGAATCTAACAAAAAGGTCAGTGTGAATGTGTGCCAACGCCCTTTAGTTCCAATATGCTCACTTTCTACATAATTTGATGTGCTGTGACGAAGCATTATGCGTAAGCAGCGTAAGCTCTTAGGCGATAGGTGAAAATGCTTTTTATTTGTGAAAGAAACTTTGAAATGTATGACTTTATTCTGAATGTTTTTAGCATTGCTTTGTTAGAGGATATCGAATTATCGATTGTATCCTGTTATTCAGCCCATAATGTTTTCACTGCTGGGACACAGGCCTCCTCTCTGTGAGAGAACCGGAACCGTAATCTACCGCGCGGGTCCAATGCAGGTTGGTAGATGCCATATGTCTTAAAATTTTTGGTTCTAGGACATGCCGGTTTATATATAGTATTATTATAAGATTTGTCTTTGATTATAAGATCAGAATGCATAAATTCTGTTATTACTAAAATTTATAGGCATGTTGTTAGTCACATTATGATGTTATCACTAAGAATAATTTTATAGCAGCACAGGTTGTCCTTACATTCCTACAGTAATCTTGCAGTCATCTCTTACAGCATTCACAGGAAGTAATAAACTTATTGAGATTTCGCAGATTTTATAGGAGGCTGGAAGTGAATAAACACTTCCAGCTTACTTATTATAGATAAGTATTTATGTATGTGTGTATTTGAAGAATGCTCTAGCAAAGTGTAACAATCGAAAAGGAATAACTACCTACAATCTTCTTTTCAGACGGTAACATATTTTTTTAGGTATGGTCCAGACGCCAGCATATCAAGCTACTTTAATCTGTCAATTTTCTTTAATAGATTTTCAACTTTATCGCTAAAGCATAAGGTTTAAAGTTGATTGGGAAAATTTGACAGTTTCGGGTAGCTTGATGTGCTGGCGTCTATACTTCGCAGGTCGACCTATGAGATTGTCGGTTGCTTAACCGGGCTATCCTGTGGATGTCTTGATAAATTAGGCCTCTAGTCAGGGCATAAAACTTATACAGTAGGCTACTGCATGCTAAGAACACCCCTTGTAGGGTCCTCGGCTTAGGGCGTCGCAGAAGGAGGCCAGCAAGGAACACAGACCGAATGAAAATGGTTGGTAAAACATCATGTACAGACGCCAGCACATCAAGCTACCCAAATCTGTCAAATTTTCCCAATCAACTTTGAACCTTATTTTATAGCGATATAGTTGAAAAACTATTAATGAAATTTGACAGATTGTAGTAGCTTGATGTGCTGGCGTCTGTGCTTATTTGCTCTCATCTATGTCGGATTGCATAAAAAGTTCCAAACTCTTCTGTGTTGTAAAGTCCTTTACCAATGTCCTTTCTCAGGTTACATCACTAATCAAAAGTGGTTTGGCAGTACTGTCAAAAAAATAAACCTAAAAAAAAACAGATTCACTTTCTTATAAAACGATGCTATACGTAAACGCACCCATCAATAAGTAATTGACCTACTAGCCAAGGAATCCTATCAACAAACTCACGTAACACAAAACTCCTGTTAATCCTTACCTAACTGACTATCAAGATGAAAGTGCTGTGAGTCAGACGCACTTGCGACCCGTGCGAAGCTGACCTTGAGAGCAACGGTACTTTGAGTGTCCGGTGGACCACACGGTGCGAATACTTGATGGAGTTGTCCGAATAACGGGAATATTTTTGTGATTTTTTATGCGAGTTATTCGAAAGTGATTTTTTGTTTTGAGTTATGTGGAAGAGCTGAGAAGGTCGTTAACCTTTTGACCGCCATACATCAAAAAATAAAAAACGTGCCTTCGGTGTCAAAGTCTGTCATGTAGTAGAACCGTGGCATGCTGGTATTTTGTACATATATATACATGACTGTGGCGGTCAAAAAGGTTAAAGAGTTTTGAAAAGTGTAGTCGTTTGACTAATACCTACCTATAAATGGAAGTCACACAGTTAGGTAAAAAAAAATCTAGTCTTACAACTGACTAATCCGTTTAAATTACATTATTTTTTTCAGACTAATTAGTTTCATCCGTGGTCTAAAGTACAAAATCTTTACTTGGGGGCACTAAGTAAACGTAAAATTGATTCAAACGATTTTTGAATTGGAGATACTCTTTTCACAAATAATATGAAGACTTTACTAATATCTGTGGATGATTCTAATTGTATCTGTCGCATAATGTTCACCAAAAATGGTATACTTTATCTATATTTTCGATAAAAACCTTTCGAATTAACATCAAGTTTGCTCTGCAAGTTTGTGCTAGTCTGAGTTAGCAACGGACAAAAATATTCTGCTAATTAAGTACCAGTTATGGAAAGTTCGACCTTGAGCATAACGATGCTGATGATGTACCAATCAATGCAAAAAACCGGAAATTTTGCGATAAGCAAACTATTTGCGTATGATTATACGCTTAGTTTACATGCAAATGAATTTTAGAGATCAATGGAACATGACTTGAATAAATTAGCTTAGCTTCAGGACATTTAAATCTAAATTATTCAACTATCTCTTATGTAAATGCTATTACTAGACTAATGATTTTATGAATGAAATGAAAAGTTGACTTAAATATTAAAATAATTATATTCTATTCTTGTTATCTCTTTGACTTAATTTAATCTTTTTGACATTTCCATTCCTAATATTTGACTAATTTGCAATTTGAATGTTATTCTAATTTATTTAATTCAATGTTATATCTAACAAAATAACCAAAACCCTGAAAATGTATATGGTACGCCGGAAACGGCAGAAAATTATGAACTTTTAAAAGTATGTAACAGCTCTGTAAAAATATTCGGACAAATAAATGGACTATGACTACGTCTATGAAATTATAATAATTAAAAGTAAGTGATTAAAAAAACTCGATTTCTCTTTTTTGGTCATTAGTATTTATGCCATATTAAACATAGTTATTTTCCTTACCTATTTGCAGTATACGTTACATTATGCTCGAAATAGACCTACTTTAGATTATGCATTTTCCTATTACGTTTATATTAATCATAATCATATCGTAATCAGCCTATAATGTTCCCAGTAGTGGGAACCCACGCCTCCTCTCTGTGAGAGGGAGTGGGCCCTAATCCACCACGCGGGCTCAGTGCGGGTTGGTAGATGTCACATGTCTTCGAATTTTTGATTCTAGGTCATGCCGGTTTCCTCACGATGTTTTCCTTAACCGTTTTGAGAGCAGTGGTGATGAAATAATTTACACAAATTAAAGCGCCTGTCTGGGTTCGAACCTATGACCTACAACTCGCAAGTCGCGGCCAATACCTCTGGACCACCACTGCTCTCGTTCATATTAATAATAATCAAATATACCAAATTATAAAACAGGTTTAATAAACTCAACTAATAAATCTACATTATATAGAACACCACATTAATTGGATGCATAATACATCAAAGACATCCATGCGAATTGTACGCAGGTGAATTACGAATTCGACGAAAATTTTATAAAAAAATATTCTGCCAAAGGTTTTTGAAAACTTTCAACCTTACAGGATGTGTTGGCGCCGCGGATAGCCAACTGGATGCTGTCAATGTGATCAACGTCAAGTTTCATTCAGATGCCAAAGACCCGCGTGTGCCAGTCGGCGCTTCCCACGCCATTATGTTGAAGAAAAAATGACATGCGTTTCTGTGTCAGTCTTTTTCGGCAATGTTTTCTTATTACTCATTGTAAAACACCAAAACCATCAAACAACAAGGAGTTCGTTATTTAAGTCCCAAACAAGATGCCAAGAATATGCATGTTAATAAAAAATAATTATTAAGTAGTATTTCACATATAAGTTAATTAATTGTAATTAAATAAAATAACTAGGTAACTATTTAAACTAGATACTAAATTAAATGACTTACTAACTTACTATACAAATAAATACAAAAACAAAGGACACTTAGGCGTCAAAGTACTCGTCCGCATCGCTGTCATCCGGAAACGTGCCCAGAAGACTGGCAGCATTGCCACGTTGAATAGCAATGCTAATTCTTTGGCCAAAGAACGACCCAGCCCTGTGCCCACGTGAAGTGTCGACCAGTCAGCGAGAAATTTTCTTAAAAAGGAGACGCGCACTCGGGCCCCATGACTCGAGCGTTTCGACCCCAAACGGCTCAAAGCTGTAGTTGCCAACAAGGTTACAGTATTTGCGCCGCTTGGGGGTCTCAGCAGCCGCAGCAGCGGCACCAGCATAGCCCGCTGTGCTAGGAACATGAGATGGCGCAAGGGTATCGACACACGTTGGTCCCACACCAGACGTCTACCCACCTTCCAGGGCAACAACGTCATTCCGTCTGGTCTCTTCCTATCGTCATGTACCAAGCCGTTTGGTTAAGTCATCATTAAGTCAATACCATCATTTCTTTGTCTTCTCCATTTTTAATATCTCAGTATTTCGGAACATGCATAGGTAAACGTCAATGCATATTTTATGCAACTGAATTTCCAATTTGCCGATTTCCAAAATTAATATGCCAAAAGTTTTTAGATACTTTCAATCATACACATGCAAATTATGCAAGTGAATTTCGAAAATAAAATGTATTATGCCATAATTCTTTCGAATAAAAACTTTCAACCTGTGAGTGCCGACGCCAAAATTGAGGCGCGGCAGGCACTTTCGCGGGCCGCACCTTAAGTACCACCTGACTTGGGCGGCCTCCGGAAATGAACTTGTATACCGAAGTTTTGTAATGATGACATACTAGGTACACGTGATGAGCATCAGGAATTGTGTTATAAGCCTGATTTTATTGCTTGTTACGTTTTTAGCTTTTTAACACGTTTTTATTTGAATGTGTGTAATGTAGAATTATTTATTGATTTATGAACGGGCAAAAAATGAGTATACCCGTCAAGCTCCGTGCGAATCCTATTTAATACGATACAATAGAAAATCAATTGTGTCTCATTAGCGGAGCTTGAGAGGTCATGGAGTATTTTTTCATGATAGTCCACTTAACAAAGCAGTTGATAAAGATATTTTTTCTCTACGACGCACCGTTTTAAAGATATTAGCGACAAAACTCAATAGTGGAAACTTTTAGCCCCCCCCCCCCCACTCCGGCTCACCTCCTAGACGCGGGGACTTTTAGTATGTTTACTCCCTGAGCACCCTGATCAACTTTCTGAAGAAATCGCTCAGGGCCCAGCTCACGCACTCTACACCTCCTTTTGGGTCATCCGTTGAGTGGACTATGAGCAAAAAATCTACAACAGCCGGTCGATTCTGTAAAAATCTCACCGTGAAAATTTAGGTGAAGTGAGTTTGTTTTTGCTAGGAATTGACACTATTGACAGCTCACTCCACGCTCACTTCACCTAAGTTTTCACGGTGAGCTGGTTACAGAATCGCATTGCTGATTCCTTTTTATTATTATTAATTACTGCTATTAGCTGTTAGACCGATACAATAATATTGATGATTTTTGAATTCATGACTTTTAATCAATTTTGCAGCCTCTACGAGTAAAGTAAGAAAATGTAGAAGTAGAAAAAGTAAGTAAAGTAAACATAATTGAGATAACTACGAATCTGTTTATGTTTATTAACATGTAGTCAACTTGGACCAACGAGTAATGTCCGGTTATCGTAGTTCTGGTCAAATTAAAAAAAAAATTATTTCACATAAACCTACATGAGCATAAACTCAAAGAATTTATTTCGATTAAACCATGTACAGATTGTACAGGCACTTTTGAATTGTCAAAATTAAATACCCGGTCGGTTAGTCAGAAAGTTGAAGCTGGTTGCCTATTCCAAACGTTTGAAGCTAGGTGCACGGTTCCAATTAGTCGTTTCCTATGAAAAAGACGGCAAGAAACTCCACGGTTTTAAAATGAATTGGCACAACTTTACTCATGTTTATTTATTATAATATTATTTATTTATTTAAGGGCCTTAAAGTAAGTAAAACCATTTGTGCCTGGACAGAATTACAATCCTAATATTTTTACTCTACCACAAAGTCAGTCGTTAGATTATCAACAAAATCTAATAATACCATAACTCCACTGAAAGTGGATATCTAGTCGCTTTCTGAACTTCCTATCGAATTTCTAATATTTTTACAATGTTAATAAAAGCTAAATATATTATATGTATAGGTAGGTACATCGGATCGTATAATTACATCCCAATAATAGAGTAATAAATTATATTTTAGAGTGAAAGCGCGATTCGCAAGGTTATAAAAATAAATTTGTATACGTAATAATGCTAATATATACAATGTGTTTTAAAGGGGTGTGACCAAACTTGGGGGTGTGGTGCAGGCCATAAAATTGAACAACTTTTTCCTGGGGACCAACATGGTAATCGTGAGAAAAAAAATCTGTCGTCCAACACATTTGGTCAAGTAGGTATTGAAGTTTTGTATGGGATGACTGATGTTTTTTTTTCACGATTACGATGTTGGTCTCCGGAAAAAATTGTTCACTTTGATGGCCTGTACCACACCCCCAAGTTTCGTTACACCCCTCTGAAACACTTATATAATATGCATACAGGGTGGCGGTTTAGTTACCTGCATCCGTCATTCTAAATCATCGTCATCATAGCCCATCTTCACCTATGCTGGCAGCAGGCATAGGCCTCTCTTATCTTGTCAATCCCCATGCCTGCCATCCTGTGCTACTCATCCAGATTTTGCCTGCGATGGCAACAATTCTGATTCTACTCATCATACCAAACAATTTTGGGAATTAGTATAATTTAAACGATTCACAGTCATATAATTATCACAGTTGACTGACTGTTTAGATGCATATACACATCCAAAGAGTCGTAGCGTGATGTTAAATAGCCTTAGCTCAACTGTGGCTAATGAAACGCAATCGAATTTCTATTGATATAATCAAATTTTGATTATTTATCAATATATCATGTTTTTTTTTTATTTGAAATGGGTTTGCTCTTGACTCTAGTCTAGGTCAGAGATGACAGAGACAAAGTCTACGATGGAGTGAGCTTACCCAAAAGAACCATGGGATCATGGGTCCATGGGACCTAAGTATGAAATAATAACTGACGAAATGTAGTAAAGTGCTTTTCAGGGTTTGAACCTACGACCTACCACTCGTAAGTCGCGATTATTACCACTGGGCCTGCACTGCACAAGCTATAAGTACATCTACGGGCATTACAAATGTTTTACTCTTACTTTGAAGAGATTGATGTTTGTTCAATTTCCAGGTTGGGGAAGGTGTGATTGATTTTTTTCTGTTAAGAATTCCTCTGTAAAAGCCCGGAGTCTGGATTTGTGCCCGGATGATGGCAAGAGGCTCGCCCTCTATAAAGTGGCATTTTAACATAACTGGTGAAATGTGGGTGTACTATAATTTATAGGTACACCTCTGCTCAACCCTTTGGGGGTTACAAGCGTAATATTATGTTATTCAGGAAAAGGTTTTTAATTACATATTGGATGATTATGAGTTTCACAGCTAATGTTGTTTAATATGACCCCTTTGACGGATGAATGTAACTTAATCGCCACTCTGTTTATACAGGCTGGTCAAAAAGTCGTGGATCAAACGAAACAGGGAGATAAAGGAGGTCATTTCCAACGATTTTAAAATGAGAAATAATTTTTGGTAACGCTTCGTTGGAAAAAAATAATTGCTCTTGAAATTTGGAACCAAGTGCCGCAATAGAACTTTTGTAGTGCAGATACATTATCTAGTAATAATACAACACCGTTTATTTTATTGTTTTATATCACATTTTTTTTAATTAGTCTAAGTGTAAAAGGACTCTGTATACAAAAATATTCATAACTTTTAGGGCAATCGAATTATGGCCATGCTGCGGAAAGAATTTTTGTTGGAAATGACGTCCTCCATCTCCCTATTTTGTTTGATCCACGACTTTTTGACGTTAAAAAACCGCTTTTAACAAGTTGGTTATGAAATTAGATAGCCATGGCCACTACATATATCTACATCTACAGTATGACGGACTATAACCGTTAGTCCGCAGGATGTACGGACGTAATAGTCACATAATAACATGCGTATTCATTGAACATTATGTAACAGATAGTCTGACAACGGCCTCCTTTTTTGGATACGTGCCGTCCAATGGATGCGCTGTAAACTTCAGAGGTAACATTGAATATAAGTGTTCCACCATCCTAAGCGGAAATTAATATTACCTACCTGAATCAGGAATAAGGAGATCCGCAGGAGAACCAAGGTAACCGACATAGCCCGGAGAATTGCCAAACTTAAGTGGAAGTGGGCAGGGCACATTGCTCGCAGAACAGATGGCCGATGCGACCGAAGGTTCTGGAGTGGCGACCGCGTACCGGAAGACGTAGCGTTGGAAGACCTCCCACAAGGTGGTCCGACGACCTTGTGAAGGCCGCAGGAACCCGTTGGATGCGAGAAGCACAGAACCAGTCAAAGTGGAGGTGCATGGGGGAAGCCTATGTCCAGCAATGGACGTCTTTCGGCTGAAATGATGATGATGATATCAAAGCTGCTTGGCAACAGTTTTTTGTCCACCTAGGATGTGTTCAGCGGATTTTAGATCATAGTAAAATGTTTTGTTCGTTTTCCATGACTAGCCAGTACCTACCTTAGTGTGCTATTTCCCAGCGAAAGCACTAGGAAGTGGTGAAGGGCGACCGTTTTGGGGGACTGTCTCATTTAATTTTGACGTTCGAAGAGTGCTGATTCTCAGCCTCGTTTGAAAAAATTACGTTTGATTTTGATTTTGAAAGCATGGATCAAAACAAATCCACTAAAAGTATTATTAAGGACTTCCAGTCTAACCGGACGCAGCTGAATACCAGTATTTGGCATTGAGTGACTGCCTATCCGACCTCCACAAGCCAGTTATTGTACCCCTTGGTAAGACTGGTTGTCAGACTTCTGGTTTTTGACAATCTGTAAATACTGTCAAAGATCCACAAATGACAGCCGGAACCGAGCTTTTCGAGGCACAGAAGGATCCGGTATATAAGATGGTCACCCATCCACAGACCGAGCGTGGCAAGCATAGGCTTAACCTGATCGATTGACATGTGCGGCTATTATTATTCAGCTACGCGCCCATCATTTTATTTAAATATCTTATGCAGAATTGATTATAATGTATGTCATAGATTTCCGCAGGATATAAACAGATTTTTAATGATCTAACTGTTTATATAAATACCACAATATACAAAAAGTTGAGAATGGTCAGTTTCTATGTGTGTAACAAATTCAATACTTTACGAGTTGAGAAAAAACTGTTCGGTTATAACGAAAACGAGCGATTGAATTTAAAGGTAAGCATAAGGTGAAAGAGCAAAACCATTGTTTATAGAAATTGGAAACGTAAAAGCCACAGTTTAAAAACGTTATGGTACGGGAAAATGTAAAACTAAAGAAGTTATTAGACCACAAACGGACAAGCAATTTATTCTAGATACGTGTGAAAAGCTAAGGATTTCTACAAGCGTACACATCCGCGTGGCTTTCCACTCAAACATCCTAAACGCATGTCGTATGCGTGTGTCGCGGTCCTATTCTGATGACGTTGATTGATTTATCTGTCTGTCAAAGCAAATTCAAAGCATTACATATTTTGAATTCAACCATTTACAGGTACTTTTGAATTGTCAAAGATTCGGTCAGTTGGTCAGAAAGTAGAAGCTAGTTGTCTATTCCACAACGCAGATCTTTATGGAGAAGAACGAGCAAGAAACTCAAAGGACACTCTTTTTAAATAAGACATTACAAAATACTGGTTATTTATTCTTGTTGCTTCTATATTATTAATGTGAGAACAATGTAGAAAATAGCTATCCATACTAATATTATAAATTCGAAAGTAACTTTGTCTATCTATATATGTACCAGTGAACGGATTTCGATCACATTTGGCAGAGAGATAGATTGCATCCCGGGGTAGGACATAGGATAGTATTTATCGACTTGCCTCGCGGGCGAAGCCGCGGACGGAAGCTAGTATAAAAATATGGTGCTTCTACAAGGACGATATTCAAAAGTATCTTGTGCGACTTCAGTAGTAGGTACCTAGTTACCATCTTGTTTTTATTTAACTATTCGTTCTGATACGAAATAAGAGATGAATATTTCTCTATGAATGAAGAAATTACTGAAGCAGGGTATCCTAAACGTTATAGCATCATGAGGTAGCAACTATAGCATAGTTACCTAAGTATACTTGTTATCTTAGTTACCAATAGTTGTTACCATGTAATGTTTTATTCTTTGTTGATTTGAATTATCAGGTGTCGCGGGTCACAACTCCGATATTCTTTCACGTCCACCTTGAATCTCCTCCATGTGTGTCTCCTAATCATTTTGTGATGACAACTTTTTTTTTTGACCATCGCTTTTGCTACTATGATAACAGTTCATGTGGCATACGAGACAAGAGCAGAGAATACTTTTTGAAGCTTACACACGGATTGTTGATAGAACAACGTTGATTCTCTATCTCCTCATGCATACTACAATATCATGCCATTAACAATCTAAGGCAGACAAGCTAAATAATCATTTCAGTATTAAGACTATAGCAAAAAAACCATCAAGGTATGGTCCTTTAGGCGACGTTTCGTAGACGAAAAATAATTTATTTCATTCAGAAGAACACAAGATATTCAATTCAATTCAAACCATTTAATTCGGAAACCATCCATATTGTATTAGAACTTACAAACTATGTTACTGTTAGAATCAAAATTAAAATTGAACTTAAAATCAAAGTTAAAATAATTATTAAAATCAAAATTAAAATCAAAATCACAATCAGAATTCAATCAATATGAACTAAAATTAAAAATTTTCTTAAACTAAATCAAAACCGAATCAATTAAATCAAAATTAATAGATATAACCAACAAGTTTCCATAAATAACCGTATCAAAAAACCACGTATAACAAAACAATCCTTCTCATAGCAACATCGCGTCGTTCTGCAGAATACTCCTTTCGTTAAGAAGGTTAGATAAATAAGTTGCAAACTGCACAAGTGCACAGATACGCACTTCACATCCGCCTGTGAGCGCAGACAGGCTGAATAGAATGCAGTAGTTTACGCACTGAGTACCATTACTGGTTGTATTTGGTTGTGCATACAACCAAAGATTTGAATGTACTTGATGCGGTACTTAGAGCTGCAATGTGTTGGAGGCGCTAAAAGTGACTAAAGTAGATAGTAGTAATAAAAGATTTGGGGATTCTTTTGTTTTGAAAGGCACTGTCTTTTCTTTTCTAGAAACAAAGTGGATTAATGCATTTCTAATTAGAAACAGTGGTGGTTCAGTGTTGTAGATCGTAGGTTCAAACCCAGGCAGGTGGTTTACTTTTGTAAATTATTTCATCACCACTACTCTCGAAACGGTGAAGGAAAACATCGTGAGGAAACCGGCATGTCCTAGAACCAAAAATTCGAAGACATGTGTCATCGACCAACCCGACGTGGACGCCTACGTGGTAAATCACAGCCCACTCCCTCTCGAAGAGAAGAGGCCTTTATCTCAGCAGTGGCACAGTATGGCAGTGGGAACATTATAAGCTGATTATGCTTAGTAATTACTAAATATAAAATGTTTCACTAATTGAAGGTACAGCTGGTCGATTCTGTAAAAATCTCACCGTGAAAACTTAGGTGAAGTGAGTTTGTTTTTGCTAGGAATTGACACTATTGATAGCTAGAAAGAAAGAAAAGAAAGAAAGAAAGAAAAGAAAGAAGGAAAGAAAGAAAGAAAATACGTTTATTTGCGGCAAACATGACGCATAAAAATAAAAAAACACAAACAACAGAAAACAAAAATAACAATTTGGGAGAAAGTATGCGTCACATCTACGCAAAACGGCCAACGCTCAGCATAATACTAAGACCCTATACGAGACAGAGCCCCAGCGCTGGTTTTCAGCGACAGCCGGTGAGTGACGTGATGACGTCAGTCAGCTCACTTTACCTATGTTTTCACGGTGAGATTTTTACAGAATAGCACCGCTGTTTACGTTTTCCACAATAAAATATACCCGTCATTATTTAATGCGAGTCCCTCGTTCATCTGCTAATTATTATAATAGCTACCATCAGACAACTTCCAAGTTCCTACCCGTCCGTCTATACTTACCTTGTTATTAGATTTGAACGGCACATCGGCACACTGCCCCCATACCATTCCAGTGACAGACGAGATAAACACTGCTAAATACATACCAATTATCTTTAGACGATGTAGTAATGGTGATTTGTTGATTGCTGAGTACAAGATTTGTACAGTAGACTATGATCAGAAAGCTTTTGACAAAATAGTGAAGCTGTGATTGCTACAAGTCGAGTCTTCTTGATATGTCTGGATGTTGTTGTTATAGAAATTAAATCTTAGGGAAGATCGTTGGATAATAAATCATTATTCCGATATTGTCGTATCGAGCAATGGCCAGATGGCCGAAAGCCTTGATCAAAGGCTCTCATTAGGCGGTTGGATCAAGGACCTGATTCAGAAGGCAGTACTCCTCGATACGGCTCGCGTCGTCAATCACCTCATGTCTTTCTCAATACTGATACGTGTAATTACTGAGTTACTTTAACCTGATTGTTGTATTAATCAATGTTTATAAGGGACTTTGGCTCTTGAGATACAAGTATCATTTTACTTAATTCAGGAGTCAGCTTTTTTACTTGCCGCTACCCACGGCTTGTACAATTATGTTTAATGTAGTCTAATCTCGTATGTTTTTCTTTATACAATATTTTTTTTATTATGATTTGCTTCTTTTGATAATTATTTTTATTCTTTGTATAAAGTACAAAAAAAGGTAAAGGTCGATGTGCAATATTTATCGCCGGGTACTGTACCTACATATTAGCGATGTGATGGATAATTATAAAATATGCACTTAAACTGACGCCGTAATTAATATAGCTAATCTGATAGTTGCCTCTTTATTAATCGTGGGAAGATTATTTACTCGTAAGTGTTCTTTAAACAATAAATTATTTGAACTGGTTAATAATAATTCAAGGGTAGCATGAATAGAGTTCAATAGCAACAGATTCTCACCATTATTGTTACAATTCTCATAGCTCCGATGTATTCTCACTTAATAATGACACTGTGTGAAAGTTCGTTCAATAATTATTACTCAAATTAATTTTACCCTTTCTAATATTTTTAATGAGTTATAAGAGTGTCATTAAAAATCAAATTCTCACGTGCAATATGCCTCCACATACGATCAACCGTAAATCAATGGTTACGCTTCATGAAAGTCAGCCTATAATGTTCCCACGGCTGGGACACATGCCTCCTCTCTGTGAGAGGGAGTGGGCCGTAATCTACCACACGAGCCCAGTGCAGGTTGTTAGATGTCTTCGAATTTTTGGTTCTAGGACACGCCAGTTTCGTTACGATGTTTTCCTTCACCGTTTGAGAGCACGCAACCATGAATGAATTGTCGCTGTGCAGTTCACTAGTACATTGTAAGCGATGTGGTTGCGTTGTCAGCTTCGCCAATAACTTTTCTGAAAGACCTACAGTTTCACCATGGCATGAACTATGTAGCAGTGGTTGCCCAGTGGAAATGACCGCGACTTACAAGTTGAAGGTCGTAGGTTCGAACCCAGACAAATTCCAACACATCTGACATCTACCAGCCCGCACTGGTTCCGTGTGGTGGATTACTGGCCACTCCCTTTCACCGAGAGGAGGCCTGTGTCACAGCAGTAGAAATATTATAAGCTGATGATGTAGGAACTATGAACATGATTGTTGTAACTCTGGCTGAAGTTATATAAGTACTTGAGAAGGGAGACTGGAAGATGAGTAGGGGCAATGGGTCATGTATGAAAATATTAAATTGTCTCGATTTTTTTTCTGCACTTATGAATAAGCTAATACTATCTACAAAAAAAGTATCAGATTTATCTGATTAGTATTTCCAGAGAAATAAATTAAATTCTGTTAGAGGCGGCCATCGACAGTAACCCACGGATTTTTATTCAATTTCCTTAGCCTACTCAATTAAAAAGTCATCCATCATAACTTGTCAATTTGTCATAACATAACCTCACTTTTGACCTCTTGCTTTGTGTTTGTTTGCGATTTTATGGATATATCTTTACGACGACCCTCACGCTTTGAATAAAATAAAGATAAATCTTATCGTAATCGTAAAGATATATCCATAAAATCGCAAACAAACACAAAGCAAGAGGTGAAAAGTGAGGTTATGTTATGACAAATTGACAAGTTATGATGGATGACTTTTTACTTGAGTAGGCTAAGGAAATTGAATAAAAATCCGTGGGTTACTGTCGATGGCCGCCTTTAACAGAATTTAATTTATTTCTCTGGAAATACTAATCAGATAAATCTGATACTTTTTTTGTAGATAGTATTAGCTTATTCATAAGTGCAGAAAAAAAATCGAGACAATTTAATATTTTCATACATGACCCATTGCTTTATTACTTTCCATGGTTATAGATAAAAGTCATAATAATATTAGAAGAGGATAGACATAGACATCTTCTCCCTTCAATAATCTCAGCGAGATATACCCGACAAACCCCTTTTATGAACATGTATGTCAATGACCAATGTAGGACCTTTATTTAGTGAGTAGGAACAGGTAGGATCTCCAGATATAGGTACGCAAAACCGTTTTTGGCAGAGAGCTCGCCTGTTATGCAGCAGGGATGATTCCTAACAGGCGTTACACAGAGGAGGTTTCGGATCGGTAGTGAGGTAAAAATCTTATACTTCCCGGTCTTATCCCTAAATCCGGGCGCTTGTTGAAGGTTTCTCCCAGAAAACAAAAAAAAACGTAGTGCAGCAGCTGTACCTTCAGATGGTTTTTGTGCTAACTTTGGTGCTGTTCATTAATAAATGTAAAAAGAAACATTAAACACTATTAAAAAAAGTCTAGGTAACAAGTTGAGTATATCAACTCATTTAAGAATGCTCTTTAGAAGAAGTACTGGCCACAAAAAATTTAAATGTTGTTTGAACCTGTATTATATAATTGTTCGAAATTTAAAAAATTAAATCTTAAAAACAAAAGCATTTTGGAATACGGAGGGAAAACCTCACTTGGTTGGAGCATACGGCCGCGGTGTTTTGAAACGCAATAACTTTAGAGATTACTATCCATAATCGTTTTTTTTTTTTTTAATCAATTTTGCTGCTTTGTTGTAACTTTTGTGTCTCTAGAGCATTATGTTTTGTCGTCATTTAATGCGGAACGAGATGCTAAAGGCTGTGGGTATGCTGGAAACAAGGCACGGTCAGCGAGAAACTGCGGACGTTGTCCACACCCATCCAAGCGTGAATGCCGATTATGGATACGTTACAGAGCTACATGAGATATTGCTGAACGTCACCGAGAAAGATACCGGGTCACTACTCAGAGACCGAAGACCGGTTTCTGCAAAATGCTGGGAGGAGGCAGCTTCAAATTACTGCTCGCCAGCTGGTAAACGACTCCAGTCTCATTACCAAGTGAAGTGTGAGAGAGATTGCATGAAGTTAATCTTCACGTTCGCAGACCGCTTAGAACTCCAGCTCTTCGATGCGGAAATCGAGGGCGTCGATTATTGTGGACTAACGCACGTTTGCACTGGACCGACACTCAGTGGGCTCGTGTTTTTTTCTGATGAGTCGCGCTTCGGATTTCATCCCGATTCAAGAAGAGTGCGTGATTGGTGTATTCCTGGTCACCAAAGTCCAGTCCAGAATCCTCAGGAAATTCATCTGTACCACGACGGAACAATTATGGCGTGGGCTGGAATTCGCCTGGGTGGAAGAATGTACCTACCTTGTTTTGATACGAGGCAATTTAAATAAGGAACAATACTGTAGCAAGATTGTGTAACCTATGGTAATCCCTTAAAGATAGCATTATGGCCAAGATTTCATGTTCATGCAAGGTAATGCGCGTATACACACAGCCAGGCTGGTGATGAATGTCTCTGCGAGAACAATATCACACTTTTAGAGTGGCCTGTTAAGTCTGCTGATCTCAATCCCATAGAGCTTGCGTGGGATTTTCTCGGGAGAAGAGCGTTCAGTTACCTTCCCCAAAATTGGAACATGAAAGAACACTTTTTGCACACCCTTGCAGAGTATACTCCACAGGTGACAATAGAAAACCTGATACTTAGCATGCCACGGTGATGTAGAACCGCCGCGAATGCGGGAGGTCCAACAGAGTATTAAAAAATTGCTAAGAATGTTTTTTTTTTATCTGGGCGTTAGTTTTTTTTTTTTTTTTGATAGGTACCATTTTAGATTTTCATAATATTATTTTATTTTTTAACTACAACCCTTTTATTTAATCAAATAATCAAAACCTGTATTGAATTACATAAAAAGTGTTAAAAAAATTAAATAATTACTATGATACTCTGTTCCCTAGACTTTCTTGAGTAGTGTACTACTAAAAATAAATAACTTGATTTCATAAAATATGCCAAACCTGGTTTAGAACAGCTGTAATAGATATTATACTAAACTTATTATAGTTTCTCTTCACATCGTTATTGTTTTTGATTATGCTTTCAGTATAATAATAATAATCATTTTATTTTCAGGCAACTAAGGCCCATAGAAAAAATACACAAAATAATCTTATACAATAATAAACTAATACATATTAAAGAAACTTAAAACTATGATTATAATACACGTAACGTTGTCGGCGTCGTGTTTCGCTGCGTGGTGTCGCGTAACCGTCCTCGGAAACGTCGATATACGACACCTTTCGGCCAAAAGTCCTCTTTCAGACAGGTCTGTAGATGTTGGGTTGGAACACGTACCACGAAAGACTTAAAGTTGATGTTGTGGCGCGATTCCAACCTTTCGACCCTCAGAGTCCAGTTGGTCTTCACCTTCAAATACTGCATGACTTCCTCAGTTGTCGTGGAGTGATGCAGACGCGAAAGGTACAGCTGCGTCGTAGGCACAGCAGGGCGCAGCAGCATGTTGGGTCCAGTCGGTGCGGTACCACACAGGTTACGAGAATAGGGCTTCTTCTTCTTCCTTTCTACTTTCGTGAAACCCTCCTCATCAACTTGGCTGGCTCTTGGCAAAGAGCAACGGACCGCAGTCAGGGCAGGTTGAGCACCCTTTACCAGTTTATCCCCTTTTTTGGTGTGTCGCTTAGGCTGCGACGCATCTGATTTGCCGCTGGTGACAATAGCAGCGTAGGCACGTTTAGGGGTCGACGTACCTACGCGTGACGTTTCCGCAGCCGGTGTTGTGGCGCGGGCGACGGCAGCGGCGGGCGGCGCTTGCTCAGCGTTATTGGCAGCTGGTGACGCACTTGTGTTCGCCAATTCAAAACTGTCAACGGATGCATTTTGCGCCCCTCGTCGTGTGTTCACCTTTGAGGCCTCCGGTGACCCAATTACCGAACCAATGTTGCGCAATGATGCTATTTCTGCACGCAGTTCGGTATTGGTTTTTTCTGATACCTCCATTCTGGACTGCATCTTGGCCATCTCCGCTTTCAAGGAAGTGATGTCCTCTAACAGCCGCGTAACGTCGACGTGATCGAAAGTGACGGGGGGCAGTTTACTTAGCTCCTTCGCCACGAAATCTGGCACGTCGTCTGGGTCAGTCTTCTTCAACATATCGATGATATCTTGAATACTCTTCTCGGTTCCATCTCTGCGGCGAGACGGCATCTGGTCGAGTTTCCCAAGTGACTGGAACAGTAACCGTTTTCCGCTGCTGATCTCGTCCTCCTTGTAATTCGACCGGCATATCTGCAGGATGCTCACCTCGTCCATGTAGTCGATAGCGTGGACCAGAAATGCCAGCAATTCATTGACTATGAGTTGTTTGGAACTCATAGTGTTTACGGGCAGCGGCTATGGCCGCGCAATACGCGAATAAGATTCGTGCCGTGCACAGTGGAAACACGTCCGTATTCGAGCGCGCATCGCACTGCACTGCGAGTATAGATCATAGCATAGCTATAATATATGTATATATGTTCATGCAGTTTCTATATTTTAAATTCGCAAATCTACTAAATTTTACATTAATTTGCAAAAGTTATTAAAGGTTTTATAATACTAATTCATAAACAAAAATAGAGAAAATTGCATTTCATCATCATCGTCATAATCATTATTTTGTATGAAACCCTCAACAAAATGACTTCATGTGGCTTCATACAGAAGAGTAAATTATATTCATAATAATATGATCATGATTTTTATTTTGTAATTATTCAGTCATACCATATTTGGTCATATATTGCATTTTCAAGTACACAAATCAATAAAATATCAAATATAATTTTTATAAAAGTCGTCTTTATTTTATTTTTACGAGGATCCATCGTAAAATAATAAATTAAAACATCTCAACATACAAACTGTTCACATTCTTCGCATTAAATACACATTAGTTTGTAATAAAATATGACTCGAAACATACCCATACACATACAACAAAAAAACAATATTGAAAATATTAAAGTAAATATATAAAATATCTTTGGAACTGAAAACTTAAAATAATAAAATGTACTATCATATCATCCCTCTCTTAAGAAGAAAGTGAAGTATACTTAAAAATAATAAATAAAAATACTTATATACAATAAGAAAAGAGACTAATAATATCAGTCATGATGAAACTTAAAATCAAAATAGATATATACAGAAAAAACCTAGCATGTGTACGATCGGTGGTCAAAATATATACAAGGAAGAAGAAAAATATTTACGTAGAGATTAATAAGTTAACTTTACCTAGAATAAATACATTAATAATATAATTTAATCTCACGCCTGTTTGACGTGGGCGCCGTACGCCAGGTTTTGGGCATCTTGGGACCTTCCCCAGCCACCGCTGCTTTCCCAGCCACCGCCGTGGCTCTCTTCATGAGCGGGTTCTGACCAACCACTGCTCTTCTTGGATTCAAGGAGTTTCTTGAGGGCTCCGAGTGCAGCGGCGATGAAAGCGATTTTACCGAGCAGGTAGGCCTTGAAGACGGCGAAAGCGATGATTCCGAGGAACAGGGGAATGAGGGCAGCGAGCTTCAGCTTGATGAGGGCCAGAATGGGGAGGAGTTTCTTCAGCTTCTTCTTCTTCTTGCCACGACCTGGAATTGAGATATACAACTTTAACTAAAAGGTTCTAAGCATTAGCAAAAGATCTCGTGAAATCTGTATTGGAGACTAATCTTGAATCAAGGTAAAAAAACTAATATTGTATGTGAACAAAATGTTATATAAAATAACCATACGTTTTCAAACATATTATAATCCTCATGTATATTAATATGAAAACTGTTTCACGGTCTTATTCCATTAGTATGAAAATAAACATAAATTATCTAAACAAAACAATTATTGTCAGTAAGCTAAGATTTCAAGTGCAACTAGTTAAGAAGTAAACAATCAATGATGACTCTCTAATCCCGTTAAAGTCACACATAAACCACTAATTAGATCAAAAACAAATCCACATAACAAAGGACAGACCGTTTAATTTCACACAGCGAACTCAGAAGAATCTTTTCCACAAAAAACTTTTCCCACAATAGAGGCATACCTTTGTAAACGTAGATACGACAATTAAAAGAAAGCTGCTTCAACTTTTGGCATTCATAGTTAAATAAAATTATAATTTTGAGAAAGTCACTGCATGTATGTCACGAACTAAAGGTCAAAAGTGAGAATTATTTCCATATTTTCAATGGTTCGCAAAAAATAAGGTGAACGTTTTTACAGGTACTCGTATTATTGATTTACTTTTAAACTTCATATCGATGTCAATATAGTAGAAAAGACAATCAATGAAGCTATTTTCGAATGTTAAATTAATGATGATATAAAACAATTTAACGCATGTGTTAAAGTCAACGCTGAAGTTTATCGACAGCATCATTACATGTTTAGTGACAGGCTTACACAGATCAATGCTCTTAAGTTACACGCCGATGTGCAGATAGAAATCTAAAGACACTGAAGTCATAAAGTACCTAGAAACTGGTCTGGCAGGCTCTTACATAAATAAACGGGTCGGAGTGAAAACGAAATCGGAGTGATCATTGTATTATGTCATTCATTCTTTACTTTAAAGAATATGTAAAACTAGTAATAAAATGTTATTGCAACATTCGAAATGATCTCTAGAATTTTGGATGTGACTTTTATTATTGTACGATGTGATTTTTATTATTGGATGATTATTTCTGTAGAAGACCAAATAAATGCATTCAGAACAACATTGAAATCATAATAGAATGTCATAACAATAAAGGGAAGACTAAATGGAAAGGATGAGTCGGTTGAACAGAAACCGGACATAAACGTTTTCAAAGTACGCACTTGTGAGCAAGCCAGGTCAGTTAGTGTCCGCAAATTTTTAGCTTATGTAAGCCTTATCGACAAAGGAGATTTAATGCTTAACGTAAACTTGAAATCTTATGTGAAAGTTTTAAAAGTCGAGACTGATTTCCGACGGTTAGGTTTAACGATTATGAGATAAGAAATAAAAATTAGAAATTACTTTTAGCAAGACGCAACTTGACTTTTGAACTTTCGTAGACCATACAAATCTTTTTTAATACCAGCACTTTTGTCTTGAAATCTTTAAAATGTGGATTTTAGATAACATTCAAGTGTCGGCTAATGCTAAGCACCATTAAAAAGGCATTTTAAAGAAAGTGCAAACCAAATATTGTTCAAGCATTTACTCGCGCCCAAGTGCAAATGAAAAGCTTCTATTGACAATGCACTAGACAAACCATTCTGAGAAACATTCAAAGCTTAGCCAAATATACGAACAGGTCATTAATTTTATTCCATTCAGGTATGACTGTGCACTCGTGTGTCAATACTTTAAGATGTTCATTGTTATTATTTTGTCTCTGTTTGCAGTTCTGTTTATCCAGGAACAGAATGGCAGAGTAGGGTTAATGCTGTCTGTGTCTTGTTCATTGCTTCCACATGGCATTTTATTTTTACCCTTTTGTGATTTTTTCCTGGGAGCTTCCAATTTTGCTGAGAATTTATTTTATTGTTTTTCTGCTATAATGATCAAAAACTGGCGAATCAGTAACAGCGTTAACCCCATAAGAATCATAAAGCTCATTCTGCTCATTCCTTTGACATTAAAGTAGCTTCAACTTTGCTGATCCCACTGTCGAAGAAATCCAATATGATCTCAGGAAAGTGCAAAAACTACTGTATCAAATTAACACATTACTCGCTGATTCTATCTCGTGGCGTGGGAAAAATGTCATACATTGTGCTTCATGTTTGATTTTGTATGTTTAATGCCGTAACTAATATATTTATTGTTGGCATGCAATGTATCTACGATCTTGAGAATTTTTCTGTGCGATTAAATATGTCTGAGTTCGTGTATTAGTTCATAATTTAATATTGTGAATCATCTTTATCATAATATTTATTTTTATTATCCAATGTCTTGACTGACTTTGCTTATATTATTTTTCATGCTTGCAGTGAAAATAAACTCTTACTAAGTAATTAATGTGTATTTCTCTCTAACTGCTTGAGCACTTTTCTAACGAGTGCTACATGGCAATAATGTTCTGGGTTAAAAGCCTACAACAGTTTAATAATGGCTCATTGTGTGCATGGTGAACTTTAACTACAAGCTAAAGCAGTTTTCACGTAGGTACTGATTGTTTTACGAGACATCTTATAAATATTATCTTAGTTTGTATTAAATTTACTTTTTGAATGGGATTGTAACCGCACAACTGTGAATGCCAAAATTGTTGAGAACTTTGCTGTCTATACATTTTCGTAAATATTTTTATGAATTGAATTGAATCCCAATTGTAGTTTGGCTCAAATGAAATCCTCTTCATATTTTGTACTTAGCTGTACTAGACAGGGTCAACAAATACCTACAATTTATACTACTTACAATAAATATATTGAGCATTGAGTATAGTTAAAATGAATGAGTTCTACATACCTTCCTCATCGAGGGTGTTATCATCTTCCAAAGCTTTAGGCATTCTGAGCTGCAGGACATGGCTGTCAAGGAAATCCAGGACGTTCTCCATGATCCTCTCTTCAACCTTCATCTCCCTGGCTTTAGGCTCATCGGGTAAAGGTTCGTAGCTGCGAGCTGATCTGCTTCCACCGGTGTTCTTGAAGCTAACGCCATCGAGGACTTCCAGGCTTGAAGAGGCTGCTAGTTTGTCTGTGAATTTCATTGCCTTTTCCTGTGAAATAGAAGGATTACTTTAGTTTTATTGTATTTATCTTTGGCCTAATTCTTGTATGTGTATAACAGAGTTTAATTGGTAAAATGGAACTTGAATTGTTATTTGTGATGATAAATCATTGAGGTATGTTTGAAAAATAAATGAGTCGTATTTTAAACTAGTAAACTCATAAAAGTCTAAACGTTTTTAAGTTTATACTTCAATTTAGCAAATTGGAGAATTGATCCATTAATTCGGTCACTCAAAATCTGTAAAAAGATCTCCGGCATTTTTTGCAAGCTTGCTTTTTTTTGCACTAATAAAACCGCAATTATTTTTCAAAGTCCTTGAGTTTTAACATCAAAACTAAACACTGCCAGATTTAAAGACTGAAGAACCCCAGGGATCACAAAACACTGTCACATTTCACTTCACTGCACTTCAACACACCTTGAGACACAAAGAAGTATCTGTGTCCAGACAATCCTTTAGAGCCGAGATGAATTTCTCGGCTACTCCATCCTCCTTTGCCATGGGCAATGCCCCAGCGACTGCCACAGCACACAAAAGCACTACAACCTTCATCTTACTCGATAGCTAAACACAAATTGCTAAAGATCAGTGTATGAGCGTCAGTTTTATTTTGTGTTCCCCCTCCCTGTATTTCCATATGTCACGGCGTCTTCGTACCGAGTGCGAGGCCTATGACGAAATACAAACATGCCTACTAAGGGGTAAACATTTTAGCAGGTTTGATGGGAATGTGTGTTATGGTGGCAGGTAATACGGTCAGAGATTTGGGCGTTAATTTTCTTTGGATATTTGATTTTTTATGAATTAACTTTAGAAATTGAAATTGTTAATTTTGCACGAGAAAAGAAGTGAGCTGAATTTGCTGCCAATGAAATTATTACAAACTATATTTATAATAGTTTGCACACTAATATTATAAGGGCGAATGTTTGTGAGTGTGTGTTTATATGTTTGTTATTTCTTCACGCTCAAACTGCTAGACCAATTTTGATAACATTTTGTATGGAGGCAGTTGACACCCTGGATTAACAAAAGGGCTACTTTTTATTCCGATATACCCACGGAATCGAAATTTACGCGGGTGAAACCGCGGGGCGCAGCTAGTTTACAATAGTTTGCAATTGTTTCTAATGTTTTATGATAATTTTAATGTTGTTCGTTTCTATGTCTTTAGTGTGATGATTTATTTACTTTAGAAACGCTGAAGGTTTTTTATTTTGTAAATAAGATTCTATTTTGATTTAACTTGAATCATAGTATTATGTATTTAGTTTATACAATAAGAAAAAAGTAACGTAACGTAAACCACGTGAGTAATTTCGCAACTTGCGAATAATTCGGAAATCCTTTTGAAATAATTACTCAGTCCGAAATATTTGGAATACCGCACTTGTTTCCGGTTTTTCGACGGAGGGTTTCGCAAAATCGCTTTCTAAAACCCATCAATATACTTATATCATCGGCTGAATTTCTATATTTTTTGACCATTTGTATTCTAAAGTAAATTGTTTAATAGTCCATTTATACGCATAGTTGTCTGTACACAGCGAAAGTTTCTGAGGTACTTAAAGACAAAGGTGACATGTCTATTTGGAATTTAAAGTACGGAATTATGTTGTTATATTCATAGTCGTTGCCAACTTGCCTTTTGTTCGAAACACTTTTAATTTCATTTAGGTTGAACTTCGTGTGCATTGCGTAATGCGTAGACTTTCTTTGATTCACGAATAATTACGTCATTGGGATTATTTTTAATTCATTACAAATTTGACCTTCTTTTCATTTTGACTCATACGAAGTTGAGACGTGTTGACGACAACTATCTTTATTTTTGGAAATTACATTTGGATTGATTTTGATTCTTTAGTGATTACCTAATCATCGTGATAATTTTTTCTATCGTGGTGTGTTTAAAAAAACGAATCAGAGCTTACGTTTTAGATTTAGATTTATTTTTCAAAGTTGTATTCAAGTACACCTTTATTTATGTTATGTTTTTTAACATGTAAGTTCGTTATTAATGGTGCCTAGTAAATTACATACAATGATGTTCAAGTCGTGTTATGGTTACTTTTTTATGATCTCAATTATAATATTAACGTCTTTAAATTAACATACACCAGTAATTCGTTTTGTAACTATCTTTCTTCTTCATGTGCTAGGACATTGTACCTGCTACAATCCAATGTCGCATAATTATCCGCTCATTACTGCCTCACAAGGAACTATTGACAAACTATTCAATCGCATTCAAATCGGAGAGAGTCTTTTGTCCCGATCCACTGAGACATTGAAAAATTCCAATCAAAATTGACTCTTATTTTGAGAAGGTTAAATTTCAAACTGAGGTTGGCTTATTTCTTAAAGGTTCTATGTTATCTAGGTACAATCTTGGCTAGGACAATGAATGAGTTAATCGCTTCTGGTTGTATACTGAATGTGTAAAGAGAAATTTCTCCGGCGCTGTAGGTGACGTTAATGATGTATGAGCCTTTGTTGAACGGTGGGTCCTGTTCAAGTATTTTGTAGTCTGAACGTCAATCAATTCCTTTGCTAGCTTGTTGTGTGGTCGTGGCTAGTAATAGATAGACTTAACCACCTCGGTCACTGAAAATATTGAAAGAAATAAATACTATTTTTTGAGAGTTGTGGAGCATCACAGGAGAGGCTTTATTAGAAGAGAGGGTTTGTGATAAGCTGTGTTAATTGTCTGTACCACCATCCCTTTTTTTAAGGTAATGGTGATGAAGCTTTTGACCAATAATATCATCGTCATCTTGACTAGTCTAAATCCCTATATTTTTGTTGTTTCTCTGTATGTTTTGCTGTTCTCCGAAAAATTAAACATCTTTTAATAACTCAAGTACTACATTTGATGTTTGTTTCAATTCAACCTGCAGTTTCGATAGTGACTCAAATCTCACAGTCATGTCATCTTGTAGTAAATTTTCACAAAAAAACGAAAGTGTATCAAATGCTTGTCATCCTACGCCTGTTGTAGTGTTCGTTGTTAGACATACTTAATCATCCATTGACGCATTACTGAAAACTTCGATAGACCTACATAATACAAACTAAGCAATGGTTCATGAAGTGAGATTGTGTAAAAGAGTTATTTGAATTGCTAAGAGAAATGTCTTTGGGTACAGAATGATGACTTAACAGAATTTAAGAACAAGTGTTCTTTTAATCAAGTAGGGCATCAAGTGCATAATTATTATAATATTTCTCATTGTTATACTCATTTATATTGTGACCTTTTCATTGTTTTATGTAAACCTTCTATTATAGTGGTTTCTATGGTACAAAAATATGTAGTGTCATTCGTTTTTCTTTCTGTCTTGCCGCGAGATAATTAATATTTTCTTTTATGAATTTTGTTTTGCCCAAAGACTTTTGTAAAGCCCTTCCAGATTATGTTTACGTCATAATAATCTTATTTAAGGGCGTATCGTAAGGCGTCACATATATATACCGTTATTTGTCTTTTCATTTCCAAAGTGCCACGGGTCATCATCATCATCATCATTTTTTGAAGCATCATTATTGTTTTCTTTGCACTCAAAATGTACCGTTTGACTAGAGGTGGTATTAATAATATAACTTCAATGCTATGAACTTGTATCTTGTGGGAACTGAACTAGTATCGAGCAAAAAGAGTTCTAAACTGCATCTTAGTGTTCGAAGTTGTCTGGTTCCGTAGTTAGTGTTGCGGCATTTTTTTTTTCTTTCTTTTTGCAGCATTTCGATTTATTTTGTATGCGATTCCTACATTTCATAGAATGCAAAATGAAATAATTTTTTTTCACTCACTAATCATGCTTTATAACAGTTAAGTTCGTAGAAATATATTATTTCTAGCAGCGTCCCGCGGTTTCACCCGCATAAGTTTAAATCCCGTAGGAATATCGGGATAAAAACTATCCTATGTCCTTCGCCGGAATGCAATCTATCTCTCTGCCAAATTTTACCGAAATCCGTTCAGTGGTTTAGCGTGCGAAGATAACATATAGACAGACAGACAGACAGATAGATAAAGTTACTTTCGAATTTATAATATTAGTATGGATAGTATGGATTAGAAAAATGTGATCACTAGAAGGTTACTCATTGTAACCGAGGGGAAAATAATATGATAAAAAAATATGAACCCCGTAATAATGCTGAATGGTACGCGCCATTGCCGTGCTATCCAATAGCATGCAAATCAAATCAAAGAGAAATGAAATCACATCATGAAGTCAAAAGAAGCACTTGCTTAATTTCCTTCCTACCGCCTTGGCGCCTTGCCAGCGAACATTTTGCTAAAACTGTCACATTTCTAGCTTGGCATATACATGGCTATGTGTGTTCACTATTTATGATGCGCCAGCAAAGATACTCTATAGGGTTTTAACTACCTTTGGAAGTAAAAGTGAATAATTTATTAGGGTCTTGGAGCACGTAGTTAAGACTGTACCTTTAGGTCATATATCTTTGATAGTGCATATTAATTTTACTTCTGTTTCAAGTAAAAAGTCAGGTGGGTCGCTGCAGGCACAACTTAGTCAAGTGGGGTACTCCGACGTGCTACAATGCGACTCTGGAGCAACATGCCAACGATGCCTCACCTCTTGTCGTGCCCCATCTGTGCAAAAACATCTGCACTATGAAAGAGGCCAAAGCTAACGCTGTCAATGTGGAATTCTGGTCGAAGCTTATATAAAGCTAATAAAAGGGAATCATCAATACGACGAAGAAGACTTCTGCTTCTAAGCGTAGGACATCTTCTTTGGCCTCGACTTTTCCCGTTACGCGTGGTCGGCTTTCCCATTTATGCGACGCCATTTATTTCGGTGTTGTCTCAGTAAGTCCCATCCTCCACTCATCCCTCCTTCGTGATCGATGCGGTTTCAGCTTCTTCCCCTAAGCTTTATGACATCTAGAACATAATCTGATGTATAGTTTCCTATGATCAGGGTTGGCTTCTTGTGTAAACTATTCGGATACATTTTAAATTTTTGCTAGCTGACCTCAACAACCAGTGATAAATTTTATCACAAATACTGTATTTCCCAGAATACTGTCACAGGATTAAGATGAACCTAGAGCTATATTATAAAAGGCTTCTGAAAACTCATGCATTTGTTTGTCGATTAATACGTCTGTTTTAGTTAAACTTATTTTTACGTATTTGACAGGCTTTACTATAATTTTTCCAACCTATTATAGTTAAATTATCCTTGGAATGCGATCTTTACAAAATCTCCAAGCTTCCAATAATTATAGACGGAAGAAAATTAAAATACTCTAAGTCTACATACAGTATCACAAAAACTGAAAAGACTTTTGAGAGTTACATAGGGTATCATAACGAGTAGTCTTATGAGACAACCTTTCGATGGACATGATAGAGAAGGCAAAACGATACACGTACATAATCTGTAGTTTGCTATTTACATATTATATACAATACATAACTGAACAATTCCATTATTCTTTATGCAACCACAAACACATAAAGACTAATATTCATTTCACTTGCGGGGCTCTAAAAAGCAGTTTGTGTGAAAACCATGAATCTGCTAGACTAGTGTTTAGTTTCACACGTTATAAAAACATTTTCTCTTAAACTTTTTATTGCTGCAACCATTGTCTGTGATAAGTAGGTATTGAAGTTCCGTATAACGGACTGAGAACAATGAAAGTCACTTAATATTAATTTTATATATAATATAAAAGAAGAAAGATATAAATAATAATTATTATATATTTTCTAACTGCATTTATTTTTTCGTTACTGACTTTATGTGAAATTTAGACGCTCATTCATTTCACATCGAAACTTAAATTACGTAATGTTACTGGCCACTACGTCCACGTGACAGATACCCCACCCACTACTTGTACTACGTTAAAAAAACTTCATCGTTCATTCATAAAAAATGTAGTTCACTAACTTCAGCCCACGTGTTTCAAATCAAGTTTTTCCCAAACTTTCTTTCTAATCAATACTTGTATTTGCAATAAATTAGTGCGTAAACCGGACGATGCTGTGGGCATTTCTGGTCTGAGCGGTCGTCGCAAGATAGATGTTGCATTTGCCGCCTGAATGTCTGGCAGTGTACTGTTACATAAACATTTGATGATGTTGCAAGAATCCATAGACATACTTCATAGGTAGACTTACTCTATTGATTTGAAGTCACAGGTCATGAATTCCTCGTCATTATTCATGCAGTAGTCTTGTCTTAATCAATCATTGGAGTCTACTTCCCATCTGATCCAACCTACCACAAATAGAATTCTTGGAGGTACCTACTAAATAGAAGTTTCTTTTTTCCTCAAAATACTATCTCAGACATTAATCTGCAAGGTCCTCATATGGTCCTCATACTTTTCTGGTCATTAAAAGACTGTGACCTCTGAGTTTGTTTTGGTCTTTCTTCTCAGAAAAGTTATATAGGAAACATCGAACACATCTGCGTTCGATGTTTCGATTTGTGTTGATCTGCGTTGTGTGTTTCTAAAATATTGTTTTAAAACTAGATAGTTTAAAAAAATATTTTAGTTTGACGAGTAAGTGTTTTTTGAACTAATTTACAGAAATAAATAACATTCATCAGTTATTAGACGGTGACACGATTCTGCAAATGCATTAATTATTACATTGACGTCAAATAAAATCAAACGTTTATTCGCTAGAGATTGCATTATTTGCTAGACATTGTTTTGGTAAAGGTAAGATCTTATAACCTAAGTGTCATTGTATTCTGCTTGCAAACAAGCGTGCAAATTTTGTTAAGTTAACATACATTTTTATTTTATTACTATTATCTACTATTACAATTCACTATTCAATTTACTAATGTCTGTTATTAAAATTCTAATAAATATACAATTTACCAATTTTTATGTTCCATAAATTCCTTAATACTATAAAAATAACACTTTAGAAGCCATTCTGTCAATTCTGTCTTGAATACATTCCCCTGTAATAATTTTAACTCGTTTGGTAAGTTATTATAACCTAAGACACACATATTAAACACATTTTTCTTATAGATATCTTTGTTTGTGTCTTTGTTTTTGATACAGTAGGATGCGAAACTTAGCCCTTTTTTGTCTAGTTAGGACCTCACTATATTGTTTAAAGTAGAACATAATTATGTTTATTGGTAAAGAGGCAGATATCTTTTATGTACATACAAGGAATCGGAAGAATTTTACATTTTTTAAATAACGGTGTGCAACTATCCAAGCAAGCAAGGAACAAAGCCTTGTTGATAACCCGGATGCATCGTTTTCGAATTTTAATATCTCTGTCGATGTCGATCGAGTTGCCATAGCTCAGTACAGATGACACATAACCATGGTAAGCCGAAAGAGCAGCTTCTACAGAAACATTTTGCCTTAACTTTTTTAACGCAAACACAAATCTATCAATTTTCTGACAAATTGTTTCTATATAGCTTTTCCAATTTATATTTATCTAAATTCAGTCCTAAAAATTTCAAATCATCTACTTGTTCTACTTTTTTGTCTTTATACATAATGTCTAAAGTTAATTGTTTTGCATTGTAGGATGTAAATTCGATTAATTTTGTTTTACTAATGTTTATGTTTAAATTATTATTTTCCAACCAATTTACCCTATCTGATAGGGCCTTTTCGGTAACTGATTTAAAAGCGTTTTTATCCTGACATTTTATAATAATTGTAATATCACTGATCGTCATCACTGTCATGTAACTCAAAATCGACTTCACATAACCAAGTCACATCACGTCCTACTCCACTTTCCTTCCCCATTCGCATAAATTAAATAAAAATACATACTATTAACATTATTATGATAGCCAAGTAAAAGTATTTACCTATAATAAGTTGTATTGATACATCTTTAGAAATTTCTACTGTAATCGTTAAAATTGTTTATGTAAGATGTTAATTTTCTCACGCGAATTACGGCGCATTGTTTGGGTTCATTGATTTTGCTTGTTCACTATGTTTAGTTTATCAATATAGTGTCAGTTTGTTAATGTGTGCGTTGCTTCGCTTCTCTCGTTTTTTTATTTTATTCTTTTTGTTATGTTCGTAGGTGCATTTTAGTTACTAAATATCTAACTTGATTTTTATATCTTTATTTTGATCATTTTAATCTATAGCCAACACTTGGACTTCTGTTTTTTCTGATTCTTTTTCTATCAATCTATCACATAATCTTTTAATGAAGTCTATATTTTATTTGTAAAATCATGTTACGGACTAGTTAATATCGTTACTACCATCTTGTAATCCAAAATAATGTTTCTAATGTATTCTGATTCTTTTTTCATACAGATAATAGTTTTGTTTAGTTGCTATTTTGCAACTCCATCTGCCTAGCTTTTCTCCAACTATGTCAGGGTTGGCTTCTAGTCTAACAAAATGCAGCTGAATACTAGAATTTTACACGACCTAGTAGCTTGCTAATGCAATACGTCTTGATTGTCAGATTTTCGGGCTTGTAACTACTCGTGATGACTGCCTAAAATCTAAAAATGACAGACAGTAACTGTTTTGCAGCTGCTATCTTAAAATAAACGTTAAAAATAAATGTTAAAGGTGTCGTTATTAAATGACTAATCATACATAGTTTCTTTTTCACTTGAGCATAATACAAATATGGTAAGATAGACAGAATAATAATTGGCTTCGGTAAAAAACCATTATTGTTCTACAAGTCAGCGTGATTTTTATTTGAATTGATGAGGCTTATCTTCTAGCAAATTCTCATAGTTATATCGACATTTTTAACTAAGAGTAGACAATGCTCAAAAGGTACCATGATCTGCAAGCCTGCTCTTTGAGTTTCTATTGAAGATAAGTAAAAGGTGCACATATTGTCTTAATCTACGATAAGTAAATTGGAATGGTATTTTTTTTTTTTTATATTTTGCATCGGCAAGTTTGATAAATTCAACTAATGGTAAAGAAAATCTTTCAGATGAGTCGTCATGCACACACAATTAGTGTGTGATAAATTTGCATAATATAGAACATTGGAACTGATCAAATGGTGTAGTAATTACAGACTACATGTAATGACTACCCATTTGATCAGTTTCATCAGCTTTGGATAACTAATTTCTCATTGAAATTTTTGATCCATGCCTTAAATACAGTGAAATCCAGAGTTTACCACAAATTATGTGAAAGCAGAAGATTAGCCCAAGCGTATAATATGAATAACCCCATGAATTTGGATACTAATATCAATAACACAGTTCACTAGCGAAAAATTTGGTCTGCGGCATCTTATATAATTAAAAATAGACCGTGACCCTAGGAAAAAGATCCCATTATTTGAGACACCAATTATGAATGAAATAATATCCTTCAAGAAACATTAAAACACGGTTCATCAACCAAACTTTCGTCTTCAATATCTTACAACACTTACGTAACTAATAGAGAAAGTTTATATATTAAGTAATTTATTACCAGCAACATGATATGGTGGAGTTGACCATAATCGTTATATTGTTTCGAAATACCCACTGTTATAAGTGATAATGATATAAATCTTCACTATGATGGATTTAGAAAACGTTTCATTATTGAAGTTAACGGTAATGTTAATGATAATGGTGAAGTTGATATTGTGTTTAATGAAATTGAAATTAACGAGCTTTCTGATACTGAGTTTGCGTGAGATTATTGGCTGGTTATCGGTAATTTCTCTTTTCATTTAAGAAAGTGTAAGTTGTTATGATATAACCTCATGATAAAAATAATAATGGGATAGGTCGAAGGTCGATCAGTTGCTTCGCTAGGATTAGTTTCATTAGCTCTACCATTTTCTTTAGATATGTGTATTGTGGAATAAATTGGGCTATTTACACGTTTGTTCTTTTATGGAAATAAAAGAACAAACGTGAGCTCATTCGTTTACAAGAGCTGTTCGCCCTCAGCTCCAATTAACTTTTTTTATTTTATTTATTATTTATTCACCAGTGAATTAGTCTCTAGCCATTTCAATTGATCTTGATCGGCAATCATAATACGAGTTATTACTTCGCTATTGCGAAGATCGTATTTTCCGAAAAAAATTGGGAGGCATTCACATCACAGCTTGAAGTTAAATAAACAGAATCAATAATATTTTATGTTCTTTATTTGTACGAATCATATGAGAAATAGTTAACATATTATAAATAATGTATATAAAAGTATTGAAATATAAATATATATTTGTACTCCCAAAGCAGCACATAGATACATGTGATGATTATATGTATATAGCAGTATATATAGTAAATAATAATGTAAGTAATATTATAGGTGGTATATTCGATAATGAGTTACGTAGATATTATATTATTATGAAAATATAGGTGGAATATATATGAATGTGAGATAGATATATAAATACATACATTAAGATTCATAGATAAGTAATAATAGCGTTAATATAATATAGTTAATTATATCACAAAATAAACGTATACATACATATTATGCATAAACGTATACACATAATAATAATATACAAATAAAACTACACAGTTAAAATAAGGACTTAGTAAGAAAGGACTAGATAACTAATCTATGAGAGTTAACAGTTAAATAAAAAATACAACATTTTGAAGTACTAAATACACAAATACGGATACCGTATAGGGTTCGAAAATACTAATATAGTATAGTATGAAAGACCATACAAACTTAGAACAACATTTTATGGGAAAACAATAACAAATCGCGTCTTCGGTAAAAATCCCTTACAAAGGGAAATTCTTCGTAGAATATTAAATAAATACGCCTTAAACACTACAATAAATAAACTCAGTACATTCCGTTTCACACTATGTTACAATAAGTAGAGGACTTAGATTAGCTCCTTGGGAACTCCATGGCTTTAATCGGTTTTGACGTGACCGGAGTAGGCTAGATCCTGTCCATCATCGATGGAACGTCCCCATCCGTGGCCGCTGCTGCTGTAATGATCCTCATGATGAGGGTGTGCCACTACTTCGTAGCTGGTCTCTTGGTGCTTGCTTGCCAAAAGCTTCTTCAATGCAATGATACCGGCGACGAGGAGTGAGATCTTGGCGAGGAGGACGGCCTTGGCTGCGGCAAACGCGATGATTCCAAGGAAGAGAGGAATGAGGGCGGTGATCTTCAGCTTGGCCAGAGCAAGGAGGGGCAGGAGCTGCTTGATCTTCTTCTTCTTGCCTCGGGCTGAAATCATTAGAGTGACACATAAATATTGGTAAAAAAATAAGATGTCAAAGTTCGTTCATAATCTATCAGATGTCTAGTGAAGTAGAACAAACTTTAAAAAGTAAATTCATCGTTTCTAATCTATGATTCACAAGTATAATAAAATAAAGTGAGGGTATATTTCGCATATTATTTTTCTAAGTAACGCGATTCAAATCCAATTCTGTACGTAAAGCTAAAGACTTCAAACCAATACATCATATTATATTTTATATGTATAACAATACAGCTTTCACATTTGGTAGAGAATTTTGTAGATAATTGTTGGCACCGTTTTTAAGGTCGATTACCTCCAAAGTATGGGTACAAGGTTTGTCAACATTGACTGAGAATGCTTACATCTCTACATTTAATGGATGGAATACTTTACGTGAACTAGTTATCTTAAGATCTCTTCTGTTTATTTAAAAAAAATATTCTTTGTACGATTATGTTCATTAAGGTGCTGTTGAGATGCTAATTAAACGCAGGCAGATTTTGATTAATTAGTTTTCATAAAGATTATTTTAATAATATTATTCTTTTTACACATTCTGTGTCTTTAACATGGTAATTATTTTATCTTGTTTGAGTTGTGTAGTACAACAGTTACTCTATTTAGACGTGAATAACGATTTAAATGGTATGAAAAAATCTTTAAAAACTGTCAAACAAACTGATTTCATTAAAATGATTGCTAAGTAAACCACTAATAGCCGTTTTGACGTGACCTTCAAACACCGCTGTAAGTTCAAGGCGCTTATAAACTTGCATCGTAAGCGTCTCATTGCACTCGCCACCAGTGCAACCACAGCCTTGAGCAATGTCGCCATCTATGACATTGACTGTGAACTACCAAGTCTCGTGCTTTCCTTGAACTTCACCGTTCAATAAAGTTTTGCTAGATTCTTGTTGGTGTTTTCAGTTTTAGATCATTTTAGGGTTAAACTGCTTGGTAGGTTTATGAAATGAAGAGAGGTAAAGGTAAAAAGAATAAATTAACTTAGATTATTATGTAGGTGATATAATTATTAGATATGTTTGTGTTTCCTGAATTGATTGCAATTAAAGATTGCACAGAGATTGCGATTGTTTTGTGGTTTATTATTTTGTCTTGCAGTGGATGACTTTTGGGTTGATAACGATGATGATGAGACAGTCATATCTACATACACATTGGCGGGTGTATGTCCTGTTAAGTTGTAATATAAACTCATTTAGCCATTTAGCTGATAATTTAACATCGTTGAAATAGGTGAATTTATCTGTTACATATGTATGTATATCCGTATATCATAAAAGAGGCCTTAAACGTCCAATGGTGATGGAGTGGAAAAAAAACAAAACAGATGTCAGACAGACAGGTACAAATGGACACTGTTCTAAAACTTGTTTATGATTGACATAGTGACATTGCTAGCCCATCGCCTACAAGCACCTATATGACATACTACCCTCAATCACCGATGTAGGGTTAAGAAACATGATAGGACATGTTTGGACGAAAGTAAAACTGTATACAGTTAATTATTATTGTATTGAGCATCTTAAGCCTCTGTATCGTTTTCTCTCAAGTTTTTGACCACTCAACTGCCCCCATTCGAACCTTTGATCACCGAGAAATTCAGAATGATAAGACGTTCTTTGTCATTATTTTATCATACTATTTTTAAGACTTCAAGTTCATTATTATAATGACCTGCGAACTTTTTATACTCAAACATACCTGTAGTACATTCATTGATCTTGACCCGAAGCTACTAATTTTAATCAACCATTGATATCATGGTTAACATTTTAATGAATGGAGATAATTATGATATGCCTATCACCTTTATTGAAAGAGAAACTAATACTAAATTAGAGACAATACTTTGCTTAAACATTGAACTAGGCTAATAGGTTGTTTGGCGTTCAGAAAGATGACTTGGGGCACATAATAATATAAACATACACTTATACACAGATACATGGACATCGAACAAATACCTAAATTTAAATATCTAAGCCCAGCACTGCATGATATACTGGGTGGCAGTAACATCGACGCCCAATCTGTTACTATGGCTTCAGTACATGCTTCTGAATCCTTAAGCGTTGAAATTTTTCGTCTCGTTTCGTTGCGTTGTTTAATAATCCACTAAAATTTCACGGACAAAAAATCAAAATCATGTACTGAATCTATGGTATCAGGTTGAGCTTCGCTGTTGCCACCCTGTATTGTTCCTATACTATGATAAAAGGCTGTTACTTCTACATCCTGTTGAACAGTTTAAGTACAAATCACAATACACAGGGAAAAGGTGTGAGATAATAAATGCGTTTTACAAATCGAAGAGATTTTCTCAATGCTGGCCCTAGCAGTGAAATTGCTAAATCATTGTCTTTCGAATTGGTCTCCAGTATTGAAATAATATGCCTATCAGCGTCTTAAAGTGTGAGATTGGCTATGAATGTTATATTATTTTGAATGGTGTCAATAGAAATTATAGGAAAAGTGTCGATGTTTTGTTTTGTAGACGTTTTCTCAGAATATTCTGTGGGATAGCTTTTCACAGCAGCGCAATTACACAAATATAATAATGGCGAAAGTTTGTGAGTGTGAGTGTGTGTGTTTATATGTTTGTTACTTCTTCACTCTCAAACGGCTGGACCAATTTTGATAAAAAAAAAATTATGGAGGTAGCTAATACCCTAGATTAACATAGGCTACTTTTTATCCCGATATTCCCACGGGCTCAACATTTACGTGGGTGAAACCGCGGGGCGCAGCTAGTTCATTATAAATTGATAGTGTTTTGTTAACTGTTTCAAGTGATCTTGACCAACGTTTAGACAATGTTTGAAGTTCTGTGTAACCCAGAACGAAATTGAGAGTTCTGAAATTATTAGGTTGAAAACGACCACTTAGAGAATGTGTGATATTGTTCATTAGGATATTTTGATGTTTAAGGGTATGAATAGCCACGATCATGATTTTGATATGAACACGAATGAAAATAGTATTTTCCTTAAACCTATAGCGGTTAAAGGAGACAGAGAAAGCAAAGTTCTGGTAGCTGGCTTAAACTTCTGATATGTAGTTTTCGCCAAAAGGCTTAAAGATTCAGCAGCATCTAGTATAAGAGCTCAGGTTATGGATGATGAAATGAACTAATTCAGACCGAACTAAATGAACCAAAACATAACCACGATAGAACGGAAAACGGATGCTAAATTTCCTAAGAAAAGTAACATAATTTGAAATAATAGTCTGACTCTTAACACCATAATTGGTATCAATCGAAGTTGTAACACGAACATATATCATAATATTGGAAAGGCAACTTTCTTCAGAGAAGAGTCGAGAAGTGCCGTTTACACGATTTCTCGATGACTTGTTAAACTGGTTTAGAGGCAGGACTCTGAACTAATGCCGTAGAGGGAATGTGCCGCTTTCGAGTTTCTATATGCTGTTGACAATCTCAATGTGAAGGCCTTTTTTGTGGAGTGGCATTTTCACAAGACGGAAGTGGTGGATAGAGATGTCCTATTTTCGTAATGAGACTTCGCGCCTAATACGTCATGATTTGAATAGCTATCATACGAAGATGTGGATATGTTTTCTATAAAAAGAAGGCACAGACGATTTACTGATCAAGGCAACAGTGGAAAACGGAAAATATCTCCCAAAGTTAAATTAGAAAGATACGACACGGTCACTACAATAATTTATAACAATTTAGAAGAACAGAACAGACTATTAATGTTCATGATATAAGGAATGAAGAAAATCAGATAATTAATTAGACGCCCAAGAAGTAATCTAAATATACACAGGTCAATAAATCCATAAATTTCCTTAAAAAAACTATAATAATTTATTAATTATATATGTAACTCGTAAAGATTATGTAAAACCTTTTGCCGAAAATCATGGCTTTTTCGAAAACCGGAATAAAATCATAACGATTCGTAATAGGATGTGTAGAGAACTTAACGCCCACGACCGCTTCAAGTTTCATTCATTAGAATAAGTAGCAAGCTAGCATTCATGTAACATCCGCGAAGGCCACTTGTAAGACTTTCCTATCTTCACTGCATTTATATGTTTGAGAGTAGGCAGGTGTCAAGGGTCGTAGATATTTCTTTAGTAATAGATGAACTACTTTGTAGAAATCGAAATTATTTGTTTTGATGCCAGTGATAAAATACTCGTAAATAATTTTAAACAAATTGGAGTTCTGGATGAAAATGATAATGGAGTATTAGTTTAATTACTATTTAATTGTTGCAGAAACCGAAAGGAGCCTTGATGCCGACAACACTTTATAAAAAGAGGCTCAACGGTACGAAATGACTGAAAGTATAATTGACATCTTTTATGCATGAAGTAACGTTACAATTACTGTACATGCATCTAACAACTAACACAACAATAAACAAGGTCAGTTAGCCAAGATAACATCTCTGCAAGTGGTCTAACAGTTTCAAACATATTATCAAACAAACTGATCTTAATATCATTATCTTGACAAATAAACATAACGTGCTTGAAGGAAACATCATGAATTCACTCAATTGAATTCAGGAAGTGCTTCGGTACGAATGTTACTCTACTTACCTAATCAGGAATAACAATTACAATCGGAACCAAAGTAAGTAGAACATCTTTCCATACGGTTGGTATGTATATCAGGAAATCGCAATATTGCATGTTTATAATTAAATAGATTTATTCAAGCGTAGAATTCAAAGCATGAAAATTGTACATCGCTAACTAATGGGGCAGTTAGGCTTTCCATTTATATCAATAACTTAGATTAACTGTGGTCTACAAAATTTAACTGTTACATGCATACGGGTAGGGATGACTATCTTTGATTTTGATGCTAATGGAATTATTTATTTTGTTTGCACTTTTTGCTCTTCATGTTTTTTTGCTCGTTAGTATCCACTTTGATATCGATAAAGTAAACATTAAGTAACGTTCAAAGATATTACATAATATAATTAGCATAGGTTACTGCTACATCTACATAGTTGACGTGGATTACCTACACGAGCTAATTAAAATTTACTTTACCGTTTAATGGGTGTTCGAAGTCTTACGTGATTCTTTACAATGTTACGTATTTACATTTGAAAAATTAAAAAACTTAGGGCATGTTAACTAGACAAAATGAAAAATAATTTGCATAAAACAACGAGATAAATCTAACTACACACATCACGGCTATATTATTAACCGTAACAGAATTCAATCCTTAATTTTGTATATGACTAATCGGTTTTTATTAGCCAATTCAGTTTCGTAATATCCCATCATAGCAATTGATTTTTATTTTTACCTCATTGAAGACTTTACTGAAAAAATATTACTACTGGTATTAGAATACTATTATGTGCCAGCCCTGCCTCTTGTTTGTACCGCCACCTTGCATTTGTAATATGTAACGGTACAATCAAGCTACGAGTATAACTTGGACAAGTATTAAGTACAGTCGCCGTCATTTTGTGTACGGACACTTTGTATTCATGGGAATTTAAGCATTACTTCAAACTTTCCAATAAGATGTTCTGTTTTCACTAAGCTAGAAATGTTAGTGACTTATTTACCAACGTCTTCAAATGTTGCGTTATTTGCATTGGTTTTTTGTTTTCTGGCAATGTGGTGTGATGTTTGCGATCGTTTATGATCCCCGTTGTTTGTTCTTCAGTTGATTATTCTATTGTGTAGTTTTGCATAACAAACTAAACATAATTACTTAGATAGTCTAATCTACTAAATCTTAAAGCTTTTTGCGTTTTTAAGGTTTCGTACCCAAAGGGTAAAAACGGGACTATTACTAAGACTCCACTGTCCGTCTATCTGTCTGTCTGTCACCAGGCTGTATCTCATGAACCGTGATAGCTAGACAGTTGAAATTTTCACAGATGATGTATTTCTGTTGCCGCTATAACAACAAATAATAAAAATAAAATAAAGTAAAAATTTAAAGGGTATATACCCCTTTAAATTTTTACTTTAACAAACGTACGTACGTACTTCAAACAAACGTTTTTTTCGGCGTTTTATGCCTTGTGGTACGGAACGATTCGTGTGCGATTCCGACTTGCACTTGGCCGGTTTTTTATAGCTCGTGATCTTGATAATCAATTTTATTTAATCAGGTAATATTTGTTTGCATTGCAGTTATTTTATTACAAATAATACTAGAATTAGAAGACTTTTATATATTAGAAATCAAAAGCATAACAGAGGAAAATACTAAAGAACAGCATAATATTCTACTGATGGTTATTACCCAGCTCACGGTTCAAGCTTAACTATGTTTAAATTGGCTATGGTCATAACAATGCATATCCACTTACAAATCGATACTGCTGTTTGCTTCTGTAATCGATTCTTAGCCATTTGGGTTTGAATCAACGGATGTGTCATCATCTGTTTTTAGATAGCTATTAAAATCATGTATATTTGATTGACCTACACTAATGTCGTCAACACTTTCTGCCAAATATTTTCTATAGAAGAATGCTGATTATTCATAATCATATCCTGTTTTATAATATTTTCTAATATATTCAACGTTTCTCGAAATAACTGGAATTTCACGCTTTAAAATAGAAACAACTGTAATACGTTGCAGAAAAGTACGATCAAAATTAATTATTATGATAAGGCGGAGAAACTCAAAGACAATCGTGACTAAAAGTTAAGTTCAGAAAACAATTGTTTTGCTCTATTTAATCATCATCTTAAAAACCGCAATCTTCTAGTACTTTAGTCACGGATCGATGACACACTTCATTTAAATCTCTTTTATTTTCCTGTTTCTTAATATTACTTTTAATTTTCATTTGTTTAAACTTTGCAAGTTCAAAGATTATGAAAACGAAAGCTAATTTGTAACTGGTTCGATTTACGTATTTTTTTTTTTTTTTAAATCGTTGCCCCACACTAGGAATTATTACTCCTGTATCGTGGGTGCGTTTACAAACATTTAAATTCACATACACAAACAGCCAGACCCGGAACAACTACCTGTAGGCAATATAAATATTTGTTCCGTGGGGGAATCGAACCCGCGACACGCAGCGCAACAGTCGATCGCTCAGCCACTGCGCCAACCGTGTCGTCAATTTTAATTTGCATAAGTTTATATAATTTCATTAGCAATCGATTTACGTTTGTAAGTTATTTTTTTTTACTATTTACGTTTTGTTTGTTGAAAGCTGATTATGTTGATTTGAATTAATTATGACAATTGTTAAGTTCATTCAAATTGCGTGAATCTAACATCTAACGTATATTTAAGCTATTAACACTCTATCAAATATGCTTACTTAATTTCACTACTTATTTGATTTAGAATAGAGTTTAATCCTGTTGAGATTATTTTTGGATGCTTACCTTCCTCAAGGGACCTCTTCATGCCCTCGATAGCAGATGAAGGCAGTTTGAACTGGATCACATGGTTCTCCAAGAAATCAGCTGCTGAATCCACCAGCCTGGACTCGATCTGAGCTTCCCTGGCCTTAGGCTCTTCAGACAATGGCTCCAAGGCTCTAGCAGACCTTGGGGAACCATTGCTAAGTATTGCCACACCATCAGCAAGGTCTAACTCCCGCGCAGTGTTCACAGCCTCCACATATTTCAACGTCTTCTCCTGCAACCAAAAGATAATAACTTAGTAACACATCACTTAAGGCACTTCACGGTTATCACTGATCACTGATCCCACCTTTATGCACAAGGACGTGTCTCCATCGACGCACTCTTTAACAACTCCTAATAAGGACCCGAAAACTCCGATTTCGTTTGGCTCCTTGTCGAGCGCCGGCATCGAATGCGCCGCGGCGCAAAGAACTAAGACTGCGATGTATCGTATCATGGCGACGAATCAAACTACCCCTACAGAAAGCTTGGCACAAAGTGTAGCGACGTTGTATATGACGGCCTGTTTTAAGCATCTTACCCCACTACCTCGCGGCGGTCAAGAAAAGTGAACTCGATGTCGGTCGATTAAACTGGTACCTACGAAATTATTTTGTTGTGCTTACGGAGTTTTCGGGGAACGCACGTGGTTTTTTTGTGGTTGTGTGGGTGTGGTTGTGGATCTTGGTGACAGTTGATAAGTGTGGTGCTTCTTATGAAGAGTTTGTGGTCTTGATACTTTTGTGGTCTGGAAATGTGTCAGGTTTGCCAAAACCCAGAATTTTGTTGAATTTCACTTGTGATAAAAATGTCCTGTATAGTTTCTTGTATGTTCTATGGCAACTAGTTTCAACGTTCTGACTAACTGACAGACTATTTAAATTTTGACAATTCAAAATTGCTTGTACAAGGTTTAATTGAAATAAATGGTTTGAGTTTGAGTTTCCTACCAAAATTTATGATGATTTGTATATTGAAAATTTTATACATAACATAGAAATAATATTTTTGAATTTATGGCGAAGATTTTGCGAAGATTGTGTTTGTAAATTAAATCTTATCAATCATTCTTTCACTTTCATGTAAGTTAGCTTATTGTTTTATGTTAACAGGTGGGTTGTATTGACTACTTTCATTACAAGGATTATTATTTTATAGAAATCAGCCTTAAAACTTAGTCGTCGTAATTTTATCAAAATGATCTGTATTGTATCATTAAATGTATTACAACTAACCACTCACTATTGTTTTGTACTATTTCCTCTGCCCTACCAATTGTATAATTTTACGATCTCCGCTGATAAACCATGTTTATGCTTCATGTTTTTGTGTCAATCCCAGTTAATGTGGAAACATAGTTTTTCTCTTAATATCATGACAAAGACACAAATAACTTACCATTTTTACCACCACTGCAAATATTACAACGCTTTTCTCACGTTTCCCATAATCGTACTCCATATTTTCTTTCTCAGCTTCGTTTATCGTCATATCTACAAGAAAATTTGTTGTTATTAAAACGAAAGAATGGTGGTAACCTAAAAACTTTTTATTCCCACAAAATCTTGGAACAATGAACAGACGGTGATAAGTATAAATGATTACTTACTTTCCCTTTTATAAAATCTCTTAAGTTTCAATGAGCTCGTTATTTTGATAAATTGTCGAAAATATTATGTGACTTCGAATGAGTAAAACTGAGAATTTTGAGTTAATAGCTGTTTTGAAATATGGGTGGGTATTATAATCATATGTGTTGTTATTTTTTCGTATAACAGAAGTGAATTTTCATTTTGTGTTTATTTTGGTACAACCACCTGCAACCGAGATGGTGTTGTTCCTGATTGCTGCTTATAGTTTCAGCCCACAAGAGGACGAGATATGACCAAGTTATAACAGCATGTTAAAAGTTTCAGGAATATGGTGTGAAAATCAATCAACATTTCTATTGAAGATTGCATCATCAACCTATAATGTTCCTACTGCCGGGACACAGGAGTTAACAACTTTAACATCCTCATAAAGACAATCTATGCAGCCTGCGGATAATGACTGCGTCGTCGATGTTAGTGTCGGTGTCTGTGAATTGACCTGGGAATCATTTTACTGACCGTGTCTTTCCTGGGTAGGCTTTTTGCAGCGGTAACCGACATCCACGCGAGCGGAGCCGCGGGCGACCGCTAGTATATGATATAGTAACCATCCCTCTCAATTGATACTTATATAATCTTTGCTAAGAGATATTTATATTGTACCATAGTTTTCTCATGTTCAGATAAAATCAAAACAAAGAAAAAAACTATTGTTATATTGTGAATTGTGTGATTAAGGTTGGTATTCACATATTTAATTATTAGATTTCTTCTAATACAGACTGCTATTGAACTTCTTAGTCATAATGCCTTTCTTATATATGGGCTGAAATGATTACAAATTTTTCTTCATAGTTTGTTCTTGAGATTTCAGTTGCATTAAAGTCATAATTCTGCAGAAATGACAAATTCCAGAATATCTTAATGTCAAGTACAGCCATAAAAAATGAAATATCCTGATACCAGTACAGACTCTCTAAACAGTAAATAATTACACAGATTGCACAAGCAACTTCAGAGGGCCTCGACAAAGTGAGATACATTGATATCAACGATGATGGAAAAGTCAAAAATGTATTGGATTGACATAAGTTACCTATTAGCTATTTGGGGGAGGCCTATTTCCAGCAGTGGACATCTTTTGGCTGAAATTATGATGACGAAGCTACCGAAAAGCTTGTGTCAATCCTGCTGAAATCCATTGTAGAAATACGAAATGCTTTGAAAGCGATTGCCACTAGTCTAGGCCCTCTAAATATAAATATTATAATGCACTGCATATGACCCATAAACTACAGCTATGTACTGGAGCTGTTTCAAATCCCTGTGATATCCTGATAACTCCTAAAGTGAAAGCGACCCTAAAAATATACCTAATACTAGGAGAACAGGTATTTTACTACAGGCATGCGCCAAACAGTAGTCACCGTACTATACGTGGACAGTTTGGCAATGACCCTGATACAAATACTTTAAAGATGTGACCAGATTTTCAATGGGTGGTGATTGTGTATGCAAATAAAGGAGTTTAGACTGCGTGTCTGTAGTCAGGTAGACATTTGAAAAATAACTTCGAACTTTTTCAGGACCAGAGGACAATCGCTTTCAAAGCGTTTCTTATTACTACAATGACTTTCAACAGGATTGATAATTATAAGTTTTTTTGTAGCTCATCTCAGTCCCATACATTTTTAACTTCTATATATCATCGTTATCGCTGATAGAATTTTACTTCGTCTGGGCCTTTTTGCAGGCTTTTTAGTTGCAATGAATGGTTTCATTTGTAATTTTAGTTTAGGCTGATTTTAAGGTCTCATCTTGATGTGATTAATCTACGGTGGTTTAGCTTAGGTGTAAGCTCACATTCTGTAAAACAATCAATATAATATATGAAGTATTGATTTGATTATCAAAAATCTAGTTCTCTAGTCTCTAAATATATTTATGGCTAGTTTATCCATTGATATCGTTGCTGAATATAAATGTGCAGATTTCTAAGTATGCCACTTGTAATAGATCAACGAAAGGTAAATCGAAAGAAAGTAAGTATATCCAAGTATAACCTGAATACAAATAAGAAATATGCGTTTAGGAATGGCAATTGAATTTTAATAGACGGATTAGTTTTTAGCAAAGAGAATACTAAAGCATTGGCTGTTAATAGGTTACTGTTGCGTTTCAGCGGGAGTGCTCTGCAAAATAAACTAAAATTATTTAATCAATCCTGATGTCTTGGGCTCAGAAGTAAACTGAATAATATCACTTGAAACTATTTGAAAGAATATGAATATACGTTTCTCGGCATGTCTTGGCGTGATAATATATTTAGTATGTATCTATTCTACTTATTCTATTCATGTATCTATTATAGTGTATTAAATCTATATACTCATTATTTTGCACCTATAACTACCCCATTTTTATGTCCACGCAATCTCTGTCCATTCCAAGGTTGCCTGGAAGAGATCGCAGAAATCGATACGACCACCCATTGTATGTTTTGTAGTGTTACATTAATGTTTTTGCTATATATTTTCTGGTGTACAATAAATTATAAATTATAAATAAATAAAAAACTACGGCTTAGCAAGGAATTGACAGAATCTGAAATCTAAACGTCTGCAGTTTTTCAAAGGTTAAGTATAAAGGAGTTGACAGCTAAATAGTAATGAAAATCAAAATAAATCTTTCTTTTTTCAAACAAGGATAATGTCACTGAGAAAATATTTGAGATATATAAAAAAAAACAGTGACGTTAATGGTACTAGGACCTTTTAATATTGCAATTAAAAATGTCACAAAATAGATCATTCTCCTGCCTTAGCCCAATTCATTTGTGGTCGGTGCGCCCTTTTCTTCCATACTTCTCTATTAGTCGTCCATATCCTAAAATAAATACGAAATATATTAATAAGTATCAAGACCACTGCCGCCCTTTATATTACATAAAACAACTCGGTATAAAATCATTAAAGAGCTTGAAGTGTCTAAAGAAAATTCATTACAGACAGTGGGTAAGTAAACGAAAGCTGGTCTTATGAAAACTATATATTCATAAAAGTATTCAATACAAGTAAAGACTTGTATTGAAGAAAGTTTGTTGCTTTATAAGGAATTCGCAAAAGCTTAGTATGTATAGGTGAGTGAAGTTGGTTAGAGGTTTGTTAGGCCAGTTAGGTTTATTAGTGGAAGTCTGAGGATGTATGAAACCTTTACCTTGTGATAGAATTTCCGAATTTTTGAAGAAATTTACCAATATTTACCAATTTACCCATACCGACAGTAATTTTAGGTGCTCTCACAACAAGTGACGCATCATTAAGTCTTGAGTTGTTGCACGATTGCTGACAAATGCTTGCACTGACTGAACAAGTCTACTCAGTCTGTGGTTCTTTACTCAAAAGATCATTTCAGGCATCAGTCTACATGGTCTTTAAATGAACTGGAGGCCTAAAATGGCCACTTTGGCAGAATCATAAAAGGTTAACATCATAAATCATCTAGTTGTTAAAATATGATTCACGTGTAAAAGTGTTTGTGCAAACATACTTACAAAAATAAAATCATTTATCATAGCATCATCATCATCATCATCAATCATTCAACCTACTTCCCACTGCTGGGACACAGGCCTCCTCTCTGTGAGAGGGAGTGGGCCGTTATCCACCACGCGGGCCCAGTGCGGGTTGATTAATGTCGATGGCACATGTGTTCGAATTTTTGCTTCTGGGACATGCCGGTTTCCTCACGAAGTTTTCCTTCACCGTTTTGAGAGCAGTGGTGAAGAAATTATATACACAAAGTAAAGCGCCTTTCTGGGTTCGAACCTACGACCTACAACTTGCAAGTGGCGGCCGTTACCACTGGGTTGCTCTTAAATTTTACAGAAGACCCTAAAAATCACTAATTCTATTGCACATTTAAGAAAAACAGCAGATACCTACATTACAGGGTGGCAGGTGGACTCTCTGCAAGGGTCGCGACTTCTTCGAAAGAGTTACCGTGGCCGCTGGCACAGGCAACTGAAGGAACACAGGTAGATTTTAGTCAGTAAAAGTCTGACACGCCCCGTTCCGCCTAGAGCGGTAGAAGTTATACTCGTATTATGAAAAATTCCCATCCAAAAAAAAAGGGACATCGACTCGTCAACTGAAACCTAGAACTGTAGACCTAGAGGGTATAAAATCATGTTTTGAATTCATGGTAAAAACATCAGCTGTATCATAGAAAATTGCAGTACCTACGCGGTAAAAAAAAAAAACACTGGCACTCCGGTAGTGCCGACAGAAGTGAAAACTTGAACAATTACGAGTGTATTTTGTGAATCGTCTTATAAACAAAACACGCGTGTTAAGGTGTGTTCCTTATTTTATAGGGTTTTTTGCAAATCAGGTATGATGACCAAAGTGACTGGTTTATTCTTCTCGTGAAAGGAATTTATTCAGATTTACAAATAAGCACACAGGATAGACTTCAGTTCGTGGTGTTGGTCTCGCATGGAGCTCGTCGTCAGTTATATATCCGTGGTTCAGCGCCATCTCGTCGTTGTTGGATGAACTACGTAGTTAGTACGCGAGGCCCTCGTAGTTCTTCCCGATGTGCATAGATGGCGCTGTCCTCAACAACGCGCGTCTTACGTTTTACGTCTTACGTCTTACGAATTTTCGATCAGGGTCACGTGACCTGACGCGAATTTAGAAGTTTTTACCCATTCCAAAAAAAGTACACAGCGCCGCTAAAGAAGTTTTCACTTCAAAAAAAATTACGAAACAGCAAATTTTGTTTTTTTTTTTTTTTTCAATACCTAACCGATGAAAAATTTCATCGCAACGAGGTTCAGAATCATATAGTATTGAATCCATGGTAACAGGTTACGCGTCCATTTTCTGCCACTCTGTATGTATAATATTCATCTGATAAAACAAAAATTCACCTGATTATCGCTATAGCAAAGAAGCAGATAAACAATAGGCCTGAACCTGTCACCACACAATTGTGATGTCAAACAACATAATCGTGCGTCTGTTACGCGTGACTTGTCGCAGTGTTTTTACGAGTGGCGTCGGCGCATAGCGTTAATCATTACAAAATATGAACAAGACAAACAATGCTGTGTCGCTGTGAGTGATTTACGGTGGATTGTGGTGTAAGTTGGGACAGGCGTCTATTCAGCAGTCGTGGTTCCAGTATATTTATTGGATGATAATTTTTCTTCAAAGTACAGACGCCAGCACATCAAGCTACTAAAATCTGTCAAATTTCTATAATAGATTTTCAACTTTGTCGGTAAAGTGTAAGTTTCAAAGTTGATTGGGAAAATTTGACAGTTTCGGGTAGCTTGATGTGCTGGCATCTGTACATTTAGTTTCATTATCAAATAAGGTAATAGAATCCATTTTTAACTGAACATCTTCTGGGCAAAAGTACCATAAACATTGATTATGCTCATGGTGCTTATCAGCCTTTATAATGATCTCATTGCTGGGAGACAGGCCTTCTCTCTATGAGAGAGAGTGGGCCATAATCCACCACGCGGGCACAGTGCGGGTTGGTAGATGTCACAAGTCTTCGAATTTTTGGTTCCAGGTCGCCGGTTTACCTCAGATGTTCTCCTTTATCGTTTTGTGAGCAGTGGTGATGAAATTATGTATATGCACAAAGTAAAGTGAGGTCTGGATTCGAATTCACGATATACAACTCGTAAGTCGAGGCCGATACCACTGGGCCACCACTATCCAGGAGGTTACTGCCTCGTAACTGATTTTGGGATATGCTCTTCTTACTTAAATAAGAGCTTCCCGTCATCTAGCGGACGTCATTATCTTGTTGGTGGTTAGCATGGCAAAACCAAAGATTAGCAGTAAGCACATTTGCCCTTTTGGATCAATTAATTTTATTTTTCATCATGATGATTTTTTTTGCGAGGTATCTTTACATAACATTTTGACGATCATGATGTTTTTCTTTACGATCTTTAAGAGGTATCTTTATATAACATCCTGCTTCCTACTAATTTTATAAATGTGAAAGTTTGTGAAGATGTTCGGCTGTTTGTTACTCAATCACGCAAAAATTACTAAACGGATTTGGATGAAATTTAGCATAGAGAAGTCTAGGTTAGCATAGAGAAACTAGGATTAACACATAGGATACATTTTATCCCGATATTCCCACAGGATCGAAGCTTATGCGGGTGAAACCGCAGGGTGTTGTTAGTTTTGACATAAAATCAAGCCTTTACCTTAAGACTCAAGCAAAAATTTAGAACCCACATTTCACCACTTACATTTAAAGACTATGTTTGAAAAGCGGTTCCGGCAATCTGATGCAATATTTAGTGTGTACGCATCATTTGAACGCAAAGCTAACCGCCAACAAGGTAATGACGTCCGCCAGATGACGTAATTACCTTATTACTTAGCATATCCATAATATTAAGGCTCCTACAAACAGGCGCGACACGCGATATAATCGCGCGCGACACAAAGGCACCGCTCGTTGCGCGACTTGCGGTGCCTTTGTGTCGCGTGTCGTGTCGCGCCTGTTTGAAGGAGCATTTATGAGGCAGTAACCTTTGGGACAGTGGTGAACTGGTGACCCACTGTTATCGGCCTTGACTTACGAGTTTTAGGTCGTGAGTTCGAAGTCAGACAGGCACTTTACTTTGTGTATTTAATTTCATCACTATTGCTCTCAAAACGGTAAGGGAACACCGTGAGAAAACCTGCGTCCTAGAACCAAAAATTCGATGACATGTGACATCCACCAACCCGGACTGGGCCCGCGTGGTGGATTATGGTCCAGTCGCTCGCATAAAGAGCGGCGAACATTACAGGCGGATTATAAACCTACTGGAGCCAAATACGTGACCGCTAAGTCAGCGACAGACAAGTTACATGGCAATTATCATTAATTGCCGTGAAATAAAAACAAAAGAAATCAACCAAAACAAATACAAATCAATCAACGGCCAATTAGAGGACAAGTTTTCCAAAAGTGAAAGGATTTCCCAAATCGGCCCAGCGGTTCCCGAGAAATGCGTCGTGTGAACTTTTAAACACAATTTCAAATAAAAAAGAAGTGCAGTAGTTTTACATCGTACAACATTATAAATGCGAAAGTGTGTCTGTCTGTCTGTCTGTCACCTCTTCACGGTTAAACCGCTGAAACGATTTAGATGAAATTTCGTATATAGTTTGAGTCCCGAGAAAGGACATAGGATGGTTTTTATCCCGATATTCCTACGGGATTGATCCCGTATTCCACTTATGCGGGTGAAAACGCGGGGCACTGCTAGTTTGGAATAACAAGCAAGATCATTGGTACAGTAATGTTGTAAATAGTTCAAAAATATAGACTACTTGCTTTGATAACAGCCCAGTTAAAACTAAGTTATACTACCTCCTCTCATGATTATTCATTTGCTCGTACCATCCTATAATTTTACGCTAATATTTAGCTGGTGTGAGCAGTGGTGGCCAAGTGGTAACGGCCGCGACTTACGAGTTGTAGGTCGTAGGTTCGAACCCAGACAGGCGCTTTACTTTGTGTAAATTATTTCATCACCACTGCTCACAAAACGGTGAAGGAAAACATCGTGAGGAAACCGGCATGTCCTAGAACCAAAAATTCGAAGACATGTGACATCTACCAACCCGCACTGGGCCCGCGTGGTGGATTACGGCCCACTCCCTCTCACTGAGAGGAGGCCTGTGTCCCAGCAGTGGGAACATTATAGGCTGATGATGATTTAGCTGGTAATGGTAGTAATAATTGGTAAACAGTCATCATCATCTGCCAACTTTTTCCCAACTACTTTGGGTCGGCTTCCAGTCTTACTGGATGCAGCTGAGTACCAGTATTTTACATAGGGTGACTGCCTATCTGACCTCCACAACCCAGTATCTGAGCAATACGATAGCCCGTAGTAAGATTACGATCCGTATCGACTGCCAAAGCCAAAGATCCAATAATAACAGCCGGGGCCAACAGCTTAACGTGCTCTCGGTATGTAAAGGTCATCCATCCACGAACTGACTGCGGCCAGCGTAGCTTAACCTGATCGATCGACCTGTGTGGCGGTTAGTGCCAACCCCAACATCATCATCTGCCTAGCCTTTTCCCAATTATACTCGGGTCGGCTTACAGTCTAACCGGATGCAGCCGAATACCAGTATTTTTTATAGAGTAACTGCCTATCTGACCTCCACAAACCAGTTACTGAGTAATACTGTACCCCTTGGTATGATTGGTTGTCAGACTTTCAGGATTTGTACGTAAAGTCTAATAATGTCTTCCTAGCTAAATAAAATCTGTAGACTTTCCCTTCTGCTCTTATTTATTCTGTGGCAGACACTACATCTGGTGCAACCGGTCAACCATCGCTTTCTTTTTCAAAAAAAAAGCGAACCCGAATTACATTTTATGATGCAACGTTTTTTTATCCGAAGTTTTTTCTTTTCTCAATTCTCCGTTGTGGTTTCATTTCTTTTGATTGCTCTTCCTTTTTTGTCTGTTGAGTAATACGTTTTGTAGGTCAATAGCAATGTTAGATATTTGGTGAAGTCAGTTTTTTTGTTATTATGTAAGTTTTTAATGATATGACGTGACGGTGCGGTATTTAGCTGAGTTTTTTATTTTGGTTTTGAAATAATAATAATGTAATGTATATGCGTTAGTTATAGATGCTTTCTTTTTCCTTGTATGTTTTCCTGTAAGGGTGTATGATGCTGGTGAAATTACAGGCACAAATGTGATATTTTATACATATTGTGTGTTGGTAGTAGAGCTTACCTTCTTCCTTTAAGGATATAACACTGACCTGTATAATACAAGTACATGTTTAATATAGGTCTAATACGTTTTTCCTTTTCGCAACGCGTTAGCAACCTTTTTGGCTCTGTCTTTAGATCTCACGACCAAGTTTCACCAAGAAGTTAACAGTCAGCCTAAATCTATAAACTGGGAACACACTGATTTAGTCTTAGTTTACGCCGTTTGGCGTTTACTTAAATCGACTATAATAATGTAATTAGTTAGTCTAACATCCTATGCATTTGCAAAACTCATCAGGTTATAATTAACGTATAGTGCACCAAAGCTAATCTTTTGTAACGTCTAATAAGCCTGTGCTATACAAATAAATGATCTGATTTATTATGCTTTGATTATACATTATGGATTAAAATAAACGATTTGAGATTGAGATTGAGATATATCGATTTCCATTCCTGCAACCATGAAAATAACTTAGCTATTTATTCCTGTTCTATCCACTTTATGTGTATTCAGGAAGCTTAAATACAGTTGCATAAACAATCCTCTGCACTTTGATAGACGTGATTCTAAAACAAGTGACTTTTTTTTTTTTTGGCGACTGAGCCGATGTCGACTATTCTGCCAGCGTCATGTAGTGACGGTAATACAGTGAGGTGAGCCGTCGAACTTTGCACTCCGTGGTAGTTTACTAGTTATGAATGTTAGATCAGGGTAATAAAAACCACTAAAATCGCACGTATTAAGCCTTGACCACTACCCACGAAAGTCTCACAAGTGACCTTAATGTTGCCGAGAACTTCAATAAATAATGACATTGACAACTGTCAACATCGTTTAACATTGAACTTAAACTTGCACCTTCCAACAATGAACAAGCATAAAAAAACGAAATCGACGTTAAAGAACAAAAAAGTTACCAGACAAATAAAATTGACCATAATAAAATTGTCGCGGTCAATGGCATCATTTTGATTTTACGGTTTGAACACGGCGTAAATAAACAATTGGTTAGAGGAAAGCTTTGGGTGCTTTTAGTAACAAATAACCTACTACAAACAGAAAAACCGGTCAGTGGCTCTTCCTAGGGGCAGGTTTTGTTGGAATTGGAGTATACGCTTAGGAGCACTATGAGAAGCAAAGAAATTTAGAAAAAAAAAATGGGACGATTTTCTCAATTATTTTTTTTTTCGAAATCTACTAATTTTTCTACAGTATCGGATTAACCTTGATCATGGAAACCATTTATGTTCTGGGAAGCATGGCCCTACGACACACCGTTTCAGAGCTAGGAGATGTCTTTTCTTTTTTTTTTTTTCTAAAACGCTCTTTATTGTATCCAAAATGGTAGCTGGGATGAAAATCTTTTCTGGAAAGAAAGTGGCCACCACCGAGATTACCATAACGAGGAATGTATTTCATCGCACGCGCGCCGTTAACTCGAAAAACAGAACTGTACTAATTGGTTGCAGAATATAAATATTTAAGGAATCTAGTAGGTGATTTTGAGGTTTAAAAAATCAAACGGTATATTCTGTAAGATCTCACCGTGAAAACTTCGGTGAAATGAGCTTGATGTCGGACAGACGCCTGCACATCAAGCTACCTGAAACTGTCAAATTTTCCCATTCTACTTTGAACCTTATACTTTAGCGATAAAGATGAAAATCTATTAAAGAAATTTGACGGGTTGTAGTAGCTTGATGTGCTGGCGTCAGTACACTACTGGCAGCTCACTACAACTGAGTTTGAGATTTTTACAGATACTCCTGGTCTTCTACCACAACTGTGGGTCAATGACCACACAACAGCCACAGCTTTCTTAACCATCTTACAAGAGCATGTCATAATGATTATGGCACTGTCAACCGGCAATGAAACTTAAGACAAGAAAGTGTCCAAGTGGCTTTATTTCAACTAATTTATTTAATACTACAGTCAGCGGCCATAAGACGCTCTCGCTGGCAAATCTTGACTTATAAGTTGCAAGTGACATTGGAAAATCAGTTTTACTTGTTTTCTCTTTTTAAGTTGTTCAATGAGATGGGAAGAAAGGAAAATGTACTTGTTAATCCATACTTCCATACTTAATATTATAAATGTGAAAGTGTGTCTGTCTGTCTGTTACCTCCTCACGCTTAAACCGCTGGACTGATTTAGATGAAATTTAGTATAGAGATAGTTTGAGTCCCGGGAAAGGACAAATGATGGTTTTTTTTTATCCCGATATTCCCACGGAATCGACACTTATGCGGGTGAAACCGCGGGGCGCTGCATAGCATAACTTAAAGTCACGCTGCAGCGATGTACCCAAAGTAGGTACAAGGTAAATTAGCTTTGTGTTGAAATTTCATTTTCCAATTAGCGGCATTAGTTTTGCCTATTGTGCTCGAAGCCAGAGGTAGCACCAGACGGAAGATTAAGTTTTAAACTATGTGGGCTCCAGTAATCGTCTACCGGCTTGTTTTTGTTTATCTTTTGTTTATCTAATACATAACATAAGGGGTCCGATCCACGCGGCCGCCGCGGCAGCTGCCGCCTCCAAACCCGAGCCGTCTGGCCGGGCCCAGGCGTCAGCCAAGCCGACATCGGCTGGCGGAGCCCAAGCGGCGGCAAAACCGGCGCCGCCGAAATCGGTGCCGGCGAAACCGGCTTCGGCTAGCGGAGCCCCGGCGCCGACGAAACCGGCGCCTACCGGCAACACCCCGACGTCGGCACGGAAGGGGGGCAGAACGGCACGGGAGGCGAAGGCCCCAGAGCCTACGCCCCGCCCCCAAAATTCTCCCCCTTCTCCCACGACTGACGCCGAATGGCAGGTGGTTGGGGGGAAGAAGAAGGCGGCCAAGGCGGCAAGAAAAAAGGCGCAAAGACGGCGCCGCAAGGAGCGAGCCGTTGCGGCTAGGCTTCGCGCCCCGAAGACCGCAGCTGTAGTGATAACGCTACAGCCGGACGCGGTTAAGAGGGGCGTGACGTACTGCGACGTGCTCACGAAAGCGAGGGAGACGGTGGACCTCCGGGAGCTGGGGATCACTGGGGGCCTCCGGCATAGGGTTACCGCCACTGGCGCCCGCATGCTGGAGATCCCCGGTGCTACAAGTGGCCCCACCGCTGACGCCTTAGCTGAGAAGCTAAGGGCGTCTCTGAATGCGGAAGAAGCCCGAGTCTCCAGGCCCGTCAAGTGCGCAGACATGCGCATACTGGGCCTGGATGACTCCGTAACGGAGGGAGAGGTGGTGGCCGCCGTCGTCAGGACGGGCGGGTGTCTGGCCGAGCAGGTGAAGGCGGGCACCATACGTACTGACTTCACGGGAATGCGAACCGTAACGGTAAGCTGCCCCGTGACGGCGGCCAGAACAATTGTGGAGGGCCGAAGGCTCCTGGTGGGCTGGGTTTCAGCGCAGGTCAAGCTGCTGGAACCTAAGCCTCTGAGGTGCTTCCGATGCCATGTGGGGCACCACGTTGGCGTCCAATGCACCTCGGAGGTAGACCGCAGCACACTGTGCTTCCGCTGCGGTCAGCCCGGACATAAGGCCGGCTCGTGCAACGCCGCACCGCACTGCGTCGCATGTGCGGCTGCTGGCAAGCCGGCCGATCACCGAGCGGGGAGCAAGACCTGCGCTCCACCCGCCGGAACCAAAAAGAAAGGCAGGCCCTCCGCCGCTATAGCCACCCCCACCGTCGCCGCCGCTGCCGCCGCCACCACTGCCGCCGCCGCTGCCGCCGCCACTGCCGCCACTGCCGCCGCTGCAACCGCCGCCGCCGCCACCACCACCGTCGAGGGGCCCTCTCAGGGGGCCCGGGAGGGGTCTGAAATGGAGGAGTAACGGCTCCATTACGCCTCCTCCAGGCGAACATCAACCACTGCGCCTGCGCTCAGGACCTGTTGCTCGAAAGCATGGCGCAGTGGTCGATTAACATCGCCGTGGTCGCTGAGCCGTACTTTGTCCCGCCCAGGGATGACTGGGTGGAGGACCTGAGCGGCTCAGTGGCCATCATTTCGTCGGCCGCCGCCGGCACCCCGTCCCTCGAAAGCGTCACGAAGGGACAGGGGTGCGTAGCAGCACGGTTCGGAGAGACTGTAGTAGTGGGAGTGTACTTCTCTCCGAGCCGAACTCTCGCCGAGTTCCACAACTCTCTAACAGAGTTGAGTGTCGTCGTCGCGGGAAACCATTCCTTCCCCGTGCTAGTGCTCGGGGACTTCAACGCCAAGAATTTGGCCTGGGGTTCCCGTTACACGGATGTGCGGGGTAGGATGGTGGAAGACTGGGCTCTGGAAACAGGTCTGGTCGTCCTAAATCGGGGTTCTGTTCCCACGTGTGTGCGGATGCGGGGTGAGTCCGTGGTGGACATCTCGTTCGCAAGCCCCGCTCTGGCACAGCGTGTTATTGACTGGCGCGTCATGGAGGAGGTGGAGACCTACTCCGATCACCGGTATATCCGGTTCGACGTCTCCACCCAGACCTCCAGCGCGCTGGTCCAACAGGCCCCGAGTGGTCCGCGGTGGGCGCTGAAGCAGCTGGACCGGGAGCTCCTCCTGGAAGCCTCGATCGTGCAGGCCTGGGTGACATCACCGGACAGGCCTGCCGATATTGATGATGAGGCGGAGTGGTTCCGGGAGGCCATGTCCGAGATATGTGACGTGGCAATGCCCCGAGTCCGGCCAGGACGCGCCCGACGTCAGGTGTACTGGTGGTCGCAGGAGGTGGAAGCGTTACGCAAGGCGTGCGTCGACGCGCGACACCTGTGCACCAGGCACCGCAGGCTCCGCATCCGCCCTCCGGATGCGGAAGCTACGGAGGCGGAGCTGTACGAGGGGTACAGAGCGGCGAAGAGCGCCCTCCATGAGGCTGTCCAGCGGGCCAAGTATACGGCCCGCGAGGAGATGCTGGAGACTCTGAACAGAGATCCGTGGGGGCGCCCTTACAAAATGGTGCGGAATAAACTCCGCACCTGGGCCCCCCCGCTGACGCAGAGTCTCCGCCCCCAGCTCGTGGAGGAGGTGGTAAGCGCTCTGTTCCCTTCACGGGGGGAGCACACTCCCCCACCTATGGCTCCGCCACTTGCGGTGCCCGAAGCGGACCACGTGGACGACGACGACATCCCCGAAGTGACCGGGGTAGATCTGAGAGCGGCGGTAGGAAGGCTGAAGGCCAAAAATACCGCCCCAGGACCCGACGGCTTGCCAGGTAAAGCCTGGGTCCTGGCCTCGAGGGCTCTCGGGCCTCGACTGGAGGCGCTCTTAAGCGCATGTATGGAGAGAGGCCAGTTTCCACTCCGCTGGAAGACGGGGAAGCTGGTCCTCATTCAGAAGCCAGGGCGCCCTGCGGACTCTCCGTCCGCATACCGGCCCATCGTGCTGCTCGACGAGGTTGGCAAGCTCTTTGAGAGAGTAATTGCGGGCCGCCTCGTCGGGCACCTGGCGAGGACGGGGCCGGATCTTGCGGACAGCCAGTTTGGCTTCCGCAAGGGGCGCTCGACGGTGGATGCCATCATGCGCGTGAGAGCCCTCACGACGGGGGACGCGGTGTCTCGGGGTAGGGTCGTCGTGGCGGTGTCACACGACATCGCCAACGCGTTTAACACCCTGCCCTGGGGCTGCATTGGGGAGGCACTCCGGTATCACCGGGTGCCGACCTACCTCCGTCGAGTAGTCGGGGCGTATCTGACGGACAGAGCCGTCATCTACCCCGGTCGCGATGGGGAGTGGAACCGGCGAGAGATGTCGTGCGGTGTCCCACAGGGATCGGTTCTGGGGCCGCTTTTGTGGGACATCGGTTACGACTGGGTGCTGCGGGCCGACCTCCCTGATGGCGTCAGCGTGGTTTGCTACGCTGACGACACGCTAGTCCTGGCGCAGGGGAGGTCGCATCAGGCGGCGGCCGACGCAATGACACGCGGGGTTGCGATAGTCGTGGAGAGGATCCGGCAGTTGGGTCTCGAGGTGGCATTGCACAAATCCGAGGCCATGTCGTTTCATGGGCCCCGGAACATGCCATCATCGGGATCCCAACTAACGGTAGGAGGGGTTCACATCGGCGTCGAGACGACGATGAAATACCTGGGTCTCGTCCTCGACAGCCGGTGGAACTTCGTCGAGCATTTCCGACGTTTGGCTCCCAAACTGGAACGGGCCGGGGCCGCCTTCAAGCGGCTCCTGCCCAACCTGAGGGGGCCAAACGCCTCCTGCCGGAGGCTTTACGCGGGGGTCGTGCGGTCCATGGCCCTATACGGGGCCCCGGTGTGGGCGCGTTCACTGCGGCGGCGAGCCGCCCATTATTTGAACGCGCCCCAGAAGGTGGTAGCCACAAGGCTGATCCGGGGTTACCGCACGATCTCGGGCGAGGCGGCAAGCCTCCTTGCCGGACTGCCGCCATGGGATCTGGAGGCGATAGTCCTCGCGCGCCTGTATGAGTGGCGCGCGGAGGCACTACGCCGGGGGGAAACTCCGCTTCCGCAGCAAATTGCGGCGGAGCGGACGGACCTCCGGCGCGATCTCATGGCGGCATGGAAAGAGCGACTATCGCAACCCAGCGCAGGGCACGCCACGATAGCGGCGGTAAGACCCCTCTTTGAGGAGTGGTTAGAGAGGCGTCACGGCGCCCTCACCTACCGCCTGACGCAGGTCCTCACCGGACACGGAAGTTTCGGGAGGTTCCTGCACATGATCAGGCGGGAGGAAACGCCCGGGTGTCACCATTGCCAGGATCGCCCAGAGGACACGGTGGAGCACACGGTGGAGGTCTGCCTCGCTTGGGCGGAGCAACGCCGTGTCCTCGTTGAGGCGATCGGCAGCGGCAGCGACCTCTCGCGTCCGGGCCTGGTTCAAGCCATGGTCCGGGGCGAGAGGGAGTGGGGGGCAGTCGCCTCCTTCTGCGAAGCAGTCATGCTAGCAAAGGAGGCGGCGGGACGGCTGAGGGAGAGAGCCACCCGTCCCAGCCGCCGCGGGAGACGCTCCGGGCGTCGGGAGCCGCGCGACGACTCCCGGCCACCGTAGGCGCGGGCCTGCGGGCGGAGAGTAATGGGTAGCTCACCGTCCGATCAGGACCAGGCCCGTGCCGGACGGCGCGTACGTGTTCCACGCGCGCCTCAAAGAGATGTCAGCATTAAAGAAGGGGCCCGTAAGGGCCGAAGCCTGCCGGGTCAGCGGGATTGTCCGAAAGGGTTACCGCTGGCCCGGAACATAAAGGGCTAAGGAAGGAACACGGGTGGGTTTTAGTCAGTAAGAGTCTGACACTCCCTTCCGCTCCACCCAGAGCGGGAGGAGTCATTTGATGATTTCCCATCCTAAAAAAAAAAAAAAAAAGTGGTCCGATCCCCTGAAGCGGGGATCCCCTGGTGATGAGATAACTTTGTCATCCTTTAATTCTCTCTAATCTCATTTCTTTAAATCCGACTGTTAGTTCCAGAGATTAGCGCATACAAACAAACACTCTTCAGCTTTATTGTTAGTAATAAATTAAATATACTCGTATATAGTTGTTATCATTACCGTACTCAGAACTAATTTGCATGACCTAAACAGGCAAGATAAACTATACCATTAACCACCAACTTTTACAACTGATAACACAGTATATTTTCTGCAAATAAATGATTCATAATCTTAACTATTTAAATGGAATTTGAATAAAGAAACCCTGCTCTCTCCCGCTTCCGACAACACCATCTTTAAAATAAAAACGCTCAATCAGCATTGATCGAGAATTTCCTTTAATTGGAATTCCATCCAGTTGCATCCCATCCCATAGAGAAGAAATGGACATAATTACTTCGAATGATCTATGTCCGTCAACTTTCTCTAAAGGGTCAATGCCCTGAGGGCTCGGAGATGACTTAAGATTGTATGTAGGTACGTATTATTGTACGTGATTATGTGTTTGTTCTAAGTAGGTTCATTGTTTGGTGGGTATCAGAAAGTGTTTGTTTGGGCCTATAATTTCAAGTAACAATCATGGTGATTTAAGTGTTGTTTTGTACCTACTTGATTCGATGTTTATTACACACTTGTTTGGTAAAATTATTATGAGATATTAAGACAGCAATTGCTTTGCCATTTTTTTCTTTTGATCTAAAGGAAAACATTTTTTCTCATTACTCTCACAACATTCTCATTGATCTCCTCAAAGAAAAGGCTGGCTTCAAGAGAAGGCGGAAGGATGGAAAACTCCTTCAGAGTTTGAAACAGGAGTCTTCACCTCCAGATGAACAAATCTGAGCGGTAGCCATTTTCAATACTGGAAACGATTCAAAATCTCAGGTATTATACGCCGGTTCCCCGTCTTTTCGTAGTATAAGCCTTTAACTTTCCCAATGCTGGGACGCCAGCTCTCTCTGTGAGAGGGAGTGGTGTCCTTGTATACTGTTAAAATTTTAGAAAACAGTCGTCAACCCTTTTTGACTTCAATTTGACGACTGATGAGCTTGTGTTTGTGCCTAAAAGAAGACATTGTCGCCAAGAAAGTACTACAAAATTCCAACGAGTCAATAAACCAGCTCAAAGAGACATTTCAAACAATTATAGTCCGTAATGTCGATACGAAGTTCGATAATCTTGTATCGAAAGTGAAACTTTATTGCGGGCGGAAATTTTGTATCAATTTCACTACATCCGCACTACTTCCTGCTTAAAATACAGCCTCTTTGTCTGTGGTCGACAATGAGTAACCGTGTCAATTCTGTGAAATTGTTTGAATCGTGGACCTCGCCATCTGAAGTAGGTATAACAAAATCTAAGAACATAACGCCTGTATAACCTGCATTCCGAAGGTAAGCGGAGATATACAACCACTTTTTCGACTATTATGTTGTCCTGTAGAAGGAAGGGAACCAACAGGTTCATAAGACATAAGTTATTTATTTCGGAACAATATACATTGAATAGAAATTTTGTAAAATAAAACACGTTCTCTTCCTTTTTGAGCTCGCAGCTCGGTGTCTGGATTTGAGCCATTTATTTTTCAGCAAAGCTGGGGCCCACCATGAAACTGGTATGGGTAGAGGAGCCTTTGCAATATCTGTGCCCAGGATTTTGTAATATCTAGATTTAAAAGTGTCGATGGAGTTCGCTCGAGGCAGAGCACTGGTAAGATGGTTAGATGCGATTAAGAAGGCTGTTGAAGGCAGCATGTACCGAGCGGTCCAAACTGCAGAAGACCGCATGTCTTGGAGACGCGTCGTATGTGGTCGGTATCCTCAGCATTGAGGGAACGATGAAGAAGATGAGATGGAATTGTTTACCCGTTCTTCTCCATACAGATCTACATACTTATTGAAACGAGCAACTAGCTTGAACTTTCTGACTAACTGACCGACTCCTTGACAATTCAAAAGTGCTAGTAAATGGTTTAATTTATAAAAATGGTTTGAGTTTGAAAAGATATCATAGGAAATTGCATGGTGCTTTTTAAGGCGACTACATGACCTAAAGCGCGGTCTTTGTCAGACTGCATAGAAATAAAAAGACAAGCGCGATGATACAACACTGGTAATTTATTGCAAAATATGAAGGAATTTTCTATTTACAAAAAATCTATTGTTTGGACTAAAAAATAAAACACTAGTTCTTTAGTATGTTGCTTGTAGAATAATCTGACAAAAAATCATAATGATTGATGTATACGAGTATTAGTATGGTTTTTATTAAAAAAAAGTTTTTAGAGGTATCTTCATGATTTTTTTCTATCGTATCAAATTTGTTGTATTATGTTTTCAACACACTATCTACCTAGCCTATCCAGAAGAATATCATATATTTTTCTGATTTTGTTTACTGTAGTCAATCTTATACTTTTATTATTTCTAAAACTTGCGTTTTTTGTGTTTAAGTCCTTTAAGCCCCTTAAAGTGTTACGTTACCGATATACTTTAAGGTAAAGGTCACTTTGCTGGATTTGTTTTATGCTCTCTATAATAGTTCCAATAACATTTTACCAGACCTGAGGTTCTAACCATAAACACCAAGGATTGCAGAGGTCGCTCCTTCTAAAATATTTGCCCGGATAGTGATCCAAACGACGATTAGACTCGCCAAGAATGGTCAGCTGACTTGTGTTATTTATAAAATCTTTTTGTTATAAGAGAGCTTTGAGGACCTCCTTCTTAAATTATTCGCATAATTAGTCCGCAAAAACTAACACGTATTGACACAATTTCCTTCACCATACTTCATATAAAGTTTGGCAACCGCTCCTGTCTGCATTATGCATGATATGCCATTGTGTTCTTTGTGTCACATCGAACAGTATTGCGTTAACTGTGCAATATTTACATGTGGCGAAAGTGAATGCCGTTTTGGCAGGTTCAGAGTTCGTTGTAAACTAGGTTAGTATTACTCTACAGGGTACTGCTATGCAGGTTGCTGACGAAAAATTTCAACGAGTTCCGAATCATGTAGGTTCATGGTAACAGGTTCAATGTCCGTGCCAGCTTGTATATTTGGTACTACTTCTTCGTATCGTAAGTGTTAATCATTCTCCTGCCCGGAGCAAACTTTACTGGGGGTGGTTCATCTGCATTTTGTTCTACGCATCTTTGTTAGTGTGTCTGTAGTGCCTAATTATGATTGACTGTCTAGTTAGCCCCCTGTGCCGAGCAGATCAAGTGACCAACAAAGCAGTTGTTCAACAAAAACTGCGTAATCGAATGTACCAGGGGCTAAAAAGGCCACTTTGGCAGAATCATAAAAGGATATCATTATGAATGGTAAAAAATTATAAATGATATCATTATATGGCGAAGACAGTCCGTGTTTTTTTTTTTGCTGCACTATGTAGGTATAATCAAAGAGATTGAATTGGATTTGGTTTGGATTGATTGGTATTTTAGCACAGACAAAAAAAAAAACTTGACTAGAGTAGCTCGGGGCCGGAACTAAGAACGAATGACAACACGATTTGACAGTTGCCCTTACTCTCGTTATTATTTATTTATTTTAGGATCTCCAACAAAAGATATACACTAAACATAACATATAGTAAATGGACGACAGTATTTGCAAGTTGTACTCTTTCAATTAGAGGAGACAGGACAGCATGCACAATAAAATGAACAACTAAGTTAACAAATTAACTACCTAATACATGTTATTATGTTGCTATGTTTTGCCCGTCCGAAAAAGTTAATCGGAATTAGAGTTCATTCCAAAGAATCGAATACTTTCAGAGGGGCCCGTATCTACGTTGAAGGACTTAGAGACTAGGCCCGCTGTAATAGCGCCCCTGGTATTCCAGAAGTTAGGCAAAACTATGAAAGGAAATGCTAAATGTAAGTATAACATTGCCACAGCTGTAAAAAATACATTTAATCAACAATAATAAAAAAAATACTAAAAAAATTGCAATAAAACAAATAATATTGAGTACCAACAGTTTAATTAATAAAATTTGACAATAAATTATTAAGTTAATTTAATAAATTAATGAACTGACTGGAACGTAATATTAAATCAATGAAAATAAATAAATAATACCTCAATATTTACATTGCATTTAAATAAAATGAGCACCTTTTAATAGGAAAATATCAAAATAAATATGAGATCTGTAACCTAAGTAGATTAATAAATATATTTGTAAAATAATAATATTTGGCAATCCATAATACTTTCAATTTATAAATATAATGCAGAAAAAACATTAAATAAATGCAATAATTTATTTACATTATGTACATGTGGATACTATATTCTTTTTATTATAATTATTATACATATATATTGTCAGTCTTTGTATTATATAAAATTTATTATATATTTATGTTTATTATATAAAATTTTACAGCATATAAATAAATAAATATATATTCGTTCAAAAATATGCTCATTCAATACACATAATACATATATACGTACAAAAATATACAAAAAGTAGTTAAAAATATTAATATCGCTATTCTGCTGGTCGATACATAAATTAATTAAAGCACACTCCAAAGTCTTGTAATATATAAGTATAAAACATATAAATATATTAAAATATTTTTAGTTATAACTAAAAAAAAAAAACTTTGTAAATAGGACTGTAAATTATGTAATTTATATTTAGTCTTTAAAGAGTATTCGAGGTACTTTAATAAAACGTTTAATGCTAAGAGAAAATAATGTTCTCTCACTCATTTTCCGCTTTTCTATAATAAAATTATTATAACCAAGACCTTCAATGATGTTCTTTAATAAAATAGCTACTACAGTTTACTGACCCTTGAAGTAAAATAAAATATGTTACACTTTAAAATATAAATTTTCAACCTGTTAAACCTTGAAGCAATAATGTTTTACCGAAAACTATAAATAAATAAAAACAAAAAATAGATAAAAAATATGACACACACATTATAGGAATTCGAATTTCGAACGTTCATCCAACAGTAGTGTTTTTCTGACTTTATTTACGGAATTCAATAAATATTTTATTATTTTTCAATGATTATTTAGAGCGAATAAATAATAAATAAATCTTATTTTATATTTAGATTTTAGAATAAAACTTGCGACAGGCATTCTCCCTCAAATGTTGCATAACTATGTACTCTATAATGGTAAATAATTTAATTATATGTTGTCTATTTATATATTTATGTGAAACCGATTGGTCCTTAGATTCGCGTATTAATTAATGTTAATTGACGGTGGGTTCGCTGGCTATTGGGCGTAAGCGTTGTACGCTAAGTCTTGAGATTTCTCGAGCGACCTGGAATCAAGACAAAAGAAAACATGAAAATATTTATAAAGGTCCCAACAATGCTAACATGCAAAAGTTCCATAAATTCCCTATCGAAACTGAGGCATATTTATTGTAAGCAAGTAAAGTATACCCTGGATTTTACAACGAAAAATGTAGGCTCTAAAAATTCGCGAGTTATGATCTACATAAAATGCATGCAATTTAATTCCCAAATAAACATAATATTAATATTTATTTAGCCCGTGTGCTAACCTACCACCCAGATAAAATATATTTTATGTAATTCAACGTAATTTATATTTAAAATACTATCCAAAATAATAAAAATTTCCTAACCCTGGGTTGCCCCCGGCATTTCTCTCGAGGTGGTCACTTTGCGCAACGCTGGCAAATTAGAAAAAAGAAATGTCAAAATTTCTGCAAACAAACTATTTCATGAAAAAACATTTTTAAGTTCAAACACAATTATTAATCGTTTTGAAATGCGTGCAAAAAAACCGAGCCGGGTCATTCATAACAAGAAAAATTATGCTATAATAAAAACAAAAAAGGAACTAATTGTGACGGAAAATTGGTGCATCTCTATAAACGTTCGTGCTACCCGATACTATATTCTCCCCGTCAATGAGCAAGTTAATGTCTTAATTTCCTACTGAACTGTAAGACAACTAATAAAAAAATTCTGTTCAATCATCCCACAATAAGGAATAATTAAGTCGTCGGTGATCTGATAAAACCTTTTGTTTATTCAAAGTGACTATAGGCCTCAATTGAACGGAAACCTACACTTCACTCCAGAATAATTACACATTAGAAACTTAAAATAATATCAGTGCAAACATGAGATTTTACACTTCATAATGGTATAAAAATTATGCCTATGTGGGCTAAATAATCTACATCTAATAATTTTCAGAAACATTCTCACCTGCTCCAACCAGAGCCACCATGTCCTCCCGAGACCACCACTTCATGAGCCTCGTGTCCACCCCCGCTCGAAGACAAGAGTTTCTTTAACCCAATGATACCAGCCAGTACCAGTGCCAACTTAGACACAATAAGTGCCTTTCCAGCCAGTAGTGCCAACGCTCCGAAGGCCAATGGTACCATCATGCCTCCGATAAGCAGGGGGATTGCGAGAAAAGGCGCCATCTTCTTTCTTTTGTTGCGTCCCTGGTCTTCTGATAATTCTGGGCCATCTTCGGTGGGGAATTTGACCTGGAATTTAGAGAAGATGTTTTGTTACGAAGTGATTCAGGCATATGAAATGGTATATAATGGAAAACTTGATATTTATTATGAGGAATGTTATAAAACAAGTGACTGAGCAATTCAAATATAATTTAAAGCCAATTATGAATGTTATTGCTGTAAGTCATAACATCTCGCATTTCTGATTTATTCTCTGTGACTAGTGTGTTTTGTTTCTTACTCAAAGGATTAATTTTTGTAACGTTCAGATGTTAAGGACCATTTTAAATGGCTGGTTTGTGCGTAAGTCAAAGCCATAAATTTATAATTTTAATTTGAAAAATCGCTTTTTTTTTTGGCTTGACGATAGTTAGCGCCATTTTTGACGTACATGCGTGAAGTGGACGTTAAACAACCCGCAGTAAGTCTATTTGGCAAGATTATGTTGCCCTACAATACTTCCACTTCAAATAATTGGTGCAGTGTCAAAGAACAGTAAGCAATAAATCTGTCATTCAATTCAAAATATTTCATTTCACATAAACCTACATGGGCACTTACGAAACATTAAAAGCTATGTGCACGGGCTAATTCCAATTGGATGTTAATTGGCTTTTAAAATAAAAACTACAAATAAGACTGTTAATAGGAATGGGAGGAGATTGTAGGCTGTCAACAAGTACCAGGTACTTAACAAAATAGAAAATTGTCAACAACGAAATTATTGAAAAGGGAAGTATAGTTTTTCAGAAGTCGACGCTCCAAAGCGGTTACATTTAAATTAATGCATGTCAGTATTTATTCCGTCTTTGCATGTAATGCTTACTACCTACCTACATACATCATTACTGTTACTAATTGCAACTATAGCTACCATAAATACATCATTAGTTACTAATTGCAACAAAAAAGTGAATTGATTCCTCGAACCGAACGAACGCATAATATAACAATTTGTTACTCAGCTCAAACGTATTATTGTAGAAAATATTCAATAACTTCCTATAATAGAACACGCGATAAGAAAGTACGGAAGATTTTAAATTATGGAACATGAAACAAATGAAAAATATTAATTAAAGAAATGTTCGGGCCAATATGCATAATTTGCATTAAGACGAAATGATTTGATTTGATTTGATTTTTGACGAAATGCGGTTGAAAATACTTTTGAAAACGCCTAAGTAAAAAGTCTTAATTCGAGGTTGTACTTTCGCCTATTTCCTCCTCTAATATTGGACCAATTTAAAAGATATTTCATAAACTGAATATAAAGGATTTATACTGTGTCCCTATGTTTATCTTTTTTCATTAATATGCCAAATTTGTACACTAGGCTTCTGTTGACAGCGGTTTAAATCGCATGTTTTGAGGGTTCTAGTGCTTATAAAAAATAATGTATCATCAAAAAGGAAAACATATACCTTACAATCACATTACTAGTAAAAAATACATTCCAATTCAATTATAATAAAATCATAAATTATCATTTCCTTTATTTAAACACTATATCACAGTTAATTAAGCAAATCAAAATGAATTCATTTCAAACTACATTCTAATATAAATTTTAATAAATATTCGTTTCGGTGTGAAGAAAAATGTCAGAAATAAATTAATTCTAAAATATTCTATTTCTAGGATGGTGACGTAGAACTGGTAAGTGAAATTTAAGACAACCGCGCATCTATTGTACCTTTGAAATCAACCTAGAATTGGTCAAAAAAGAGAGAATCATATTCAGCAGTGAAAATTTTACGACCTATAATGTTATAGATGTTATTATGATATGAGAGTTCTTCAAAATAAACTTCACTCGAAGCTGAAATAATCTACTCAATTTATCTCTTTCAAAAAGAAAGTTATGTTTAACGATACAACTCGTGTGTTGACGAAGGCATAACCATTACTGCAGCATGCGCATTTTCGAGACTAAAACTAGCTTCTACAATCAAACATATAATCAGGACTGACATGTGACCTACCAGGAACGGAAAGCCGCAGAAGAGACAAACAATGAAGGAACAAGCTTTTTAGGAAATTGAACGATAAATCGTTGATGAACTTTGACCCCCCTTAACTGAACAAAATCCAGAAATAGTAATTGGCTAAGTCATTACACCTTTGGCATAAGCGATCGTGAAATATTAAAGTGCACATATTTTTACTGGTTATTATTTAAGGGGACTGTCGATCTGATGTAGCTGAATCTCGTTACAATCATCGGTAAAATCTTGCATCATATTAATTTCAAGCCATGCGTTAACTCCATAATTTTTGGTCCCTATGTACACCAAGTCAATTAATTCTATGTTCAGCAGTGCACCACACTAGCTGCAGTGTATCTAACTACTAAGTACAATGAACGGTCAATAAACGCTTGACAGGCCGAACCTATTGAACCAAGAACCAATCACGCACCTATCCCTAATGACATTACTAGAAACGACACGCACTGCCGTGCAAACCCCCCATTAGATTTTCTCTACGCATATCAATTATCACGCACGGACCAATTAGAAGAAACTGCAGAGTTTAATAGAGTGTGGCCTGCAAAAAGTGAAGATGGACTAATTAAATGCAATTATGAGATGCATCGGGAAAGTTGTCACGCCGCGTTGGTGGGTGGTATGCTGTTTTTACACATTAACTGTAAGATTGAGCCGTCACGCTTTTACGGGAGTAACCGGCTCTAGATGCAGCCGCAACAGACTCCGATCCGGAGTGATTTATTTTACAGCGGCTTCAGTTTTTATATGGGGAACGGCATTGTTTTGTTTGCTAAAACAATCTGAATAATAGCGGTTCATTTGAGTTGGTCAAAGAGCAGGTTAAAATAGGAATTAACCTTTACATTTATGTACTCGTATATTGTTGTGGCGACATTTCAGAAACTGAAACTGAAATCCTGAAACAACCTTTACATAGATTGACGTGGCGACATTTCAGAAAAAAAATGTAATAAGGTGCGTTATACCTCGTGGTAAGCATTTTGCTAAACAAGAGGGTTTGATTGCAGATATAGCATGCGCTAGGGTTGAAAAGGTATTTAAAATATTGGAAAAAAAAATATGTGTGATGTCCAATGCATAATTATGGAAGTCTTATACACTGCTGCAGCGTATATGACTTTGGAGAGTAAATTTTGCCAGTGCGCTCTAAAATTATCATAAAATTCCCTTCCATTTGTTATAATAAAATTACGATTGACTAGCTGCGCATCGCGGTTTCACCTACATAGTCTCGATACCTTGAGAAAATGTCCTAATCCAGATCATGATCATGACCTTTTAAATTCGTTCAGCAGTTTTATCGTGAAAGCATAAAAAGCAAACATACAAAAAACAAATCTTTTCTCTATATACGTATAATATTATTACAGAATTATTATTTTTTTTTTAATTAATAACAGCTAATAATTTAATTTATAAACTTTTATTTTAAAATGTTCTCCATTTTAATGTAGTTTTGACCCTAAATCTTCAGCACGAATTCCATTCTCTTTACATTTTTTTAAATGACCGTAATTTTTTTAATTTTTGATGTAGTAATTGCCCTTTTTTTACGAAGAGCCAAGTGATTGTTAATTATGGCTATTACCTCAATTCCATCCCATTGCAGCCCAGCCAAAGAATCAGACAAATAGATCGGTTGCTATCGAAGGTTAGAAATCTATCGAAGAGTAATTGTAAGCTTAACCCGTTAAGTGCGACAAACGAGAATCGACTAAGTAACTGCTAAGTTATACCCAATCAGTGGTTTCTTTAATTGTAGGTGCATACGTGCGATATGAACGGTGGCTTTTATTCTACTTTGCAGAGTTAGTTAATATTAGTGTCAGCTTGTTAATCACAGGCATGGGTTAATTGGTTACTATTCAGTGACTATACCATTGACAGTTTGAAGCGACCAGAGGGCTTTCGCTAAATACCCGTGAGAATGCATTTCAAATGGTGTTGCTTTATCTGTAGGTACTTGATAAAGCATTATGCAATATACTAAGCCTATGGTGTCCTCTGAATAATTTTGCAAACGTTGCTATTTTATTGCGAACTATATCACATACACTCGAAGTTTTAAGGGTTTCTGAATGACCTCCTAATGATTGCTACAATATTGGTCAAAAGGAAAGTCATCAAACATAACAACAAATGAATTTCGACCTACTTTTATACAATAGTAATTTAGGAGGACGCTGAACCTCAACCTTTTGGTGTTTTAATTTTACCCCTACGATTCAGGTCATCCAATTTTTGGATATGGTAACAGCTACATTCAAAACTGTGCACAAGAATATTACGTTAACAAACGAAACCATTTTTCCATTTTTCCATCTGTGAATCTTATAAATCTCTGCGGTTATAGACATCGTGGAAGTTATTAAAGGCACACGAATTTTTGAGTTAAGTACAATTACCTCCTACATACATTTCAAAAAGATTAGTTTGTAAAGTCATCGTCAATTCCAAGTCAAGTTAATTCATACCAGTTTATATTGATCGTCTAACAAACTTAGCATTTAATATATTATATTTCTGCAGTCTATATCAGTAGATATTTTTCAAAGGGTCAGAACACTATCTTAAAAATAACCTGTCAATATCAGAAAAAGGATAAAAGGTCATTATCTAATTTACCTTTTACTGAGTTAGTAAGCTGAGAAATTAATGTCTTGCAACCAAACCTTTAATTCTAAAAAGCCAAGCCCGGAAGCAAACACTATCACCACTATCACTTACTAGGTTATTAGTCACCTAGTTTTCATAATACTTACAGTGTATCAAGAGCGCCGTATGAATAATAATTACTTTATTATACCTCTGTATGGAAGTCGCATTATGTGTTATGTCACCCAAACAATGAGTATGTGAAGTAACTCTATTCAGAGTCAAGTTTGATTGAATTTGTAAGGTATATCAATCATTACCTGCTTTTTTATGGCTGTTATTATGAGCATCAACCAGGAAGGCCTTTTGGTATTACGTGGCTTGTATCATTTCCATTTTCCGTGTTCCACTACCAAAAGTAGAGTAGACTATGATGAAATGCATGGATTGTGTGAAGGATAATATGAAAGAACTAGGAATTAATGATAGAGTGATGGCTAACAAGGGAGAATGGAACAAACAAACGTGTTACGCCGACCCCAAGTAACATGGAGCAAAAACATGAAGATGATGGTAGCTACCACGTCAGGCATATGTACCTTGGGACGTAACTACGATCTGTAACACAAGATAACTATCCACCGTACCTAGAAAATTACTTGGTGAGGTGGATACTAAATTTTTTGTTACAACCATAGCTATGATCGATCATTGCAATTGGAATAAACATTAGCAAAGCAGTGACTACTTTCAAAAGTCTTACTGTTCAAACCATCAACACTAGCCATGTTGCAGCTGCTATAATATAAACACCGTTTTCAAAATACAACTAAAGTGTAGATGAGGCTACTAATTCTAAAATGTAAAGAAGAAGCGATGGGCTTGAGGTATAGCATAGAAAAGAAAAAATCCAACAAATCGGTTCTACTGATCTATGTGACAATGTACAGACGCCAGCACAGCACATGAAGCTACTACAATCTGTCAAATTTCTTTAATAGATTTTCAACTTTATGGCTAAAGCATTAGGTTCAAAGTTGATTAGGAAAATTTGACAGTTTCGGGTAGCTTGATGTGCTGGCATCTGTACCACATGAACACGTTTGTTGTGAATGAGTTTATATTGATCGGACGACAAATAACAGATTCAGCCCCAGAAAATGAAAATCGATAAATCACATGTTCGTGAAAATCCACAACCAAGTTGAAACGTGTCTTAAAGAGACCACGTGGCACTTTTTATAACCTAAAATTTCGCAATAAGCAATCACATTATATGCTTTTTACTATTTTCCAGTAAAAATTCCTGAAACACTCTTATCTTCTCTGTGTTAGTAAAAAAATATATTATAATTATGTTTGTTTGCAATCACAGGTTACCTACTTTATAATATTGTTTTTTAACAGTATAATAACACTTTAAATCAATTCAGTTATTGCCATCATCATTAATTTTAGCATTTTAATCAATTGAATAATCACTTGATTTTAGAATTCCAAGGCACTTCAAACTGAAATGAAGATTAAGTTAAACTTAAATGCTTCTCACCTGCAATGTATGGGACCTCATAAAGTTAACGACCTTGTCGAAAATGAGGTTGTTGAGCGATCCCTCGTCCATTCCCCTGGGGATCGCTTCCTCCTTCTCCACAATATTCACATCCTTGTCCTTGGTTATCGTCACCCCATTCAGGATGTCCAACTCCTCAGTTTTCGTCAGCCTGCTCAAAGTCTTCGCCAATTTTCTTTTGAGGCAGTGCGAAATGTCGGACCCGCTGCAATCCTTGTAGGTCTCATACGCTAATTTTAGATCTCCTAGAACATTATCATCTGAGCTTCGAGCTTCTAGTTTGTTCTGTGTCGTGGTCGCCGTTCTGGCCGTGGCTGCGGCGACCAAGGTCAATATCAGGAGGTACTTTACCATGTTTGTTGTTTGCACTATGTTGGCTATATGGGCACTGTGTATAACTAGAGCAATGGTTGCGTTTATATGCGCTTAGTGTCACGGTACACTGGCTATCGCTGAGAGGGATGCAGCGATGCATTTATGTTGTTGGGTACTGTCAGGAACTTATTTTGTTGAGTTAGGATTAATAAAATATTGAATCGATTATAAATCATAAAATGATAATGGTTTTTCTTATTTGTCTCCGTTTGATTCTTTGCAGATCATGCAAAGGTCACCAGTAGTTAAAAGATAAAAAAATTAAATTGAACGAGGCTAGGATGTTTTGATCGTGACAAGACAGAAATTATTATAAATTCACAAAAGTACAGCTTTTCTTGTCATGCTGCACTTCGTGCATCAGTGCACAATGACGAGAAATAAGAAGACCAGACGACAAACATGACTTGTAATTGGCTATAACGTCATGGGAGGATGATTTGTATTTGCCCTAAACCTGACGTCAATGCAGTTGTTGAGAAATTGATTTAAATTAATTTTGTATGTCGTGCACTTCATTCAGATGTTCATAAAATGTTTTTTTTCGACCACAAGATTTGTTTTTCGATAATATTGATAGCTTTAATATTGATGGACGCTAGTAAAGGCGCCAAATACGTAGCAGAATTCTGGGCCAAGTCCGACTTACCAACTGAATTTCGACAAACCATAATACGACAAGATTTTATTTCGACAATATGGAACTCCGACACGTCTTCATTTCGACAATACTTTATTCGAAAAATCTTAAGTCCAACACTACTGTACTCCGACAAAGTGTTTCTTCGACATGAATTAACTAGGAAACGATGCGACTTCGACGACATGCTTCTTCTTCGACAACAATGGTAGATCGACACGCTAAGAAAAAGAAGAATAATTTTATTGTAGGTTCAATACGGCTATTGGGTCGTGTATCTTTAACGTATTTAAAAGAAGGGTTCAATCTCTATCTTAGTACCTTAGTGGGTACTTCTTCTCCAGAATCTCGTATTCAGAGTGGCGGGACATTGACGTGCAAACTGTAACCATAAATAATTCAGCAGATAATTCTATCCTAGACCCTTATCAAACAAAAAGTCTGCTGTTTTATAGAAAAGTGCAAAACCTACGCGGTCAAAATGTATGGAACAACAAATTTTTTCGAAAAATTTCATTACATGGATCAAAATCATGTGTACTGAATCCATGCTTACGGATTGCGCGTCGATGTCCCTGTCATCTTTTATATAAAAATTATATTATATTTTAATATCATAAATATTGTCTCCACAACTGTACTTCACCGGACCTGCTCAATTTAAAACAGTTTGATATCATGACTTAACTGTTACGAGGTGCACCTTCGTCTACTGAGGATTGAAATTATTGAGATCATTTCGATCTGGTATCGATATATATAGTCAATTGCTGGTTACAGCTTGGGATAACTTTCTATGGGATATTGCTAAGGGATAGTCGTCACAATTGGGAGTGGGAGTTTAAATTCTTTTGATCGTGCTTTTTAATGGGTCGAGATACTATGGATTAGACTAGGGATTTCTTCATACTTATAATACTAGCCTATTACTGTCCAAATGCCTATGCTAATACAGAGAAGGTATGATAAATGATTTTATTTTTGTAAGTAGGTTTGCACAAACACTTTTACACGTCAATCATATTTTTTAAACTAGATGAGGTCGGCGTTTCCTATCTGACTACTCTGAGAAGAAAGGCCGACACAAACTCAGAGGTCATAGTCTCTTTTAAAGTCCAGACATAATCTTGGTCAGGTTATATGAAGACCATGTAGGTCTATGTCTGAGATGGTCTTTTGAGGAAAGAACCACACAGATTGAGAGTTCCTGTCCAGTCAGTGCACGCATTTGTCAGAAATCGTGCAGCTCAACTCTGAGAGTCTTTCAACTATGTGCATTGATCACCATGCTTGCTCAAGGCGTGTTGGCAATTTCAGACTTATATTAATTATAAGTCCAGGTTTCATCACAATGACTTCCTTCTTCGAAGTTAGTAATGTCAAAGATAAACTTACAAAGTACATAATTATGAATGGAAAAAGTAACATTGGTAGTTCCTGAATTTGAACCCACAACTTCATGCATGAGAGACGAGGCCATTATAATTGCCATACTTACGTTTATCGTTTTCCTCATATTATCTTCAGTCCAGACCAAAGAGATGCTTGGTTACTTCTTCCTCATGTCAATCTTCTCTAATTAGCTCCAACTCATGTCCAGGACTTATAAGCAATCGATCGTCATCAAATCTACAGTCGCCTTCATTACTTCTTCTTACTCAATCAACGATTTGATCTAAAACGTTTTGCACGCATGCACAATTAGAAGACATTGTTCATTCATCGTTATCAATTCGTAGACAGCTACTGGTAAACATGAATAAATAAATAAAATTTATTTAGCTCTCAAAGTACAACAAAAACTTAATCTATGTACAGACGCCAGCACAACAAGCTACTACAATCTGTCAAATTTCTTTAATAGATTTTCAACTTTATTACTTGAGCATAAGGTTCAAAGTTGATTGGGAAAATTTGACAGTTTCGGGTAGATTGGTGTGCTGGCGTCTATGCAGTAAAATTTAATAAGGTATTTGATGGTTGTACAGCAGCACATAATTTAAGATCTACCAACTCCCAAACTTCACGTCACGCTTGTATTTTGGGAGTGAGTGGTTCGTAAGATACAGGGCTTACATAGACTCAACTTTGTAGCCTAGGAAATGACTTCCAACGATTTACAGTAAATAAACTAAATTAAAACATACAATGAAACTAAAGCATCTACATTATCTAAAAATACTAAATAAAAAGAAAGAAAGAAACATATTATATACCTTCACAAAGACAAAAATTTTATGTTTTACTTTTTTACACTTAAAAGCACCTCAGTTTGAGTATAATTTAAAGTTCGCAACCAATTTTCGATGTTGCATGAGGCAGATTGGGAATCACTTACCTTGACAAGCATAGCTTAACCTGATCGATCGACCCGTGGGGCAGTTATTACTTAGCCATGAGCCCCTTTTCCCACTTTTCCCACAAGAATTTGTTAAACACTGATACCAGTAAACGATGTGTCATCAATGGGATTAAAGATACAACGTACAGACAGACAGAAGAGCTCTTGAACTTCATTACATAAGAAAAGCTCATTACAACAATATGTCATCTCATGCAACGAAAATGTGTTAATTTGTCAATCTGTCACGCGAAATTTCAACAGAACACAATAACTCTCATTTTCATTGCGTTCGTAACTCTTCAATCAATTGTCGAACAATTTACATCACGATTAGTGACACGCAAATTACATGTGTGGGATATATAATAGATGTCTTCTTCATTTTCTATGATAATTGTTACAAACGTTAATTATCTTTCTATTATGATTATTCCTAACCTCGATAAGGTCAGCCAACAAAAAAATTAAATTATCAATGTTGAATTATTTAATTCGTTTGCGTATCCTCGATACAAACATTCCATGCATTTCGAGTTGAAATTCAGATGGCAGTATCGTTTCAGCATTATCATTACACATTTCTGAGCATAGGCATCTTCCCTTTTGCGCCATGCTACTCTGGTCTGTGCGAGTCTCATCCAGGTCTTTCCTGCAACTTTATGTGGGTCGTCCATCCAGTTGGTTACAGATCTGCCAACGCTCCTTCTACCATTTTTCGGCAACCATTCCAGCATCACCTATAGCTTATTTCCATCAACTTATAGGTTGAATTGACACTCATTATCATCACCTTTGCCCTTGCCTTATGTTACTTGGGATCAGCGCAATACGAATTTTCTTCCATTCTCCCCAGTGTCAGCCATCCTGCTATCCTTTACTCCTTTTTTTTTCATCGAAATACTGAAGTTACTCAATGCTGTCAGTAGAATTAACAGTATTAGTTTCAAAAGTTAGAGCTAAAATATTTAGTGTCAATAATTTCTCTAACTTTTGTGTCCAAGACTAGTAACGATCAGTTGAAACAAAACGATACCTAATTGATCGACAAACGACTCTATTTATTACTTTGTTCTCATTCTCATTGTAGATAACCAAATCCGGAATTACCTCCGAATGTGCAGCCTATTTGATGTTCATTTTGTGTTTTTTTTTCAGCAACCGCCACCTTACAACAAAAATATACGGTTGGTTACGGAAAATAATAAAATAAAGAACCAATGCCCACGAGGTATGGGAACGCCCATATCCAGCAGGCATAACATCACCGTTACAGAACATCTCAATGAAGTAAATCCAGGGTAAATTGAATTCCCCCCCGGTGGGTTCCCGCATTGTCGAGGCGGGGGGGCTCAGTAGCCGTGGCTTGGACACCCACGGTGAAGCGAAGAGGAACCCGAGGAGGGGCCGCTCGTCAGGGCTTTTGCTGACAAGCCAACGACGTAGCGGCCAAAAGTAGGTTGCGGTGTCGCTTGGGCGACATCGCAACTGAGGCGGGCCGCGATGTCGTAGGTACCGGAGGCATCGCGGCTGAGGGTTGGAGGCCGCGGCGGGAGAGGAGTGCCGGTATTACGGTGCGCCGCTCTCCCTACCTTCCGCGGCCTTGACGGGGTCGCCACCGTTCGATGGCGGACGCGGTGGGGCTGCAGGGGAAGAGGAGTGTCGGTATTACGTTGGCCGCTCTCCCTATCCTCTGCAGCCGAAAATTGGCAGGCGGCGGGGCCAATGTCCTGACCCGTCGCAGGGGGGACCAAGGGTGCCCAGACACAGGGTCGTCTGGCGCCCATGTGCTGGTTTGGTCCCTGGGGTGGTCACGGCGTGCTATGTGTTCTGGTGCGCCGGTGATGGGGAGTACTCCCCAGAGGAGGGTCCGGTAACGGACGGCCGCGGCGGGTTCACGGATGAGTGCTAACGCGTGCCCCTGTTCCCGCCGTAAGCGGCAGAGGAGGACACCGTGGAGTTTTAGTGGGTTAGAGTCCCACATAACTGCACTATCTCCCCGTGGTAGTGCAGTATGCATGAGCATTTCTCCACGATAAAAAAAAAAGGGTAAATTGAATTGAACGCACAATTTACTTGAAGAATAACGCGATCTGCGCCGTTCATCGGAAGTGGGGCGCGATCGTATTACCAAGTTATGAGATGAGAGAAGCACGCAATCTGCTTGATTGTGACTCGACATAGTGTAACTGCTTACAGTGGTTCATCGCCTATTCGACATTTGACAGGACCAGTTTTTTTTTCCTTATTTGTCTTTCAATCGGTTGTAAACCTTTAGCAAATTCCCCATACAAGAAACGTTTTTCTTTTTGGAATTTTCTGCTAGAGTAGTAAATATTGTACGGAACTCTTCGTGTGCGAGTCCGACTCGCATTTGGCTCCTTTTTTAACACCTTAGTACTTAGAAAGTTACAAGGATCTCTTTGGCGCTTGAATGACAGGGAAGCGTTGTTATTAAACATTTGTAAATTGTACTGATAAACAAGATGGCGGCGATAGTTTTGATTTTTGCCACGGACCAAAAGATCTTTGTACAGTTATTAATTATATCTATAGTCCCAGACTTCCTCAGGTCTCAGGTCCTACAAACTGTATTTTGGCCATAGCGGTCGATCTCAACGGAGTCTAGCCTTCAGCGTGACAGATTATATAGTGCACAAGTGTGTGTGTAGACACATGTGCACTCTCATAAACCAATAGGTCGGTAATCTGACACGACCGGAGACAGATCAGGTGTAGGAGCAATGGCTTAATGTGCTTTACGAGGCACAGTACCACCGTGCCTCGGTGGTATCAGACCGCCAACTTCCAAAATCCGAGCTGTTACTAAGAAATTCTTATTGGAAAAATCCAATAACACTTTGTCCGAATTGGGAATCGAACCCAGGACCGGATCAGCAGTCTTGCTTGCGACCACGAGACCAACGGGACAGTTGTCTTTACACCTACCTTTTAACCTACTTATGTATCACACTGCAGTATGCATGCAGTGTTACATCGGGACATAAGCTTCGGGATTGTCAGAAAGGTTTACCGCTGGCCCGGAACATAAAGGGCTAAGGAAGGAACACGGGTGGGTTTTAGTCAGTAAGAGTCTGACACTTCCTTCCGCTCCAACCAAAGCGGGAGGGGTCACCTGATGATTTCCCATCCTGAAAAGAAAAAAATAAAAAGGTTTACCTACTTACCCCCGAGCGTCCGCACGATTGCTCTGAAAAAACGCTCTCGCTGAACCACTGTAAGTATTTATACTGTGGATTAAGTATATTCTCGTACAGTCAGTAGTAGGATGATTTATTCTTGTATTATGCTGATTTGGGATTAAAAAACCAATTTAAATTGTTGTCGCGATTTATGAATTAAGGATGTGGTTTTTGTAGTGCCGTACCAGACAGAGCCAATCTGTGGAGCCAATATTGAATTTTCAGTTTCGTGCACAGTTTGATTTATCTAAAGATGCAAATTTCTTGTAGAAATATTATGTGTCTATAATAAGAGTACGATAAAAGTTTATAAGTAAATCTCAATTAAATTTTGTTTTCATAGTGGGGATTGCATGATTAAAGATGACTTTCACATATAAATAAAATGTTTCTCCATTGGAACTATCACATTTCAATTTAAACTGTTGAATACAATTAATATTAATAATATAATTCATTATATTAATATTATTAATATTGAAATAAAAAAAGCACACAATCCATTTGAAACTCGTACTTCCGAATCAAATTGCGTCATCGGTTTCGCAATAACGTTAGCAAACAGAGTGGTTCACATAATGACACATCCTGAATATTATCATATGACACTTTCTCACTTTGTATACGATTTCATATCCGTCTACTTTGAAGGTCAGACTTTGATGTTACATTCCCACCAATACAGGGATATTGAAGCATAAGACAACATTCAACAACGATTTAAATAACCCGCTATTAAGAGAATTTCACTATGCACCAGAAAAAAGAACATAAAATATGTACCGAGGTGGCAGAAAAGAGGACACAGCCCGCCAATAGCTGTAACTTTACACTGCATAAACAATAAGAAGAAAAACTACAACCATCTTAATCACCAGCGTTGCGGATGAGGCAATAACGTTTGCAAACAGAGTAGTCCACGTAATACAACATCCTAAATAGTATCATAGGACACTTTCTCACTTTGCTGTATATGATTTCATGTTCATCAGTCTAAAAGGTCAGACTTCGATGTTAAATTCCTAACATTATTTAGGTCATCACAAATTTGAGTATTGAAAAAAAAACGCCTCTATATTCCATAAAATATTAAGTATAATAGAAGTGCCTTTCAGAGAAAATCCTAAAATCATCCCAGAGAAGGAGAAAAAAACGTTATTATTATTAGCAACTCAATAGAATAAAGGTAAAGAAAAAAATCTCAATATAAATAAAAAGAAAACTCTTCATCAAACATCGTCACTGATGAGGCAAATATGCAAATAGCTTTACATAATGACACATCAATCCTCAGAGAAACTGAAGTGTTATAGACTGCAATCAGTATTATTTTTTTTAATAACCCACTCCAAAATAATGCTTAGGATTGAAGATCGAGTACTAGATAAGCAATAGGAAGAACAAACAAGTATATATCCGAATCAACTAGCGTCACTGGCGAGGCAATAACATTAGCAAACAGAGTAATTTTCATAATGATAGGTTATAATATGACACTTTCTCATTTTACAGCATTCAATTTCATGTCCATCTGTTTCGGTCAGAATTGAATGTTGTATCCATAACTTTATCTAGGTTATCAGAAAATCTGGAGCATTGACAGAATTTCATCAAACAAAACATTTTAATCAAGTATCGTCATTGATAAGAGAAATAAGCAAAATATAGTTTCATAAAATGGCACATAAAACCGCATTTATTTAATGCTTAGACATGAGACTCTAAAAGAACGGTAATTTTATTACCGTGGCAAAAGCTTGAGTTTAAAAATAGAATACTAGCTAAAGAAAAGAAAGAACAAACAAGTATAATAAAACATCTACATCAAGTATCCGAATCAACCAGCGTCACGGATGAGGCAATACCATGTTCACGTAATGCCATATCCTGAACACTTGACACTTTCTCGATTTGCTCACGATGTGTAGCTTCTCAAATGTGACGTTCGGCAGGTTATACTTTATGTTTATGCTAATAGCATGACTGTTACTATGTACCGATGCTTTGCTAATTATTAATTTTGTAGAACTTATATTATTTGAATGATATTATTCGTCTCCTTCGTATGTAAATTGTAAGTGTGTGTGGTGTTTTACATCAATTATAATATAAAATTGTTCAAATATCTTTGGATATAATATAGTAAATCATAAAACACACAGAGATATATAGCCACATAGTGATCTTATTGGTGACTAGCTTCTGCCCGCGATTTTGTCCGCGTGAAATTTCACCCTCTTAGGGGTGGAATTTCGAAAAACCCTTTATTAGTGGATACCTACTTTTCACTAAGAACTCACCCTCCAAATTTCATGTCTCTAGGACCAGCAGTTTAGGCTGTGCGTTGATATCAGTCAGTCAGGACTTTGAATTTTATATGTAATATAAGATGTTCTTTAGAAAGGTTAGTAGCGACTACGCTACTAACCTTTCTAAAGAACATCTCAGCTGGCATACGTGTATAACCAGCATACGTAGTATGTAAGGATCATAACTGGTGGCCTTCTGTAGTTTCTGCTTAGCCCCATGAGAAAAAGGCGTGAGTATATGTAAATATGTGTATTACAAAAATAAGTCATTTAAATTTTAAGGCGTCTGTATATAAACAGTCTTACAACTATTTGTGTTTGATTTTCATTTAAGATCTGCTATGTATTTTCTTTAGAAACCATTGCAACAGCTTATATATCTGTGAACCAATTATGAACCATTAAAACTTAACCCGATTTAAAACAGATTTTACTGCTGCTGCGATAAATAAGACGAACAAACACAAACTCGTGCGCCGCAAATTAACAAGTCAGTTTACAACCGTAAAACAACCAACATACTACTCTAACATTTAAGTATGAATGAATGACAAACGCGAGTTAGTGCTAATTTGCAGTACATCGCAGTTTCTAGGCGGATCTTATTGTGTATTTAATTAGACCATGTTGTGTAAGACTTTTGTGTACGCAATGGACAGCGAAAGTATGAGGTGTGACTTTACGCACGTATTTGGGACTGCTTCGAAATGGGACTATCACATACTAAAGACATCATCATCATCTGCCTAGCCTTTTTTTTTTGAGGATGGGAAATCATCAAATGATCATTATCCATCATCCCGCTCTGGGTGGAGCGGAAGGGAGTGTCAGACTCTTACTGACTAAAACCCACCCGTGTTCCTTCCTTAGCCCTTTATGTTCCGAGCCAGCGCGCAGCGGTAACCGTTTCGGACAATCCCGCTGACCCATTTCCCAACTATGTTGGGGTCGGCTTTCTGTCTAACTAGATGCAGCTACCTGTTATTATCAACGGAAATTAAAATGCGCTGGTTCTGGTAGAAAAACAATGTATATATCTGTCAATCAAAAGTAAAACCAACAGGTAGAAAAAACAAAAGGTAATAAAAGGTAAAATATCAAAAAGAAGAAAAAACTTGCACACCTGTATTTTACATGGAGCGACTGCCTAACTGACCTCCACAACCCAGTTACTGGGTAATCGATACCCTATGGTAAGACTGGTTCAACTTTCGGGCTTCGACGACACCTAACGACTGTCAAAGATCCACGAATGACAGCCGGGAACAACGACTTAACGAGCTTTCTGAGGCACGGAGGGTATTTAAAGATGGTCACCAAACCATGGACCAACTATGGTAAATGGCTGAAGAAATCAACATGAAATGATGGGTCAGACTAACCTCCTGGTAAGATGAATCGATGACCTGATGAATATTGTGCTAATCTGGTGATTGCGGGAAACACAGGACCAAACTTCTGCACATGCTTAGACCTTGATCCAGCAGAGGATGTTTTAGGCTAAATGATGATGAATTGATGATGATAAAACAGCTGCAGCTGTACGAAGGAATTTTCAATGTACTTTTTTCTTGGGATAGCAAAAATATGCATTTCATGAGTTAGAGACCTGAAAGCCGAGAGCTTAATTCAATTTTGGTAAAATTTATTGTTTGCGTTTGGTATAATTCTAAAGTATTTTCTTCGAAATGTGAAACTTTTCCTGACCTAAGCAAAGCAAACTTATACTAATGATATCATAATACAAATGTATATAGCAATGACTGACCAATAACTAAATATAGTCAAGTATAAAAGTAATGAAGCTGATCAATACGCAAAACTAGAAAACAAACAAGCAATTAGTTCCAATACACACAATTATAAACAGAAAGCTGCTACAGCTAACTGTAAACATAGCATTATTTACTACTAAACGTAGCATTATTAACCCTTTACTAAGAAAATCAAGAGTGATGCCCGAAAACAGCAAATTCTTGACCCCGTAATCCTTTATCAATTACATAAATACGAGTCTATGACAAATACAACCCACATGGATGACATTAGAACCGCATTCTTTTATTATACGCATATTTAAGTACGTCATCAAAAGATATTTGTGTCAGACGCACCTACGACATCCTTTTTCGAAAAGAGAGAGAAAAAAAGAAATCTCACTTCACACGCGTTCCTGTGTCCGGTTTACATCCAACGCTTTTCCTTCAAAGCAAACTACAAATCTAATTTTTCATCTTGAAAACCTCCAATCGAACAATTTTGAACGTTATTCTGACGACGTTACGGGTGCTTGTAATCGAATTACGAATTTGATAGCGGTAAATTTAACTCTGTTTGATGGACAAGGCAAATACCTGTTTTCTGTATTATTTGATACACGATTTTGTACTTTACTGTATTGGCATAAGACTGTATGATTGTACTTGAAAAGAGCATGTTCATAAAGGTGTGTGAACTCTAGACGTGGTTTACTCTGGCAAAGTTAATATGAATATCGAACGACCGACACTAAGCGATTTTGATTCTTATTACAAGAGGCATAAAGTAAGTAATGAGTGAAAGAGTAAGTAACAAGTGCAAGGCTATGTAAGTAAATAAATGTGGAAGAATAAAGAGGGGGAGGTTACATAAAATACATGAGATACAGAAATCCGATGGGCCTCGGGCGACAGCAGCGAAAGCAACTTGTCGATGACTAATGTACGGAACTCTCGTAGGTCACGAATGAGGTCGCAGACACCAAAAAATGTGCAACTCTAAAACACCTGACCGATTTCTTGTGATTCTTTAGAACCCCAATGATACTTTAACCTGTGATGATAGTGATCTTAGGTCTTAGTTAAAGCATAACAGACTAGGATTACGAGACTTACCTACCTATTACGTATCCTAATATTATAAATGCGAAAGTGTGTCTGTCTGTCTGTTACCGCTTCACGCTTAAACCGCTGATCCGATTTAGATGAAATTTGGTACAGAGATAGTTTGAGTCCCGGGAAAGGACATAGGATGGTTTTTATCCCGATATTCCCATGAAATCGACACTAATGCGGGTGAAGCCGCGGGGCGCTGGTAGTTATGTATATATTTTAGTATAGTCCTCAACAGTATTAATTTAAAAAAATAATTAATGATACGCAGGATCAGTATGTAAAGAGATGACATAATAAGTAATGCCATAACAGGTGCACAAGTCAAAACAAAAACTACAAAGCTATTAACAAAACTAAACGTTTCGATGTTATCAAATCTTGGGACAGATAATGTTAAATTTTAAACCAATAATGGTCATTTAATTCTCAAAAATGTTGAACTCTCAAAGTAAAATAAAAAAAATAACTAAAACAATAATTATTTCACAAAAAAAAAAACGAAACAGCACATTTTTTTAAATGTCATTTACGTCAAATAAAATTCTTACTCATACTAAACAAAGTCTTAATAACTGGTAATAAAATTATAAAAAGTCGTGAAATCTATCCGTACTGTCGTTCAAAACTTGAAAATATTACATCAGAAACTTTTACTCCAAGAGATGGACATACGAGAAAAATATTACTTTCACTCTTTGACCACTTTAATTTTTAAACTGACATAACAGCCTTCGTTTTTGCAGAGAAATGTAGCCTTTATCATTGGAGTGATAAGAATGTAAATCCTGTAAATATTGATGGTGTTTAAGATGTTTGAAATGAGTGGGAGTCAGTGAGACAATGAGGGGTCAAAGGCTTCATGTGTATCGCTAAGTATTGGCGGTTTATGTTTAATGTCATTTGAAAAGTAAAAGTTTGTTTTTACGTTTTATTTGACAGGATTGATCTTAACCGTTGTTACTGTACTGTATATGTATTACGGAGTAGACAGATAATAAAATATCTATAGGGTTAAAATGGTAAGTAAAATTACTTACAATATTATAATGGGTAAGTAATTTTGATATTATGAATCACCAATTGTAATTTCATCAAGCCATCAATTTGCTGATTCAGAGCTGCAGTGAGTCACACAATTTGGAACCGAATGCTTACATAAGGTGTTACTACTGTATTTAAATATCTTATTGAAATAATTATTCAAGAACATCAACAGCAATCTTTAGTTCGAAAGATCACTAATCACTACGCCAATCGTGCTGTCAATTAGAGTCAATGTCTAGGTTAGTGGACTACTATCAGACCTCTTACAAAAACTTAAATAATCGCTACTTCCATTTCATTGATGAAACCTTGTGTAAGATGATGCAATCGTTACACCCAATATAAACAACAAAGTCGTATTTCCATAGATCTCTATACGCAACCCACCGTACAAAACATACGTAATTTCACCAGATACTACCAAAAATTACGCATATTATGCAATTGCCGTAACAGAATTAGAGATTGTTCACAAAGATAGTTCGCAAATTATCCTCGGCGAATTTTCACCTATTGTCTGTGTGAGAAGTTGGCGTAACAACCAAAACAATGGCAAAGTTCACCGGAACAGAACATGGAAAGTCTATATAACCAACTGGGACTTGATATTGTTTTTAAAGTTACAATTGTAGCAACAAGGATAGTTGTGCTAGTGGAAACTGTAGCATGTGGTGATAATCATAGTCCCAAATTCAAAATGTGCCCAATGAAAAATTTAAGATGTGTGCTATTACTTATACTAGTTGTTGAAGTGATACCCATAGAGATAGATCTGCAAGAAGGTGAAGAAATCAAAGGCAATCATGTCGATGATAGTCAGCTGAATGAATGTATTAGTGTGAGAAGAAGTACTGAAGTTGGAGTGTGTTTTGGGAAAGAGCTGTTGAATAAATTGAATAAATATGACGAGGCTGATGCATTCAGTTTAGCTACTGGTGTTTCTTTCGTGAGAGATGAAAAAACTCCGAGGGATATCGGCGCTTTCCTTGATAAAGATCCTATGGATTTCCGGTATACCTATTTTAATTACTTGATTACATTCATTAGTATATCTTAGAATGCAATCATATAACTTATTTTATTCGTCCATCACTAGAAATCTACTCAAAATTTTAAATGTGAAAACAAGGGATTCCTACTGTCACTTTTTCCAACAAGCATTTGCTATGCCTTGTACAGTATGTGTTACACTAGACTTATAAAAGTCCATTCAAATTCTACCTACGAGTAGATAATTACCTTGTATGTTCTTTATTTAATTTTTTTATGTCTTTCTTATAAGAAAGTGTAAAAAAATAAATTTAAATAAGGGCAAGAAAATAATGAAAGTCATAGTGTCATTTCGTCATTTAAAGTAAAGTAAATGAATGGTACCTATATTAACATTATCTATCTCAACATTATTCTTATTTACAGTTCAATTCTCGAAGATGCAGGTAACTTGATTTCAAAAAGATCTCTTCATTGGGACCTCAGTAAATTCTATCCTGGGTTGGTCATGAGGATTGCCCCGACGTTGGCCAATGGAGTACTTGAGTTTGTTATGGATCCGAGGGTTAAAGATAGGTCTTCATACCAACAGCCTGCTGAGGTATCCACAGGTACGTTGTGTCATACCTTTTTTATTTTAGTTTGATTTACAAATAAACTTACTTTTTATTCTTTGTTTTTATTTTTAATATAATTATTGTGTGTACTTAATTATGACATCGCTCCATGTAAATTAACACGAATATTCATCTGCATCTAGTTACAGTGGAATTCGATCTCAAAATAGTTGAGATTGACAGATTGACTGGCTTTCCATACCTTTATTAGACTGGGAAAACAAAACATATTTGCGTTATCTATAATTCAAAAGTCGAAAAATTTATGTATAATATAGCACAAATCTTCATTCAATTACCTACCTTAATATTTTGGCATTTGGGTTGATGTGATAATTTAGTAAGTATATAGCGCCATCTGTCCATTTACCTTGAAACAAGCAAACTCAATGGCTTCAAGGTTGACTGTACACTGAACTTGATACAGCGCGGTCTATCGGCAGAACTGCTAACTTTTGTAAATTAATCGATCGTTCAGATTTTTGTATTATTTCATCTTGTCTCCATGGAATAATATTTTGGTCTGGGACACATTTATGTTCAGTTTGTACTTAAAATAATTAAGTATTAAAAACCGTGTTTAATATGAGCTCCCATTATTTATTAAGGTACGATAGCGGTCGAAAAGTGGCAAAAATTATAACATCAGTGTTCTATTTTTCATTTATAACAATAATCTCACCATTTTCTTCTATTGCAGGTCGTCTTCTAGCAAGAAATCTGCTTGTCCCATTCCTTCTCGGCTTCAAATTCCAACTTACAACTTTATTGCCTTTATTACTGGGTCTACTATTGATTGCCAGTAAGAAGGCGTTCCTCCTAGCAAAGTTAGCACTCCTAGCTATAACAGTATTCGGTAGTGGATTTGGAGGAAGTGGATCAGGGTCATTTGGAGGTTTTGGAGGACCTTCCCTCTCGTCTTATGGTTATGAGAACCCAGGACATTTTCACGAACATGATCATCACACTACTTCAGGTTGGTAATATTTATTTTGATATTATTCTGAGATTAGAAGAGAGTAACATTTTAGCTTCATTTTTAACACTAACGGAGCAGTAACAGAGCCCAAGAAAATAACATGCACAAAATCTTTGTAACGATATTGTCGTATCAGCACTGCTTAAGGGAATTTTACAGTAATCAACTAAAAAAAATAATCTCGCACAACCCACTCGTATATTTTCAACCCCACAAATCAGTCTGCTTTGTTTCTTTTTCAACATTGATTTTTTTTTTAATTTGAAATGGGTTTGCTCTTGACTGTAGTCTAGGTCAGAGATGATTGGTGCTAAAATATTTAACATTAAGGTAGTTCTAGAGGATAAATATGTAGAAACAAAGCAAATACATGCAAATACTTTTTAAATTTTAAAAAGTAGGAATAGTAAAGTTAGCGACATCTAGTTTGAACTCTCGGAGACATTTACAACGTATCCGTTTCCGATAGGTACGCTCACCTCTTGCCGGTGCACTATCAAAAAGCCTTCCAATGATATCTTTGGATTTTATTATTCTGGACCTTAGAGTCTTAGAATTAAAGTTGAAAATGCCTCCGATTGGACTGTGTAAGTATTTTGTGTTGTTGCTTTAGCAGGGTAAGCAGTTCTGTTAGTGCTTGGCGAAGGCGATCGATCTAAATATTATGTTTATATTCCGTAGATTTACTATCTTCTATTTATGTAGACTTCTCTATTTGATCTATTATTACTTTTTAATGGATTAAATTAATGTAGTTCCTATTAGTTTCATGTAGTAAAATTATATCGTTAGTAGGTTCATTTTTATTTTCTTGACATTATGATCAGCCAGTCCTACTGCTTAATAAATTATGTAACAGTTTCTTCAAGTTGTGGGTAGTTAAAAATTCATTTATCTTCAATAATGCAATAGTCTTGGTTTAGTGGCCAATATATCTCTGTATTTACATCTCATTTCCCACCTTATCATCCTCATCATTATTTGTAACAATTTTTGTTTCTTCTACTTTCTTTCACCAGCATCTTCCGTCTCATGTTACTTGGGGTCGGCATTCCTTCCCTTTGTACCTGCTATAAATTATTATGGAAATATATACGAAATCTCAAACGTCTGACTTGCCAATCGCACTCTATTCTACTTTAAAAATCAATCCTCCATTTTCTTTCAGGTTACTATCGTCGTCAACCCCACCCAGACTACTACTACAGAGAGAAGTCAGCTGAACCCTCGACAGCATCTCCCATCACTCCTGATGAACTAAGAAGTAGACTAGAAAGATTATTCGTTACTAAGAAAGACCCTGTCAATGAAAGAGAAGATGTTAGCGCAAGGAATAGGAATTTTGCTTGGACTCCTATTAATACCGGTTAGAGGATTTTTATCTGCAATGATATGTAGCTCTAATTAATTGCATTAGGTAGTAGGTTTAATCTTGTAGTGATTTGGGTCTCATTACCAATATTGGATCACAAAATTGATGTTTTCGAATAAAATTTAATTGAATTAGTAGAAAACAAAGAGTTAATCAAATTAAATTTCATTCGAAAACATCCATCGGTTTCTTACTAAACTTCAACTATGTATTTTGACCTTGGTTACTTATCTCTTTTGGTGACACTTTATATACAAGTTTATAGGTAAAACATTAACAACCTCTTAAGAGATCATTGTACTCATCACTATGAACAACTTTTACTATGGGACCAAACCCGAAATCGCGAAAAAAAATTCAGCTGTTCCCTACATTTATGTTCGTATAACTTGAATGAAAATAAATAAATAACGTATAACGTCAAAATGTAGGGAAAAGCTGATTTTTTTTTTCGCGATCTAGAGTTTGGTCCCATAGTAAAAGTTGTTCATAATGATGAGTACAATGACCTCTTAAAAGGTTGTTAATGTTTTACCAATAACCTTGTATAAGTAGTGAGATTTTTGTAATTTAAGTTACCATAGTTTTCTTCTTGCTTAGTAGTTTATATTTACATGTATTAAAAGACAGCAGTTAATTTATTTACTTCTAGTCATCACTTTTTCTTTTGGTGCTTGTAGCATCTTAGCTGTATTAACGTCACACTTCTAATAAGTATTTACATTGAAATTTTTCAGTTACTGATAAATTAAAATATGCAACCATTTTGTTTAATTAGAGCATAGATTTATACAACACACTGTATCATCTTTTAAGACACTTAATTTATAAATTTGGTTACATAAATAGTAATTAAATAGATATTTGGAACTCCGAAATAAAAATCTATAAAGAAATATTCAATCAGTCTTTTAATATTTACTACTTAATTCTCACACGGACCGCTGTACGTCGCGTCGCTTGCTCCCGCGTCACCAGTCCTGACTCCCTCGGTATTTTGGGTGCTGAGATAAAAAATTCAAACGTAGTTTACAGGAAGGTTTTATAAAATTGTGGCTGTTATTTGAGTGTTTTGTGCTGACTTACGACTTCCATGCGAATGAAGTCGCGGCAGAAGCTAGTAGTTACTAATAACCAATAAGTCAATTGATGAATCAGCCATTGGCTACTGCAGTAGCCAAGACATCAATACCAAACTCAAGCAATTAACCAAAGAACATAGCACATTAATACCTTCCTCATTAACAGTAGTTAAAACTAATTAGGTTAAAGAAAACAAGTTTTCCACCGTCTCCGGTCCACACCTATCTTTAGAAACATCCTCTACACGATTACACGCTCTGAATGTTAAGAAAATGGCCGCACAAGTAGGAAGAGTTTCCGATTTGGACCCAAATGGAAATAAATGTGGACGATATGTTCTAGTTGCATCCGTTACTATAATTGTTAGAGTATTACCTATAAGATATTAATTGTGCGGGAGCACGTTATTTTCTTGTAAGGAAGTCTGTGGATCAAATGGTTAATGGTAGATTGATAATGATAGTGATTGATGCGATGTAAAAATTGTATAATATGATTGTGTGATAGTAAGTGGATTGTTAAATTGAACGCGTTACTTGCTGTAAAGTACATCCTCACTTATAATATATTTAATGCATATATTGTCTGAGTTCCGTATTGAGTATGTTGTTACGGATCAACAGACCATCAAATTGATTTGGGTAAAAGTGAATGCTTAGCAAAGTTTAATACATCCGAGTTTAATAATGAAAAGCAAATTGAAAAACAATCCGTAATCAATTTTAAGGTTAAAGAAAATATTATATAGTATTTATTATTCCTCCTGGAGTCTGACTTTGTATCTAAGTTAATAGCAAATATATGTGACATCTACCAATCCGCACTGGGCCCGCGTGGTGGTTTACGGCCCACTCCTTCTCACAGAGAGGAGGCCTGTGTCGCAGCAGTGGGAAAATTATAGGCTGAGTAAGATGTAATGCCAAAGGCTCGCCCCTATTTGATAGGATTGATAATTGATACATACCTAATTGGCAAAAAGCGCGTGAACTACACACCTCTGTATTTCTGTATTCCCCAAACTGATAGGCCCCGATGAATACTGGTATACTGTTATGTTTTTGGTAGGTACTCTGGAACAGCATGACAACAGCTACGCAGTAACACTGCGGTGTCCATATTGAGCCTCAGACTGAAATGGGGTACCGAGACATTAGCATTAGAACCAATACAATACATTACCGCCAAACAATCAAGCCTACAATAATATAAATCTGATGAGCACACTAATTTATAAACCACCTCTACTTGTGCTGCTTTCATAGTTTTTTATCTGAATGCCGGTGAGCCATGCGTTCGAATCGCGTGCCATGCATTTTGCGTGTACATTCAAAGCTTTCTCGGTTTTCTTTGATAGAATTCTTGGGTTATATCTGGCGATGGACTAGGGTTTGCTGTTGTATTTGCTTGGATTGTCGCTTCCTAGTTCTTGTGGATTTTATAACTTCTTGAACAGTCAATTGGTCTTATTTTAACATTTATATTTTTTGGCTATTAAGAAATAGGACTGTGCGGACCAGGATGGGCCAGGATAGTCACATAGTGGATACTTGAAGATGGGCGTCGTCACCGAGTTAGGCTTAAGAAACGCTAGCGTGACGATTTGGACTCGTTCTTGATCGATTAGCTCGAGAAAAAATTACAAAAATTATAATAGTATTACTACTTTGTTGTCCGTTGTCAGCCGACAAAAGATGTAGTATAATTTATGCTCAGATGAGTTAATTTTAATTGCACTTCAGTTCCAAGTCCATGATTCACTAAAACTATAAAAAAATTGGTTCCAAAATGTAGCAAGATGGTCATGATCTGCCTGGCCTTTTCCCGACTATGTTGTGGTCGGCTTTCAGCCTAATGCAGCTGAGTACCAGTATTTTACATGGAGCGACTGCCTACCTAACCTGCATAACCCAGTTACTGGGTAATACTATACTATAATATAGCAAGATGGAAACCATATGCAATTTTTCCAATAAAACACACGAACACACTATATCTCCACATATATATGAGCAGACTGTTATATAGCGGTCCAGTCTTGCTCCAACTGTCTCTAGGATTGAATATAATTGATTATCAGCTGCTTCCGTTATACTAACACACAGTTTTTACTACTGACATCGTTAATTGTGAAGTTGTTAATGAGCTGGTTAGCTCTAGATCACAAGAAGCACTAGATTTTTAATCAGATTTTGAGCTTTATCTGCAGCCAAAGTTTTGACTAATAGTCATGCTATTTTTCTTCGGGTTTTTGGATCATTTACTTGGACTTATACTTAGTCTCCTTTAGCGTAACTAGCCTATGATATTTCCACTGTGTGGACACAGGCCTTCTCTCTGTGAGAAGAAGTAAGCCATATATACCACGACTCTGGGCCAGACTAGGTCTTCTTTCTTTCTTATCATAGATTTAGTTTGTAGGCCTTTTTATGACCATATCATTGATTCTGTTTTTAGGTCAATATTGTGATACAGTTTAATAAATATTAATTGATTTATAATACAGTTATAGTAATTCCAATGGATCCCGTTGAATGCGAGAACCACAGAACCGGTCGAAGTGGAGGTACCTGGGGGAGGCCTATATCCAGCAGTGGACGTCTTTCAGTTGATGAATTCCAATGAGTGCTAGATAAATTGCAGTCTATCAAAACTAACTTAAAAATATTCATCACACACTTTACTGAAGCATTCGTGGTTGAAATTCTGTCTTAGTGGCAAATCTCTAGAACATTTGACTAAACCAGTGACAGGCGTTACTAATTAATTGGTTCCATTAATTTTCTCAAATAGTACTTACTCTTGACTTCATTTTATGTTGATGACAAATTGTCAGCCCGTCACTTTAATCACTAGTATCATCATTTTAATAACATGTAGTTTGCTTATCCAGATGACTTTATATCTTGCATGGTGTGTCGTTTGACTAAACTGTGTACTTAGCTTTATTTTAAACCAACGTTAATAAATTTAACAAATGAGTTACTATTATTATAACATTTGTAGAATTAAAATATCTTATAGTTGCATGGCAGAAGGCAATTACTATAAAAAAACAGCATTTTCTTTTCGTGAATACCTGAATAATAATTAATAGTAATTCTAATAAATTTTATTATATCACTTCTACTTGCTACGAAGTCCGTCTTAAATAATACACTTGGTGCAAAAGAATGAAGGATTTAATCAAATTGCTAATAATACAAAAAGGGACGCCAAAATAATTACTGTGAATATAAAAGTTTCCCAAATCTCATTTAGATGGGTCGATATGACGAAAATTACGTAAATTAAGCACTTTGCTTTTATAACCATTTTCCTTTTTTTTTTTAATTTTTCCTGTGATGACCAAACGTCGTCCCCGCATACCTTGTTTTTAAAATCATCCACGAATAAAAACTTGATACGTCTGTCTAAGTACATTATACAGTCTTCTTCCTGGCTTCCTTTATCTTTGCCTTTTCTACTTCCCTCAGTTTTATCGTCTTCAAATAGATAAAATAAATAAAAAAATTGATTAAAATTTAAAAAAAAATCAAGATTTATAATCTTGAATTTTTTAGTAGGTGCGTGCAACCAAAATGTTATGCAAACCAATAAACATAGTTCTTCTAATGAAATGCAAGGAAAATCCGATCCAGTTGGAAATGGAAACACCAATTACAACGTCGCTGTGGTCAGTATTTATGAAAACGAACGATCTGTAGTTAGCAACAATGTTCATGTAAATGACAGCGGCCAGTCGACCGCGACAGTAGAAAATAATAAATTGCTATATTGATCGTTTCACCTGTAATTATATGACACGAAAATTGTGGGTAATTTTGGATTAACGACTTGTTCGTTGACTTTTTAATGCTTTTCATTATCTGTTCTTCCTTCTGTATCTATATTATAAAGTAATATCAAAGTCACTTTTCGTCTGTTTGTGCACTTACTTTTCCTTAAGTACTCAACGGATTTGGATATGGTTTTCATAATCATTTAGATATTCCGGAAGATTTACGTGTATACATTAATTTTTTACCTGGACATAGCTACTATTTATAGTACCTACTTAGGTACTAAATCCATGCACTCAATGTTTTTCGTCAGAAATCTCGATGTTTTTGTCGCCGTATCAGTAGATCACTCCCGTGCCAAAGAGGGGCGAGTCGCTTGTGTTGTATAATAATTAAATCATCAAATCCTTGATCGGTTACTTCATTGGTTTCATTAAGTAATACTCACTCATTTCTTTGTTGAGTTTATTGAGCAGTGTGGCAGTTCTCGTCTAGACATATTTATTCGATTCCAGCGCCTGGAGAATTTTCTTCAGCGTTTGATAGTTCCATGTAACGCAACGATGTCTTCATTCCGTTGTAAAGATTATTGGAAATCATTTCCTCGGAATTAATTTATCAGAAATCAATTCATTTAAATAGCTTGGAATTGGATTTCATTTTTTGTGCCTGTTGCTACGCTGTAAGAATTATTTCTTTGTATGGTTGTAGCTTGAGATGTCTTCGCTCTTTTGGTATGAGAGAAACTATGTGGATTGTTCGAGGTATGACATATTTTTCATTTCATCATCGTCAGGGTGAAATAACATACAGCCGTACCAAATTTCAAAATTTATTTATTTAACCTGTCGGCCCCAATCAATCTATAAATAAAACAAACTTTCAGTTTCTATAATTTTCTTTAAGTCGTCATTCGTTGGTTTCTTTTAAGAATATTTTTCATCATCATTACAAACTTATAATTAAATAAATTAATAATCTAATAATAACAGGGTTAATACAGTACGCAATTATTATTTCTGTTTTATACATAAATAAATAAAAGGTACTCGCGTAACCACCTTGCCGATGATCGACATCAAGATGTTATTATATAAAGAATAGCAAATAAATAAATAAATTAACTACTTATTCTAAACAGCACCGTATAAATAAAATAATATAAATAACTTATTCCTTTAACTTATCCGCTATTTTTACAAAATTGGACAAACGTAGAACAGAAATGCACAGTACCCGTCGACTAGCCTAAAAAGTCTTATTTTAATTATGATTAATTCATGATTATAATTTATTATTTGTATAATTATATACTTATTAGCATTATTATTTATAATTTGGTGCGTCCGATTAAACAGCCCTATCTAACTAATGTACTGAACATACATCCACACATGCAAAAATCGCGTACGCAATCTTATTTACATAATAAGTTATATATTTTATATCATCATTATTATGCATTGAATAAATTATAATAAACATGGGACTAAACTAGCGAATAAATAATAAATTACTAATTAAATTAACTACCTAGTGTCGTTTGAATAAGCATAATAAATAATATTTTTTTGGTTATACATTATTCCTTTGCAATAGATCCAAAACGATGTTTGGGCTAATATAGTGCAAATAAAAAATGCCGTGTCGTTGTGAATTTTGTAAAATATGGAGTCGTAAGCCTGTTATATTTTCTAAAACCTACTGCTTCTTGGCATAGGCTTTGTAGGCTCTGTCCTGTGCAGCGGCTTCGTCTTCCACGCTCCTCCTGTAGTGACCTCCAGGTCCTGTGCTGTCGAAGTCGCTGCCGTAGTGAGCTGACGAGTACGTATGACTCTGGGACACCTGAGGATGCTTCACAATCTCATACGTTGTCTTCTCATGAGACTCCCCACCAGATACCAACTTCTTCAATCCGATGATCGCCGACAAGAGTAGAGCTATCTTACCGATAAGTAGAGCCTTTCCAGCAATCAGCGCAATCGCCTGGAACGCCATCATCAGGAACCCACCTTTGATTGCAACACCGGCCATTATAGGGCCCATCATTTTCTTGAGTTTACTCCTAGCTTCGTTTAGTGACCGTCCAACATCTTCGCCGACATCCATAGGAGATATGAAGACTCGATGTGTCTGCATCAACTTTGTAGTTGCAAGCTGCAAGTATTTGTCGATTTTGTCCGATGGTAGTAATTCGAGGTCTTCATCATCGGGGAGAGCGTTCGGGGACGCTCTACCGGCTTCAGCCCGCTTCACTAACGCGATCCCATCGAGGATGGGCAGCGTGTCCATGCGCGCCGCCCTATCCGCTAACTTCGTTGCCTGGATCTTCAAACACTTAACTATCTCCTGGGACTTCTCACAGTTATCATACACCTTACCCAACAGCCTCAGGCTGGCTCCAAAGGTGTCAGCCGAAGCCGAGAGCACACAAAAACACAAAAGGACAATACCGCGGCACTGCATCTTGTTGGAAAACCGCGGGCGTCCCCTCAATGTGGACCGATGTCCGGCTGATGCGGTTGCGTCTATTGAAATGTGCACTGTGTAAATGTGCACTGGCATTTATCTATTTTCACCGGGAACTACATTTATCTATAAATCTTTTAGAGCGTGCAATCGTTGCATCGTATGGCCGTGCACTGAGGCGTGCATGTACACGTCGGGAGCACGCTTGTATGGGTTTTGCCTCGTGTGTGTGGGTGACCAGTCATCGCTCTCATGCTGACGAAGTGAATTGTCAAAGTCAAGGTCACTGTCAAGGATTAGGATTTATGGGAAAATCCTACTTTTCTGGGTATTTAACCGAATTACTGGATTCAATATATCTAACAGTCTGACTAGTGTTGGCAAACTCATTGGAGCATATATGGATCACGAGTCAGCTTTTGTTCAGTCTATAAATAGGCTGATTTTTAACGATAATGTCAATTTGAACATTAATTCTCTAGATAAAACTAGTGGAGATAATTCTGGATGCGACGGGAAAAAGAGAAACTTGGACAGTTTGACAATTTAGACACCTTTGCTTAACTTTAGTAGTTTACAAGATAACAGAGGGGCAATTCTCGTTATTTTTAGAACGTTCACTGTTTGATCTGAGTCTCAATCTGTCAACAATACCTGTAAGAGTAGTAATAAATACTACTGGCTATCAACGTCTATCACCATGCAGTCGTTTAGAACTGATTAACTAAACGGCTTAGTTTTAATAAATTATTAAATTTAATTATGCTTTTAGGGAAAATAGACGCACACTAGTACATATTTTGTGTTTTATCTTCAAAGTGTACCATCTCTTCAATGGTAATCACTTCAATAGGACTTCATTTATTAATACCATACTTTGAATAACCCTTTGGAGAAATAGGCGTGATTTTATACAGATATAAATTTAATTAACCATTGCGCAAATATTGTAACCACGAATTCAGCATATTATGATTCTAAACCTAGAGGGTTGAAATTTTTGGTGGGTTATTAATAAAATAAATGTTTGTTCCATATATTTCGATTGCGTTGCATTGCACTTTTCTATGAAAAAACTGTGTTTTTTTTAATAAGCGACGAAACATTTTAGTCTAGAATCATTCTTATGCTGAATTCATGGCTACAGTTTAGGCACTGGTATTTTTTTCCTGTATTATCGTGTATAAGTTAACTTTGTAGTATTTTATGACATCCACTATATCCTCACTAGGTCTACAACACGAACGGGAGGCAATTTAATTCGATCTCAATTACGATGCGATCAACTCAGTTCAAGCACAACCTACAAATGTCTATCTGCATCTGTGTAGAATTTGAACAATCTTCCATATATCCTGTCGATTTCTCGACACATTTACTGCTGCGGAGCACTTTCCCTATGAATTCGAGTTACAGTTAAAATAATATTATAATGGTCCGAGTGCAGACACTCAGACAGCCCCCTTATTATGGAAATTTTTAAAGTGAAAACTTCTTGAGGCGCGTTGAGCATTTTTTTAAGATGGGAAAAAACCATTGAACTCGCGCTACTGTTACCGTAAGAGACACCGCGCGTGTTTTGTTTATAAGACGATTAAAAAAATATCCGCTTCGGATGTGTTCGGCTGTCTTCGGGATGTACTCGGTTTTAATGTATATCCGATATGTCAGTGAGTGATGGCAAAGTATTCTGTTTGTGTTTTGTTTTCACTTCTGTCGGCACTCCCGGAGTGCCACTGTTTTTTTTTTTTGTAATTGGGTTCGTACGGTCGTACCCAAAGGGTGCCAACAGAACCTCCGTTCCGTGTCCGTCCGTCCGTCTGTCAGCAGGCTGTTCACATGAACCCTAATAGGTAGACAGTGCCTTGTGGTACGGAACCCTTCGTGTGTGACCGAGCGTTGTGATTAAGGAAACCATTTTGACAATAAGAAGTCCAAATCGCAGTGCAAATAAATATTTCTACGAAGAAAAACACATCTCATTAACACAACGATGAAGGACAATAAATTAACCCGTAGTCAATACACCATGTTAATCCGCTAAATCATTAGAAAACCAACATGTCTCGAATTGATTTATCTTCAGTAATTGGTAGCAACAACCTATCGCTCGACATCGAAGTAATTATCGAATAAATTACATAATAGTATGCACGCGAACACGAATGTTTTGTCGTAATCTATCTTTTATGACAGTTTCGCTTTTTGGGGTGAGCAGAAGTGTAAGTATTCACTGTGGATTAAAAGTCTGTACGCTCTGACATAGGTCTCAAGTATTAACTATTTTAAAAGAGTAACGGTCCAGAGTTTCTTTGCCATTCTTCTCCATACGAAAACTACCTTTTGGAATAGGCGACTAGAATCAATTCTGTTTTATTGTAATTTTTGACGTTCTAAAGTGCCTTATATGTGCCTATCCATACTAATATTATAAATTTGAAAGTAAATTAAGTTTGTAATATTAGTGTGATGTGATGATAAGTAAGTATAGTGTAATAATTATAAGGACAACTACACCAGTTTTTCACAAAGTGACGAAGTAGACACTGAGATATACCATTAATCCGTCAATACAGTGTGACAGGGATATTGACGCGCAGACTGTAACTATGAAATCAGCACAAGATTCAATCCATACTCCATACTAATATTATAAATTCGAAAGTAACTCTGTTTGTCTGTATGTTACTTTTTCACGCCTAAACCACTGAAAGGATTTCGATCAAATTTGGCAGAGAGATAGATTGCATCCCGGGGAAGGACACAGGATAGTTTTAATTGACATACCTCGCGGGCAAAGCCGCGGGTGGAAGCTAGTTTGAAATAAATGATTTGACTTTGACTTTTCCCGATCATATTCAGAAGCTTCACGCCTTTTTTCCTTGAGAGCATAGGCGGAAATGTATACCTATACATAGTTCCATATTCCAAGTGACAAGCCTATTGGGTACCTACTACTAACCGAGCACAAAGGAAGTGGGTATAGCAAATCCCCAATAGGTACCTAAAACTTTGTCCAAACCGCGGATTACCTTATGTTTCATAATAAATGTTAAGAGTGTCAATGTTTTAGCTCAGTAATACACCATACCTATGTAACAGAAATACATTCTTTACATAATTATTGGTTTGGAAATGTGTACCATTTTTAGACTACTATTTTTCTCCAACTTGTTTCCCGTTCATTCATAAAAAACTGTTTCATTTTATGAACGTGCTAATGTAAATGTAAAACAGCGCCATCTATTCATCAATCGTTGAACTTACTACATCTAACGTGAAGGTTTCCCTCACGATGCGATATTGTTTGTATCACCACGGGCACTGTTCGAATGTTTTACCCTGTTGTACTGCGGGTCGAAAAATATGTCTGAAAACGAATCATTTCCTGAATTCCGAGCAGCTCATTAGCAATTCCTCTGATATTTGTAGAATAGTAACACTTATTAACGTAATCGTACTTCATGACAGAAACTTTTTGGTGAAACAATGCAGCATGAAAAAAATTGAGACCTTAGTTTTACCGGATAATATGTCTTTTCAGTTTCTATTAATTGAAATCGTTTTTTTTATTTTAAATAATTTTAAATCTGTCCTAGGTACCTACTCCTTAGTCAAATTAACATAAATACGATCAAATGATGAGATTTTGTAAAGGTGGATAAGTGATTGTGTCTGTGTTAGTATCTAAGTTTGTATCAGTATACCAATTGCAAAACCCAACCACATTTGCTTAGCATGGGGATCGAACCAAAGACCTCAGTGTCCAATTGACCAGTGAGGCAGTCAAAGGGTTTTATTAACTTTCAAAATATGTTTTCATAAAAAATCTGCCATATTCTATGTAGGTTTAAATAGTGCCTCAAACTCCTTCTATTCACCTTTCATTAATTCTCTCAACCATTGCTATTATCTCTATAATATCCTATGCTCACATGAATTCTGATTACTCATACATAAAGTGCGTGTAATTTGAGAGTGGTGCTTAACACGTGTTGGATCTTATATACATAGCTGTACGCATAGTTGTACGCGTTAGTAATAGTGGAGTAGGTACAGGCGCTGGTGGTGCTGGCTCGAGGTTGTATAATATTTTTCCATGATAAAGGACCTTTTTCACGGTTTAAAATTAAGCCGTATCCACAAATTTAAATAGAAAAGATATTGTGTTACCTATATGTGCCAGATAACTTAATCACGAAATATACTAAGTATTTTTGTTGAAACAAATCTATAATTTTTACAATTCCTTCTATCTAAACAGTAGATATGGAAAAAATCATGACCCCTGAAAGTAAAAAGGATGGCATGTGAAAAACATTTTTCTTGGGTGTTGATATGCTTTCAGAAAACTTTTGGCAAAATCAAATCCGCAATGAGATGAAATCGTAAAATCTAACGGAAAATAAAACAGCAGTTACTTCATTTATACGTCGATGCTCATATCAAAGAAGTGACAAATTGACACAAAACCAGAATCAAAATCGGTGTGTTTCCATCTGAAATTGCTTGCTAGTTTTGCTGAAGGTTTTGTTCTACATATTTCACGTGATGACTCAATGATCGACTGATAAGCTGTCTAGTATAGCCACCTAAACCCATAGCTAAATGTTTTGTTTCCATATTCTTCAATAGTCCTGCACTTGCATAGTGCGTACAAGGATAATTGTCGGTTGGTGCCTCATTTCAGTACTAGTGTCTAATGGGCCTCTACGAATTGGCTTCGGCCCTTGGTACGCTTTACAAAGGTCCGGGGCCCTAGGATCCCGAGAAATGTCAAAGTCAAATAAAAAAATTAATAAATACACTATCACCTGTACCTGTACCTCATAATTCCCATGAAAGTGGGTGAACCATATGTACTTCTCATACATAAAGTTTATTGTGTGGAAACTTCATTAAGCCACACTTTGTATGAGTAGTGTTTAAACTTAATGTGTAATTACGGTGTAGGAATGAAAGTGAATTAAATGAAATTAGTTATTTAGCATTGAATTAGATTGGGGTTGAAGTAAGATTGCTACGCAGGGCTTTCGGAGGTTTTGGAGTTTCTTACCAAAAAACTCAAACTCAAACCATTTATTACTTACTAACGAGTAATAAATGGTTTGAGTTTTCCCTTACGTTTGTAGCAATTTTACTTCGACCGTCTTCGTCTTGTCGAAGCAAAGAAAAAATGTTTATTCCGAGTGTGAAAATGAATACCTTTGCTATTCTCCTGCACCCGAGTTACACAAAGTAAAGCGCCGGTCTGCATTCGAACCTACGACCGACCTACAACGCATAAGTCGCGGCCGTTACCACTGGGCCGCCGACTCTCGAGGATATTAATGACTAAGCACATTTTGACGTTTACAGCCATTTCATACGACTGTCAAAGAATGTCAGTTGTGATTTAAATATATAATTATAATATATAAATATAAGTTGATAGTCAATTTGCTCAACATTACATGATGCTCATAACCTTACATCTTAAAGGCACCAGATGTGCAATTGTGCATACTCCACTCAAAACACATCAATAATAACATACAGAAAGGTGAAAGAAAAAACACTTAAAACCTGTCATGGGGTGCGTGACTGATTTGAACATGATGTGATGCTGTTTACCATTGTTATAATATCTACTTAGCGAAGTCAACTTCTGAATGTTATGTCGTCATGCTTGTTATCTTCAAAGGCCAGAATCTCAAAATAAAGATGTCAGTACTTTAACACCTCACTCGGGGTTTATACCTAGGCATAAAATACTCGTATATATTCAACGAAGGGCTCGTGGTTAAGTAATAAAAGCCCAAACGGGTCGATCAATCAGGTCAAGGTACGTTTGCCGCGGTTCTTTCGTGGATGGGTGACCATCTTTACAGAGACCTTTCCGTGCCTCGGAAGACACAGGTGCACTCACTCTCATAGTCTGATGGGACGGCAATCCGAGACGACCGGACGGAGATCAGTAGCAGGACCAATTACGGCTTAACGTGCTTTCTAAGCGTTCCTGCACACGATGCCGTCACCGCGCCGTCGCCGCGCCGACGCCGCACCATTACACTGTAGATACGAGTCGCGCGAAGCCCGCCACCGCGCCGCCGCCGCGCCGCCACCGCGCGCGTTCCCCTCCCTATCTGTTTGATTCATTCACGGGAAATTACGCGGCGTGCACGTTCGTACGCGGCCGGTAATGGAATGAATGAAACAGTAAAAACGCGCGCGGTGGCGGCGCGGCGACGGCGCGGTGGCGGGCTTCGCGCGACTCGTATCTACAGTGTAATGGTGCGGCGTCGGCGCGGCGACGGCGCGGTGACGGCATCGTGTGCAGGAACGCTAAGGCACGGGGGTATTACACCGCCAACTTCGAAACTCCGGGATGTTACTGAGAAATACTTAATGGAAAAACTCAATAACGCTTTGTCCGACTTGGGAATCGAACCCAGGGCCCCATGCTCAGCAGTCGCGCTTGCGACCACGAGACCAACGGGACAGTTAAGCAGCTCACTTGCAAAATATAGTTTACCACAAACATGATGCGTACAACAACTTTAAAGACACTATTTGAATATCTACTACAGTACCCGGCGATAAATATTGCACATCGGACCTTTGGAAAGAGACAATCGGCTAATTTCGGCTTCGTAGAGTGTTATCTCTGTCGCACGAAATACAAACAGTCCGGTATCTATTAGGAGCTGTTAAAACAATTATGATTTGCTTCTTTTGATAATTATTTTTATTCTTTGTATAAAATACAAAAAAGTAAAGGTCGATGTGCAATATTTATCGCCGGGTACTGTACATAGTATCTTTTTTGATATCCAATTATAAATTTAATCTCAATTACTATTGTATGCCTAAGCGGCGGAACATAGCTGATCCTATTTTTTAACGTATAAGAACATTGTATGTATTGTTTACATGCCTATGATCCAAAATAAAGAACATGAATATGACACTATAGCAGGATTGGATGCATGTTGTCAAGTGAATCCGCTGAATGCGCTAAGCAGTGCACCGGTCGATGTGGTGACGCTTGGGCTTCGTTCATACTCATCCCTAGTTTGAACTCGCCCGGTTCGTAAGAAAAGTGCTACTATAAAATTATTATCCCTCTGCAAGGCAAAAACCTCTTCTCATACAGAGAAGGCACGAGAAGCGATCATACGTGAGCGTTTACGACGTACGGCATTTCATACAAACTTCCAAGCCCTTGTTTTTCGAAATAATTTAACCGATTTTGATGAAAATTCATACGAATAAGCAGGATACATAGGTGTAAAAAGTTAGTTAAGAACATTTTCGAAAAATAGTGTTACAGTCAAATTAGACCGATTTGAAACTTTCTATAGAAACAGAGATTTCCAGTTTTTTTTTTTTTAAATACCTAACACATTTCGAATGTTCTTTGCTAACTTTTTAGACCTTTGTATCCTGCTTATGGGTATGAAGTTTAATTAAAACCAGTTCATTCACTTCGAAAAACAAGGGCTTAAAAGTTTGTATGAAATGCGTTGTAAACGCTCATTAAGTCAAAGTTTATTTCCGTATTGAATTCCGCGTAAACGTTTAGCACGATATCTCAACAGCTTTGAACTTACGACCTTACGTCATTCAACAGTCAACACGGTAAACTCGTTAGAATATTACCGGCATTATCATTACAAGAAAACTGCAGAACGAATTTCAATGGTTTACTCTCTCTCTTATGTTTATTTTGGTAATAGTTGTATTATTATTTGTATCCATATTGTAGGAGTCGTTAGCTACCGATGTTTAGTTATTTAATTATTTGAAAAGTTATGTAGACAGTGTTTTGGAAGCCTTGGTAGAAGGTGTCAAGTTTGGAGACAGTGTTTTGATTGCCTAGAAAGAACAGGTGTCAGTGTTTTTATGGGTCAAGTATTGAAGAGCTCATAAAGGGACTATTGTTCATTAAAAGAAGTACTAAGAAGCTCTTATAAATTGATTTACCTCAAGTTGTAGGTTCAAATCCACACAGGCGCTTTACTTTGTGTAAATTATTTCAACAACACTGTTCTCAAAACGGTGAAGGAAAACATCGTGAGGAAATCGACATGTTCTAGAACCAATTTGAATTTATGTAACATCCGCCAAACCGCACTGGGCCCACGTAGTGGATTACGGCCCACTCCTTCTCACCGTGAGGAGGCCTGTGTCCCAGGAGTGGGAATATTATAGGCTGATTATTACCGCAAGTGATGTTGACGGCTGATACTACGGCTGTGAACAATGCAATCTGATGAAGTGTCGTTTAGCAAAAGGTTAAGATTTGTATTACACATATAATTACATCAAACATCAACATCATCATTATATTTTCTTTGCTCCTGTTTCATGTTTATTATTATATGGATATATTTATATGTATGTGTATAATATATATTTATTTAGATTATTAAAAATTAAATTAGTTAATTATTAAATTAGTTATTAGTTTTCAAAAAAATTAAATTAGTTAATTAGTGCATTAGTTTTCAAAAAAATTAAATTAGTTTAGTTAATTAAATTAGTTTTGATATGCTTTAGTTTTGACGGGTCGGGCAGTGTTACTGAGTTTAACAGCCCGGAGTTTCGAAGTCGGCGGTGTATTACACCCGTGCCTCGGAAAGCACGTTAAGTCGTTGGTCCTGCGCCTGATCTCTCTCCAGTGGTGTCGGATTGCCGTCCCATCGGACTATGAGAGTGAGGGAAGAGGGAGTGCACCTGTGTCTACGCGCACACTTGTGCACTATAATATCTCCCGCGACGAAGGCTAGTCTCCGTCGAGATTGGCCGCCGTGGCCGAAATACGGTCTGGAGGACTTTTAACCTTCTGACATAACGAAAGATGCTTAATTTAACAATAAACGTGAGTGAAAGTATCCACAGTTCACCTAATGACCACTCTTCACCAACTTTTACTAACATTACATTAGATTCTAAACTGAATTACTGAAAGAGTTTATTTATAACTAGGTTACGTTACCATGTCAAACCATAAACCAGCGAGTTTTTAATGTATTGTGGATGGAGAAACATCTTGGTACTAAATAATGTTGACTGGCTCACGTGTTTGTTAAAGAAAAAACGTTGTGGATTGGGTAGCTGTTTGCAGGTTAACAAATTACGTTGAGTTGAAAATCTGCATTAGTTTTGATATGACTTTGAATATCGTCAATTAATATTTTTTACTGGAGTGAAAAAATATTCACAAATTTGCTGACTATGGCACTGGCAACAAAAAAATAACTGTACAGACGCCAGCACATCAAGCTACTACAATCTGTCAAATTCCTTTAATAGACATTTCATTTTATCGCTACAGAATAAGGTTCAAAGTTGATTGGGAAAATTTGACAATTTCGGGTACTTTGATGTGCTGGAGTCTGTACAACTTGCTGCTAGATGTTACATACCATCTCGGCTATATTCCCCAAAGGGTTAGGTAGATAGTTCACCCAAATTTCCTCAGTTATGTTTAATTCCCATGTAACAGGGGGCGAGCCTATTGCCATTAACCGGCCACATATCCAGACAATTAGATGTAGTTAAATAAAATACCCTAAAAAGCATGCCACTTGTCACTCAAGCAAAAAATCACGGACATGTGCATTGTGCATCCCTTCACTTTTGACTTATGGATCCCAGACTTGGTCTTTGACGAACATACAAAAGTACAAACATTCAACATACAAGTATTCTAGGGGTCAAATTGACAGACCATATTCGCGACACTGCGCTCCAAAATAGATATTAATGACGTTGCTCAAAAAGCCGCTAAGTTGAAGTGGGACTGGGCTGGCCACATCTACCGTATACCCAATGAGCTGTGGGTCATAATAACCACTATGTGAAGCACTGACACAGCCAGAAGACGTAGCAGCAGACCTCGTAGAAGACGGTGAAACGAGCAGGAAAAAACAAACTACCAGTGGTCCACTTTAGCCCTGGATCGAACGAGCGATGGATCGAACGAGTCATGGGGAGAAGTCTTTGCCCAGCTGTGGGATAATGCAGGATAACAGTAATAGTAAAATGCTTGCCATTTGCATTCTACATAGACTTTTCGTCACAGCGTAACGTAAGCTAAGCATGCCATGTAAGCCACGTTATAATAACAGATGAATATTTATATTAGGAATTAAGACCAAAAAAAAAATTATATGCAAAATTTACGTTTCTTTTGCATGAATAATGAATAGGATTAGTTCTTGTAACATGTGTAATGTATCTTGACGGGTATTTTACTTTTAAGGTAAGTAGATACCTTTGGTGCTCAAAATATAGGTGCTCAAGTGGGAATACTTCTTTCTATACCATAATATAAGAAAAAGTCAAGAAATTTCGTGGGTTACCCGCTGGGAATGTTTGAGAGTAACTAACCGAAAAATAAATAAAAATAAAAGAAAAGTGTTGTGATGGTCGAAATGTTACAATTTTATCGATATAGCTTGAGAGCTACGAGTATATCGATAAAAGTGTAACATTTTGACCATGTAAAATTTTCGCCAAGTGTGCAGAGTATAATGTATGTGAAGGGACTTCGATCCAAAATCATTATTTTGTTATTCACGATGGTTCAATTGGAAACATTTTCTTAATAATCTATGTCAGAAACCTGAGCAATATCATGGAGAGGGATTCGTAAAACTCATAGATAACATAATCGGCCTATAATGTTCCCACTGCTGGGACACGGCCTCTTCCCTTTAAGAGGGATTCGGCCATAATCCACCATGCGGGCCCAGTGAGGGTTGGTAAATGTCACATGTTTATGTCTTCGAATTTTTTGGTTTGTAGACATTCCTCACAATGTTTTTCTTGACCGTTCTGAGAGCAGGTGGTAAAGTAATTAAATACACAAAGTAAAGCGCCTGCCTGGGTTCGAACTTACGACCTACAACTCTTAAGACGCGGCCGTTACCACTGGGCCACCATTGCTCTCGAATAAACGAATAACAGCTGCTTATATACAGAATATAAAGCTTTCAATCTTAAAATAATGACGAACTAATTTCTAATAACCATTAAAATGAAGGTTTTAACTAGTTTATACAAATAAAACGACCCTATAAATGTGGTGCAATGGGAACCCCTGTGTTTTGCATAAGGCGTAAACTTTAATTCTTGTCAATAAATTGAAGAAAAACATAGTGAGGAAACCGGCATTTCCTAGAACCAAAAATTCTAAGACATGTGGCTGGCATCTACCAGCCCGCACTGCCACACTCGTGGGAAAACGGTTGATTGTGTTATGCTATATTAAATATTTTGTAGAAATAGGGATAATTACTGCCTCTGTAAGAAGTACCTACAGAAAAGGTGAATTGACTAGGACTAAATCAAAAATACTCACAAAAGCACTTATAAATTTTTTAGGTACCCGAATCCAAGCAATCCTAACTATCCTTCATAACAATTATTTATACAACAGCAGCCTTAATATTCAGCCAGTTCACTAATTTCGCTCAGAAAGCTCAAAACCTCCCTTTTACTTAACATCCCACCCTCACAAACCATCCCTACACCCAATTTTGCCCCATTTAAACTAAAAATGAAGCCGCACAATCTAGCCTCTCAAATGCCCCCGTAACATAGCATATAAATTGCGCGACGAAGCCCATCCAGCCACAGTCATATTCCCTCTACCGTGCGACCAACATCAAACAAAATGTACCAAAAAGTGTTGTTACTATCTCTTTTCCTAACTCTAAGCCTAGCCAGAGATGAACTTGGATTACGATACTTCAGCAGAATATATGAAGACTGTCAAAATTCAAATGGATTCGTTCCTTGTTTAAAGAAAAAGGCTATTCTATTCTTCGACCGAGCAGCAAGGATGGAGGTCATACCCTTAGTTGATGGAGTGGATGTGGTCAAGACACCTGGAAGTAATTTACCAGCTATCAATGAGAATGATATAGATGCAGTTTTGCCAAGGAATTTAGGCAAAGATGAAGCGTTAACAGAGATGTTGTGGGATCGGATCGCGGCGTTTGCGAATTCTAGGACGGTGCAGCTGTCACTGCCGAAGGTTTCTGGTGATGACCTGAATAAAGGAGTCGAGGAAGGTAATTATGTTCTTTGTTTATTAGTTTCTAGTATGGAAGTTCTGTGGTTTTTGTTGATGCAAGGTCAAAAGTTCACTGGTCCAAATCTTGATCTGTAGGGTTGTAAACAATTTTGTGGAATCAATCTATGTACTAAGCGCATAGCAGTAATTTTAAATACTACAGAGCTTTTTTAGCTTCATTGCAAGGTAACTGATATAATGTAAAGCACTTGACCTAGTGACCTAGTTTTCTTTATCACTATTAGTGAAAAGGGATTAACAGAGGACTTAGCATACTACATTACCCTCTTGTAAATCTAGAGTTTAACTAATGGTATCGAAAGCTTACACTATATTTAAAGCTTGGCATACTAAGCTAAAACAGTCTTTGCTGAGTTTTATTCGTTTAGATTCTTGTAGTACACAATCGCTTCAACTTAAAATAGCAGAACAAAATGCACAAACATTAGAAAATATTTCAAATTATTATAGCATTATAATATTTTGAGATTGACCATTGACCGCGTGAATGCTAAAACGCCGAGTAGAGGAGACTTTTTGTAATAATCTACAACTGACCTTGATGAGTTCCTAGCTAGACTCTTTACTACAACTTGCATGTAATGTTTAATACGGCAATTCTATGGAACTTACAAGCAATATTAATTTTAAATGTAATTGCAATTATTACTTTCGCTCTAATCGTATAGACTTGATGTTCTATTTCTCGTAAAGAGTATTTCTTATTAGCTGTTGCCCGCGACTTTGTCTGCGATCCAGGATCCAAAGAAGCCTATGTCCGTCTCCAAATATCATCCAAATCCATTCAGCCGTTTTTGCGTCAAAGCGTAATAAATAAACAAACTTACTTTCGCATTTATAATATTAGTTGGGATTTCTTTCAAATCTTATATCATATCTTTAATTATAGATATAAAGAACTTGTCACAAGCAATTGCGTGAATGATAGTCAGTCTCATTTACATTAGGAGATATTCATTATGTTCGATATCTACGAGTTGCATTTGCATTAGAAACGATACTGCAATGCTTTACATTTCTGTAACATCATGATTGGAGACGTTTGATATGACATCTCTATTCTATATTAGATATATATTTCTAAAATGACGAATATTGCAATAACTTTATCTTCTCTGAATATTAGACATTGTCAGCAGATGTCCATAGATATAATTGTAGATATCAATTCCTGTCAACTGTTGAAAAATCAAAATTTGATTTATGACTATAGAAATTTAATTATGTTGTTGTAAAAATGATTGACCTGAGTAGAAAATATGAAAACAGGTGACTCATTATAATTGAATTTATACTAACATCAAATCACCAGCACTGACTGAAATTAGCCCGCAAATGTCTTAGACAAAAAACGATGAGTATGTTTCATATTGACCTTTAAACTTGCCTGTTGCTAAGCTGGCTCGTTAATGTACTCTTTAACAAGCAAACCAAAGAGGCAGAGTAGCTTTTGATTAGCAAATCAAAGCAAACCAAAAAGCCTAAGAAGCTTTTAAAACTGGACCAGTTTAAATAAAATAACTAAATTAATGAAGGTATTTTTTATAGTTTCTGGGTCAGAAAACTTGAGGAATATATTGTTGATACTAATCCAACCAATCAAATCAATCTAGAAACAGATTACAGATCAGCCAATTAGCAGTCCTGGTAGAATAACACTGCTAGGTTATAATACATTACAAAGGGTCATACAACAAAACGACCATAATATTACCATGTATACTGGATACATAGATTTGTATAAAGGCGTAACGAGAGATGATAAATAACGTTTCTATCTAGCCTTTTATAACTTTTCCTTTGGCCTTTATACGTGTTTCTCGAACATAACAAGCTGGCTTGAGAAAATCTTCATGCTTATCTTTAGTATCTGAAGGAAAATAAAACATTATTAGTGATGTTGATAAGTATGTGAAATATTTATGATTTTTTCAAGCTAATGCGAGAATGTGTGTGTAAGCCTATAAAACTTTTGCTTTCAAAATTAGTTTCTAAAGATAAATTCTGATTGTATAGTACAAAATGCATAAGAAAATAACACAGGATCTGGATATGTTTTATGAATATTTATTTTATTAAAGCCTTTGAAGACATTGCACTTTTTATGATTTGAAGTGAAGAGTATTGTTTGTTAGATTATGGGTTTCATAAAGAAGAACACTAGGTGTATAAAAGTAGCTGATGATAAAGGTGTTTGAATACATAAGTATATTCTTATTAACATTTGAAAGGGTCTGATGGATACAAATAACAGGAAACGCTTTGATATTATTCCGTTTCACCAATCAACGCTGGATAATATTGTGACGGATCATCCTATCTGTCACAGTTTACCCAGTAATCACTAATATATTAATCATTAGACAGTTTTTTATTCTAAGCTTATAAATTTAGAAAAAAAATTATATAAATATGCCAAAATCTCATTTGTCATTCAAGGTACGTCTGATGTTATTTTAATTTGATCTTACTTTGCCGCGCTATAATATTGTTTGATGAACTAAAGCAGCATTTAAAGCTACAAAGCTTTCATAAGTTGTAAAACAAAAGCTACCTCTTTCACCGATATTAAACGTTGCCATCTCATTATTTTAAATCGCCATCGTTCGATATACGATGGCCATTACATTGGCTCATACTGCAAATGTTAGGTGATTGTTGTAAATATATGGTTAGATGTCAACCGGTGTGCACTGATTTCTAATAACAGTTATGAGCTTTAATATTGTATGCATGACTCCATATGGATCTTAGCTAGGTTGTCTATAAAGTGACAATTGATATATGAACATAGAGTCATCCATCACTTATCACCGTTAAATTGGATGGTAGATCATGCAAGATTTACTTATTATTCTAAGACATAAATTATGTCACCGTCAATTGGTTAAATTAGCCATCCAACTGATCATAATAACCTCCCTAATGTTAAAATTATTATTCACCCTATTATATAAAGGGCCTAAGCATCAGCCAGCCATATTTAGTTTTCAGCATTGGCTGTTTAGTTAAAAAGCTAAGCAGTCAACTGAAAGGCTGATTAAGCCAGTTGGCTAATAAAGGATAATCAGCCTTTACTGTCCCATTGCTGGGACACAGGAGATCTATAATGCGTTGGCAAATTGTATTAACTCTTCCACAAAAGCCACTCATCAAAAGTTGAAGTTAAATGTTTTATTAGGTATTTATAATTTATTTTACTGCACTCTCTCGCGTCCACAAGCTGTCTAGCAATTGTTTAATAACCTCTTTGAACTAGACAATTACAATAATGATCACGATTTTTCTTTATTACCTTTATTTGCTCGTTTACTTTCTTTTTCCGCGTGATGTCCATTTACTTTTCATTTTAGTGCAATTGCTGACCTTTTGTTGTTGCATGTAAATGAAATGGAAATGAGGAGCATCTCCTTTTATTTCATTATGGGCTTTAGATTTATGTGAAATTGGTAGATTGTTCGTAGCTATGTCTTTTTCAATGTCGTTCGACATGGTATTATGCAATTATTCTACTGAATATTTTATATATGGAGTAATCCAGTATTATTTCAGTTTTGAAAAATATTTGTCATGTGCATATGACATTTAAGTTTGTGAAGGACATCACCAAAAATCTAAATCAATTTGCACACTGACGAAAGTTCGAATCAATATAATAATCCACGAAAGTTGAATTGCATTATCTTTTTATACTATCGTAAATCAGTCAAACATTATATAAAGAAGGAAGTATAGTTTTAACTTAACGAGAAAGTGCGAGCTCAAATATAATTATCAGGAAATCCACTTCATTAATTAGTAGTTGAAATGTTAGAAATGCAGCGCTTTCCTTGTCGCTATGTTTGCGTGATTTACTTAAATTATTACCTATAGTTATGTTCATGCCATCCTTTTCAGGGTTGTGAATAGGAAGTATTTGTTCCGAAGTCCGAAACGATTTTGTGACTGTGGAATTAAAGGAAGAATTAAATTGTTTCATGTGTGGTCACGGTCAGTGTACCTATTATTGCAATTTAGGTGACTAAATATTGATATCGATCCTGGAAACAGACGCAGGCCTTTTTTAAATTCGTCTTTAACATCTGAAGCCTATTAATACTCTCAGTCTCCCTTTCCTAATTATTAAACTGTCAAGTTATATTGGCATCTCTCCGCCAATCAATCTTGAATATAACATTGGTGTAGAAGAACATTAGCATCGTACAGTTCAGGTTACACCTGCAGATAACCTCGACATTGGCGTTATTGACCCTAACATGAACTCACTGAGTTTGAACTTGAACTCAGATTCAACTGCCTCTATGAATAAACCAGGAGAGTCAACGTAAAATGTTATAAACTCATAAAATACAAAATACTCATAGCTAACCAAACTGATTCCAGGGCGAGGAAAGATGAAGAAGATGATGGGCATGATGATGATGGGAGCAGCGATGAAAATGGCAGCCATGATCCCGCTGGCGATAGCAGGCCTGTTCGTGTTGGCGGGGAAGGCGCTCATAGTGGCAAAGGTACTATTCACACACACACATCACAATCAACCTGTAATGTTCCCACTGCTGGGACACAGGCCTCCTCTCAGTGAGAGGGAAGGTACTATTGATAATATGATATACAACAATCAAGATCTTATGAAACTTCACGTACGTTTTAGCAAATCTTGCAAGCTTATTTTTGATGATTTTGTCTATCAAGTTGCAAGTTTGAATTCCGATGACAAAACGATCATCGATTTATGATGCAATTTCTCTTCAGGCTGGCTAACTTTGATGAATTCAATTCAAACCTCATACGATTTAATTTGTATAATATCTTCATCTTGAATCGGTCATGAGGATACCGGAACTGAGGTTCGTGGTCACTGGACCCCTTTTAGCGGACAATCTGCCTCCATCGTTTCCGGTCCTAAGTTGCCATCACCACCTGCTGAAATTTGCTTAAAGACGTAGCTTTTAGCTTGTATACTCGTAATATAAGCAGTTCGAATGATTTCAATGATGGATTTAATTGCTACATATATTGTGTTCCAAAAGAGTTTGAACTTGTACGTATAGATCTGCATTAACGATATCATTCTTAACTATTCTATTAGCACATCTATCTTGAAGTCTCCTACCAATTAACGATAATGCTTATTAATTACGCCCATATACTCACAGATATATCACTTAATTGTCGATCCTAGATACGCAAGCACTGTTTAAAGAGACATTTTCTTCTCTTAATGACAAGTAATTACTAAGTATTACGTATGCATCATAATATGTAGGAGAAAGTTTGTTAATAATTAAGCGTGTACGGACAATTAAATCAGTATAGTCCATTATTTTGCAGTAGGCACGTATTTTGAAATATTCATGTCTTTTATTAACATGAGAAATGGGCTGAATGTCTTCATTGGTCGTGATTTTCTTAATAGACTCTTTCTAAGATTAATTCCGCTTTCATGTACCAGAAGAATTAAAAAAAAAATTAATATGTTTTTTTTAATTCTTCTGGTACATTGTTTTATTGGAATGTGAAAATTACTGTAAATTAATATCGTATCCATAAATAAAGGATATTAATTTTTACGCTCTGTTTCTCAGAATGTAGGGACACTATTAAAATAAATGTTTTTATGAATGAAAAGCTCCGACTTGACGGTAATTGAAACAGTTTTATTGTGTTAATGATATTCCCACTTTATGCAAACCACAATCTGAATAAATTGTGTGGTTGTCACTTTTATGCTGATTTCATCACAATCTATAACTATAACATTAAATAATTTATTGGAAAAAAAAGCAAACCATAGTTCTGCTAGAACTGGTTATTGAAATGGAAAATTAGTAGTTTTACTTGGGTATTTATTTTTCCCATGTCTATAAACTTTATTTATATCTCTGATAAATGGTCTCCTTCGTACGAGCAAAAGAGTTATTGCCGTATTCCATGCATCCGCCTATAAATCCACACGACAAAGCATCTCAACTTTCAATACTCTCAAACTCTCAATCCATTATTCACGTCACTTCCTATTTTGCGTACCACCAACAGTTTTTACAACATCACAAGTAGAGAAAACGGATAATTATAAGTAATCGTTTCTTTTTCCCACCCTATTGTCGTTCAGTGTCGTGGGAATGAAGTGATGTATGATCGTAATGTGAGCATAGGTAGTCGGTAATTGTGCTGTGGCCTACATTCTTTGGTGAATGAGGATTTAGTTTAAGCCCTTGAAAAGGGGTCGTGAATAGAACGTCTTCTTCTATTAACAATGACTCTTAATCTTCCAACAAGTACTGACTTGCTCGAGAACGTCGAACTTGTAGTTATAGATTTGGATAGGGTTTATTATAAATAATGGTGACATGAATGGGAAAGACATGTTGCACCGACCCCAAATAAATCGGGATAAGGATAAGATAATGATGGTGATGATGTTCGAAATTAATTACAATCTTAAATCTGCAGTCAGTGAGCCATCATTGAACAAAATCAATGATGCTGTAAGAGATCACAAAATTATTTTTTAGTCAAAATATGAATACTAATATAACTGTTTTAAGCAAGTATATTGTCATAGTATGAACACTGTCCAAGCTTGCAGTCTCCAATGGATCTAGTTTTATTTGGAGATCGTTATCGCAATTATTTTCAAAATCTTGAGTATTTACGAGTAGCTCTTCATATAACTGTTGAGAATTCTGCTCATTCCACTGAGAAAAGATTATATCAGTTCAAAAGAAAGTAGGTATTTTAATTCCATGTTTAAGCTCCTATTGATAAAATCTTTTGAATTAGTTAAACATTTCGCTTCAATGAAAAATTTCCCTTGGTCTACTTTTAATTTTCTTTGTTTGTAATTAACGTTATCTTGACTTTGAAATTCCTGGCTAATTATAATTTATAATTGCTATATTCCTATTTGATTGTTGCATTGTTTATTTTTTGTTTTTTTGATGAAGGAACCTATCACTTTTGATATTACGAAACTTTTTAACAATTTAAATTAATATAATGTGCATTCAGGTTACTTCACTCTTAAGGGATAAATGCTTCCATATTTCACACATCTTCTTCAAGATTATGAACGTTGCCACCGCGTTTTCATCTTGCTTTTGCGCGAATGTATCTTACGGTTTGTGGTTTAGAATAAATTCTCAAATGATATATTCAATACTATATCTAGGATTGCGTAGGACTCTTTTATATCATTATTACTATCTTGTCCTGCTTCTTTATTTCTTTTGAGCTCCTCTAACGCATACTTCGCTATCTTATTTTCAAACTTGGCTTCTTCATATAGCCCACCTCATCAATTATCTACTAAATGTATCAAATATGATATTCTGGATAATACATTTCTAAGTTACAATATTCAAGACCATTATATGTAACTAAAGTCAGATCCCGCGGCAGAGACCTTGTGACACGAATAGAGAATGATACTTCATTGTAGCCACAGGCTCTTACTTACACTTATAGCTTACTAGTTATTTGTGGTTGGCAAGTTAGCGGTCCCGTAAAGTTGGCAAAAAAGATGTGGAATTTTGGCGAAATCCGAAATCCAACAAAATATCCAGGGAGAGTAAGAGTGTCTATGTAACAATGAAAACAATATTAAGGTGGTCCATCTTACTCCCAAAACATAATCTTTATATTAATACTGCATACGCAACGTTTTTCTAAAAACATGCGCACTATTTGATAAAATAAAATTAGTGTTCAAAACGAGAATGACTACTGTAATTCCGGCTTGATTTATAAGTTAAAACCCACCTCGGTGTCTCAAGCAAAACAATAAATTCTCAATCATAAGATAGCTCATCAAATTTTGCATGCCAATTCTCTGTAATGTCCCGACTAAAATGTTATTTGTAGCTACAGGTACATGGAAGCTTAGATATGCAACAGATATTTACAGGCAGTTGTACAGCTTACAAAATACAGCTCATATATCTATCGAGCTAAAAAATTTGCGTGGAAATCATTAATAAACATGCCTTTACACACTTCATTGCCTTTAGCTCAAATAAATTACTTTCAAATACATGAATTTATAACTTTTGCTTCTATCGGTACTGAGAAAATTCCTCGATAGTTAGAAAGGAACTCCATTTTGAAATATTTCTGGTACTTTGGAGTCACGATCTAGAGTTTATTTCCTTCATATATATTGTACGCAATTAAGAGAATTAGGATATTTACGTTTTGTGTACTATCTACTGTTATCAATAGATGTTATTCTCACAGCAAACCTTCAATAACTGTTCGCAAATTATTTAGAGACCCCTGCATTTCTATGTGTTGCATTCGTGCATACTAATCAGTTTTATTAATGCTTGGCTCAACTGTTTTTAAACTTGCGTATGTCTCCTACTACTAGATCTATCTCGCAAAAAAATAAGGCGGTTTTTTTAGTAACCATAAAATTATTTATCGTAGGAAATTAAAATAGGATTCGACTATTTCATGAAATATCAATTAATAGGATATATTATAGTATATATTAAATCCTTTTGATATATTACAATACTATAATATATCGATATTTATAATAAACTATATTTTAGTTTCTGTATGTTTGTTTTAGATAAGTAAGGATTTAATTTAGTTATTTTTATTAATGAATTAGGTATTAGTTATTATTTGCTTAGGTACTTATAATTTTAATTTGCAACAGTAAATTGGTAGTAGCATCAATAGGATTATATGATCTTAGTGGGTTGTATTGATGATTTTAATGATTATCCTATAAATACATGCTCGTTACGCTCGCGAATCATATTTTGTTCAACATACAACCTGACACTAAATTTGACACACATTACAAAAAACGTCAGAAAATTTGAATTTCGCAGGCTACCTAGTTAATCTTTTTTAATGTTAAGGTCTCATCAGATTTTCAATCATCTTTAACTATGTATACATTCAATTAACATGCTTTCCAAGTTCTACTAAACCACTCCAATTTCCTTATTGACCTTTGCTATCTTCATCAGCTTGTCTTAAAAATGGAATCCAATACAATCCATCAAACAGACTTCTCATATAACTATCTACTTCACAAGAACGCATCAGACTGATTAAGTTCACATTATTATTGTTTCTTATATCATGTAAACTGTGTCGCGAATCAATGCCAGCGTCATTGAGGACGATCGATGTGGCCATGATCATCGTGGTGAAGATCTCAATGACTACGCGGAAGTATTGTTTGACATGGTTTTCTGTTTCTAGTTGAGCTTTGGTTAGTACTAATGGACTATTTCTATACTTCTTGTGGTCTTTCAGTTATAGTTTTCAAAGAGGGTATTCTGCCAGAGGAAACTGGGGTTAACCATTGTCTCTGACCTAGAATATGCCGCGGTTCAGAATTGTCTAGTTTTTGGCTGATGTTATGTTAATGTCATCTACGATTTCTTATTATTATCGCATTCACATTGCTTATAACCGCGCGGTTTGCTTATTTGAAGTGTGATTTTAAGCTTTCATAGTGCAAAATGAAAATTGTAGCATTGATTCCTACTTATAATCTTTCCCTTTCGTCACTGTACTGTATGGTATTGCATGTTGCTAAAACTAACCGTGAGAATTTAAATCAAAGACCTGTTTTAAGGTAAACATCCAAAACGTGCCACATCAAAGATCATTCGTGGAAAGTAATTACAGTACAAATGTCACGTCTAATGCCGTCCAGTAACATTATCATCATCATCATCATCATAGAGTCACTCAGTTGGCACTTTCATGCTTTGTTGATCTTTGGCTGTTGTCTCAAGTATTTTAGATAAAATCTTGCATTCTAAGGAGACTATTGGACATGGTTTTGCAGAAGATTATCTATAATTATGCTTACTTTTTCCAACTGATGATACTTTCAGTCTTAGTTTCAGCCTTGTTTGAGATCCTTATTAATGTATCAAATCACTAGTAAACATTTTTATTTAACATGCCACCAAATTCTATGTTCTTATTTTGATGCGATCTCTTCAGATCAAATTCTTTAACCGATCCATTAATGAACTTCTTTTGTTTCTTCTCATATTCCGTCATCTTATATTCCTCTGCTTTAGGCAAATGGTTAAAAACGTTAGAACTACTCAAAAATAATGGGAATTCTTAGCTAGTAGAATGAACATAAAATTTTAATAAGTTGGTTCATAACTTTTAATTGCAAGCAATGCCTACTGTATCTACATGCGTGACCCGCTAGCAATGTTTTATTTTCAGATTAAAATCCTTGTTTTATGGTAATGGAAGCATAATTTCATGCTCTTATTTCTTTAGACTTAATTAATTGTTAATTAGGACCGTTATAGACTGCTTATGATACTTGTCTTAAATCTAAATGCATATTAATGATCAAAAGAAATTATTTGGGTTCAACTGTTACTTTGAACATCAATTTAGCATTTTATTTTTGTTAGCCTACATTTTGTCCCACTGTTGGGACAGAGCCTCACCTTTTTCACTCCAAATCGCTCTATTTTGTGTGACCTCTAGCTATGTTGGCATTGTTGGCCCTGAAACAGAGATTTGCAATTAGTGATAATTACTAAATTCAAGCACGTCACTTATTTCATCCTGGCGCCTTTGATCGCCTACTCAAACTTCATATCGCTCGTTGGCTTGTTCTACAATTTCAATGTCTATTTCACTAGCCTGATCGCTGCATGATATGGCAAGTTTTTGCACATAATAGTAGCAATTATGTCTTCAAATAATTCTAACGTTTTCATAGCATTCAGTTCCCTTCACTTTGGAAAATGGTCATAAAGAAAATGTATAAATTAACTTTCTTTATTCGCCGATAAACTAAGTATTGGCATTACCTGGAGTGTTGTTTTTACAAAAGAATACTCCTTATTATGTACACTATACAAATTACAGATACATAAATGTAGAAATTTTACAAAGGGTGACATGACTCGGTTTCACCAGCATAAGTGTCAATTCCGTGGGGAATATCGGGATAAAAACTAACCTAACCTATCATATATCCTTCCTCGGGGTTTAAACTATCTCTATACCGAATTGTATCTAAATCGGTTCAGCAGTTTAAGCGTGAAGAGGTAACAGACAGACAGACAAACACACTTTCGCATGTATAATATTAGTGTGGATTAAAACGGTACAACACCAATTACATTAATTACCATAGAGACAATTATTACGTTGACAATATTATTATAATTTAACACCGGACGCCCGTGCACATACTTTCTTTCACAAAACATTAGACTAATATACGCATAATTTTAATGCCTTCATCCGCAAACACATCACATTCAGTTTGATGGGCTTTGTTATCGCCTTTTCTATTTTATGTTCTCTTATTTTAAGGAATTTCTTTTGGGTTTTAGTAGTCATTAGGAACTATAGCTTATAATTGCGCTCGCAGCTATTTTTTATACAATATCTGTGGGTGGTGTTGGAAAACCATGTATCTATCTACACTATTTGCGCTGTAGCATGGTGCGGGTGACAGTTGCCCGTATGACGTTGACATTTGTCAGTACCACGTAGGGATGTGAGGTTATGCAATTCATTTTTATCGCTAACGATACTCGCAGCGTGAATCTAGTTCTCTTTAATGTTGTTATGAAAATTAGTGTATTATTCAGTTGTGCAGTGTAACTACGTGTGTGCTACGTGTATAAACTTGTCAATATAAATGTTTTATGGCTACATAATTATCTTTGTACTTATATAAAATAATCAAAATCGGGTTTATGTTTTTTTTTTTCGTGACAACATTTTTGCTCTATGGTGCATCGGCGCGGCGGCCATGTTGTTTACCCGTGCGATGCTGTGAGTGCGAGTACGAGTGCAAGCGCGTTATATTGTGACTTAATGTGACACGTATTACGATTTCATTGTTTGTTTTCATTTTTGTTAAATTGTTATTTGTTATAAGTTTGTTGAGTTTGTTGTTATTACCATGCCTAAGCATACAAAAAAAACTGTTTTGGGTAGTCAGGCCAGGGAGCTTGTTGTTCGCCTCCGAGACTACTTTGAAAGAGAACAACAAAATAATGGACCGTTGTTACCATTGAATCATATTGTAGAACGAGTAGCCGAAGCTCTTGATATTGGCCGCAATTAACTGTTTCGCGTATAACACGTGAGAAAATTGGCCAAGATGGGATGTTTGAAAATAAATTATCGACACCCAACAAAAAGCGGACCAAGGTGAAGCCAATCACAGATTTGGATGATTTTGCTAAGGTTGCTATTAGAAATCATATTTATGATTATTATAGAAGAATGGAGCTACCCACATTGCTCAAGCTTCTAAAATCATTAAAAGAAGCTGACTTGTTCAAAGGAGGTATTACTTCGCTACGGCAAGTTATAAAAGATATTGGCTTTGTTTACAAAAAAGTTAACAAAAGAAAGATTATTATGGATAGGACTGACATTGCCCTAGCAAGATGTAGATTTTTAAGGAAGGCCAAAAACATAAGTGATTGGAGCAAAGTTGTCTTTTTGGATGAAACGTGGCTAAACGCCAACCACACAGTGGGTAAAAGTTGGACCGACGATACGGCACAATCGTGTACCAAAGTGCCGGAAGGCAAAGGCGAACGCCTTATTATTTGTCACGCAGGTACAGCAAGTGGATTCGTCCCTGATTGTTTGCTGGCTTTTAAGTCAAAAAAAACTACGGAGTATCATGAGGAGATGAATTACGAAAAATTTAAAGATTGGTTCATAGGTCTATTAAACAATTTAAAAGAGCCTATGACCATAATAATGGACAACGCACCCTACCATTCGGTGCAAGTTAATAAACCCCCAAACCAATCCAACCGCAAAAGCGAGTTGGTGAAGTGGCTGAGTGAAAACGGAGTTACAGCAGATATAAAAATGTTAAAGACGGAGCTTATTGCCTTAGTCCGACGCCATAAGCCACCAACTCCTACCTATGCTCTGGACGAGATGGCAAAAGAAAAAGGCCACCAGGTCCTTCGACTACCACCCTACCATTGCCAGTATAACGCTATTGAGCTGATTTGGGCCCAAATAAAAGGTATGCTTTTAATTTCAATTCCCATTTTGAAGCTTTATAAAAAAATCAGCTTTCCGATCGTAGCATGTACCTAGTTTAAAAACATTACCAGATACTAGATTAGGCTGATTGATGATTATTTGAATACTTTTTTTTATAAGTTCGTTTATTTTTAGGTTACGCCGCAAGAAATAATACTTCGCCGCCATTTACGGCAAATAAGATGTTGGCCCTATTACAAGAGGCCATCAACAATGTTCAACCTGAAGACTGGTCGAAGGTCGTGAATAAAACAAAAAGGGACATTATGTCTGATTGGGATCGTGACATACATATTGACAACATAATTGAGTCATCGTTAATAATATCCGTCACAGATTCAGATGATGAATTGAGTGACAATTCAGATGTTCCTGACTCTGATATGAGTTTAGACGAATAACATGTATTTTTTTTTAGCAACCTTTTAAGCAACCTTACCCTATAAATGTTCTGTTGTATAATTAGACCTTTTAAAAATAAAAATTGACCTACGCACAATATACGTTTTTTATTATAAAAAATATCGACTATCCATCGTAGCAGTACATCCCATCACTAAATACGTCTATGGCGTTACGTTATACGCATAACACTTTGCTTAATTTTTCATTCAATTTGATTTTATTTCTTGATTAGAACATTCTGGTTGGGTTTAATTTAATTTACTACAGTTATTAATTATTTAATATATTACGAATGTGGTACAACTGAAATATTAAGTCATAAATTGTAAATCGCGGCAACTTTCAAGAGTGAAACGAAATGTTACTGAAACTGTCACCCGCACCATGCTACAGCGCAAATAGTGTATGTTTTGTTGCTTGGTCATGTTTATTTTCTTTAACATCGTTGATATTTATAATTTTATTGTTTACTAGCTGACCCGGCGAACTTTGTTTCGCCTTAGACGCCATAAATGAGCAGATTTTTGATTTTATTAAGTTAGGTTCAACCTGATAAATGTCAATCGCTCAGTTTCAACTTTCACGTACATATCCACAGCATATTGGTGGAAGAGACGCCGACATTTTAATATATGATTGTCCTCATTTTCCCGAACCATCAGTTTGTATGAATAATAATTCATTGAACTAACTTTTTTGTTAGTTTCGGAACCTGTAACTGGATTTATCATCTTCATTGAAAAGTGATATCCATCTTCACCTTGCCAAAATAAGATAGGATATTGTAACGCATCATATGATCGATGTGTTTCGGACACACGCTGCAGTTGATTGCTACGCCGATGTAAAACAATATCTCGGTTTTCTAAATTTTCACCCACGACAACAATAGCGACTTCGTCAATTGTTGGCGCATTAAAACGTCTCGCGTGTTGTCCTGCAGGCGTCTTATCAGCTTTGATGACAATTTTGTGATTATCAGACGGCATGCGGTCCAAAGCGGTCGTAAATAATGCAACCAATTCGTTATGTCGATGAAAAAACGTTTGGAGTTGTTCCACAATTGATCTTTTCACCGAATTGTTGTGTGCACAACGCTGATTGACTTGGCTTGCTGAATCGCCCATAAAAATATATCTGCAAAAATTTGTAGTCATTATTCGGCGTTGGCAATAAGGAACCTGTTAGGTGATATATTTGACCCTGAATCTTAAAAGTTGGCATAAAGTTTTCTTGAATAACTTTTGTTGCACCAAATGACGTCATTTGAAAACAATTGTTATATTGCTGGATATGAGTCAAAAAATGTTTAGAATCTGGCCCATTTCCGGAAATCAGTGAATGTAGTGGCTCTGGTGGCGGTTCCAATGGCGTCAATTTGACTTGACCGCTCGCACAACACAAACCAGGAGCTTCATTTTTAAATTTAAATGCCTTGCAATATTGACACACAACGTTCATTGTTCCAATAGTAACGATTTGCTGTGAACTGTAATCTATTTCCACGTTATAATTGAATGCAGCTCGATAGGGGTTAAACGCAACATTTCTATGTAGTTGATTTAGATTCCATCGATTCCTTTCTACTTCATTCCGCGCTTCGCGTTGCTCGTCATTTTGACTTGCTCTTGTATATCTTTGACTCGCAGAGTCGCAGCATTGCGAGTTCTGCGACTTAAGTTTGTACGTCTAGCTGCTGGCATTTTTATAAACGAAAATTCATCTGTAAATTAAAATAAAACTATTGTATTCTTCTTTATAACCAAGTAGGTATATACCACTTGTTATGTTAGTAACGTGTATGTTAGTCTATCCAAACTTACCAAAATTCCATATTAAATTGAACTTTTAATATTAGGCCTGATGGCTCTAAAGTAACCGTCATGTGAACTAAGAAATTCAGGTTTCTTAGATCCTTTAATTTAATTATTTTAAATGTATTGTTTATCAATAAAATAAGATTGACAGAAGAATCCTTTATAAACGTCATTTTTTTTTTTCAAATGTTTTTGTCAAATGTCAGGTTACATTAAAAAGGTTACATTAAATAATTTTATATGGTGGTTAAGTAATTTTAAATTTTCTAATTTTCCGCGCAACTTCCTTAATTTTTTCTTTCATAAGAACCTTCTCCTGATAATAACGAACAGAACAAAAAAAGAATTAGCGAAATCGGTCCAGCCGTTCAGGCGTGATGCCGTGACCAAGGGAAATAGGGATTCATTTTTATATATATAGATGACATCGTCAAGAAAAACACTGTATTATCAGTACTTCTTCTTTATTTATTATCATGTCTATCATAATATCGTTAAGTTGAGAAAACTTTACGACGATACTTTAATTACCTCTTTCACATAGTATTGTTGTTGAAATGCGTATGTCAAATCGATTACCATAAAAACATTTAAAATACCGGACTTGCACGTTTGTAACTTGTTGTAATGTTAGATAATAGCAATTCATTTAAATTAATATTTGCGTAGTTTTGTTTTTTTGTGCTGATTGAAAAACTATAGTTCTTTTTTACTCGATTGGTACAAAAAAGTGCGTCGATAAGTTACGAGCCAACTGGAATGATTTGGCATCTAGATCAATTTAAATTATCTGCACACTCATGATTGCTATCCTTTTCTGCTCCTCTAATACATGCAATTTTTAACATTATCAAGAAGTTATTAAGCTTAAAATATTCCAGAATAAACTATTCTCAACCAGAACATTTTCAGTCTGGGTCACGATCAACGAGTATGTAAAGAATGGAATGCGAATACGATCCTATTTACACATCGAGTCATACAGGTCAATTATATTTTGTAAGGCCAACTACTTAACAAGAATGGCCTAGCCCATTACTAATATTTATAGGTGGGTGCAGAACTCAAATTATGAGGCTGATCACACACTACAACGTGCCACGCTACGGGTTCTTTACATACAAATTCAATAAAATTTTGGGGAATTTGGATCCGTTCCCGGCACCCCGTCGCCTGCGCGTAGTCATATAGTCGTATAGGAGTCGTATAGTGTGTGATTCGCCTTAACATATGTTAGGATTACTTTCATGCCGATGCGTCAGTTGAAAACTCCATAGATAAAAAGTGCGAGTCAAAAGCCCTCATCCATTCATCTTATATATGTATATAAAATTCAAAGTCCTGACTGACTGCTATATCAACGCACAGCCTAAACCGCCTGGTCCTAGAGACAAGAAATTTGGAGGGTGTGTTCTTTATGAAGATTAGGTATCCGCTATGAAAGGGTTTTTCGAAATTCCACCCCTAAGAGGGTAAATGGGGGAGGTGAAATTTCATGCGGACAAAGTCGCGAGCAGAAGCTAGTTTTACTATAAATTGATGTGAAAACAAACCTAGTTTTGTAGGAAAAATGATTAGAAGACATTCTTAGTTATAATAATGTGCATCTTACATACCCAAAAGTACCTAGATCATAATTACATAGTGTAACTAGAGACGTAAATTATTCCATGACATTTCCGTCACGTACTTCGACGACTCATCCATTATCCTCACATTGATGACTGACATTCATGACAAAATTATTATACGCACAACTCATATAAAAGTCGGTCGCATCATTTTCCCAACACATTAGCACTCCATTTCTTACTGCATCCTTGTACACTCTCATACCGGAATACCTAGGCAATTAAGCTGTTAACTTTCTACACGGTTAGGGCATTCTGAGGACAATAACTTAGATTCTAGGGCTCATTGAAAGTTATTAATGATGTAGTAATTACTTTGCCCTTATTGAGATGTAAATTGTAGGAAGTTGTAGGGGATTTAAATTACTTTTAACTCCATTCGCATGGTAATTATTATTATGAGCTGAATAATCTGGATCACTTCAAATAAAAACCTACAATTTGGTAGGTACCAATAATTAAGGTGAATGCGCAGTTGAAGACCACGAAATCCAATTTTTCTTACGTTTTTTGCAATTTTCAGGTCAGTTTTAGGTTGTATCTTGATTCAAATATGATTTACGACTATAACAGGTACGTATTTACAGAATTATAATCATTAATTAATCTTTCTAATGGAAAAGCGTTTATGGAACAATTTTTTCCTAAAAAGACATATTAATGATTCTAATGACTATATTTCTGATACATATCTATTACAATCACGAATCATGTTTTGATCAAGATACAACTGGGGGCCTAAAAAGGCCACTTTGGCGGAATCATAAAAGGATAACATTATGATTCATAATGGACAGTTAACTGTTAAGTTAATCGTATCAAATCCCATTGGTGAAGGATTTTTCAGTTATTTTTTTTATCTGTGCTAAAATACCAATCAATCCAATCCAAATCCAATCCCAATCTCTTTGATTATACCTACGTAGTGCGGCCAAAAAAGAAAAACACGGACTGTCTTCGCCATATTATGATTCATAATGTTATCCTTTTATGATTCTGCTAAAGTGCCCCTTAAAAGCCCCCTGATACTGACCTGCAAATTGCAAAAAAACGTAAGAAAATTTGAATTTAGCGGTCTACCACTGCGCATTCACCTTAACGGGGTTCTGTGGGTTACTCTAACAATTTCTGAGTCATTCTTCCCTCTCTTTTTCTTCGTTTCTTAGGATAAATCATCATCATTCTTCTGCTCTTATCCCAATTTATTTGGACTCGGCGCAACAAGTCTTTTTCTTCCATACTTCTCTATTAGTCGTCATCTCGGTAGTAATCATATCATATCGGTAGTAATCATATCATATCATATCATTGGTATATCATATCATCGGTAGTAATCATATCATAATCATATCATTCATACAGTCCATCCATCGTTTCTTTAGTCTTCACCTACTCATATAGCTATCGACATTCATACTCAAAACTTTTCTCATTACATTTTCCTCATCAGTATCCAATACAGAGCAATAATAATCTATTCACAACTAGTACAACTGCAACATCTTAAATTCATTGATCTACATGCAAGTAATCAATCCTTGAGCCCAATAATTCCTTTCCAATAGTTCTCAATCTCAATACAAATGAGATTCTATCGTATGTCGCTAGACTGTGAGCCAAGAAAATGCGGAAACTCAGTGGGTTTGTCCGAAAGGGTTACCGCTGGCCCGGAACATAAAGGGCTAAGGAAGGAACACGGGTGGGTTTTAGTCAGTAAGAGTCTGACACTTCCTTCCGCCCCACCCAGAGCGGGAGGGGTCATTTGATGATTTCCCATCCTGAAAAAAAAGGAAAATGCGGAAATTCTAAGGCATCATATAGCTAATTACTCCATTAATGATAGTAATCGATGGGAAACAATATTAAAGTTAATAGCAAAGAAATTCAAACGATCAGGTAAATCACTTACCGTAGAAAGTCTATTTAAAGGCCTGAGTTTGAACTCACGAAGCTAAGGTCGGGTCAGTGAAAGCAGATGTATGATGATAAGTCATTACGTTGTTATGTGTGTAGATGTACCCATGTGGGAACCATAGGGGACTTCATGACTGGGGGGGGATGTGTGTCATGATCATATCCCGTCATATCCCGTGGAACTGTTGGGCTCGAGGTTTGATTAGTTGCATGTAGATTGATGAATTGGAAGTTGGGAAACAGCAGTGCGATTCTGTAACCATCTCACCGTGAAAACTTAGGTGAAGTGAGCGTGGAGTGAACTGTCAATAGTGTCAATTCCTAGCAAAAACAAACTCACTTCACCTAAGTTTTCACGGTGAGATTTTTACAGAATCGACCGGCAGTAGTACTTAGTTGTGTTGACTGCCTCGCTGGTTTAGAGATCGCAAACGCTACTGCTAAGCATGAGGTCCTGGGTTCGATTCGCAGTTCGGTCAAAGTGGGTTTTTCTATCTGGAATTTATGGGTCGCAGCCCGGTGTCTGAATTTGTGTTGAGTAGGGTCGCCCCTATTATTTGGGACGTAAGCATAACTGGTAAAATGTGAGTGTTCTATAGGTAGGTACACCTTTGCACAATTCTTCAGGAAAACGTGGCGTGACGTTATGCTACTTGTCAATGGATATGTAATCGGGTTCTATGAACATTTGAAGTTGGTTGGACAGTCACCAGCTTTCTAATGAGAGAATTAGTTATTACGAATATTCGAAAGACCAAATGCTTAAGGCGAAAGCGCCAGGGTAGCCCGCGAAATTCAATTTTTTTTATGATTTTTGCAATTTGCTGGTCAGTATTAAGTTGTACGTTGATTAATATATAATTCGCGGCCGTAAAAAATATATATTTACAGAATTATAATCATTAAAGTCATCAACACAACTCTCTAAGACCACGTAAGTCCAAAGAATAACTGTTTCATGAAATCGTCATTCTTTGGAGTTACGTGGTAAGCCTTAGTTCATAATCAATACCAGCAGGATAATTGCGTAACATTATCAGTAGCTATGGCTTTCATTTTTACATTACAACAACATTCATTGCGTTATTTACGTTGTTGAGCAGACAACTTTTTGGAACATATGAAGCAATGGATTATCAATATCCTTCAAAATTATTCAGATTGAGATTGATAATATGTTATGCAATTAGAGTGCAGGTCTTGTATAGTTTCGGCGCTGCTAATAAGCAATTCCATGTTCAGGTTTCAGCTGATATTAGTTAGTCACTACCTACTGAAAATTGTTGGGAATGAGCCCAAAATATCTCATTGTTGATTTACAAATTTAAAAAAACTTATAAAATTGTTTTGTGAATAGAAATTTTCTGTTTCTCCAATAACATTGTAATGTTATTTCCGAAGCGAAAAAAAAAACAGAAATCTCACTAAAACTACGCTTAACCCAGGAATTAAACCCATGTTCTCATGCTCACCATTCAGCCACTTTTACTCGTAAAGATAACATCAACGTAATCACAGCATAGCGTGGTTTGAACCTCATTCAAACATTACTATGCAAATGCCACATGAAACTAAACACAAAAGCAGAATTCACATAAAATAATTTATAGCTCATTCGTTATCAGCAGCGATAAGGAAGTAGGGCATACTATTTTTAAATATTTAATCGCGTGTGTAGTAAAGTGGTTTACGTAAAGTTTATTCAAGAAACGTAGGGCGTTTTAGAATAATAAGTTAGTCAATAATAACTTAGTTAATTCATATGTTGTTTTACGTTTATGTTCTTCTAAGCATGCCGATGACAAAGTAAGTTAAATTTCCATAAATGATAGAGGTACCAGATTTTTAGTTTTTACGCCCTCGTTGAAGGCCTTTTTTTATTAAGGCTATCAGGCCTGACTATCAAGCCTGGTTAAGCAGCTGATAACCTCTTAGGTTGACGTGCGAGATGCCATTTATAAAAAAAATAATTATAGAAATCGTTGGGAAACAATATAATTTATGCATCAAAATAATATCTATCTATTTATCCAACTTCACAAAATGATGAAGTTATGTATTTTTCTTTACAAAGGAAAGACAACCAGAAAACTAATTACTATCTAATCAGACTTCAATTCTTATATTATAATAAATTGTAAATATATTAATCTTAGAAATAAGTGGAATTAAGTAATATTTTCATCAGATCGTTATAACTTTACATACCTAGAGCGAACTACCAATGAATAAAATTTTGATAACGAAAAAGATAAAATGTTCTCAGCGTAAATTTCAGTAACACCCGAGACAAAATGGAATGAACCTAAGATGAATTTCGCCATGTGGTTGTTATGTGTTTGCTCGCCATCTTGGATTTTTATTTTGTCCTCATTATCGGAACAACATATCATTTAATAACCACGAAGTCTATGAAAATATGAAATAGATTTATAAAAAATACAAAAGATTTTATTCAAATATCACAAGAAATACATTAAGGGCGAAAAACCTTTATTACCACTACTTATTTAGATAGTAGGGTAGGTTAGAACAAATAAATATTCACAGCGCCATCTGTGTCATACAGTTAGAACTCCAACCGCGCTTTATAGACAACTAGCAGCGCTCCGTGGTTTCACCCGCATAAATGTCGATTCCGTGGGAATATCGGAATAAAAACTATCCCATGTCCTTTTCTGGGACTCAAACTATCTCTATATCAAATTTCTTCTAAATCTGTTCAGTGGTTTAAGCGTGAAGAGGTAACAGACAGACACACTTTCGCATTTATAATATTAGTATGGATGGGTGGCCTGTGTTGGCTCAACTTCTTCATTACTTACTGTCCTCATAGTTTATACTACCTCGTTGGTGAAGTGGTGGCACGTGCTACTGCTGAGCATGAGTTCCCGGGTTGCATTCTCAGGTTGAGCATAGTGGTCTCGGAATATTCGATCAAAATTTTCTCAATAGCAGCTTGCAGTTTGGATTTGTGGGTCCGGTTTATGTGATATAATTTCATCACCTCTGCTCTCAAAACGGTGAAGAAAAACATCGTGAGGAAACCGGCATGTCCTAGAACCAAAAATTCGAAGACGTCATGTGTCATCTACCAACCCTTACTGGGCCCGCGTGGTAGATTATAACCCACTCCCTCTCGAAGAGAGGAGACCTGTGTTCGCATTGGGTACATTATAGGGGGAATTGCATAAATATGTTAGAAATACACAATGTGTTTAAAAACTTAGATTATCATAGTCATAATCCATTTATTTGTCAGAATATTGTTACAGAGTTGTTACATACTTTTAAAAGTTCATAATATTCTGGCGTTTCCGGCGTACAAATACATTTTCAGGGTTTTGTTTATTTTGTTAGATATAACATTGAATTACTTAAATTAATGAGAATAACATTAAAAATGCAAATTAGTCAAATATTAGGAATTGAAATGTCAAAAAGATTAAATTAAGTCAAAGATGAATCAAGAACAGAATATACCTATTATTCTAATATTTAAGTCAACATTTCATCATCCATTCTTGGTCGCTGGATTTGCTAGATAACCGATATAGTTCCCAAAATAATAAAAATAACATGTAGGTAAGTGATGTAGTGTAGAATAAATTAAGTAACTCATGAATATTGAATGTGTTGCAGATCGTTTGTACGATCAGATGTCTACAAACGTTTCAGAATCTGGGTTATGTCAACAATGATTCATTGTTCAAATTTTTATTATACATCTGCGTTCCGATTGTTTACTAACAAACAGCACTTTAATTGCGTAACACATTATCAATCACTATCTGCAGCACGTTGAAAGATATAATTAATCCATTGCTTCACAAGTCCGAAAAATTTGTCTGCTTGACAATGTAAATAGCGCAATGAATGTTGTTGAACTGTGAAAATGAAAACCATTTCTGTTCAGCAATTTGCTGATTACGGATATGTATGTAACTTTTTAAAGCCCAAAATCCGAGTTATTGCACTTATTGTAAGTACGGCAGTGTTAGTGCGTTACGCAATTACCCCGCAGAATCAGGTAGGAATACCGAATTATAAGTGTTTACAATTAATTACATTACATTAGGACAACAAAATTAAACTGCTTATTTCTAATGACAATCCCAGTCTGCATACAAAAAATTGTTAGAGAGATAGTTTAGTCACTATATCTAGTCAAAGATTGGTAAAGTATTACGACTAATTCAGTAAAAAAAAAAGAAAGAGCGATAATTTATGTAACACTAACTGCGTCCCGCGGTTTCACCCACATAAGTTTCGATCCCGTAGTAATATCGGGATAAAAAGTAGCCTGTATGTTAATCCAGGGTGTCAGCTACCTCCATACCAAATTTTATCAAAATTGGTCCAGCCGTTTGAGCGTGAAGAAGTAACAAACATATGAACATACACACACACTCACAAACTTTCGCCTTTTTAATATTATAGTGTGATCAGATAACAGAACAGCACAGCAGTTTACGCAGAGGTTTACCGATAGTACACTATTACGAGCGAAATGCGGGTGACATTTCGCTCGTAACCTATTACGAGCGAAATGTCACCCGCATTTCGCTCGGGCGAGCCTATTGCCATCAATTGGGCAGGAATCCAGGCTCCGGGCTACCACTAAAAAAATCCTGATAGAAACCGAACAACTCAGGCAATTACCTGGGAATCGAACCTTAGGATCTCATGCTAATGCTCATGAAAAGCTAAACAGCAAACACTTTGCCAAACCACCTTATTTTCGGTCTAGCAACAACTGACTACCAAGACGTACAGACGCCAGCACATCAAGTTACTACAATCTGTCAAATTTCTTTAATAGATTTTCAACTTTATCGCTAAAGCATAAGGTTCAAAGTTGATTGAAAAAATTTGACAGTTTCGGGTAGCTTGATGTGCTGGCGTCTGTACAAAGGTGTTTGACCCCGTTATCCCGCAGTTAAACGTAAGCACGTGGATATACTAACGAGGGGTTACGTCATACATCGTAACTTAGTATTCGCAGCCGTGCGGTATTGGAGCGAGATATCACCGGTTCGATGCCTGAGTATTGCTATTTTTGGACAAGGTACCTAGTAAAGACAAAGGGATGGGAAAGAAAATTGTATGCTCATTTTTATTTGCGGGGTAATTGCGTAACAAATTATCAGTAGGGATTGCTTTTATTTTGAGAGTTCAGTTACATTCATTGCTTTATTTATGTACAGACGCCAGCACATCAAGCTACTACAATCGGTCAAATTTCTTTAATAGATTTTCAATTTTATTGCTAAAGCATAAGGTTCAAAGTCGATTGGGAAAATTTTACAGTTTCGGGTAGCTTGATGTGCTGTCGTCTGTACGTTGTCGGACATACTTCGAGCAATGGAGCTTCACGGGCACTTTTTCTGGGACCTACATGGACCCAATGTCGATCTACTAGCGTCCTTAGCCTGGCTGCGTTTCGGTGACCTCTGGAGAAACCGAAGGTATTGTCTGTGTTGTTATGGACAAAGTAATGACGACGAACCATTACCGGAGATTTATTGTAAAAGACGGCACGGTTGACATTTATCGGGCATGCCACCGGCCGGGAGAGTACTTGCATAGACACAACCTTGTAGCCAGGATAATCCATCAGCAACTTGCTCTGAAATACAGCCTTGTGGAATCGGAGGTGCCGTACTACAGGTATGTGCCCGACCCAGTTCTCGAAAATGGTAATATCACATTATATTCGGATCGATCCATCATCACTGACAGGACTATTGTTGCTAATAAGCTTGATATAGTAGTGGTGGATCGATCAGAGCGGCGCGTAATGATTGTTGACATAACCGTCCCGCATGATGGAAGCCTCGTGAAAGCCGAGAAAGATGAACAAATCAAGTATCTTGACTTGGCTCGCGAGGTTGTCGACATGTGGGATGTGGACTCAGCGATCATTGTGCCGATAGTTGTGACAGCCAATGGATTAATAGCCAAGAGCCTCGCCAAGACCTGAGGAGGCTCTCGTTGGGCAGCTGGATCAAGGGCTTGATCCAGAAAGCGGTACTTCAGAACACGGCCCGCATTGTTAGGAGGTTCCTCTCTCTGGAGCCCTGACCGCCCGCCGGTAGCTTGGACCCTGTTCCCCATACTGAGCTACTATTTTTTATATTCTAATATTTAAAAATATAATTTATTTGTAGTTCGTTAAATAAAGGAAATAAGTATACCAAATATTTAATAGTAACAAGTGTTTTATCAGCCAGTTACCATATCTTAAACATTATATTTCACTTTCAACCTTAACAACGTTCCCAAAGAGTCTAAAATTCTGTGTTCCATTCACCACGTGAAAGAAATTCACACTCATGACATTGTGAATCTTATTGTTACTCAAATAAAGCCTACAATGGCTCGTGTTGTGATACATGAAGGAATTTAATAAGTTCTGAAGGCATACGTCACCGACCTTCGGTGTTCCATTCTAGTTCCATTTGCTTCGGTTGCGCGCATTTTAATATAAGCCAGTGTTGCTAGAGTAAGGGAGAAATGCTAGGAAAATGGGAAAATTGTTAAAAACGGCTTTTACCTTTATCAAAGCTTTTTATGGTATACAGTGATTCTATTAATAGAAAATTTATTAAGTTTTTCTAGTTATTTGTTTATTTTCTGTGCAAATATTGTGTTTGTGTAATATCTAGTCATACACTTTTACATTTGGTATTCTTATCGTCGGAAGTAATTATCATGATCTTGGTAAATAGTACACGAGAATAACCTAATTAAAAAGTAATATTTCGATTGTCCCTTCAAAATAAAATTAACATTTATAATTTCAGTTCAAAGACTTTCATTATGACATGAAAAAGACTAAATGGAACTTAAATAGATAAAATATTCTAAAATACCCTTTCAACGAATATAATAAAAACACATTCAGAGTAAAATCAATTCCCTACCCTAGCAACACAAGCCAACGACTGGCAGTCATCTCACTGCAGCGCGGCACAACACCCGCTTACGTTTCGAATTTCGAAGTCGCCGCCAATAATCGAAGTCGCAAACTCAAAATTCGAAGTCACCAACAAAATGTTACTACTGTCGTTTCAAGTAAATCTCGTGCGGCTTGTTTTGATTCAAGCCGTTCGAGATTTACTTATATCGATAGTAGATATTCCGTTTATTTTACCGGCTTCGGAACTTCAGACCACGTGGTAAATGTATTTTTGTTTATTTTCTTTACGTCGCGTGATTTAAATCGACTTTTTTTTATTGCTTTTGTTAGATTTGTTGGTCGTGTTTTTTTTTATTTGTTATTATTAGGCGTTGTTTTGTCGAAAAGCGTTTTTGTTCGGTTGTTTTCCTTGATCCCATTTTGTAATTGTATGTGTATATTTTTAATGGTCTGCGTGGCAGGCTTTTTCGTTGCAAATATAGTCATAATCAGCCTATAATATTCCCACTGCTGGAACTGCGGCCTCCTCTCTGTCAGAGGGAGTGGGCCGTAATCCACCACGCGAACTCGTATCGTTTCGTAATAATTCTTATGGTAGGTAGAAATGCAATGTTCTTAGTAGTTATAACAATAGCCGTTCACTCTGTAGTATCAACACGACACGCTTCAACGGTCTTACAAAAAAATCGTTTGCAAAACCTCGAGGTTTTTTGTTCAATATCCGTGTCTTGCATGAGAATGATAATATTAGATCATTATTAGATATAAACAATCATCATTCTTCTACCCTCGTCCTAATTTAGTTTTGGTAGGTACACTCAAATAAGATCGTCGGATATACTTAGTACAAATTTAGTAAGAAACCGATGGACAAAATTTAATTAATAGAAAAAAAAAAATTCATTTGTCAAATTAAATTTCATTCAACTACATGAATCGGTTTCTAACTAAACTTTAACTATATCCGATGAACCTGGTTCCTTATATCCTTTGGTGGCCGTACCTAACAGCATGACGTCTTCTTGCATACATTTCTGTTACCATAATAATTATTACCTTCTCAGTGTCACCCTCTTCTAGTCATAATAGCATGGCTAAATAGTTTGTGAGGTTTATGATAAGTATAGTACTTATCATAAACCTCACAAACTATTTATTAGCTTTCATCCGCTTAGATTTCGGACTATAACTATACAAACTTCAACACCCCATTTGACCTCTTAAATAGCAACGTATAAGCTTATCACCTTCCTCTGGGTTCAAGCTTTCTCTCCACAGAGACGTTTGTGTCAGCCTTCATAGCCTTATTGGCGTAAAGTTTACTTGCCTGGTCTTCTACAGACTGTCCTTCGGAGACTGCGCGCAGGAGCTCTATGACCTGATCCTACCATCGCCCTTTACCCTGCATTGAGTCTGGTACCAGACTCACTGAGAAAGAAAGAAAGAAAGAAAATACATTTATTTAGAGCACTGCAGAGTACCATCTGCATTTGGTTGATATACCAACCAGTCTTACTAGGCGCTTCTCCTCCACATTTATTAACGAGTTTGCTTTCAAAGCAAGAGTGAATAGGCATCTTCAGGGCACGGTCGATCCACCATAGAACTAATCCATCGCTTTCCATCAGGCGTGATCGAGGTCAAGAGCAGTACTATTAAGCGACACAAAAAAAAACGAATTTCATTACAATCGGTACGCTTCTATCGAATACGCTTCACACACAGAAAGAGACACTTTGGCATTTGTAATAAGGGTTGGAATCAAACGGGCCTATGTGGGTCGCTGTAGCATTGTTCTGTCCTTATGTCTAGTTATAGCAGTCTTATTCAGACTAGAAAAAAAAAATTATACCGTGATTCTCAAATATACCTCTATCTCAATAACGGCAAACTTGTGCACACAAAATGAACAATTATTATAGTCTTATTTCCACACGATAAGATAAAACTTCTGGAGTGTGGAGTTGTAGAAGACTTACATCACTTGTTGATGGACTGTGTTCGATATGAGTCTCATAGAAATGGTCTGCTTGGGGTCTTAAATTTGAACCAATTTGATATGACATACCATAAAATTCTGTGTCAACCAAATGATGATGATGCGAAGAGGTACTTAGGGTACTATGGGACTGTCATACGAATTTCGACCTTAAAGTCCCTAATTAAATAAATAATAAAAAACCGGTCAAGTGCGTGTCAGATTCGCGCACCGAGGGTTCCGTACAAAATTTGTGTGAATAGTTTATCACGGGTTTTTTTTTTTTTAATGTAACTACAAAACGGTTTTCGGATTTTTTCTTTTACTTCTGCTACATGACCTTGCTTCTTGCCAAATTTCATGATTCTAGGTGAATGGAAAGTACCCTATAAATTTTGATTCCCTTGAGAGTGTCGAAATATACATTTTTGCGGCGTAAACGGCCGTACCTTTTTTACGTCATCTTAGAAGTTTATTTTTTCACAGCTTCAAGGGACTGTAGACCTGAGTATAATGGTTTTAATTTCAACTCGATACCTCCACGCGTTCCCGTGATAAAGGGTCTTGTCAGACAGACAGACGGGTCAGCAGTGATCCTATAAGGCTTCCGTTTTTCCTTTTGAGGTACGGAACCCCAAAAAAAGATAATTATTTCAAGTGACTCATTTGAAACATATTATACTCCTGTTCTATACTGTTCTGACGTTCAAAAGTGCCTTTTATGTGCCTATTTGAAATAAATGCTTTGACTTTATAAAAGCTTATCAGGCTATTTCTAATCAAAGCTTGAACTAAATAAACAGCTTAGTGTTAATGGCTTCTATTAATAGTTATTTTTTTATTTACTTGACCCCAGCTTGCTAGTGATAATATCGTTTTTTTTTTCATGTTATTTTTGTTTTCCTGCTAACGAGAGGTTATCTAACTGAAACTTAGTCATTTATGTTTGTGCTAGGAATATACAATTGTTGGAAGTACCTTTTATTTTAAACTAGGTTGATACTAAAGTAACTAACTATAGAATATAACATCACGCCTGTATTCTCCGAAAGGTTCGGCAGAGGTACAGACGCCAGCACATCAAGCTACTACAATCTGTCAAATTTCTTTAATAGATTTTCAACTTTATTGCTAAAGCATAAGGTTCAAAGTTGATTGGGAAAATTCGATAGTTTCAGGTAACTTGATGTGCTGGCTGTACATCCACCTTTCGCGAGGAAATGCGGTTAGTCGTACCCCCATAGAAACGCTCTCGCCTGTTTTCTTTCTGGTTAATGACCATAAAGCAATGATAAATTACAGAATAATAAATATTAACTACTTGTATGTCCGTATGTTTTACTTTTTGATCATACATTATTTCTATAAGCACTAGAACCCTCAAAAAATGCCAATTTAAACCGCTGTCAACCAGAGGCCTAGTGTACAAATTTGACGACTATTAATGAAAAAAGAAACACATAGGGACATAGTATATATCCTTCTGATTCAGTTTATAAAATACCTTTTAAATTGGTCCGATATTGGAGGAGGAAATAGGCGAGAGCCAAACCTCGAATTACGACTTTTTACTTAGGATTTTTCAAAAGTCTCTTCGACCGCATTTCCTCTTAAGTACCATGTAATAGAGGGGCCTACTGATATCACTATACACATATGTATAAAAATAAAAGATCACTTAGGCGTCGAAGTACTCCTCCGCATCGCCACACTGCTGCTAGAAACATATTTTACATCGATAATGTTACGTTTAGAGTTCAAAACGCTACCATATATTATGGAGTGATCGATCTGTATAGACGAATCTGTGCCTATTTTCACAGTTGCTTGCATAACTGCACATACAGTCATGCAATAGTGGGATTGTTTAGTATTGATGATTTTTAAGTGGTAATAATTGTTGCTCCGTTGAGGAAGTTCGATGGTCGTCACAGCCGCACAAAATACGGGTTTTCGTCCTTAGATTAGAAAAAAAAAGTTATTAAAAAAAATTAAATCGACTTCAAATAGAAATTAACTCTAAATTATGAAATAACTTTAATTTCGGAAGTCAGTGTCTTGGGATCTGTATTTTAGTTTTTTGCCACCGACTTCCGAAATTAAAGTCCATCATCAGTTCATTGCTAATGTGAAAAGCGTGTTACCTAAGCAGAATCGTAGCATGAAAAAACAGAAGCCTTTTAAACAAAAGTTTGATATCCAACCCTCTCGGTGGCAACAATATTTTTTAAACAAAAGTTTGATATCCAACCCTCTCGGTGGCAACAATATTTTCTAGAACAGTGTGCATAAAATGGCGGCTGAACTAACCCGTACAAGTGTCGCTGTAAGTCGGTCGGGAGTATACATTATTGAGTTATGTTTGCACAGTGAAGGGTGCATACCCTTTTGACACGATAAGCGTATTGTAGCTATTCTTAGCCAGTCATAAAATTTACATTATGTCATTGCGGAAAAAAGGCTTCTTTTAAAGTGAGACTACTCAAGAGGTGCAATCGCTGGGCATTTGCGTATAATGTAACAATGTAAAATTTGATATTGAGCATTCATTTTTCAAAATTGTGCTTTTTAATTCCATATTTTTCTAAAAGGTAAAAACAGTCTTAATAATATTAGGACATACCTAATTATATAAAGTTCAAAGTCCTGACTGACTGATATAATATAAACGCACATCCTAAACTGCTGGTCCTAGAGACATGAAATTTGGAGGGTGTGTTCTTTGTGAAGAGAAGGTACTAAGAAAGGGATTTTTTGAAATTTCACCCGCTAAGAGGGTGAATGGCGGGAGGGTGAAATTTCACACGGACAGAAGCTAGTCAGGACATAAGACTCGTTAAAGAATCGCCAAAACTTCAGATCCAGCAATCTCCACACTCATATACAGTTTCTAACATGCTTTTTCTCAATTCCAGATCGCCCTGCTGCTCTCCGGCATCATGCTACTAAAGAAGTTGATGTCAGCGAAGAGTGGCGGTGGTGGCGGCGGCGGTGGTGGTCACGAGAGCCATGGCTGGTCGTCTGGTGGTAGCAGCGGGGGCTGGGACAGGCGCGCGTATGATGACTTGCCTTACTCCGCGTATAAGAGGGAATAGAGGATAGAGGATTGATTGTGGTATGACTGATGATGGGTACTGGTTGAGAGAAATATCTTGGATTATTGTATTAGAAGTTTGACACAGTAACTAACACTGTTATTAGCACTTAAAAGCCTTTCTGAAACTTAGTGTATAGCCCGTTTTATGTGCCATTATGGGCTCGTTAATGATTGGATAAATTTAAGAAGTGTGAACTTATTCAATTCATGTTTGTGCTTTGATGGGGCTTTCAAAATCGAGTGGTTATTTGCACTGTATTTTGAAATAGTCTAAAAACTATAGTACCTAATACTTTACTTATGTATGTTTTGCTCATTACTGATCTACCAAAGTTATAAACCTAAGGTCAATCACGTAATTACAATGATTCAATTCTCCTGAACTGTAAGCTCTGTCATGTTTCGTAAGCTCGATTCATTCCGTATCCACAACCTTAAGTTCAAAATGTGATTGGCTCGAATCGTCAAATGCAGAAAAAATACTATAATATTGAAGCTTGATATCCAAGAGTCACACAAGTTATCGTGACACGAAGCTTTCAATAAATTGAGTTTATTGAAGTATTCTGCATTTTGATCATAGCTTTACTACAGGTTCGATAGACCTGTTAATGCTGGGGTCAATAATAGGGAATTTCTTCGCTATCATTGCTATCAAACGGATTTGTTTAATGATTTTTGTATCCATATACTCATCATCAATGACTACTATTATTGAATCCTACGTCAAAATACTAGACAGAAATTGTAGGTTTATTTGAATTTATATTCTTATAAAAAACAACGATCGAATTTATTAACGCGACACGTGTTTTGTTTTTAAATCGTTTATATTGTGCTAGTTACGAAAATCGTTGTTTTATTTTTGTATGCCCACCTTTTTAGAACATGTGTCTCGTTTTTAAATATTATTATTTTAATAATTTATTATTTTATTTATTGAATAGACTTTAGAGTGGTGCTTTTGTATAAATAATAATCGTTTCAAAAACGATGTTTGGTACTTTTTATTAAAAGTTTTATTTATTTTTAGTCTGTAAGTTACGACTGTTTATTTAATTTATTTACTGCTAATTATTTGTGCCTGAATACTCAATAATAATAATTTATTTTACATTAGTTATGCTCATAATAAAAATAAATATTTTATGGTAATGTGAAACATGAAAATAGATTTGTAAATGTTGATGTAAACTTTTTATACAGGTAAATAAACAAAAATATACGACGGAAATGGATTTATTTATTTTCCCTCCGGCAAAAATGGGTATAGGTACCTTATAAGTTCCAAGACGTTCCTCTCTAGTCAATAAACTCCCTTCTAATAGCTTGCTATGGCTTTCTGCCGTGGTGACCAAGAAAATAAGGACCTATTATTCAAGAGGTTGTGGGTAGAAATCCTGGCATGTACCAATGTGACTTTTCAGTAAGTAGGTACAGACGCCAGCACATCAAGCTATCCGAAACTGTCAAATTTTCCCAATCAACTTTGAACCTTATGCTTTAGTGATAAAGTTGAAAATCTAATAAATAAATTTGACAGATTGTAGTAACTTGATGTGCTGGCGTCTGTACATATTGTGTACTTTCTGAGTTTATCTTAGACTCTAACACCGTTGAAGGAAAAACATTGTGAGGAAACCTGAACTTGTAGTTGTACAGACGCCAGCACATCAAGCTACCCGAAACTGTAAAATTTTCCCAATCTACTTTGAACGTTATACTTTAGTGATAAAGTTGAAAATCTATTGAAGAAATTTGACAGATTGTAGTAGCTTGACGTACTGGCGTCTGTACAATATGCCTAAGAATGTATATTACTTATAGGTATCAACATGCATTGCTGCAAACATAGTAACCTTCATCTTTATGCCCCGGTGAAAGGGTAATGAATGACGTGGCTGCACTGACAGTGCACAACTGCTACCAACCAAACTATTGTGAAAAAATAAAATGGCGGTATCAGTTCGCGCCAGAAGAATCTTGTAGCGCTAAGAGTGTGTAATTAAGGGATTACAAATTTTGGTTTTTTTAGTTGTGTTTTTTTATTAAGATTTTCTAAGAATGATAAACAATGTATTTAAGATGATTGTTAGCATGCCAATGCAATGGTTATGCCAGTTTAATTATATGATAAAAGTATTCAAATAAAGTATTATACAATATTTACATAAATATTTATTTTATCATAAATGAAAAGGCCAAAGAAAAAAAATATAATTGTGTAGGTATTTTTTTTTTGGTGTGTAATTTGTCACACACAAACAAATATTTTTCATAGGTAGGTATACAATTCTATTTATTTTCTTATTGTAGATTTTGACTCACAAAAGTTGCGTTAACGCAAGCATCTAACTCTGCCCCCGATAGTTAAAAAGACGTATCTAACAAAAAGTAAAAACGGAGAAATAAATGTTTTAATGAATAAAACGGAAATCGTATGCTGTCTTCGAGTAAATTAGTATTTTACATATTTAAAGTTGAAAATAATACCCTCTAATAATAGGCTTTAACCTGGTTTAATAATAATATGAATTTATTAAATTATTATAATAAAAATAATGAAAAAACAGTTTCATCTTAGCATAAAAAATTAAGGAAAATATTACATACTTAATTGAATAGACGTAAACGGCTAGATGCGTCCTTTAAATTTCAAACGCTTTTGGCTGTACTTTTTTTCTAAGTATTTAGTTTATCTATCTAATAAATGATTTTAACATAAATGGGCGCATATAGGTATTTCCGCCTTTTTTCTTAAGAATTAGAAAGTAATGTAGATAGCCCTTGGCTTAGGTAAAATGTTTATAAAATATTTAATAATCCTTTTATCTAAGGTAAAGGAGGAGGAGGAGGAGGTAGGTATATCAGAAATAGTACAGTAGGTTCGTGGTTATCATATAAGTCATAGCCTAATTTATTATTTGTAAATAAAACACAATTTTTTATTCAACGTAAAGTATTAAGACGATTATGGCAAATGCGCCTATGCTAAAACAATTTTACGAAGTAAATAGGGCGCAAGTGGTCAGATGTGGTCTTTTTTTCTTAATGTGAAAACAGTTTTTTTTTTAGCGCGTTAGTCGCAAATACCTATTTGCGTCTTATTAACTTCCTTTTAGAAATAGGGACAAATATGCGCCTTTTATATTACTGAACTAAAAGAAAAACTATAAAGTATAATGACATTATCTACATAAATGCGACTTTTTAATTAAGTTTCACATAAATTCGTCTTTTCATCTTCAATCGGGTGTAAAAAATGAACAGAAGCGCCCTATTTTGTTGTGCTAAAACCGCACTGGAGGAAGTTAGAGAAATATAAAAAATACAGGCAGATGCGCGTTTTTTTTCTGATTTCGGCAATATACATAACTCAAATCTGGAAAAACTGTTAGATGCGTCTTTTTTCCTATCGGGGGCAGAACTTACAAACAGCGCCATCTAACTAAATAGGTAGGAACTTGGCAGAAAATTTCAGTATCTACTAACCTTAAATGTGGGCGATTCTGGATGACAGCGATGCGGACGAGTACCTAATTCGACGCCTAAGTGTCCTTTGTGTTTGTATTTATTTGTATAGCAAGTTAGTTGGTCATTTAATTTAGTAGATATCTAGTGTAAATAGTTAGTTATCTATACATACAATAAAAGCTATATATTTAAATTTTGAGAGGCTTTCTGGTAGTTTATGTCAATCCAATAAATTTTTGACTTGTCCGTCATCGTTATCGACGATAAAAAAAATTGCTCGATCAAATCTAAAAAATCGATCGCTGATATAATGTTGCGTTTTCCACACTGCAAGAAAGATCTTTTGGCGCCCGAATGATGTTAACAGGAGGACGCTATTGGTCAACTTTAGTGCAATTGTTTTGTAAAACACAATAGAAAAAAGTTGCCAAGTGCCTCGTACGCGAGGGGTTCCTCTACCGAAGGGAACGCTGATAAAAACACGTTTATTTTTGTGGGTATCTTCCTTTTAACGATACTTCTATGTTCTAAGTTATAGGGTTTTGTTTCCGCACTTAGTCGTTCAGGTGGGTCATTGTGCGTGGACCATGACGGGCCGTCACACGTCGGTGGTAATTCCAACCAACCCACCTCTACCCAAAAGTTGATTACGAGTATATCAATCAATCAATCGGTTTATTTGTGAAACATAGGTGTTTACATAGGTGTATCTCTAGGTCTGTTAAGAACATCTGTGTAAGATCTGGGTGCCCCGAGGGTTTCGGTCCTAACGTATCGTATCCTCTCGTTCCTTTAATTTAAACTTTATTTTATTTTTATAATCCGTCTGTCACAGGACTGTATCTTTTGAGCCGTAATAAGTAGGTACACCGATGAATGGCCAAACTTAGTGGCAGTGGCATATTGCTCGCAGAACAGATTACCGATAGGTCCGAAAGGTTCTGGAGTGACGACCGCGTACCAGAAGACATAGCGTTGGAAGGCCTCCTACAAGGTGGACCGACGATCTTGTGAAGGCCGCAGGAACCCGTTGAATGCGTGAAGCCCAAAACCGGTTGACGTGGAGGTGCTTGGGGAAAGCCTACATCCAGCAGTGGACGTCTTTCAGCAGAAATGATGATGATATAGGCACTTGAAATATTCACAGAGTGTGTAAGTAATACACACAGACTCTGAAAATTTCCTTTTTTTTGTGGTGTGACAGACGGACGGATGGACAGCAGAGCCTTAGTACCCGTTGAGTTTGGGTAGTAGCCATTGTATCCTAGTAGCCGTTGTAGCAACCTTTGGGTACGTAACCCTCAAAACGAGGTGTTAGTTCCGACTTCCGCCACGCGCCCTAAGATTTTTGTACACCTACAGACCCTGTGGTGTTTCTCCTTCTGCAATCAAGAGATAAAAGTTCCTTTCTTCAATAAAATCGAACACTGACAGACAATCGTCTTTCGTCATCGGCGTCAGTTTTATAAGTTAAGTAGTAAAATATAACAATTGTAATAAAACACTCGTAATTGTGCCGCTATCTAATAAAAATCACAAAATTTTATACCTGCGATGAAAATCAAAGAAACAAGAAATAATTTACTGCGACAGTGTGACTATCAAAAAGAGTTATTGTTCATTACTTTTTGACTAAACGACAGAGCCAAACTAATAGTACAATTCATGATACACGATACTTTGGAAATATACGGGAGGTTATTGTGTGACGACCGGTTCTGTGCTTCGCGCATCCAGCGGATCCCTACAGCCTGCACAATATTTTCATCAGGTCATTACATACATACTTAATGCGGTTAAAACCTCACCTAGGTAAAAACTTCTTTTTTTTTTTTCAAATAATGACTGGTTGTTGAAACAGGTTAGGCCTTTGCCCAGTAGCCAGCATTTGATGTTCATCCATTTTACGGTTTTGTTATTTTTGTTTTTTACCATATTTCAACTGAGCGACTTTTCTAAATCTCTTAAATCATAAAAGTCTGGATATTTCATCGTGATGACATCGTATGGCTTGGGCTTGGATCTTGCAGATCTTTTTATATTTTCGGGCACGCTGTATACTTGCATGAATAGAGTCTTGTAGTCTTGTAGAGTTGAAGGTAGCGACTTGTAGATCACCGGCGGCGTGACTTCTATAGCAGTATCGGCAGTAATAGTAGACGAGGACACAAATACCGTGGAAGTGACGTCGCCAGCGAATGCTAGAGGAGCGTCGGCGGGTATCAAAGGTAGGGTTGGTACACAGGTACCAAGGCAGTGGAAGTAGCGACTTCTAGATCACCGGCGACGTCAACGACTTCTATAGGAGCGTCTGCGGTCAAGGTAGAGGGAGACACAGGCATCGAGACGGTAGTGGCGATAGCTTATGGAGCATTTGAGATGCCTTTGACTACTGTTAATCCTTTTTTTCTCTTATGGGCATTTCACACTCCTCTTCATTTTGATTATTAGGGACACTGTTTTCTATTTCCGGGAATACCTTTCCCTTGTTGTTTCTATTTGTTGTGTTTTTTTTTAATCATTTTTTGAGCATGCTCCATTCGGCCAAAAATTTGTTGACGATGAAGACAAAAGTATAAAGTGCACATAAAACCCACCAAGAACGTAGGTAGATAACTATTGCATTCAATTAAATCAAAACTACTACCATACCTATACCTACTTGTTATCACAATAGGCTTGTTTTCGTTACATAAGGCGATAAGTATGATCATTATACAATAAAATAAGAAAAAATCACGTTGAAAAAGGAGGTACCTATCAATCTCCAGGAATTGTTTGTTGCCATTTTCGTACCACTTTTTAAGCAAAACAAAGTGTGGTTATTGTTTCGAAATATCACTGAAGTAATTAATATGACACACTGACAACACAATGACTTTCTCTCTTTCAGTCATCAGTAATTTGACTTTCGAAAGAAGAAGACAAAGCGTTGTGTAACTATACAGACGGTATACAACGTTTATTAGTAAGGGGGTTAGAAAAGTTAAGAAAACTTATTTTTGTTAGACTTTAAAATAAATCTTAGTGATTTAAAACATTCAATTAAAAACCTTTAGCAACCACTTTTAATGTAATACTATTGTCATTAAATCATTTACATCAATCGTCTAAATTTTATTTTTAGTCGTGTAATGATCTTAAAGCACTAATCCTTTTTGTGCCTATTCATGACTGATTGGCCAGCTATAACAATATCACTTAAACTGTTTGTTCATCGTTCTATATTCTCACTTAATACAATTGAGAACCGAATATATTGCATGCCAAAAATCGTAAATATACTTAGATTTTTCGTGTATCGCGATACACACAACAAGTAAAATACTTGAAAATCATTTAACGTGTTTTGTTATTTTTACAATAGTAATTAACTGTCATTAACTTATATGAGTTCCAGTTGATGTCACAAATGTAAACTTAAAAATTTTGCACTTAGCACGTTTGTCTTCTAGACCATCGATATATAAATCAGTATAATACGACTTTACTTGTAAATCAGGAGTCACCGTAAACGCACGTGTCTTTGCCAATTTTCCACCCCTATCTACCTAATCAAATACACGTTCACTTTCCTAAATCCATACTAACACGTCGAGTAATTAGCAAATAACTATGGAAGTATAACGGCTTCCGTCTCCGGCGTGCGTTTTGCACGAATAACTATGTTCTACGCACGATTATACGATGCTAACATAGTTTTGTGTAAACTTGCGTTGAAAAACGTTGGAGGAATGGGTCGGTGTTTCCGCGTTTGAGTTATGGTGACAGGTTTAAATGTGCTTAGGACTGCAATGTGCAGTAACCTCCCAAAACTTCCGTGTCCGGTGAGGACCTGCGTCAGGCGGTAGGTGAGGGCGCCGTGACGCCTCTCTAGCCACTCCTCAAAGAGGGGTCTTACCGCCGCTATCGTGACGTGTCCTAAATAAAAGGGATGAGGGCAGAAGAATCATGATGACGTACGCACAGGATCGGGGTGGATGAAGATCCTGTGTCGAGGTTCGTTCCACACAGGGATGCCCTTGGCTTAGAATAGCTTCATCATTTCAGCTAAAAGACGTCCACTGCTGGACATAGGCCTCCCCCAAGCACCTTCACTTCGACCGGTTTTGTGCTTCTCGCATCCAGAGCAGAAAGATCGAACCAGCAAAGATTTATCCACGTCGTAAATTTAACTTGCCGTTAGTATTTCCTGCTGTTAGTAATTATTTGCTTCAATATGATTGCAGTTAATCGTTGATAATTTTCAATGCTTCATTGGGCAGCGGCTAATGCGGATGGCAACACCATTGACCCAGAGAATTCCTGCCATTGACCTAGTTATTTAGACCGGAATTTAAATCAGACACTAACCACTGAAGAATATTTGGTTTGTAGCAGTGGGATGAGAGTAACCGAAGATCAAGTTGAGTGGCGTGCTATTATAGAGTCCCACTAGTGGTCTGCTATGATGACAAACGGTTGGCGCTGTGGTTAAGCGATTGACTGCTGCGCTGCGTGTCGCGGGTTCGATTCCCACACGGAACAAATATTTGTATGACAAACAAGTAGTTGTTCCGGGTCTGGCTGTTTGTGTATGTGATTTTAAATGTTTGTAAATGCAACAACAATACAGGAGAAATTCAAAGTGTGGGAGCAAAGTTTAAAAAAAAAAAAAAACTCCTTCATGTCAAAAAACATGACCCATTATGTATCTGTATTTGTCATTTTGACAACTGTGAGAAACATTATCAAACTATAAGATATTTAAAAAGACGTTAATGATTAATGTGGTATCATGAGCCAGTTTTCTCAGAGAGCAGTGGTGGCTCAGTGGTAACAGCCGCGACTAAAGATTTGTACAGACGCCAGCACATCAAGCTATCCGAAACTGTCAAATTTTACTAATCAACTTTGAACCTTATGCATCAGCGATAATAAATTAAATAAGGGTAATAAATTTTTCTGTTCTCTATTTTTAATTAGTTTTTTTAACTTGAGTCACTGTAATTTAAAGAAAGGCCTCATCTACCAGCATTTTTTTATTTCAAAGCACAACTTACCTACTACGAGTAGCAGTAAAAGCTGCAGTGTTACTATTTTCCCAGGCAAACTTCCACAAAAAGCTCTCCTTCACTAATACAACTTGCAACATCTACGCCAATGATCCGACAAGTTTTCCATAAATAATATAAAGTGCTAACGCCCCATAATAATCGAAGTCGCGTCCATCAATCATATTTAGAAAATCCTATTGAAATCGATTCAGCAGTTTTCGATATTACCCCATCACTTTCATTGCTTGAGAGGGGCCCGTGGCTTTGGATGGACCATCTTAACTTATCGAGACCCCTCCTCTCTCCTCCTCTCTGCTAGCTGACATCATCATCTGCCTAGTCTTTTCCCAACTATGTTGGGATTGGCTTCCAGTCTAACCGGATGCAACTGAATACCAGTATTTTACACGGAGCGACTGCCTATCTGACCTCCACAACTCAGTTACTGGGTAATAATATGATACCCCTTGGTAAGACTGGTTGTCAGACTTTCGGGTTTCTGACTGCCCGTAACGAATGTCAAAGATCCACGAATGACAGCAGCAATGTTAATTACTTATTGTTGTATAGAATTGAGATCTTCTAACTAAACTGCGGTGCTATTCTGTAAAAATCTCACTGTGAAAATTTAGGTGAAGTGAGCGTGGAGTGAGCTGTCAATAGTGTCATTTCCTAGCAAAAACAAACTCACGTCACCTCAGTTTTCACGGTGAGATTTTTACAGAATCGACCGCCAGACACTGCTACGGAGTTTGTTGTGGCACTTTTTCTTCCCAGCATAAGGAAGTGGTAAAGGGCGTTTTGGGGGTCTGTCTTTTGTAATTTTGACATTCAAAAAGTGCTGATTCTCATCCTGGTTTGAATAAGTGACTTTTGATTTTTATTTTAAGCCGTGCTTCAGAAGCACGTTAAGCTGTTGGCAGTTGGTCCCTTCTGTCATGCATGAATCTTTGACAGTTGTTAGGGGTCGTCAGAAGCCCGAAAGTCTGATAACGAGCCTTTGAGTCCAGGGGATGTCATTTTACCCAGTAAGTAACTGGGTTGTGTAAGTCAAAGTCAAAGTCAAAGTCAAATCATTTATTTCAAATAGGCACATTAAAGGCACTTTAAAGGCGCTTTTGTAGGTCATAAAGACAGTTTCTCTATCTAAATACAGACTCAGGTTAGACTGGGAGCCGACCCCAACATAATTGAGAAAAGCCCAGGCAGATGACTTTCATTGCTTGAATGTTAGTACTTAATATCAGCTTCCTGAGTTTTTAATTACTATCATTGTGTTAATAATAACACGAGATAAGCAGTAACAGTAGTCGTTTAAATAATTGTATAGTGCATGCGTCATTATGTACATGATTTACTCGATTGTTTGAAAAGAGGGTAATGATTTTCTGATACTTGTTGTGCAGTATGGTTGGCATATAAAAATGTTGAAAACGTGTTTAAAAAAAATCAAAATAAACTCTTTCCTAGCTAAAATTGCTTGTACACATTGCTCGTAGATCGAATGCTCCAAGAGTTCACTGGGGTATACCAGGTGCCGAAGGACCACACTGGCCTGGTGAACTGATGAACTTTTTTTTTCTGGGTGAAACCTTCAAAAGGCACCCGACCTCCGGGAAGGAACTAGTGGAAGCTGCGAGTATCTTTAGATATATTATATCTAAAAAGATGATGATAATGATTTTAGAACTTAAAAAATGTTTTGTAAACAATAAGTGACTTATCCATCCAGTTCTGGTAATCATCTACCAAACCAAATTGGGCCCGCGTGGTGGTTCATGGCCCACTTCCTTTCTCAGCAGTGGGAACAGGCTACTTATAATATGCTAAGTGAGTTAATATTGCTAACCGTACTAGAACACACAACAATGTTAAAAGGTAGAGATTGAACATATAACATAACGCAAGCATAGATACTTGCACCTTTGTTTACCTAAGAACCTAGGCAGATACTGATCTAGATCGTAGGGTACTGAAATCCATTTTATATGGAAATAAGGAACAAATTAATGAATACACAATTGTTTATTCACAGGATTAGTGTGATGAGTCTTATCCTGAGAATAAATTTTGAATTTTTTACAGCTTTTCCATACTAGAGCTGTCAGACGTCAATTTTATTCCACGGATAAAAGATAATTATCTGACTTTGATGGAATCAGCCCTTAATCTCCCTTCGCTTGGTGTTCTCGCTTATAAACAATCAATGAGGCGGTTAATGGAAAAAATAATCGCTCAAAATAGCTGTTCTTGATCCCTTTATCATGGTCTAGTGGGTTGGCGACCACAAAGCCTCTACTCCAGCATCTGTCAGTTGTTGGAAAAATATCAACCAGTAGGTACTTCGATTGTGTGATCGCACTTTTACTAAACAAAATTCCAAAACATTTTTTGAACTGGGTTTTCATACGTGCTTTGGCACTTAAATATAGGCACCTACTTCTTTTGTTCCATTTCATTTCTTTTGTTTCATTTATCCATAGTTGTTTTTTCGTATTTTAACATTAAATCTGTTTAAAAAAATGTTCTAAACTGTAGGTTCAGGGCAAAAGTAGTTAAATACAGAGAAGAAAAAACAATCTACATACGACAAGTAAATTTACTTTTCATTCCTTTGCCTACCAACTCTGAAGTGAATGAGCACAAACAATGCTTACTAATACAGATGTTCACTCAACATCTCAATTTTAGACAAGATGACAGCTTTTCACCGTCTCAACATATTAGAGCATCTCCTGCCATCTAATAACACGATAACAAGTACAAATTGCACCACAATCAATCAGAGAAACTGTCCCTAACCATTAACGGAAGAAGCCACGCGAAAACGGACAAGTTTTTCATTTCGAACATATTTCGTTCATATCGGAATTGAAACCAAAGGAAGCCCGAAGGCCCGTCCGACCGTGAACTGACTGGAAAAACGCAACTTTATACTTACACATGTATAAATATACCGTCTAGCAGCGACAGTAATTCAGTTTTGCGCGACCGCTTGATGCAAAATGGTGGTACACAGGGTGATGGTCTAAGGAAAGTGAAGTGCTCTGTGTTGTGTAATAAGTGACATTAATTAACTACCAATATGTACTACCAGACTTTAGTGCTCTGTTGTGTGGCCTTGGTTTCAGCCAACGAGTACCAGGACGCTTTGAAGAAGCTTTGGAACAAAGACAGTGATTCCGTAATTGATGTCACTAGTGCTTCAATAGTTATCAAACCTACGAGATTTGAATCGAGGGAGTCCAGGCTCCCTTATACCTTCCAACGGTATGCCTTCAAGCCTCGTTCTATCCCTCTAAGACCGGAAGAGCCCCAAGTAGAAAGAAACGTGTATTACACAAATGTGAAGAATAACTCCAAGGTTCTTTTCCCTGGTAATTATATCCCAATTGCCAAAGAGAAAAGAAATTTGACAGATGATGGCCAGTTCCAAGTAAGAGCTATACCCTTGATCAGGAGAGAAGAGTACGAGAAAAGGTCTTTGGATGTTGAGGAACCGATTATTGAGAAACCTGAGGGGTTCTCGGAACCTTCTGTCTTACGGAGATCATTATCATGTAAGTATTTGATTGATGACAATAATAATTATTATTATTATTTAAACTAAATTATTACTTAAGTTTAGATGCTGATTTGACTAATAAGTCATCAAGGAATAACAGGATATAAGAGTGGCCATGACTGGCCATTTGTTAACTACTTTCTTTTTTCAGAACTAATTTATTGAAATATTCTGCTAGTTGAGCCTTCCTAACTATCGTGAATCATTATCAACATAATTATCTTTGATCCAAAACAGCTTTTACTTTAACTTGATAAAGCTAATCAAAACAACTAACACATTCACACTAATCTATTGCAAGAATTATCAGCTCATTGTGCCATATTCCAGGTTATCCCACCATATTTTTCTTCACCACAACCCATTTTATTTCGACACAAGATTCACGCATGCAGATGCACTCATCATCACCATTTTAATTATCATCCCACAAATCAACACATTCTACCTAATTTGAATCGAATATTTTTTCATTCGTTTCTTCTCACGAATTTACGATAAATTCAATGATTTAGATACAATTGATTTATGTACGAAACTATCGAATGTGCTCGTGTACGTTCAACCAATGGAATCACGCAATCCTTCATAAATAAATTATGTATTTAGTATCATTGAACTTGCGTTGCATGTTGACAAACAAATGGACAAAGGAGTTATAATCGATGTTTCTTTAATGTTCTAGAAATTATTGAAATATGGACTTGTTCATGATTAAGTTGACATGTAACATGAATCAACTGAATATTGATCGATAGATTTAGTGAACGATATAGTAAGATTAGTCCTTGGCATTTCTAGACAGAGAAAAGTGGAAAGAGTAGGGAGGCTTGGTCCATCAGTGGGATATTAACAGCAAAAAAAAATAAAATATAGTAATTGAAGTCATGGATTACTATTTAATAGGAGTTGGTTCAGAAGTAGGTATATATACGTATAACTGTGTTAACCACTTGTTGATATGCACGTTTTTGTAGGAAAAGCCCAATTACATTTGAGGAACTAATTGCTTATTAGGAAATGTTTAGTTCCTACATCCATTAGGATGTTCCTGATACGAGTTTTTTTTTCGACATTTGGAATTCTAGGTGAATAATATGGTAAATCGATGTTTAACAAATAGGAGCTTCAGTTTCTTGTATTTAGGTACTGCAGTCATGCCCTTTAATTATAGAATCTGGCTTTTGAATATTTTGTATTTTAGTCCTAAAGTATTATTAGATAAAGATGTAATTGGATCATTGCAACATCTAGAGTAATAATTTGCATAATAATAATAGATCCAGCGACCTCATCAATTTAAACCGTATAATTTGCATTCAAAATTTCACATTCCTTGGAATCATAAGTCATCCCATATTTCCATATTATAAATATTGTGATCTCATAAAATTATCATTCTCTATTACAAAACGTAACGTTCTACTTCATAGACATTTTCATTCATTAAAACACAGCAAGCCATTTCAATATACATACATACGAGTACCATACGTAATTTGTATCGAAAATGAAAATACTTTTCTAATCCAATTATTTTAATCTATATAAGAGTTTTCTTAACATGACTTGGTTTTCTATAGAGATAACTATTACACTTATAAATATAATATTTATTAAGGGTCTTTCACAATCATAATTTCTAAAAGATTCCTTTTCTATCCAAGAACCAGTAATTTTCTCAACTTTATCATATTTCTAATCATTATCATGTTTACGCTCTATTTATTTTATAGAATCATCTTGTTAGTTATCATCAACATTTACATTGTGTTTGAATCCTTCAGTAATATTAATTTAAGCTTCCTTTCTTTTGTTTCAATTATCATTACCTACCTAGAACTTTAAAGGTTTTCTTAATGTCATTAACCTAACCTAACACACTAACAATGACAAGGCATAGCTATTTGACAATTCAACGACATTGATTGCTTTCTTTACATTGTCAAACAGACGAATTTTTCAAACAATATGAAGCAATATATTATGAATTTACTTCAAAATCCTTCAGATTGTGTCATAACACAATCTGAAGGATTTTGAAGTCAATTATGTATATTGTATATTTATACTGTATGTATTATGTATACTGTACAAATTATGGACGTGGAAATGTACGCAATTGGGGTGTTGCCTGGCTGTCACAGTCCATAAGTTGTACAGTAAATTTTTATTTTAACTTTGAAACCTACATGACAACAGTCCTAATTAGGTTGTTTATGTCAAGTATAAAATTTTCTATGACAAATTCATTCACTGAGCCATTCAAGGAACAATAATTCTATTTGCTCATGCATACAATTTGTGAATTCAATAAAAATTTCGAAAAGTAATTGATTTTGTACAAAAAAAAAACAGATTACTAATACTTTTCTTTTTTTTTTCTCGATACGCTACTGGGAGCATGTAACGATAACCGTAACGTAACGTATCAGTATATACAGTTATAATACACATTAACGTACATTGCAGTCAACAAGCGGAAACGATTGCCAGTTACAATATTGATGAAATTCAGTTCAGCGAGAGTTATTGCTAGTTACTTGTGACATGTGTTAGTTAGGTGCAGAAGGACCATTCCATAACGCGGAGCTTAGCTCAAAGCTATATCTAGCTCAATTTGAAGTCAGGTACAAAACACGTTTGCGTCTACTACCTATACAAATTTTAGAGTAGCCCGATGCTAACAATTGACCAGAATTAAACGAATATTATTTTATTTTATAACATAGGTTTCGAAATAGTTCCATTTGTTTTTATTACAACCTCTGATGGTCCCATCCGGTTCCTCTAAGGTAACTCTAGTTTTATAATTACCCATTTCCCCTCGTGGTGTAAGAAATAAATCTGAATTGTATTCCGCTCAGAATTTTCTCTATAAGCTCTAGCTGTTATTGTTGTTGCATAAGCTCACTTTTTCGCTCATATTCGCCTACTCGTATTAACTTTACATCATTGCTACCATTATCGACTTCCTGAGCTTGTCATGCTTCATTCTTACTGTTGTCTTTCATTATATCGTTCAAATTTTCATGTCGCGGTAGGCTTTTCATACCATTGTATTTGTGTGAAGTAGATTTGCTGTTCCAAAGTTTTAAGTTTGCATTCAGTCGACGGTGAATTTGTAACGGTTGGTAATGATAATAGTATGACTGCGACCGTTTCTCTATTATTGGGTGAGCAGGGCGGTAAGTGCAGTGGACTGATAGAAAGGGATCAATTCCGGGGGGTATTCGATGTTAGGACTAAGTTCTATTGTTTTTGAATGGATAATAACTGTAATAAACATCTCGCTTAGTAGAAGATTTCGTTAATTTTGAAATATTATTTGACTGATAGCAATACTCTTTATTTTTGAACATCCATATTGAACCCAAGTAAAAAAATCTAAGCTTATTATGAATGACACGATTCTGTTGCAATATTTAGGGTGACCTATTTTTATCCATAAATCACTCCGTTATATTAGGTGTCATACGTCGTGTTGGACATTTTTAACTATCAGAATGATGACACATGAACATACATTTAACTTACGGCTTAAAAGACCAAATATTTCACTATTTAAATCATGATCCATTTCAAATCAAGATCTTCAACGGATCATTACACAATGCCATATTATCAGTATTTAATATTGATCGAGTATTAGTATGTATCCATACATCTTCTATACTGTTAATAATTTTTGCTTCACCGGGTTTTTGATAGATAGATAGTGAAACCGATTGAAATGATCGAGTATCGATAAAGTGAAATAAATTAATCTGAAAATATGTTGTAGTTAATTGTCCATGAGGTGGAATAAATGACCAATCCTTGGTATACATAAGCCAAAAAAGCGAAGAAAAAAAAAACAAATAGAAAGTGATAACTAACAAAAAAAACGTGGAAAGTGGTAGTTCCAAAATAAAATATGAAATTCAAAATTGACAAAATATTATAGTCAAAAAAAGAAATTGAAAGTTGGTAACTAATCATTAGAAAAAAGTACCTTAAGATAACGCATTATAAGTACCTTATAAAAACATCAATTAAGGATTAAATCCGAAGCAAGTTTTTAAATAATTAATCTACTTTGGTTGAACTATTTGTAAGGCTAAGGAAGACAATTATTAGGGAGAAACTACTGAAATGACGACTAATAGAGAAGAAGTATGAAAGAAACAGACAGTCTGTTGCGCCGACTCTACAATAAATTCGGTTAAGGGTAGGAAAATGATAATTAAAGATGACAATTATTTTACACTAGCTGCGCCCCGCGGTTTCACCCGCATAAGTGTCGATACCGTAGGAATATCGGGACAAAAAGTATGTGCCTATATGTTGTTTCCAGAGTGTCAGCTACCTCCATACAACATTTTATCAAAATTGGTTCAGTCATTTGAGCGTGAAGAAGCAACAAATTTATAAACACACACACACACTCACAAACTTTCGCCTTTATAATATTAGTGTGATGTGATTACAATATACATTCAATAGGACTTACAAAATTTAAAACATCAAAGACTTATCTATGTCAACATAAAAACACGTAAACGGAGCAGATAAACATAATCCACAAAAATTCTAAAGATTTTCACATGGGAAGAAAAGCTGTAAATGTCAATGAACATCACGATCTTCCTCTGCATCTAATGGTAGGTACTAATCTTTATCAAGGATAACAAAGTCATTGTTAACATAGCCGTAACACTTTCATGACAAGAATGTGCATCCATTTAGTGTGATAACGACAATAATTAAAGTATAATTGCAAACGTTTAAAGTGCCAATAATTACGCTGTTAATCATAAAGACTCGCATACTACACGTAATCGGATCTCATCAGATGGTGATTTCACGGTAAAGCAATCGTAACAGGTTGGAAGCCTATCAGGCTATCGGGCTGATCTTGTAGGTATAATTATTGTATTTCAGTCAGGTGATAATTATTGACTAACTAGTGAGACTAATGATATAAACACCACTGATTCTTACGTAGAAAAGTAGAAAACGAGGATTTTATCACAAAAACTTAGACGTCTTATTCGTCACATTCTATACATTTACATCCATATCCATATACAACCTTAACCTATATACAACCTTAACAACAGACAAATACGAAGAGGTATCGTATTAAGGCTCCTTCAAACAGGCGCGACACGCGATAAAATCGCGCGCGACACAAAGGCACCGTAAGACGGGCAACGAGCGGTTGTGTCGAGCGCGATTATATCGCGTGTCGCGCCTGTTTGTAGGAGCCTTTACCCAGTAACTGGGTTGTGGAGGTCAGATAGGCAGTTGCTCTATGTAAAATACTGTTAAGCAGGTGCATCTGGTAGACTAGAAGCCGACCTCAACAAAGTTGGGAAAAAGGCTAGGGAGATGATGATGAACAGACCAATACGGTTTAGCATTAGTAAGATGAATATTTTTGCACTTTCGAAGGCAATTATTTGTGTCTGATGAAGTTATTTAAAGTTAAGTCTAGGATGACTCTTAGTATCATCCATCCTGTAAGTTATAGTCAGTGATTAACTTCTGCCCAAACATTTAATTTTTACATCCCATTACCATAGACACATTAATTTGTTTAATTATCTTTATAATTAATAAACCTTTCTCTCTTATTTCAGACATAATGGGTGAAGACGACGACGATGAGGACGAATTCGAAGATGATGACGGAGAATATGAAGAGGAAGACATCGGCAGCATCAAGGGGCACGAAGAGGAAAGGAACAAGAACAAAAGGAAGAAGAAGTTCAAGCAAAAGAAGCTCAAGAAATACATGCTGCCGCTACTCCTAGCTTACAAGATGAAATACTTCGCTCTAGTACCGGTCATGATTGCAGGATTGGTCCTACTGATCGGAGCCACTGGTTTAGCAGGATTCTTCTTTGCATTGTTCGCAGCGGTCATGGGATTACAGAAAGGAGGATACTAGAAAAAGACCAAGGACACCGGCTTCAAATTTCTGGAAGGATCGACTGTAGCGAACAGATAGACGAACTAAATTCGATTGGGGTTCCGCACCAAAATGCTACTAACAGAGTTGTGCTTTTTTTGGAACGGAATCCCAAAATACACGAACTCGACATTTTAGATTAGAGAAGTGAAGTTGATGTGAAGAAAAAGGACCAGTTTTTGAAGTCGGTAATGAAAATGAAGTTTAAAATAAAGTCGACGACTCGCAGTTGCCATTCAGTCTAAGTAAGCGTCCATCCGGAATACACCCTGCTAGTCTGATGTCGAAAACAAAGAAAATCCACCGATAGTTGATTGGCAGATTATTCTGTTCCGTTTTTATTTTCTGTTTTTCGTACAAAACTTGGACTATGTTTTTCTTTCCGTATTTGTTTTTGTAATTACAATCAACGCTATGTTTAAGCTCGCGCAAATGTAAATATAATTAAGTGCTAGTAATAAGTTATTTATTTATTTATTGTTAGTTCGAATAGATAATGTAGTTACCAATTATAACGTAGACAAATGTATTGCTAACAATGATAATATAATTATACGCAAGTGCTTTGATTTTTGTCATTTTTATTCAATACGAGTACGTTTTTATTAGAAAACCAGTTTGATCATATCATGAAAACATTATCTACTTTGGGTTAGAAAACAATAATAAATATTAGCAATAAAATTGATGGCTTTCTCATGATCAGCTTGACCATTGCTAGATTCAATTATGCTGAAGTAGGCTCAATTATGCTCAATAGCCAACAAAAGTTCTTATATCTGTGTTACATTTGTGTTGCTTTTTCATTCATCCTACTTCTTACTAATTTATAAATGTGAAAATTTGTGAAGATGTTTGGATGTTTGTTACTCAATCACGCGTAAACCGTTAAACAGATTAGGATGAAAATTGGCACATATATAGACCGTTTCCTGGTTAACACATAGGATACTTTTTATCCCGATATTCACACGGGATCGAAACTTACGCGGCTGAAACCGCGAAGCTCTGCTAGATATTTGTAAGTATGTTAACAAATTCTGAGTCTGCCTCTCACCGGGAAGAGGCCTGTGTCTTAGCTGCACATTATAGGCTGATCACGCTACTTTCTGATAGTCTGAGTAATACTGACTATTTAATTAAAACCTATGAAGGAATCAGATTTAATAGCCCACCTGAACATTTTTCTACTGACCTAAGCATTGTTTCAGAATTTAAGATCATTACATGATCAGCATGTAATGATCCCACTGCTAGGACAAAGTTCTCTCTTTGAGAGGGAGTGGGCTGAAATCCACCAGTGCGGGTTAGCAGATGTCACATGTCTTCGAATTTTTGGTTCTAGGACATTCCGGTTTTTTCACAATGTGACTGTGTTCCTTCACCGTTTTGAGAGCAATAGGTATGAAAATAATTAACACTATAAAAAGCGCCTGTTTAGATTCGAACCTACGACCTACAACTCGTAAATAGTGGACATTACCACTGAGCCACCACTGCTCTCCGTTTAAGATTATTGGAATCCAATATAATGATACTGTTTCTAACTTTAAAAAGGAAAAAAAAACGACCACAGACAACCACGGCTTTGGTGTTATGCTCCATTTACAGACCTATCATTTTGTAACCCATCTATTGTGATCGCTTAAATTGAAGTAATTCATAGGTAAGGAAAATATAATGAAGTCCAGACCGATGATGTTGATAATGATGAAGAAAAGTAGATATTAATTTCCCTCAAAATTATATTAGGTAAGGTAAAGTCACTAATGCCAGACAGTGACCTAAAGGATGACACCTACGAGAAAATGTTCTTGTATTAAAAACAATTTTAGTAAAATGACTCTTATTACAATATCATAGGACACCTTGCACCATCTATGAATTGTTCTCAAAAACTCCCAACAGTTTCTAAAAGAAAATTTCAAAATGTCGTCAGTTGTTGTCAATCATGTAATGGAGTGAGCACGCGTTCCGCGTTTTCTTATTTTTTATGTTAAGGACGCCAAAATTTGAAGGTGAGTTTTGAATCGATATTTATTATAAAAATACTTTTTACTCATTTGTCAATGTATCAATGATAAGTTGGGATAGTGATAAACGTGCTTTTCTTGTGTTTGCTAATATTTTTCTGATAAATTATGATATGTCTACTATTAGTTACAAAAAATAATGAATATCTAATAGATGACAGGCGTGTCATCCATTGGTGTTTCAAGATATTAAATTCTTATGTTAGTTTCGGTACGGTTTTGAACTCTATTCCTAATGAAAAGATTACTGTAGAAATATCAACAATTTTGGATCACTTTTACTAAAGGTAGACATGGTGTCTATTATTGGGGTATACATGATGTCAATTATTGGTTCTATTGTTCCAGACGGATAATAATTATGCCGCCAATAAAAGAACAGATGTTTCGTTACTCTGAGCTAATATGGAAGCCGCTATTCAAGAATGCAGACGAGGAGTTCCGACGTCAACTGAGGGAAAAAAAATTGGAGTACCTAGGGTAACTCTGCTGAATAAAGTAAAGGGTAAGACACCATTGAAACGAAAAATGGGAAGAACATGCTACATCTCAGATGATACTGAAGCTCCAAACAAAACTCAGAAGAAAGAAGGAAAGAGAAAGTGCCATCTGTTGTATCATCTTTGAAATGGCAAAGATACCATGAAAATAAAGAGAAGAATAAGACTGAATTAGAGGATGAGAAAAAAAGAAGAGCTGAGGAAAGGAAAAAAAGAAAGAAGATACTGAAAAAGCACGAAAACTTATGACTGATAAAAAGTCATTAAAGAAAAGTAAAAATATTATAAAAAACAAACTAAAAAAGACTGACTATAATAGCTCAACTACCGAAGAAGAATGGGCAGAATCTGGAGACAGCGTGAATGATATTTCTGATGAAGTCACTGATGAGGAAAACGAAGAAGAAAGATATAAGGAAGAAAGTAGAATTAAGCAAGGTGATTATCTTATTGTTAAGTTTCCTGGGAAAAAGAGATATTACAAATATGTTTGTATTGTCCAAAAAGTATCTAAAACAGAAATTGAAGTTATGGCAATGGTAGCATGTGATGAGTCTAAAACAGTATTCAAACAAAATGATAGGGATATGATATCAGTGCTATAACTGAATCTCAAATAATTAAAGTCCTTGATGAACCAAATATGATTATAGCTGGTGATTCTATCACCAGCTATAACCATATTTAGTATAATAGTAAGTACAAATTTGATAGTGCCTTAGAGGTTGATGGATAAGTAATTATTATCTAAGTTAATTAAGTATATCAAGCACACTGATGCCCTTAAAACTCCAACTGTATTAATTAAATATTATGTCAACTATTAGTGCATTTTACTGTCTACTTCAGGTGATTTTCTTTTTTTGTGATGTTATCTATTAGTACTTAAGACAATATAAAAAAAATAATTAATAATAATTAAAAGTATGTTGATTATTGGAAATTTTATTACTTAAGATAGTTTTCTAAGATACACTGCATTCATATAAAAAAGCTTTGATTTGTTTTGTTTGATAAATATATAATTATTTTCATATAAACATAGTGTTTTCATTAAAGTGTCGAGCATTAGTGACTTTACCTTATATACTTCACCAAATTCAAGTTCGAAAAATCTTGCCTCAATTTTTATGGCACGGTTGGCGCAGTGGTTAAGCGATTGACTGCTGCGCTGCGTGTCGCGGGTTCGATTCCCGCACGGAACAAATATTTGTATGATCTACAAGTAGTTGTACCGGGTCTGGCTGTTTGTGTATGTGAGTTTAAATGTTTGTAAACGCACCCACAATACAGGAGAAATTCCTAGTGTGGGGAAACGTTTTTATTAAAAAAAAAGAAATCGTGAATTCGTAAACAAATTAAAAGTACTTAATATTTAATTAGACATTCTGATCCTGCATCCTAATAGCGTAACATTTCAAATTGCTAATCCGATAAAGTTTTCGGTTCAACAACGTAACGCTATTAATGTTGTTACACTGACAAAATAAAAGTAATTGCTACTGTTATTATATTACGCAATTACTCCGCTGGATTCGATTCCCGGATCGGGTAAAGTTATTCTCTAAATAACTTCACATTTTGAGACTTGTATTTTTTTTAAGCAAAGACGATTTTTTTAAACGGTTCCAGTAGAGTATTTATGAATGATAGTGTACGTCTATCATAAACCGCACCTACATAATTATAGCCTCTTTATTTCTAAATTAATTTCGGAGTCATTATTGGATACAATTTTTTCTTTGACAGTCGTTACGAGTAGTCAGAAGCCCGAAAGTCTGATAACCAGTCTTACCAAGGGGTATCATATTACCCAGTTACTAGGTTGTGGAGGTCAGATAGGCAGTCGCTTCATGTAAAATACTGCTATTCAGCTGCATCCGGTTAGACTGGAAGCCGACCCTAACATAGTTGAAAAAAAGCAGGCAGATGATGATGATATTAGATGGAATTTCTTACATAAAACTAGTCTAGCAAGTTCCGTTTTTAAGCAAAGTCAAAGTCAAATAGGCACATTTAAGGCACTTTTGAACGTCAAAACTTACAATAAAACTGAATTGATTCTAGTAATAGTAGTAAGCAACATCATTACTAAACAAAGTCTCTCGCCGCGGTCCTACCCCGAAGGTGACCAACTGCCCGTCGCGGCGTCAGCGGCGCCGGTTACCAAAATATCACGCGGCGAAGTCGGGGCAGAAGCTAGTGTAAAATAAATAAAGCATAGGTACTAACATAGATTTCCTCATAGCAAGGAACAGCATTAAGAAAACTTGCTTGAACATCGATCAGCGCCACCTGTAATATTGAACATGAACTAGCTGCGTTTCAAAGGAACCATCAACGATAGTAGCTTTGTATTGATAACAGTCTGATGTGACATGGAAGTAAATGATAAATGGTTACATTTTCTTTATGTATTGAAAGAAAATAACGATTAACTAAAAGAAATCAGCCTTAGATGGTACCGCGACGTAATGAGAAGAGATGATAGTTTCTCAGTAAGTACAGTCTTGAATATCCCTACGAAACGCCTGGGAAGAGGAAGAGCCTCCGCTACAAGACTTGGTGGTCCAGTATCGAGAGGGAGATGAAACAATCTATGACAACCCTGGCCTGTTAATGTTTAGTCAGGCCTCTGTGAGAGGGAGTGGGCCATACATAGAAAACCACTTTTAATGACTATGTATATTTTTGGGAAAAGTAACGGTGAAGAAAAACATCGTGAGGAAACCGGCATGTCCTAGAACAAAAAATTCAAAGACATGTGACATCTACCAACCTGCACTGGGCCCGTGTGGTAGATTACAGCCCACTCGCTCTAGAAGAGAGGAGGTCTGTGTCCCAGCAGTGGAGATATTACCAGTTGGTTATGTTATGATAAGTATAATATGTAGTTAACCTAATGTGACATGACGGGAATAATCTTGATAATGAATTTGGTAATGGCAGCTACTAAGCACTTTTTTAAGTTTTTCTTTTCCTGATTTGAGGTTTAACACAAATTAAAAAAAAATAGCTGGCGAAACTCCGCAGACAAGAACTGATATTTCACTATTTGCGCGACTGATGACCCCAAAAAAATATTTTCTTATCTAACTAATTTAATTTGACCTCGTCTACTGAAGTGTAAATATACTGAAGTTTTTCGTCCTCACGAATAAGGATCACGGCACCAAATCAGTACCTACTCCAAAAAGAAAACTAGACATAATGTCAAAGCTTTCCCCAACACTAAAATTAACGACTAATTACTAAGAAAGACGTATGGAGTCATTAAAACGTACCGCATGATAGGCCATAATGTTCCCATTTTGACGCTATAAAACTCGGTGACAACTGATGGCAACACCACTTCATTTACGCAAGTCAAACAGAAAGAAATTCCAAAAAAAATAATATGCGAAAATTAAGCAAAATTAAACTTTAATACGTAGGCAAAGAGTAGTGATCAGTGATCAAAATGCTTCCCTACTCCCGTGGATTGATACTGGATAACGCAAATAACTATGGTATAGTGAAAACTGAAACGTTATTTGGATTTGGACCAACAAGTCATGATAAGTATGTGGATGGAGACTTCAATTCAACTGAACCTTTGGAGTGGATTATAGCCAGCAGCAACTTCGCACCTCGGTCCTTGCAAGGTAATGATTCGTTCTTTGATTTAGACTGGTAGTTTTCTGATTCTCAAAGAACGACACCTATAAATATTAAATATAGGTGCCACTTAAATTTCGCCTTAGTAAGTAAACAATAAATGCAAAGTTCATTTTCCTGCCTAAAGAACTCCAAACATAAAATAATATATGCACATGCTCCATGCTCCATGTTTTTGTCTGTCAGTTACTTTTATTTCTGAACCGATCGTTATAAAATGTGTTAGATAGGTAGCCGAGAATCTGGAAAAGATCATAGATTACTTTTCATATAATGTTGCAGTTGCGAGCAATAGCTAATATATAGTAAGTCAATCAATACTTCGGGTACTTGAAGTTCAGAAGATGCTACGATCCTTCCAATAATATCTAAACTAAATCCCATTTCTTTTTGAATTAAAAAGAATAAATATTGCCTTTGTTTCCCAAAAGTTTCAGATACAGAATCACGAGACCTCAAACGCCTACCAAAAGCAGAACCGAAGGCTAGAAAATCTTCTAAAAAGAACAAGAAAAAGCATATTTTAGATAAAGCTAAGAAGCGTAAAGGTAAAGGCAAGAAGTGCATCTTCAAGGTCTTCAAGAAGAACAAGAAGAACGGAGGAGGGAATAAGTTTCCGAAGATGCATCGGAAGTATATGATGCCGTTGATTCTTGGATTGCTGGCGGCTAAGAGTCTTCTGATTCCTATAGCTTTAAAGGCTTTGGCGTTCTTGTCTGCTAAAGGTAAGGCTGTTTCTAGTACAAAATTAAGATTTCTAGGAAAGGACCTGTCGTTTTAGCTTAATTTGGATCGATGATGGCTATGCAGTTTTCAATTGCCTCCTATGAAATCTATGGTGCCAAAAAGCTTTGTGCAGTACCCCGCGATAAATATTGCACATCGACCTTTGGAAAGAGACAATCGGCTAATTTCGGCTTGGTAGAGCGTTATCTCTGTCGCACGAAATACAAACAGTCCGGTATATATTAGGAGCTGTTAAAACAATTATGATTTGCTTCTTTTGATAATTATTTTTATTCTTTGTATAAAATCGATAGGATCGAATAGGTCGATATGCAATATTTATCGCCGGGTACTGTACCATGCATTTTGCATAAACAACTAAATTAATGAATTACAATCAGTGGACCTACATAAATCAACATTACTGCTACCATATGAAGGACGAAGGTACAATCCATGTAAAGATGTTTCCATGGGAATGTACGTATTTGACTGTATTGGCAAACAGCCATCATTATGACCACAATTAAAAGCAATGGTGGTCCCATGTTAACGGTCTCGACTTACGAATTGCAGGTCGTAGGTTCGAACCCAGACGACCGCTTTACTTTGTGTAAATTCTTTCATTATCACTGCTCGCAAAACGGTGAACACAAAGATCGTAAGGAAACCGGCATGTCCTAGAATCGAAAATTCGAATACGTGACTGTGACATCCACCAACCCGCACTGGGCCCGCGTGGTGGATTACAGCCCACTCCCTCTCACCGAGAGGAGGCCTGTGTCCCAGCAGTGGGAACATTAACAAAACGTGCTTTCCGAGGCACGGAGTAGTCTTGATAATGATGGTCACCCATCCACAGACCAACCGCGGCAAGCTTAGCTTAACCTGATTAATTATGCTAAATAATAGTTGCAGAAAACTGCATGTCGGTTTTGGCTAAAAACACAATATTTCTAGCAATATGAGCTTAAGTACTCGAGTTAGCAACAGCAAATTACTTTCAAGGTTTCTCTGCAGGACTGATGATGGGATTCTTCTCAACCGTCATGGCTTCCATCCTCAGCCTCAAAGCCTCCTTTGATCACAACCACAGCTACCAGAATCGGAAGGATGACACCAAGACCCAGGTTGAGATCATACAGGTGCCTTCGAAGAGCGAGGATCACGTGTATTATGATGAGCATTATAAAAGGGGTGATTATATACCTGTACCTGTCATGGTACACTGATGGAGTTGATAATAAAAGAACATCATAACATCACGCGTGTTTTCCCCAAGTCCAAGGATAGAATATATCTACATACCCACATTTCGCCAGTTATTTTAAGTCCATGGGGGCGAAAATAATGGATAAAAATCATGTAGCTCAGTAGGTATTTATTTAAATTACTAGCTGTGCCCCGCGGTTTCACCCAAATAAGTTTTGATTCCGCGGGAATATCGGGATAAAAAAGTAGTCTATATGTTAATCTGGGGTGTCAGCTACCTTCATACCAAATTTTACCAAAATTGGTCCAGCCGTTTGAGCGTGAAGAAGTCACAAACATATAAACACACACGCAAACACACACTCACAAACTTTCGCCTTTATAATATTAGTGTGATAAGTAGTTCCAGATTTTAGTGTAATTATTTTATTTGTGACTAGCAGCGCCCCGCGGTATCACCCGCATAAGTGTCGATTCCGAGAGAATATTGGGATAATAACTATCCTATGTCCTTTTCCGGGACTCAAACTATCTGTATACCAAATTTTATCTAAACCGGTTAAGCGGTTGAAGCGTGAAGAGGTACAGACAGACAGACAGACACATTTTCGCGTTTATAATATTAGTATGGATTACGTAGATGATATAGAAAAATGCATTTACCTTTGTTTTATAATGCAGCCAATTTCGTTTTTATAAAGAACGATGTAGATACACGGTTGTATGAGTTTTGTGTATTTTTATTTAACCAAAGAATTATTTTTAGGAAATAATAAAGTTACGAAGTGAAATCATTTAATTTTTGTTTTATTTTAATTTCTATACCAATATTAATCAATCTGCCTGGCCTTTTTCCAACTATATTGTTGTCAACTTCCAGTCTATCCAGATGCAGCTGAATACCAGTGCCTTCCTATTTCACCTTCACAAACCAGGTACAGACAGCGTCAGTATGTGCTAACCCCTCAAGTTTTAAAATGTTATACATTAAATTCCTTACAAATAATCTAAAGAATACTTCAAAAAGAACCCACATTGTTTCGACTCAGATTCGAACCATCGCATCACCGAACGTCGTCATACTCATACCGGCAGTTTGACGAACTAGCCAGCGAGCCCATATGAATTGTGTTGAAATTGTTATCTACTATGGTCTGAGTCATTTTATCTTTAGGTGGGGATGTCTAATCGATAGATGTTAAAATTTGAGGGTATCCATTAATTTTACTTACTTACGTTGTTTTTATAAAATTAATCCATACCCTCAAGTTATAACTACAACGTTTGATGTATTCGTTCACTTAAAACGGCGAAGAGTAAACGACTACGATTTATCCATTAATTTTTAAAATGATTTATGATTTTATGAGAACTAAAATTGTAGTTGTTCTGTGTGAACAAAATGTGAGCATAAAAGGAATTGCGAGACAGCTTGGCATAGCAGTAAGTTCATTATAATATTAATTGTGTTCTCCGATTTTTTCTTGTTGAGCTATTGCGGTATCTTGTGTGTGGTATTTAATAACTTATTTAAAACCATGTTTTTCTATACAGAGACAAACGGTGCGCTTATGGGTGCGCAGATTTCAAGAAACCGGCGATGTTAAGACAATGTCCATGGGTCGGAGAACTACTGGGATCTATACGGACCAATCTGAACATAATCGGGATATTGTTAAGGTTCACACTACACCGCCGTTTACATCCACTCGTTACAGTTCGCAACGGCATGGAATATCTCTGTCCACGGTTCGAAGACATTTACACGCAGCGAACATTCACAGTTATCGACCTGCAAAATATGTCTAACAGAAGAACATCGAAGAGAACCAGAAAAAGCAGTTATATTAATTAAGTATGGCAACAAAATAAACAACGAAGACATTTAACTCATGTGATTCCACTATTTTACTTTGTATAGCAAAATATTCTAAGTAGATATCATGAGCTAATAAGAGATGTTAATTGATTATCTATTGATAACATGTTTATTCACTTATTATGTTCATGATTGTAATCCTGCCAAACTAACTTCTAGTTCCTAGACAAGTTGCAAATGCTTCAAAACTTGTCTCTTTCGATGTCACTTGTCAGACTGTCAAATGTCAAATTTGTATACTGAGACGGCATGACAGGTCACTTGACATTTCGTTAGGTTATGTCAATCTAAAATATTTCTACCGCTTACTATTTTATCGTTTACGTTAATAGGATGCTACTTGTCTAGGAACCCAATTGTGTCAGTTGGCAAAATAGTATATTATGATAACTGTAAATAAAATTATCAAATCAAAATAAATCTTTGTTGTAAAATAAGATCATAGTTTTGTTAAATAATAGCAATAATAAATATTATTATATGATTATTAAGGTATTTTATTTTTCTTTATTTTTAAATTCTTTATAAATAATTACTAAAACAAAATAGAAAAATATATTAAAATAATAATTATAATGAACAAAAAGCACATTTCGTGCCTATGATTTGAACTCCCACTCATAGGCACGGCAAGCGGTCTTGAAACCTCTAGTCTATTTAGACGATGACTGAGACGTTCGTAAATGTTAACCCTATTTATTGCTTGTCGTTTTCGCAATAATAAAAGTATTAACGTTTTATTGAAAAAAACAATAATAAAAACAGACTTTTAAAAAATAAATATTATCTTAAACTTATTTATTCACTAAAACAATAAATTAATTAAAATAAAATGTTTTTGCAAAATACAAAAACCAACTTGGGCCTATCACGGATTTGAACGCACATGTCTTTTGGAGGGGTAATCACTTAATGAAGCTGTGTGTACTAGGTAACACGATATACCACGGTACAATGCGTGCCACGAAAGATGAGACTTGACACACCACGTGGTTTGACTTGCGCAGTACACGATTTTAGGTATCTTTAGCGGAATGAGGTCTGATTGCGGGACGGGACCGGACGTCATAGGGGCGGCGGAAAGAGCGGGGGAGGCGGGGTCAAGTCTCATCTTTCGTGGCACGCATTGTAAGACTGGTTGGTCAAACTTTTGGGCTTCTGACTACCCGTAACGACTATCAACGAGTCTACGAATGATTGCTGGGACCAACGGCTTAACGTGCTTTCCGAGGCTCGAAGGGGTCTCTATATGTAATGAATGGTCACCCATCCACAAACCGACTACGGCAAGCGTAGCTTAACCTTAGATTGACCCGAGCAGCTGATATTATTCAGCCATGAGCCCCTCATTTTAATTTCTATATCAAGAATCATAATAATATATGAAGTCCATCCCTGATAAACAATAAAATACATTAGGGGTACCAAACTTTTCTTCAGTCTTATTAAAAAGTATTTATTACAGAACGAATTCTTAAAGAAAGCAGAAAAGCTGGCAAATAAACAAAAGCAGTCACAAATCTCAAACATGACAGTAGCATATCTGACAGCCAAAAATACATTACAATGGCAGAATGTAAAAACTAAAAGAATTTATTTTTTAACACAATCCAACAAAAACCAAACCGACACATGGAAAATAATGTTATCAGATAACCACGGGTAAGCTGGTGACATATCAAAATCATGGGGAAGAGGAGAAGACGTATTTTCCCGAAAAAGAAGCGATCCGTTTTCAGCAGACCACACCCGATGAGACGAAAAATGGCGTTGCGACACAGAAAAATGAAGGCATTTTTCCACAAGCACAACCCAAGGATGTTTATCTCGAAGAATATGAGGAAAGTCGTAGGAAGAATATACACTGTGTCGGATAAAGTCAGAGACAAAATAGCTGAAAGCACTATGGCATTGGACAACCCCTTCAGCGCGCAGTTTTACGAAGACCGTTGTTCAATCCAGTAGAAAAAGAATGTGTCGTCACAAAATGATTTGGGTTCGGAATAAACTTGATGTTTTTGCCCTATTTACTGGTGTTAACATTGATACAAGTTACTTTAGTGAATTTATTTTGTACCTTACAAACCTAGTGTGGATTACTTGTTCAAGGAAACTTATAAGAAGTGTGATAACTGACTTAAATCTACTGTACATCTGCTAATTTTAATCTGCCTCGCCGCATATTGTCATCACCAGTTGGTTACTACTATTTTGTTATGTTTCTTTTTTCAAGCAAGTTAACAATATTAAAATATTTTACAGGCTAATTTAATTTAGTTTTAATTGATTTATTTTCCGGACTTCAAATTTAATTATTTAATTTTACATACACATGATTCTTTCAATTAGTTTTACAGGATCTTAAAATAGTTAGAGTTTGCTAACAATCGTTTTGCGAGAATTTATCCTCTTTATCTATTTGTCATATAATTAATTTATTATGGTATGGAGTCTGATATAATCACTATCACTACATAGTATAAAACAAAGTCGCTTTATCTGTCCCTATGTCCCTTTGTCCCTTTGTATGCTTAAATCTTTGAAACTACGCAACGGATTTTGATGCGGTTTTTTTTAATAGATAGAGTGATTCAAGAGGAAGGTTTATATGTATAATAATAATAATGTTTCCGTGCGAAGCCGGGGCGGGTCGCTAGTTATTCATAAATTAATCAATATTTATACAGTCATTCACATAATCATTTACGAATTTATAAATAAAGCAAAGGCATTTTTGAGAAGAAAGAAAAAAGAAGCAAGGTAATTTAGTTACAATACAATACACACAAAGCAAGACACATAAAATTTGAATTCAACAGAAGATAAAGCTTTCGCTTTAGGCTGATCATAATACAAAATATCACGTCTGTAAGAATACATACACACTACACATTTTATCTAACCCTTTGGAGAACCAAAGGGTTAGCTAAAAAGTGTACTTATAGTCCTTGCAACCCACATTTGGCCAGTTATGTATTAGGACGCGTACACATAGAACGTTCGTTTCTACAGAATCCTTTTTAACGGATCGTATCTAATCTGTTTTTCATTATTGTGTGTGAACTCGCTCATACAACTACATACGCCATCAAATAACGGACCTGCATAACGGATCGCTATGTGTACGCACCCTTAAGTCCCATAATTATACATGACTAGCAGCACCTCGCGGAATATCGAGATAAAAACTATCCTCCGAGTATGTCCTTCCCCGGGATGCAATCTATCACTCTGCCAAATTTTATCGAAATCCGTTCAGTGGTTTAGGCGTGAAAAGGTAACATACAGACAGACTGACAGACAGAGTTACTTTCGAATTTATAATATTAGTATGGATAAGGGGCGCGCTAATTGCCACCAACCGGGCTCAAATCCAGACTGAGAAATTCCTGACGGAAAAACGCAATAACACTTTGCTCAACCAGGGAATTCAATCCAGGACTTCATGTTCAGCATGTAACGCTTGCCACCACTAGACAAAAACGAGGCAGTCAGAATTACATATTTCTGTCATAATAATTCCCTAAAAAATGCAACAATCACCCTTTAACCCTAACTTATTATGCCTAACGTAATAAATCCCCACTTTCTACTATAAAAATATCTCGGTAATAAATAACAATTTGTTCATCTCATAACACTGACCGAAGCTCGGTATACATACTTGTTATACAACGTGAAGTGTGCCAACGCACTTGATCGTTGCGTAACGCTCACCCATTGCATCTCACGGGGTATAGTTTATGTGAGAATTGTAGATAAACTGACATCCTACTTAATATTATAAATGTAAAAGTTAAAAGATGTTTGGATGTTTGTTACCGTAAACCGCTGAACAGATTTGGATTAAAAATGGCACATAGATTGGTTATTTCCTGGATTAACACATAGAATGCTTTTTATCCCGATATTCCTACGGCATCGAAATTTACGCGGGTGAAACCGCGGGGCACAGCTAGTACTTTAATATTAAGTAACTTACGACAAGAATGAACTGAATCATGAGCTGTCGATAGCGTTCATGACTCCTCAGAATCTGGTACACAGGCAACTCTGGACAAGAAGTTTTGTCCGAAGACTTTTCTCAATTAGCAGTTTGGTGCATCCACAGCAGAACCAATCTCTTCGGATTCAGTGCACTATCAACACAGTTAAATATGCTATACTTAATGCTATGTCGGCTTAGGGGTTTCGATAGCTTGTGTTTTGCGTAATTTTTTTTTTTTGCTAGCCTATGCTGACCCACTGCTGGGCAAAGGCCTCCCCCAAATCCTTCCAGGAACTCTTTACCCGCGCCACCTCGAACCAGCCCTCGCGGTACGCGTCCAGGTCATCTCGCCATCTCTTTCTGGGCCGGCCTCGGCGGCGCCGTCCATCTTCAGGCACCCATTGTGTGGAGATTTTTGCCCAGCGGTCATCGTGCATACGGCTGATGTGACCCGCCCAATCCCACAAATTTATATATACAGAATATTTTTACACATACGATTATTTGTCAAAGACATCACGCCTGCAATCCCAGAAGGGTAATGCAGAGATTAACTCATAGTACACCCACATTCCGCCAGTTATGTTTAAGTCCCATGTAATAGGAGGCGATCCTATTGCCCTCAACCGGACGCAAATCCAGACTCCGGGCTGCTGTTGAAAAATTCCAGATGGAAAACACAATAACACTAACGCACGACCTGGTAATCGAACCCAGGACTTCATGCTCAACAGTAGCGCTTGCGACATCTAGACCAACGACGCAGTATGCAGTAATATGCTGGAATGTAAGATAAGTATTTTGATGGGAGTAATGCCTACTGATCTTTATACTGGTATACTGTACCTATACACTTTCGGACCCGGCCTGACGTCATCATTTTAGCCGAAAGACATTCACTGCTGGACATAGGCCTCCCCCAAACATCGTCACTTCGACTGTTTTCGTGCTTCTCGTATCCAGCGGATTCCTGTGACCCAGCGTATTACGACAGTCAATAGCTCACCTCCTATCATGCAAAAAATACAAATTCAAAAATCTATAATATTTTATAGTGTAATTTTTGTCATCGACACCCTTAGAAGAATAAGCGTATTACGGGTTATTTAAAAAAAATAAGAAGCCAGTTTACCAGGCGGATTTGTTACCAGATTTCCACTGACGTACGGCTCACGGTACGCAATAGTACCTACGCATTGCTTTCATTGAAACACTTTTATCTCACATCCTAGCATATACTAGGCGCAGTTCAAATAGAAAGTAAGCAACTATACAAGTTCATTGTCGCGACCTTGAGCGAGCGATGCAACTAACATCAATCTAACGCTCAACGCACATGTGGTCATTTTTATTTTATTTTATCATTCAGTGAACATAATCCAGAAAGCTTCTGCAGTTACCATGCAAAAGGAAATGGGAGTCGATTTTAATCTACGATATTTTGGATGCAGTCGATGTTCTTTAGAGAATAAGAAAAGAAATTAAAGCAAGATAGTTTTCAAGTTGTGTTTGTGTGTACATTAGTATAAATATAACTAAAAACGAATGAACTCTTATTTCTCAAAAAAAAAAAATATCCCTTGTAACCAAGAAGCTGACTTGGGTGCCATCAACTAAACAAACAATTTACCCACGCGCAATTAGCTTGGTGTGCGCTCAACCTTAGGGGACTATCCTATGGGCTATTGGAGAAAGTCTCCAGTAGCATCCCTGACCTGTTTAGAAGATTAGAACGCTTGGGAGATAGCATTTCTAATTCAAAGAGATTTGAAATTATTTGGAATATTTTGAAGTCACGCAGTTATATTTTTGTAACTTCTTAATAGAGAATATGTTTTTACCTTTTGAGAATAAGTGTGTGAATGGCATTCATTCTAGATTTTTTTTTTCACGTAAGGTAACCCTTTTCTCATAAAAGATGGATAAAGCATTCATTACTACGCTTGCTCACAGCAGCTTTCTGGCAAGGACTAAGCCAGCTCTTCCGATCTGACCGGCATCCCTAATCATCATCTATGTATTTTGTGATATTGAGAAGATTAAGCTTAATTTAGCAGCACCATTTTACTGTCATCATAATAAGCCTATAATTTTATCACTGCTGGGCTTCCTCTCTGTGTGAGAAAATGGGCTATAATCTACCACGCGGGCCCAGTGCGGGTTGGTAGATGTCACATCCCTTTGAATTTTTAGTTATAGGACATACCGGTTTCCTCACGATGTTTTCCTTCACCGTTTTGAGAGCCATGTTTGCCATTTTACTGTACTATCAACTAAATATTTTCACCGAGCCCAGCGTAGTTTATGAAGCCCCCAGCTAGATAGACCGAAGACCTTGAAAAGGTGGCTGGTACAGACTGGATGTGGAAGGCGGAGGACAGGGTGCTGTGGTACAGTCTGCGAGAGGCCTTTATGCAGCAGTGGACTTCGATAGACTGATTTGATTGATAGATTGATTATCACCGATTGATTCACTAAGTTTGGTGATTATGATGCTATCTCCTCACAACTATCAGCATAGCTCTCATTCAGGACAATCGCCTTTTGCAGTAGTCACCTCATTTACATAAAAAACTGACTCGTCTAACATTCTACTTAAAATTCATCCAACAACAGAAGAAAATCATGGCAAAATTGCGTAAAACTAAAACGTCATACACACCATAGGATCCGGATACAGAGTGTCCTTTAGAAAGTACAGTTTTGACAGCAAATGGAAAAAGAATGCAACAATAACATGTGCTCTGCCAAGTGACACAGGACATAAAATAATTTCTCTTGAAGTACGGTACCTACTGGGCAGCAAGTACCGTGGCCGTATTTGGGGGCTTGGCTTTATAACGTCATCCTTTTTCTTATCATAAGCATAGCCAGACTATAATTTTCCCACTGCTGGGACACACGCCTCTTCTCAGTGAAAAGGAGTGGACCGTAATTCACCACGCGGGCCCAGTGCGGGTTAATAGATGGCACATGTCGATTTTTTGGTACAAGGATATGCCGGTTTCCTCACGATGTTTTCATTCACCGTTTTGAGAACAGTGGTGATAAATAAATTACAAAGTAATGCGCCTGACTGGGTCGAACCTACGACCTACAGCTCGTGAGTCACGGCCGTTACCACCATTCCACCACTGTTTTATTCTTTCTTATCACAGACAGGCAAAGTTGTTGATCAGTGAAGCAAGATTATGTTATGGATTTATTTTGTAACAATTTTACAATAAAATATTTTTTGTCTCATTTCAATACTACGGTAGTAACATCTGCTTTTGTTTGTCGACTGTTGAAAACACGGCGTGTGCGCGGGTTAATATTTTGAATGAATGTCAGCTCCCATGTGTGAGAGAACTTGATACTTGTTGCATTGATTTAATTTTTAGCTCCAGTCGTCAGTATGACTTAAAACTGGAAATTTCTTGAATAGAGATAATCACACAGTATGAGTAAAATGAAATATGATTATTCTTTGTTTCTATTCTTCATGGGATTCCTGAAAATCTGATTTCAAAGATACAGTAGCGTTCTATGGTTCCATGGTTTTCATTGGCTTAATTCCTTTACTGTAAGGATAAAGTATTGATATTTAATCTACATATATATAACAAAGTCGGGTTAGTTACACCATTTATAACTCAACGGCTGGACCGATTTTTATGATCTTCTATTTGTTGGATTTGTCTTCGCACCGAATAGCAGAATAATTATTAAAACACAGGAAAAAATACAAAGAAAAAATCCGAGGCATTACGAAGTTCGCCGGGTCAGCTAGTTTGCAATAAAAATATTAACTTAGTTTTATTCTAATTGTAAGTGTATAGTAACTAAAGTCAACATTCAACAAGTTTAGAAGGGATTTTCTTTTAACTTTTTAAACAATGGTCATAAGCTAAAACCCAGCCTCTAAAAGATTTGTTAGTCTTTTCCCATACAAATCCAAGCAACGATCAAAACTGCTCACCGCGCTACAGAATATTCCGAAACAGCCATCCTTACCGTACACATAACGTTGAATATAAAAGCGAGCGGCATCCCGGACCCATCTCACTTTATCCTAAACCTTCGTCCACTAAGGACTTACCAACCAAGGCCTTTAAAGCCTAAGTCTATATTTTTGGGTAATTTTTACCCTTAGGACAATTTTTTTTGGGATTTTGGCCCTTAGTCCTAAAATTATTGGGTATATTTTTCTTCAAAATGCGAGTGCTGTGTTTAGTTTTGGTGGTAGCTGTCGTGGCCTGCAGTGCTGCCCCAGGAGGTACCAATGAAGTAGATGGAAGAATTGAGCTGTTCTCTGGAGTGGCTATTGAGAAGTAAGTGGTGCCTACTTTTTTAAGGGGGGAAAAAGGGGTGGGGCTTTGGTGGCGGTGGTGGTGCTTGTAGGTTATATTTTCTATGGAAATTGGGTTACTCAATTAAAAATAATTATTTTAAATAATAGGATTTCAGTAAAGTTTGGACTTTAAAAGAGACTGACTTGTGAGGTATCGCCATTTTTTCTCTGTGCTAGTCAGATAGGAAATTTCGACTCGATCTAGGTTATTACTATTTTTAAACTAACTTTAAAGTGTTTCTGTTAATCTATTTATAAACTAAACAATATCATTTCATTTTTATTTCTCTATAGGTATTTTGATGTGAAATAAAGTCCGCCCCAGTTTTGGTATAAATAATGTGTGGACGAGTGCTTTTTCACAAAAAAATGTTTACTTAGTTATTTATTTACCTCTTACAGCTACTTTTACAGATCTTAGACCTAAATCGATAGTGTACCTATGTCTATCGATAGTGTGTCTATAAGCTATTATTACCTAATAACATTATTTATATCTGGTGATTATATTTATTACGAAATAAATGCACATTATGAATCTACTACTTAAACATCAATTCCTTACCTACTCAACTAAATTAAACAAAAAATACCTAACTAGAATATAATAGAATAGAATATGCTTAATTATGTACACAATAAATTTTACATAATATAAATTTAGAAAGGGCATTGTCCATTTTCTATAGGACTTTGGCCACTCGTAAACAAACAGTTCAGCTAATAGTATGTGATTGATTTAATAGCTCATATCAGTAAGAATGAGTCTATAAACCTAGTTTTGTATCAAGATGTAGATTTAAATACTTTTTTAACATTTAATTGATCCGTATCCGATTCCGTAGGTGTGCCAGGTTCAACGTAAATACAAGGTTCGGGGTCCATAGAAGTGCGAGGGTCGTCAAGAAGGGAAGAATTGGAATCCATTTTAACAAAAAACCAAAGTAGTCGTTAAAAAACTCACAAAAACAACACTCACGAAGTCACGATGCAAAGAAACAAAGCGAATGTTAACTGTCATTTTGACAAATTGACACAATATTTTTAAGCACCGTGTTGCCATAAAAAAAAGTAGTTCTATATCGATCCATTCGAAATCGATCTAAATGTTATAAGTTCTCCAGAAATAATGTATAAAACGTCAGTTTATAATTTTTTATGTCCTAAATCGTTTATTAGCATTTTTACTTATGTAATTTAACGAAAACTATGTTAAATACAGTGGAGAGATTGCATTGTATTTTAAATCGATTTTAATTTGTTGTTTTAACGAATTTTGGTTTGGCAACACCGAAACCAAATCCAAAGTCGGAACCGTGCGTTTCACGAAAGAATTCCCTTCGCCGTAATGTTGGCACCATTGCTTTTCATTGAAGGTAAAACAATTCTTCAATGAAAAGCAATGGTTCCAACATTACGGCGAAGGTAATTCTTTCGTGAAACGAATTTTAGATCAAATCAGATACTAAAAAAATGAGATTTTTTACAGTGCTAATTGATACAAAGTTATTTCATCAGATAATTACTAAAATATAATTTAAAATAATGGTAAATTACTTTTTTGCATAGCATCGTGTTTAAAAATGGCCAAGTTTAGACAATGCCCTTTACTTATTTAGCTATCTAACTACTAAATGTTGAATCTACTTGAAGTCCAGGGGGCCTAAAAATGCCACTTTGGCAGAATCATAAAAAGAATAACATTATGAATCATAATGGACAGTTCACTGTTAAGTTAATCGTATCAAATCCCAATGGTGAAGGATTTTTCAGTAATTTTTTTTTGTCTGTGCTAAAATACCAATCAGTCCAATCCAAATCCAATCCCAATCTCTTTGATAATACCTACGTAGTGCAGCGAAAAAAAGAAAAACTCGGACTGTCTTTGCGATATTATAATTCATAATGTTATCCTTTTATGATTCTGCCTAAGTGGCCATTTTAGGCTTCTAAAGCTAGATCACTTGAAAATAGTTGCAAATATTATCCAGTCATTTGACGAGTTCCGTACATACGAAATTGGTGTAAAAGTCAGTAAAGGGCATTCTTCTCTCCCTCAAAAATTAAACAAACAACTTTCCAAGCCCTGTTTTTAAAGTGAAAATAATAAAACAATGGGTTTGACGCTAATTCACCTTAACACGTGACATGCACCACACTTTGTCATGCGTAGTTTGGTAACTGAGTGACTTTAAAAACAACTTCTCTTTGTTTACTTTAAAAAAGTGTGGTTGATAGTGCGAGGAAGATTGACACTTTTGAAGCTTGATATTATTACTGTACAAAAAAGATTTTCCAACGCTTTTCAGACTGGAAAAAACGAATAGGCTCCATAGTGTAGCGTAAGCATAATCAACGTATATTGTTCCCACTGCAGGGACACTGCTGGCCTCCCCTCTTCAAGTGGAAGTGAGCTATAATCCAAAACCCGGGCCCAGAGCGGGTTTGTATCACAAGTCTTCGAATTTTGATTCTAAGACATGTCGGTTTCCTAACGATGTTTTCCTTCACCGTTTTGAAAGCAGGACGATGAGATGATTTACAAAAAAAAAAGCGCCTGTCTGGGTTCGATCCCACGACCTACAATTCCTAAGTCGGGGCCGTTACCACTGAGCTACTACAGCTCCAAAATTCATGAATATCTTGAAAAACAAGACTATGAAATGGCTACTAACTAAAGCAACTTATTTCTAATGAAAATTATCTAGAATCTAGACCCATATGCACTAAGTCTTTAACCAATGAAAAAGATGTAACTAAAACTAAGGTTACTCTGCCTAAATGTAGATTAAAGGTAAAAGAAACATCCTTAGTGTAGGTACGCTTAAATTCGTCATGACTATTTTCCAGCACACTTATCCCTACCTTACCAACCAGCACTGAGCTCGCGTGGTGGATTACGGCCCACTACCTCTCACAGAAAGAAGGCCTGTGTTCTAGCAGTGCGGACATTATAGGCTAATTATTTGCCCAATACAGCTTTCAACTTTGCTTACAACTCTGACCATTGAGTACCACACAAAACAAAAGAGAAACAAATTTTAATCTCCTGACAACTAATTCAAATCTGAGATATCTCCGCCCTCCATACAATACAGATTGTATGAGATTTACATACAAACACTTTCATGGTATTGTTCAAAGTTTTCACTTTTAACTTTTGTGATTTATCAGAGTTAAGATTTGGTAATAGATGTCAAATTGTTGCACAATTGCACTTGGAGTAAAGAAATGAAATTTTTTATGCTGCAAATAGAATGTTGGAATCACTTTTACATTTCATACCATAAAAAATAAGCAAGATGAAGTCGACATTTTCTGACTACCCCATAGAAGAAATGGCGAAACAAACTCAATGGTCAAAGTCTCTTTTAAAGTCCAGACATAAAGATGGTCAGATCATGTGAGGGCAATGTAGCTTAGTACCTGAAATGGTCTTTTGATGAAGGAACTACATATATTTGATTAGACCAGTACAGTCAGTGCAAATATTAGTCATTAATCGTGTAGCTCTGGCAATAAAGTATATAAACACTAAGATAAATACTGGTAGGAACTTACTGACGTCTGTGTACTTATACTTCAGGATACTGTAATTTCCAAGTAAAAAAGTATCATAAGATTATGAGGGCTTCACCACCATAATTTTGAATTAGGGGTCAAAATGCGAAGACATATTGTGACATCCGTCAACTCGCTCTGGGCCGCGTGGTAGCTTACGGCCCACTCCCTGTCACAGAGAGGAGGCATGTGACCCATGTGAGCAGTGGGAACATTATAGGCCTACATACAGTAGGTACCCGGCGATAAATATTGCACATCGACCTTTGGAAAGAGACAATCGGCTAATTTCGGCTTCGTAGAGCGTTACCTCTGTCGCACGAAATACAAACAGTCCGGTATCTATTAGGAGCTGTTAAAACAAATGATTTGCTTCTTTTGATAATTATTTTTATTCTTTGTATAAAATCGATACGATCGAATAGGTCGATGTGCAATATTTATCGCCGGGTACTGTATTCATATTTAGGTAAAATAATCATTATTGCTGAGCATAGCCCTCTCTTTTTTGTGCTAATCCCCGCGATGTGCCAACCTCCCCAACCGTTTTGCCCACGATGGCAACAATGTTGTCCGTCCATCTAGCCGGCCGGGCGACCGACATTTCATCTTCCAGTACTTGGACGCCACTCTTTCGCAGCCTTACTCCACGTGTGACCACTAGGCCTTGCCAGTATGGGTATTTTGAGTTAAATGATATTCAATTATTACATGTGTAATGATATCGTAATAACAACTCTCGTGGCAGGTACACTAACATTTGCTAACTCCAGCATTCATTGTAATGTAAATGAAGTGAAATGCGTGTTAAATCGTGTTGTTTCAGTTCGGTTAAGGAATAACTTGGGTTTTAAAGGAAAATCTTTTCTAATGTATGTAATGTGTTTACGTAAGTTTTGTTTTACTGTGTGGTGATTTACATAAGTATGTAGAATGTTTGGAGTTGTATGATTTTTCTTCATGTTGTTTTTTTTTTTAATTTTGTTTTCTTCTGTGATGTTATGAGACTTCATTTAGTTTGTGGGGCTGTTGACCGCACAAAACGTGAGAGTGGTTTGTGAGCTTAATACCGATTCAAAATAGTGTCAAATTGACAATATCCGATATAAACAAGCTTGAAATTAAATTTAAATTCGGAACGGATTCGTTTTAATCCAAACAGAGACTAGATAGTCTACCAAAAGACGGGCAGGTGCTCGAGTCTCAAAAATAAATCTATACTAATATTATAAACTCGAAAATAACTCAGTACTTATGTATTTCACCTTTTCGTGCCTAAACCACTAAACAGATTTGGATAAAATTTGGCAAGAAGATAGATGGCATCCTAGGAAAGAACATAGGCTAATTTTTGTCTCAATAGCACGTTCCTGTGGGATATGATTAATTATATCTAACAATTTCCGACAGTACGCGGGCGAAAGCTAATAAAACACAAATCATAACATCATGCCTCTATTTCCCAAAGGGTGAGGTAGAGGTTACCCAAATTTCGTCAGATATGTTTAAGACTTCACCATCATCATTTCAACCGAAAAACGTCCACTGCTGGATATAGGCCTCCCCTAAGTTTCTTGGGGGGGGGTTGCCATAATCGCCACGCTTGGCAGGCGGGTTGGTGATCACAGTATGGTATGGTGGTGAAATGCATAGAGAAGGCTGTCGCCTTTTACGATACCCACAGGAAATATGGGGTGGTGCTATTCTCTAATGCTCGGTTCCTATAAACAAAAACGATGGTTTTGCTTACCAATAGTAGCATTTTCTTGTTGCCAAACTGAGCATATAAATAGATCCGTAAGCTAATTGTACCTGTGATAGCTGCTTCCATTGTTATGGGTCTACTATGCAAAGCTCTGAGGTCTTTGCTTCATTATTGGTTAAGATAAAAGAGTCTTAATTTTTACCTTTAACAGTCCGTATGTTATAGGAATCGGCCATAAGTCCGGCACCACACAGATGGATAATAGATTAAGACTTGTACGTCTTTTAGTATAACAGAGGGCGGGCCTATTGCTATCAGCCAGGCAGAAATCTAGATTACGGACTGGTACCTACTGAAAAATTCGAGATGGAAAAACCTAATAACACTTTGTCCACTCCGGGAATTGAACCTTGAACCGCAGCAGTAGTGCTAGCGATCACTAGACCAATAAGTCAGTCAAAAGTAAACACTAACTTAATGAAGTGAAAACTTCTTTAAGCGCGTTAGGCATTTTTTGAGATGGGGAAAAACCCATTGAACTCGCGACACTGTTAGCGTAACCGATACCTCTGTTTAAGTTTTGGCCATTATAAAGACATCAGCGCGCGGTACATTTTCTTTGGGAAGAATGACTTTCAAACATGTTTATAAAATTGCTATGCTTTTTCAAGTTTTCACTTCTGTTGGCACTCCTGAAGTGACAATTTTTTTATTTTATTTACAGGGACGCTACAGGTGAAGAAAAGCTGAACGTCAAGTTTGAACCTGGTGAATTGAGGGAAGCTGCTAGAACATTTGAAGAAGGTTCGTACATTTTTATCACCATCAACATGAAATAGCTTTATTTTACTACTAGCAGCGCCCTGCGGTTCCACCCGCATAAGTTTGATCCCGTGGGAATATCAGGATAAAAACTATATTATGTCCTTTCCCTGGACTCAAACTATCTCTACGCCAAATTTGATCTAAATCGGTTCAGCGGTTTGAGCGTGAAGAGGTAATAGACAGAGACAAACACACTTTCGCATTTATAATATTAGTATGGATGTAATTCGGTCATAACAGAGGTGTTAAAAATTTAGATTTGTATATGAGCAGGCACTTTACTTCGTGTAAATTATTTTATCACCACTGCACTTAAAACGGTCAAGAAAAACATCGTGAGGAGACCGGTCGGACGTCTTAGTACCAAAAGTTGGAAAACATTTCACATCTACCAACCCACTCTAGACCCGCGTGGCAGATTACAGACCACTCCCTTTCACTCAGAGGAGGCACGTGTCCCAGCAGTGGGAACATTCATAATCATCATCAATTCAGCCGAAAGACGTCTACTGCTGAACATAGGCCTCCCCAAGCACCTTCACTTCGACCGGTTCTGTACTTCTCGGATCCAATGGGTTACTGCGGCCTTCACAAGGTCGACGGTCCATCTTGTGAGACCTTCCACCGCTACGTCTTCCGGTACGCGGTCGTCACTCGAGAACCATTCGGTCCCGTTGGCCATCTGTTCTGCGAGCAATGTGCCCTGCCCACTGCCACTTAAGTTTGCCAATTCTTCGGGCTATGTCGGTTACTTTGGTTCTCCTGCGGGTCTCTTCATTTCTGACTATTTATGGGAACATTATAGGCAGATAATGCTGGTTAATATTGTATATTTCGTACTATGGCTAATATTGTATTACGGGCTGATGTGTGGTCCAACTCCACGTCCAAGCACGTAGTATTTTTGGTAAATTAGATTTACATGCAGAATGGTATAAGGACTTTATCATCAGTCTGAGGAAGTCACCTGCTGGATATAATGTCTTCAATAGCTCGCCATTTTTAACTCGATCTTCGGCTACTCTTAGGCCCTTTGTACGCGGCTTTGTAAACCGTGCCGTTGAAAAAACGGCCGGTAGAAAGGGCCTTATCTAGCAGCTATTCGCCACATTTTGAAGATTGTTGCTCCATCCAACCTGAGAAAAATAACGCTCAATTTATGTGTACTGCGACTGTGATATAACCAAAAGTCATAAAACACGTAATGTCATGGCTATCAAAATGATAAGATTCTGATTGATACCTGAAAAAATTATAAATATTTTGACAGACCAAAAATGTCCATTACCACCATCCATCACCATCTTCATCTAAACAATTTCGGATATTACATCATAAATCGATCTTTACTATACTCTTAAGAAAACATCTCGTTAAATAGAGAAATCAAAGAGATTTAAAATAATTGAATGTCTTTGAGAGAAATGAAAGTTGTGGAGTGGGTCAGTGCACTGTTACGTGAGCGCAGTGGCCGCGCGGTCAAGGTTACGTCAGCCGGGTCTGTTTGTAGTACAAGCGAGCACATGTAACCACCTCTAGCACAGAATAAAGATCTACTACGCGACTAACGTAACGTAATTTTGGTTAATTTTAACGTGGCAAGGTCATAATTTTGTAATTGTGATTTGAAACAACGTTTTTTTGGTTTGACGATAGTTAGCGCCATTTTTGACGTATACGCGTGCGTCAAGTAGACGTGAGACAACCCATGAAGTAACCTGAGGTAAGGCGCGTAAGAAGCATATAAGGTTCAAAACAGCGATGCGTTTGATGTTAGTTAAATCGAATGACCACCAAAATAAAAGCAATTTCGCAGTTTTAATTAAATTAAAAAAATAAATGCATGGCTCAGTGGAATACTTCTTTGGTATTTCTTTAGTTGATTGAATTATCTTTATTACCATTACATAAAATATGATAGTGTACGCTTAAAATTTTGAGAATAATGCGCCGAAAAAAATTTTTTGAGCTATGTTTTTTATTTTTGTGTTAGGACGCGACTCTGGTAGAACAATATCCATCAAAAAACTTGATGGAAAATTATTGTTCTACCAGAATCACATCGCACCGTCGTCGTTGCTTCGCGCCTGTCTGCGCCTTTAGTGAAAACTGCCATTTTAATATTCATCACCTGGAAAAATCTGACAGGTCAGCTGTCACTTACTAAAAAAATATTACGGTTTTAATTGTTGTTAACTTAACACTAAATTTATATAAATACCTATATTAAAACCACTAAACGATAGTTTTCAAAGTGACATCTATCAAAAAAATCTAGTAAATTAAAAATCCAACCATAGTAAAGTTGTGTTTGTAAGTTGATTTTATTACGGAAACCAAACATGATGGCGTGTTTTAAGCTTATGATAATTAATATTAACTATAATAATGAAAGTGTGGTGTGTGAATGAACTGTTACGTGAGAGAGCGGCCGCGTGGTCAAGGTTACGTCATGCGGTTAAGGATAAGGGCTGTCGGTCGGGTTGTGAATTAATTTTGTTATTAAAATAATATTATAGTGGTTTGACTGCCACGTTGGTCTCGTGGTTGCAAGCGCGACTGCTGAGCGTGGGGTCCTGGGTTATATTCCCAGGTCGAACAAAGTGTTATTGGGTTTTCCATTAGGAATTTCTTAGTAACAGTTAGGAGTTTGGAAGTTGCGTGCCTCGGAAAGCACGTAAAGGTCCTGCGCCTGATCTCTCCCTGGTCGTGTCGGATTGCCGTCCCATCGGACTATGAGAGTAAAGGAACAGAGAGTGCACGTGTGTTTACGCACACACTTGTGCACTATAATCTCCTGCGTACCTGGCTAATCTCCGACGAGATTGGCCACATTGACCGAAATCGGTCGGGAGACTATTATTATGATAAGAGTGAAATTAAAGTGTACAAAAAAATATATCAGTCGAAAAATAAACGTATAAGAGTGAAATTAAAGTGTACAAAAAATATCAGTCGAAAAAAAGACGTATAAAAAAATTTTTTTGATCGTTTTAATCCTTAAAAGGGAACATTATACTCATCATTATGAACCACTTTCACTGTGGGACCAATCCTGAAATCGTGAAAAACTAAATTTTGCCATACATTATGTCGAGTTTTGCGAACATAAATGTTTTTTCACGATTTTAGGGTTGGTCCCATAGTAAAAGTTGTTCAATTATGACTACAATGATCCCCTTTAAGGATCAAAACGATCACAATGTAAGGGTGTATAACAGAAGAAACCAAAAATCAGTAAGAATCGTTGAGTATGTCAATGAACTATTACATGAGCCAACGTAATGATACCTCGCGGTCGAGATTACGCAATTAAGTTGTAGCATGTGGGATTGCGGTAACGTAGAATATACGTAACACTAGCGGTACTGGGTTACATTACGACGAGTGTAATGCCTGCACTTGAACCCGCGGTTAGCGGTCTATAAAGTTCCCACTGCTAGGTCACAGACCTTCTCTCTATGAGAGGAAGCGGCCATAATTCACCTAAGACCTAACTTTTAGGTTACATGATGTCACTACATAGATTTCACCAGTTGTAGCCCAGTGGTAATAGCCATGGCTTAGGAGTTGTAGGTAGTGAGTTCGAACCCAGGCTTTAATTTGTGTAAATAATTTCATCACCACTGCTGTCAAAACTGTAAAAAAAAATATCGTGAGGAAACCAACTGGTCCTAGAACCAAAAATTCGAAGACATGTGACATCTACCAACCCGCACTCCTGCTCGTGTGGTAGATTATAGCACACTGCCTCTCGAAGAGAGGAGGTACAGACCTCTCTTCGAGAGGCAGTGGGCAGTATATATACCTAATGTTCCCACAGCTGGGACCTATGTCCCAGCTGTGGGAACATTATTTTTATTTTATTGGCTAATAATGCTTATATATTTCACCACTACAAATGAAAACCAATGTTCTAAAAGCGATCAGAATCCCACACCGATCCGAAGACAAATAAATGCTTTTTGGATGGGTTACCAAATTAGTCTATCTAGACTACGTGTCATATGCACTCTGGATTTTTTTCTCCATTTATAAGTTCTCCATTCTGATGTTCCTACGACCAGTTCAATGATGATCTTCTTTTGTTTCAGCACGAGGTAAAATCAAGAAATACTCACCACTCCTAGCAGGCATCGGAGTCAAAGTCCTTGCGGTAGCTGGTCTACTGTTCGGAGGTCTGACTCTCCTGGTTACAAAGGCCCTGGTGGTGGCTAAGTTGGCATTTGTGGTGGCTGCGGCCTTGGGCATCCAGAAGCTGCTGAGTGGTGGAGGACTCAACAATATTAGTGGAAAGGTGAGCGATTATGTAAGGATTTTTGGACTTGATTATTTTGGGTTTAGGGTACTTTCAAATATTACGCCTTTGCTTTACAATTCAGAATCGGAATATTTTCTTGACATAATTTTTTCTTTTCTTTCTATAATTCAATTTCTTTAAAAATCATACTATGCCAAGCTTTTTGCAGTTTAATGTTATTACTGTACAAATAGAAACAGATACAATAAAATTGGTATCTAATATTAGCCTGTATGGTCTCGTGTCCTCTGTTCTCTCTATGACCATACTGAGACGGTCTTCAAAAGTTCCAACAGCAGTAAATATTTACTGGTCCTATGGTAATTAAAGGAAATAAACATCACATAAAATATCCGTTTTTTCCTCAGCTCTCCGGCTTCCAGTCATCCCAACAGTGGGCGACCCCCACGGCATCAGCAGCCACCTACCCTTACGCCAGGTCTTCAAATATCGCGAATGACGCCAATGATCTAGCTTACAAGGCTCAAATTAGCTCATAAGTGTAGATTTAGCATGAGAGGTAGTACAAAATTATTCGTGCTTAAATGTTTAGACTACGGGATAAAAATATGAATAGGGTTGACGACAAGCCATATTAGGACTTATAGCTGTTAAAATTATGCTGAGTCCAGAATATAATTTTTAAATAAATATTAAGAATGTGCTCCATGTCCAGGCCGACCTTATTTTTATTTTTATCGAATAGTATTTGCAGTACTTTTGCTGCTTATTTATTATCATTTTTATTATATTAACAGATTTCAATTATTTAAAATTAAATTATAAAGTATAATCTGATATAAAATTATAATCATAGGTTTATTATTTTTTGTAAAATTTCAAAATAAGAACAGATTTCCAATGATCTTGTTAATTTTAGGTGAATGTTAAAAAATAATTGATTAACTATTAATTTTAAGATATTTAACTAATTTGATGGTGCGTTTGTAAGCTTTAAATTTTAAAGTATTTATTTTAAAAGCTGAATGAAATGGTGCATGGTTCGTTATGAATTTTGAAGTATTTATATTATTTTTAAATATTATTATAAATTTTATGGGGAAACTCTGTACAAATTTAAAACAAAAGTTTGGATGGTTCAGGGTAAAAGCAACAAATAATAATAAAAATAATTCATTTTGAGTTATTGTATAAAGCGGATTTTGGATCCGAAATTATTTAAAAATAACTAGTTTTTATATTAAATATTACGGGTTTTGTGTCAAACTTACTTAAATATAAGAATATTATTATTCAATATAAGACTGTCCAATTACTTTTAAGAGGTAAAATAAACTGAATTCTTATTGACGTGTCATTGTTTTCTTTTCCTTTGTCCACAAAGGCATTTGTCAATACAGATAGTATTGAGATTAGGTTAAAAACAAGACTTCTTTGAGTTTAAACATAGTTTTTATTAGCTAGTTCACCCACTGCACAGTAAAGATTTTTTATAACCACATGACAGGCGACCGCCGCATACACAGTGGCGCCATCTGGCATTACAATATAGAAATAAACAGGCAAACAACAAGTAGCGATACAGCCTAGAATTAATTATAAAATTTTATCCAATACTCCCACTAAATTTTATAAACAAAAATCTCTTATATTTGCCTGATTTTAATAGGAAATAAACTTAACTTACATAACTGACAATATTTCATCTCTTACACGTTCGAATTTAGCAGTAGGTAGAGCCTTGGTAAAAATATCAGCCAGTTGATCTGAACTTTGCACATACTTAATAACAATTAATTTTCTTTTAACTTTTTCTCTAATAAAATGGAATTTAACATCAATGTGTTTTGTCTTTTTATGATAAACAGGATTATTTATTAGTTTGATTGCACTTTGATTGTCAATACACAGAGTTGTACAATTTTGAATGACATCAATTTCTTTGAAAAACTGTCTTAACCATAAAAGATTCTTTGCAGCTTCACAACCAGCCACAAATTCGGCTTCAGTTGTTGATAAGGCAACACAAGGTTGTTTTTGACTAGACCAAGATATAGGTCCACCATTTAACATAAAAATATAACCACTGGTTGATTTTCTTGTATCTAAGTCCCCAGCAAAATCTGAATCCGAATATCCAATTAAACTTTCATGACCTTGATACTTTATACATACATTTTTAGTTTTTATAAGATATCTAATAATCCTCTTAAGCTGATTAACATGATGTATACTAGGATTATTGATATATCTACTTAACAGATTTACTCCATATGAAATATCTGGCCTAGTTGCTGTAGATAAAAACAGTAATGACCCTATGGCTTCTCTATAAGGAAAATCAATCTGCTTAATGTCAATATTCTTAGTTAACTGAACATTTACATCAATTGGTGTACTGCTTGAGTGTGCAGTGCTCATATTAAATTTACTTATTAACTGTTCAATATAGTTTCTTTGACTGATACAAACAGAATTATCATCTTTTAAGATTTCTAAACCAACAAACCGATTTAAACTTAATTCTTTGATATTAAATCCCTGCTTTAAATAACTTACAATAAGATCTAATGTTGAATTTGATTGTGACATTATTAGAGCATCATCTACATACAATATTAACAAAGCTTTAATACCATTAAAGTTACCAACAAATACACAATTGTCTGCTTGTGACTGAACAAAACCAAACTTTAATAGAAAATTTGTAAACTTTTGATTCCAGCAACGAGATGCCTGTTTAAGGCCATACAGGGATTTGTTCAATTTGCATATTTTATTTGCTGGTGCTTTCACTCCATCTGGAATTACCATAAAAATATCCTCTTCTAACTCTCCATATAAAAAAGCTGTCTTGACATCCAATTGTCTTAAGATCCAATTATATTCAGCAGAGATAGATAACAGTATTCTTATTGATTCATATCGTGTAGTAGGTGAAAAGATTTCATTATAATCTAGCCCTTCAATTTGTGTGAACCCACGGGCACAAAGCCTGGCTTTATATCTTTCTACTTTACCATCTTTGGTTCTTTTAATATTAAAAACCCATTTGGATGTTATAGTTCTCTGGTTTTCATTATCCACAAAACTCCAGGTGTTATTGGTATGATGAGCTTCTAATTCTTCATTTATGGCCTCTAGCCATAACTCACTCTTTTTACTATTAATTGCTTCATTGTAACTCACAGGAATGTCCAATTCCATTAAATTTGCCTCAAAAACATTATTTCGACGTGGTCGCAAAGTAATATTTGAACGATCTATATCTGTAAGGTCTTGTGAAGGTTCATAGGTCTCATCATTTTCATCAATAGCTGTATGTGTGCTGTCATCACTTTCAGTCAACTCAGTGTTATCTATCTCCTCTTCAGCATTTTGTTCATTATCATCACATATAAAAATTTGAGCTTCATTCCGTTTTATTTCAGGACTTTTCTGTTCATTGAAAATAACATTCCTTGATATTGTAATTCTTTTTGTGATTGGATCATACATTTTGTAGTTTGAATTATCATATCCAACTAACATCTTCTTACAACTTTTACTATCAAGCTTCTTTCTCAACTGATCTGGCACATGGACATATCCTTCGCACCCAAACACTCTGACATGATCTAGACTAGGTTTAACACCACTCCACAACTCTATAGGGGTAATATTTGGTGTCTGACTTGAAGACATGCGATTTAACAAATAAACAGCACAATTAACTGCTTCTGCCCAAAGATTGAGTGGTACCTTACGGGCATAAAGCATAGATCGAGCACTTTCAACAATTGTCCTAATTTCTCGTTCTGCTCGGCCATTTTGTTCAGGCGTGTAAGGGGCAGTGAGCTCATGAGAAATACCCTCACAGTCAAGATATTCTTTAAAGTCTTTGCTTATGTACTCTCCACCATTGTCAGTGTGCAATATGCGTACACTATGTGAGAACTTGTTTTTAATCATTGAATTATATTTCTTGAAACAGTTTAACACATCGCATTTATTCTTTAAAAAGTACACATACCTGAAACTTGTAGCAGCATCTTTAAAAATAACAAAATATTTCATATCTTGTACAGAAGGTATACTGAATGGTCCACAGATATCACTGTATACAACATCACCTGGTTGCTGTGGTGCTCTGTTTGATTTCTTGAAAGGTTGACGAGCATGCTTACCATAAGCACAACCCTCACACACAAACTTGTCACAGTCTGATAAGTCCACACCAGTAATCACATCATTTTTACACATCTTCTGTATTTCTTTGACATTTAAATGTCCTAGACGTTCATGCCACGTTTTAAGGTCCAATTTTTGCACTACATTACACACTGGATTTTGAAGTGTTTTAATCTTTAACTCATATAGATTGTTGCTTTGCAAAGATGCACATAGCACTATTTTATTGTCCTTGTATATTAAAGCATCTGTATGTTTCTTTATAATATTATAACCTTGTCTTGTCACTACTCCTTCAGAAAATAGGTTTCTTCTCAACTTTGGTACATAAAGAACATTTTTGAGGATACTTGTCTCCCACTGTCCATTGACACACTTGTCTATCAATATATTTCCTTGGCCAACTACTTCTACAGCTTCTTGGTTTCCAAGTTTCAGTGGAGATCCCGTATACTCATACAATTCTGCAAAATTTTCACGTTTATAACACATGTGAGCTGACGCACCACTGTCTAATATCCATTTTAAACCATCATCATTATTTTTCCAATCTGTATTAGCTACATTGAATGCTAACATATTCTTTTCTCCTTGTTGTTTCTGTCTTTGTTTTGGGGCACGGCAATCTCTTGCATAATGACCGCGTTTTCCACAGTTGTAACATATAAAGCGATGTGACTTTTCATTTGACCCTTCATTTAACTTTTCATTTAATTCTTTGTTTGTTTTCTTTAATGGAACATTTTTCTTCTTAATACTTTGTTTTGCCACTATTAAAGCAGTTTCATTCTCTTCTTCTACATTTAAACTAGCCTCCTCATCTAACAAACGAGCTGTCAGATTAATTACAGTTTGATTCTTCGGATCAAGCGACATCCAAGCCTGTCGAACAGATCTGTACTTGGGAGGTAGTGTACTCAAAATTTTAGTTATGATTGCAGTTTCACTAATAACTTCTCCACTTTCTTTAAGTTGCTTAGCCAAACTTTCTACTTTAGCTATATGCTGAGCTATTCTGTCTGCTGGTGACATTTTATATTGATAGAAACGTTCATGTACCATCATTTTAGTCATCTCGGATTTTTGTTCATAGATGGACTCAAGCTTGGTCATCACCTCTTGCGCTGATTCGCAATTTTCGACGAGTGCTATTTGATTTAAATCCATAGCAGACGTTAACACAAACATCGCCATGCCATCATCTTTATTCCATTGAATCGCATTTCCTTCTGGTTTTGGCGTGTTGATATCTAACCCCTTGGCGCGCAGGGCACATTTAATTTGAAATTTCCACTGTTTAAAATTCGTTCCATCGAATTTTTCTAGGTTTGTCTTTCCAAACTCCATTTTAGGTTATAGACAGCACGCGGTTCTACTGTCGAAAATCACTAAGAACTTTTCTGTTTTCTCTGCTCTTTGTTTATTAACTGTTAATTTAACGTGGACCTGGGCCCATAACCTATTGAGATTAGGTTAATAAACAAGACTTCTTTGAGTTTAAACTTAGTTTTTATTAGCTAGTTCACCCACTGCACAGTAAAGATTTTTTATAACCACATGACAGGCGACCGCCGCATACACAGTGGCGCCATCTGGCATTACAATATAGAAATAAACAGGCAAACAACAAGTAGCGATACAGCCTAGAATTAATTATAAAATTTTATCCAATAGATAGTGCCATCCACGAAGACGCGCCCCACTCTTCTTCCTAAACTTCCTAAACGTTAGTGGTTATCGCCAGTTAATTCCGCTAGTTTAGTCGTAGTTTTTTCGATACATAATAATTACACACTAATAAGTTATTAGTGTGTATCGAAAAAGCTAAAGCACTATCGGAATGTTGCACACTTGTACTGTAAGCGATTAGGAAGAAGAGTGGGGCGCGTCTTCGTGGATGGCACTATCTTTACAAGGAGTGATATAATAAGATTAAGATATTTATTAGCCTGTGATGTCCCACTGCTGGACAAAGGCCTCCCTACTCATCTTTTTTTCCGTATGGGAAATCATCAAATGACCCCTCCCGCTCTGGGTGGAGCGGGGGGGAGTGTCAGACTCTTACTGACTAAAACCCACCCGTGTTCCTTCCTTAGCCCTTTATGTTCCGGGCCAACGGTAACCCTTTCAGACAATCCTGATGACGCCTCCCTACTCTCTTTCCACTTCTCTCTGTTCAAAGCTGCTAAGAACCAGTTCTTGTTCTTGATATAATAAGAAACTATGTAAAACTTGTGTACCGTTTTTATTTATTTTTTTTTGTTTATGTTCTTTTTTGCGTCATTTTTACCGCAAATAAACGTATTTTCTTTCTTTCTAAAATTATTGACAATGCAACGACAATGAAATACAAGTATTTGACATGAAGCAATTCCGCAACGCAATTATTGGGTAAAACAATAACAGGGTAAGACTAGTTGTCAGACTTATAGACTTCTGTCTACCCATAACGACTGTCATTCGTAGATCTTTGACCTCAAAAAGCACGTTAAGCAACGGCATGACCCCTCCATGCCTCAAAAAGCACGTTAACCTCTCGAATGTCTTATGTTACACAGTGCAACTTAAGAACAATTAACTTCTATTGTCTAAATTAATCAAACATGCGACGGGTTAAGCAAAGGCATAACCCTTCCATACCTCAAAAAGCACGTTAGGCAACGGCTTAACCCCTCCATGCCTCAAAAAGCACGTTAAGAGCGTTTACTCAGTACGGCATTTCATACAAACTTTCAAGCTCTTATTTTTCGAAATGAATGAACCGATTTTAATGAAATTTCATACGCATAAGCAGGATACAAAGGACTAAAAAGTTAGTTAAAAACATTTTCAAAAATCCTGCTATTTCTATGGTTATAACAATAAAACAAAAATACATTAGAAGACCGTAGATTCATTGTAATGTATCCAATAGTTTTTTTTTTTCTGTAGGTGAACACTTCACCCCAACAATCTTCCTAAAGACTTACCACATTAATATCTATGCTATGAGAAATGGACAAGTTATCGCAATCAATTGGTCGGCGCAGCGTTGCCTCATCCCAACTTTGTTGGGATCGGCGTCCAATCTAACTCATAGTTATAGTCATTTATTCATAAACAAGTAAATTGTAACTGAATTAATAAACAAAAAAAAAATACATTTGTTTCAACTGTAGGTCGACCGCTTGACTGAGACGTTGCCTGAGGTAGCTGCGCGGTGCGGGAGGGGTGTTAGTTGTCACAAGATGACAAATCACTGAGCTCTCGCATCACGTCACCACACCCCTCCCGCACCGTGCTGTTACCTCAGGCAACGTCGCAGTTAAACGGTCGCCCTATAGATGCAGCTGAATACCAGTATTTTACATGAGACGACTGCCTATCTGACCTCCACAATCCAGTTACTGGGTAAAACGATAGTCACAATACCCCTTGGGAAGACCTTGTTATCAAACTTTTGGGCTTCTGACTACCCGTAACGACTGTCAAATATCATCGACTGACAAAAGAGACTAACGGCTTAACGTGCTTTCCAAGACAAGGAGGGGTTTTTCTTTTTTTCTTTTTTTTTCAGGATGGGAAGTCATCAAATGACCCCTCCCGCTCTGGGTGGAGCGGAAGGGAGTGTCAGACTCTTACTGACTAAAACCCACCCGTGTTCCTTCCTTAGCCCTTTATGTTCCGGGCCAGCGGTAACCCTTTCGGACAATCCCGCTGACCCGGCAGGCTTCGGCCCTGACGGGCCCCTTCAGTTGATCCTGACATCTCTTTGAGGCGCGCGTGGAACACGTACGCGCCGTCCGGCACGGGCCTGATCCTGAACCGACCGCAGCAAGCGTAGCTTAATCTTCGATCGAAACGTGCGGCTGTTATTATTTAGCCACCAGCCCCGGGTTGTCGCAGTATGATTGATATTATTGCTGAATAAAACCTTATAATTTCCTTTTTACCATTGCCACTCGAAAAAGGGCATTTTATTCATCGATAACAGTGAATAAAACTCTCTTTTACTCACTGAGTGAATAAAGACATTTTGAATTTGGAACAAACACGAATTACGTACAAAAAAAAAACGCTGCTGCTGAAAGTATGTACTGGGAGGCTGAATGGAGCTATTCTATTCCAAATTAAAAAAAAAACCCGGCAATTTAGTTACGTTCTTTTTTATCTGTTATTGTGGTTGTTTTGTGTTATTAGAAAATCTATTAACTTAAGTAGGTAATTATAATAAAATGAGTTCTTCCGATATCGAAAATGAGAGACTGACTCCGGAATCATTTCGTTCTAAAGCAGCAGTTATAGTAGATGATTTGTTGCCGCCAAAATCTCGGGAGTTGTACCTGAAAACATACAATTTGTTCTGCGACTGGAAAACCACGAATGGCGCCAATTCCTTCTCTGAGTGCATATTTTTTAACTATTTCAATGAATTAACCAAGACTAAGAAGCCGTCGACACTTTGGAGCATATATTCTATGCTAAAAGACCACCATGCTCCTTTTTATTATTTTCTCACAGTCAATGGTAGAAAGTAGAGTACACAACACGTGAATAAAAAATTTATCTCGGTACTTGTATCCCTCGTTCCGCTCAGGATTCTAATCTAGAATCCCTCGCTACGCTCGTGATTCTACTCTAGAATCCTTCGCTGCTCTCGGGATCCAACTTCGTACCTCGAACTAAATTCCCTTTTTATTCACTTGTTGTATAATCTACTACTTTCAAAACTTCAAACAGAGAATACCTGTTTTCTTTACGTATAATTTCAATCGCATTCAGCTGATTAATCAATAATTGATTATAGTGTTCCTGCTGTAGATATTTCTATATTTTTGCATTATTCCTCTTCAACATTATGTCGTTATGGCCTAGTGAATAAGCCGTGGCCATGCACCAGGTTGTGTGTTCAAATCCGAGTACGTATATACCAAATTAACTTTTTCAATTTATATAAACTTTCCGAGTTTATCTTGAACATTACTCACGTCGTGATGAGACCTGATGGGCAATTTGAATTCGTCCTCCTTCGTTGAATCGTCAATCCAGAGTCCAGACTTTAAAAATAGTGTTATGGTATTTTCGTCTGTCAAGTCTTCGGTTCTAGAAACATCGATTTGAAAGCCTACTTACTTATCTCCTACGGGTAGTAAGTACAGTCTTACAGTGTGTTTATACAACTAACATAACGGTCGAAAGTCGACGAAGCGTCAAACTTTATTATAGTGTTCATAAAGAACTGGTAGCGCCATCTCTTGGTAACTTTAAGTAACTATTACTGCTTAGGTAGTTTTGAGTAATGACAAGTTCGAAGTGATGAAAAACATATCTTAATCAGACTTTTTGCAGATTTATTTGGGAAATATCACAATTTATTTACAATTCTCTAATTAGGACCTAAATCTAAATCGATGTTGCATCAAAATCGACTAATTATTGCACCTTATTCATTGTCGTGAAGAAAAAATATGGGTGGAATTCATAATATTTAACTTTTTGTTATTATTTATTTATCAAAATCTCACTACCACTATCATTACAGGTGTATACCTAATGCGATAGCGTGGTTTTAAAATTAACTTAAGAACTTACAATTTAAAACTATGAAAAACGTAAAAACTAATTCACATTATCAAATTATTTTTATCCAGCCTGAATTATTGTTATAGGTGCAACTAATACATTGCAAACACATCACTTTCCTTAAACTTTTCTAAGATTGAACCAACTGGAAATAAAGATAGTTTTCCTTTAACTATTTATTATCTATATTAACTGCAATATACTATTTTATAGGCTCTGGATTTACTCAGTACTGTAGTGTTTTTAAGTATAATTAAATCATAAACTGACAGTGAATTTAATTTAAGATTGAAACTTTCATAATTTAATTTATCCTAGTACATTACTACTTTTCTTAGAATTTAATAATTTATCAACTGAATTATTTAACCAGTTTTCAATTCTCATTCTGACTCTTTTCATCTGACGTTTATTTGCAAAACGTTTCCAAAAAACGTCATGTTTCATTGGAAAATCATGAAATATTAGATATTACATCAAGAAAACATCTACAAAAATGACAATCAAAAATACAATTTTCATAACCAAAAAATCTCCATCAACAATTCCTGAAAATCATAAACAAGACATTCTCCCATCTCAAGCCGTTTAGAAACTAAGCTGTGTAAACGAACGAACCCACTTTTATACTAGTTTTGAATTTAGATAGAATGTGAAAAAAAGAACATGCCATCTTCACGCACACTTAAAGAGCGGTGCGTGGGTACGAGCATGTACGTACACGCCTTTCACTCACACACATAGATGAGAAAATTATTGGAAAGAGAGATGAATGGAGTAGACTTGAAAAAAATATTTTGAGTAGTTAAAAGCCAAAAATCTTGAGTACCAATATTTAGTAAATGTGTGAACTGTTTGCAGTACCATTCTTAAATATATTTAATATATTATGTATACATACTAGTTTTGGAGATAGTTTTATTGTTATTTAACCTGCAATTTGCAAAGCTTTTCACTTTAATATGGTAATAACTAATAATGTGTAGATACAAATAAGTTACATTTCTTTTTTTTGTCTTTGCATATTTTTATGATATTTTTACTCTAGTAGAACAGCAACAAAATAAGTACATTATTGATTGTTACAGTTACTCTACTTCTATTAATTAATTTTATGTATTTACCGTTGCAATTATTGGTTTTGTGGACGAGACGATTGTACAGTTCACAGTTCAGTCAGACGTTGGAGTTTTAATATAAAAAAACGAGGTCATATCAAAGTTTTGAATGTTAGGGATTTTAAAATAGTGATCCTTTTCGCGTTCTGAAATTCATTTCATATCCTTGCACTTTTGTTTTCAGATCCTAGCTCAAGATAATATAAAAAGTACTGCTTCTAAAAAATATTATGATCATTTTCGACTCCATTCCCTCCACAATCTCTATTATGTAGACGGCAAACTTTCTCCACTACTACACAGGCGTTATGCCTGTGTGTGAGTGGCACTTTCACTTCAACAAATTTTTGTTGTATTTTGTTCCGTTTTCTCACATTTATAATTATGATTGTAAGTTACAATATATTAAACATAATGATTTTATTCATTTTTCATACTTATTGAAATTGTTTCACTGTTTCTGTGCTTTCTAGTGTTGATTTTAAGAAATCAATGCCGTTTGCAGTCCACTGCTGGACATAAGCCTCTCCCAGACTGCGCCACAACACCATGTCCTTCGCTTTCCGCCTCCAGTCTGTCCAAGCCACCATCTTAAGGAAAAGAAAACTGTTTTAAACTTTAAAATATTACTCTATTAGTCTTTAATATGTTCTATGTTTCATAAAAGATAAAGAAAACTTTGACTGATAGTAAAGTAATCTAAAACTTGAGATAAGGACATTTTGGTTTTAAATTCAATGACCAATAATGTTTCATTGAATTTCAGATCAATCATTAAGATCTTGTTGCTATCATCGAAATGATTTCCATATCATTCTTGCCAGGGCATACCATGCCTACAACTCGACAGTATGGTAATGTTGATGCTTAAATATCTAATCATGAGCAATGTTACTCATTTTCATTATTTCATTAAATAAAAATGAACTATAGATAATACTATTTGTGCCAAATTGATTGCAACAAACTCGCCCCCTATTTATTTATTTATTTATCCATTAATTTAAACTTTAAACAGACCTGTCATAACCCTCCTTTTTGCTTCGCCGTAATCGGGTAAAAATGTGGCTGTACTAAAGCCACACCTCTGCCTTACCCTTTGTGAAAACCAGGCCTATTGAGTCTATGTATAGAAATACAAAAAACCATTTCATAAAGTTCTCAACCTTCTAGTATTTTCACAGTTCCCTCGGATTATCTCGAAAACATAGGTGCGTTTTCTTTTGTTAAAAGTTAGAATAATGGTTGGAACCATAACTTCATCTCTGGGTAATCTAATGTATGGAATAAAAAAATATAGTAAACATTTTCATTACAAACTCTTGCCTTTATTAAAAACATTATGTTTTGCACTGATTCTGCCAGACTATTTAGTTATTAAAGACTAACGATGTAATTGTTATTAAACTGTTCGATTTTTCCTTTAATTTTCTCCAAAGTTTTGAGAACTGCATCTGTTGAAAATGTAATGATTCATAAAAGACATCAATCGTTACCATTTAACTCTGACAGTTTTACTAGATCTTATTATTTGACTCAACTACTTCTTTTAGATTATAACATAACATCACGCATGCTATCCTCGAAAGGTAATGGCAGAGGTGTACCAAAAGTACACCCACGTTACTCAATACTCAATACTTCGCTTTCTTCGTTTCGCCAGATATGTTTAAGTCATATGTATTAAAGGCGAAATTATTTAATCCAATATTTGTCCCACTCAGCCAGCAAACTTCATATTCTCAACTAAAAATCATCACCATTAATACCCAATACAAGAAAATTCATCCCATCTCATAGGCTTTAAGGCTATTAAAAAGAAAAAAATCTCTTTCACCGACGAAGGAATTTGGGGCCTCGCGATGTCCGCTACAACACCTTTCTCTCGCTTTCACACAGTGAGATCGGGTAAACACAGTGCCCTCAATGGTTTTATTAACCCCATGACATAACACCATAACTCCTCAAAACATTATTCAACAACCAACTTTAGATACTAAGCTGTAAGGTTCAAAATTAATTGGGTTTGGGTTACGAGTTAGGTCGAAAGTGTGGTGGTCTAGGAGTAAAAACAAGTGGGTATGTCGTTTCCACCTTTTTTTATTTCATTGTGAGATTAGGCGCCCACCCGTGTGATAACTCCATAATTCATATTATGGTGTTTTCTATGAGTTATATTAGGGTTATGTTTGATGAGATTGAGATTGTGTGCTTCGATGGCTTGTTGAGCAATACCGTGTTCACTTCTTGAGCAAGAGAAGAAAATTCTATTTTAATTTATAATTTTAGTTAACTGCCAAGATTTATAAAATTATAGAATACTTTATTTTGTATGTGCACCATTTAAATTACAATAGAATTGAAAAATATACATGGGGCCAAGCTAATTATCACATCACAAACTATTGTAGAATTATTGTATACAAGCTGTTGCCCGCCACTTCGTCTGTGATCCAGGATAATAAGTAGCCTCTGTTCTTCTCCAGGTCATGGTATACCCACGTGTTAAATTTCATCCAAATCCGTTCAGTCGTTTTGGCGTCGAATCGTAACAAACAAACATACTCATCTTCGCATTTATAACATTAGCGAGGAATACAGTAAATAGCACAAAATATGATCAAACACAGGGAGGACAATAGTGTTCAAGGGGAAGCGCGAGGGTAGTCCGTGTACCAGGGAGAGAGCCCACGCCGAAAACATACAGTAAATAGAGGAGACCAAAGCCCGATAGAACCATTTTCTTTATCATCATCTGCCTAGTCTTTCCCCAACTATGTTGGGGTCGGCTTCCAGTCTAACCGGATGCAGCTAAAATATCAGTATTTTACATGGAACGACTGCCTATCTGACCTTCACAACCTAGTTACTGGGTAATACGATACCCCTTGGAAAGACTGGTTGTCATTGTATCGGGCTTCTGATGACCCATAACGACTGTCAAAGATCCAAGAATGACAGCCGGGACCAACAGCTTAACGTGCTTGCTTGTGTTAGAATTAATATTCTGTTAAAGATTTTATTGATTCAACTTTCAAGATGAGTCTAGAATATTGATAACGAAAACCGAAAAACTTTAATACTATAAAACTTAGAGATTTCAAAAGATTCTGAGAGTATCAAAGTGAATGTTGTTCAACATTAAATGATTCTTATCAGTAGAATAATTAAAACAATGTATTCAAATAGAAAGGAGAAACAGTTTTTTTTTTTGTTTGAAATTCAAGGCAAAACTGAAATGAAAATTTTATAATAATAAACATAGTATATTTCTTAATAATGTATATGTAATGTCATGGATGTATTATAGAATTTAGTTTTAAACTTCAAGACATAGAGAAAATCTCTGAAATAAAGATCTGAAATCAGTAAGATTATATTTTTGGGAGTCTTCGGTAAAATATAATACCTAATCATTGTTTATGAATCTATGACAAGTTTATTTATATAATCTTATTTCTGTTATGGACAGTTTTAAATACTGTGAACATTGAAAGCTGTTCTCAACAGAAATTCCAGTATTCTGTAATATATTCTGTCTTGTTTTTGAAAAGTACTTTAAGAATCGAGACTTTACCAAACCAGACATTCCTTCCTTAGAAAAAGAACAAAAATCAAAATGACATCAGTACCATGATCCATTATGATTTCCTATAACACAGGTCCAACCAAACCCAACATACCACAGGTGTACCGGTATACTTACTACCAAAAAAATCCACCATACATTCGCATCAGGTGGTACATTTCGCAACAGCCTTTCGCGAGCCGGATGTGGCATTTTTCTCTCGAAGGTGAAAGTGTACGAAGTAGCACACACAGTCGAAAGTGACGTGAAAGTAAACTTGCGGATATGTTTTGGTAATTTACGTGAGACGAAAGCGTGAGGAAGGAAGGATGGGCGAATGGTGTAGGCAAAATTTTTGGTAGGAATCCGCTTGTTGAAAAGTTACTGACGGAGTAAAGATTACAAGTCACTATAGTCCACCAGTCGTTCACACTACCTACCTAATTCTAACATGCAGTTTTTAAGTTTTTGCTAACTAACTTTTCTCTGATGATAGATGGAAATTCTAGATCCGGATGCTGTCTCTTTAAATAAAGATCTACTATGCTACATTGTAAAGACTGACTTAACTACTGTGCAAAAGAAATCTTCGTACCAAAGATATAAATTATGGGAAAGAAATCTCTGAACGACAAATTTTTCATTGATGTGTTTAAATTAAATTAAATATAGTTCTTTCAATTACCACGTAGTAATTTGTAAAGGCCATATTTCATTTATAGGTAATCCTTCACAGTATTTTCTCAAACATAATTAAATGACACATAAGACACAAGTGGTTTAAAAAGTATCGAAAAAGGAAATTTTAGTTAATTCATGTTCTTTAATTAATATTGTTGTGCAACTTTTAAGTTGTTAGCTTGAAATAGTTTTCGATGGATAAGATCAAACTTTTTATTTTCAAACGTCTCCGTTTTCATTCATACGACTTTACAATAGTGACAAAAGGAAGCGGTTTGAAATAATTTTGCATCAATTTGCCTGTCCCTGAAACAAAATTTTACTGTAAATTATTGGCTGCTACGCAAAATACAATTTATTTATGAAGCACTTTTTTACAACTTAGAGCTGATTTTTCTATCGACCGATAATTTTTATTCCACAAATTGACGTCAGACAGTTTTTGTATGCACGAACTGTCAAAAATTCAAAATTATTCCTCTTAAAGTTATCTGGCGTTGGAAAAATCAGCCCTTAATCGAACAAAATACTATTTGACATAAAAACTCAAAACACCTAACTTGACAAACGAACCTTCATAATATTTAACTCAATGCATCTCTCTAAGAAAAATTCTACTCACACAACACAAAACATTGCCTAACATTACCCAAAATCAAAAACAAAAAAAAGTTATTCAACTCAAACTTTCATTTCGGGTGACATCACTACAGCATCCTTGTTACGTCACTCTCCAAGATGGCCGCCGTAGAAAGTCGGCCATTGAACCCGACACACTTCCAACGTACTCGAGTATTGGAGAGTAGTCGAGTACTAACCACTCGTATAGTATTGAACGGTTATGTAATATTGGAAATTTTGAAAAGAATGGTCACGACCATTCGCTTAAGATGATTTTTGATACGGTACACTAGGTTGTGTCTTTTTAGACACTATTTTGGGATTTTTATGGTACGATGACGGAAATCGTACTGTGAAAACGTTTTAGAAAAAGATATTTCATGTTTTGCTTACATGTTTACTATTACGGTATTTTCATGGAGTTTCTTGCTCGTTCTTCTCCATACGTACCTACTCCACTTTGGAATGGGCAACTGCATCTTTCTGACTGACCAATTCCATGACATTCAAATGTGCCTGTATAATTGGTTTAATTGAAACAAAAGCTTTGAGTTTGAGTGTGATTTTGAGTTCTGAGCTGCTCTGAAATTTAAGAATTAGACCTATTTACTATAGACTTTTCTAATTTGCAAGATTAACTGCGGTTTCCTTTGAAAAAATATTTGTCTATAACATTATAATATTAAGCTACTTCCTAGATAGATCCGGTTTTTTAATAGATACAGTAATTATGTAAAATTTCTGGCCTGAAGCTGCATTTCGTTCAAAATAAATAGTCGTTTACGCATCAGTAACTAAGCGCTTACAAGCAATTTTCTTTTTTGGCCAGTTCCTGGTCTTAATTACATCAATCTTCCCATATTCTTAGTTCCTATTTTCATGGCAACTTGCTGCTAGATAAAGCTCTCAAAACTTTATATAAAGTCTCCAAACTTGAGATTTTAAATTCTATCCAATATACTACTGCAATTTTCCTTGTAAAAAAATGGGGAAGCGTCAGCTTTTCAATCAGTAAAGACTACAATATCACCTGAAATCTATAAAAGAAGATACAGCAGTAGGTATTCCTAAGTCGTCTCCTTGTTGTAGATGTACTAGTCAAGCAATAACTAAAAGCTAAGCTAAGATTTATAATAAATTTTCTAGTTTTTCTTTAAAACATCTTACGTACATTACCCACGCCTTCTTCTCACGGGGGTGAGCAGAAACTACAGACTGCTAGCTTCTACAATCCTTACATCTCCTTTTGTATCGTTTACGTTCATACACCTACGGTGACAATAAACAATTTTCTATTTTTTCTATTTCTTGTCTAACTCTATATATCATTATTACCTATTTCCACCCATTCAAGGAGGTGCTATGTAGGTATCTACAATGTACTCACACTTTCACACTGTGTATGTGTGTGTGCCATTGGCATTCACTCACACAGACACACACATCCGTGTATCTGACCCCCTTCTGTAAAGACGGGTAAGATTATGTATTTGGGGTATACACAGGAATGCAACGTTTGTGTGTGTTGTATGTGAAACGTGGTGTTAAAATTCATGGGATTTTAATGGGGGTTTGGCACGTGATAATGGCGTTAGCAATAACTATAAGAAAATAAATGGAGGAAATAAGTTTTCTAATTAGATTTGTTTGTCACGCATACAATAAATCAACACAGTACAAGCAACAAAAAAGATATGTTTTTATAGAGGGGATTGAATGAGTAAAATTTCTAATTAGACACATGGGTAAAACTGTTACTCCATTAATGAATGGAGGTGAATGTAGCTCCACGCTGAATTTTAATTGTATATTATGTTAATCTGTGTCTGTATTCTATTAACACTACTGCTACTAATCCTATGGACTGCTGTCTGAAATAAAAGTTTTCTATTATATTCTAAAACGTAAATACTTATTTTTATAATAACAGAATTGAAATCGGAATCTCATAAACACGTAGCAATTTAGTGCGTTGATGTCTTTTGTACTACAGACTGCGATAGTTAACACGTTACGAAACTTAAAAAAAATTTGTTAAAACTAAATATTTATTAATTTCTTACTAAGTAATCAATACTTATCATCTCAGCTGCCTAGCCTTTTCCTATGTTGGGGTCGGCTTCCAGTCTAATCGGATGCAGCTGAATACCAGTATTTTACATGGAGCGACGCCTATCTGACCTCCACAACCCAGTTACTGGGTAAAACGATACCCCTTGGTAAGACTGGTTGTCAGACTTTCGGGCTTCTGACTACCCGTAACGTATGTCAAAGATCCACGAATGACAGCCGGGACCAACAGCTTAACGTGCTTTCTGAGGCAATCACCCATCCACAGACCAACCGCGGCAAGCGTAGCTTAACCTAATCGATCGACCTGTGCGGCTGTTATTATTTTGCCATGGGCCCCTCACTAAGTTATCAATACTATTAGCTTGAAATTCTACGCATCATTCTACTCTGGCGCACCCCACGCCTTACAACCGTGACATTCACACATACATACATACATACTCACAAACACATACCCAGTTATATAACTCATGATACAGGTGTTAACTTTCACGAACTTTCATTTTTCCACTAACAACTTACACTTGAAACTCCACCTTATTCCCTTTGTGATACACTCCAATTTTCAATAACAAACTTTTTATATTTCCATTTACTATATGTTACAGAAAATGCTACCTTATGTGAAACAAGATGAGGTTTCATTTGGAATGGTCTACAAGTTTATTAGTCAGGCAACGAACGATGAATGAGCCTTTCAGTGTTGCATAACGATTTTGTGTGTAAGGACATTGACCTTACGCTGAAGAAAGCAAATGATTTTAAAAGGAGTTATGTATTTATATAATTTAAGGTTTTGTTATTTTTTATAATTAAGGCATTTTCTGACTAGGATAGGTTCTAAGGCATCATCTTTGTACCAATTTTTCTGTTCCGTTTTTTTTTAATGGTCTGTTTATAAGTGACTACATAAATGGTAAAATAAATAAATAAAGTAAAGAAAAGTAGGCATAGGTAAACAATTATTTAAAACTTCTTTCTATAAGTAGGTACCTTTTTGGTATACAAATGGTGTTACTAGTTAGATCTTGTATTTGGCTCTGCGTTTGTAATCCAATCGTTTGCCTATATATAAGGTGTAGTTACTGGTTATCCACGTAGGTATATAAATTAATTAATTGACGCCATCTAATCTGTTCTCCTCTTGCAAATGTCATAAAAAGCAACAAAAAGTTAAGTCAAGAGAACGGGTAACAGCGTCCTTCTGTCTGCCAAAACCTATCTGTCGAGAGTTCACACTGCTCCAGGGTATTAAAAACACAGAAGTACTAAATTTTATTTTAATATTAGCTGCACCTAGCGGTTTCACCCGCATGAGTTTTGATCCTTTGGGAATATTGGGATAAAAAGTATCCTATGTGTTAACCATGGTTATAAACTACCTGTGTGCTAAATTTCATCCACAACCGTTCAGGAGTTTATGCGTGAAAGAGTAACAAACATCCATCCTCACAAACTTTCACGTTTTTAATACTACGTAGTTTTTTAGGCATATGTGCATTCAGTCTTTAATAATAATGACTTTATCATAGAATTCATCATCATCCATAGCCTGAATTCACCCACGGCTGAGTGCTCTTTTCATGTGCCAATCCCCATGCTCCTGTCATAGAACTACCTCAAAGAAAATTATAAAGTTTTATCCAAAACAATAGTTGACGAATTTGGTTATGCCATTCATGTCATGTCGCTTGGTGGCAGGAACAGATTCTACCTTTACTCAAATATAAAGATTCGCCAGTCAGGAATAAAATGTTTCTTCTTCTATTTGTCTGTCCTTCCCCTTTTTAAATCCATCCTAAGGTTGTCTTTAAAAGATCGCTCTTAGCGATAAGACCGCCCATTGTGTCACCCTTTGTACAGTTTCTATATTTATATCTGTAATTTATATGGTGTACATAATAAAGAGTATTCTATTCTATTCTTGGTCATGATTCTCCATAAGCTGAAAGTAGGCCTACTGTATAGCACGTATGAGTGTCATAAAGAAAGCCAATACAAACCCCTGTTTCCGGAAATAATTGACACAGAACTGCATTCTTCTCGAGAAAGTTAGATCATGCAGCTGCATTATTTACTAAGTAAATCGTATGAAGTGGCAAAGCAATTATCGTTTTCTAGTCCAAAATTGGTTTATCTATTACTTATTCGAGTTAAACCAGCTAGGTTTAAAAACTATGCTGGTAATAATTTAAGTCATAATGATGTCCACCTGTTTCGAAATTCAAAATAAAATGACCCCAATCAATTGTAAGTGAATCATAAAAAAACACATATACAAAACACCATTACAAAATAAATAATGACGTTACAACTATTATCTCAATAAAGAACAAAATCAAACAATATCACAAAAAGACACAACATTAAAGGAAACCTTATTGTTCTTTTTTACAGCATACGCATACACCTAACACCATCTATTGGCGGCGAAGCTACATCTCCACGACGCACAACCAGCGCCATCTCTTGAACGCTTTTGCAAACTAAGATGATAGTTGTTTGGCTGCAAAACAAAAAGTACAAAAAGATGAAAGCAACCGTCGTCCGTCGCTAGAGAGAGTTGTTTTCAATGTTTTATTCTTTTTTTATTACGAAGCGTTTTGATAGAAACTAGTGAGACAAAAGAAATTGCTTCTTACTAAACAACTGTACTGTACGTAGGCAGCTGAAATATAACTGGTTTACTGATTGTAATTAGTATTTAAACTTATTTGAAGAGATTTTTTTGGGAGCTGGCTTAAAAACCAGTGTTTGTAATTTATTCTTTTTTATTAAAAAAAAATCTAGATAAGGTTATACGGTACAATAGAGATTATAGCCTATCTGGTACATGCAACTTCTGCGAGTCCGTTAGAATTTATTGACAAGAAATACGAGACAAACGTTAATTTAGTTTAAGATTAGACTATTATAAAACAAGTAGGGGTCTGTCTAGCTGACAAGCGTTAAGATAGAAAAAAAATGTAAATCAATGAATAATTAATGATTAATTAAACAGGTGATATGCAATCGATCTGTTAGGACCGGTAGTTTTAGCTAGAAGCTAAAACTACCGGTCCTATCAGATTACTAGGTAATCAAATTATTTTGCAATAATTTATTGGAGGCAAAAAACCTACTGCTGACTTAAAAATGCTAATCGCGAACTAGACATCAAACCCGGTACCCACTTGAAGATGAGTAACCGGTACCTAACTACAACCACGTAGTAAATGTGAAATGCGAAACTATACCGTATTCTTATGTACATACAACTCAAACCAAATCAGCAACCGCCATACGGTCCGACAAACCTCTTTACATGTTCATGGAACTTGAATTCTATTGTCATTGTGTTAAGGTGTATTCTTCGTTGTTTAAAAGTTTCTATACCAGGTCGTGATGTTATTCTATGATCGAATTTGAAGTTCAAATTAAAAAGTGGAAACTGTGTTTTTTCCCAATTATGTTTGAGGTCAGATTCTAGTCTAACTGGACGCAGCTGAATACTAAAGTTTTACGTGGAGCGACTGCCTATCTGACCTCCATAACGCAGTTACTGGGTAACATTATCACACACCTTGGTAAGACTGGTTGTCAGACATTCGGTGTTCTGACGACCCGTAACGACTGTCAAAGATTCACGAATGATTGGCCAACAGCTTAACGTGCTTTCCGAGGGACGGAGGGGTCTTTGTATGTAAAAATGGTCACCCATCCACGAACTGACCGCAGCAAGCGCAGCTTAACCTGATCAATCGGTCCATGTGGCTGTTATTAAGTAGCCACGAGCCCTTCAGCTTTTTGAAACTACATAATATTATGATGTGGTTTAAAAGCCGATAAAGATAACATAGGCGGTTAGTCATACTACCTACTTGGTACTTTTATGTCAAGTTCAAAGAAGGTTTTATCTTTAACTAGCTGCGCCCCGCGGTTTCACCCGCATAAGTTTCGATCCCGTGGGAATATCGGGATAAAAATTGCCTATAATATGTTAATCCAGGGTGTCAGCTACTACCATACCAAATTTCATCAAAATTGGTCCAGCCGTTTGAGCATGAAGAAGTAACAAACATATAAACACACACACACTCACAAACTTTCACCTTTATAATATTAGTGTGATTTATTTTAAAAATGCTCTGTATTTCACCCTATTTGTTGAATTCCAATACAGTTCTGATTAAAGGGTATTTTCAAATAATTGCCTAGAAAGGTACAGTGGAAAAGGAAAAGAATTTTGAAGTAAACTGATCATTACCTTCATATTATGGATCATGCACACGAGTTGGTTCGCGTTGCTGACGCTTGATTTGACCAGTTAGCTTTATAAGATTTTAAATTCAATAGTAAAAGACAAAAATATTGGCTTTAAAAATGTTATCGATTTAGTAACCTAAATAAACAAAATTTTTGTGAGCTTTGTGATTTTTTCTTCATTACCTGTGTATGTTTATGTGCTTTGTATCTTTAAGTCTTCAGTCATTATCAGCTTCCATTGGATTGATCTAGTGAGAAAAAAAAAACAAAAATATAGTCAAACCTGGTACTGACGAAATTACTGGAAAATCCTTGTTCTAAAGTAAGACCATTTGTCAGAATTTTTGTGCTGCGGACTTTCAGTTACGTCTGTCATAGATATTCGTTACCCTCCTTGGTAAATGGGGCCCTATTTGTAAAAGATTTAAAATATGTGACCATTGTCACATATTTTAAATCTGAAAAAAAACAACTTGCGAATCTACTCAGTATCTAACGCGCCGACCTTATTCAAAGTACCACTGCCACTGTTTCATTATGGCTGTCCGCCCACGTCCGATAATTATTCAGTGAGCGATTTCTGTAGGAGAAACATAAAACGTACTGATGGCAATAGTGCAACGCACACGTCCTACAAAAAGTCGATCAGAACTAAAATCGGTGCATCCCGACCGATCCGTTTATCGGCGAAAAATTGAACCTTCGGAAATGTATGCGTTAACGCACAATACTCACCGACAATCGGCCGCATGCACTTGCTAGGGAAGAAAGTTTTGTTGAAGACAAAGTGACGGACATGTAGGTTGAGTCGGTCACAAAATCGGTCATAAGAATCGGAGGAAAAATCGGTCCGATTATCGGTGCTACAAAAAGTCTGACGTGGGTGGGCAGCCTTATCAAAAGTCGCCGCTCCATGCCGGTGGCACCTGACAGGCGGTGATTAGACACACACTGCCGCACACTTTCTGGTGCCGAGACCATGACACTTTATGTAAACTATAGCAATTATATGGCTTGAAAGTGAGAGTTTATTTTAGTATTGGTAGAAGTAGTGTTTGGTTTCTGGGTATCTACTCGTATTTATGGGGTATTCCTCGAAACGCACAAACTTTGAAAAGCAACAAAAGTTTTACTCGAAAAAAAAATTATCAAAATAAAAATATTATAATTTTATTCTTCGAAATACATCAACGATGAAACACAGAGAAGAGCATGAAGGATTCGTAATAAATGGTATCGATAGACGTCTCATTTGAGTGTGTATCGAGGAATACCCCGTATTTACGAGTATCTTCGAGTATGCGTTCAACGCAGAGCACCGGCAAGATGGACGCGATCAAGAAGGCTGTTGGGAGTATCATTCGCCAAGCGGTGTAGAAGACCGCATAACTTGAAGACGCATCGTATGTGGGCGCGATCCTCAGCATTGAGGGAACGAAAAAGAAGGGAGATGTATCTATAGATAGATAGAATATACTTTATTGTACACATAAATTGTAATAGCTCTTTTATAATAGGTATTGCTAACCAGCTGCGACTACGATAATTATGCAAACAAACAACTTGGGAGATGCATTTTTGCAGCAATGGACTGCAGCTGTAGGCTACATTGAATGCAATACATAACATTTTAAAAGAGTAACGGTGGAGTTTCGCCCATTCTTCTCCATACGAACACTACCTTTTGGAAGGGGCGACTAGAATCAATTCAATTTTACTGTAAGTTTTGACGTTCAAAAGTGCCTTTAATGTGCCTATTTGAAATAAATTATTTGACTTTTTGATTTGACTTGAATAGCTGATTGAGTCAACAACAAACTGCAATCACAACACCGTTGTCCAGACTTAGTGATGCTAGCAATTTCTACTATCAAAACCACAAAAACACAGTCATAATTATATTTTATATTTCATCAAACGTGTGCGAAGTACCTATATCAATGTTGAAAGGGATTTATACCCGTTTTATAGTAAAAATGGGTATTCATTTAGGTGTCGCCTAAATGAATAGCCGTAGGCGATACCTAAATGAATGCCTAAATAAAAACCGACTGTTGCATTTTCAACTTTCGCCCCTGAAGCTGAGCGTTGATAATCCTGCAGCTCGCTTTTATTTAGGAATTTATCTATTTAAATGATGAATGGTTTTATTTAAGTAAGTAGGTTTATACAAACACTTTTGCACGTCAATCATGTTTTAAGAACTAGACGAGTCTTTCCTGTCTGACTACTCTGAGGAGAATGGCCGAAACAAACTCAGAGGACACAGTCTCTTTTAAAGTTAAGACATAATCTTGTTCAGATCATATGAAGACCACGGCTAAGTAGTACGAGCCGCACGTTTCGATCGATCAAGTAAGCTACGCTTGCCGCGTTTTGTCCGTGGATTGGTGACCATCTTTACATACAAAGACCCCTCCGTGCCTCGGAAAATGAAGCCGTTGGTCCCGGCTGTCATTCGTAGATCTTTGACAGTTTTTACGGGTCGTCAGAAGCTCGAAATTCTGACAACCAGTCTTACCAAGGGGTTTCGTATTACCTAGTAACTGGGTTGTTGAGGTCAGATAGGCAGTTGCTCCATGTAAAATACTCGTACTCAGCTGCATACGGTTAGACTAGAAGCCGCCCCCGACATAGTTGGAAAAAGGCTAGGCAAATGTGATGATTATGTGAAGACCATGTAAATCGGTGGCTGAACTGGTCTTTTCAGGAAAGAACTAAACAGATTAAATGGAACTGTCCAGTCAGTGCACGCAATTGTAATAATGCAACCCAACTCGGAACGTAAAAATCTCAACGGTAGATATCGCCTATAGTCCGCGCGGAACTAGTTGGCCGCGCCTTGGGTGGGGACGGGGGTGAGGGCGGCGGAGTTGCCTATTGTTCGCAACCTGTATTATACAAGTACGCTGGACTCCATACTAGCGATGACAAAATAAAGACATTTGATTTTCGCATTTTTGGCGCGCTGATAGCAACGTGAAGGTACCGTGGAACTAATATTAGAGATGGGATATATCCATCGATAAAAAAATATTTTTATGAAATTTATCGATCGTTATAACCACTGAGAGTAATTTATATATTTAGAGAAAAATATCGAATCATTCCCAGTTATTTTTATGCTTCATTTGTAAGTCTAACTGACTAAAAGCCACCCCGGTGTTCCATCTCACACCTACGCCGGGGGTCGCGGGAACGTACGATCCTTCCGCAACCCCCGACTGGTGCCGGCCCGCCACTGTGGGCCTCGTCGGGTTAGGGGGGGGGAGTGAGGTGTTTGACTCCCTCCGAGACGTCTAAGAGGGGCGCGCGTGGAACACTACGCGCCGCCACCTCGGGTCCTGATATACCGTACCCTACCCTACCCTACCCTTGAGACCGACTTTTTTTATTTTTTCTTTCATAAGAACCTTCTCCTGACAAAAACAAACACAACAAATAAAGAATCAGCCGTTCTTGAGTTTTGCGCTTTGCAACACACTTAGCGATTCATTTTTATTAAATAGATGTTCTAAATATCACGTAGTAAACACAAAATAAACAAAAAAGTAGTTTTCCACAATTTTGACCTAAATCATGAGATACGAATCAAACAACTTAATAACTGTTTCATGAAATCATCATTCTTTGGACTTACGTGGTCTTAGAGAGTTGTGTTGATGACTTTAATGATTATAATTCTGTAAACACATATTTCTTACGGCCGCGATTCATATATTAATCAACGTACAACTTAATGCTGATCAGCAAATTGCAAAAAACGTAAGAAAATTTGAATTTCGCGGGCTACCTTAGCGCTTCCCCCTTAACGTCCATTTGAAAAAAACGTGCCAATTTTAGTTCCTGAGGACCAGGGAGGAGCAGGGCGCTTTGAATCGGCACAAAAAACAACTGTCATTTCGTAGAGTATCGTTCCAGCGTACTTGTATGATAGAAATTACTGTTCGCAACCCACGTACATACTGGGAAATGACAAAACGCCCCCGCCCCTCCGTCCCACCGCTAACATAACTAAGGCGCGGCCAACTAGTTCCGCGCGGATTATAGAAAAGTAAGTGAAAACAGGCGTTAATCTATGGTAACAAAAAGTGTAGGTACCCAAAGCTGCGGCTTTTGTTTTTTATCTTACATCGCAGGCCGAGGTCCGAGTTATCGAATCTTTCATCATTGGAACGAATAGAAAACCAATACTCGCTGTTACTTTTACTCGCACTTTTTTAAAGTAATTCATACCACAGACCATTTTTAGGATTCCGTAACCAAAGGGTAAAAATGGGACCCTATTACTAAGACTTCACTGTCAGTCTGTCTGTCTGTCACCAGGTTGTATCTCATGAACCGTGTTAGCTAGACAGTTGAAATTTTCACAAATGATGTGTTTTTGTAGCTGCTATAATTACAAATATTAAAAACAGAATAAAATAAATATTTAAGGGGGCCTCCCATACAACAAACGTGTTTTTTTCGGCCTTTTTGCCTTGTGGTACGGAACCCTTCGTGTGCGAGTCACACTTGGCCAGTTTTTATTCTGCGCGTGGACGCGGCTGACAGCTTTATGAAATAGGTACCTGTCCCAAGTGTCCCACCGCCCGAGAAGCGAGTAGAGCAACTAAACGAGTTACCGAGCTGCGCCGCGGCGTATTTTTACACAATCAATTGATTTTTAAAGAAGTTCTTGTTTAGCTGTTAGACATAGAGTTAAAAACATAACATAACATCATCTCTGTAATCCGTGAAGCGTTGGGGAGAGGTATACCTTTTGTAAGTATGTGCCACCCACATTTCGCCAGCATCTAGGTAATAGAAGGTAAGCCTATTACCATAAACCAGGCACAAACCATTTTTAGGTCGTTAAATCGAAAACCCATTAACACTACACGAGAAATAAATAAATAATGATAATAGCCAACTAACAGCATAACAAGTATCGAAGTCAGTATTAATGAGTTACACTCATCAAATTACAACCCTAAGAACGTCGACATAAGGTACAGTTTTCTTATGAATCGAAGATGTTATGAATGAACATAATAAAATACTTTAACAGCCTGCTTTAAAGTATTCATTAACATTAATAATGGGTTATATACGGTGTATGTAGTTAGTTATTGGTCTAAAGTACACACTCTTTACCGAATTTTATGTTTCTTTTTGCTCTTATTTGCTAGGCTTATATAATCCAAGTAATATTACACAATGTGGGTGCGCATATGTGTCGATCCCGTGAGTATATCGCGATAAAAACTATCCTATCCTAAGAAAATTTAAAACTCATATTAAAAGTACGTTATCTTAACAAGGATATTACAAATTAGAGGATTATATCCAAGATAAGAATGCTTGGAAACATGCTGGTCCTGCTCAATGGACAATCTAGAGTCTAGACCAAATAAAACTGGTTCCTAATGTAATTTATATTTTTTAAATTTTTATGACATTGATTTTAACAATCTGTGACTACAGTGACTCACACACTTGTTAAAATTATAGGAAGATCATCTACTCTTACGATATTTGTAAATATGTGAGCACCATATATCTATCACTTAATTGATTTACCTGTCATTGCTTCATTTTTAATTCTTTTTACCTTTTGTGGTAGACTAATTTCATTCTAGGTGCATCGTTTTTACATATAATTATATTATGTATACAAAACTTTGTAAAACATTTCAAAAGAGTAACGGTGGAGTTTCTTTCCCATTCTTCTCCATACGAACACCTTTTGGAAGGGGCGACTAGAATCAATTCAATTTTACTGTAAGTTTTGACGTTCAAAAGTGTCTTTAATGTGCCTATTTGAAAAAATGATTTGACTTTGACTTTGACCTATGTCCTTTCCCGGAACTCAAACTATCTATAAACCAAATTTCATCTAAATCGATTCAGCGGTTTAAGTGTGAAGAGGTAAGAGACAGACACACTTTCGCATTTATAATATTACGTAAAGTATGGACAGGGGTTGATCGTTAAATATCGTATTGCATCATAATTATTTGATTTAGGACCGTAACCTCAAACTAACAACCATAACTGTCTTAAATGGTTGTGTTAAGGGGCTTACATGACCTAAAGCGCGGTCATTGTCGGACTGCATAAAAAAGAAAAAGAAGCGCGATGACACAACGCTGGTAATTTTATTGCAAAATATGAAGCAAGTATTTAATAACAAAAAAAATTATTGTTTGGACTAAAAAAATTAAAACACTAGTATTTTATTATGTTGCTTGTAGAATAATCTAACAAAAAATCAGAATGATTGTATGTATATTAGTATGGTTTTTATTGTAAAAAGAAAGTTCATAGAGGTATCTTCGTGATTTTTTTCTATCATATCAAATTGGTTGTTTTAAGTTATCAATACACTGTTTACCTAGCATATATCCTGAAGAATAGCATATATTTTTCTGATTTTGTTTACTGCAGTCGATCATATACTTTTAGTGTTTCTAAAACTTGCGTTTTTTGTGTTTAGTTCCTGCAAGACCCTTAAAAAAAAATACTCACTGTGACATCTGATTTTGTTTCGGCCTTTTTTCTCAGAGTAGTCAGACCTCACCCAGTTTTTAAAATATGATTAACGTGTACAAGTGTTTATACAAACCTACTTACAGAAATAAAATCATTTATTTTTATGAGGGGACGGGACCTGCGAGGAATTTGAAAAATAGGTATTTGAAGAAACTATTGCCGTCGCCTTACCTCAAGTCTGCCCCCGTAGTATGTGATAGGGACAGCTGCAGCTCAGAACAAAATTATCACAAAATTTTTGACGAGATCGACGTTTCGTATTCCCCTTTTCTCCTCGAAAACTGAGCCGATTCAAATAAATAAAAAAAATAGGGCATTTTTTGTAACTTTTAGAGGGTCATATTTTCTTTACTAATTAGTTGCTGATAAAAAGAAAATGACAGGGACGTATTTACAGCAGATCTTGATAACTTGGTCTTGCTGTTTGTGTATGTGAGTTTAAATGTTTGTAAACGCACCCACAGTAGAGGTGAAATTCTTATAGTTTGGAGCAACGTTTTTTAAAGAAACAAAATAAAATAAAATATATTATGAAACAAAAAATTTGCTCTAGAGGCATTATTCAGGAAGAAAAAAGGGGAATACGTTTGTATGTTTAAGAAAAAAAAAATAAAACCATTATTGTATAGAAACCCGTAAGGCATTGAAAAATCTACGAGTTTAACGGAACAACAGGATGCAGGCATAAATTACAAAGAGAATTATTGGGGTAATTCAAAAGAGATAGACTCAATATTTACTACACCCATGTTATTCTAGACTTAAGTGGATAATACTTACGGGAAAAAAAAATACAAGAAGCTACAGTTACTTTCATTTTCATGACATTTGACTTTTGTATGCTTTCAATAGAAAGCATACAAAAGTCAAATAGAAAATAATAAAAATAAAAACGATATAATAATATCGTTTTTATTTTTACGATATAATAATATCGTTTTTATTTTTATTATTTACTATTTCCAATTTCCAAAATAATATTTAAATAATTTAAAAAGGTAAATTTTAATAATATGTTCAAGTATATAAAAAAGGAAGGATGTTAATCAAAGGACATCAAAAAATTCACCAACAAGAAAACAGTCCATAAGGCAGCATAGCATTAGAGAAGGTTGAATTGCTATTAGAATAATTATTCAAGCAAAACCTGAAGTAACACACTTATCTTTCACGTACACCATTGAATCTATTACTAACTACTTTCCTTCAAATACACATCACGCGGACACATGTGAAATTAAACTTGATAAAGCAAAATGCAGAGATTACTCTTCAAAAAGTATTATGCATAGCTAGAAATTACAAATTATAATCTAGACTGATTCTTAAAAAAAAAAAACAAAATTAACGTTGCGCACACTAAGCTACTCGCTAGTGTATTTTTTGCATTCACTCGTACGTCGGGTCAAATGATAGAATGCGTCTGCAAAAAATCTTTAAGCAAAAACCGACCATCGTACTAATGCATAAAGAACTAATCCCCATCAAACATTTTTAGCTAACGAGCAAACTTTTGCTAACCGCCCTACCAAAAACTGGCAAATGCCAACTTACTTTTGCGACTACTTAAGCTAAAATTGATAGCAGCGCAATTGGAAATGAAACTTCTGTCTTTTGTAATAAGGTTGAAAAAGAAATTAAAAATTATTTTTGGACTGCAAAAAAAAATTCAAAATACAGAGTCAGAACCACACGCAAACTGGGTGCAATCATTCGACTGACCACAAACATCAAATATAAAAGGGTGACACTATAACAGATGAACACAGTTTTAGTGTGGACTGACCAAAGTGGACGTGTTATCCAGTAAAAATGTTCAAGTACATCATTTTAATCACCATAGCCAGTGCAGTGGCTCTTCCGAACCCCGACGAAGGCAAATCAGTGGATAGTTTACGTGGTATTAAAAAGGACTGTGCAAATGGACTATTAAATCCAGGGTGTTTAAAAATTGGAGCGATTACGTTATTGGAGAAGCTGAACAACAAGGATGAAGTGTCTTTAATTCCTGGTGTTACTCTAGTGAAAGATGGTGGTAAATCCAACTATGAAGCGGTTGCTGCTGACCTGGCGAGGTCATTCTCCGGTGATTCTGATGACAGACTGGACAAGTCACTCCTGTACCATGTTGGGAGTTTCCTGGACAATCACTCAGTGAAGCTGAGGCTCCTTGATGAAAATGCTGTGGAAGAAGCGAAGACTGCAATGGCGGAAGGCAGAGCAAAGGGCGGCTCGGGTCTTGGTGGAGGGGGCAAGAAGGGGGGAATGGGCGGTCTTCTTGCTATGGCGATGATGATGAAAGGTATGATGTATATCATTACAATTAAATTATAGATTTAATACGCTGAAGAACAGCCCCATTTATGTTCAACTAGCTTGAACTACACGTAACAGTTGCAGGATCGACTTAAAGATTTTGATTGTCCCAAACTGATTACGCCTACAGCTAAACACAAGCCTAATAATTACTGTGAATTATTAGTTTGTCCTTATAATTCCACTTGGTGATCGCAGTATGTTTTATCATGCCGACAGGAGGATTCATCGACTATTCAAATTGTCTAAATTGACGCTAAGAATAAAGCTTCGATATTATTTAGATCAAAATGATCCAATTCTTAATATAACATGAATATCGTAGTCTGCTATAGCTAACCGTACTTAGATAATCATCACTATGCGAATGATAACGTCAAGATGTTACCATTCACTGAAATAATATCGTAGACTCCTTTAAGTTTTTACTACAAATTATTTGCCATCTTTATGAAAATCATCTCGCTTAACGAGTATCATTATATCTTCCCCTCTAACACTTCCATAATTTATAGAAGTTAATTTTAATAATCTCTGTATTTTATTGAAGAAAGTTCACAAGGTAATCTTAATAAATTTGCTGTGTCATATTTTGTATTTATTTTGCTAATTATTGCAGCTTATAAAACGGTCGGTATGTCAGCGAATTTACGATTGACAGGAGCAATCCCTGACCAGTAATTATAAAAACACGCCTGTACTGACCGTAGGGGTAGGCACAGGTGGAAAGTCCGCCCACAGGCAGTTAAGGTTTATGTCCCGTGAAAGGGGGGTGAGCCTAGTACCATAAACCGGGCAAAACAGGCAAAGGAATCGAACCGAGAACCATGATCAGCAGTTGCGATTGCGACCACTGTACCAACGAAGCAGTCTACAATCATATCTGTTCAATGGTAAATGTTTCATTTGCTGGTAATGCCACAAAGTCAAAAAGTTAGTTTACCAGCTCTTGAGATTTCTGCCATTGCTTCAAGGATGAATAGGGAAGATCACATGTGTATCTCAATACATAATTAACGAAATAGGTAACAATAGGAACCCAAAATACAGTACAGCTTTAAAAAGTCATGGTTGAATAGTGAAAATTTTTCTTCCTATTTTGTCCCATCATCATTGACCTTGTTATCCAAAACGTTATTAAAAAACAATCTTTTTAATTATCCATTGTCTTCGTAATACATCAAAATTAAATTGAGATAGTCCAATTTTTGTGTATCAAAAGTTTGTAACTAGCGCGATTTCACCGTCTTGTCTTTGAGTGTTTGGTGATTCATAGAATACTCATATTCAGGAAAGTAAAAAACAATTGAGCAAGTCAATGTAAAGTCAGAAAAGTAATTGTTAAGCAATTTGACTACAAACTTAATTTATTCGTACATTTAAATTACAACTGCCATTCTTTGACAATTGTAAAACACGGCAAATAGATGTAGGATATAATAATTATATATATTATATAATTATATCCATTTGCTTAACAATTAATTTCTGATTGACTGTACAATAATCCATCAGTTAGTTTTGTTTCTTTGTAAGAATGACATGTAGCCTACAATTGATACGAATGTATCTGTGGATCAGGCTAACACTGAACCTAAAATTGTGTGGTAACTGTTTTTCTTAGAGATAAGCCAACAGCTGGGCACACGACCGTGAGGAAACTATTACAGTTGCGGATGTTATCTGGCCAAATCACATTATTCGGTCTGTTTGTTTGTCCCTAAAGAAAACAAATGCGAATCATCATTAGAAAGAACAAAGAAAGTAAAGAATTTAATTTGCTTTATTATTGACTGTCTGCGGTGGAAACCCAAAAGTTTTTGAACCACTTGGACCTGCAGCAAAGTTGCGGAATGCTAACCTGAATGAAGATTATTTCTTCAATGAATTTCTTAGTCAACTTGACACCACCGAATTACGATGAAGAAATCATCATGAGGTTATTTATTTACTACTTGGTTTTAATATTTAAAGTCACTAACATGAAATGCGTTATATAGTTACATGTATTAGAAGACACCTTATAGTGGATTATAAGGAACTGAATAATGAGATGACAACTAAACCAATAGGCTCGAATTGAAGAGAAAAAAACATAGGTGCTATGTTGACCCCTAATGAATTGGGATAAGCAGGAGAATGAAGCAATAGATTGAAAAAAATACTCTAAAAATTACAGTTTTGTTGTGATTCCATTCATGGAACAAGCGCATTTAGTTTAGTTGGCCAAATTACAATCGTTGCTAATTTTCATGCGATGAGTATGTAGTCTAAAAAAAAACGTTTAGATTTACTTTCAGTAAAATTTTAGATACTTTTTACATGTATTCGTGAAATTAATTGGTATAGGATATTATGTTATTTATTGTTTCGCAAACTTCGTCTTTTTACAACATTTTGATAGCTCACAAATACATTTATGTGTATCTATGTATATAATATCTTGCATGCTCTTATCTTATCTTAACTTTACATTTCTTTTGTAAAATATCTACTGTGACTACTTATACCCGACATAATTACGAAAATCACAAAATTTATTATATATTTGGAGACTGGAAACAAAACTACTAGATGTTATTAAAATTAATTTTATCTTTTTCATTCGAAAAGTCCAAAAAAAGGAAACTGTAAGGTGTAATATAGTAGTTAGTATATTGAAAACCCATAAAATTACTATACATTTACATCGGTCGCCTACTCTAATGACTGCGTGCGATAATAAACGAAAACCTTACGCCAGCAAAAACTGCAAACCAAAAGCAACCTTAGCTGAAGTTTATAAGGTTGATTCCACTTTGACAAAACAGAACTTTTTGCAGTCAGCCTTCTATGAAAATATAATGGATATAAGAGTACTCCATACTAATCATACATCTATGTGAGACATATAAAAGGTGGACGAAACAATTGCTTATCAAAGTGTACCAGCATTCGTTTCGATACAGACGTCCAATATGTATCTCATATCGATATTATTTTTTATAACAGCAGTGTATTCACTGCCAAACCCAGAAATAAGAGAATCACCTAAAAATTTAGTGGAACATAATGTTGAAAGTGCGGCCAGAGCAATGAAAAAGGACTGTACGAACGGGATTTTTAGCCCAACGTGCCTGAAAATTGAAGCTATATCGATGTTAGAAAAGCTTAGTGCAAAAGAAGAATTACAACTTCTGCCAGGAGTGAGTGTAGTCAAGGAAGCAACTAAAGAAAACGGAAGTAAAATTGAAGAATTTGCTGCTGAACTGGCGAGGTCATTCCCATCAAAACCTGATGAGAGATTAGACAAATACCTTCTCTACAGACTTGGCAACTACTTGGACACTCACACCGTGAAGCTAAAGTTGTTGGACGAGAATGCAGCTGAAGAAGCCAGGGCTTTGGTTGGGGAGGCGAGGGGTAAAGGGGGACTTGGGGGTGGAGGTGGAAAGAAAGGAGGCATGGGAGGTTTGCTAGCAGCTGGACTTTTGATGAAAGGTATGTTTGTAGTGAAGTGATTAACGTTGCGGGCCAAGCTTTTGAAGTTTGGAGTAACAAGGGATGAGGATGAAGATTTTTATGATGGACTTCATCCAACAGGAGAATTCGTAACTTGTTCATTAAAATATTCAAGTAGTTCTAAACTAGGACAATCAATGCGAAGAACGAGCTTAGATTAAGTAGAATAATATTTAATAATTTTGATTGTTTTCTTTTTGTGCGACGCCATAGAAAATTATTAGAATTACGGACAAACTTAGTTTGCAATATTTGAAAGAAAGTTTTTGATGCCAACATGATTGATCGAAGATATTATTAATAGCAATGTTTCTTAGAACTAGGTCAACGGTAAATTTATATAAAAGCTAGATTGAAACAGCAGTTGTAAGAAATCAATACCCATTAGCACTTTTTGCAATCTACATAGATGAAGGCAGATGCGGTTTAACACATTCAAGTGAAAGCCGAAAGATAATAGAAACTAGATCAAAACGTAATTGTGTTTGTTTCATATCATATCAATGTCTTATTTTGTCGTGTAATTCAGTACGTTTGTAGAAAAAAGTGAACCGACGAAGCGCTCGGTCAACTGTAGTTAATAGAATAGATACAGATACATATATAGATGCTTCTATTGTCATAGTATCATTTTATAAAAGCTTTTCTATCTAATAATATTTACTAAGTATTTGAAGACGTTAATTATTTCATCCAATAACTGGGTTATGGAGGTCGGATAATAGACAGTTACTTCCCTATCATAGTTGGTTAAAGGCTAGGCAGATAATATGAAGATCTTAACGATCCTCTCTTTTTAAAGTTATATACAAAAGTCTTTCAGAATTTGACGACGACTTTGCGGCTTATTCTTTACCTAGTATGTACGAGTACTTAAGCTTACTTAAAATTTTATTCAACATTGCTCAATCACCATAGAGTTAGTATAAATATCCAAAAACACATATTTTAAAACTAGCAAAAAGTTAATTCATACCTTTGGTTAGAAGTCGTGACAGTTGTATCATGAAAATGAATACATTCCAACTCATTGATAGTTTGGGACGTCATACTGTCCATTATGAACTGTATATTAAGTGTCAAACAATTTAAGCGTGACTACTATAAAGTTTGCGTAACGTCTTTCTCAGCAGGTAACATAAAAAGTTACTATCAATCTATACAAGCAAATAATTATACATGATTACTTTCAACTGTTGCAAAAACTTTAAGCTTATTACATCCAATTGATCTACTAAATTCGTTTCATTCCTAGCTTTTTTATTACACTATCAAAATGCTGAACAGTTTTACGTAACACACATACATAACCACCCGTGGTCTTGCTATCTCCTCGTAAAATGCTACTGTGTGATCATGGAAGGATAGTGCAGTCATAATCACTACTTTGTTGAAGATGTTCTTGATCATAGTATGTCATCTGTGTGCAAACGGATGCTGCGGCCATAAAAGGCACCCCGTTATTACTGGCATCGACTGGATGACCAGCAAAGATTGTTTCTATCTTATTTTTGGGAAGAGTCTGGAATTAGGGCATCCTGACTCGGATAGATAAGGTCCAAAGTGGATAACGGGGACTTGTGAGTTAGCAAAGAGACCCTTTAACTTTTGGAGACTAGAATCTCGTGAATACTTCCAACCTACCACGATCAAAGAATCACAGATTTGAATCACGCAACCCAAATAAAATGGGCACATACTGCAAACATACTACTCCAAAATCATAATAATTATATTTTTGAGTTTGATTACCCAGGTTTTTGTCATTCACTGGCGGTCATTGTCCAAAAGTTCTTGACTCTATGGGAATGCAACCGTGACCACCATTTAACTCAGAAAGTGTTGCAGACGATACTAGGCTACCATGACCACTTAATAGGTTACAGTTTTGGTCATCGAGGGTGATTTGAAAGGGTTACAGGACTTTCAAATTATCTTCACCATACAGAGCAACAAAGAAAGTTTTTTTGTTTATATCTTAAGATAAGACTGCCTTGTCAGTGGTCGCAAGCGCCAATGCTAAACATGAGGTCCTGGGTTCGATTTCCAGCTCAGACGAAGTGTCATTGGGTGTTTTATCTGGAATTTCTCAGGAGTATCCCGGAGTCTGGATTTATGCTCGGTTGATGGCAATAAATTCAAGGGATTACTACTTCAAGGGATTTAAACAAAACTGGCAAAATGTGGGTGTACTATAATCCCAAATCCTTCAGGGAAACAAGGCATGAAGTTGTTAATCTTAATTAAATTACTTTTCATTTTTATCTACAATCAATTCATACTTGAAAGCACCGTCGAGAATTTAGTTCTTCAAATTGTTCTGCTGTTGACAATCAGAGCATGCTATATTAAGAAAATTGTTGGTTGTCATTTGAGATTATTATACCGCTTTTTTACTTTTAATTGTAATCTAAGTAAAAAGTTGTGAGTAATTTGTGTAATGAGCACGCGTAGTAATTGGATTTTAAGTCTTTTTTCTCAGGAACAAATAAATAGAATTAAAATCATTGAAAAATGTATGGTTCAAAACTTAAAAAAAAAACATGTTGATGGACTACGAAGCTCAAAAATATATATTAATTTGTACTTAATGCCCGATTAAAAGTCGTACTTTTGACAACATTCGCTGCAACTGGTGAGACTGGAAGCCGACCCCAGCATAGTTCGGAAAAGGCTAGGCAGATGAGCAACATTCGATGTTTTGTATTTGGGTACAATTTTTTCTATCTTCTCATAATATTGAGACAGCACCACTTACTGCAGTCAGATTGAATCCTTAATGGAAATAGGCCCATAAGCCTATTACAATTTTTTACGACATCATCATACAGACGCCAGCACATCAAGCTACTACAATCTGTCAAATTTCTTTTATAGATTTTCAACTTTATCGCTAAAGTATAAGGTTCAAAGTTGATTGGGAAAATTTGACAGTTTCGGGTAGCTTCATGTGCTCGCGTCTGTACCGATGCGATCTATGTGCTCAACACTCGTCGATGACTGCAATTGCCCCCGCCGTTGACGTGTGTCGCACGTGTGTATCGCGGCAATAAATATTTACAGTACTTGGAGTACTTGGATATCTCTGCCGAAATAATTTTGTTATGATTTGTTTTTATCTTAAAACTAACCATGTTTTTCTTTCACAGGAACCCTCATGTCAGTCGGACTAGGAGCCTTGGCCCTGCTCGCCGGTAAAGCCCTGATGACTGCGATGATGTCCCTTCTTCTATCAGCCATCATCGGTATCAAATCTCTCTCCGGCGGCCAGAAGTCCACCACATATGAGATCGTCTCTAAACCAGTGTATTCCCACTCTCACTCTCATTCTACCGCTCATGAAGATGTGGGTGGAGGGTATGGGCATTCGGGATATGGAAGGAATTTGAATGTAAGGAGACGTTAAAGTTAAAAGGGGTTAATTTATTTTTTGAGCATGGTTTGATTGAGTAATAGGTATTGTTGTTTCATTATTTATTTATTTGGTAATTTTATGTTATAACTTATTACTTTTTATTTATTGTTATTTCTCTTTCTGAATTTTTTTTTTATTCTGTCATTCTAGTAACTAAGAGTAGGTATTTTATTTATTCTTTTTATTTTATTTTATATTTGATTTTCAATTCATCACTTCGTATTTATTACTGCATTATGTACAATGGAACAATTATATTTTCTCAAAAAACCTGTAAATTAGGATAATAATTTACATATACAAAGTCTGTAAATTAACGAAATGTATCGAAAATACTCACTATTTATTGAAACTATTTATTGTTAGGTTAAGTTCACAATTTTCTTAGCTGAATCATTTCTCATTATTGTTATTGTCATAGAATCATTGTAACATTTTATTCGTTTTTATTATTTATCAGTTGTTTATTTATTTTGTTCTCAGTAATAATTATTAATTTTCTTTTATTCATATTTTATATTTCATTTCATATTGTTTATGTATCATTATTATAAGAGGGTCGTAGTATGATTTTATTTTGTGAATTATACTATTTTATTTATGATATTAATTCTGATACGTCTATCCGCCTATTTTATAGTATTTTATATAATATATTGTGTCATTTTAATAAAATTATATTGTTATAATATTTATTTTATATTTCATAATATTATCTACTATTTATTTGTTTCTATTTTACATACTGCCAATAATTATGATTTATTTTATGATATTATGTAAATATGTATGTAAATATTATTTTGTAATATTGTGTTAAAATTCATTTATGTTTATGATAATGCATTATTTGTGTGTATACTATTGTTATACTATCTGCGTGTAGGTACTTCAGCACTAAAAGAAAATAAAAATGTTTGTTATAAAATATGTTTTATTAATTTATGACCTGATGACATTACCAACACAAGATAGAAACACCATGTTTTGATTAAATAGGTAAATTATTTGAAAAAGATTTCTGTGAAAATCACAAAAGGTACATTTCAATCGTTTCTTTTTCTTTAAAGATACAACCCTCTAGGAACACAAAAGTAAAAAGGTATTTTTCGAAATCATTTTTTTCTTTACACGTGGTAGTTACCTATTATAAAATGTGTGTAGTATGAAAAACTTTCATCAGTTTTAATAAAGACTTATGGATGAATTAAGTTGACATAAAGACTAGAGATGTTACAAAGTCAAATCAAGTGTAAGAAGTATTTTCCTACAATTAAAAAAAATATTCATATTTATAGTTATGTTTTCTAAACTAAGATGGCTATCAAATCAAAACACACAAATTATACACATATTTTTTATTTTCTCTCCGCTTTTGTGAAATAATGATGCTCTTTTGCATACACATCTTAATTGTTTGCTACTAGATAGGATCTGTTTGAAGTTAGCATGATTTGTGGGCATTGCTATGCAGTACATTCTAGGCTTTAAGCTTGAAAAATCACGTAAGTTTGAAACTTACTTAGGATGCTAGAAAGTCATGTATCGTATACAATAAAATTCAACAGTCACTCTACTAGTAAAGAAAGAAAGTAAAGAAGAAGGGGGGACATAGTAAAACCACTACTATGTACCCCCATGCCTTGGAAAGCACGTTAAGCCGTTGATCCTGCGCCTGATCTATCTCCGGTCTCGACGGATTCCCGTCCCATCGGACTATGAGAGTGAGGGAAGAGGGAATGTACTTGTGTCTGCGCGCACACTTGTGCACTATAATATTATAGTGCACAAGTGTGCGCGCAGACATCCTTCGGTGCGGGAGATATCTCCCGCACCGAAGGATAGTCTCCGTTGAGATTGGCCGCCGTGGCCATATTAAGGTCTGGAGGACTACTAAAGAACTACTACTAAAGAACACCTTCAATTCCCTTCACGGTTGGAAAAAAGTGAAACAAAAGAAAAAACAAATTGCAACTTTCATTCACTGATGAACTTCACCGCATTTTGTCTTTTTGTAACAAAACAACTGCAGAGAAAGCTGAGGCCTTTTATTTTCAATATTATGGATGTACTAGGTGAACAGTAGAACGCCTATTACTTCATTTTGCAAAGAAAAAGGTTAATTTATCTCCGTGATTATAGCCAGTCGTAATTTATTCATAATCCTTTGTAATAGAGAGCTTACATTATGTATATGTATTGCAGTCTTTGCTTATCCGTTAGTGGTGGAAAAATAAGTGAAGCACTGTTTTTGGAACAATCAATTTGTTTTATTTATGGATCGAGAACAGTTGCTATTCTGAAAAACTAATTATTGTCATTAGGTTCCAACCATATTATTCATTTTCGGTGAAGAACTTAGGGTTGTGTGTTTGAACCAATCACAGAAGCAGTAAAAAGCTCAATATTTAAAAGAAAGAGATCATCCAGAAAAATACCACCAATAATCATTTTCCATTTATAGCCGATTCCTATTACTTACGGACCGTTATTGAATAAAATTAAGACTTGTATCTTTATCAATAATGAAGCAAAGACCTCATCATAGCTTTGCATAGTGCCCTCTCATATGGAAGTAGGAAGTCTGTTATCACAGGTAAAATTAGCTTACGAATATATTTTATACATATGCCCAGATTGACAACAAAAAAGCTTCCATTCTACGATTCGTTTTTATTTATAGAAACCGAACAACAAAGGGCCACCTACTTTAAAACTTATAGAATTGGAATAATAAAAAAAATAAATGAATTTGAATAAACGATAACCGTAAATCAGGGCCTGCCTCATTAGATTTGTGGCTGTAAACAAGATGTGGAGCGGAACCATCAAGAAATTGAACCGTGTATAAATGTGCCTGGAAACTTCACCAGCATCGACCATTGTGTGCAGTTGTGCACCGGATATGATTGAAACAAGTAAAAATTACGGTAAAGTAACATCTTAAATAATTATGGTTGCCCCTTCACGATAGAAACTGCTTCACTGACTAAGGTTAATGCGCCGAAATGTCAATACCGCAGAATGACAAATTAAATGAATATATTATATACATATATCAAATTCATATATTATGTAGTACCAAAAGTAGATAATCGAATATAAATGTAATCAAGTGAGTATCAGAACAATACAAACCAATACATATCTACAAATAAGAAAAACTCCATACAATTATGAAGTGAAAACTTCTTTATGCGTTGAGCTATTTTTTGAGGTGTGAAAAAACCATTGAACTCGCCCCACTGTTACCGTAAGCAACACCGCGCGTGTTTTGTTTATAAGACGATTAAAAAAATACCTGCTTCGGATTTGTTCGGCTGTCCTCGGGATGTACTCGGTTTTAATGTATATCCGATAATATGTCAGTGAGTGATGGCAAAGTATTCTGTTTGTGTTTTGTTTTTACTTCTGTCTGCACTCCCGGAGTGCCGCCGTTTTTTTTTAATAGCACTTAAATATATTTTGATAATTTCAGTAACTTTTCAGAAAGACACATTGATTACGAATATATAATAGATAATCTGCAATTTTTTTTTCGCATTTTATAACTGTTTATTTAACCGTTGGCACATAGTACAGACGTAGACGCCAGCACATCAAGCTACCCGAAACTGTCAAATTTTCCCAATTAACTTTGAACCTTATGCTTTAGCGATATGGTTGAAAATCTATTAAATAAATTTGACAGATTGTAGTAGCTTGATGTGCTGGAGTCTGTACATATTTTGTGATATTTTTAGTTCCACTCTTAGTTTCATATTATATTGAAACTGGAGCAAATAAACTAGTTAATTGACACTGATACGATTGCTTTGAGTCCGGAACTACACTCGAGAGCAATGAATTAGGGTCACATAGATACCTGAAAGTCTCCGAAAATAAGAATACTAGCTTAGTAAAATAAATATTTAAATGTTCCTTATATGAAAGTAATAAAACTTCTTAGGTACTGTAAAGTTATGCTACCAAAAATTATAAAATAAAAAATGGGATTTTTGTAAATGGAACTGTGAATTTTCTGCATCTGTTTTCGCTTTCGTTTCTATCGTTTCTATTCTGTCGACTACAATGTCTGCTTGACTTCAATCAGTGTTTGTGTGTATGTACTGTCCATTTTCCTTAAATTATTAATTAGATAAAGGTAGTGTTGGAAAAATCAGCCCTTTGTGTGATCCACAGTGTGGTATACATGATTTTTTATCAGCATTGCCATCATTCAAATAAGTTACGAAATCAATTATAACATTTCAGCCATCATCTAATTTAGGTAACAGCAACCGATTATCGATTGGAAACCGAAAATCGGCGATCCACTTTCAACTTTTCCATTATAAGAATCTTTTATTTACAGAACGAAAGTGCTGCTGCTATAACGTTCAAAAAGCAACGACTTTGATCTTTTTAACTCTGTTCTTGTACTTTTTGTGATCATGGTCGGTATAAAATAAATTGCGATCGGATTAAATCTATCAGTCCACAGCGGTCGTCCAAAGAAATGTGTCAGTAACTGACAGGAACAGTGCAGTGAAAACGTGAATAAAATGCATCTTAAAAGTGTGTCCATTGCTGTTTTAGTGATTCTAAGTTTAGTGATTGATTCTAAAGGAGCGATCGATGGATCTGAACCGAACGCGATCATTGATACTGTCAAAACAGTGCCAAATAAAACGGAGCGAGCTGGAAGAACTCTTCATAAGGAGTGCAACAGTTTGCTGAATTCAAAATGTTTGAAAATCCATGCCCTGTCCTTTTTGGAAGACCTGAGCTCTCGCGATGAGCTAAACCTTCTGCCGGGACTGAGTATAGTGAAGGAAAATCAGACTGGGAGTACTCCAAGTCCTGAAGAGATAGCTGCGGAGTTATCTCGGCAGTTTCCTGGGAAGTCAGAGGAGAAATTGAACAGGTTTCTCCTGTACCGTCTTCAGGACTACTTGGACGGGCATTCCTTGAGGTACCGGCTGCTGGATCCTCAGACCACGAAGGAGGCGATGGATATGGCGAAAGGGGATAAGGAGTCTGTTGGAAGGAAGTCTGGTGGTGGCGGTGGCGGTGGAGGAGGATTTGGAGGTGGCAAGGGAGGTGGCGGTGGCGCTCTGCTGGCTGCCGCGTTGATGATGAAAGGTAATAATTTTTTGATCGTGCAAAAGTAATATTGATTGTATCATAATGTTCCCACTGCTAGGACACAGGCCTTCTCTCGGTGAGAGGGAGTGGGCCATAATCCACCACGTGGGCCCAGTTTGGGTTGGTGGATGTGTGTGTGATATTGATTGTATGGTTTTTGTTCAACCAAAATTCACTTCAAACCAAAATCGACATAATTACTTTTGGTAAGGATTTTGTTTTAGTTCCCATGCCTAATCTAACAATATTTTTTTGCAGTGTGTATTGTGAGAAACTGAAATTATATTATTTCTTTTTCAATTGTTTCAAATATTACATAGATTTCAATAACGTGTGTTGAGACTGAAGGTGAAGATTCCATTTTTTCTTACCTAAATAAGCGTAGGGAGCACAATCAATTTCAAATAAATTAACAGTAATTCTACATGGACCTCGTAATTTTGTTATGTTGAAACATTTTAATCTATTGTGTAATTAACCACTATATTGGCAGAACTTTGCTGTGTTGATAATTGGTGTTGTACATCAATAAAGTTTAATTCTTGTCTTAACCGAATTTCTGCTTCTCTTCACTCACCACCTTCTTCTCTAATTTCAGGAACCCTAGCAGCAGCAGCCCTCGGAGCTTTAGCATTGTTAGCTGGCAAAGCATTGATGACAGCCCTCATGTCTCTTCTCCTCTCAGCCTTGGTCGGACTCAAGGGTCATGGCGAACACAAGTCTACTACCTACGAAATCATCACCAAGCCTGAGGTCTCCCATCATCATTCTCATTCGCATGAGGAACATCACGAGCATGAACATGGTGGTCATCATGGAGGATACAGAAGGGCGTATGACCCGAACAGTTACAATAGCTATATGCCCTATGATACTACTACTAGTTAAGTTTTGAATGGTTCGTAGATTTGTATTTGGTGTTTGATTTTAGGTGATTCTTTGTTTGTTGATCTATGTGAAATGCAGATTTCACCAGATGACTTTAATCGTGACAATGCAGTGATACCAGAGCATAGGGGTCATAGTGGCATACACAAATATTTATATTATTATGATTTGAAAATTGTACTTTACTTATAGTCAAGTTTGGGGTATGATTTCAAGCTAGACTGAGTTCATCGTGGGGGGACTATCTGTGGCATTTATTTTATTATTAGTTTTGTTACTATACCAGCCAAACTTTGAGGATATTATAAAATGAAAATACTAAATATTATTGATAAACTATTTGCTTAATACTAACTTATTTAAATCGCAATTAACTAATTTATTCGAAAGTTTTCATAATGAAATAGCTATAAGTTTATTTATTTGCTTAGTTTTAATATCATCGTTGTTTTCAAATTGTTTATTTATTGCAGTTTCAACGTTAGGCGTGTTAAAGATTCTTATTACCTCTTTATTTTTATTTATTTAATTTAAGTAGGTATTTCTATTTTCATTATTCTTGTTATTTTCTCCCACCGTTTACTAATAACACTTCTTTTTATTTATTTATTTAACTTTTTTGTTTATCTATTTTATTTATGATCATATTATATTTAATATTCTATTATCTTAAAATAATACTCTTACTTATTTATGTTTATTTAAATGTATTATATACGGTTTATTTAAGCAGTATATTTAACTGTGATATTTATTCTAATTTATTCTTCTAATCTAAGCTTTCATTATACCAAATATTATGATTGTCATTATTTTATTTCTTCGCATATTATAGTTATTACTTTTTTCATAATATCATATCTCATTAAACATTTTATTTATGTGTATTTATTTAAAATTATAACGAAACAATGCATTTTCTCAAAATAAAAGGTTTGAATTTATGGATGATTTTATTTTACCTTCTTGAACATTTTCTAGCAGTTATCTTAGTGGGAATAGCATCGACATCAGCTCTTGCGCAACATTTATATTGTTATAATAATTAGAGCTTCGTATAAAAAACCAAAAGAAAAGCTCTAGCCATAAGAAAAGTGTTAACTAGGCTGTATTAGGTAGTATTTAGTTTTTTGCTTACACCACTGCCGCTGGTGCTTGGGGAAGGCCTATGTCCAGCAGTGGACGCCTTTCAACTGAAATGATGATGATGATGATGTTACACCACTGATGACCGATTTCTATAATTTACAGACCGTTATTGGTTAAAATTAAGACTCTTGTGTCTTTAACAATAATGATGCAAAGACCCCCATACCTTTGTATGTAGTCTCTCCCATAATGGAAGTAGCAGGTAAAATTAGCTTAAGAATCTATTTATACATAATTATGTTTGACAATTGATACTACAAACATTTGTATAGAAGTATGTAAGGACCGTTATAGGTGGCGTTCTGCAGTTTCTGCCTACCCTCATAAGAAGAAGGCATAATGTGTGTAATACAAACGCGTGTGTGTAGTTTACAAAGTTTCACTATTACTAGCAACATTGTAATAATAATGATTGTTATAAAAGTGTTTTCTAATGTCCTCCACTTGGAAAAACTCTGTTTTATCTATTTCATGCACAATTTAATCTTTCAGATTAAAATGTGTATCTACATACATATCTTTGGTCTTGTTTTCTTTTGCGCAGTGAGGTTTTTTTAACAGAAAGCATTTTTTATTAAGAGCTTCAGTTTGTCAACTGTTGCATTTCATCGTCTGCCTAGCCTTTTCCCAACTATGTTGGGGTCGGCTTCCAGCCTAACCAGATGCAGCTAAATACCAGTATTTTACATGAAATGACTGCATATCTGACCTTCACAACCCAGTTAATGGGTAATACGATACCCTTGGTAAGACTAGTTGTCAGACTTTCGGGCTTCTGACGAGCCGTAACGACTGCCAAAAGCCGCGATTGACAGCCGGGACCATCGGTCACCCATCTACAGAACAACCGCGGCAAGCGTAACTTAACCTGATCGATCGACCCGCGCGACTGTTATTACTTGGCCACAAACCCCTGTACGTAGCTTTTCCTTCTTCAATGACTTACTGTATTACTATTTTGTTGGACTTGTTCCATAATATGTATTCACATTTGTATCTTCATCGACAGTACCTACGTAATCAACTTTTATAATTTGGGAATCGATAATATCATTTGTTATCAAATCATTTGTATGATCGAAACCCATAAAAGCTTCTTGTATAGTAGTTTCGTCTTTAACTGACTGTGACCTCAAAAATACTGTTGCTAAACAGCATGTCGATTCTGTAAAAATCTCACCGTGAATACTTGCGTGGAGTGAGCTGTCAGTGTCATCCTACTGATGCTAGGGATTGACCAAGCAAACATTTACAATCATAAAAGAGATTTTTTGATTCCCACGTAGTTTGTGTGGCGTGATCACTTCACCCGATTCACGACACTAAATGTCGTAAATCGGGTGAAGTGAAGGTGAAGTGATAAGATCACGCCGCGCTTGCGCGTTAATCACTGTCATTATCACATTGCAGATTGCGTGATCACTTCACCTTCCCTTCACCCGATTCACGACATTTAATGTCGTGAATCGGGTGGAGTGAAGGTGAAGTGATAAGATCACGCCGCGCTTGCGCGTTAGTCACTCATCACATTAGAGATTTGTTTTTACATATTTAACTTTTAAGGCGTCATGTATAAGAACATTAGGAAATTATGGTAATAATATTAATAATTAATATAATACACCATGGCGACCCTGCCTTAGAGTCTGCCAAGGGGCAGATTAAGCAAAGTTTTCGTTGAGCGATTTTCAAAATGTGTATAACTCTAAAGTAGAAAAAGACGAGGTATTCGTCAATCAAAACGCGGCTGGTGGAGGTGTTGTTGACGCCGAGGTGATGTTGCCATGGTTACGAGATTCGAGTGGAGTGATATATGGTACATTCCGAATTGCACTGTAATCGACTACAGCGTGCTTACACCTTGACCTCAATTCTGCTGTATGGTATTTATCTATTATTCCCCGCATAATCTTACCACGCCGTACGTTTGTCAAGCGTGGTATTTTGACAGTTCAAACCGGTTTCGGTCATTGTGTCATAGAGAATACGTTAATAGCAGATGTAGTGATTAAGTTATTAAGGAATTGACGTGGTTTCGAAGTAACGAATCATTAAGTGGTCATAGTGAATTAGGGCCCTTTTCTGAATTAACGTGAACGCGATAACGATGTCCCGTGAATCGACATATATGAAGTCATGGCATGTGCCATCTTGCGATAACGCCGACTACCGACCATGCCCTAAAATTTAGGGCATGGTCGGTTTTTCATTTAGGGCCTAAATTAATAATTATCACCGATCTTTAAACTAACGTGGCATTTTCGAAATTGTGCTTCTGGCTACAGTCGCCACCTTACCAAAGAAGAAGAAATTCGTGGTGTACCTATACACAAATAAATACTATAATCCAACCATGAGTAACTATTCAAGTGAATAGGTATATTACTGACTCTCAGCTGCCATAGTGGTGATTTATCTAAATCGGAAAGCAAATTATTCATGTGAGCGATGATGACTTAATTCGGAATGAGCCATATTTCACGCCGCGCAAGCGCGTTGGGCGCTGGCGCTGTCTGGCTATATAAGGACTTACTAGTCTAGGGAAAAAAGACTCCACTCGATGCTCAATGCACGCAGCAAATTGTCACTCAAGTGCAAATTGCGTATCTACACAGCGTGCATTCGCCCAATCATGACATATGCCTGCGTAGTTTTTGCTCACGCAAAGCCCCACCACATCCATAGGATGCAGACCCTCCAAAACCGTGTCCTCCGAAAGGCTACGGGAGCCCCTTGGTTCGTCCGAAATGAGATCCTCCATGTCGATCTCAAAATCCCCACTATCCACCAATTCATGAAGCGCCTTTCAAAGCACTTCTTCGATTCCGCCCCCAACCATCGAAACCCGCTGGTTGTCGAGGCCGCCAGATATACTCCCTCCAAAATTAGCAAATTCCGCCGTCCAAGGCATGTTCTCACCGACCCAGATGACCCCATAACCCTCCTCCAAGAGAGCAGTAGGGCAACCAGTACACTTAGGAAAAACAAACACAAGATATACCAGCCTCGTCGACGAGGTCCCTCGCGACGTCCCCATGTAAATGCCCCCCACCGACCCTTGCTCGATGTAGTGCCAGCCCGCGCCGCAGCTGAGCCTGTAGATTTAAATTCCCGACTCTGACCTCTGAGTTTGTTTCGGCATTTCTTCTCAGAGTAGTCAATTAGGAAATGCCGGCCCCATCGTTCGTTAAATAATCAAAATTCGATCCAGCCTGTCCCGACTTGCTGCCCTCCCCCAGCGACGCCCTAAGCCGAGGCTCGTACCCCACAGGGGGTGCCCTTAGCGTGTAGTCGCTTAGTTTATTTAGTTAGTTTTAAGCCCCTGGCTGGAGGCTTTGAGTTCTCTCAAGGCAGCCGCAAGACTGCCCGGTTAAGTAGTCACGACCTCTCAAGGTCAACTACGAGATGCCATATTAAAAAAAAAAAAAAAAAAAGGGAAAAAAGAGTCCGGTTAAGTAGTCACGACCTCTCAAGGTCAACTACGAGATGCCATATTAAAAAAAAAAAAAAAAGGGAAAAAGAAAAAAAAAACAAGGTTGAGATTCTGACTGCGCTTCTGTTTTGCTATTTTATTGTAAGTAAAACCCCACAAAATATTAATGTTTTGACTAAAATACTAGCTTTGAATTATATAAAAATATCAATAGGATTAGGCTAAAAAAATATTATTAAAATCTCGATTATGATTGTAAATGTATGCTTGGTCAATCCCTAGTATCTGGTAAGATGACACTGACAGTTCTCTCCACGCTCACTTCACCTAAGTTTTCACGGTGAGATGGTTACAGAATCGCACTGCTGTTCTTTAAACCCAACCGAACCTTATCACTTACAAAATAAAAATTCTCTAAACCAAAATCAACAGCACAATTCTCTATTTACACAACCTTTTCTAATCCCTTAACCACAACATTATTTAAATAAATAGTAAGTTAACAACAAAATTATATGTTTTCACGCTAACACTATGGCACTTGACCCTATATCCTATAAACAAAGTAAATAAATAATATGAGCTCGTTACCGCGTTTTCCATTTGTGAACCAACAATGGAACTTAGAACAGTCATCATAAAACTTATTTGTATTGTTATAGTTAACACTAAAGTTGTCAAAGTTGAACACAGTGTCAAAGATGTCATAGATGAAGAAATAAATGATCCAGATGATAATTTCAATGGTGTATACGCTGATTGCTTCCTTCACATGTCATTTCCATGTGTGCAAAGAAAAACGTTAATGTATTTGAAACAGTTGAATAATTTGAGTGAGGTATCCGTGATCGGGGATTATGTTAAGTTTGGTAAGTGTTTATTCAGTTTTATTAATGAAAATGTGGCACATGAAATTAAAGATAATTATAGATTGAGAGAACAGTCTAGAGGAGGATAGCGACTAAATTTATTATTTATTTATAAGTCAGTGATCAACAAATTAGAAGCATTGCGATTAATAATAATCATAACATCGATTTAATCGATCTTCACGCCTAAACATTTTGTGACAGCAACATGTTTGCTAGCAACTAATTTAAAAACTATCGTCAGGTTGCAAAACAAGTAACCTCCAAAATTATGTTTTCAGTAAAATTAAACACCAGTAAATTTGAAGAAAATAACGATACAGAAGACCATTTTACCGAGCAGAACTCTGAAGAACTAACCTATATGATCGATAGAGCAATCGACCATTTTTTTGAGAACCATATCATCAGATTCAGTGCTTTAGGAAGAGAAACATCGCTACAGATTCCGAATAACGGTATGATACAAATGATTTTGCTCTTAAAGCATTGGCTGCAACCGCGGTCAACGGTGACTGCGAACGATAGATTTTCTATTGTGTCTGTTCCCTGGCAGTCATCATGTAACTTTCGTGGTTTATTTTGCTGCAAAGCATCTATATAAAGAATGATGTTGTCAGTGATAGAAAGTGATACTTTTGTCATCCACAAGGACTAACTTAGCAAAATAACTCAGCAATCAAAAGTCATTCGTCGTCTGACTGCTATTTTTAATTTAATAGTAAAAAATGGAAGAGCCTTCACATACATAGTCTTCCTAAAGAACAAGACGGAGGCAAACTATAACTGGATACTTCCAGTTCTGGTTTCTTCTTAGCCAAGAACCGATTAATTATGTTGCAACATAGTAGAAGCCTATAATCTAATAACTAGCAGAAGACTGCGATAAATGTTTGATTAGATAGGGTTTAAACCTGTACTACTAAATCTACTTATTAAAACAAATGGCATGATACAGTATCTAAGCTTAACCGTCATTTATTTTTGATGTCCGAAAACATAATTAACCCATTACAATGTTACAGTAGAAGAATTTGTCGGTAGAAAGAAACGTAAAGGGGGAGGTGGCGGCGATGGAGGTGGACACGACGGAGGAGACGGGTTCGGGAAGAAGAAGATGATGATGATGGCCATGATGTGTATGAAGATGAAGCTTATGATGGTAAGTCTCCATGACCAGATGTAAGAGTTCATTGCTGAGGATAATGATGAATCACTGACTTATTGCATACTACACTTTCCACTCCATTTTTATTGTAATTCAAACGATTTGACATTAATTTGTATTTGGTATTATTATTTCTTCATATATTTTTCGTTATTGTTTATAGTATGCATTCCCTTGGGATGGTAGAACATGGAGGATTTTGTTACAAAAAGACAGCCATGAACGAATTAAATTTAAAGACGTTGGAGATGACAAGATAAGGGACAATCATAAGGAATAATTATGAATGTAAACTAATTGCTTAGACAAAAAACAATACTAAGTATATGGTAAAATAACATTAAAAAAAAACAATAATAGGGTGTTTCTTCTCAAAGGTAGTCGGAGAATGAGTTTATACTGAAGTGTAATAAAATTCTTTATCTTCTAGATGGTTCCAGCAATGATGGGGATGATGGGAATGATGTCTTTCAAAGGGATGATATTCAGTATGATGTCGTTCCTGTTGGCTAAGGTAATATACATTTGCCGTAACAAGTACCTATTTATGATTTCGTTAACAATTAAAATAGGACTAGTACATATTTATAAATCCATCACTAGATTTGAATGCCTATGAGAAACAATGTATCAGACGAAGAGACTGCGACTTTGCTTTAAATTTTCACAAGGCACTCCTATATAAGATAGAATGTCATTGAAACTCAAACTCAAATAGATTACTCAATACGGGATGGTGTCCGCAACTCCACGATAAAACGCATATTTTGCGTAGAGAAACTAAAAATAGTTTTGATGAATTCAGATAATGCTGTTAATGAAAATACTGGAGAAGAAGGGAGGAGGCGTTGGCGGTGGCAGTGGAGGCGGAGGTGGGGGTGATGGAGTAAGTATTAATATAAGAAATAGCTTATCTGATTATATGTCAATTACTATCTATGTTGTACATCCCGTACTGGAAACAAATAACTCTGAATAGTCTTTAAAGCGCCTTTCAAAAAGCTGTTAGCAATAATATGCTCTAAGTCAGCTACACTGCCACGCAAAAGATGTTGGAAGCGTAGCGGTAGCGCTAAACTATAAAAAAACGTAAAGAACATGATATTATTACAGTTTTATAAAACAAATTATGATTTTCACAGGGATGGGCAGCCGGCGGCGGCGGTGGCGGCGCATGGATGCCAGCAGGTATTATTCCAGTATAACCAAAACTATTACATCAAATCCAGCATAGAATGAAAATTCACCTTTTGACATCCAGGTGGACCAGATTATGGAGGAGGCGGTGGCGGCGGCGGCGGAGGGGGCGGGGGCTATGACGCAAACGGACAATGGCAAAGCAGATCCATACTAGATCTTGGAGACAAAGAAGAAATTATAGAGAATAGACCCATCATTTCCTATGTAGCACCTATTGTAAGATACAACAACAATAACATCGATAAAAAGACAACACTTTATGGAAATGAAGACGTCGTTAAAGTAAAAAAAAATAGGACTACAGCCAAATCACGACGAAAAAGAAGCATAATTGACGTAATCCACAATTCCTACTTATATTGGATGAACCAGCTTTTAGGCATCAACAATAACAGAAGAACATCAACGAACTATCCGAAATACAAGATTGTGAATGGCGTGAAATATGTTTTCTATCCTTATCGACAGCAAAAGGTGAAGTTGCCTAAAGAAATACAGAGTAACAGAATCAAAAATGTCGATGAAGGTTTTAAGCCTATTATAACTGCAGAGGATTTTAATAAAGGAGAGATAGTTGAAGGTGCAGTCGAAAGCAGAATGAACAGAAAGAAAATGAACAAGTTGAAAGAGTCAGTGAATGATACTATTGATGAAAATCCGTGGGAATGACTATTTTATTTGATGAAGTTCTACGTACTTGATAATTTAGTGGAACCAGAGTTTAAATCGTATATATTTTTGTAGACAAGTGTATGATTGTATCAATAATTTATATGAGCATAATGTTATTTAAAAAAGATTTGTTATGTAGGTAATAGATAAGTATTTATTTTGTGCCTGTTTATATGAATAATAAACGTTTTTAGTCAAATATTACCAAGAAGTTTTCATTACTCTACTGATTAAAATTTTATAGTATATAAATATAAGTAGATACAATAATACTTCTTAACTGTACCTGAGTATATAAAGAAAATGCCTAAATGTTGCGATGAATGAGATTCCATTACTTACATTTTTTAAAGATGTAAAAATCCTTGGAATAGAAATTCTAATTCAATCTTCATTAACCAAGAGGAATGTGCATAGACTTATTTGAACCCCCATTTTTTTTAAAGATGACACAAAACTAACCAAACCCATCAAGAATTAAAACTGAATGCTCGAAGTCCTTATAACAGCGCCATCTATGATTTTACTAGAGTAGCAAGAACAGACGTAGATCGACTGAACTGACAGCGGCTGTTTCCAGTGTGTAGAGCAGTGACGATATTATAATCAATGTCACTGGTAACCCCTAGATAGCGTGCACCAAGAAATTGATAAAATAATTAACTGTACTGACTGTATTGTGGATTACAAAGTACCTGATAATTTTTTATCTTTTCTTTAACCGTTTTAAAAATAACAGTTATAAATTAAACTAATATTATTGGTTTCCAATATGTCAACGTATATTTGGACTATACTCTCAATATCCGATATGGTCTAGTGGCTAGGATACCTGGCTCTCACCCAGGAGGCTCGGGTTCGATTCCCGGTATCGGAAAATGTTTTTGCTCATAGGTATGATTCCCGGTATCGGAAAATCTTTTTGCTCATATGTATTTTGCTTCAAATAATAATTGTACTTTTACTAACTTCAATGAGTTGAGAGTTACCATTTCAATAGGTAGAGAATCAAAATAATAATAACTTATATTTATAATTTTTAGTGTTCTGTTGACGTACTGAGAGGCTTACTAATATTAATAATATTCTTTAATATTCCTAGGACAAGTTATGGCCGGTTCCCATAATATTTACGGAACGTTATTGGTTAAAATATAGTTACTTGTATCTTTACTAATAATGAAGCAAAAACCTCATAGTTTTGCATAGTAGTACCCTCCCATATGGAAGCTAGTTGCAAATTTCAAAGTGTAGTAGGTACCTATGGAGAAATACGGGCAAGAAACTCCATGGACACTTTTAAATTATTTTTTAACAAAAATATGGCTGTTGTTAGTTAGGGTAGCTTCTTTAACATGTCATTCTCGTCTTCCAATCTAATGAATTAATAGGTCAGCGGTGAACTTTTAGCCTCTAAAAATGCTGTTTTAAAACAAGCTCCTGTTAATATGACGCAGCGGTTGAAATCAGTGCTCTGAGTGGAATACCACATAATTCTTAAGCAACTAAATTTGTGATATTTCTACGTTTTGCCAGCTTCTAATAAGTGTATTAACTGCATCTATAAAATAATTTCAACGTACTCTAATTTCATATAAGTAGTCACCTATATTTTTATACGTTAGCATAAGTAATTGATAAGTGAATCTACTACTTATAATTAAACATAAGATTACCTTATTATTGTCATCAAATAAAGGCCAATGAAAGCTCTAATTGAATGTAGTCACCTATCTATTTATTGTAACCTAACCTCAAAAGTTGCTTCTGCATCATCTCCGGCGCTACGGGAAGTGCAACCCCTCCGCCCTTACGTAACAAAGGATAGGCACCCATGCTTTGTTACAGCAGGCGGGGGTTGCTCTCCCTTCACGCCTCCGGTTTTTATATACACTCTAGGGGTAGCAGCTAAAAGACTACGTGAAGTCGGGGGTGCCTCGATTCGGTTTTGGAACAGATTCGACCTATTCAAACCATGAAGTGTCCCGCAGTGCTGGACAACGAGAATAATTTTTAAAATTTGTTTCGCTGTTCCCCAGTGGTGAGCAAACAAGTGTGGACATCTGGAATAATCGGTAATTGATGACTTGACTATTATACCAGCTGCTAATTTTTCTGAAAAAAGAGTATGATTTTTTAATTTAGTTGTTGAATAAAAAACCTTGATGGCTTTTGATGGCTAATTTTGAGGCTGGAATTCAAATTTTATTAGCAGAGAGATGTTGAATCTTTAAATTATATAAAGTAGCCCACTTACATTAGTCGCCGAGTTATCAATTCAAAAGTAAATATATTTATCGGTAGCTCTGAGTCTTAGTAATTTACGTTCGTAAATTTACGCTGGTTTTTGATATTATGTTGGGAGTAGTAAAAACCGGGCAAGAGCGAGCCGGACTCGCGTACCGATGGTTCCGCTGCTGTGACAGACAGACAGACTGAGTCTTATAAGGGTTCCGTTTTACCATTTTGGTACGGAACCCTAACAAGACGTTAGGTTACAGGTGCTAAAAAAACTTTTGTTGCTGCACTTATAATTTCCCCAAAACCAGTGGTAAATATTATGTTGAATTTATAATTTTAAGTGAAAAAGTCTGACAGTACTTGATTCCAACTCTAACTATAATTCAACAACCAAGTAACACCTTTGCCTGTCATCTCATCATTAACGCGTAATTATATACCATTACGACCACAACTCTATCTACGGGCCGTAACCTTCACTTTAATACTGAGATGAGTGTTGACATGCTCTGGTTTTTAGCTCTAGAACTGTGAGAATTTGTTTCTTTTTTTTTGTAGTAAAAAATCACTGAGCTAATCCCAAAGAGCGTGTTGTTTAATATAGTCCATACTAATCTCATACTTTTTCCATATTGAAATCTTTGTTTCCCTTCGAGAGGGAGTGGGCTAATAATCTACCACGCGGGCCTAGTTGGTAGATGTCAAACCATGTCTTCGAATTTTGGTTCGAGGACATGAGGGTTTTCTCACGGTGTTTTCCTTCACCATTTTGAGAGCCAGTGTTCATGAAATTAAATACATGAAGTAAAGCAAGTGAATAGAATAGAATACTCTCTATTATGTACACCATAATATACGAGTAAATTACAGACTTAAATAATTCTAGTTTTTTTTTAGTGCCTTGTTTCGAACTCACGACCTCCAGCTTGTAAGTCGCGGCCGTAACCACTGAGCCACCACAGCTGCTACATGGTTCTCTTATAAATTGCCGGTAGATATAAAAACCTGATATAGTCACAACATGACTAGAACAGTGTTACTTAGCATAATGAGAAAGAAAGAAAATACATTATTTATGCTTATAACGTTCCCACTGCTGGGACACAGGCCTCCACTCTGTGAGAGGGTGTGGGCCGTAAACACCGCGCGGGCCCAATGCGGGTTAGTAGATGTCCATGTCTTCGAATTTTTTGGTTCTAGGACATGCTGGTTTCCTCACGATGTTTTCCGTCACCGTTTTGAGAACAGTGGTGATGAAATTAAATACAGAATGTAAAGTGCCTGACTAGTAAGTCGGGGCCAATACGACCGGGACACCACTGCTGTGTTACTTGAATGGTGTGAATTTTACCATCAATTAATCATACCGTTCTTAATAGAAAGTTAAAATAATATTATCTAAGTATGCTGATCATCTTCTTCACATGATCTGACCAAGATTATGTCTGAACTAAAGAGACTATGACCTCTGAGTTTGTTTCGGCCTTTCTTCTCAGAGTAGTCAGTTAAGAAACGCCGACTCAATCTAGCAATTTTTTTTGAAGTGTAAACTTCTTCAGTCGTGTTGGACATTTTTTGAGGTAGGAAAAAACCATTGAACTCGCGTCACAGTTACCGTAAGCGACACCGCGCGTGTTTTTATTATAAGACGATTAAAAAAAGACCCGCTTCGGATGTGTTCGGATGTCTTTGGGATGTACTCGGTTTTAATGTATATCCGATATGTCAGTCAGTGATAGCAAAGTATTCTGTTTGTGTTTTGTTTTCACTTCTGTCGGCACTCCCGGAGTGGCACTGTTTTTTTATAATATGACGTATATGTATAAGTGATTCCAAATCCTATTTGACTATTTTATTTCATAATAACTGACATTTTTATTACATATTATTTCAAAGTTGATTGAGAAAATTTGACAGTTTCGGGTAGCTTGATGTGCTGGCTGGTTTTTTTTTTTCATTCTTTCTTAGATCGGCTGAAAATGTTACCCTTGCCTTTGTGATACCAACAAAAGTACAGACGATGATTCCGTTAGGACACCATAGCAACATTCTACATAAAATCACGTTTCTATTCCCCTAAGGGTTATGCAGAGGTACTTATACACCCACATATCGACGCTCGCATGACTGAAACGTTGTCCTAACTCAAATCAGCTAAAAATGAGATAGGACTCTCATTATTTAGCTGATTTCAGTTAGGACAACTACACTCTACCATTCGTGATTCTTTACATTTTGTTGCCTTTCAAAATGGTTATATTTTGAGATCCAAATAACTGAGGTACGCCATCGTACCTCTGTTATTTGGATCTCTTAGTGAAAAATGTAAAGAACCATGAATAGAAAAATGTAGTTGCCCTAACTCAAATCAGCTAAAAAATGAGATAGGACTTTTAGTCACGTGAGACACGGTATCACCAGTTATATTTTAAGTCCCATATATGTAACCGAGGGCGAGCCTATTACCATCAACAAGGCACAAATCCAGTCTCCGGGCCTCTACTGAAAAATTCCATATAGAAAAACCCAATAAAACTTTGCCCGAGAATCAACCCAGGACTTCATGCTCAGCGATCACTAGATCAACGAGACAGACAGTCCTTAGCAACATTCTCATTATTAACAGACACATTGTAAACATAATACAATTTGTATTTAAGTAAGTAAGTAGTAATTTGTATTCAATGAGTGATTAAGACACGCCGGCACCCAACATGGCTGTCGCTTTCGAAAGCAAAAGGCACGGTTGTACCATGTTTAACTGCTGTTAGTGACTTTGAAATATCAGGAAGATTAACAAAATACATACAACTTAGAAAAATGAATGTGTTTTATGAACCACGTTAAAAGATTAAGTTACAGCTATGGAACTCTTTAAAAATTATAGTAGGAATCCCTAAAGGACTATGTTTAGGTCCAACTTTTTTTTAAATTAAAGTTATGTAAATGGTTTCAAGGTCAGAAAAATTACGGGAAGTATTTTTAATGTTTAAATAAACTTATAAGTCAATTTAGGAACGCATATTATTCTGAACTTTATTAATAATTATAAGTAATTTATTTAGTAACAAAATACACTGTGTTATTTATTATAGTAGTTATAAATAAAATAAAAGATGTGCCTATGAAAAGGGAGGAGGCAGTACGAGACCTTGGTGTTCGTATGGATACTCAATTGAGATTCCGGGAGCATATTATCAATGTCTGTAAAAAGGCATACAAGCGACTAGGATTTGTGCTTCGCAGAGCGGCTGATTTCACAAATATTAAAGCCATTTCGGTATTGTATGACGCTCTAATAAGGAGTCAGTTGGACGGTAATGCGGCAGTATGGGACCCACATGAGACTAAATATAGTCTGATGTTGAAGCGCATACAGAACAAGTTTACGAGATAGATATACCTAAAGCGGTATGGAGTCTTGATGTATCCAACCTTGTTTGTGTTGGGTATGATGGGATACAACAAGTTGGAAACAAGGAGGGATCTAGCACTGGTGTCGATATACGACGCCTTGGAGTGTTCCGGGGTAACATAAATAATCCAGGTGTGCTACAGGGGATAGGCATGTGTGTGCGTTATGGGTACGTGTATCGCCGACGACGGCCCAACTTGTTCGCGGTGCCGCGCGGTCGAACTAAACTGTTGGATAACGTCCATCTGGCGCGTATAATGCGCACGCTTTGATTGCCGACAAAATAGATATTTTCTCATGTTCACTTAGTAAGTTCACAAATGATTCCATGAACTGTTAGTTAACTACACATTACCGAATTGGGAAACTGTAATGGTAGCGTATGTATGTAATAAATAAATAAATATTTATATTTTTTTATATCTTGAAACAAAGATTACATGCGGCCTCTCGTACATTCCGAAAATCTTAACCGAAGTAAAACATGTAAAATAACTATTGACTACAAATTATCTTTTTGTTAATGAAACTTGAAAAGTTCAAAAGGTTACTTCTTATCTTAACCAAAAGTCAGCAGTGCAGTTAACGAGTTGGTAGAGTCGGCCGTTTGCAATCGACCACTGCATACGGTCAAAGACCCAGATCTTCACCTTGCTCTTGGGACTTGGTTTGACGTTTGTAGTGATGTGCCTGTTGCGGATATCGATGCCGACTAAGTTATACTACGAAGTATCACTATTACAATTATTGTTCACGTTATTTTTTAGAGATGGGGTAATTTGTGAATCTTTCATCAGTATTTTGTCTTTTAATGCCTATATTAATGCAAATAAAAGACATTAATCTAACTTCTCCCTTAGTGCTCACTTTCGTAATATGAGGAACTCTTGTGCAAAACTGCATGCTCCTAGACCCAGCGGTTTAGTCTGTGCGTTGTCTGTCAGTGAATTTAAGATTTCGACTAAGTAGATAGTAATTAATAGACTCTAAATTAAAATCTTCACCTGAATCTGATACTGTAAGTTTTTATTACTATTCATTAAGAAACTTCACATATTCGGCTGTGGGATGTGTTTCATGACATTCCGTTTAATATTTTATTTTGCTTTGAAGTGTAATTGGCAATAGAACATTTTCAATGAATCTAGCAGGTTCATATTGGGGGATAATCATCTAGCCTGAGGGTATCTATTTGGAAGAAGAAGAAGAATTCTGCTTAACTTTTTGACAGTACTATCGAAAGTATTCGCTCATCGACATCCGCCCATCACTACATAACAGTGCGAAAGAGACTCACCAATTTCTCCCACTCGCCGTTCAGCCGAGATGAATTTAGTAAGCCAAGCGATAGCCGTCGGTTCGCGCGCTTTTCTAGTGCACATGACCTGTTTACGAACGTAAACATTAACGTAAACGTGATTGTTTTGTGTTAAGGATTCATAATTATGGGATTCAGGTAAACTAACTTTATTTTCTTAGTTTGTATTTTTAGTTTTTACTACAACTACCGGTTTTTCCGGCTCGTTTTTATTCGAAAGTTTCACAAAAACGTTGCGCTTGCAAAACGGCTTTTTTTTGTTTTATGTCCGGATTTTGGTGGCTGCATGAGAAAATATGGTGATTTAAAATCAATGTCTGACATCGATATAAATATTATTTGAATAGACTGTCTGACGTATCATCAACCATATTCATACTTACCTTATTCATAGAATTTATCTCCTACTCAATTTGAACCAGTACCTTCAGTATACGAATATGTAGTAACATTAGTCTATTTGCAAATGCGTGTTTTTTGTCTACGTGACGTCAAGCATGTATCAACTATGATCATTACATGAAGCGCAGACTCATCTTCACTTTCTATTTGTTTAGCACCCGGAACTTGCACAGGTGTGACCTTGGACATGATTGAAATTAATGATGGTCATGTACGATAAGCTGTAGAAATACCATACTTAATAGCAATTACTTCTACCTACTTCTAATCTTCTTTTACAGAGGAATCTATGGATCTGGGACTGTATGAAGAGACGTTTTCTTAGTCTTCGGTTTTTCTTTGGTTCATTTTCCCATCCCCCTCTAAATTATTCGTCTCTTCGTCGTTCGCAATGCTGAGTGTTCCAAGGTCGTTGAAAAGAGGTCAACCTTTGCATGCAACAGCCAATTTAATAAGATTTGTATGGAGTTCTTCCCTTTATGAGACTGTCCACGTTCACTAATTTCACTATCTATCGATCAAAGAAACGATGGATAAGCCATTAGTTATAATTTCACTACAGATCTATTTATACGCCTGCCACTTCCAGTTTTAACAAAAACTGGTCACAATAACAAAGATTCGTTCATCTGGAAATGCAGCATAGCTTCACGCCATACCTCATTGGGTACATTCAATTATGAAATTATAGTTTCTCTGTCAAAGCAACTTTCTTTCGCATGTCCACTTGCATTCCTAGTCATCTTACGTTTGACTTTTCAGTATTTTGTCATTTACGTATGAAAGAGATGAAGAGATGTGGAATACAATGTGTTGCCATCTCTTTTTGTTAGTATTTAAATGGTAAAACTTTCAGTATGCTTCAATGTAATGGAATATAGGATTCTTGTGGACTTTTTAGTAACAGTAACGGTTGCTGAAGGCTGCTACCACTCTATAATGTCTCAAGCTTTCAAACATCACTCCGTCTCAATAGACAGAGATCACATTTAAGAGAATGCGACTCTTCAACTTGGTTTTTGGGGTTGAGTTTTCTTTGGATTTAAAGAATAAATATAAATTTTCATTACTTCTCACGAGAAAATTAGTAATGTTTATTTGTACGCATGTAAATAATTCCAAGCCAATTAGTCTGATAGTTGTCAGTACATTTACTATCAAATTCAATTATTTCCCTTCGTGTCGCTGGCACGACAATTATTCAAATTTTGTTGGGCCAAAACTTCGACATTTCTACGGCGTTATCGGTGGCAGCGTAGAGAGGTAACTTTAACTGCATATTTTGGGGGGGGATAGGAGGTGGTAAATGTTTCACACATTCAATTCAATAACACTTTATGACCAGGGAATAGAAACCATGATCTTTTCATCATCATTGATAGCAACCTTACCACGATGACCAAATTCTCAGAAAGGCAATAACGTAAAAACTAGGGATGCATCCGATACCGATACCGATACCGATATATCGGCGATACTTCAGGTTTGCCGATATATCGGTATCGGCGATATTTTAATGGCCGATTCAACGATACTTTTCAAATTTCGCGCTTTAAAAATGTAATGTAAACGTGCGTGTTGTCAAATAAGATTAAGAATTACATATCGTAATTGTTTGTGTATTATAATAATATGTCATTTTTATAACTAGTCGTTTGAGTCAAATAAAATAAATAGTACTTAGTCATATCAACTTCAAAACACAAAAGTGCTATATGGAATCACTTTGTAATTTCGACAATTAATAATTCCATAAAATCTTATAAATGTTAATTTTGATTACTAAAACTATTAATTAATTGTGTTTTATTTAATCTACCTTCCTTTTTGAATTCAGTAAGCGTATCGGTATCGGTATCGGTATCGCCGATATTTTTATAAAAGTATCGGTATCGGTATCGTATCGGCAAAAAGGCGTATCGCGGCATCCCTAGTAAAAACAGTCAAACCAATTCACTTCTTAAAAATTACACGGCATGAGTCATTATTCTAACGTAAGCAATTTAGAAACTGCTACACAATATTAGTTTTCACCGAATCTCTTTAGCTTCCATAGTCAAGCTGCTGAACATTGTGTCATAGAAAGTTTTACGTCATTTGTTTACGTTCTGCGTCTAAACCTACTCATCGATAATAAATAGACACTTAGCGACTTACTAAACATGCGCTAGTAACCCCTTCTAGTAGCCTGTTTGATCTCTATTAGGTATCTGCCGGTTTCGTCACGATGTGTTCATTCTCCGTTTTGAGAGCTGTGGTAACAAAATTATTTACACAAAGTAAAGCTCCTGTAATGAGTTCGAACCCACGACCTAAAACTTAGTCGGGGCTATTGCCACTGGGCCATCACTGCTCTTTATTAGGCATAATACTGCAATAATCTGTAGGGCACAGCACAATAAAATAAATAAGCCCTTCATCTTTATCATTAATACGAACACTCGTAGGCAGTCCACATTGAGCAAAGAATCGCTACAAAAAACGATCAAAGAGATGGTTTCCATCAAAGTGTCATGATCAAGTAGTTCTAAGTGCTTAGATTTGCTATTCAACGTGGTAATGCTGCCAGTCATATGGGCACGTTTCCGATGACAGCGATGCGGATGAGTACTTCGACGCCTAAGTGTCCTTTTTTTATTGTATTTATTTGTATAGGTAGTTTATTAGTCATTTAATTTAGTACCCAGTGTAAATATTTAGTGCTTCTACATTGAATAAAATAACTTCATCATAATTAACCATACTAGTAGCACTTTGTGATATACCAATTGGTGTAAAAGGCAATAATGATTGTTCATTTTATTATTGTCTCATGAAGTGCAATTTCTTTTTGTAAATACAAAATTCAACAATTAATCAACTCAGTCTATCGCAGTCCACTGCTGGACATAAGCTTTTCCCAGGCTGCGCCATAACACCCTGTCCTCCGCCTTCCGCATCCAGTCTGTCCCAGCTACTTTCTCAAGGTCATCAATCCATCTAGCTGGAGGCGTCCCATACTACGCTTGCCGATACGCGGTCTCCACTCCAGTACCTACTCGTCTGTTCCACCGGCCATTGGTCTTTTGACAAACATGGCCAGCCCACTGCCAGTTCAGGTTGCTCACTCTGCAAGCTATGTCAGTAACTCCAGTTCTTTTCCGGATAATTTAATTTCTGATTTTATCCTTCAAAGAAACTCCGGACATTGTGCGCTGAGCGACATTGAATTTGTGGACCAACCCGACTCGACTGTCAGTTTCCACGTTTTGGCACCGAAAACCAACCCATTGTAATTAAACTTATGGTTCAGAGTTAAAATCCAATTTTCCAAGAAAAAGTTTTCGGTGAAGCATTTTCTTGTTCCAGCAGTGCGATTCTGTAACCATCTCACCGTGAAAACTTAGGCGAAGTGAGCGTGGAGTGAGCTGTCAATAGTGTCAATTCCTAGCAAAAACAAATTCACTTCGCCTAAGTTTTCACGGTGAGATTTTTACAGAATCGACCGGCAGTTCTCTTATGTCACACTTTAAAAAAATCACTTTATACATAGAAATCGTACGTGTTAAAATTCATTTTCTAATCGCATTAGTAAACAATGTGTCAGTCAATCACACAGGGTTATGAACATGAATATTTATTGATTTTCTAACCATTTAAATGTTGTGTTAATTTTCACCCATTGTTTAAATAAGGAAAGTGTACAAACACACTTCTATGTTCTTTATCATATTGACTAGGTAACCCATATACTCTGTTTCTATGAGGTCGCTGTTTCACTGTAGTTTGCTGTGGCTGGGAAGTTGGTTGCGCCACTTCATCTTCCCAGCTAAAGCACTAGGAACTGGTAATGGGCGGGCGTTTTGGGGATCTGTCTCATGAAATTCTGACGTTTAAAAAGGGCTTATTCTCAGCCCAATTTGAATCTTTTGAATTTTAATCCCCGACAAAAACAGAGGGGTGTTATGATTTTATAGCACGTGGGTCTAGGTTTTTCCCTTGTTGAAGTCAACTTCCACATAAATGCAATTGAATATTTTGCAGGTGCCAGCCATCCCCTCTAACCAGTTACTGAGCAATACCAATCTAAATAGCAGTATATCCTAAAGCTAGATGTTTTGTGGTTTCGGCGGTGAATCTTTATTGGTTTCTGGTATGACAACCGGGCCTGACTATTCTGAACATTATTTTCAGATGGTTTTAGACTAATTAGCTTTGTATAAATTCCCGCCATCTATCTATCTTGTAATCGATATCCTTACGGCCTGGCCACGACCTTGCCGCTATCAGAAGCGGCTTAGCGCGGGGGACGCGCGGCGAGCGGTAAAAACAAATATACAAAAATGTATGAACCATGTCACGACGCACCGCACGCGGCGTCAACGCTAGCAGTAAGACACCGCGCCGCTTGCCGCTCCGCTTGCCGTTCCGCTTACCGCGCCGCTTGCCGCTCCGCTTGCCGCGCCGCTTGCCGCGCCACTTGCCGCGCCGCTTGCCGCGCCGCTTACCGCGCCGCTTACCGCGCCGCTTACCGCGCCGCTTGCCGCACCGCTTCCCGCTAAGCCAAAAGTCGTGGCCAGGCTGTTACGCTCCTAAGACTCACTCTAGCCAGTGGGCTAGAATAGAATAGAATACTCTAGAGTGAGTTTAAATGGTTGTATACTATAGTGTTGGGTTGTAGGAAGAGTATCTACTTGGCTAGTTGTAGTAATGGCAAAAATAGTAAATCCCTGATTAAGTCACTACTTACAACCCTACAACACTACTTACAATACTCTTCCTACAACCCAACACTATAGTATACAACCATTTAAATATGAACGCATGGGCTAAGCAGCACATTCTTCATTCCAATGTCACACCTGACCAGCTGAACTATACGTCAATACGTCGGAGTTGGTAAAAGTGTGTTAATGCGTCTGACATTCAAGCAAGCGTCCGGATGATACCGGTATAACATTGGGTTGTAAAGGCAGATTTTGTTGATGACTGCTTTATTTTTCGAGAACAGTTACAATTGAAATCCAGGTTAGATTTTTTTTTCTTATTAAGTAGTCAAAATCAAGGTTAATTAATCTAATGCAAAATTTACCACTACTGTGGCAAATCAACTATTTTCCTTTTAGTGCTTGGCCAGATTGCAAACGCGGGCGCGGTGCGGGCGCAGCGCGGCGATCTCAAACATAAGAACTTCATTTGAGCGTCCATAGTGGGCACGCGGGCGCGGTGAGTGGCGCGGGCTGCTTGGCGCGGGTACCGCGCGGGCAAGTCACACCATAGCTCGTTCATACAAATGGCCGCAGTCAGTGAGTACCCGAGCGGCCCGCGCGGGGACCGAGGTTCTCAAACTAGTTCGAGCTTTTTTCTAGTAAAAATAAGTGTTCTTCATCCATATTACATTTTGGCAAAAACCCAGAACGAACCCGCACTCGACTGCGGACAGGCAGAGTGCGCGCTTTCCCGCACCCGCGCCGCTCCCCGCTTATCGCTGCCATTCTGGCCAAGTACTTAGACTTAGTGGCGAGACTACCTAGACGCGTACTGTAAGGTTTAGATCGAGATGGCTATAGAAAAGGATATCTGGAAGGACTTGAGGAGGCCTTTACTCAGCACTGTCGGCCAGTGAAGGCTAACCTAAAAAAAACGCTCTTCTTTCTTTCTAATCTATACCGTATCGAATTAATACTAAACACGTATAGTATACGTAGTGTAATTTAATGCCCCTCTGTCATATCAACTCTGTATAAAGAAAATTATTTTTAATGATGTCACATCACAATATGTCACTTGGATGATAGTTGTCTCTCGTCATCCAATTTATCAACGAGCCTATAAACAAAAAGGCTTTTTCACTAAAGATCGGCAAAAGGAATAGGTACCAATACTCCCAGCTCACAGGCATATTTTTAACAATTTTTTTATTAGCTTTTCATTGAATACTTACTACAAAGACTATACTCGAAACATGTCGCTTTCCTATAAATTCTTTTGCGACATCCATCAACAAGCTTGACTTATTGATTTCCTTCCAAATCTGAATTTATATAACATCCATTGTCCTACTCTCGATCTAAGTTCAAAGTCACCTATCCAACTAACAGTTTTTAGAAAACCATGTGGAATCAGTTCTTCAAATGTCTGTATATAATTAAGTGCGTGCCATTCCCGTCTCTACACAATTTTTTTAGTATAATATAATTAACCTTCACACAAAATTTTTCTGGAAGCCTATGAATATTTACATTATTTTTCGATGGAAATACCTCATTTGCATTTGTAAAAACTCGTGTTGTTAGGTCAAATTGAAGATAAAATGTGATTCAGTAGATCAAATTCACAGATGACGGGTTTCACTTATAGAATTAATTTATATGGCGGCTATGAAATACGCTAGATATTCGCTGCTACGCAGTACCTCACCCCTCACTCCCGCTGACAGCTGAATTTCACTGCGCAGCGACTCGTTTCATATTCCGAGCCGACATAAAGTTTTAATCGGGCTATAGCTCGGCATTAAACAACTGTTAAGATACTAAGAGATTCTCCAGAACTTTGAGTTCAGGTAATCTTGAATGATTTTGCATGGTGCGATCTTCAAACACACTCCTAAGCACGGTTATTTCCAAAACGCTTTACCTCTTAAATGAAGGTTTTCAGACTGCCAAACCCCTGATTCTGTTCATATCATGCTAATTTTTTCACGCAAGCTGGATTGTCCCGCATGCTGATAACGTTATACAGATTGAGTGAATAGTCTCAAGTCTACAAAGTAATTGAAGTCAGTCATTTATTTCAAATAGGCACATAAAAGAATTTATTTCGGTATGCCGGTCGATTCTGTAAAAATCTCACCGTGAACACTTAGGTGAAGTGAGTTTGTTTTTGCTAGGAATTGACACTATTGACAGCTCACTCCACGCTCACTTCACCTAAGTTTTCACGGTGAGATTTTTACAGAATAGCACCGCTGATCCCCTGAACCCCCCTCCAACCCCCTCTTCGATCCTGAATGTCAAAATTTACAATAAAATAGAATTTATTCTATGCGCCTCTTCCAAAAGTTTCGTATGGAGAAGAATATGCAAGAAACTCCACCATTACTCTTTAAAAATGTTTTGAAATATTTTGTATACATTAATAAATTAATGAATGCAACAAATATACTTATAGATTATCTTAAAATAACACCGTCAGATTCAATCAAGATCCAACATCGCGTGTTGGATCTTGTTTGAAGTTGATAATGATCATGTACAAATTATATACCTACCTCAAAAAAAGATCTGTAGGCCTTAATTATTTGAACCACGATCATGTACTATATAACGATCAAATTCCAGTGAGCTATTCACTTGTCAAAGTTAATATAACCAGCTGAGCATCACTTATAAAACATAATCGAAAGTTCGACCTTGTTCCATTTGGACATCGGACCACACGTTTCATAATTTACCGGTTGTGGAGAAAGTGCTTCGAAAATGCGCCCTTACACAGGAAATTAAGTGAAACTGTTGTTTATGGTTAAATTAGTGTGTGAAGGTTGGGTTTTGGATGGTATCTTAGTAAGACGGGTTTGATTTAACTGCGCCCTTGAGGAGAATCTTTGCCATCCTCAGAATATTTGTATTACCCAGAATGGTTTGTTTCCTTGAGATATTTACGTGCCTTCTCTAGGTGATATTAGGAATACGAAATATTCCGTTCTTTCTTTTTTCTTTGAATAGAGGTACTTAAGTTCAAAGAATATCTCTATTTTTCTTAATAAAAGCACTAATTTATTTAACGTTTAAGATAACTTTCATTCGATGTATTCAATTCAGGATTCCGCTCGCCATTCATTTCAACCTTACGTCATCGACCACAAGAGCTTTAATTTCTCCGTGAATTGCTTTCTTAGAACACTCTTCCTCATGTACGATTAAATCACACTATCCAGTGCACTACGTCTTCAAACTCTATTACTCTATCATGGATATGGCTTTAGTCATGTCAGACAGTGTTACAATTTGTCAAAACCATGGTTTCTTTTATTTTCAAATCCACGACTTTTCTCCGTAATGGTACCTAATCCATCAATGGACTGTGAAGTAATGATATTATCCTCTAGATCATTTTGAAAGAGAAAGTTTAAAACTACTAATTGTTTTTTTTTTTTCGGTGGGGTTATTATAAAAGAAAGCTTATTTACAAACACGAGCACAGTTTTCATTTTCATTGTTGTGTATTTTTTACAAGTGTTCAGAACTTTTTCTCTTTTATATTTTGTGTGTAAACTTCAGATAAACGAGTCACACACTACGTAGGTCCTATAAGAACTCCGTGACCTCATATTACCTACCGCGATTATGTTGAGTGAGTGTTTCCGTCATATATATAAAACAGACGTCATGAAAATCTGTCCTTTTTATCAGTATTTAACATTAAGGTGTTAAAATACGGTCTGTATTTTCGTTTCACAATTATTTCACCTCTGATTTAGCATCACTGTCTTGTGTGGTCCTTATACACCACATGATAAGTTTGCTGTTAGATTACTGCTACTGACAAGTCACAATGATTTTTATTCTCGTTATTATAAAGTTGCTGTTCAATAGCTGCTGAAGGGACTGTAAGTCTCTATTATTTTTCTGTCTTTTCTATTCCAAAATATTGTTAATCTCGTAATCTTATGGCATCAACGTATAAAATACTCGCGGAAGTTGCATGGAAACGCCATGCAGGCTAAAGTCTCTACCCTCCGAGTAACAAGTTATTTAACTTACGCGAATTTGTGTTATAGATACAGGCAGGGTAAAAAGATGTCATAGCGTCTATCATTAATCAAAATTCAAAAGTGACAACATGAATGTCGAAACTAATTTACAACTTAATCTTCTTAGAGAGAGTGTCGATGACAAAAAGTTCGAACATCTTTGGCCTAATAGCTGTACCTTTTATAAATATTCGTAGGCAAAACGAATTGGTAAATTGATAGCTTTATATACACAAGTTCGGTAATGGAAAACCTCCATCCAAATAATTCGGTAATCTACCAAGCTCTTTACAACTTTCAGAACTGGATATTACTTTAAAGGCACAACCGATATAAACATTTCAAATTCTTGTGATGCAAATGAAGTTCCATTATCAGTCACTATTTTTTTGGGTATTCCAAACCTTGACATAAAACCACTAAGCTTAGTTATAACTGTCATCATTAAATCAAAATCAATATGTCAATATGTCAATATAATTTAAACCTTTAGTAAGTGAAATGTTATTTTCACTATTCACTAATTTATTTGAAAGTACCTATATCAAGTTTTAAATTGTGTCAAATGCATTTCAACTAATTAATATTCTGTTAGTAGACCGTCGAACTGTTAATCCAATAACACTTTTTCCATAAACGTAAAGTATCTGCCTACGTACTACATCAGGTGCAGTGGTGGCCCAGTGGCATCGGCCTCGAAAATTATTTCATCACCACTGCTCTGTAAACGGTGAAGGAAAACATCGTGAGAAACCAAAAATCAAAACCAAAAATTCGAAGATATGTACTACTAACCAGAACTGGGCCCGCGTGGTGGATTACGGTCCACTCGCTCTAACCGCGAGGAGACGTGTGTCCCAGCCGTGGGAACATTAAAGGCCACGACTACTACATCAACTAGCTGGCGACTTAAAATCAACCAATTAATGTGTGTCTATGGACAAAATTAAATGGTTAATTGATTTTTCCGACTCATGTTTCCACATAGAAATTTTATCTTGATTCTTGTTAAATTTCCTATCGTTTTTAGTTTGTATTTACGAGTATATAACTAATATATGCACTATACTTGGTGAAATGTGATGATTCCACTGAGTAATCTTAAGACACTAATAATCTGCGACTAAAAGTTTAATTTTTTGTTTTTTACCTTTTTGTGTCATATTTTTAGAATTGTCTCCTCAAGCCCTTTATAAAATAAAATAGTGACAATATTGTGTGGGCTAGCAAATAGCCCACACAATATGGTCATGGCACTATTTTATTTTGGTTTTCATCACTTTACTTAATAAAGTCTAAAATCCTAGATTTTAATTTCATAAAACAAAACCTAGACCAATCTAACCTATAACAATCGGGCGACGCAGACGAGCGATAGACACCTCATGTTCTAAAATGTATTTAGCCGTTACTACGCTTCGAGGGTATAAGGAATCTCACATACAAACATACACAGATACGCTTGAAAATCATAACCCTTTAAACTGATTGATTATTACTCTTATTAATCGAACAGCCTCTAACACCAAGTCACCCAACTAATTTCCTCTTATATCTACACAAAAATAAAGTCGTTTTGGCGGCTTCGTTTCTAGACTATTATTATTGTATCTTGTACTTATACTTCTTTTTATATTGTACTTTGAGTCTGATCTGGATCAAAGCACTTTCACCTTAATACGCTATTTCACAAATGTTTCTCAACCAACACTTAGATTAACGTTCATTTCTTCCTGCAATTTGGGCCTCCAATCAATAACAACGTTAAAGCTTTCTTTAACGCCATTTACTTTAAGCTTAAACTTCTAATGGTTTTTCTTTTCGATAACCCACTTGATGAGTATTTTTAAATATTTAGATGTCATTATTTTGGAGTTCTTTATTCTTAACAAGCGATTCTTTAAAGACTCATCGTAGACGTTACAAGTTTTTGTCTATTTTCTCCTGTCAGAAGTTTTATCTTTCAGTTCCGTTTATTTTATATCTTCCATCACAAAATTAATATTTTCTTTGGTCTTCCTCGCCCTCTTTGTGCATTTATTGTCTATCACTCCATTTTATATACGTAGTATTTGCTAGAAATTTGACAAAGTGTAGTAGCTTGATGTGCTGGCGTCTGTACAAGCTTTGCTATTCGTGTATTCATTTTAGTTATTGAAAGCTCACATCATCATTCAACCACCTGCTTTTATCCTTATTTATTTGAGATCGATGCAGCATGTTTTCTTCTTCCATACAGCTCTTTTAGCAGTCATTTCTAAAGTTTATCTCTATCTCTTTCTTGCTTTTATTGTTTCTTTTACTTATAACGCCACCCACATTTATCACAAATCTTTAGTCACAAGTCACGACATGTTACTCATTAAAAACTCATGGTTCATTTTTATCATATTAATGATCAGTTACTGTATCCGTACCTACAAGCATTGCAATTCATGTCTCTTCGTCATCGACACCTCACGTATTATTAACATTACTCTTATTTTCTTTCTTCCGTTGTACCGATTTGGATACTTTCACTAACTGATGTTGTAACCGTTATCTGATATTAGTGTATTGTTAAGTGGTATGTTAGTAACCGCTACGGCTATACTCAAGTGGTTATAGTAAAATTAATGGTCTGAAGAGTTGTTATTATTTACTTACAAATTATTTTCCGCTTTTATAGGCTTTATTACATATGAATGCTGTTAAGAATACAATTCATTATATTTTGAATTCTTTTTATAGGGTAAAGGCGATGTCAAAATTCAAATGTCTGCTTTTCATCATATTTTCCTATATTAGGAATTCAAAGCATAATTATTAGTACCTTTACTTCTTGTTTTATTAATTATCTTCATCAAAGTAAATGCCTTTACTATTGAAATAATAAAAACATTAGATTTTTCGGTATTTTAATTACATTCATTTACGGGAAGTGTTTAAAGATCGCTTTCTTTTGCTAAATTAAATTTCTTAATTAATAATTCATCAATAAATCAGTTAAAAAAAATATATTAATAGAATTAAGAACAAACCGTTAATATAGCTTGATGTCTTGGAAAATACGATATAACATACATAATATTATTAATTCACAGGTGAATATTTTCTAACTTTCTCGAGTGCAGCATAACAAGATAAGACGAAATTATTAAATAGGTACCGGTTATACAAGATTTAATTTTGTTGACTGTTGATACAATTTATATCTTAGGCCTACTTCTTTTCACTTTCGTGTGTGAGTATAATGTGAATAACTCCCTATTTTGTCATTATAATTTGAATTATTTCAATATTTATACATATTATATAATTCTCTTCGACACAATTTAGAGCTTTATTATGAGTAAATTGATTTACACAAAGCTATTTCATTGTCCGTGGTATACACATCATAAGTTGTTAAAAATTCAAATTACACCGTCTAAACAGTGTTGAGACGATGCAAGTCATTTTTGTTGCTTCAATTTCATTGTAAGCGACAGACAAGAAACTTGTATTGAGTGAATCGGACTAAAGGTTTGAATGACATTCATTTTGTAAGTGTAAGTTTGGTAAATATTGCTTTCCAGTTTTTATCTTATCTTGTAAGCATCTACGTACACAACAGCCATAATCATTTAAACGTCATAATTAAATATGTATATGTAATGAACTGCTAAACGTGGATCTCTGGATTTAGGAAGAACATTAAACGCGTTTTAATGGAGACCAGACACGTTTCATACAAAGTTGGGCAGAAAACCTCAAAAAAAAATGAGTTGAGCTGAGAATCCGGCCAGCAAAAAAAAAAATGCATTACTTTATAAATGGTCGGAAAGAATGCATTATTATTATAAATGGTCGGGAAGGGCAAATGCATTATTATTATAAATGGTCGGGAAGTCCTCCTTATAATTTTTTACTATTGCGCCGATGTCTACGACCATTTCCTCAGCTGTTTTTTAAAGTTGTAAAATCGAGTTTTATACATTTTAATAAAATACAAAACTACCGATTGGCGAAAATAAAAGAAAGGTGACCTTAAACAAGTATTACCTACTATGACAACATACCTCTGCGAGTGTTCTATAACTATTATTTTGCATATTTAGTTCTAAAAACAGGTTTTTTTTAATGTATGTAACTTGATTTTTCAACTTTAAATAACAGCTCAAGAGATTCGGCGCATGATGAGGAGGACTTTCCCGTTCAGGGTAATACATTATTTTCGTTGGCCGGCCATTTTGGATTTCGGGGTCAATATGGCTGAGCCCTTTTGCTCCATTTACACGGATCAAGCTTCTTACCTGTCGCATGCAATAAAATTGAAGCAAGAAATTACTTTAATTATCTGAACATTGTTTAGATGGGGCAACTTTTTACTGCACCATGTAAATCCGGCGATCAGATTTAATAATATAAAAATACCGATAAGAAAGCATTTCCTCTTTGCAATTTCGATTTCGCTTATAAATTTCCTTCTCCAAAAACGTAAAGTTCAACGAAGATGAGACGTACAATTTTATTACCGATGGTCGAAACAGTTTGACCGCTATTTTCATTCCTTATACACTATACGGCTTTTACTGAGTGTACAGCTTTCTTTTGACTTTCACAGGTACCATAGGTTTTTACTCAATTTCTGATGTGTACGTGAGAGTCAGAACTTTTTCATTTAACATGATTGTGGTCAGTTTCAAAGTTTGACACTTGTAGGTACTTACCACACAATTGGACTCATTGGAGCAGTTATAAATCTAAAAGCTGTAAGTATGGGTCCTGAGTGACGGCGCACCGCGTATGGCGGATTGCGGAGCGGATTTACATGTTACATCCATACATGTCGGATACCTATCCTTAATGCACGCGGGAAAGTTGATGCGTATGCGCGTGTTTAGTGTTGCGTTTATTTTACTTTGGTTTTAATAATGTCGATATCAAAACTCAAACGTTTATAATATTTAGAAAGAAGCAGTTTCTTTACCTTTTGTGAATAAAAAGAAAGCACGAAATTCTACCTACAGAAAAAAGAAGCGGTGAATCCGTTAGACTATAATGAAGAATTAATACATCCAAATGAGAGCCTTTTCCATCACTGCTGTTATAAAATCTTCAGCTGGGAAGTCTTCATTCAAAAATTGGCGACATTTCACTTCATTGTCCGCGAGTAAAAATCAAAATACCTACGCGTATTGATGAGCGCATCCGCCAATATGTGTAATGCGCCGTGAAATGTGCGCGCACGCTCGCACTCCGGACAAGTTGAAATGTGTCGAACGTTTGTTTAATGCGCCCGCGCCGTTAATTCCGCCTGAGCGGTGTGCCGTCACTCAGGACATTAAAACATTCATTCTCGTGGTTTACTCAAATCGATCATTTAGTCTGAGATTGTACTGATAAATTATTTCATTGTAAGTACAGACGTCAGCACATCAAGCTACCCGAAACTGTCAAATTTTTCCAATCAACTTTGAACCTTATACTTTAGAAATAGAGTTGAGAATCTATTAACGAAATTTCACAGATTGTAGTAGCTTGATGTGCTGGCGTCTGTACATTAATGGATTAGTGGTAGGCCAGTGGTATCGGCCCCGACTTACGAGTTGCAGGACGTGAGTTCGAACCCAGACAGGCGCTTTACTTTGTGTAAATAATAAAGTCACTGTCCATTCCAAGGTTGCCTGGAAGGGACCCCAGAAAGCAATAAGGCCATCCATTGTATATTTTGTAGTGTTTGATGTATTTTTTATGTTATGTATTTTTGTGGTGTTCAAAAAAGTATAATATATAAATCAATTCATCACCACTGTTTTCGAAACGGTGAAGGAAAACGTCGTGAGGAAACCGGTATGTTAGGAACCAAAAATTCGAAGATTATTACATCCCCCAACCCGCAATGGATCTGCGTGGGGAATTACATCCCTCTTGAAGAGAGGAGGAATAGAAACATTAGGTTGATTATGAATAACATTAAAGCAATGATTCTGCAGAAGTTCGATTCAAGTTCTGCAATTGCAAAACTTATATAGGTAATATATTCAACTACTCGTAGATAGAATTCCATACGAGTGTCGTAAATGACATACTCGGTCGTGACCTTTGTTTTATAATATCTAATGAGGCATATGATGACATACTTATGGCAGTATCTCATCATTACCAAGCCTTCATTAAGTCCCATGAAAGCGTAGCTTTTGAATAATCACAAACTTTTGCTTTCAACATTAACTCAATGGAGATAAGTGAAGTCAAACTTATTGCAACGTTTCTTTAGTAACATAAAGATTGCGCTTGACATTACTCAAGAAAGTGGCTTTCATAAATTCACATTTTTAGATACCAAAAATTGAAATACCAAATTTTCAGTCGTCATTCATAGTATCTCATCTTAATGATTTATTTTGTTGGATCTTGACTTGCAGTTTTAAAGGATGTGTCAACCATTTGATTGGCAGGTTTTTGAATAAAACCACAAATTTTTGTTCATTATCAAATCTTAAGTTTTTTGGATTAGTTTTTTTTTATTGTACATACAACCTAATTTTTGAAGCAATTATGTCTTACTTTCTTCTTCTTCATGACATACTTTAATTTGTAAACCATCTTTTTTAAGTTTAAGCCTAATGTCTAGAACTTTAGAGTATATCTACCTTTTTTATAGGAAATTCTCAAACGATTAAGTTTGCCAAAAGAACATTGCGTTGGAAAGGATTTAAGGCTCCTTCAAACAGGCGCGACACGCGATAAAATTGTGCGCGACACAAAGGCACCGCAAGTCGCACAACGAATGGGGCCTATGTGTCGCGCGTCGCGCCTGCTTGCAGGAGCCTTTAATCTGTTAACAAAACCAGCAAATATGCAAATAAGTAAACAAATACATTAAACAAATGCATTAACATCAGGGTCAAATTGTTCATCACTTTTACTTTTCCTAACTACTTAAGCATACATAAGTTAGACAGTTACATTATGAGTTGAGAAAATAAACGTATCAATTTCTAAAACCGATAATTTATCAATTTCTTAATAGCATTGACTTTCGTGGTTATGATCAATTTAGCATTGTCGAAATTGACAAAACGAATAGCATGAAACTATGCTTGAAATTGTTTTACGCATAATTTCACTACGTTTTTATTGTCATTTTGAACTGTTTAATGGAAAGTCCAAGCCAAGTATAAAAAAGGACTGATGTTACAAATACACAGGAAGTTACAATTTAAAATAATAACTCTCCAGGTGAAGGAAAATATTACATGACCACGCAACACGAATTGACGATGATAGACAAATTCCCGAAAACAATAAAAGGCCCGTTTAAATGTAAATACAAGGTTTTATTTATAAACAGTTAATCTTTTAATTATGAACACATTAAATGACCAACACCAAATGGCGTTGAAGAAGGCACTATAGAATAAAGGCTCCTTACGAGCGGACGAGCAGCAGACGAGCGGTGCCTTTGTGTCGCGCGCGATTATATCGCATGTCGCGCCTGTTTGTAGGAGCCTTAAGAGTGAACTTTACAACCTGCTCCTCATACCTCTATAGGTATTCCTAAAAACGCTGATAACAGTATAATGGCCTAGAATCATAATCAACCTATAATTTTCCCACTGCTGGGTCACAGGCCTCCTCTGGGGGAGAGAGTGTGGACCATAACCCACCACGTGGGCCCAGTGCGGGTTGGTCGATGTCACATGTCTTTGAATTTTTGATCCCAGTACATGCCGGTTTCTTCACGATGTTTTCCTTCACCGTTTTGAGAGCAGTGATGGCCTAGATTAGCCGATAAAAATATCCAGCTTAATAAAGGTATAAACTAAAACTTGCATACAAACAAATGCTTCTAACACTGAATATATATATATAGCCACTTCAAAACCAGGATCTGACATACTAAAACCTCAATAGCAGAGTCTGGTGATAATAACTGAACACACAGTTCTAATGAATGTTTGTCCACTGACTTTCCTAGTGAAAGTTAAAGTGCACATGTCGAAGCTGGACCTTACAGAGTTTTGTGAATGGTTGCTCTTTACGATATTGTCTTTTCGAAGTATGAATAATGTGCTAAGTAAGGTAGTTGTAGTACCGTGCTAATGTTATGGGCATTACAGACAGATTTTGTTATCGCGATTACAATGGTGGTCCCATGGAGAAAGTTCAGTTTGATTAACTGTGCCAAACCTTGTATGACCACACATTTCTGATACATGCTGTATAATAGCTAACAAACGACCACTGGGTAATCTGACCCTAGCCGATGATAATGCAAGGTCGTGAGAAAATATTTTCATAGTTGCAGCACTATCTACATCATATTTTACAATTTTCATCTTCATTCTGAATAATTTTGCCAAAATTATACGAAGAGCCAATTTATTTATTTCAAGTTTCACTTTCAATCATTAAATTGATTTCTATCACACTCATTAGTAAATTCAATCAGCAAAATTTTGAATGTAAATTATTTGTTATGTTGACAATGAATTCGTTTCCCAAGACGTGGCTACAATATAACTAATATTTTTTGGTTGTAATTTCGATGACATTGGTGAGAGACATTAGGGAAGAAAAATATCTATCAACCGAGCCACGGTTTTAATCAAATTATCATCTGCAAGCCGTGTGCCCAAAAAGTGCGAGCTTCCGTACAAACTTTTAGGGGCTGAATTTTCAAAAATACTTCCTTATTATTCACTTTCGCTTTTATAAGGAGCTCTTATGCAAAATTTAATGCTTCTAGGCCCAGCGGTTTAGGCTGTACGTTGTCTAGCAGTGAAATAATTAAAGATTTTAAAGTAGTAAAAAGAAAAAACTTAAAACAATAAAACACTCTCATACGCAGTTATGTACATAATAACAATTAAACAGTAATCAGACCAGAACAATATCAATACATAGCTCATGTCCCATCCGGAGTTGAGTAAATCTTCATAGTTGAGCACGCGTTGAAACTTGAAAGCATAACGAACGGATGACAGACGCGAATCGCGCCAGATACTGTGACCGCTCTAGCATTTTATTGGTCTGAGAATAAATTGATCTGTGTAGTGATAGTGTGATGTTTAAAAATCAAAACATTTTATTTCACATAAACCGTGTCTTGAGATCTGTATTTTAGCTTTAGTTTTTTGCCACCGATTTCCGAAATTAAAGTTATTTCTAATTTTGAGTTAATTTCTTCGATTTAATTTTTGTTAATTATTTTTATTTCGTAATTTTTAGTTTTAATAAGAAACTGGAATATTTGTTTGTAATACGTAGGTAATAGTTTTTTAGATTAACAGTTGCGGTTACATACGGTCGTACATACATCTATAAAATTTTGTATATTTGTTTGGAAGTCCTAACAGATTGTTATATGTGAATATAATGCAGTTCCAATAATATTACATATGTATACGTGTCGAATTGATAACCTCCTTTTTTTTTGAAGTCGGTAAAAATATTTATAATTTACGCTGCCAAAACTAAACGGTAATTAAATAAATTAAATAGATTTTTTTTGTACTACAACAGTTACTACTGACATTAATTTCTGACTATGATAATTAATTTTATTAAAAAAAGTAGCCAAGTGCGAGCTGTACTCGCATTTTAATTTTTATTTTATTATTTGTTGTTATAGCGGTATACTAGTACACACTCTCTGAAAAGTTCAAGTGCCTACTTATGACGGTTCAAAAGATAATATAGCCCTGTGACAGAAATACGGAAGAACGGACAGCGGACCCTTATAGTAATAGGGTCCCGTTATCATGCTTTGGGTACGGGACCCTAAACAGACCTCCACTGTCCTCCCATACCTGTTTACACTGTAATTTGAAAACATTGTAAAGGCTCCTGCAAACAGCCGCGACGCGCGACGCGAATCGCGCGCGACACAAAGGCACCGCTCGTTGCGCGACTTGCGGTGCCTTTGTGTCGCGTGTCGCGTCGCGCCTGTGTGTACGAGCCTTAAAGGCCGATAGTTTTTGAAAGAGTAACCGTGGAGTGTCTTGCCGGCTCTTCTCCATAGGAAACGACCAATTGGAACCGTGCACCCAGCTTCTGACGTTTCATAAGGATTACGTGAAATAAAATATTTTGACTTTGATTTCGACTAAGGGCTTTTTTTTTAAACGGGTTTATTTTTTTTATTTATCAATCGTCAGAAAAGTTTTATATGAGGAAAAAATTTGATAGTTTTTGTATAGAAATTATGTCAAACCGCCACTTTTATTCTGAAGGTAAAAGTTATCTCGCGATTGAAAATTCAGCCATTAGCAGAACAAATATAGCTAATAAAGGCAAAATGAAGGAAGACGTTTTATGGGCCGAGAGAACCGGTGTAATTCTTTTTAAAAGTGTGTCTGTTGGCCATATAGGCAACCAGTTTGTAGATAATTTTCCTCCACGCACGTATGAAGATACGGGCTATGGATCTGCTATTGTAAGTCATTGTGACCATTGTATAGGGTGGCGCAAAAGTAATGTCATAATTTGAATTGGCTGCCATTTTGTTAGAAATAAAAAAAAAATGGATTCCCTTTTTCAAGGAAAGTTTATTTGAAAGTGTGAAATTGATGACATTAGTTGGTTAAAGTTATATCACTCAAATAGCCACCTCTCGGGTTGATGCAAAATTGTGCTCGTTTTACAGCATTTTGAATTGTTGCTAGCAAGAAGTGGCCAATTTGGAGCTAGAGATGTTTTCCAGCTCCAAATTGGCCTCGTCTTGCTAGATGGAGTGGACCCAGTTTGCACGAGGCGCTTGGCCAAACGCTTAATTGTTCGAGCACATGGAACACGACGACGAAAATCACGCTGAGTTAAAACAACAGATTAAAATGTCAACTAAACATTGTTGACAACTATTTCTCTATTTATGTCTACAACATAAATGTAAAAGCACAGTGACATTTGGCGCCATTTGCAAAAAATTAAGGCACATTCACACTATGACATTACTTTGCACCACCCGTTAGTTAAGTTTGATTTATGCTTCGGATTTATTAATTGTGCGTTTAAATAGGTATATTTTAACAATGGTTTGGTTTGATCATGAGAGGATGATTGAAAGTTAAACTTGTTCTTTTAGTTTTTTTTTTAACTAACATAATATTATAACAGGCTCCAGTTAATTGTTTTACTCGAATAATAAACGCATTATGATTTTCAAACTCACCAGATTATAAAATGACGAATTAACACAACTTATTCTCAAATTGCAATTTTATTTAAATGCCAAAATTCAGAAATTTTGTCCTACATTCTGATGAAAAATGTACAGTATTCATGAAGTTTCACTTTTTGAAAAGTTTTTGCAAAACGCAGGTAATTTCTTTTTTTGGCATGTACTATAAAGATTAAACATAATTAGTTAATTAAGGTGCTTGGGGGAGGCCTATGTCCAGCAGTGTACAATCTTTAATTAAATGCAGTTTCAAAAAGTCTTGATTGTTGATCTGATTATGATCAAGTAAAATTAAAAATTAAAGCATTTTGAGACATAAACTGATGATTTTGCATTATTATCTTCTTGCACGCTACTTAACTAATATTTAATTTATTCATTTTATCTTTATTTAAGATATAAGTCCATACAAAGAAAGCATTAGTAGGGTTGTTAATAGTACCTACACACTAAAAAAAAGGTGTCAGTAATTTGTTAGTAAACAAACTATTTCCTATTTCTGTGCAAGTGGACACTTACCCAGTACCTACACAGTAAAAGGACTGTCTATTTTGCACACTAACGTTTTGAAGACAGTATTGGTGCTACCACGGACCCTGCTCATCATCGATGCACTTTTTCTAATAATGCAAAAGAAATCATCGATGGAAGCATTTGCAAACATTGCGGAAGCACTGCAGTGCCGGGTTTTTTTCTTAACACTAACAACTAAGTAGTAAAGAAGTTTCCTAGAGCATTGCGCTGGTCTGTAACTACTGGCCTATAGTGCGATTCTGTAAACATCTCACCGTGAAAACTTAGGTGAAGTGAGCGTAGAGTGAGCTGTCAATAGTGTCAATTCCTAGCAAAAACAAACTCACTTCACCTATGTTTTCGCGGTGAGATTTTTACAGAATCGACCGGCTGCACAATGTTTGACGAAACAATTTTTATTTATGATAGCCATATTTTTTTTATAGCCATAAATGTCCCACTGCTGGGAAAGGGCCATACTCTCTTTTCACCTCTCTCTGTCCAGAGCTGCCAAGGAACAGTTTTTATTATAAGAGTCCAGCTCACCCCGCCATCTCCGTCTGGACCTGCCGCGATGTCATTTGCCATTAAGGCTCCTTCAAACAGGCGCGTCGCGATAAAATTGCATGCGACACAAAGGCACCGCAAGTCGCGCAACGAGCGGTGCCTTTGTGTCGCGCGCGATTCGCGTCGCGCGTCGCACCTGTTTGTAGGAGCCTTTAAGCGGGAACCACTGGGTCGTAAGTTTGGCCCTTGATCGTCTGACATGCGGCAGACGTGGCAGCTTTCCGAGTGACATCAGTTACTTTAGTGATGGAACGGATTTTGTATTTTTAACCCGGTCGACCAATTTACCCAGAATACTCCGATCCACAGCTCTCTCAAAAAAAAGTGGTTCTACCATGTACACTACTTCTCTAGGTAGTATAATGTTTTTTAATACAGTTGCTCAAAAAGTGGCGTATTGCAGGGACGTATAGCGTTCGGGATGTGGGCTATTACATACTCGTGCTTTTTTTTTACCTTTCCCGAACTCGTGCGTTCTCTTTCCCAACTGTCAAAATAATTTCTATTAAAAAGAAAAACCAACCATGAAGTTTTTATGATTCATGCAAATACGTATATTTCTAAAAAGAAGCTACTAATTTGTTTCAATATCAGATTTAATGATTTTATTGGATGAGTTAGGTTAGGTTTCATTTCATTTCATGTCATTAAATTTCATTTTCATTTCATATCAATAAAAAAATTCCCTTTGCCTACCAGAATGGGTGGAGAAAAAAAAAATCTCTGCTTATTATATTCTACGGTTGGCGCCATTGGTTAGTTGAGTTTATTGTGTTTTTATTATTTTATTAAATTGCTTCATTTTTTCGCAACTGTATTAAAAATAGTCGTTCAGTACACGTGCGAAATCGTCATTGCAACTTGTTCCGACTGTCAACCCTCGCCTTCGGCTGCGCCTCGGCTCGGGTAGACATTTGCAATGACAACCTTTCCGCACTTGTAATGAAATATACTATTCTAGAGCATTGCACCGGTCAGTAACTACTACTAGCCTGCGGGTTAATTGCGTAACATGCTATCAGTAGTAATTGCGTAACATGCTATGCAGTAGTAATTGCGTAACATGCTATCAGTAGTAATTGCGTAACATGCTATCAGTAGTAATTGCGTAACATGCTATGCAGTAGTAATTGCGTAACATGCTATCAGTAGTAATTGCGTAACATGCTATCAGTAGTAATTGCGTAACATGCTATCAGTAGTAATTGCGTAACATGCTATGCAGTAGTAATTGCGTAACATGCTATCAGTAGTAATTGCGTAACATGCTATCAGTAGTAATGGGTTTCATTTTGACAGTTCAAAAACATTCATTGCGTTATTTACGTTGTAGAGCAGACACATTTTTCGAACTTATGAAGCAATGGATTAGCAATATCCTTCAAAATGATTCAGATGATTACTGTGTTACGGACTTAGGGTGATGCACAATGCTTTATAAAACAATTTTAAAAGATAAAATACAGTCAGAAAAATGATGAAACAATACTAACAGATTTCATTTATCATCTATACTAATATTATAAAGCTGAAGAAGTTTGTTTGTTTGGTTGAACGCGCTAATCTCTGGAACTACCTACCAGTCGGATTTGAAAAATTATTTTGGCATTTGATAGCCCAATTCTTGAGGAAGGCTATAGGCTCACGCTATGACCTTTAGGAGCCGAGCAAAAAGAAAAATAGTCCGAAGGAACGCTAAGCAAAAACGAAGTAATAGCGCGGGCAGGCGATGCGAAGCGACGGGGTGGGTCGGAGAACCAAGAAATTTCACGTGGACGAAGTCGCGGGCAGAAGCTAGTTTACATATAAAATAGAACTAAATATTAACTACAGTCAGGAAAATTAAGTGTTAAGCCAATTGACACCCTACACTAATTTGGCGTATTATAGCTATTTCACACAACTGTCAAAGAATGACAGTAATAGTGATTTGAATATACAATAATTTAAGTCAATAATCTAAGTTTACAGTTAATGTTATGTTTATTTTTTCTACTAACTTGCATAACTATTAATTTACCTGACTTTGCTTTCTGTCAAATGTAAGCAAGTGCTACAATAACGTCTCACGGCTTTAAATAGTTACAGACGCTAGCACATGAAGCTACCCGAAACTGTCAAATTTTCCCAATGAACTTTGAACCTTAAGCGTTAGCGATAAAGTTGAAAATCTATTAAAAAAAATTGACATATTCTAGTAGCTTGATGTGCTGGCGTCTGTGCATAGTACTACCAAAACACATATTTAATACACAACTGACACAAACACAGACCTTGCTACCCTGCCATGGCATTCAAATGCTATACCAACTTAGCAAACACAAATCAAATGACTATAATCTACTTTAACACACCAAAATTTTCCATAAGCAGATTTCACTTTCTCCACATACAAACAACCTTAAACTGGTGCAGACGCCATTGGTTAGACATCATTGGTTTTAATTAGAATGCAAGACAGTCGTAGTTAAAAGAGGTTACACGTGATGAGATTTAAGGAGTGGTGTTGGTCTAGTAAGCAGGTCCGGGCTTACCTGAGTTGCCAGGTAACAATATTTATGGTGTATAGTCACGAGCATTAATATGACAACACTTGGCAACTTTAAATTGCGATTTTGTCGTGAATTAACGAATGCAACGTTGAAATACGACACTTTACACAAACCTGTGGGTTCGAAAATACTTTGTTCGTAATAACATAAAATTTCATTCAAAACTAAAGGAGAAAATCGTCTTTGTATAAAGCCAAGTGTATACATACTTATGCTCGTGACTGTACTTGTAGATAATTTAGAGCGATTATTGAATTTGTGAAAGTTAACAATTAAGGTATTGGTATTTAGTTTTCCGACTGTAAATAGTATCTATCTTATTTTATTTGCATACGTTTTCGATGAGATAATAATAGATTGGGAATATCTAAAACCATTTAACAAAAATGAAGAGAATGCTACATCAAACGGAGTTATTCCTGAACCATAAGCTTTAGCGATAAAGTTGAAAATCTATTAAAGAAATTTGACAGATTGTAGTAGCTTGATGTGCTGGCGTCTGTACACCATATTATAAATGTACATATAATTATAGGAATTCTACGTAAGGTGACACAATGGGCGATCTTATCGCTAAAAGCAATCTTTCAAAGACAACCTTTGGATGGATTAAGAGAGAAGGAGTGACTATACTGCAGGTAGTCAGTGGTTTACTATTCGCACTTGATGACTTCTATTAACAGAAAAAAGCACAACCACCTATAATATTATAATAGATAATACATAATATTATAATTATTATAATAGATAATATATTATATTATATTATTATATATTCCCACTGTTGGGACATAAGCCTCCTCTCTGTGAGAGAGAGCCGTAATCCACCACGCGGGGCCAGTACGGGTTGGTAGATGTCACATGCTTTCGAATTTTGGTTCTAGGACATGCCGGTTTCCTCACGATGTTTTTTTTTGCCGTTTTTGAGAGCAGTGGTGATGAAATAACTTACACAAAATAATGTGCCTGTCTGGGTTCGAACCTACGGCCTACAACTCGTAAGTCGCCTGTGTTACTATTGGACCACCAGTGCACCCCACTGCTCACAACTGTTAACCACAAAAGATCTAACAAATCAGAAACAACGGCAGCTGATAATGTAACTGATTAACCTATTCACGCCTCAACTGGCTTACCGATTACCGATCAACACATGAAAAACAGTCTGTCCCACTTTATATCATAAACAAACATGGATTTAATTACATATTATCAACAATTATGGCACAAGTAATAAAAATTCAATACTTTTTATTATCGTTACATGTTTTATATCTGAATAAGAATTTACGATAAAGTTGATACCAGTTTGATCTCTTGGTTCTGATCTATTAATTAATATTGCTGAAGTAGTAGCATTATTCATTAAAACTGTAGAATTAAGTCCATTGCAAGCTGGTTTTAATGAGTTATACTATTCGAAATATTTAGCTCCATTTCTGTCTAATTTTAACGCACTTACGTGAGACAAAAATCAGGATTTGAAATGGGTCGATCTCCAGAGGCCTTTTTTTTCGTGTCGGGCTGGATAAACCCATGTTAAAATCGAAAAACGTTTTCAAAATATTTTTTTATATACAGTTCGGTATCTAATCTACTTGATACAAGGCTAATATTAGTTCTTAGGAAACAACTTATTTAGATTACATAACAAATAGTTAATCTTCATGGTAATAAAATATTTTTAGGTATATTAACAATACTTTTGCCACAATTTGAATTTGAAATCGTGACGGGGCATTTTATCTCATCGCTCTGCGCTGAGGTAAAACATCGCGCTCATCCCTAGTTACGCGTTATAAACACTATATTCCCTTCCTACGGAGCAACGCCAGGGGTGGTCTAACCGCCGAGGAGGATACCTGTGTGCCACGTTCCCGCGTTCCAACATTACGAAGTAAGTTTATGATTGCTCTGGATTTGGTTCTCGAATTTTATGATTGCTATGGCACGTTATTTAAATTAAATAGTAAGCTTGTGAATGTGTTTGTTACGTGAATTAAGTGATCGTTATGATGTTTTTTATGAGACGTAATCACAACTTTCTGCTGCTTTTAAATTCGGCTATATTTATGATTTTGTGACTTTTTGTGATCGCTATGGCTGTGATTGCTCTGTCCAAAAAGACCAGAGTGATGATATTTTGCAATTATTGTACGTTATAAACCTATTTTAAGTAGTAGAACCGGACTGTAACAATGACAAACGATGAACTATGCATATAACCTTTAATTTATAGCCTTTCCTGGGTTTCTTTGGGTAACCTAAACCCATAAACAGATTTTGACGTATTTTACCTTGATGATGGTATTATTATATTGGCATTTAGCTAATCACAACTGTAACCCTTTCTTCTCAAAAATTTAATGGCAACTATTGTTGCAGATTGAAATCATGCCTCGAAATAAATTATCTATTGAAGAAAAACGTCTTAGGAAGAAATTGGTTGAGCGTCGTAGAATGGCTAAGATAAAAAATACCTACCTAACCCTAAACCCTACTCCTACCCTACTCCTACACTACTCCTACCCTACTCCTAACCTACTCCTACCCTAATCCTACCAAAAAAAGTATCCTAGTGTTGTTTTTAGACTTTTCCAGGCAATTTTTTTAAATTTTTCTCGCTGTAAAAACCATCCTTGAACTTCAACGAACATTTAAAAAAAGAATTGGCCAAATTGGTCCAGGCGTTGTTGAGTTATGCGCTTACCAACACATTTTGCGATTCATTTTTATATTATAAGTACACTACTCCTACCCTAATCCTACCAAAAAAAGTATCCTAGTGTTGTTTTTAGACTTATCCAGGCATTTTTTTAAATTTTTCTCGCCGTAAAAACCATCTTTGAACTTCAAAGAACATTTAAAAAAAAGAATTGGCCAAATTGGTCCAGGCGTTGTTGAGTTATGCGCTTACCAAGACATTTTGCGATTATTTTTATATTATAGATATATTCCGTATTTTTGATATGTATGACTATGCCTGTATATGCCTTGACCTTTTTCTAAAATAATACATTTCTCTTACATATATGTATAATCTTGTTACATGTACTGAATATGACTGAAAACGGCTAAATAAATAATATTTTATCAATATAATTTTTTTTTTGTTTCATTAATTTCACCATTTATGATCGCTCTGGCACCAATTATGATTGCTCTGGTCGCGAAATTTTTTGAACTTAAATATTTCCATAACTGTTTGTGTAAATTGAAGGCCAATATTAAAAATGTACTATTTGAATGTCATTATTTTTAATGAGATACATAATTACCATTAAATATCAATATCTGAAAAGCACCAGAGCGATCACACGAATACGCCCGTTTTGGAGATTGACCCAATATACATTTTTTTCACTTTTTTACATAGTTGCAAGAAACTAATAAAATCATTACGATAATGCTATGCAATTTGTGTGAATGCGTGCAAATTACTTGATAAGCTTGTTGAGTGTGTCTGTAATTTCGAGAACACAATTTTGTTGTATCAACATTTTTCATTTCTTAGCTTTACTTTACTTCTATACAACTCTTCCCTGATTTCTGCGAATTCTTCTGCTTAGTAATTTCCTAATGTAAGTCCGACATTTTTATCTATAATAGCTATTCTTTTATATTCTGTGTCGGTATTTTAGTTTTTAATTCTATTATTAATGCGATTCTATAAAAGCAAGCCACATCCAAACATTTAAACAGCTCCGGTTCATTACGTTTATGGATGGAAGTCTCATTCATACAGACCTGTTTCAATACCTTGTAAGAACTAGTATTTCTAGTTTATAGCAAAAGGGTTATAAAATTATATCCCGGACATCGTTTTATCCATGTTTAAGTGACCCTTCTGAACACTTTGCTTTCTTACATTACGCTAAAATTGTAAGCTCTCTCTCGTTTTTAAATACCTGTTTGTTTTAGGCCTGTCTAAAGTTAAGTATGCTTACAAAAACAGAATGACCTTCACCAAGAGTCTTCCGTCTATCATCATCATGATTCATCATTCTACTCTTATTTTTTTTATTTAGTGTAGGTGCAGCACGCCTTTTCTTTCTATGTGTCTCTCTTAACTGTCATTTTTCAGAATTCACTTGTGTAACTAAACATTGTTTCACCAGATTCTTCATCATTCATTCATACTTCATTTAATATAACTTGCTGCTCCAATGAATCGATAACTATAATCTTATAGAAACCATGAAGCCATCAGAACATCGTTAGTGTAAAAACCTGGCACTCCGGTAGTGCCGACAGAAGTGAAAACTTGAACAATTACGAGTGTATTTTGTGAATCGTCTTATAAACAAAACGTCAGTTATATATCCGTGGTTCAGCGCCATCTCGTCGTTGTTGGATGAACTACCGTCGTTGTTGGATGAACTACGTAGTTAGTACGCGAGGCCCTCGTAGTTCTTCCCGATGTGCATAGATGGCGCTGTCCTCAACAACGCGCGTCTTTCGTTTTACGTCTTACGAATCTTACGATCAGGGTCACGTGACCTGACGCGAATTTAGAAGTTTTTACCCATTCCAAAAAAAGTACACAGCGCCGCTAAAGAAGTTTTCACTTCAAAAACAATACCTACATTTTTAGCTAACAAGCCATGACCAATTTACGGGAATGAAAAAATCATAATATATTTCCAATGATGACATCTTGTCACTTTCACTTTAGTACTTCTACAGTCCGACTGCTTTCGAAAGTGTGGTGTGAATTTAAAGTACATTTAACTTATGAGTACCTACCCGAAATACGAATCTTGATCAACACTAGTAGAATTATTATAAACATAGTCAAAAATAGAAACATCAGTGCAGCTTTCAATTTTTTAAATCAAGGTTGGTCAATCAATTTGAACTTTTTATTTAATAGTGTGTACCCATTATCTTTTTGCTTGGTTGCCATGACTGCCATTTTTTTAAATACTATATGTACTAATCGCCAAAATGGTTTTGAATTGTTTGATCTCGTGATCTTTTTATTTTGGGTAAGATGTTTAATTAAGCATCGCTAAATTTGTACGCATCAATTTTACTAAAAATCATTCAACATACCACTAAAGAACAGTAAAAAAATATTAGAACCTCTGTTTTTATTTTTCGGCAAGTTAACATGTCATTGTCAGTCACACACTGTCAACTGATATAATTTTCTTGTTGCAGATGAAATATCAAGATATATCCGGATCAACACAGCAGATAATACTCTAACCTGTCAACAAGAGACTGATGACCATACTTTCCAAAATTACAATACACAAAACTTCAAGACAATGGAATCATTTCGCGTAGACGCACGCGGATATACCACGAGACCAAACGTGTGTGCAAAATAAAACTATCTGTGATAGATAGAAACCAGTGATGATCTGACAATGGCGGAACGCTATGAAGAAAGAAATAAAAACAAAATGAGAATCGACACTATAGCCAAGTTTTTACTTGTAATATTAGTTAGTGCTAAACAGATTCAGTGCAGTGACAATGACGATATAGCGAAACGAATGAAGATAATCGAGAGTGTGTCTGGTAGATATTTTAGTGACGTTTATCAAAATGGTACATTTCGGACTGGTAATGTGTTGTGGGACAATATTTTGAATAAGTGTACGGCGTCCCCCTCAGTGAGTTGTTTACAGAAGAATGTTTATTCTTACCTAGATGATAGGTTGGGGATGAATGGTGATCTGGAAGTGTCTAGTGGATTGTATTTCAAGAAAAATAGTGTGGATATCAACAAGTATAGTAAGGAAGCTAATACTATCTACCTCACTGGAAACGAGAATGAAGAAGACAAGGAGAGGTACTTGGATGAAGAAAACGAAATCGAAGATAGTGAACCGGGTAAGCGAATTTTTTGTTTGATAAAGTCTGGTCAATGTTATGAGTTTTTGTATTGATAACTTTTTGCACATGTTTTTATTTAACAGTATTATAATTTACGAAGTGGATAACAAGTTCTCTTGCAGTGATATTATTTTCATGTTTGGTTTTAATTTTTTTGACTCGGTATGTAATTTGAGTGTTTTTAAGACCGACTTCGACCTCCTTACTAACAACAGTACCATACATTTTAATAACCATACTAAAATTATGAATTTGATATAAGTAATTATTATTAGTTTATTCTCACGCTTCATGATTTTGACAACAAAAAGAAAGAAGCGTTTATCCTGAAATATTTTCTTCATAAAAACCTGTTGCCTCAAAATTTAGGAAACTCTATTCAAGTACAATTTCCTTAGACATCGCGAAACAGGATAGTTATCAGGATTACAAATAATCTAGATAACGTTACGAAACAAACGTTGGACATCACTACATAGTATAAAACAAAGTCGCTTTCTCTGTCCCTATGTCCCTTTGTATGCTTAAATCTTTGAAACTACGCAACGGATTTTGATGCGGTTTTTTTTAATAGATAGAGTGATTCAAGAGGAAGGTTTATATGTATAATAACATCCATTAAATAGTGGAGAAGTACTGTTATTTTTGAGGTTTCTAATGTGATGTCGTAAATAATTACATTTTTTCCGCTTACATTGCAAACGCAGGCTGAACCCTACGAGTTTTATCAAAATAATGTACTAAGTATTGTACACATTGAAAAGGTCCACAGAAAAGTCCGTGATGGTATATGTCTATCTCTTATGGATAACCCACAATAACTTTTTTTTGTCATTTACTTTTTACGACAAATAATGGCTAATTTTCGAAGCGATTTTAACCAATACAGCATTAATCCTTAACCAATTAAATACCTTGAATACATTGTTCATTTAATATAGATCTATATGGCCCTTTACACCGTATGATTTAAGTGAATATTTTCGAAGATATTACAGATTTAAAAATTGCGGGACGTAGCGTTTGCGGCGGTACCGGCCGGCCGCCCGGTGTGTTTTCCCTATTAATAGCACTTTGAATTTAGCAGCGATCGGACGCGTTTATTATAAAAACGTGCTTTTCAGCGCGACAACGTATCAGTAATTATAAGTAAGTTACGATAAAAGAAAGAAAGAAAATGCGTTTAGAATTTAATATTAGGGAAATTATTTTATACCCGTGCGAAGCCGGAGCGGGCCGCTATGTTTTTATATACAACGTTCACAGTTTTTCTGTAGTGTATTTAGTATCAGCATTGCACCCGTGCGAAGCCGGGGCGGGTCGCTAGTAAAAAATAAATAAATTCGATAGTATATGCTTAAGACACATTATCTAATAAAAACAATTAAACCATATTAGAAAATCTAATTTATTGAAATCGTCATTCTTTGGGGTTACGTGGTCATTAAAGCCATAATTAAAGCCATCAACACAACTCTCATAAAGACCACGTAACCCCAAAGAATAACTGTTTCATGAAATCGTCATTTCTTGGGGTTATCTACGTGGTCTTAGAGAGTTGACTTTAATGATTATAATTCTGTAAATACATATTTGTTACGGCCGCGAATCATATATTACCTAATCAACGTACAACTTAATACTGGACCAGCAAATTGCTAGAAACCTAAAAAAAAATGAATTTCGCGGGCTACCCTGGCGCTTTCACAGATAGGGGCTCCGCGAAGCTAGGCTACGGCGACATAGGATGCAAGAACGAGCGTATGAGAGAGAATACAAATACCTTTATACCTAGGTATATATTAATTGATTAGAGTCTCATAGTTTTCAGTAGAACGTAATTTAAGCTGGTAGAAAAGTACCTATTACCTATAGCTATAAACAGTCATGTTTATTTTTCGAAGATTTCAGTATCTCATTCGGTCGTTTCGTCATTTTTATTCGGACAAAAGTAGTCGGAAAGTTAGTATTTCAGGCAGTAGATTAAATATTTTTAAATAAGGAAAATTCTTATTTTTTGTTGGAACTTTTATTATCTACTACCCTTAGACTAAAACGGTTTTATGTCTTTTGAGTGGTATATCAAACGATTTTATATTTATTGTTTGTTATGCTTATAGAAATTAGTTACTTTAAAATTATTTCAATAGTTTATTATATTAACTGATCACATGAATATTATCTTCTATACTATAATAAATCTGTAGAAGTGAAAATTCTGTACATTGAAAATATCAAAAAAATAAATGGCAGGGGGTGTTACTATACCGACACCGAACCCAAAAATGTGATTAAAAAAAATTATGTCTGTCTGTCTGTTTGTTCAGGCATCACGCAAAAAGTACCGGTTAGATTACGATGAAACTTAAGGTATAATTATTATTCTTTAAGCACCACACTGGGTACTTTTTATCCCGGAAAAGTATATACAACAAAAAACAAACTTAATTTTGCGGTTCGATCCCTAGACCCGATTACTGTACCAACCGCAAATAATAAGTTTGTCGTAGGTTACGTCACCCGCAGTGGAGTTCACTTAGGGGCGCTGCACACGGCTAATATCGCTCGCCATACAATTCAATGGACTATCACACACGACGAAGATAATTAATAATATTTCATATTTTCGTATCTTAAGATGAATTTGTAAATACTAATAATAAAACAGAAGAGTTTGTTTGTCTGAACGCGCTAATCGGTCGGATTTTTCTCGGAGTCAATTTAAAAAAATATTTTTACATTTGCTAGCCTAATTCTTGAGGAAGGCTATGTAACATCACGCTATAACCCTTAGGAGCCGAGCAAAAAGAATAAAAGTCAGAAAGATCGCTAAGCGAAAACGAAGTGACAGCGCGGGCAGGCGATGCGATGCGATGCGACGGCGTGGGTCGGAAACAAGAAATTTCACGCGGACGAAGTCGCGGGCAGAAGCTAGTTTTCAATATAAGCAAATATTGGCTACAACAGTTATTTTAAGCGCTACTAATTTGACTTCCAACTAGTCATAAAATATTAGATAATTTTATATCTCGCACATCTTACTTTTTATTTTTAGTTGTATATGATGAATATTAAGTTTATTTTGTTATAGAGTTGATTTCATCGTTCATTAAATGAGCAATTTCGAATGATATAAATGCCTTCGTTGCTTCATATTATAACATAGTTATGATATGAAGTCACTTAGTGACTTATCAATGTTAGAGATGTAACTAATTATAAGTATCAAGAACATAATTATAGCAGTAGCAACCACTTTTTTGTCAAATTACAGGCAGCAATATTATTACAGATAAAGAAATTTGATGTGCGTTTGCGTGAAAGAACACGACCTTAGCTTAGTTATAATAAACTGGTGACCTGCTCCTGATTCGCACGAGTGCGACATGTCAAAACATCGAGATTTCTGCAATAAATAAAAGTTATACACACATTTTATAGGATAGAGTCATCTCATTCTCACTATCTCCAGAGAATACATAAATAACTGTGAAAACTTAGCTTACGATAATAGATTGGCATTCGAAACATTGTCCACAACCAGACCTGGGCCGTAATTCTCTATGACACAAAGAGCGAAATCGCGCGAAATCAACGCTAGACTGGCGGTATTAGCTAAAGAATTGACGTGGTTTCGGTAAGGAATCGTTAAGTTAAGATCATAGTGAATTCGGGCCCTGATTAGTAACAAAGGCTCCTCGCAACCCAATACTATTCCCGGTAGGTATGGCTATTACCATAAATATTAATGAGTTATACACATAAACTTTCCGAAATCGATTTTACAAAGAAATAGCTTCTACCCGCGACTTCGTCCGCGTGAAATTTCACCCTCCTCAATTCACCCTGTTAAGGGTAAATTAAAAAAAAAACAAAAAAGGGGTGGAATTTAGAAAATCCCTTTCTTAGTGGATATTTTCTCTTCACAAAGAACACACCCTCCAAATTTCATGTCTCTAGGACCAGCGGTTTAGGCTGTGCGTTGATATATTAGTCAGTCAGCACTTTGAATCTTATATATATGTATATAGATGGTGAAACCCACATTAAATGTAGTTTAGAACATCCAAGCGATCACACAGATAAGACACAAAAAAAGGTCTTAGTATCACACTAATATTATAAAGGCAAAAGATTGTGTGTGGGTCTGGATATATGTTTGTTACTTCTTCACGCTCAAACGGCTGGACCAATTTTGATGAAATTGGGTATGGAGGTAGCTGACACCCTGAATATACATATAGGCTTTTTATCCCGATATTCCCACGGGATCGAAACTTATGCGGGTGAAACCGCGGGGCGCAGCTAGTTATATTATAGGTATACTAGCTACGCCCCGTGGTTTCACCCGCATAAGTGTAAAATAAAACGTAGCCTATATCCAGGGTGTCAGCTACCTCTATACCAAGTTTTATCATAATTGGTCCAGCCGTTTGAGCGTGAAGAAGTAACAAACATATAAACACACACACAAACAATCACAAACTTTTGCCTTTATAATATTAGTGTGATAGATTATGAATATATAACCTATAATAGAACCACATACATACTCGTATATGTAGATTGGCGAGTCAAATAGGGCAGATCAATAAAATCCCCACTGCGATTACACAGACCGCCCAAAACAAACACAGAAATACAATTAGACCAAGGAAAGCTTTAACACAACAAATTCTTTTTACTCTTTATATTTTGAAATTTTTTATTTTTATAACATTTATACAATTTGACATTTTTTTTTTATCGTTTCTGACATTTTTATAATTTTATTTTTTTTGACAAATTTAATTATAAGTATTTTTAATTGATCATAATTTGATTCTGGGTTTTATCTGTTTTGAATTTAATATTATATTTTATAAGTAATTTTAATGTATGCGTTTAAATCTATGGAGTCTGAAATAAATAAATTTTTATTTTTATATATTATATACTTCCAACACTGTACAAAATGAACACCCAGAATAAAATTATGATCAATTAAAAATACTTATAACTGCAGCAGCACATCAGAACACAGTACCAACATAAATAAAGATTTCTCTAAGTAACATACGGACATATTGCAGACATCATTGAGACTTGAGGAAATCCTTATTCAAGGTGAAAACGCATCTGTTTATTCAAACAATGAGCAATTCATGTCCCATCTAGTAGTCAGTGTCATTGTTGGCTAGTTTATCCTGAACTCTGGCCGTGAACAAAATGATCTGGAGTGTAAACTGGTTCGCCATACTTTCGTTCCGGTTTTTGGGTAACATTTTATGTATTTTGATTGGTTAAAAGTTGTTTAGATTGTGTATTTTAGTGCGCTTTGTTGGCTTTGAAGTAATTTGTAATTTGAGAAAATAGGTACTTACTGTATAATTTTGTTTTCAAACATTGAAGCCTTATAGAGCACGCCCGTTCCATCAAAGACCTCATTCATTGCTTCCCATCAGGTGTGATCTAGGTCAAGAGCAGGACCATTCAGCAATAACAAAAAGAAGCCTAAGACCTGCAGGAAAAAAAATGGAGTAGTTCTATTGGTATTTTCTATGTTTGTTGTAAGGCTTCATAGCTTTTTTGCGCTCTTCAATATTTTACACGAAACGTGGCAAACTGTCAAGTACTGCGGTGCTATTCTGTAAAAATCTCACCGTAAAAACGTAGGTGAAGTGAGCGTGGAGTGAGCTGTCAACAGTTTCAATTCCTGGCAAAAACCAACTCACTTCAATTAAGTTTTCACGGTGAGATTTTTACAGAATCGACCGGCTGTACCTAGTGACACATCATCTGTGCTACGTTTGGACCATTATTTGGTACTACGTGTCGCGGGTTTGACTTCCGCAAGAAACATAATAATTCTTCACGGTGCAGTGCCTCAGAAGTGTGCTAAGATCAAAAAGATGACAATGACGATGAATAAAACGTGGTCAAGTGATTTTATCGTATGATCCTGGTGGTTTGAAGATGATGACAGACATGAACCTATGGAAAGCGACATGCTGCGTCAACCCCATGGATGAGGACATAATGACTGATGTATAGACGCCAGCACATCAAGCTACTACAATCTGTCAAATTTCTTTAATAGATTTTCAACTTTATCGCTAAAGCATAAGGATCAAAGTTGATTGGGAAAATTTGACAGTTTCGGGTAGCTTGATGTGCTGGCGTCTGTACCAACGCATTTGACACTATTGACTTATCTTTCAATCAACTCAGCTTATCGCAGTCCACTGCTAGATATAGGCCTATCCCATGCTGCACCACAACTCCTTGTCCTCCGCCTTCCGCAATCAGTCTGTCCCAGCCACCTTTTTGAGGTCACCAGTCACCTTTTTGAGGACTTATGTTTACTATTTTAATATTTTCATGTAAGTGAATTATTAGTGCTGATGGGATTGTTCACAAACTAAACTAAATTTAAGTTCAGTGCATCTTTTTCTTTCTATTTTATTAAGAAAAGGATGGAAGATAAAATTTTGTTTATTCCTGTCAAATTAATCCACCACTTACATTAATCCACCATTGTATTCTTATAATAATAAAGTTAACTCTAACCTCATCTTGTTAGACTCTATGACGAGCCAAACAAAATTGGACTAAGCAGACTCTCTATAAACTATACAAACAAAACTAGAATGTACAGACGCCAGCACATCAAGCTACTACAATCTGTCAAATTTCATTAATACATTTTCAACTTTACCGCTAAATTATAAGGTTCAAAGTTGATTGGGAAAATTTTACAGTTTCGGGTAGCTTGATGTGCTGGCGTCTGTACAAAAAATACTATAATATTAATCTTAGTAAAGTGTCCAATCACCCCAGAACTTGAACTTTCTGTTCTTTCTGACGTGACTTAAAATGATCGGACCATTTACTGTAGAGATATCTTTTATGCAGATTTTATGAAACTTGGGAGTGTCAGACTAAAAGACAGGTCTTAAAAAGAAAAGCAGCATTGAATAATACTCAATTCTTGTATTATCATAATTGTCAAATACATTAGAGTGGAGAGAGCTTTCTGACGTCATTAGAATTGTAACTATACAGAAGCATCTTCAATCTGAAATTCTGCAGGGTTTAAAGATTTACTGTAACTATATTGGTTACCGAATTCCTCCATAAAGGTTGCTATACCTCCCATATTTTTGACAATGCACTAAATAAAAACAAAGGAAGAAATTGGAATAAAAACAAAGTATTATGGGATTTTCAATTTAAATACACACAAAATGCGCACGATGAAATTTCAAGCTACAGGTACTATTCCAGCAATGCGAGGTCAGCTAAAACTGAAAATTTAAAGCTTGACATTTTTATTTTATATATGTCGTTGGGTGTACATAAAACTGTTGAAATGACTAAATAGGCATTTGGGATATGCATCAATCTTTATCACAAAAGTAAATTTCATAGGAAATATAGCTAAACCTTTATAAACTTGGGCCGAACCCTGAATAAAAATACTGTATATACTTTTTATAAGCTAAGATTATCTAAAACTAAAAGGTACTGTTACAGCTAACACTGCTATTACAAATAACCATCTAATCCAACACACATACCATTTCTTTAATAATAGTAACAATTCAAACAAGCAATTACCCATTGTGGTGCAAACCTGACAACAACGTGAGTGGATATGTGTGCCATACATCTCAGAAACAAGTTCCATGCATGTGCCATCGACCGTGGCAACATGGCTGGATGCCAACGAAAGTGGTGGCACGTGGACACTTGACTTGCCATAAGGTCAAGGCAATGAGATAGACGATGATTACGAAAAGTTCAAACTACCTTCAATTTATAGAATATACAGGAGAGATACAGGAAACTGTAGAACTGGACGTGTATTGAGAAGAGTAACTTGTAAAATAAGATACGATCTAGAATGCAGATGATAAAGATTTAGTAACAAGATTTCTATTTACAAAATGTGTATAGAACTTAGAACTTAGCTGTCAACCTTGGCCACGATTCTCTCGAGGGTTTGTTGTCATTTAGTCCTGGTAGTTTTCGAGTTGCAGGCATTTTGATAATTAGGATATAGTTTTTATAGTCAGTTTTTATGCTGACAACTTTTTGTGCTGCGTATTTGTTTCATAATCTGCTCCTCTATCGTCTGTGTTCAATAAAAGACAGATTAAGTTAACATGATCATGCAGTAAACTACGAATCTCTAAACAAATATTTTTAAATGTTGTCAACACACGAATTTTCTTTTTGGTTCCGCCTTCTTCTCACTACGGCGAATCTTTGTCGTTGTTCGCTAAATGTTATGTGTCATCACAATGCTTGGCATTACATCATATTGACAAAATATTAACGCCATATTATATTATAATTATACCAGGTATAATTCAATTACCACATTTTTTTGCCACTTTCATTTTTTTACCATCGACCATCTGCGAATTAATTCATCGCAAACGTGATTTCGAAAGCCTTTTGCATTCCTCAGTGAAAGCAAAATAGACTAATAAATACAGTTAACAATTCTACTCCTATTTCTTAAAAAATAAGGTTTAAAATCGAATGGCTTTTTCTCGAATCATTTCTTCGTGTCCGGCGGCAGTGTTTGCGGTTGTTGTAATTCTTATTGCATGTGAAATAAGGGTTACATTTGATTGTGTAACTGTTGTTATAACATTGTTACGATGGTGGCATGAGTCGCGTTTGTAGAAAAAGTTAGCTATGTTCTAATGTTCTTTTTAAGTGTTGCAATTTCTATGAGCTAAGAATGGATCGAAATCGGTGTCTGTATTTTGCTGATAATATCTGAAATGATTATTCTTGAAACAAATGTTATAGTAGTATTGTGACCATTGTAGGAATTCAAAAGTACTTCGAGGAATGATTGTTATCTTAGAGAATGTCAACAATTTACGTACCAAAGCCTAGGTCAGGGTGCTTTTTTGTTTTAGCCTAAAGATGCTATTATTATTTATTTTTGTTTGTTTAGGAACAAGCTATATTTTATTGCTTTATTTTCTTATTTGTTAGTCCACTAGTGGGATTTATAGATGTCCGCAGATGTCTCCGTGGTATCACAGCGAGCCCTGTCAGAATACCAGCGCTGCAGTATTTCAATTTTTAAATTTTGCTACTTTTTACTGAGATAGGAGCCTTTTTGGCCTCGCACAGGTTTTTGTTCTTGTTTATTTTTTTTTTGTTCACTGCCACTTCAGATTAGTTTTAGTAATTAGTCACTATTATTATTGTACTAATTTTTCCTGCATGATATATAGAAAAACAAGTGACTTTCTGAATGGAACTTCCCAGTACTTTCTCCAGTTAACAGTACTTATTTGACGTAATAAATTACCACATGTCATGAGCAAGCTGAATGGTGAAGATGGTCTTTCTTTGCTCGAGACCTTGGGTCATGTTGCCTTTTCAAATGATAGTGTATGTTTTCCAAATCCAAAAATTGGTCAGCGTAAAACGCTAAGTTTTTTGTCGCATAGTTAGTCGTATTGGTGCATATTACAAGCCAGAAATGCCACAAAATTTTGTGTATTATCAAAAATATTCAAAGAAAAGAATTATTCAATAATAATTCATAAAAATAAATTAATATCATGTTAAAACAGAGCTACCCCTTGGTAAGAACCAAGGGGTATCGTAACCTAGTAATTGTGTTGTTGTGGTCAGGTAGGCAGTCGCTCCATGTAAAATACTGGTATTCAGCTGCATCCGGTTAGACTGGAAGCCGACCCCAACATAGTTAAGAGAAGGCTAGGCAGATGATGATGTTAAAACAGAGCACAAAAAAATATTTTTCGTATTGACTGACCCGACCTGACCCGACAAAATTTAATTTTGGTGGTCATTGATTCAAATAACGCATCGCTGTTTTGAACCTTCTTTGTTGCCGCGATGCGCCATTATTTTGTCAATTACGTCAAAATATCTTTTGAAATTACGTAAAGCTTCTGACTAGCGAGCTACCAACAATCTGTCTACAAGGTTAAACTTTTGTTAATTTGTTTAAATTTACAGTAATTTCCAATTTTTGTTTAACTAGTTCTAAGTAGAACGACTTTGACGAGTTTGACGACTGCACCATCACGACATTGCTAAGTAACAATGTCGTGATGGTGCAGTCGTCAAAGCCTCGCCTGTCATGCACGAGGTTATGGGTTAAATCAGGGCAAGTACCAATGTGAGTTTTTCAATTCATATTTGGTTCTTTTTTAGAGTATGTTGGACGTTACTAACATAGCTGAAGGAAAACATCGTGAAGAAACCAGGACTTATCCATACTAATAATATTATAAATGCGAAAGTGTGTCTGTCTGTTACCTCTTCACGCTTAAACCGCTGAACCGATTTAGATGAAATTTGGTATAGAGATAGTTTGAGTCCCGGGAAAGGACATAGGATACTTCTTATACCGATATTCCCACGGAATCGACACTTGGGCGGGTGAAACCGCGGGACGCTGCTAGTGATTAATGAAAGTCTGAAATAGCTAACTCACTTTGAACAAGCGCTGTAACCAATGCGTATACCTGCTCTGTATGAGGAGAGCTGTATGAGGAGGGCCTTTGTCTCGCAGTGGGATAGCAATAGCCTGGTATCAGCTGTTCCAAAAAAAAAAATTGCTGATCTCACTTTTTTCAATCAATGCAAATACTGAAACGAGCATTTGCAATGGATGAAAAGTCGATTTTTTTTAATTAAAAACTTTGTATTTGCATAGACCATAGACCATTTGATCATAAAATAAATATGGTAGGTATCCACCTTCCTACCTGTACTGTATATCTTCAAAAGCCCATTCCCCACTAGGTCAGTAGCCCATAGAGCGTAGCACTTGTTCTGTGGTCAACCACAAAGGGTCCGTCACTTGTCATGGCGACTGACAAACACCTGTAAACTAAATAGATGCTGCGGTTACAGAAGAAAGGCACAAATTGCATGTATTTTGTTGCAAGAATACGATGTATTTTGCATTTTAACAGGTTCTGGTTCGGATTGCTAGTGATACAGTATTTTGTATGGTTGTGCATGATTGAGAATAGGTGTCTAAGGCACGGTTGGCGCAGTGGTTAAGCGATTGACTGCTGCGCTGCGTATCGTGGATTCGATTTCCACACGTAACAAATATTTGTATGACCTACATGTGATTGTTCTGGGTCTGGCTGTTTGTGTGTGACTTTAAATGTTTGTAAACGCACCCACAATACAGGATAAATTACTAGTGTGGGGCAACGTTCTAAAAAAAAAACATAAGGTCAATGTCCCAAAGGCTGTGTCCAGATCGTCCATGTTAAGCTGTAGAAAACCATAGAAAGAATTCTGTTTTGTATTTTTAAATCATGCTCCATCACCTTATGGCGAAAACTACTAGATCAATCTCGTATTGTTCTAAGCTGATGTTTTCTACAAAAATGTTATTTTAAATTTTGTATGCAGTTATACTCTTACCTATCCACAGCCTGTGTCCGCTGGTCGTTATCGACTCAATATCTGTAAATGCCCGCGACACATGTCATTTCATACTTTTATAACAAAAGCCTTGTGAAGACCATACCACATAAAAACAAATCAATCAATCAATCAACTCCGACTATCGCAGTCCACTGCTGGATATAGGTCTCTCCCAGACTGCGCCAAACAACGAGGTATTCCGGTCTGATCACCTGAACCCCCCTCCACCCCCCCTCGATCCCTTGCTTGTTCGTCTTCTGTTTTAATCTCTGTCTTATCCACCTGTTCTCTGCCTGCCGAATCCAGTCTACCCCAGCTACCTTCTTTAGTCGTCCGTCCATCTAGCTGGAGGGTGTCCCACACTACGCTAACACAAATGAATGGAATAAAAAGCCAAAAAATACGAGCCAGACAAATTACAGGTTATTAAAGTCGGATTACACTCAAATTTATTATGCGTAACAACACAATTACATACACATGATAGTATTTTGTTATGGAAAACTGGCGTGAGAGAAACTGAGCGACTGTTCACATTTGATCATTTACTGATTTCTGAGACGGGCAAATAAAACATTTTATGAAAAATTCAATTTAAAACAAAACAAAGAGTAGGTACGATTATCAAAGCTACTTCTGAACTTTTCATGAAACTTATTAATTCCACGACATATTAAGGCGACAATAAGTGACAGCGACCTTGAGCGAGTGGGAGGAGCGCGAGCGTCACGCCCCGCGACCCCGCAACTGCATGCACGTAATTTCGTAGGGTAACCATACGTTTCAGATGGTGAGGATAATCCAATCCTGCCTGATTTTTGATCATCATCCATTTTTATTTCAATATAGTGTTGTTGTTAAAGATGTGTGATGATTTGTGTGCGAGTATGACCAGATAATATATGTATATGAACGTAAACGAAATAAATAGAATCGGCTTGTAAGCATCGTATCAATTGGCGTCCATGGGAAAAAGGCGTGAGTTTTATATGTGTATGTTTGTTTATGTACTTACAAAGATTTAAAATGATCAAATTAAACAAAAATATGTGACTTATTTAATTTTATTTTAAATTTTATTTAATATTCCTCAAAATTTAGTGTTTTCACTGAATCATTTATACGTGTGTTTGTATTACAAAGTGTCTCTTGGTCGTTTGTATTGTCTTGGCTATTGTCTTCCACCACCTATGCTCGTTTTTTGTTTTGCTTTTTTTTATTCTCTTTATCCTCTTTCGATTTTCTTTTGCGTCCCTGTATAGCAGTAACTATGTAAGAGGGGTCCCTTATTGCCATGTTCCTTGTATGTCTTGGATCGACCAGTTCAGGAAGCATGCAAATGTTCCAATCACTTCAGAACTGAAACATAATTATAATGATAAATAAAACGAAAAAACCTAGAAGAGATTTTTTATATTATCCGTTGCAAAAACAACATAACTGATAAACGCAATAAACTTTACATTATTACGTTAATAAGTGTAAAGTGAAAGGAATTTGTGTGACTCCCTTTGCGCGACTAGACACGCGCGACTGACTTTTCCGCGAAAGACATTTGCGCGACTACACTTCCGCGAAAGATGCTTGCGCGACATTTATTTTGGATATTGCACAAAATCCGAGAAATTAAATCCCGTACAGACGTAACATTACGCCTTTATTCTCTAAAGAGTAGGGCAGAGGTGTATACTAAGTTTGTAAAGTACACCCATTTATTATTTTATCTAGATAACGTTCATAATACTTCATTTAAATTGTAGAAAGTTATATTATGCGGTTACATACGTTCGTCCCGAGAGCAGGGGAGATCGAAATCAAAATCGCGGCTGCAAAATTTTACAAAATAAGCGTCATCCATCTTGGATTTTAAATTAAGATTTTAGATTTAATTACCCCGAAAAGTATGGACAAGACACCCATGACGTATATTTTGTAAAATTTTGCAGCCGCCATATTGGATTTTGACTTTGACCTCATTTTCGTCATCAGCGCCCCCGAAAACCATGGAAACGACACCCATGACGCATATTTTGTAAAATTTTGCAGCCGCCATCTTGGATTTTGACTTTGACCTCATTTTCGCCATCAGCGCCCCCGAAAACCATGGAAACGACACCCATGACGCATATTTTGTAAAATTTTGCAGCCGCCATATTGGATTTTGACTTTGACCTCATTTTCGTCATCAGAGCCCACGAAAACCATGGAAACGACACCCATGACGGATATTTTGTAAAATTTCGCACCCGCCATCTTGGATTTTGACTTTGACCTCATTTTCGCCATCAGCGCCCCCGAAAACCATGGAAACGACACCCATGACGCATATTTTGTAAAATTTTGCAGCCGCCATATTGGATTTTGACTTTGACCTCATTTTCGTCATCAGAGCCCCCGAAAACCATGGAAACGACACCCATGACGGATATTTTGTAAAATTTCGCAGCTGCCATCTTGGATTTTGAGTTTGACCTCATTTTCGCCATCAGCGCCCCCGAAAACCATGGAAATGACACCCATGACGCATATTTTGTAAAATTTCGCAGTCACCATCTTGGATTTTGATTTCGATCCCCGCCCTCGGGAGAAGAAACGTGTGGGACCGCATAATATAACTTTTAACAATTTAAACTAGCTATTACTTATGTTAACTAGATAAAGTAATAAATGGGTGTACTACACGAACTTAGTATACACCTCTGCCCTACCCTTCGGAGAATACAGGCGGGATGTTACGTCTGTATGGGATCTCATTTTTCGGATTTTTGCCCAATATCCTTTACGAATATAAATGTCTCCCAAGCATCCTTTCGCGTAAGTGTACTCGCGCAAATGTCTTTCGCGGAAATGTCAGTCGTGTAACAGTCTAGTCGTGGAAACGTCCAGTCGCGCAAAAGGAGCGCAAATGTACCAGATCCCCTGTATGTGAGCTACTGTGAAAATAATAATAATAAATTGGGTATATGCATTTACTTGTCAGCAATAATATCCTCATTTTCAATATGCGGAGTTGCCTTTTTCTCGTGTTCTATACAGCCAGGATGCCTACCATGATCTAATTAAAAACGATTCAAAAGCAAGACATTTCAGTTTAGGTTCTTAAACTGCATCGCTTAAAGTCGTACCATGAATTCCATTACGCGCAGCGGCATTTGGATCGTTAAAAGTGAATGAAAGATCGCAATTTGTGGCTGAACCGCGTTTGAAACGTTTTTGGTGAAAAAGAGACAACGCTATTATTATCAAATAAGTTTGTTTCGCGCACATTGTAGTGTCAGACACGTTCAGAAGCAAGTAACATTTTATTTGTTCTTAACTCAGTATCATTACTTTAAAGTAAAACAGACACTCAACAGTTGTTTTTACGATTCCACGTTAATACGGTAACTATTGTTAAAATAATTCTTAGTCAAAGTAGATATTTATTTACCATTTGGCATTTATTAGACGAAAAAATATTTATATTTCGACTTAATAAAACAATGTTTCTGTTTCGAACGTACCAGAGTAAAAAAAGTTGTGTCAGCTGTCATGTCACTGTCAGTTTGTGTGTCTGTGTCAGTTTAACTAGATTTTAAGTTATTGTACTCTGTGGTTGTGATTACGGTGGGAAAATTAAAGTGGTGTAGTTTTGAAAAAATTTAACATTATTTCAAGGAATGTCGTAAGTATTAAACATTGTATAATGTGTATAAGTACTGAAACTATATAAATCCTTCGAGAAGTCTATAGATAAATTTATTATGAAAGTGAATTAATGTACACAACTTGCCTCGAGAAGCCACTTATGTCTTTGGGACAAGAATTTCAAGTGCTTTTTTTGTTGCATTCTAGTCGAAAAAGAAGAGTAACATTTAACCAGCTCGAGACCATGTGGGAGATTTTAAATGAAAACAGAGCTCTCGCAACTGGTTACAACAAATCTTCCCAGGCCCGAGAATATTCTAAAAGGATGTGGCAAATCGTGGCCGACACTTTGAACTCCCAGGGTGATGGTGCAGAAAAGGATTGGAAGGGCTGGAGTAAGGTAAGTAAATTTCATATGTATTACGTAACTAAAATTGCTTCACATTATTGTTAAGTACATTTACTAACATATGCAATCTTTTCAGTACTGGAATGACTATAAAAGTAAGCTAAAATCTAAAGTCGCCAGTGCACGAGCCTCTCTGCACAGAACTGGAGGTGGGCCATCTAATGAAGGAAGATTGTCCGATTTAGATTTAAAATTTCTCCAAATATTGGGTGAGGATTTTGGGGCGGGTCTTCCTGGAGTTAGAGTGGAACCATCATTTCATATTGTAAGTATGTGTACTAAACTTTATAGGGATGTGATTGATTTTGATGTTTTTCATTCAACATTACATGAAGAGTAATGCATTTGTGTCCTGTATACACTATACAGTACCTATCTGATAGACATTGCTTAAAATCTTTCAATTATTACAGCCAACAGAAGATCGGACTGAGGCAGGGAGCACTCCACTATTATCTGCTCATAGTGAGCAATCTGAAAGCATATTGGCTCATCATTTGAACATGGAGTCAGTATTAGATATACTATTAATTTCTCCTGAGCCGACAGCGGCAGCGTCTACACCACCCGCGCCCACGCTTGCAACGACTCCGCCCCCTCCACCAACCCAGACCCCGCCCCCTCCATCAGCCCCAGCAGCGGCGCCAAGCGCTTCGTCTACTCCGCGCCGCACCCCACGTCGGCGACAGCGGCAGCGCCGAGTGGTACCTATGTCTGCAGCTACATCAAGGCAGGCATTGGTTAATATATCTGAGGAGAGAGTTAGACTTGATGAAAAACGAAACCAAATTTTAGAAAATATAGCTCTTGAACTCAGAGAACTAAAAGCCATATTAAATACTAGGTAAGAACATAAATTAAGTTTCTATTTCAAAATACAATGAAACATCACTCCTAAAATAAAAAACTAAACCTGCTACCAGTTCATGACATTCCTAAAAAACTATGACAACATTGCCACAATGACTGGCAGTACTCAGCATTTGTGCTAAGTAAAGGCACTTTGATGGATCTTTAAATAAATAACCCAACCCGCTACAATATACAAAATAAAACAACAGCTTTAAATACATTATAAAAACTTTATTTTTCAGGCTTCCCGGGCTGCCCACAGCCGACGAACAAGCCTAGCTCTTGTGGCCGTGCCTTGCTGCAGAGTATGTTGGCTGCCATCCCCAACATCAACATAGTTAAGTTGCATTTGGGCTTCTTGCTGAACCTCTGCATCTGTCAGTTCTGGCACCGGAAGTTGAGCCCGATTGCAAATATTGTGTAAAATGACACAGGCATTTACAATAGAGGCTGCAACTTCTGGCTTATAATGCAAGACTCGATGCACTAACAGACAGCGGAAACGTGCTTTAAGAAGCCCAATTGTCCTCTCAACAATGTTTCTGGCCCGGATATGCATATCTGTATAATGTCTCTCAGGCGTATCTGGTGGAGCATCTAATATTGGTGTCATCATAAATGGTCTTAGTGGATATCCAGAGTCACCTGTAAAGAAATATTTCACTTATTAGACTGTTTCAAAAAGAATATAAATATTTACATGTAAATAAAAATAGGTGTATTAATTTTGCATAAGTACATTAATTATTATTTTATTTAAGAGATTAAAAATCATCAATACATCTTATATAGTTAGACTTGCATTGGTTTGGTCTGATTCCTGAAATCACGCCGAACCAAGGCAAATCTAACGTAGAGAGATGTATTGATGATTCTTATGGTTATAATTATGTAAATACATGTTTATTATTGTCGCGAAACATATTTTGATGAAGATACAATCTGATAATAACCTGCAAATTGGAAAAACCGCAAGAAAATTTGAATTTCGCTTGCTACCACAGAGGAACCACTTTAACTGAAGTATTACATACACTTGACTGCATTACATGTAGAAATATCTCTTACCAAACCACACTGAAGTTTGTTTTGTTTTTATTGAAATAATTGATTTACATAAATATTTACAAAATAGGGCCTTAAACTAGTGGTAGGTAAAAAATAATTGGATTCTACCTGAACTAGGAATAAACCTGTATCTCAGGTATCTCACATAAGTGCTTATACATTAGTATTAGGTATCAAAATATATTCCTACAAATAGTAAAAATAATTATTTATTCAATAGAATTTCTGTTAAATTTTAGAACCTAATATTATTTGTATGCCCATGAGATGGTAGAATATGGAGGTCTATATTATCTTAAGAGAACATCTATGTACCAATTACCCATGTTTGCAAAAATAAATGATTTGATGATTTGATTTGATTTGATTTAAAGTAATTTGATGTAGACTGTAGAGATGCTCCTATGACATAATTCCTATAATGTAAGTAATATTTCTTACCAAGAAGCCAAGTTGGCTCATCAAGTGTCTCTAAATGAGCCTTAATTGGATGTTGATTCCAGATAAAAGAGTCATGTGAAGCTCCACCGTAGCTGGCATCAACACTTGTGATGTACATATTAGCATCACATATCTAACAACAAAAAAAAGTAAAAATTAATTAATGTACCAAAGTTTTAACTTTGAATTGCACAGTCATAGTTATGTTCCTTATTTAATAGTATGTAGTTCCATAATTTCTCAGTTTAAAATGTTATTGTAAAAGTTTAATGTAAGTACTGTTAAAGTTTCATTACCAGTTGAACATTTAAGGAATGATAGTGTTTTCTACAAAAATATCTTTCTTCATGCTCATCGGGTCTTATGATGGCGATTTGCGTGCAGTCGATGCAACCCAAAACTCCTGGGATTCTGTATTTTTGATAAAACCTAGAATAATTTTTATTAAACAATCATGAAAATTATTTTACTAAAGTAAAAGGTTGGTTGACTCATCCCAAGGAATTGAGCCAAAAATTATGGTACCTACAATACCAATAGAGATAAAATCAAGAGATGCATTGCAAGGGAACCATCCTTTGGAGATATACATAAACAGAAAAAAGATATGGATTGCGATCTGCTATCTTAACAGTTTCCCTGTGCCATGAATCATAATGATTCATGTTGATTGTTTAACTATTGTGTCTACTTTATGGACAGTGAATCTGTTAATATTGATAGCAATAGGTACTTATATGTATAATTATCTTTATTTCCAATAAACTGTTCATGTTTGTTAGATTTAATGTAATTCATGGAGAGGGAAGACCTTGTGCCCTCCATTGATGTATATAGCGTGAAGTGGTGGAAGTGGAAGCAGCTTTAGGTTTCACTTTATTATTCTTCATGCCAAGACAATATCAACCCAAAATTATTGTTTTACTTACTCTTTTCTTATGGAATTCCTTTCCTGTAATGTCCTTGGGAAAACAATATATTTATTTCTCATTTGGAGAGAATTTAATGCCGTGGTTATTTGACATAATACTGATGACACCGTTTGTTGTGCCACGGAATGACCACCTATATCTCCAATTGGTCTTTGATAAGACCCTGTGGCATAGAATGATAATGCAGTCAAAACCTTAAACAAATATTACAACAATAAATTGTACACTTAAATATTATGGTTAATAAACCTTATAGTTGTAAAAATTGGATAGGTATAAGTAGTTTCTGAAATCTTTTCTCATAAACAAAAACATAGGCTATATTTATGTTTATATATAATAGAGATAAGAAGATAGGTTATCTACCTTGTTCTCTAAGGATAAATCCGTTGACTTGGCAGGCTCCTTGAACATTGGGCTCAACTCAGCGCACAAATCGAGCACTAATTCTTTGGATAGCCTGTAGCGCCTAATGAATTCGGCATCCTCAAAATTATTGAAGGGGTCCAACTGGCCGCGTAACTGGAGTCTCTTACGTTTTTGGGCATAGTGTGCGGCAGAATCTGCTTCAAAAAACTCAAACAAAAGGAGTTCATCAGACATCTGTTAAAGAAAAACAAACAGAAAAAAAATGCGGTTATAAATGCATGTAAAATACGTATTTTAGACTTTAAAAGAAAGATTAAAGTACACTTACACTGGTTTTTGTGAAATTCCACTAAAATAGCACTAAAAAACTTTGTTTTCGCCAATAATTCACCAAAGGTTTCAGTTTAGGTTAGAGAAATAGTAACTTTTATTGAATCGCTTATTTTGACAGTTAGCGTTTCAGTTTAGGTTGCTCTTTGGATGTCATGGTACCAAATACAGTACAAAATTGAATGAATGAAACCAAAACTTGCGACTCAGTTTGGAACAATCGCTGTCAGATAGCACGGCCTAAATTGAATCGTTAAACAGACTTCATGGTACGAATTAGACGAACAGTTCAGTTTAGGTCCTAAAATGGATCGCGTTAAGAGGTCGTGGTAGGCCTGCTGAGCTACAAAATAAATGGATTTTTAGGCATCGGCATGGAAGTATAGGCATGTGAGAAATTAGGAAGATAGTTGTGCACGACATAAGTACTGTAAGTCTAAAACAGACGCAAAAGTTACATCTCCGCAGACGAAGTCGTACTAAAGTCACTTATTTATTTATTTATTTGCTATGGATGACTTACAGCTAAAACAAACAGAATAAAAACTAGCATTATCAAGAATAATTACCCCACAACTATGTCAATAATAGCATTCAAGTATTTTTTGAAACTGATCCGGACTGTCCCTACAAGGATGCGGTATGGATATACTACATTACAATAATTAAAATACATTACTTACCTCAATAATCTATTTTTTGCCAGTATAAGGCGTTTCTTTTTTAGTAATTTGGATTTACCAGGCATTTTCAGCACGAAACTCAACAGCGAATAAAATTATGTTCTGATTTCTCCGAGCGTTAGCGTCTACTCGTGACAGTGGTCAGCGATGCACTGCCGCCCGTCGCCCGCAAGAGGCCCCGCTTCCACGCGCACCAAGATTATTCGAAAAAAGAACCCACGTTGATTTATCAAACACAAAACAAATAAAAACCGTATATTAAAATTTGGGAAATTAAATTTTCTTTTATATGGTGAAAGTTTTATGAAAATACACCCGATAGTGTCTGCGTGATTATCGTTTTTTTGTCCGCGGTAGACATTACTTTGCAAATTAATTACACTATGTTTAAAAAATATAATTGCAAATATTCACATATCAAATTACGAAGAAAATTGTCTAGTATAACATATTTTATTTTCAAAGAAATCAGGCCAGTCGTTTAGACGTGATGATGAATTTAAAATCATTGAAAATCGTATATCTGCGCCTTAAGACATCTGTCCCACCCCCGCTGCACTGCCGGAGTTTGACGAGCTAGCAAAAACGAGTTGGCAAGCAACGAGCAGCGAGTGCGCGATGGCGACGAGCGATTACTCGCTGATATGCGTATGTACTGTGGAGATTACGATCTGCTAGTATCAAGTGACGATGATGTTCGTGAGAACGATAATTTAGAGTAGAAGGTGTGTATGTTAAATTTTCAAATCCGGGTCTCTCATTAAGTGTTCTGCCCGCCAAGCGAGCATCACTAAGTAAATACTCTCTTTGATAGCTCTTGTTGCTGCGATAGACGAGTACTCGCAGATGCGGCGGCGGTGTGACTGTCAACATTCAGCGATCAACTATTATTAATAATATGTTGTATCTCTTTTACTTACACGGGATCTGCAATCTTTTATACGTTTCTTGAACGACATAAACATTGATAGCTAGTCGCTCTCCCGTCGGCGGTAGGACAGGTGTCTAATACTAAGCCAATGTTAATGGATTTATAAAACCCATTTACAAATAGCAGATTGTACAACTTGTCGATAGTTAAGTCGAGGGGTAAAATGACTTGTTTATGCCCGAGTTTTACAGCCTGCTTTTCATTTTGTTTGCGAGAAAATGAAACAGGCGTAAATTATATAATAGTATTTTCACTTGTTCAAAAAGTTGCAATATTGAAAAAGCGAAGAGCTAATTCACGCCTCGAAACTTTTTTAAAGTTTTTTTTTTAATATTCAAGACGTATCATTCGACTTGGGTACTTTATACTGGCAAGTCATGAAAACGATTCCTTGCGTTTTTAAATAAGAAAACACGGAAGTGATATAAATTAAAGCAAATTAAATAAAATAACGACTAAAATCTGCTACGTTTGCGTCTGCGTGTGGCTGTTGGGCCTGGTTAGCCTAGTCTTAGAAAAAAAAAATACTTTATGTACTAGAGCATAAAAAGCGACTTTATGTCGCCTACGCATAACATAAAGACGAACTTTTAGAGCATGAGAAGTGAAAACTCTGTTTGTAACACCAACGAATTGTAAATTGAGGTTGTAAATTATGTGCTAAAAATGACGTGAATGTTAAGTGCAAACTTTGTATTTTGCCCAACAATGAACAAATTAATAAGCATCGTTTCACAGCTATCTCTTGAATAGCTAAGCAAGTATAAAAGTTGCGAAGATTTAATAAATTGATGTTAATTGCATTAACTTTCATGCTTGCCGTTAAATAGCCAATGATTATGCATTTTTCGGTTCTTGTTAAAACCGCGTTCACCTTTCACCGTTCACCCATCCACTAAAGGTGAATGAGAGAAACACCGTATATAAGAATGGAGATGTTATGGAATCTATGAGAAAAGGGGTATGAAGGTCCATGGCTTACGTGCTGTCGGGCCATTTTTTTTTGTGTCACTTTTCCTTTTTTTTATTAACGTTCAAAGTTCGTGCAAGGTCAAAAAATATGGATTCAAAATTTTTAAGCATCTAGAGTGACTATTTCAAACATATATACAACAAGATGTTATAATGATGTAGATTGTGTAGATGTTAACGTTCAATGTTGATAACGTGACTTCCATATTTTTTTAACTTGCGTTGGTACGCAAGTTAAAAAAATATGGAAGTCACGTTATCAACATTGAACGTTAATATCTCGGAAATGAGACACTACAGGGTTGTGTCTTATTAGATTTCTGTTTGCATTCATGTCAGTTATCGATTTGTACAGGTTTGATGCGTGACTGACATATTGAAAAAAAAAAAAACATAATCCACGGCTGTAGGTATTGGATAAATCTTCAATCCCCTTTAGGATGTATTAAGGCTCCTACAAACAGTCACTACACGCGATATAATCGCGCGCGACACAAAACCACCGCCCGTTGCGCGACTTGCGGTGCCTTTATGTCGCGCGCGATTTTAACGCGTGTCGCGCTTGTTTGAAGGAGCCTTTAGAGATCATTATAACAGTGGATTAGGGCACTGCATCTGCAGGAGGAATTGTTCGTTCTGGTTTTATTACTAGGTATCTTAGCTGAGAAAGTTGTACACAATAATGAAAATGGAGTAATAACAAAAGAAGGGCTGGCTTAGATAGACGACGCGACGTGACTCATTAAGGTGTATAGATGGCTCACTGACCTTGTGCATGTGGGCGGAGCTAAGCGTCCTACGTAAAACGCGTGCGGTGGCGCGCTACACTAAAACGAAATTCAAAGAATATGCAGAAGCGCAGACATGCCGCACGTAGGTCGCCATTTTTGCCTACGATTCCAGAAGGGAATGGCGGATGCAAGACTGATATATTTTGTACTAGCTGTTACCCGCGACTTCGTCCGCGTGGAATTTAAGAAAAAGTTATTGTTGAGTTCGCAGAGTTTACGATAACTTATTAATTCTGTATTCCGCGTAAAGAAATACCTATGCATGTTTAATGAAATTCTTCTAATATTTCTCCATTTAGTTCTTTTTGATCGTTTTTGCATTTTTAGTTTAATTATTATTTATATTTAGTTTTTCGTATTAGCCTTTTTATATACAATATTTGGTGTACAATTTTCTTGGGCTAAAACAAAAACACTATATTATTATATTATTTATTCAATCAATTTCTATGGAGATTAAGGAATCTTCACGTACCTATAGGATCCACTTATAAACATAACTATACTCCGTTTCTTTATTATGATTTGTTTACATTTGGAAGTACCTAATTAAACGGAGTATAATACAACCTCCCTATTTGAATCGGATATTATTCAATATTTCATTTCATTGGTTTTAATTTTTTTTCGTAAGAACCTATTTTCTTTTTTTTTTCTAAAATAAAAGTACCTAGCCTAAGTTACTCCTTATTCACCTACCTGCTAGTGAAAGTCCCGTCTTAATCGGTCCAGCCGTTTCAGAGATTAGCGGGAACAAACAGACAGACAGACGGACAGACAGACAAAAATTGTAAAAAAAATTACAGTGGAAACTCGATTAACCGGACTAATTGTTGTCGTTAGGGATTCGGATAATCGAAAGTCCGGATAATCGAATGTATGAAGAAAAGCGGGTTTTGTGAAATAAGTTTAATACATAATAGTAATATTTTAATAAGATTTTGAAGGTAATGATTTCCAGTTTAATCCGGTTTCATCAGCATTATAAACAAAATCCAAGTCATAGTTATTTTCATCCAATTTCTTCTTAAAATCATCTTTAAAAGAGTTTGCTGCATCTACATTAGCTGACATTTTTTCACCTTGTATTTCCAATTCACGAATTCCATGACGAGATTTAAATCTGTATAACCATCCGTTACTTGCGACAAACGATTCATCACCACGTAATTTTTTATTTAATTGTAATGCTTTTTCACAGAGTAAAGGGCCAGATATCGGTTGCCCAGTTGATCGTTTTTGTACCAACAATACAAAGCGTCTTCTAAAAGTTCGTTTTTCGGTTTCTTCATCATTTTACGATGTTTACTCCCGTCTTCACTATCTAATTTGCAGGTGTACAACAAAAATTGAATCGGCATTCTTCTTAATATCACTTATCGTGGATGAACCTACACCATACTCTTCAGATAACTTACGACCGGTTTCTCCTTTTTTAATTGGTCGCAGTTTATAGTCCGGATAATCGCGAATCCGTATAACTGAGGGCCGGATAATCGAGTTTCTACTGTATTTTGGTATATTACAAAAACAGTCAGAAGTCGACTAGTAATCTCACAAAACTATGGCATAGCAATATTAGTACTAATGTAATGACCTTCTATAAGAACGTTTGACAACACTACAAATTGGCCACATGATTGTTATTACAAATTTCAATAAGGTTCGTAAGCGTTACGGTGGCCAAAATGGCTAACACTGTACCTCGCATGGCGAACGTTCGGGTTCGAGTCTCACATCAAACATGAAAAATATTTTTTAAGTATTACACGTTTACACGTGAAATAAGAATGCCGAGTTGCTAACCAATAATTATGTTAAATATTCCACAAATAAACGAAGATTCTTTTGTTTTACAATTATTATTTTCAATCTTAGTTGGAAGTAAAAATACTTGCATAGGAAATTGACCCGTTACCTTCTACGAATAAGGAGCATAATCGCGTTTACAATTAATATTTTCACAAACCATTAAAGTAAAAATACTTTCATACGAAATTGTTCCGTAGACTCTAATTGATAAGGAGAATGATCGCATTTGCGAAAACTGACGCGTTGGGTACCTATGTAGTTGAGCGAGTAGCCGTATAAAATACTTTGAAGTCTTGCAATTATTTCGAGTCGGTACCTAGTGTAGGTACGTACTTTGGTATCTGTTTGTTGATGAAAGCTGTTTATTATATTTTATTTTTTGATTAGTTTTTTCTAAGTTATGTTGTTGGTGTAAATGTTTGTACTATCAGTATATAAAAAATGGTCAACAAGAAAATAAACGGAAGGCAATAAAGAGATCTTATTCGACGAAACAAATTGTAAAGTAAGTACCTACTTTTTTGTACAAACCATATTTTGTTTGTACAGATTATGACGCGTAATTTCGACATACATTACAACAGCTCGATTGGTCTAGTGGTCTCGTGCGTCACGTCACTATAGTTTAGTCACTAACGCCCGGCTTCAAATCCAAACTTTTCCATATTTGGTTTTTTTTTTATTTTCTTATTTGATATGTTTTTTTAATTATTATTTTACTTTTTGCCGATTTTCTTGTTTGAAAATTTTCAGACTATATTATTATTGCTTACACTCTTTTGTAAAACACTGTAGGTATATAATTTTTTCCGAATCAAGCTTGGTGGAAGTTTTTATTTTATTTTTATTATATTACTCTAGATTCTGAAGAAAAATAACTATAGGAATAAAAATGATTGTTTTTATTAAAATAACAATTACTTATTGAATTATTTTAAAAATAAGAAAATAAAAATATGCGCATTATAATTAAAAAATAACAAAACAAAAGATAAGTACATTATAATTAAAAAATAACAACAAAACTAAAGATTATGCCGTCCACTGAGATTCGAACCTGGTGATTACGCAGTGAGAATCCGGACAGTAGAGCGCGGAGGCAATCGTGCATCTTATTCGAGTCGCGAAATTACGCTTCTAAATATAATGGAAGTCGCTCATCGACGAAATCCGCGCGGTGCACCCCGCCGAAGGCGGGGACTATTCGTATCCCACTTCATCTGCTTCACCCCCTCAAATACATAAAAGTCGTCTATTCACCGCCACGTAAAGAAATACCTATGCTAATTTTATTGAAATTCTTCTAATATTTCTCCATTTAGTTCTTTTTGATCGTTTTTGCATTTTAGTTTAATTATTATTTATTTTTAGTTTTTCGTATTAGCATTTTTATATACAATACTAGTATTTGGGCGTTGCGCGAGCTGCAAGCAGCTCGCGGGGTCGTGTTTTTGAGGAGTATTTCTTACCCTTGTAAAAAGTATTTGGGCGTTGCGCGAGCTGCAAGCAGCTCGCGGGGTCGTGTTTTTGAGGAGTATTTCTTACGATGGGGGGAGAGGGGGGAGTTTTGAAAAATGATTTTGACCAACTCTGGGCCCCTTGATATGAATCTGAAAAAAAAAATGTTCCAAGTCTCTTAACTTCCGAGATCTACCTAGAGGGGGGGGGGGAGAAGGGGGGCAAGGGGGCAACTTTGAAAAATGGTTTTTACTTTTCCGAGCCTCCTCTATACGAATCCGTAAAAAAACAAAACCCAGGTTTCTTAATTTCCGAGATACGATGGGGGGAGGGGTGAAGGGGAGGAGAGGGGGGAGTTTTGAAAAATGATTTTGACCATCTCTGGGCCCCTTGATATGAATCTGAAAAAAAAAATGTTCCAAGTCTCTTAACTTCCGAGATCTACCTAGAGGGGGGGGGAGAAGGGGGGCAAGGGGGCAACTTTGAAAAATGGATTTTACTTTTCTGAGCCTCCTCTATACGAATCCGTAAAACAACAAAACTTGGGACTCTTAGTTTCCGAGATACGATAGGGAGGGGGGAGAGTGGGGTGGAAAAGGGGAGGTTTGGGATTTTTCCCATACTCGTGAGAGTTACTTGTATACGAATCTGTAAAAATATACCCACCTCCCCCTTCACCATCTGGGAGAACAATTATGTCAGTGAGTCAGTCAGTCAGTGGTAATCGAGCTTTATATAGTATAACTAGTATTTGGGCGTTGCGCGAGCTGCAAGCAGCTCGCGGGTCGTGTTTTTGAGGAGTATTTCTTACCCTTGTAAAAAGTATTTGGGCGTTGCGCGAGCTGCAAGCAGCTCGCGGGGTCGTGTTTTTGAGGAGTATTTCTTACGATGGGGGGAGGGGTGAAGGGGGGGAGAGGGAGGAGTTTTGAAAAATGATTTTGACCATCTCTGGGCCCCTTGATATGAATCTGAAAAAAAAAATGTTCCAAGTCTCTTAACTTCCGAGATCTACCTAGAGGGGGGGGAGAAGGGGGGCAAGGGGGCAACTTTGAAAAATTGTTTTTACTTTTCCGAGCCTCCTCTATACGAATCCGTAAAAAAACAAAACCCAGGTTTCTTAATTTCCGAGATACGATGGGGGGAGGGGTGAAGGGAAGGAGAGGGGGGAGTTTTGAAAAATGATTTTGACCAACTCTGGGCCCCTTGATATGAATCTGAAAAAAAAAATGTTCCAAGTCTCTTAACTTCCGAGATCTACCTAGAGGGGGGGGGAGAAGGGGGCAAGGGGGGCAACTTTGAAAAATGGATTTTACTTTTCCGAGCCTCCTCTATACGAATCCGTAAAACAACAAAACACGGGACTCTTAGTTTCCGAGATACGATAGGGAGGGGGGAGAGTGGGGTGGAAAAGGGGAGGTTTGGGATTTTTCCCATACTCGTGAGAGTTACTTCTATACGAATCTGTAAAAATATACCCACCTCCCCCTTCACCATCTGGGAGAACAATTATGTCAGTGAGTGGTAATCGAGCTTTATATAATATAATATAATAATTTGGTGAACGATTTCCTTGGGCTAAAACAAAAACACTATATTATTTTATTATTTATCCAATCAATTTCATTGGAAATTAAGGAATCTTCACGTATAGGATCCACTTATAAAAAATAAAAAAAACTATACTCCGTTTCTTTATTATATGATTTATTTACATTTGGTTAAGTACCTAAATAAACGTAGTATACAACCTCCCTATTTGAATCGGATATTATTCAATATTTCATTTCATAGGTTTTAATTTTTTTTCGTGGGAACCTATTTTCTTTTTTTTTTCTAAAATAAAAGTAGCCTAAGTTACTCCTTATTCACCTATCTGCTAGTGAAAGTCCCAGTCACAGAAATAAATACGCACAAGAATATGAGAAGGTAGTAATCAATAAACTCAGTAATGCAAATACCTACTCGTAGATTGGCAACTAAGAATGCTCATTTTTTATAAATTAAGGTATTTGAACACATTTTTTTTTTATTGTGAGTAAGTATGTAGTTATTTTCTAAACAGTCAAAATAAAATGGCCTGAAGCGGTTGTTTTAATATTACAAACAGACACTCCAATTTTATTTATTAGATAAAGTTTTAAAGATTTTTATTTATAAGATTAAGTATAGATAGATAGATACTTATTAGTCCACTCAACGAATAAACCAAAAAGAGGTGTAGAGTGCGTGAGCTGGGCCCTGAGCGATTTCTTCAGAGTGCTTAGGGAGTAAACATACTAAAAGTCCCCGCGTCTAGGAGGTGAGCCGGAGTGGGGGGTATAAAAATTCCCACTTTTGAGTTTTTCGCTAATATCTATAAAACGGTGCGTCGTCGTAGAGAAAATGTATTTTTCTTGACTTGCTTTGCTTTGGCATTTTTATTTATTTACAAATTATCTTATACATATTTACAAAATAAACAATATTAAAAAAAAACAGTATTTAGAAATGGCACCACTAATAAAGCGTCCATGCGGACAATAGAAATGGGCCCTCTGCAGCGAGCTAATCTATAAACGCATACTGATACAATTCGTTCATAAATATTTGCACTAACACAGCCAAACGCGCGTAGTCGATCGATAGCCGGGCGGAGCAGCGAGCGACACAGCCACCCCGTCTCAGTGCTAACGCACGACTGCCGCCCGCGCCCGCGCAGAGCACCTCTGAACCTATATCTCAAAATGGGGCATTGTCTTTGCAACTGTTGATTGATTTAAAAACGCTATTTCAAATATGTAGTACCTCTAACCACCAATTTTTCAGTGTAAAAATATTTCCAAACATCAAAGCCGTTTAGAAGTTATAAGCAAATGTTAGCGAAAATAGCGTTTTGGTAAATATTTTTTTAAGGCAAAAGTATTAGCCTTATGAAAAAACCCTGTTTCAAAAATGCTGTACATGAATCTATAGCAAACATATATTTTTTACAGACCTTCTAACCAAACCGTTAATGAGTTATAAGCTTCATAAAGTGACCGAGTTACGGTACTAAACGAGAGTAAGGCCCTTAACTAATACAGTTGTAATTTTAGCATAGAGCTTTGCTTTCTATAAGACTATGCAAATTGAGGTTAATAAGCTAAATACCTAAATAAAGCAGATCATATTGAAACACACGATCTTCCAGATCAAAGCCTGACAGAATATCAACAAGTCTATTGAGGAAAGAAAGAAAATATCTGACGGGCACGGTCCGTATATTTAAGAATGCGATAATCTAAATAATCATTTGCCTTTTCCCAACTATGTTGGGGTCGGCTTCCAGTCTAACTCAATGCAGCTGAATACCAGTATTTTACATGGAGCGACTGCCTATCTGACCTCCACAACCCAGTTACTGGGTAATACGATACCCCTTGGTAAGACTGTTTGTCAGACTTTCGGGCTTCTGACTACCCGTAACGACTGTCAAAGATCCTCAAACGACAGCCGGGACCAACGGCATAACGTGCTTACCGAGGCACGGAGGGGTCACGGTATGTAAAGACGGTCATCCACAGACCAGCCGCGGCAAGCATAGCTTAACCTGATCGATCGACCTTTGCTGCTGTTATTATTTAGCCACGGGCCCCTCTAATATATAATCTAATTAATAATATAATTTTCAAAAATGTAGATAAACTATAGTTTTTTTTTTGACAACTTAAAATTGAGATTATAATAGGTTGCATTCTAATCTAAATTTTGATGTATCAAAAATAACCACTAGTTTACACATTTTTTAAAAGCTTTTTGGCATTGATTTTCACTGAGATGAGATTGTGACCAACAACCGCCTTAAGCAAAGTCGACTATCTTTGTCAGTCACGTATTAATGTATCTAGTCCCTAATCGACTGCAAATCTAGACCGTGTAGCTTACCATAAGAAAGTATCGAAGCTCACAATACAGGAGAAATTAAAACTCTCGGGGAAATTGATATTGTATCATAACGTCGAGAAACAAATGGATACTATTGTGAAGATTAGGAAAAGTTTGATCGAGAAATGAGACATGTATGGGAAGACATTATGTTATGAAACTTGGTTTTCTATACATTGTAAGTGTCTTGTAACCTCTACAATTTGAATAAGTAGTTTTTTGCTTATGTGACGGTGATGTGTGAACAGCTTCATTAACAGAAACTACTGTTTATAAGTTACTGTTCTCGCGGCAATAAATTTCAATTTGGGTGCTGACTTGTGAAATATTATAGTTGGATCAAATAGAGTATTGGATACAGCTAGCGCAATATTTCTGATATTTTTTTATGTCTGCATGAAATGATTTAGGTACTGCTTTTATATTTTATGAAAATTGTATCAAAAGAAATTTACACCAATTTGTTTTCAAAATAAGTTGTTATAAGAATAGTCTTATGCTATACACAGGTCTGAGTTACTTTCACACCATTATCATCATCATTTTAGCCGAAAGACGTCCACTGCTGGATATAGGCCTCCCCAAAGCACCGCCCGCGCCACTTCGACTTCTTGACTGGTTTTGCGCTTCCCGCATCCAGAGGATTCCTGGGGCCTATTATAAATTTACATAGCACGATATTTTTGCGTAAATAAAACAATTGCTCAATATTGTTTCTAGAACCAATCAACAAAATTAAATAATACTTTAACCAATAATTTTGTTACAGAATCTCCATTAGAAGAAATAACAGACGCTCTCTACGACAAAAGCGTCAAATTCCTAGTAACTCACGACATGAAACTGACGTTACCAGAGATGTTCTTCCAAGGAGCTACGCTGAGGGTGTCTCCTAGGGCACTGACAAAGACTGGCGCATTAGTGCACATAGATCTGGAACCACAGGAAAATAATGGCGTAGGGAGATTGTTTTTTAAGAAAATAAGTAAGTTATTTCACTGAGTCTTATTATATCCCCTATGTGTAAACCCAATTGAGTCGATACAAATGCAGAAGTTGAAACTAATAACAAAATATACGAGTAGAACGTCTCAACACTATTGATGCACTAATGGATCAGATTTCTGTCATCATCCCAATTTGTTTACCTTTACTTTCTTTCATCATTAATAAAGTTTATTTGATATTTGAAAGCCTAACATACTAAATCCATTTCTTTTTTTACAGAAAAATACATTAAGAAAAAACTAATAACAGCGGCCATAGCAATCATCTTAGTCGTCAAACTCATAGCCTTAAAATTAGTCTTCGTGCTACCTTTGATCATGGGAGTGACGACAGCAAAGAAGATGTTCTTGAAATTTTTGTTGTTCTTGTTCCCTGCCTTGAGCCATATCTTCAAGCTTTGCTCTTGGTATCACCAGAGTTATCACACGACGAAGTACCATCATCATCATCATTTGATTACTCATCATCACAAGGTTTGTTTTTGTTATGTGATTTCTTATCTGTATTAATATCCGCTGTTTTATAATTTGTGCTTAGTACTGCATTACTTGCTGATTTGATAATTTCAGTTACTTGCTCTTTATTAACTTACATGAGTGGCTTATCGTTGTTTCGTTTTAAATGATGCTTCATATTTTCCAACTTCGTTCTTCTTTGTCTTCATCGTATTTAATGTTTTCCTATTTGCTTTTCTTTAAATGGTACCTACCGGTTTCCTTTCGCATATTAGTCACTGAATTTGATTTACTATCATCCTAAAAGTTAATTTGATTCTTCAACAGTAATAAAATACCACACTGCTTACTATCTGAATCCTATATCAATTACAATTAATATGCACGCAACTATTTTACCGCGTTTTTTTACGTAAATTCATGCATCATCATACTTTTTATCGTGACAATCAAAAATTGCGTGCACATTGTCTTTCGTTTTCGCGATAACGCCAATTATGTCTGTATTGCTACAATTCATACGACTGAAAGTATTCAGTAGTACCTATCTTTAAATTCTCCAAAAAGTCAATGCACAGGTAAAACTTCTCTTCAATCATCATCAGCCAAACATTTTTGAGCAATAATTTTTATCGATACATATTCTGTTAGGTATGCATGATACGGACGAATAAGGAAAATGTCGTGAGGAAAGATTTGAACATGAGTGTCGATGGCTATAAGAGTAGGGAAAGACCAAAGAAAGGATGGATGGAGTAAAGCATGGAAGAAAAACACAGATTGCGCCGACCCCAAATAAATTGGAATAAAAGCAGAAAAATGATGACTCTGTTATGCATGTAATTCATTCAATTCGTATATTATCAACAGTTTTAAGTTTTAAATTAAATGTCCAGAAGACATGTCTTAGCATCATGAAAAATAACTTTAATATAGTCATCATTCTGATTTACTAACTTGTTCGACTTCTTCGTTACAATTACGATGTAATTCTAACCAATTCAAACTTAACCTACACTGACACGCAACAGTTTAGCGGTCAAAGCACTGCGAATGGAAATTAATTTGAACTCAAGCAACTTGGACATTTTACACTTTCCTTTCTTAAAAATCGCCTAGCTTCAAAAGTCATGAGACAAATTGTGCAACGTAATATATGACCTTCTTCTTAGCGTAACGATGGCAAAAATAGAAAAAAATTAAACATAGTTTTTTAAATATATTTGGTCCAAAATTCAGCAACGCGGATACCATTCGCTGACGCGGCCAAGTCCTCACGTGTGCAGTAGACAAGGCCGCCGACCTCTCAGATGTACTTACAGGGCAAATTCCCGTAATTAAAAACGTTCAAAATCTAGTCGCCGTCTCATCTCAGAAACAATCAATGTCAAAAATTTGCCAAAAATGTAGGGAAATTAGACGTACTTTTGACAGATTGAGACTGAGATCAGACTTTAAACGTTCTTAAAATGACGAGAATTGCCCTTCAGGTCTGTGCGAGTCTCACCCAGGCCTTCCCCACGATAATTACATAGCTGGTATTATGATAATCTACACAAATTCTCAAAGGTACCTTGATAATGTAATTCGAATTGATACGTACGATTAATAATAACGAAGCCCTTAATGAGATTGAATGTCATTAAACAAAACATAATTATTATCACCCCCGGAGAAATTACTCAATCATAAACTACAAAATTCTTCTCTCCATTGTCGATCCCTTCATCTCTACTTTCTTTACTGTTTGTAATTATCCCTTATAATTAAACAAACACTGCTTTGTATTCTAGAATCCACATGGGCATCAATCAGCATACGCAGGCCATGCATCGCATCCATCTACAGTGGTGGTGCGACCTCATAGTCAGGGTCCACCACCTTCTTCGGAACATTATGATAATGAAAACTGGCCTCTTTCTGGGGCCCCACTTGGCACTGAGTAAGTATCTATGAGGTTACTTCTACACTTTTTAGTCGCGATTTAAGAACGAATTCAAGAGAATATTCAGATTTTATTTATTCAATTTTTAATCCAATCAATGGCAATGGGGTCATAAAATAAATTTAACTTTTTTATGGCATATTCATATTTTTGCTAATAGGAAAGTTGTATTTTGTAAATCAATTAACTTAAAATAAATAAAATCGATCAACATTTCTCCAATTACTATCAAAATACCTTTCGTAGAAATGCAACAAAATTAAACATCACCATTTCTTTTGGTCATTAATATAGCATTTAGATCACACCATCACACTTCGATACATCGTAATTATTGAGTGAAAGTTGAAGGTGTGAGCACCCTGAGAACTAGGGGGCTAAATATATTTTAATTAAGCAATCGCCAATAAAAGACCAAACTCATAATCTTTTACTACTGAGAAAGGAAATAAGTAATATCACAGCAGTTGTAAGCAAAGCAAATTATGTATCTACCCAGATAAAACCTAGGCTTATTCCATTACATACTCTAGATGAAACAAGAAAGACTGTTTACATAGGTCATCCATTGTGGGTGCGGTGAATGTAGTAGTATCTCCCACACCTCCGACTCATGGTACTGGAATGAACGGTGGGTTTTAGTCGGTAAGAGTCCAACATAACCCATCGTTCCTCCCAGAAGGAGTCATTGTAGTTTTCTCTATGGGAAAAAAAAAATTTCAACCATTGAAAAAGGATACCAAGATAAGAAAGAATGATAATGAGTTGGCCATACATAATAATAATTTCATTGTTTTCCACAGTTACATCATAGGTGACATCCATCGCAATGCGATATCTAGCTTCAAGCCGACTCTGGGTGATGCTAACGATATCAAGGCTTGGGGACTCGGCATGCCACCAGGTAAGGACTACAGACCTATCTATAGATTAACTGTTATTAGCTTGCATAACATTAATTTCTTCTCAAGTCAGAAAGTCTTTAAACGCAGTCTTACCTACTAAACTAGTCCTGACTACAAGAATTTGTTAATGTGAATCCGGTTATAGATCGTTCTGTGTCACTCCGAATAATGGCTTTGGTTGCAGATCAATTGAAAGGCAATGCAAACAAAAAAAACTGCAGTATTACGTTGTTTATCAAAGTCATTCCTCAAGATATGGATAAGGTTTCTAATAAGTAATTAATATTTCAGGATCATCAATGAACATAGGAGAATACGCAGCAAGTAACAACGTACCCCAAAGTGTGGCAGCATCGGCTAATATACCACAGAGAGTAGCGGTCAACAATGTTGGAAGGTAAGCATTCGTTTGGTCTGTAATTACGACATAAAATATGGCCGATGACTTTACAGCCTAAAAACTTACTAAGTTAAAAGATACCTTTCAAAGTCAGAATTTACAAGAAAATATAATTGATTCTATAGCCCGTTCCACTGGTAGTATTGTATGAAGAAGAATTGACAAGGTACATTTAAGGACTATGCTAGTCGATTAATCTTAAAAAATGTTATGAATGCCAAAGTGAGTTTGTTTGTTTGTTACACTTTCACGCTAAAAGGCCTAAACGGATTTGGATGAAATTTAGCACATGGGATCTGGAAAAGGACATAGGCATCTTTTCATACTGCATCTTAAATGAAGTCGTCAGCAACAGCTAGTAACTAAATGATACTTTATGATTTATTGAGAGCTGAATACCTTACTTCCATACTGGGCAAAGGACGTTAAAATCTAAGAACGGCAAATACAACGTTCATGTTAATAGAAAACATGACTTATTGCGCTAGTAAGTATAAGCTTTCTGGTCTGTGGACCTACAATACCCACAAAGGGAAAAACAATAAGACGCTTTTAAGGCTAAACCCTCCCACGTCAATTTCGATCTAGGTTGACGATAAATAATATTATGGTAATGATGAAAGTTGAGATAGTTCTGATGTTTTGTTCTGAGGATGTTTTGTCCTAAAATAGAATTTAATTTGTTTGTAAACAGCTGCTGGTCTTGTACATTGCAGCAGCCAATTATTTAAGAAAGTGGCCGTTGAGTTTCTTGCCAACTCATCTTCATACAAAACAACCAATTGGAATTCCAATTGGTGCACTTAACTCGTTGTTTCATAAGTGCCCATGCAGTATTATGGGAAATAAAGTATTTGGAATTGGACTGAGCTGAATTATAATCATTCTACATATTTTTCAGACCCGTGGGACCTCCGAATCCGTACTATCGAAATAACAAAAAGACAACGCCGAAAGATCCTCTGTCAGCAGAAAAGGAAGCTTTGGTAAGTTAAGTTAATAACAATTGAAACACAATACGCATTTGCTCAACTATCTGCAATCAATAGTTCTCGACTTCTCAAGCGTAAGCAATATCATTATCTAAGAATTTAAGTATTGATGGGATATGCGAAGAGGAAGATTTATGCATAAAAATATTGATAGTAATATTTTTGATTATGTTTAGATATTCAATTAATTGTAGTGAGTCAGCTTATCGAAAGATCAAAATTTCTAAGCCTAGCGAGACGACATATGAGAACATTCAGAAACTACATAATATATTTCTCGCAGCCATGCACTTTAAGTAACCAATACAACAGTTTCATTTATTTAACATTCTAGGCCATCCACGATCATACCAGTTTCAACGTATCTCATTGATAAATCTATATCTTCACGCTCATTAGCGTTAGTTGGGTGAACAGAGACGTTTAATTTAAACATTATTTCACCAAGTTATGTATAATTAAAATGTTTTTGCATAAGTTCTTTGCTGTTTGCTTAGAAAGTGGATGTTTAGATGATCATTAAGGTGAATAATATAAACATAATATTGAAGACTTTTGTTAACTGTTCATAGAGTTACGTAATAGAAACATTTAGTGAATGCTATATGGGTGAAAGACTTGCTTTCTATTTCTATAAGTGGCAATAAAGTACATGGTGAATTTTTATTGCTAAATTTCGCAGCAGATTCTTCACCTCTATAAACAAATACCTACATACAAATAAATAAAATTGATGTTTCTCAAAATGAAGCATGTCAAAATAACGGCTTTTTACTAAATGCATATAAAAGTGTATACGGTACTTATAACAAAAAATCAAGTTTTAAAAATGTTGTCTGTCTGACTGTTTTTTCCGGCTAATCTCCAAAACGGCTGGACCAATTATGATAAATGTCGTATGGAGATACTTTGAACCTTGGGGAAGAACATAGGCTTTTTATCGACATACCACGCGGGCGAAGCCGCGGCTGGAACTAGCTGTTGGATAGTAAAAATCTTTAACGCTGGAAGTCACTTAATAAAGCCACAGGCCATATCGACTTCTAATTATTTCCCTCATTTTATTAACACGACTTTGTTGTAAAGTCAGAAAGTTTGTTAGTGGGACTGGCTGCTTCTACTGAACCAGACGTGCAAAAGTATCATTATTATCATGCAGGCTAGATTGATTATATGATTTTATAACTGTCTGGTGGTTTTGAGTATTTTGTATAATATATGGCTTACGCAAATGTCGTCTAGATCTGGTAGCGTCGTGTAACGGATCGTGAAGCTCCCTAAAATAGGATTGAGCTACACGATGCATGCGTGCCGTCTGTTGGAACATGTCAACTCAAAGCTGAAACGGCTCTTTCTTCAAAAGGGGCCTTTTGAAGAAAGAGTCGTTTCAGCTTTGAGTTGGAAGGGCTTCCAGATATAGCCCTACATTGTTAGACTCACGTAAAATCCTAATAATACAATGCTTGGACCTTGAAAGAGACCACGACCTCTGAGTTTGTTTCGGTATTTCTTCTCAGGGATCAGTCACCTTGGAAATTCCAGTACCATCTAGATTTAAAATATTGACGTATAAAAGTGTCTTAAAATATTATATTAAAAAAATTAAATAACTTTTCATTTATATTTCACTTAATTTTAAAACGTTTCAATAATTAGGAAGATTTCATATCCTCAATATCTTTATATTTCCAGATTCGAGCAGCATCGATAGCGGCTCGGGCGCCACCTTCTCCAGTCAGGGACGAGATACTGAGGGTATCTGCAGTCAAGCTGAAGGAGACAAACCGGATCAAGGCAGAAACGGAACTAGTGAAGCAGCAGCAGCAGATTATGTCTGCGTCGGATCCAGTAAGTTATAGACAGACTCTTTGGCATCTGGCTTTTATCGTTCTCTTGTCTTTACCCCAATTTATAATTTGGTGTCGACGTAACATGTATTTTTCTTCCATACTTCTCTATTAGTCGTCATCTGGGTAGTCATCGCCTTTCTACCCATATCATCTTTCATACAGTCCATCCATCGTTTCTTTGGTATTTCCATACTCTTATAGCCATCCACATTTATATCTGCCTTTCTGGTATTGAAAGTGGATAATAAATTCATCGCAGCCAAGTTCCTTTTAACATTATTATTCAAATACATTAGTGTCGTATGTATTATATTATAGTATGCAAGCCTTTTAAGCAAAATCGTCCTATTTACTCGTGAAGGTTATGTTTATTTATATTTACGAAGGCTATATGGATGGTTTTACGCTCCAAATCCGGTAGGTTCATTCTTTCTTAAAGATTGTTTTTTTTATTAGGAATTTTATAAAACCTCTACAATAATTCTGTCCAGACGTTCCTTACAAAGCACTTTAGTAAGGGCATCTGAGATATGAGTTTTCACCTAACATTATACAGTTATATTTACAACTTAATTATTAACTTTTCAGGAAACGATAGCAGCAGAGAAGTTCTACGGGACGCTGGTTGAGACCGTGGATGGGCTGCTAAGTCAGATGGGAGCTAACGATCTTGGCTGTCGGGAGAGGGCCGTGTGCGCTCTATATGGAGATCCCTTCAAGCATACGCCGTACAGTAACCTAGTCTCAGGACATCTTAGCAAGTAAGTATAGTACTAAATTATTAGCTAATCACAAGTACAGACGCCAGCACATCAAGCTACTACAATCTGTCAAATTTCTTTAATAGATTTTCAACTTTATCGCTAAAGTATAAGGTTCAAAGTAGATTGGGGAAATTTGACAGTTTCGGGTAGCTTGATGTGCTGGCGTCTGTAAATTATTATGAAGTAGGTATGCATCGCTTCACAGGGTGTAAGGGAAATATATACGCGCAAACTGTTACGTCGAATTCAGTACAAGATTTTACATCCTCCAGCGTTTCATATTTTCGCCGGTTATTTAAAAAAAAGGCTGCTCCATACATTTTTCCGATGTAGGTTTTGTATGAATCTTGTACTGAATGTATGGCAACAGTTTGCAGGTCGATTTTCTTAACGTTTGTAACATGAATCGATGCATACTATCTTGAAGGTCAGAGGAGCAATTCACGTAATTTTAAAAACGTTCGCAGTCGGATCTCACTCGATCTGTCAAAAATACCTTTAATTTCCCTACGTTTTTGACATTTTTTTTCTCGCCGATATAAGATTGCGACTAGATTTTTAAAGTTTTAAATTACGAGAAATGGCCCTCAGGTTTACGTTGATTGAACATAGTATTATTTTACTAATAACTAAGAAAAAACCACCTTTCTGCATAATCATTTCTGGTCAAGACTCTTAAAATTTAGTTTTACCCCCTATATTTCCAACTTTTGACTAGCAGTCCACTGTTTTTAAAATCCAGTCACGCACTTATAAATTTCCTAGCGTACCCTAAATCTTGTTTGACTTCAATTATTGCGCTACATGCTCACATCATTCGTGCCACAAATTTAAGTGACACAAATCACCAATTACGTTCCTCCCTATTCGATCACGATTGCCCCATGTGGCGTGAAATGACGGTATTTGTGTAAAATGACAGTAATCCACGCGTCACATGTCATTACCATTCGTCATTCGTCATGGGTGTAGTCATTACAAGGTTTAATGACTTACTGATGTCATGAACGTTTTGATGCTAAACGATTCGTTCAATTGGGTTACTTTGACATTTAGTGTTCATGAACTTGAATTTTAAGCTAATATAGTTGTTGCCATCTTCTGCACAAAAGAAATTGGTACCATTTCTAAGAAAACTTTTTGGTTAGGTGAAACTGTAATGTTAAATGTGATTGAAACAAACTGTTTGGCAAATACTGCATAATCAGCCACAGGCCTCCTCTTTTTATTTTTTTTTTGTTTTTTGTGGATGAGAAATCATCAAATCACGTGTAGGAACACGGTTGGGTTTTAGTCCAATTAGTCCAATAAGAGTCTGACATTCCCTTCTGCTTCACCCAGGGACCATTTTTGATGATTTCCCATCCCCAAAAAAAAAAGGAAGGATTCTTAGCCCTTGATGTTCCGGGCCAGCGGTAACCCTTTCGGACAATCCCGCTGACTGCCGCTGACTACTGGGATTGGTAAGAGGGAGTGGGCCGTAATCAACCACGCGGGCCCAGTGCCGGTTGGTAGACAGATGTCACATATCTACGAATTACAAATACAAATTAATTAATGAATTTCGAATGGCAAATATTAATTACTGTGCTATTGTATATATTTTTGCGAAACAATAAACAACTGTCTATTAACAAATGTCAGAGTAAGAAATTCTACTAATGAATAAATTAAGTTAATAATTAATTAGACGATACAGTTTTTCTTCTGGCTCAATGTTTAAGTCCTCTTATCCAAAGCTCACGCATTAACCGTTAAAATTGCGATATTTTGTTAACTACTTAAATACGTATCCATATTCTGCATGACCCTAATCAGCGTGAGGATTATAAAAGCATTATTTTTAATGTTTATGATCTGCCTTGACATAAATTCTAACTGATCCACAAATCGATGTGGTGTACCTAATGTGTATTCTTCCATGAAGCAAGTGCACGGAGCTCTATTAAAATACCTAGAATATTATTTTTTGGTTGTTATATTTACAAGGTCTTAATTTAGCCCTCGTCTAACTAAAATGTGATTTTTGAAGTGAAAACTTTACCTTGTTAAAGAGCTTTTATACTACAAAAATATTTCCTGTGAAATTAGAATAACATTGTAACTCTTTTCTTTTTCAGAGATTCCAACGAACTCATTCCAGCAGCCGACAGCACAATGGCTATAAACTATTACAGATACATCCAGGCGGCTCGCGAAGGTCAAGAGCAGAAAGACTGTCTAACAGCATACCCGAACTGCGATATAGATTTCAATAGGAATAGAAAATGAAACCGGTTACGTAGATTTCATTTATTACAACTCATGAATTTCAACTTTTGCAAATTGTAATGAATTTGAAATGTTTGAATTTGAAAATGCATTTCAGTTTTTGCAAATACTGAGCTAAGTGGAATTAATGTGAAAAATGTTTCATTGATATAATTAGCAAGTCTTTCATTTCCACAATTTGGCAGGTTTGATAATTTTTGATGTTTTCACAATAATAAAATTAATAGTCAACATTTTCAATATTGATACTATTCATTTAATTTGTTATAAAAACGGTTGATTTAACTAAATATTTATAATATTTTAGAACTTTAAAAATAACGTAATTGTTGGGGCTAAATTAAATTATTAACTCTTGAAAGTAAATTATTAATTATTATTATTTATTTTAAAAAAATACACAAAATAAGTTGTTAAATTATTATCAGGCTAGGTCCAATGCTTTACAAAATTTTATCTGAACTTTTATGTTATCGATCAAACTATTTGGATATGAATTCACATAGTAAGCATTAAATCTAACATAACATACATAACTACACTACTCGAAGGGTAAGGCAGAGGTGTAGATCTAAATTATTGTAATTATGTGTAAAAGAGCCATGTTTTCTATTGTACCTTAGTAATACTATTAGCATACATAATACGTATTTTTATGGTCATTAAATTGAGCCTGCGAAGGACAACGAAAGTTCTGTAATATTTTCCGATTGGCATTAGCTGTCCTTCTCTTACACTACTATTTAGAAAAGGACAGCAAATACCGAACTTTGACGAAATCTATTCGCACTCTTCGTAGCATAATTTTGTATAGTCGACCTCATAATTGCTTTGCCACACTAAGGTTAAATGTCACTAACACGTCATATACAGTGCCGGTGTACGTCTCCCGCCTACACTACACAACTAAGGCCAACAGCGTGAGTACGTGTGCCAGAAGTCGAGGTATGCGCCGAGGGTGCAGTTACTGGAGTCTATCTGCCCGTCGTTATAGAAGAAGACTTCTGGCCGCAGGACGTGGTGTTCCGTCGCTTCCGCGGACAAGTACCACAGAACTGCTCAAGAGTTAGCTAGTGAGGTACTGTTTTATAATAAGAATATGTATGTTTAGGTTAAGGTATGTATGTATGGGCCTGCGTCGCCTGAAATAAATAAATAAAAAAAATAAAAAACGGCAAGGTCTATCTGTCTATGTGACAGTTCAATAGTTTTAACCTTAGTCAAACTAAAAATCAAAGCATTAAAAAAAAACCTGTTACAGACACTTTTGAATAGCCAAGGGGTCGGTCAGTCTATGGAGAAGAATGGGCAAGAAACTCCACGGACACCCTTTTAAATCATAGTGAAGTTTCAATTTTCTGGGGATTACGTCAAAAGTGGTCAAGCAACTACGAGGTTGGCTATACCTATTGTTAAGTTATGACAGAAATATTTTGTTGTTAGTAATTTCCTACATTTTGCATTTACTAAGAGGTTTAGTTATGACAGCTACGGCCAAAACATAGTTTTAGTAGCAAGACGTTACTTATTCTTAATTTTTAAGTTTTTGTTAACTGAAGACTGGCTTTGATTCGATTCATATGGGAATATCGATTATATTTTTAATGTCTTATGATACAGACGCCTGCATACCAAGCTACCCCAAAACTGTAACATTTTTCCAATCAACTTTAAATCTTATACTTTAGCGATAAAGTTGAAAATCTATTAAAGAAATTTGACTGATTGTAGTAGCTTGATGTGCTGGCGTCTGTACTTTTAGCGCATTAAGGCCGTTATCTTGACAGTAATTGTCTTTGTCACAAAAACTAATAACATAATAATCTTTATTTCTCTAAACATCATAATTACAGGCACTGACTAATATAATGCACAATCTTAAATGGAACAAAAGAAACTATGATTCACTAGATAAACGGAAATTGGGATTTTTTTTTATTCAATAGGGAAAAAAAGACAAACTAACAAAAGAAATACCTAACTATTTTAAATTCCCCCTCACCGAAAATGCCGAAATAATGATGGATAAAATTCTCCATCGCCGAAATGATGGTGAACAAAATAAAATATTTAGACTAAAATATTTGAACTTTCTCTCTATGAATCACTCGAAGTTAGTCGGTTTGAATCAATTAATTTATTTCTTTAGTTTTAGTACCACCAAGTCACTAGGACATTAGTATTTATTTATTTAACTTAAAGAAAAATTGCTCAATTCATTGAAAAATAAAAAAAAATAACACAATTATTTTTGTAATGATTATTATAGATAATTGTATTTATATTTTTTATTAAATATATTATAACAATTTTTATACTGTTTTCTTTTACTTGTAAAACAATATCTTACTTAACCTTATCGCTTTTTATCACTTTTACCAGCATCCTTTATTGCGTAACACGCTATCAAGTTCAATCTTAATCAGTTTGAAGGATATTTTACCTTTAACACTGACTATACCTTTGACACTGACAGTGTGTTACGCATTTACCCCGCCGGTCGTGAGTTCACCGCGTGAAACTACCCATTATTTTTACTTAGGTAAAGTCAACCTAATTGCAGTGTTGTCAGGTGGAGCAAGGCAGTGACTGAGTGGCATCCAAGGACTTGGAGACGAAGTGTCGGTCTCCGGCGGAGCGATGGGCGGACAACTTTGTTACCATCGCGGGTAGAGCCTGGGTGAGGCTGGCACAGAAGCGTGGGGATTGGCACATGTAAAGAGAGGTCTATGCCCAGCAGTGGGGGAAGTCGGGCTGTGGATGATGTTGATTATGATAAGGTTGAAGTTTGTAACTATCTAACTTTCGCATAGCAAAATCGACCTTAATCTGTTAAAAAACCTCGTGTTCTTCTTCGTGTCGCTGGCAAGACTGCAAAAACAAAAAAAATGCCTACGACCTATTCTTAAACCAACTAAATATATAAAAAAAAACAAAAATCGGTGAAGCCGTTTCGGAGGAGTTCGATAACAAACATTGTGACATGAGATTTTTATATATTAGAGATAAGAGAAGCATCTCCATGCAGGGTAACCTTTCGTAATCCATTTGGAAGTCCCTGAACCGTCTTCGGACACAAGTGGAAAGATTTAAGTCTAACCATGCTCCACCTCCTATCCTGCTGTGGCGTTTATGAACGCAACGATAAGCGTTGGCAACACCAGACTTAATAGTCTGTGGACCACTGGGCCATCGATAGAGTGACTAAATGGCCCGAAGTATGGCCAATGCGTTCGATCACCGCAGAAGAAGTAGCAGAAACCCTAACACGGGAGTGGATGGCTCGCTTCGGGGTGCCTTCAGTCATTACAACAGACCAAGGAACTCAGTTCGAGTCCGACCTGTTCCGCCGACTGATGACACAATTCGCGACCACAAAAACCAGAACGACAGCTTACCATCCCTGCGCCAACGGCATGATCGAGCGCGTCCATCGCCAGCTTAAAGCTGCCCACATGTGCCACCAGGACTCATGGGTGCGCGCGTTGCCGTTTGTCCTTCTCGGTATGCGGTCAGCTTTCAAGGAAGACTTGAAAGCCACAGCTGCTGAAATGGTGTACGGGGAACCTCTTCGATTGCCCGGCGAATTGCTCGTAGCATCAGATGAGCCACATAATTCCTATGACCCAGCAGATTTCGTCGTACAACTCCGACGTAAAATGTCAACTGTGCGACCCATCCCGGCATCTCGACACACACAACCATCTGCATTCATATTTAAAGATCTTTCGTCAGCGACGCATGTATTCCTCAGGGATGATTCTGTTAGACGACCGTTACAGCCACCATATACCGGCCCGTACCGAATAGTGGATCGTGCCAGTGATGGGAAAACAATTACACTGGAAATCAACCACAAAACCGTGACCGTCAGTGTAGATCGAGTAAAACCGGCACACGTAGATCACACAATACCTACCGCAAATGAGTACCTTAAGAAGCCCCCAGAAACTATGACACACACGACTGTTGACCTCCCTAAGAGTCCTATAGAACCTGCAAAATCCAGGGACACCAATCCAACTGCCCCGAAACTGCCGTATACCACTCGATCCGGTAGACGAGTTAAGTTTAAGGATCTCTCCGATTTCGAATAACTCATTGTTATTCGCGTTAGCATTAGGAAAGTTTCTACATTATATTATTCAGCATTAACATCACGCCTGACTTTCATTTTCGCCGAACCTCGTCGTCGTGAGTGCGAAGCAAAAGGGAACGAACATCATCTCCTCGCGTTCCCAAACTGCCCTCTGTACCTATCCCAAACATCAAAGTGCCGTCAAAGTGATCTCTGCGCTGCCACTGAGAACGCCGTGGAAGTGGCAAAGTTTTGGGCCACCAAGATATAAAAAACCTCTAATTCACTTCAGCAACGACAATGCAACTTTTCCCTAGAAGCTTGGCCCAAATTTTTAAACATGTTGCCCAATGTTGTAACCTATGGTATTTAATAGATTTTATCATCAAAAGTAATTTTGACTACGACACTAAAATAATCTATCTCGGTAAAAACAAGGTATGACCGTTAGAAGAAAACATATAAATATTATTTACTTACACTAAAGTTTGTAAAGACGAAATTTCGTGAGTGAGTGTGTGTCTGTGTGTGTGTTTATATGTTTTTACTCTTCACGCTCAAATGGCTGGACCAATTTTGATAAAATTTAGAGATAGCTGACACCTTGGATTAACATCATCGTCATCTGCCTTGCCTTTTACCAACTATGTTGGGGTCGGCTTCCAGTCTATCCGGATGCAGCTGAATACCAGTATTTTACATGGAGCGACTGCCTATCTGACCTCCACTTTCCAATTACTGGGTAATACGATACCCCTTGATAAGACTGGTTGTCAGACTTTCGGGCTTCTGACTACCCGTAACCACTGTCAAAGATCCACGATAGCGATACGTATCAACAAGAAATTAAGAATTAAAAAAAACAGATAACAAGATCCATAGGTTTAATTGTAATATAGATCAATATTACAAAAATGGAGATTACAATGGAAATAAAAATGAAAATGGAAAATAAGACTATGAATAACTATGACTAACATAACAAGCTTCCAAAGCGGAGATGAGATCCTATCAGTCACAGTCTTCAAGATTTCGTTGCGGCTGCCACGCATTCTGCATGCGAAAAATAGATTTATTCTTCGTTCGTCCCGAAATTTTGTCCCACATATGCCAAAAATGTGCAACGCAAAAGCCGTCTCTTGAGATGACATACCAATAGAATAGGAATATAATGTGCCTCAACGCTGCACTCAAAATGTAACTTGAGTTTTAAACTTCAACGCAGCAGATCTTGAATATCAGTATCATCACCATTCAACGCTTCAGTAATCGGACTGCCCTTATAAAACATCTCTCCTTGATAGTTGTTATTGGATATTCTTCGTTCCAACACGATCTCGTGACCGCATGCAGACCTCAAGGTTATGTCGATGACGAGCTGCATCTTTGTATGGTCAGCCTTCCATCGTAACTGTCGCACTAGGTGTGCTAAAATAATTTTCATGGATATCATCGCGTAGGCTTTTCCTGTAAAATAATGTTTAGTCAGTTTTTTGTCTGTTTCTATTGCTATTTAGTCTCAAAAGAATTAAAATAATAATATTTACATACTATTATATTTAAAAAAAAATTAAGAAAAGTGGGAAAGAGCCATAATAGGGCATCAAAAAATTCGTCCGCAGCGCTGTCAACAGGAAACATGCTCAAAAGTCTGGCAGTATTACCCCATAGTATTGTATGGTGATGCTGATTCTTTGGCCAAGTCTCATAATATGATTATGACAAATTGGAAACCTTATCAAGGGCTTAAGAACAAAAATACTATTCGTTTTGTGGTGTGAGGGTTTCAAATTCATTCCAGAGGGACTAGACAAAATTACATTCTATCAGCGATAACGAAGATGGAATATAGTCAATATGTAAATGGACAAGCTACCGAAAAGCCATTCCTTATGTCAATCCTGTTGAAAAATTGTTGTGGAAATACGAAATGCTTGGAAAGCGATTGCTACTTAAACAAGTGGCAATCGCTTTCCAAGCGTTTCGTAATTTTCGTACAAGAATTGAATCACACGGTATATCTTACAAGAAACTCGTGGCCACATGAAAATGTAGCTGATAAGAATTTTGTTATTGTACTAAGTTGATTCGAACTTCAAAAATGTATTAAGCAAGTAAGTTTAATAAGTTCAACTAATAGTTAATTTCAGATTATGTTCGTGAGATATTTCACATTGATATTTAAATAATCTTCTACAAACCTATACACGATCTCTTCCCCAAACTGAATGCAGCAAAGGACTTATTCATCTCTGGCAGTTTCTCGTTGTCAAACCATCTCTCCGGTCTAAACTCCTCCGGGTTGTCTCCCCATACTTTAGTGCGATGTAAACCATGAGGCATGAAGAAGACTTGGCTGCCAGCACGCAAGGTGTAGTTTTCTGCAATATTGATAAAAGTATGTACCATGAATATTATGGTAGCATAATCAACCTAAAACATTCCCACTGCTAGGACACAGGCTTCCTCCACTACGCGGGCCCAGTACGGGTTAGTAGATGTCACGTGTCTTCGACTTTTTGGTTGTAGGATAATATGCCGGTTTCCTCACTATGTTTTTCTTCACAGTTTTGAGTGCAAATCAAATCAAATAATTTCAAATTAAAGCAGCAGTGGTGATGAAATAATTTACACAAAGTAAAGCACCTGTCAGGTTTCGAACCAACGACCTACAAGTCGCAAGTCGTGACTGTTACCACTGGACCACCACTACTCTCATATCATTGATCATTCAACATAATTATATGTACTCGTATCTCAATACCATTGTAATTATTATGAATTAATTAATTTAACTTAGTGTCAGTTCGTGCCTTAAAATAATAGCCTGTTTGTCGGCATCACGTAGTACTGGGGTAATGCCATAATACAGAACCATATACACGGGGTAGTGCCATCCACAGAAAACCTCGTCTTGTAACTCTTGACAGTATTGTGTTAGTTTGCCCGGTTGGCCAAAATATTATTGAGTTTTTCTATCAGGAATCTCTCGGTAGTACCCCGGAAGGGAGTGACACTTCGGTCAGGAGGATAGTTGGATACAGTGTTATAAATACGTTCAGCCAAAATTTAATATGAAAATTACTTAGTTTAACATCTTTGTCAACATATCTCGGGACTAGGGGTGCCACTGCTAGTAAACGAAGAACTTCCTTTATCACAGCTTCAGTATACACTAGTTTCGATATGTCTTCTTTTTCCACATCTCTGTCTCCACCGATCACTTCCATTACCCTGGAAATTAAATCATTTAGTTTAACTTAAACGTCAATCTTTCGATTTTCTTTTGTATTTTCTATCTTTCCCATTTAACTCTTCTAATATTGTTGCACTCTGAGCTAACACTATCTTATTCAATTTGTTTGTCCATCCTTAAGTTATCTGGCAGAGATTACTATTGTTGTACCATCCTCTATTGTATTATTTTGATCTTTGTTTTTCTCTTAAATTTACGCCCATTTTCACTAACATTACACCTAAATGTATAAGTGTTATAAATGCGAAAGTGTGTCTGTCTGTCTGTCTGTTACCTCTTCACGCTTAAACCGCTGAACCGATTTTGATGAAATTTGGTATAGAAATAGTTTGAGTTCAGGGAAAGAACATAGGATAGTTTTTATCCCGATATTCCCACGGTATCGACACTTATGCATATGAAACCGCGGGATGTTGTTAGTTATCTTATAAAAGCGCATTGTTAAATTTGCAATGCTGGGCTCAGCGCTGAGAGTAGAAATCAGTGTACGATAAAGAGTTATCTATGTACCTCTTTCCAATAGGTAGATTAGATCATTTGAACTTTATACTTTATTATCATCATCATTCTCTTGGCATCATCCCAATCTATCTCGTGTCGGCGTGACATGTATTTTACTTCCATTCTTTACTCGAATTTTACACTTATCAGCAATTATTTATTTGTATATAGGAAAAACGATTAACCAGTGCGCAAATTGTAACTATGAATTCAGAATATATGATTCTAAGCCCCGTGACCTGGTCAACGGGATTGTCCGAAAGGGTTACCGCTGGCCCGGAACATAAAGAGCTAAGGATGGAAAACGGGTGGGTTTTAGTCAGTAAGAGTCTGACACTCCCTTCCGCTCCACCCAGAGCGGGAGGGCAATTTGATGATTTCCCATCCTGAAAAAAAAAATGTCCCGTGACCTCTCAAGCTCCGCTAATGACACACAATTGATTTTCTATTGTATCGTATTTCATAGGGTACGCGCCGAGCTTGACGGGTAGAAATTTTTCATCGGATATCAAAACAAAATTTGCTATTTCTTAGAAAAGTGCAATACCTTCACGGTCAAAATGTATTGAACGGCAACTTTTTTTTTACCCGATGAATACTCAATGCATGGGGTTCAGAATGATGTACGGAATGCATGATAACAGGTTGCACGTCGATATCCCTGCCACCTTGTATAAAAATGAAATTCTGTGCCTTCAAATCGACTTACTCTTCATAAATCCGTTCTTGGACTTGTGGGTGTGATCCCATCATCGTCAGAATAAACACCAGTTGTTGGGAGGTGGTTTCGAACGCTGCTGCCACCATTGTATTCAATTCTTGTCTCATCTCATCTTCAGTGAACTTGCCATCTACTGTCAATTCTAGCACTATGTCCAGAAAAGATCTGAAACCTGCAAAAATATTGTTGTTTTACAAGTTTTCAATACCAGTATTTTTAGTAGTAAAAAAATCTTCTTGTTTGACATTGGTGCCGATTCTCTTGTCACAAATGCCTCTAAACTAGACTAAAAATCACCAAAAGTGAAAAATTCCATGTAAAACACGTCGAGGCTGCCCCCCTGCGCGCCTCCGGGTCTAAAAACCATTCACGAGGTATGGCAAACAAGTATCACGTAGATTCGCGATTGTCAAATTCGATTTTGGTTGCGTCAAAATCATTTTTAAATTTAGAGATTTTTTTTGCAGAATGGTTAAGATTCTCATAGCCAAAAGTAAGGAATTTTAGTAATAGTTTAGTTAGTTTCGTTCGGTGTCCAAGAGAATCGGTATAGTTATGAATCTATTTTAATCAGAGCTTTAAAGAATAAATTGTATTAAAATGTGCATAATTAAAGTTTAGCTTAACTTTTTTTATGATCTTGAGTACTCACTTGGTGCATTCGATCCAGTTTCATTCGTTCCATTCTCTAGTGACGCCATTTTTCTTTGTATGACCTAAAAAAAGATTTTAAACATTATTCCTTTGTGAGAATTATTACATTTATTACTTACCTCTCTTGTTCACTAGTTTGTGAACAAGAGAGGTGAGTAATAAATGTAAATATGTTTTCAATCAGGCTAGTGAGCCTGATTGAAAACATATTCAAACGTCATTTCCAAAATTTAGTATTTACAAGGACATCGTGGCACAAACTATAATCATGAATTCAGCACATGATCCTAGACCCCATAGAGTAGAAATATTTCACCGGTTATAAAAAAAAATCTGCTGCTGCATAGCAAAGTGACCTACTTACGCGATCAAAATATATGGAATTTCTTTTTTAATACCCTTGAAAAAATTTCAACACACGCTCAGAATCATGTGTCTACTAAAACCATGGTAACAGATAGCGCATCGACGTCCCTGCCACCGTGTGTATGTAAACAAGTAAGGCATGTGAATCATGACGCTATTAAAGTAACCAGTAACAAACTCAAATAGCTAATGCGTAGTGACAAAGCCACAGCACTGTTATTTGAATGGCGGTGTATTCACGACGCTATCAATCACAAACAAGTTAGTAATCGCATCGTATGGGTCCCGTTTAATGGCAAACGACATCGCGGCAGGCACAGATGGAGATGGCGGGATGAGTTCCTTTAGTAAAGATTGGTCCTTGGCAGCTCTGGAGATAGAGAGGCGTAAGGAGAGTAGGGAGGCCTTTGCTCAGCAGTGGAAAATTCATGGCAAATAAAAAATTCACCTCGTGTACGGATCGCCACTGAAATACTAGAGAGCATACTACTAAAGAGTCTATGACATTTGGACCTTTTTATTAGATTTAAAGGACAATCGGCAAAAATATAAGATGTAGTGAAAACTATTGCAAAGAAAATGCGTAAATAGTTTTGTCATGTTGGCACAAGGCAGATGTGCGTGGAAGCGCGGAAGGAGAGGATAATATAAAGTGATCTTATAGGTGATTTTCTTTAGAAAGGTCAGATGCGTAGTACTCGCAACCGGCGTGCATGTATGACCAGATATATGAGCGTAAACGAGGCAAAATGAGCATTTGTGAGGATCGTAGCAGGTAGCGTTCTGTAGTTTCTGCCGAACCCCATGGGAAGAAGACGTAAGTTTATGTATGTTACATTTAACATCACCTACTTCATCACTAATATGATTCAAGAAGTTCACCAGTCTTGTCTCCCTTTTCTTCCAGCCAGACAGTTTGTAGATCAAGTCACTCTGATACCAAACCTTATTGAGTCTGTTCATTAGTACGTGTACTAGTTCCTCAACTGTGTTAACATATTTCTTCACAAAATCTTTCTCTTTATCTTCCGTATCTCCAAATGCTGTTACTGGAATCAAATCAAAAGAAATCAAAATCTATCTATAGGTACATAAAATTAAATAGTAACGAAGAATTCTTCTGAACGAAAGAACGAAAGTCTGCGAAAGACTGCAGGCAGATGCTGGATGCGTCAAGCTGAAGACAGGGCGCTATGGCGCTCATTAGGGGAGGCCTATGTCCAGCAGTGGACTGCTATAGGCTGATGATGATGATGATGATGATGAAGAATTCTTGTCCATTTGTCTGTTTATTCTGGTGGTATGTTCCGGATTGGCGCAAAAACGGCTAAACGGATTTGGCTGAAATTTGCCTAAATGTAGGTTCTCGTGGAATATCTTTCGACATCCACGCGGGCGAAGCCGCGGGCTAAAGCTAATAATTAAATTAAACAATTATAACGCCCGGTTTCTGGAACGAATAATAATAATAACGAGAATCAATACAAAAATTAACTAAAAAATTACATAACACACTCTTTTTTCTTATATTTATCTTTGTTTGTAAATTATTAGAAGTATATTTTGTATTATACACAAGTATACTTGTATTATAAAAAATTAAAGAAAAAGGCAGGAGCTCATTAGGCATCAAAAAAATTCATCCGCATCACTGTTAATGGGATAAGTGCCCAAAAGGTTGGCAGCATTACCACGTTGAATGGCAATGCTGATTCCTTTGTAAATTGTATTTTTTGTCTTTGTGAATAAATATACCTAATTAATTTTTATTTGTGTTTAGAATTAATTAAAAGTTTAATTGTTTAAGAACTAACCTAGTTGGTCTGGAGGAAAGTAATGGCATTCGTTATACAGGTTAATCTTAGTACTAGTGCCAAAGCACTCCATTGACATCTAAGTTCACATGGTCTTTTTAAAGAAATTTCGAAACGGCTGGTTGACACTTCCCGTGACCCAAGGGCTGGCATTTTGGCCAGAGGCTAAGCATTAGCATTACCATACAACGTGGTAATGCCGCCAGTCTCTTGGGTACATTATCAATTTTTCGACGCCATTTTTTTGTTTCTGTATAGTTTTAGTTAAGTTAGGATTTAATTTTGTTATTTTTAGGGTTCCGTACCTCAAAAGGAAAAAACGGAACCCTTATAGGATCACTTTGTTGTCCGTCTGTCCGTCCGTCTGTCAAGACCCTTTTTCTCAGGAACGCGTGGAGGTATGAAGCTGAAATTTATATCAATTACTCAGGTCTACTGTCCCTTGAAGCTGTGAAAAAATCAAACTTCTAAGCCAACGCAATCAAAAGATACAGCCGTTTATGCCGCAAATTTTCGACACTTGCAAGGGAATCAAAACCTACAGGGTGCTTCCCGTGAACTCAGAATCTTGAAATTTGGTACGAAGCAACGTCTTATAGCATAGATAAAGGAAAAATTACGAAAACCATAAATTTTTAGTTACATCACATAATATATTTTTTTTTAATAATTTTAAACTTACTACCCATTTCCTCATAAACGCGTAGAGGTATTAAATTGAAATTCATACCAAATACTCAGGTCTATAATACCTTTAAGCTGTAACAAAATCAAACTTCTATGTCAACGCAATCAAAAGAAACAGCAATTTAAGCTGCATATTTTGAAACTCGCAAGTACTCGCAAGGGAATCAAAACCTAAAGGGTACTTCCAGTCGACCTAGAATCTTGAAATTTGGCATGAAGCAACGTTTTATAGCACACATAAAGGAAAAATTCCGAAAACCTTAAATTTTTAGTTACATTACAAAATATATATTTATTTTTTAATAAATATAAACTTATTACTTTTTTCCTCATGAACGCGTAGAGCTTGGGCAGCAACCTCAATATGTACACTTCATCTTCTCGTCTCATTGTTGTGGGAGACTTCAATAAGATTTTAGAATGAATCCCCAAAATGGAATTTCCACATATTTTTCATCCATAAACATGTTTCCGTTAATAAACAGTAGCACTACACGAAGTTGTACAACTATTGATAACGTTTTTTCGAACTTCAATGTTCAATGTGGTACTATTCATAACTTTTTCAGTCACCATTTACAGGTCTGGTTCAAATTTAATACTTAATTAATATTTTTGAACCAGATTTCTAAATAGTGACTAAAAAACTTAGTAAATAAATAACTTTAATAAAAGAACTTTCGCAAGTCTGCTGCAAGGCTAGTATAAGTGTTTCAGTTATATTATAGATAAATGATATGTGTTAATATAAAATAAAGGATTACTTAAACGATAAAGAGATCTTTGTCTTAAATTTATGCTCCTCCATCTTTCCCCATTGTAATGTTATGAATTTCATTTTGCAATAAAAATACCATAGTTATGACTCGATTGTCGTAATGAACGAACTTTGTAAACCTTGCAGGTTTGTACGGAACCCTCGGTGCGCGAGTCCGACTCGCACTTGGCCGGTTTTTTAATTAATTAAGTATTAGTTATAATTTAGTGCACATTACATAAGACCAAATTTGTTTGCTTTTAAGGAGATTTCCTGTACCTATTCTTCTAGTAATAATGATTATTCTTTTTTCATCTATTTTTTTTTTTGTGTTTCAACTGTCAAAATGCAAGGAACAGCAATGTTTTTTATTGATAACCAAGAACAATTTCTAGGCTAAGGGTACCTAGTAATTTGGAAACGTTGCTAACGCAATATAATACCACTGAGCTTTTGCGAGGAAATGCCAAAATATTTAAGCTGGTTCTTCCAACGAAGTAGGTAAGAAAGAAAATAAAAAGATTCTAATGAACTTACTGCAAGAAATCCTAAGAATACTGTCTCTCAAAAGCATCACGTGGTCAAATGGCCCTTCACCGATATGCTCCTCTAATTCGCTGACCATCCGCCTGGACTGGCTGTTGAACACCTCGAAGAAACCGTTGACCACTGGTATGCTGAATGCTGGGCCGAGAAGCTTGCGGTGGTGCTTCCATACTGGTACTGGAGAAGTGAACAAATATATATAATAGTTACTTATATTTAAACATTTCTCTTTCTTCCAAGATTATTTTAAGGAGGTAAAAAAGTCCGGGTCAGCGGGATTGTCCGAAAGCGTTACCGCTGGCCTGGACCATAAAGGGCTAAGGAAGGATCACGGGTGGGTTTTAGTCAGTAAGAGTCTGACACTCCCTTCCACTCCACCCAGAGCGGGAGGAGTCATTTGATGATTTCCCATCCTAAAGAGAAAAATAAAGGCGGTAATAAGGGAGTCTTGTATTAGACCGTTTTAAAATAAGGACATTAGCAGTGCAATAGTTGCGCGGCAGAAGCAGATAGATGCCTGCACATTATAAGAACAGCTGCGTGACAGCAGCGCGGCTGCCGCGCCGCAGGTTTAGATCTGTGTGTCGGAATCGGAATCCATTTTTGAAATGAAGTGCGCCACACTGCTATCGCTATCGCGCTACTCTTGGTAGGTATGCTGTAAGTACGTCCCGTCATTTTCTTTTTTCAGCAACTAATAAAGTAAAGAAAATATGACCCTACAAAATTACAACAAATGCCCTATTTTTACTCGCCGTGATTAGAGGACTACCAGACAAATTAGAAAAGTTTTTAACATAAAAAAAATGTTAGGAAACTAAACATACTCATGTAAAAAATAATTGAATCGACTCAATTTTCGAGGAGAAAAAAGAGGAATAGGTACGAAACGTTGATCTCGTCAAAATTTTAAGTGACACACTACGGGGCCAGACTTAAGGTATAAAGGCGACGGCAATAGTTTCTTCAAATAACTATTTATCAAATTCCTCGGAGGCCCCGTCATAATTCATCTTTCATCGAATTATGATAAATGTATTTATCATAATTCGTCTGTTAGTTGTTATTTTATTTTGTTAGTTTGCTTAATTTTAGGCTCATGGCTAAATAATAACAGCCACACGGGCGATCAAAGGTAAGCTGTGCTTGCTGAGGTCGGTTCATGTATGTGTGACCATTCATAGCACATCCAGACCCCACCGTGTCTCGGAAAGCACGTTAGATCTTTGACTGCGTTGAAAATTTTTGTCGGTTGTGCGGTTTTGTCGGGTTTTGTGGGTATATGTATTTACAGAATTATAATCATTAAAGTCATCAACACAACTCTCTAAGACCACGTAAGTCCAAAGAACAACTGTTTCATGAAATCATCATTCTTTGGAGTTACGTGGTCTTAGAGAGTTGTGTTGATGACTTTAATGATTATAATTCTGTAAATACATATTTGTTACGGCCGCGAATCATATTTTGATCGACGTACAAATAACTTAATACTGACCAGCAAATTGCAAAAAACGTAAGAAAATTTGAATTTCGCGGGCTACCTTAGCGCTTCCCTCTTAAATCTTATGAATTTACATGTCTCTTTTTCGTTTCATAAACTTTCAAATCACAACTATGCTAAAGAACATCCATCCATTCATCCATCCATCCATCCATACATCCATCCATTCATCCATCCATCCATCCATCCATCCATCACCATCACCATTACCATCATCATCACAATCACAATCACCATCACAATAACAATCACAATCACCATCACCATCAACCATCACCAACACCATCATCACAAATTAGTAGCATAGGATTAAATGTGATGTCATTTGTAAAAATAAAAAACAAAAACACTGTATAATGCATCCTATCTCATTTTCTCCCACGTTAAATCTTATATGTCTCTTTTTACTGTCGCTTTTTCGTTTCATAAAATTTCAAATCACAACGATGCTAAAGAAGTTTTCACTTCAATTAGTTGTTCCATACTTTTTGACCCCGTGGGTTTTCTATGTCTTTTTTTTGATAACTGACGAATAATTTCTACACTAGAGAGTCTAGAATCGTGTGCGGAATTTATGTATACAGTTTGCGCGTCAAAGACACTGCTACCATTTCATAATAACATCGAATTAATTTCGATTGACTTACCAGATCCTGTAAACAATCCTTGTCCAAGCCACGGGTGGGCAACTTTATATAAGAAATGCTTCTGTAAACATGCGTTTGCAACAGTATTGGCATCGTCCGGATCTGCAATACCTGAAAGTATACCACTCCTACCATTAATAATGTGGACAATTATTATTTACCGTCTACTTATGTAACTGATCCATGCTCCAGAGCAAAAACTTGTATAATGTTCCTCCCACAGATTTATTGTGAATTTTTAAGACGCTACTTAAATGTAGGACATCGTAAAACGCGCAGTTTGTTGTCGAACATTTAGGCGTATACATACATATAGCCCGCAGAAATTGAGTATATTTTAGAATGTTCAAAGAAAAGACTTAAAATATATTTCATAAAAATAAAATGGTATCGTATTAAAACAATCGTAAAACAGAGCTCAAAATAGTAGATAGTACAACTAGTGCATAATCCGTTTATTTTACTCTGCTTTTCATTTCGATTGCGAGAAATGAAACAGGCACAAAGTATATTATTGTAACAGTCTGTGTTGAATCTTATTTGTTGCCGCGATGCGCTATTTGGCAAATTGGGCAGTTACGTCCGTAGTTGTAAATAAATATTTTGACTACAGGATTGTTATTAGGAGTAACATAAGTATGGGGAGCACACTGTTCTCGTCTATAGCCTAGCAACTTATGACTAAAATGCGGGCTATCTCTCAGTATCATATACTATATCTTATATTCTGGGTATCAAACTAACAGACTGGGTTGATTTTTGACTGGTTGGGATGGTCATATTCCTACAACTATCCGTTCCATCACAAAGATAACTGGTGTCATTTGGAAAGCTGCCATGCTAAAATGGAACTGGGCTGGACACATCTGCCGCATGTCAGATGAACAATGGGCCAAACTTACGATCCATTGGGTCCTTCTTAATGGCAAACGACATCGTGGCAGCCCAGACGGATATGGTGGGATGAGCTGGACTCCTTCAACATGAACTGGTCCTGAGCAGCTTTGAACAGAGAGAAGTGGAAAGAGAGAAGGGAGGCCTTTGTCCTGCAGTGAGACATCACAGGCTAATAATAATAATATGCTATATAATTTATGTTCAAACTTACCATAGTAAGTATCTGCTCCAAACTGACCACAAGTCACTCCACCATTTTCCACACAGAATTTCGACATCTTCTCCATAAATAACCATAATCCTGGAAACAAAAGAAAATTTTGTTTGAAAGTTTTGCTCCCACCCTGTGCCTACAACTTGACGCAAGAAACCGGGAAGTCATCATCTGCCTAGTCTCGGGTCGGCTTTCAGTCTAACCGGATGCAGTTGCATACCAGTATTTTACATGGACCGACTGCCTATCTGACCTCTACAACCCAGTTACTGGTTAATACGATACCCCTTGGTAAGACTGTTGTCAGACTTTCGGGCTTCTGACTACCCGTAACGACTGTCAAAGATCCATAAATTACAGCCGGGACCAACGGCTTAACGAGCTTTCCGAGGCACGGAGGGGTCACGGTATGTAAAGATGGTCACCCATCCACAGACCAATCCTATTGAAGACGTGGCGTTTACGAAAAACACATGGAATCAGTAGATGACATGATAAATCTTTTGCTCACGAAAACAGTAACAGGTTTTAGCTGCAGAATGACTTGATATACAGGCTGGTTGGACTGAAGAAGAAGGAAGAAGAAGTACTGGGGACTTTACGAGCAGTGACTGATACAGTAAGTGAGATGTTGAAGCATATTTATGTATACCTAACCTATATAGTCAACCTATAATATTCCCACCGCTGGGACACAGGCCTCCTCTGTGAGATGGAGTAGGCGGTATTCTACCACGCGGGCCCCGTGTATGTTGAAAGATGTCACTTCTCTTCGATGTTTTGGCTGTAGGACATGCCGGTTTCCTTACGATGTTTTCCTTCATCGTTTTGAAAGCAGTGTTGATGAAATAATTTACAAAACACATTTTTAGATTCGAACCTACGACCAAGTAATAAAGTACTACAACCTACCTATTACTACTCATAAGTCACTGTCGTTATCACTGAGCTACCACTGTTCTGATGATTGTGCTTAAAACAGTTTTTTTAGGGTTCCGTAGTCAACTAGGAACCCTTATAGTTTCGCCATGTCTGTCTGTCCGTCTGTCCGTCCTCGCTTAATCTCTGTGACCGTTAGCACTAGAAAGCTGAAATTTGGTACCAATATGTATATCAATCACGCCGACAAAGTGGTAAAATAAAAATTGGAAAAAAAATGTTTTATTAGGGTAGCCCCCCTATATGTAAAGTGGGAAGTAATTTTTTTTAAATTTCAACTCTAAAGTGTGATATATTGTTGGAAAGGTATTTAAAAATGAATAGGGGTTTACTAAAATAATTTTTTGATAATGTCAATAATTTCGGAAATAATCGCTCCAAAAGTAAAAAACAATGTGTCCCCCCCCCTCTAACTTTTGAACCATAACTTTAGAAAACATAAAAAAAATCTGAAAAGTAGAACTTTATAAGGACTTTCTAGGAAAATCATTTTGAACTTGATGGAAACAACAGTTTTTGTACAAAAAAGACAAAAAGTTGCACAAAATAATTTCTGGACTAAGTTTGTAGTATAATCGTATATGCAAGCATTTTTTTAACTTCGTTTACATATTTTATTATCCTGAACGTGTTCCGTAATTATTAGAGTTCCGTAACAAATAGCCTTTTTTAAGTTGGGTTACCACTATGTTCGCGCTCCAGCAGCGCTCCGCGCTCTTGCAACTGCTCCAATGGATACGTCGCGCGCACTTCTACATGCGCTCCCCTTTGACACACTGCGCTCCCCTTCGTGTTTGCGCTAAAAACCGTCACGAGTTGGAGCGCCTGCCGCGGAGCGTGCAATGTTGCACGCTCCGTGTTCGCGCACGTACCCACTACCGGGAGCAGTTACAGGAGCGCGGAGCGCTGCTGGAGCGCGAACATAATGGATACCCATTTTTAAACTCATAAGTGGGAACATTTTTTGTGACGGACGGGAAACTACAGAACCCTACACTGAGCGTGGCCCGACACGCTCTTGGCCGGTTTTTTTTTTAATTTAAATTAAGAACTACATCAAGGATTGTCACACAGGTGGTGAAGACAGGCGTCGTCACCGAGACTGGCCCATGAAACGCATTGTCGAAACACGTGCGCGACCTTTTGTGTGCTTATACTAAAATAAATAAATACCGCCGGGTTTGGAGATTGAACTCGTTCTTCACTGGTTGGCAAAATTGGAAAATAACCGAAGTTACCGACATAGCTTGCAGAGTAAGCAAGCTGAAGTGGTAGTGGGCTGCAATGTTTGCCGAAGGACCGACGGCCGGTGGAGCACTCGAGACCTGGAGTGGAGACTGCGTATCGGCAAGCGTAATGAGAACGCCCCTCAGCTACTAGTAGATGGACCGACGACCTCAAAAAGGTGGCTCGGAGGATCGTGCGGAAGGCAGAGGACAAAGCATTGTGGCGCACAATGGGAAAGGCCTATGTCCAATAGTGATCTGCGATAGACCGAGTTGATTGATTGATTTAAAGATTCAAGTGACTGGGAACCAAAATTCACCACCACACCCACACGTCACAGCTGAAAGTCGATTAAAATAACTTCGTACCTACCTCTAGAACTAGTAGCCAACATATGCGTATGTCCAATGAAGGGCAAAGCCCCTGGGTACTCCGGTGGCAAAGGGTGCTTCGCCTTAGGTCTCCAAGAGAGCCATAATATGACAGCACAGACCACGAGCAAAATCAACGAAATGAACATGACTGATTACAGAGTAAATTCTATACTATACCAACGTAAGTCAATCTTGGGTTCAATTTATAGCCTACTTTTACGCATAAAAAATTGGGGTTAAGTCACGCCGCGCGCGCGCATGCGAATGGTAGGATATTGGTGCGTGACGGTGTGGTATTCGGGGTATTTAAAATGTCCTCTTTGGTTAAATGTGCAAATTGCAATGTAATGATCAACAAAGTTTTGGCCTTCGTCCATAATAAAATATCTGTGATGGACGATGAAAGTGTCAGCAGAATTTGTGCGAGTGCTTTCTCCGAAAGTGAAATTGTAGCGGTGAAGAAGTTGTTGTTCGAATCCTTGCCGACAAGAAAACGTAAGATAACAAGGAGGAAGGCGGGGAAAAATGTTCGAGACATAGACGACATAATCTGTCTTATTCGCGATACCGACTCCGAGGATATCCCAGTCTTCGTGGCCCGCGATCTTGAGAAGTTACCCCCGGTTCTGTTCGATCATGTCGACGTGACGAGGCTACTGAAAGACATTGTTAAGTTACGGCAGGATCTCGACATGATGAAAGAAGACTATGCTACAGTTAAGCAGATGGACCAGTTGAGAAGTGAGGTGCAGTATATTTCATCAGGATGGCGCAATATAAACACCAAAAGAGGTGCATATGCCGCAAGACTCGCAAGCTATGAGTGCGATAGTGGTCCCATGGGATTGCCGCTAGAGTGCAATGAAGGCAGCAGTGAAGGTTATCACCAACAACTTGCGTTATGGGCCTACCACACGCACAAGCTTCACCACAGTACTGCCTGCGCAAGCTTCTCGCATGAAAAAACTGTACACGGACGGCATTACCACACGACACAATTAAGTACGCGCAGGCCACATTCTTGTTGAAATCGTCGGCGTGGAAACAACAATGTTTCCCAGTGAATAATTATTTTTTCTGCTACTATTTTTCAAGTGTTTGCTAGTGAAAAAAAAGACAATGCAAAAGTCAATGCGTAAACGATCAACGTGGACAAAAAAAAAAAAACCAGCATGTGTGCAACTCACACGTGGTAAAAGTGAAACCTTCAAAAACACTGTATAATGCTTCCTATCTCATTTTCTCCCACGTTAAATCTTATGAATTTACATGTCTCTAAAAAAAAATTCTGGTTCTGATTCAGATTCAGATTCTGATTCTGATCCTGATCCTGATCCATCCATTCATCCATCCATCCATTTGTAATAATAAAAAACAAAAACACTGTATAATGCTTCCTATCTCATTTTCTCCCACGTTAAATCTTATTGTCTCTTTTTACTGTCGCTTTTTCGTTTCATAAATTTTCATTTCACAACGATGCTAAAGAAGTTTTCACTTCAAATATGGTTGTTAAAGAGAAAAACTCATTCACATATAAATCGAAAGCAGCTTGAACACTGAACGACTAACCATACACACAGGCAAGTACGCGCAGGCCGGGCTTGCGCAGGCAAAATTTCAAGCAAGTCGAAAAATGCGCAGGCCGCGCTGTGGGGTTGGCGCGTGATACAGTTTTACCAACCACACGCACGGTGTTCCGTGTACAAACCGGCTTGCGCAGGCAAAACTGTGGTCACGGTAATAATATGTCTTTATACTGTGCTGTGGTTGTGCGTGTGGTAGGCCCATTAGAATCTACTCTAAAAACCGTTATTTACAATAATCATATATCGGAGGGTAGTAGTGAAGCTTCGCCGCAAAGTCAATGACAAATATTAGATTGTTTTAATAATATCATACACATTTTGTAATACATTAAAACCATCAACAAGGTCTTTAGAACCACGTATAAATTCTTCATCATGCTAAATAGGTAAATAGCAATTTTACATACATACCTACGTAAACTGGCACCTTTTTAGGGTTCCGTAGTCAACTAGGAACCCTAAAAAGGTGCCAGTTTATGTATGTATGTAAAACTGCTATTTACCAGTATTTTACCAGTAATTTACATGGAGCGACTGCCTATCTGACCTCCACTTTCCAGTTACGGGGTAATATGATACCCCGTGATAAGAGTGGTTGTTATGACTTTCGGGCTTCTGACTGACCCGTAACGACTTTCAAAGATCCACGATAGCGATACGTATCAACAAGAAATTAAGAGTAAAAAAAAAACAGATATCAAGATCCATAGGTTTAATTACAATATAGATCAATATTAAAATATTACAAAAATGGAGATTACAATGGAAATAAAAATGAAAATGGAAATTAAGACTATGAATAACTATGACTAACATAACAAGCTTCCAAAGCGGAGATGAGATCCTATTAGTCACAGTCTTCAAGATTTCGTTGCGGCTGCCACGCATTTTGCATGCGAAATAATAGATTTATTCTTCGTTCGTCCCGAAATTTTGTCCCACATATGCCAAAAATGCAAAACTAACGCAAAAGCCGTCTCTTGAGATGAGATACCAATAGAATAGGAATATAATATGCCTCAACGCTGCACTCAAAATGTAACTTGAGTTCCAAACTTCAACGCAGTAGATCTTGTATATCAGTATCATCACCATTCAACGCTTCAGTAATCGGACTGCCCTTATAAAACATCTCTCCTTGATAGTTGTTATTGGATATTCTTCGTTCCAACACGATCTCGTGACCGCATGCAGACCTCAAGGTTATGTCAATGACGAGCTGCATCTTTGTATGGTCAGCCTTCCATCGTAACTGTCGCACTAGGTGTGCTAAAATAATTTTCATGGATATCATCGCGTAGGCTTTTCCTGTAACATAATGTTTAGTCAGTGTTTTTATCTGTTTCTATTGCTATTTAGTCTCAAAAGAATTAAAATAATAATATTTACATACTATTATATTTTAAA